>CM065808.1:153096562-155596562 GCA_033398695.1 Orobanche coerulescens
GGATTTTTGGGGTTTCATGATGTTTTGACCGATTTCATTCATTTTAACTCAAATTGTTGATAGAATTTCGTTGTATTCTCGGAATCATTCATTATTTTTGAAGATTTGTGGAGCAAATTCGAGAATTCCTCTGTTAATCGATTAAATTGGACTATGCCATCAAAGTGTCCGATAAATCGCTTAAATGGGTAGAACTTGGGAAGTTCTATACATTTTCTTAGGATTGTGATTGAATTGATATCGTTGTGATTTAGGAACGAACTTTTGAAGGAGGTTGGATCGGGACTCTTTTCTTTCGTCGATTTCTTGAACCGTGTTAATCAAGGCAAATGTTTACTTGTTCGGTTGTAATGTATCAATAAGTAATTCCATTTACATTTCATGAGTATTTTGTTTTGTATTACATATTGACGAATGTTCAGTAATGTTCTATTAGGATTATAGTATACAGTTGATGATTGTTGAGATACTTGGATATTCTTGTGAAGATCGTAGTTTACAGTTGGTCTTGATGAGATTATGGATGTTCACGGTTATGGTATGCGTCCGGAAGGAACCTGGACCGAGGTATGTTTTTATGGTAATCGTACATAGAGGATTATCTATGGGAAAGTATCGGTATTGAGGTATTATACGATATTGTTGTGATATTGGGATTTTATATGATATTATCGTGATATTGGGATTCTGATGAGGATCGTTGGATTTCCGGAAGTGGTAAGGTTATAATTGTGGTTTTCATTCTGACGATGCATGACATATGATTATTTATGGTTATGTATTTGTGGTTATTTGTTGGACATTATGGCTGACCTCGTTGTGGGACTTATTTTTTTCAGGGATTGAAGATTTGATAGAGCGGTCGTGAAGAGACGAGGACCCCGGATGATACTGGCTATGGCATATAGTGGGGAATCGTGTATTGACTGTTTATTTATTATTGATGTAAAATGTATTTTCGAACTGTATTTTATCCGCTGCGTGAATTCTTTCAAAATATCTTTCGGTATTTTTCAAACTGAGTTTTATTTCATAAAACCGATCCCCTAAATCGAATTTTGGCATTTTGGCCTTGAACGTTTTATGACGGTTTGACAAATGATTTTGTGAGTTTTGGAAAATACTACCGTCACCTGCCTTTTGGCGTATTTTGAAATGGTTTTGTAAATGTTTTTTAGCCTGGTGGGTTCCGGCGCGGAATCCACGGTGTGTAATATTCTCGGGCTGAACTGGGGGTGTTACAATTATGGTATCGGAGCCCAAGGTTTTGCGTAACCGGTCATGTGTGTTATGTGGCTCTACCGATGTGGTAGTAGCGTGGTTTTTGTGTAAATGGATTTCTGACTATTTTAAAATGTATTGTTCTGGAACTGCGTTATTTTTGAGTACTGTCGTAGTGATGTGTGGGTTTGGGAATTGTTGGTGTTTCCAAGACCGACGAGGCAGGGACTGTCGCCGGTGCCATAGTCATGTGCAATGGGCGGCTCCAATCGGGAAGTGAACACCGGTGCGAGGCACGTGCAATGTGTGGCTTTCGATGTGGAGTGAAACGCCGGTGATACGGGCATGTTTCAAGGAGCGTCTCATGCGCTCTAGGTGAGGAGGACACAGCGTCACAAATTCCACATAGAACTCGACAGTGCTCTAAACTAAAATGTGATCTTGGCGGAGATCAATCGTTTGTAAAATGTGTGAGTAATTTCGAAAATTAACAAATTGTTGGTATTTGTATTCTGTTGTATTGTGATTTTCGAAATGGAGTCATATGCTAGTATCACGGGAGATCATCATCTTCACGGACCTGTAAGTATATTGTTTGGATTGTTCGAGAATGATTGGTTACTCTTGATATTGTTGGATTTTTTTTATTGAATTGTCGTCTGTAATAAGATTTCAAGTTTCGAGGACAAAACTTATTTTTAAGGGGGGTAGAGTGTAATACCCAAGGTTTTTATTTTCGGTCGACCCAAAGTAGTTGTTGTTTGGTGCCGGTTTATTGTTCGTGTTGATATTGGATTTCTTGTTTTGTGCTCGTATTGTTTTGAATCATAAATCGGTGTGTTGTGAAAACAGGATGTCGAATGACTGAATCGGATTGTTAAAGTTACGGCCGAACGGAGATGGACATTTCGGAAAAGCGGTGGCGAGTTGCGGCCGTAAGGACTGCCGAGGCCGCACATGTTCCGTAGTGACTTCTTTGGGATGGGTTCTGATCGGCAGGTGACTTGTTGGGATGTCCGGTTATGGCCGACAGTGACTCGTAAGGATTGGCCGATAATGACCGTAAGGTTGTGGCCGGGAACGGCCGTAAGGCCGATTACATACTTAAAGGGGATGCCGATAACGGCTGTAAGGATATCGGCCAAATTGGGCAGAAGGGTTGAGAAGGCCGGTTATGGCCGTAAGCTATGGCCGGTTACGGCCGTAAGTGCCCGACAGGGATCGGCTATTTAAGGCCTGAGCACCGGGTCACTCGGCCATTTCCACAATTTTCTTCGTTTTTTCGTGATCCTTTCGGCAGAAATCGATGGTTTTGAACGGGATCATCATAGAACATCATTTTTTGGAAGTTTGATTCATGTTTAACATCATCTTTCACCTCGTTTTGTCAGGATCGAAGGTAAGAACACTTGAACCCTTGGTTTTGGGGATTTTTGGGGTTTCATGATATTTTGGCCGATTTCATTCGTTTTAACTCAAATTGTTGATAGAATTTCGTTGTATTCTCGGAATCATTCATTATTTTTGAAGTTTTGTGGAGCAAATTCAAGAATTCCTCCGTTAATCGATTAAATTAGACTATGCCCTCAAATTGTCCAATAAATCGCTTCAATGGGTAGAACTTGGGAAGTTCTATACATTTTCGTAGGGTTGTGATTGAATTGATATCGTTGTGATTTAGGAACGAACTTTTGAAGGAGGTTGGATCGGGACTCTTTTCTTTCGTCGATTTCTTCACACCGTGTTAATCAAGGCAAGTGCTTACTTGTTCGGTTGTAATGTATCGATAAGTAATTCCATTTATACTTCATAAGTATTTTGTGTTGTATTTCATATTGATGAATGTTCAGTAATGTTCTATAAGGATTAGAGTATATAGTTGATGATTGTCGAGATACTTGGATATTCCTGTGAAGATCGTAGTTTACAGTTGGTCTTAATGAGATTATGGATGTTCACGGTTATGGTATGCGTCCGGAAGGAATATGGACCGAGGTATGTTTTTATGGTAATCGTACATAGAGGATTATGTACAAGAAAGTATCGGTATTGAGGTATTATACGATATTGTTGTGATATTGCGATTTTATATGGTATTATCGTGATATTGGGATTCTGATGAGGATCGTTGGATTTCCGAAAGTGGTAAGGTTATAGTTGTGGTTTTCATTCTCACTATGCATGACATATGATTATTTAAGGTTATGTATTTGTGGTTATTTGTCGGACATTATGGCTGACCCCGTTGTGGGACTTATTTTTTTCAGGGATTGAAGATTTGATAGAGTGGTCGTGAAGAGACGAGGATCCCGGATGATACTGGCTATGGCATATAGTGGGGAATCGTGTATTGACTGTTTATTTATTATTGATGTAAAATGTATTTTCGAACTATATTTTATCTGCTGCGTGAGTTCTTTCAAAATGACTTTCGGTATTTTGCAAACTGAGTTTTATTTCGTAAAACCGATTCCCTAAATTGATTTTTTGGCATTTTAGCCTTAAACATTTTATGACGGTTTGATAAATGATTTTGTGAGTTTTGGAAAAACTACCATCACCAGCCTTTTGGAATATTCTGAAATGGTTTTGTAAACGGTTTTTAGCCTGGTAGGTTCCGGCGCGGAATCCACGGCGTGTAATATTCCCGGGCTGAACCGGGGGTGTTACAGTGGTGATGCCGTTTGGACTGACTAACGCACCGACAGTGTTCATGGAATTGATGAATTGAGTTTTCATTGATTATCTGGATCGTTTTGTGGTTGTTTTCATCAATGACATTTTGATTTACTCCCATGACCGTGAATAGCACGAGTACCATCTCCACCAGGTTCTCGGTGCACTGAGGCGAGAACAACTCTATGGAAAATTTTCTAAATGCGAGTTCTAGATGTCCGAGGTTACTTTTTTGGGGCATGTGGTATCGGTTGATGGAGTTTTACACTAGACCCACAGAAGACAGAGGTTATCCGAGATTGGCTACCTCTGAAGAACGTGAAGGAAGTTCGTAGTTTACTTGGTCTAGTAGGATATTACAGACGGTTTGTGGAACGCTTTTCCAAGATTGCTCAACCGCTGACTAACCTATTGAGGAAAGATAAGAAGTGTACGTGGTGAGAAGCGTGTCAAAAAAGCTTTGACAAACTCAAAAGTCGATTGATTTCGGCACCAGTTTTGGTCTTACCACAAGGGACCGAAGGATTCGTGGTGTATAGTGACACATCAAGACGGGCCTTGGATGTGTGTTAATGCAGAATGAGAAAGTAATTGCCTATGCATCAAGACAATTGCGACCTTATGAGGTCAACTACCTGACCCACGACTTGGAGCTAGCAGCCTTGGTGTTTGCTTTGAAGATTTGGCGCCACTACTTGTATGGAGTCACCTGTCAAATTTTTACTGATCAGAAGAGTCTAAAGTATATTTTTACTCAGAAGGAGTTGAACATGAGACATAGGAGGTGGATAGAGTTGATTAAATATTATGACCTTGAGATCTTATACCATCATGGGAAGGCAAATATGGTTCCCGATGCCCTTAGTCGTAAGACATTGCAGGAGCAAATGCTTGCCCGCTTGACAGTTCAAAGAGAATTACAGTTAGAACTTGTGAGATTAGGTATTGAAGTCTGGTTACAGCGTGTTCAGGGACAACTTTGCACACTTGAAATTTCGTCGTCCCTTGACGATATAATCAGATCGAAGCAGGTTACGGACCCGTTCTTATCTCGGATTTAGAATGAAACAACTCAGAGGAAGGCTCATTGATTTGTGATCTACGGGGATGGACTTATACGTTTTAAGAATCGAGTTTGTGTACCGGCCGATGAAGAGTTGAGAAACGCTATCCTGAAAGAGGCTCATGTTACCCCATACTCCATCCACTCGGGGTCTAGCATGATGTACAATGATTTGAAGCAATATTATCAGTTGGGTAATATGAAACGATAAGTTGCAGAATTTGTTTCGAGATGTTTGACCTGTCAGCAGGTTAAGATTGGCATCAGCGACCAGCAAGTATGCTTAAACCACTCCCAAAATAGGAGGATATATTTATAGACTTTATAACTAAATTACCGATGAGTTGTCGAGGTATGAATATGATTTGGGTGATTGTGGATCATCTGACCAAATCAGCCCACTTCATGGAGATTAAAGACACGTGGGGTCCTGAGAGGTTGGCCCAGCTATTCATCAAAGATATTGTAAGGTTACATAGTAATCCCAAGAGTATTGTATCAGATCCTGATGGACGGTTCGTGTCACATTTCTGGAAGGCAATTCATCATGCGATGGGTACGCAGTTGAATTTTAGTACGGCATTTCATCCTCAAACCAATGGCCAGTCTGAGAGGACTATCCAAACTCTGGAGGATATATTGAGGGTGTGTGCTCTCGATTGGAAGGACTATTGGGAAGCCCAACTACCTTTGGTGGAGTTCACCTACAATAATAGTTGGCATGCTTTGATTAAGATGGTACCTTATGAGGCATTGTATGGACGTCGATGTAGGTCCCCTTTGTGTTGGGATGACTTATCTGAATCTCTGGGTACGGAACCCAATATGTTGTTAGCATCTCGTGAGAAGATCACTCTGATTAGGAGTCGTTTGTTAATGGATCACAGCCGGATGAAATCTTTTGCAGACAACCGTCGACGACCGCTTGAGTTCGAGGTTGGTGACCATGTGCTAGTCAAAATTTATCCTACACGAGGTATTTTTCATTTTAGGAAGAGAGTCAAGCTGAGTCCGAGGTATATTGGACCGTTCGAGATTTTGGAACGTGTAGGAGATTTGGCCTATTGTCTGGCGTTGCCACCAGCTTTAAGTTGGATTCACAATGTGTTTCATGTTTCCCAATTGAGGAAGTATGTTGCTGATCCTAGCCATATACAACAACTTGGAATGGCCAATTCACAACAACTCAATGGGTGGAACTATCCTTGACCGTCCCAATTCAATACATCGATTACCTTAGAACGGCCAATCGATAACGATGACACAACGGATGGGAATTATCTTCGATAATCCCAATTAAATACATCGATTACCTTAGAACGGTTAATCGATAACCAATGATGCAACGGATGTGAATTATCTTCGAGAACCCCAATTCAATACATCGATTACATTAGAACGGTTAATCGACAACCAATGATACAACGGATCGGAATTATCTTCGATAACCCCAATTCAATACATCGATTACCTTAGAACGGTTAATCGATAACCAATGATACAACGGATGGGAATTATATTCGATAATCCCAATTCAATACATCGATTACCTTAGAACGGTTAGTCGATAACCAATGATACAACGGATGGGAATTATCTTCAATAATCCCAATTCAATACATCGATTACCTTAGAACAGTCAATCGATAACCAATGATACAATGGATGGGAATTATCTTCGATAATCCCGATTCGATACATCGATTACCTTAGAACGGTTAATCGATAACCAATGATACGGTAGAATAGATGTCCCGGCGTCTTAAACCGACCACCGAAATAGATATGGTAAACGAATATATCAAATGCCTTCAATCGGCCAATGCAACATCATAGCAACAGTTAAAATTCGATAATAATGATTCAACGATGCCTCAGAATGACATTAACGTCAACAATAATAATCGATACATCGATGCCGCGAACCGGCTATCGACAACAAGAATTTCAATGCCTTAAACCGGTCGTTAATGAATAACAATCACATCTGGCATAATCACTGAAGGGTGTTGCATCAAACAATTCCCGAATATCAACAAATCACGAAGAGACTAAGTCTCAAAATGATACAATACATTCATACACATATATGATAACATTAATCTCATTGACCAGTACAAGTATAAAACTTGCCTCAAACCGAAGGCGAGCAAGTCCTTCCACAATCAACGTCCTGGCATGAAATGACGAACGGCGCCTCCCGACGATCACAAACACTCGAACAACCTTGAATGAAAACGATTCATTCAAAAACACAAAATCAAAAGAAAACAACGACAAAGACAAAGCCCGATTCAAACACGAATCGATCCCACCGCACGAACGAATATCATAGTTCTCAACTATGAATTCTAACATCCTCTAACACCTCGATGATCAATTAACATGATCATTACGTTCTTAACACTTGTGAAATCGATTCAACAAGATTCACTTAAGAACAATCACCAAAACAAACATCTCAAAATGATAATATCACCAATATCATCAAATTGATCCTCCTCTTAACACAATCCTTAGTAGACATGATTAAAACCTCCAAACAATCTAAAACATCAAGAACATAATCCAACTCGAGCAATACCATCATGTTCTTCATCAAAAGTTCATCAAAACCATGAAGAATCATGATATACTCCATTAATCAAACAATACCCGAAGAAAATAACAACAAAAACTCGAAAATCACTTGAAGAACAAGAGATTGAGGGAACTTACCAAAGAAGAACAAGAAGAAGCCTCCAAACACCAAAGGAGCACCAACAAGCTTCCAAGTTCAAGCTTCAATCCAAGCTAGGATGATTAAGATCGAGTTGGAAGGGGCTAAACATCAATAACAAGTCCAAACGGACGATTCTAGGGAGATAAAATGTGTTTTGGTTCGTGAGGAAATGAAATACGAAACCAAGATAAATAGACTGACAAGTCCATTACGTACGTTATACGCCCATGCTAACGTACGTAAGGGCCTTTACGTACGCTATGTAAAAGCATTAACGTACGTAAAGCCAAATCCAGAACTAACTGAACTAGAATACGAAGGCCTTAATGTACGTAAACAAAAACATATTACGTACGTTAACAAGACCTGCATTACGTACGTAGAGCTCACCTCTTAACGTACGTAAGGGTCCGTTGACTGCAATAGTGAGATCCGATCGGAAGATGCTCGGGACCCACCGGCCGAAAGTGACTACGAGGAAGGTTCCTACCACCTACCAAGCATTACGTACGTAACCTTACAGGTCTAAAGTACATAATACTCAGCCCATAACGTACGTAAGTCTACACATGTAGCGTACGTTAAGGCTAGTGTACTAATCCAAAAATCCAAACTCTCCAACCAACATTCAAACGACGAAACCAACCCGACGACAAGTATAAATATTTCGATCCCGAAATATTCCAATACAATATTCATTGTATCATTCCAAAACAACAATACTTGTAAAATTCCAAATGAATACGTACAACTCAACAGTAACACAAAAAAAAATTATCCCCGGATATTACATCACCTGTCAGATTTTTACTGATCAAAAGAGTCTGAAGTATATTTTTACTTAGAAGGAGTTGAACAAGAGACAGAGGAGGTGGATAGAGTTGATTAAAGATTATGACTTTAATATCTTATACCATCATGGGAAGGCAAATATGATTCCCGATGCCCTGAGTCGTAAGACAGTGCATGAGCAAATGCTTGCCCGCTTGACAGTTCAAAGAGAATTACAGTTAAACATGTGAGACTAGGTATTGAAGTCAGTTCTGAGATGTTCGAGATGACTTTGCACACTTGAAATTTCGTCGTCCCTTGACGATATAATCAGATCGAAGAAAGTTACGGACCCGTTCTTATCTCGGATTTGGAATGAAACAACTCAGAGGAAGGCTTATTGATTTGTGATCTACGGGGATGGACTGACACGTTTTAAGAATCGAGTTTGTGTACCGGCAGATGAAGAGTTGAGAAACGCTATCCTGAAAGAGGCTCATGTTACCCCATACACCATCCACTCGGGGTCTAGCATGATGTATAATGGTTTGAAGCAATATTATCAGTTGGGTAATATGAAACGAGAAGTTGCAGAATTTGTTTCGAGATGTTTGACCTGTCAGCAGGTTAAGATTGGCATCAGCGACCAGCAGGTATGGTTAAACCACTCCCGAAATAGGAGGATATATTGATAGACTTTATAACTAAATTATCGATGAGTCGTTGAGGTATGAATATGATTTGGGTGATTGTGGATCGTCTGACCAAATCAGCCCACTTCTTGGAGATTAAAGACACGTGGGTCCTGAGAGGTGGGCCCAGCTGTTCATCAAAGATATTGTAAGGTTACATGGTAATCCCAAGAGTATTGTATCAGATCGTGATGGACGGTTCGTGTCACATTTCTGGAAGGCAATTCATCATGCGATGGGTACGCAGTTGAATTTCAGTACGGCATTTCATCCTCAAACCAATGGCCAGTCTGAGAGGACTATCCAAACTCTGGAGGATATATTGAGGGCGTGTGCTCTCGACTGGAAGGACTATTGGGAAGTCCAACTACCTTTGGTGGAGTTCACCTACAATAATAGTTGGCATGCTTCGATTAAGATGGTACCTTATGAGGCATTGTATGGCCGTCGATGTAGGTCCCCTTTGTGTTGGGATGACTTATCTGAATCTCTGGGTACGGAACCCGATATGTTGTTAGCATCTCGTGAGAAGATCGCTCTGATTAGGAGTCGTTTGTTAATAAATCAAAGCCGGATGAAATCTTATGTAAACAACCGTCGACGACCGCTTGAGTTCGAGGTTGGTGACCATGTGCTAGTTAAAATTTATCCTACACGAGGTATTTTTCGTTTTAGGAAGAGAGGCAAGCTGAGTTCGAGGTATATTGGACCGTTCAAGATTTTGAAACGTGTAGGAGATTTGGCCTATCGTCAGGCGTTGCCACCGGCTTTAAGTTGGATTCACAACGTGTTTCATGTTTCCCAATTGAGGAAGTATGTTGCTAATCCTAACCATATACTTCAGTTCGAAGAGATTGAGATAGCCGATGATCATTCGTACGAGGAATGTCCCGTGTAAATACTCGAGAGAAGTATCAAATGGTTGAGGAACAAGACGATTCCATTACTGAAGGTTCAGTGGTCACGACACCGGATCGAGGAGGCTACGTGGGAAACCGAGGTTAGCATTCGGGAGAGATATCCTGAGTTGTTTACCCTTTAGTTTTGAGGACAAAACTCTTTTTAAGGGGGTGAGTATGTAATATCTGACTGTAATTTTTCATCTTTACTGTTGTATTACTCAGATGATTCGAGTATCGTCATATCATGTTTGTATTTAGTGAGAAATACTAGAATCAAATTAATTATAATTGTCATTTGCACTATGTTTGATTGTTATATGTTGTATGGAGAATTGCATTTTTGACTATGTCCTTAGTAGTTGACGTACGCTACAATTGTAGCTTAGCGTTCGTTAAGTGTGTTACTTTACGTACGTAAAGTGTTAGAGGTTACGTACGTAATATAGGGAATCAGATCGCACCTCGACTTTTGGCATGTAGGGATATGCATGAGCAGGATTTTTGGCTTGATTGAGACAGCCAAGTCAATGGCCATTACGTATGTAATGTTTAGGTTATAGCGTACGTAATGCAGGTGAGCTTATGTACGTCTTTTTCTAGAAACATACGTAAGGGTGTGTGTGTTTTGAGGCACTAACTTCTGGAGGATCGTTACGTCTGTAACACTCGTGTGTTAGCATACATAAATGGTTCTAACGTACGTTAACCATGCTGATAGCGAACGTTAAGTAAAATGCATCTTAGAAAAGACATGTCTCGTCTTTCATTTTTGCACGAACCAAACTCGAGTATCCTCCCTAGAAATCATTCCTCTGCCTTCCTAAGTCGATATTATCCCCTTCCATCTTGTCTTGGAGCTTCATAACTTGGTTTGGATCCTAGGAGATTGAAGATTAGAGTGTGTTCTTGAAGTCTTTGGAGTAGTTTTTTATTTTCATGAGGTTGTATATCTAAACTTATGTTAATTCCATATTGATGATGATGTTAATAATGATTACTTCATATGATGTTATATTAATCAAGTATAACATGTTGATTATTAAGATTATGAACAATTGGTGAAGAAAATGAATATTACTTCTTGAATTGATGAAATATTGAAAGATAACATGGTTGTTATTGATTCTTAGGAAATCATGATAAGAACATGATGATTAGAGTTTATAAGTATGTTCTTAATGCTAGAAGATTTCAAAGATGTTATAATCATGCTTTTTCGAGGGTTTAGCAAATTCATTGGGAGATAATGATGAATTATGAAGAAAGCAAGTATAGTTTTGATATATTGAAGTTAAGCCGGATGATTTTATGAATTAGGATAGTATAAATCATCATATTTAAAGATGGTTAGTGTTCTTAAGAAGATTATGATGATTGTTGATGATAATGTCATAATAGATTGGGTAATTTAATTCATTAATGATAATCCTTGTGTAATAGGTAATCATAAATGTTGAAGAACCTTAAGGACATGATAAGCCGATTAGAAAAGGTGAATTGGATGTGTTGAAGTTCGTTAATAGGCGATATATGTTCATTGAGATAGGTTGAACCTATTCGGATTGAATTGCGGGTGTCGTTCCCTATGAATTGGATATCGATATTGTATTAATGTGTTGCTGAATGAGTTAAATTTCATTCAAGGTTGCTTGTTCGAGTGAGTGTTGTAAGTCGGGGAAACCGTCCATTTGTTTGTTTGCAGAAGGACTATTTTCGTCTATGGAATTGAGGCAAGTTATCTTGCTTGGTTATAATGATTATTGAATTCTTGTGAACGTTATACATTTCGTGTATATGTAATGCTTTATGAATTTGTGATTCATAATGTGGTATTGTTCTTTATCGTGTTTTCTGTTTCGTTATGGGATTGTATTCCCAAGTTCTCCACCTAGTATCGTTGGTCTCGTTGATCATTATCGTCACTTCGGTGAGTTTCTTGATTCTTGTTGGATATGTGATTTATTGAGTTTCATTGTCATGATGTATCGTGACATATCTGGAGTCATATCTGTGTGTCGATTTTTTATGTGTAGGATTTCAGGAACATATGGTCATGCGTTGATGTTTCTGTATTGGACTGTGCACACGAGACGTAGTTCGTGAGTCTAATTAGGTGCATTATCCCACGTATATCCTGGATTCCATATACGGGGTGGACATGTGCACGGACACATTTCCGGGTCGGGCGTACTGTGATGTCCGTCTTGAGCCATGTTGATTGGTCGTTCATATTCCTTGTATGATTGGTTATGTCCGACGGCTGCGACTGGTTGTTCATACGCCCAAGAGGTATGTTCAATAGTCGGGTTGTTTCCTTGAGATACAATATATGTCAATTGTATAATGTCTTGAGAATTATTATCATGTATATCCGACCCTGTGGTTTGGGCGAAATACTAGTGTTGTATTTTAGGTCGAGACAAGGCCAAGGCACCAGAAGAGCACATTGACGGCGAAGAGTTTGAAGGATACTAGTTCAGGGGGCCCAAGTCGTTGTCTGGTTATGCTTAAAACCGTGTAATTTTACTTTTTCGCTTCATTTAAGCTCTTGTTGGTTGTACTATTATTTTGAGCATATTCCATCTTCATATGGTTTATACTGGTATTGGGTCATGTGTATCATGAGGCTATTAGCCATACAATTGGTAAACTCCTGATCGCGGTAATGATTATTGTCTTGTGGTTCGGTATCACAAATTATGATATGACTAATTTATGTTTTAGTATCGCCTGATGAATCCCGGTGTGGGGTCCACGGTACTATAATAGCCACCATATTTGGGGTGTTACATTCTTATTCACTTATGTTAGCAAAAATAGAAGATCTGTCAAAAAAGGTCGATGACATGTCTCGTCCATCTACTCAACCTGTGAAGATGGTTCAAACTTCACAAGCTTTAACTCTATCATCTAAAATTTGTGGAGTATCCCATAACAGCACTGTGTGTCCCTTAGTGCAACATGAACTGTCATTCCCACCACAAGAGCAAGTGGCTTATTCCCAGAACTTTCAGATGCAGGCGTACAACCCCTATGGGCCAACATACAATAGAGGGTACAAGAATCACCACAACTTTTCTTATACAAACAATAATAATGTGTTAAATACAACACATCAAGATAAAAGAAGCTCAGTGAGAAGAAGCAATCTCGAAGCTGGCCAAACAGCAATTGAAATATCAATAAAGCAATGACGCTTCAATTAAAAATTTGGAGACACAAGTTGTACAAATGGCCAAAACTCTTTCAGAAAGATCCCAAGGCATGTTACCTAGAACTATCGAGGTGAATTCAAGGAAGAATGTCCAGGAAATCACAAGAAGAAATTGATTGAAACTTCTTAAATTTTTTATAGAAAACCATATGCAAAAGCTGAAACACAAACCGACTCAAGAGTCGGAAAAAAAGAACCTGAATCCTGAACTTCATATAAAAAAGGTCCAGTTGTTATAAAATCTTATGTACCACCAATCCCGTGTCATAAATGTTTGAAGAATCACAAGCTCGATGCGCAATCGGGCAAATTTTTGGAAGTTTTCAAAAAACTACACATCAACATTCCATTTGCCGATAATCTAGCATAAATGCCAAGCTATGCTAAAGTTATGAAAGATAATCTTTCCAATAAACGAATGCTTGAAGAATATGAGATGGTCACGTTGACTGAGGAATGCAGTGCAATACTGCAAAATAAGTTGCCGCTGTAACTAAAAGATCCGGGGAATTTTACAATCCCGTGTATAGTTGGCGAACTGAATATAGGCAAAGCACCTTGTGGTATAGGGGCAAGTATTAGTTTGATGCCCATGTCAATTTTCACAAAACTAAACTTGGGAGAGGCGAAAGCAACAATTGTTTCATTGTCATTAGCCGAATGATCGATCAAATATCCATGAGGGATAATAGAGGATGTGTTGATCAAAGTTTACAAATTCATATTTCCAATAGACTTTATCGTTCTCGACACGGAATAAGATCAAGATATTCCTATAATCTTGGGACGCTCATTTTTTGCAACCAGACGCGCTCTTGTTGATGTCCGCGAAGGAGAACTAATTCTCAGAGTGCAAGACTAGCAAGTCACCTTAAATGTCCTAAAATCTTTGAACCATTCTCCCGGAGATGATTCTTGTTTAAGAATTGATGCAATTGATGACATGGTGACCAAGTCATTGGAGAAAATTCTATCAAAAGAACCCCTTGAGACATGTATTGCAAATTTTTTAACCATTAAGAAGAAGACTATCATTTGACTCAAATAGTTAACTATCTGGAACTAGTACCACTTTTCAGAAGACATTCATACTTCAAAGTTGACCGCAAAATCGATCACTGGAAAATCTAAATTGATATGACAAGTAGTTAAAGACCTAAAAAAGCGTTTGTTGGGAGTCAACCTAATTTTTATTTTTGCAAAATAAATAAGTTTGGGGGTAGCGCAGACAAGTTCAACAACCAGAATAAGGAACCATCTCATTCTCAAGTCTAGTGAGTTTTTCTTTCATTATTCTCAAATTGAAAAAAGAATTGCTAATTTGATTTCATTGTATTTTTTATTCTCAAACTTTTTTACTTATTTTTATTTTATTTTTCGTTTTCTCAATTCTACACCCTTTTAGTTCCTCAAACACGACCGTATTTTTCTCCTGTTACGGCCACACCCCTCTTATATTATGGCTATAACCTTTCTGCCTCCGAATTATAAATTCATGTACTACAATTATGACTTTATATATTCCCTTAATTTTACGCCCGTATCAAATCTGAAGCATTTTAACAGAGACTTTGACGTAGCCACATACGACCGTAGTTTACTTTATTACGGGACATAATTCTTGATTGCAAAAATTTACGTACCATTCATAAGGCATTAACTTTTTGATGTAACGGCCGTAACATGAACAAACAAAGCAACATTTTTTTGTATTCACACAAGCAGACGGGAAGGAGCACTCAGAGGGGATTTCTACTTTGTTGGTCCCAAAATTCTAAGGACGGATAAATATCGTCCTGAATAGCTCAAGAAAGAGTTAAGTGTGTAAGCCTTTAGTAAGTACATTGTATGCATTTTAAAGATGTTCCATAAAACAAGGTTGTTGGGATAAATAATTCTGTTTTGATATTTGCCAAAAGCTTGATACAGCAAGCCCTGTATCGAAAGCCGGTTGTAGTTGCAATCCTGTATCGAAGACCTTATCATAGCGCCAAAGATACAAAGAAAGCTCTCGCGCTACTAAGAAACAGTAACAAAGTCTTAGTTATAAGCCAAGTATGGAAGCTGTCTCGAAACCTCAATACAGCACCCTTCCATACAGCGCCTGACTATTCCAATATGGCTACAGCTCTAGTGGATACAGCATTCACATCGGAACAGGACTAAAGACCACTTTGAAAAGGAATCTTTAGTATTCACTAAAGTCAAGCACCGTTTGATAAAGAAGTATTTAAATACTGAAGCTGTCAGAGATCTTCAAATCCCGTAATATCCGGATCCTGGTCTATTCAAGTTATCACAGAATCTTACCCAATGGATCTATTACAATGGATATATTATTCAGAAGACTATATATATCTCATAAGAGCGTTGAAGAAACAGAGATATATACATAGATATACACAGACCGAAGTTACCAAGTGAAGAAGCTATCATTATATACATCAGAGCAAAACATATCTCAAGAAGCTTTCTGCAAATTAAGATCTAAAGAGATATACAGTGCTCAACATCAAGAACAGCCATCATCAGCTCAAGAACTTCATATTCAAAGCTGATGTTCTTACCCGGTTACCTACCTCTTTTACCTTGTGTAAAAACCGAGCTCTGTGTGAACTCACCAAGTTATTCTGACCTGTGTGGGACGAATAAGAGGACGAAGCTTTGGAACTGTGTGTGAAGAAGCCAGTCAAGAAGGAAGCTTTAACCAATCTGTGTGAACGGTTGAAAGCGACAGTCTTTGTATCTATCTGTGTGAACGATACAAGGATAGGTTTGATTGTAAATACATAGTTGTGTACGCAGTATTTATAATAAACGTTTTACTCCTGTGTGGAGGACCAGTGGACGTAGAGGGGTTTACCTCGAACCACTTAAATACTGTGTTAGTTACCTTTCGCCGTTACTGTTTTCATAACTGTATTTTATACAAGTATACACTGCAAAACCCTGTAAGCACCAAGCTAACAGGAGAATAGACCGAGTTGCTGTATCGACGGCAACTTACTATATTAAAGACTTCCGCTACGCACTCAAAGGAGAAAACCATATAGCATGTTGCTTAAACATTTCCCAAGCTGTATCGAGTATACTTTAGAAGGGGACCAACAATTGGTATCAGAGTGGTTGATTCTAAAAAGAATCAGTCGCATTTTTAACTGAATCAGATCCTTAAAAATACTTATTTTCGAAAACAGTCTTTGTAATTCCCATCCTCTAATATGGATACCTTTATGCCTAATAAGATATCTATGTTTCACATTAACGAGTTTGATTACTGGAGAAACAGGATGAAGAACAAACTCAAAGCCTTCATTGGAGAATCAAAAGCTCCGCCCGCAAAGACCGAAGAATGTCTTCAGATGGTCACTGATAGTGACTCGTCTGATGATGAGCTAGAAGATAGAGCCTATGTGTGCTCTATGGCCGAAGTTAAAGAGGAAAATGAAGACGGCGATGATGAGGTAAGCTCCACCTCAACTATTCCTATAAATGCATCTCATACTTTTGAAAACATGTTGAATGAATTTAATAACATTCAAACGGCCCATGAGATATTGAAAGGAGAAAACATACAGATTGAAATTTCTAACTTAGAGCTGAAAGAAGAAAATGACTTGCTGAAGAATAATTACGAAAATATGTCAGTTGATTGCGAAAACAGCAAAGTCAATTTAGAAAAACTCATGGAGAGCAATCATCAACTTGCTCATAATCTAAATGAGACTAAGTCTCATCTTGAAAGCAAGACAAATGATTTGGCTTTACTCGAAGCCACAGTAAAATCTCTCGAGAAACGTGAAGGAGAATTAGAGACAATCTTGAAATCTTTCGAGAAATCCTCTAAAAGAATGGAAGAGATCCTAAGCACTGGGCAACATGCTCATGATAAACGTGGCTTAGGGTACAACTCGTTCTCCAACAAAGAAAAATCTAGTACGGTATTCGTCAAGAGTGAGGAATCCATCCCTGTATCGAAAGAAGTTCCGAGTTCTGTGAAGGAACCTGTTGCACATGACGACAAAAGCCGCCATTCCGCCCGCAACTCTACTATTCGAGACAGTGGAACCAACACCACTCGTAAGGCGCACTCAACGGCATGCTCCACAAGCATATTATAAACGCCAGAATCATTCCGAAGAAGGTCAGATCCAACCAACAAAGGCCCGTCTGGAAGACTCTCGATGCAATACGCGCCTAGGCACTGGATACAGGAGCCCCGATATCCATCAAGAAAGCAGGTGTCCGCGCAGTACCAACAAAATCGTTGGGAATCCAATTGGAGACCCAGAAGGCAAGATGTTAGGCCAAAGAAAATGGCTCCACCTCCGAGACGACAATCGTACTGGAATAACAACTATAATTCTCGATTTTTCATGCATCATAATTATCATGATTACAACGACTACGTGCCTGCCTCACGTAGATATAGATATAATGGACCAAAAGTAGCCTACAACAAACAAATTGTTGCCCGGCAAATTTGGGTACCAAAAGGAAATATCACACCAGGACCCAAAGTTGATATACATGCGTCGACATGAATTGGAAACGCTACAGCCAGAAATCCATGTAAGTTTTTATGCTCTTACTCATTAAGTGAGGGGGAATGCTGTAATACCCATGAATACAGTATCTGCCATTAATTAACTGTACACTCAGAACAGTCAAGACAGCACTGTAGGACAAAGAAGGCATGAAATCTTCCTACAGCTGACGTGTGCATTAATTAAGGGGGAATACAATACGACCCATGAATACAGCGTTAATCCGAACATGCATGTAAGAACTGAATCCTGTTTGTACCTTTAAGGGGGAACACTATATTATTCGCGGATACAGTATGGCATCAATTATGATTTATCTACGAACAGTTCATAGGTTCAGTTGTACTCAACTAGATCACAAATGTAAGATTGTGCCTGCGCGCCAATCATAAGTTTAAAATGTAATACACTTCCCTATTAGATGTTATCATTTTTTTGAAATTGCCTGCGAAGCAGTTCACATTTCTTTTGGATCAAGTGCTGAAGACCAGATCATTTGACAGAAGATCAAGAAGTCTGCTCAAGACACTTTCCGAAGAGAGAGAATCAGTGGGGGAAATCATCTCCTGTATCGAAGTTGCCAACAAGTGGTTATCGAAATAGGGGAAACTTGTTTTAGCCTGAAGAGGTTTTTGGTATCAAAACCGTGGCATGATCAAGAAGTTTTGGAATCATCAAGAAGTTTTGGAAATTATCAAAAAGGGGGAAATTGTTGGGATAAATAATTCTGTTTTGATAATTGCCAAAAGCTTGATACAGCAAGCCCTGTATCGAAATCCGGTTGTAGTTGCAATCCTGTATCGAAGACCTTATCATAGCGCCAGCATACAGCAAAGCTCTCGCGCTACTAAGAAACAGTAACAAAGTCTTAGTTATAAGCCAAGTATGGAAGCTGTCTCGAAACCTCAATACAGCACCCTTCCATACAGCGCCTGACTATTCCAATATGGCTATAGCTCTAGTGGATACAACATTCACATCGGAACAGGACTAAAGACCGCTTTGAAAAGGAATCTTTAGTATTCACTAAAGTCAAGCAGCGTTTGATAAAGAAGTATTTAAATACTGAAGCTGTCAGAGATCTTCAAATCCCGTAATATCCGGATCCTGGTCTATTCAAGTTATCACAGAATCTTACCCAACAGATCTATTACAACGGATATATTATTCAGAAGACTATATATATCTCAGAAGAGCGTTGAAGAAACAGAGATATATACATAGATATACACAGACCGAAGTTACCAAGTGAAGAAGCTATCATTATATACATCAGAGCAAAACATATCTCAAGAAGCTTTCTGAAAATTAAGATCTAAAGAGATATACAGTGCTCAACATCAAGAACAGCCATCATCAGCTCAAGAACTTCATATTCAAAACTGCTGTTCTTACCCGGTTACCTACCTCTTTTACCTTGTGTAAAAACCGAGCTCTGTGTGAACTCAAAAAGTTATTCTGACCTGTGTGGGACGAATAAGAGGTCGAAGCTTTGGAACTGTGTGTGAAGAAGCTAGTCAAGAAGGAAGCTTTAACCAATCTGTGTGAACGGTTGAAAGCGACAGTCTTTGTATCTATCTATGTGAACGATACAAGGATAGGTTTGATTGTAAATACATAGTTGTGCACGCAGTATTTATAATAAACGTTTTACTCCTGTGTGGAGGACCAGTGGATGTAAAGGGGTTTACCTCGAACCACTTAAATACTGTGTTAGTTACCTTTCGCCGTTACTGTTTTCATAACTGTATTTTATACAAGTATACACTGCAAAACCCTGTAAGCACCAAGCTACCAGGAGAATAGACCGAGTTGCTGTATCGACGGCAACTTACTATATTAAAGACTTCCGCTATGCACTCAAAGGAGAAAACCATACAGCCTGTTGCTTAAACATTTCCCAAGCTCTTTCGAGTATACTTTAGAAGGGGACCAACAAAGGTGCTTAAGGTGCTGTAGTGCATGTAGGAACAATACAAAGTTTGTCAAACTGATGTTTTTAAAAGAGTTTTCTTTAGAGCATTGTTGTGATATAAAAATAGATATGCGTGAGATAATAAATGAAGTAAGACAAGATTTATAGTGGTTCGAAGTTGGGGTAATCCTTCTACATCCACTCTGCTCCACCCAGGAGGAAATTCACTAGAATCAGGAACACACACAAGCTTTATCATTCACAGAGATTGATATACGTTTGGATACACAGCAACACCGTTCAAGCAGATTGGTGATCAAGTGTACTTGAGTCAACACTCTCCCACACAGGTCAGTTCCAACTCCCAACAGCTAACACCGCCCACACAGGTTGGTTAGTAGTTGGCTTCACGATCTACACAAGATCGGACCCCGATCAACACTTGAGAATACAAGTTTGATCATCACCGAATAGCTCTCTAAATGTTTAGGCTCTATCTCTGGAGTGAGGCTGTTCTGAGCTTAGATATGGCATTTGCGCTCGTCTTGTCTGTCTTGTCATCTGGACTCATAATGGACTTGTACACCGATTTTGTCCCTGTAGACTTCAAGTCGTTTCCGTTTCACGACTTATGCATGCTTGTTAATTTACATGTAGGGTACGTCATCTTTCTATAGCTGGTCGAAGGTGTCCGTTCACCAATATGACTATTGAGGGTTGGTGAGATTTACGATATTCCCGAAATCATGGCTTTATGGATATAGAAGACTTTTCTTTCTCAATTTTTCATTTAATGCGATATTCTCTCTTGGTATCAGACTCCACTTTTGTCAGGCGCCATTTAATAAGTGTCAAATCCGCATTAAATGCTTTTACACTTGCTCCAATATTTATGATAAATATTTATCCAGCTAACGGATCTTTGCTGTAGCTTCTTGACAAGTGATTTGCTATAGCATTTATATTTCACCTGTAAAGCCTACAGCTCACCGCCGTATCTTTTTGTTGTACCCTGACTTGCTGTATGCTTGTCGTCTGTTGTTAGACTCCAACATCCTTCTTACTGTAGTTTATAACTGCTGTAGTTTCTGACTACGGTAGAGCTATATTGTAGGTTTTGTACTTATCAGAACTCCAAAAGGATTTATCCTATCATACTCCTTCCAAGCCCTAGTCCAAAATTCCTTCAATCATCACTCCATAACCTATTATTCCACTCCAATCACAATTCACCAAGTTTTTCTTCACACTTTTTCATTAATTTCATATTTTTTTTAGTTTTTCTTAGTTTTAGATTTGTTCTAAGTTTAGTGAATTTAGTTGGTTTCGATCGTTTTTATGTATATAGTTGTTAGCTTTAATGTTATTAGACTCTAATATCATTGTTCTTTCAAGAAATTATTGCGAGCTGGAGGATTTTAGTTAAAAATTTTCTTCACGTTAAAAATCATTGAACTCGAAGTATCCGATGAAATGCCAAAACAAAATTCCTTAGAGACTTTTTTTATGTTTTAGTTAGATTCGTGATGGTTTTTACTTGATGAATGTAGAATTGTGAATAGAAAAGATATGTTATACACAATGGAGTATATTTATTTGCGATGTTTCCAGGAAAATGATGAAGAAACCAATTAAAGGGAAAAAGAAGGTCGGTTCATCTTTACAAGAACCGCCGCCGAAAAAAAAGACCCAAATACAGGCTGAACTAAAGAAAGGCTTTTTAAAATCGAGGAGTTTTGTAACACCCCCAGATCCGACCGGGAATATTACATCGCGTGGGCCCTGAGACGGAACCCACTGTTACGTATTTTTATGAACGCAAGTGCACGTTGTCGTAATCAAGTAATAAAGTGATGAGAAAGATATCGTTCCTTCGAGGACTGACGTACTAATTACCAATTTATTCGTATTCTTAATTTTACTTACACGATCGAATTTTGTGGTTGAAGAATTATTAGAAAAAAAATAGTGCGATAAACTAAAAACAACTAATAAAATCAATAAACTGAAGAAAGGAGATCAAATAAGAGCTAGGATTGAGAATTTGCCTCGATTAATCCGAATTAATCTTGATTAATATAATTTATGTAATTTCCTAGTTTATTGAAAGCGAAGATTCTAATATAATCTAATGCCTCTCCCGAGGTCAGTAGAATTTTCTAAGGTGAATAATTCACTCTATTCCTAGGTGAGTTTATTCAATAATAGTCAAACAGTTCTAAAATCTTCAAACGAGCTACGTAATTCTTATGAGTATATTCCTATCTCACAAGACATAACGGTTTTCCCCCAATTTTCACTACTTACCCTCCTCTCCCGATTCGAGTTACGTAATTATAACAATTCAATTATAGGCCACACAATTAAAAGCATTAAGAACAATTGGGGAAAACTCAATAGAAAAGGGAAATATATTAATAATGTAAAATCAAGAATTAATTCATCAAAATCTCGGTTTCATCACAACCCTAGAAATGAAGGGTCTAGCCCGACATGCTAGAAATCAATACACAAAGAGTTGAATAAAGCATAGGAAGAAATTCAAACACAATTGAAGAAGCGGCTTCTTAGTTCTCCGGCCTTTGCTTTGCAACTAGGTATTTTTCTCCTCTTCTTGATGCCCTCTTTTCGACCTTCAATGCCTTTTTATAACTTTCCTTCCGCCTCAATACGCGTCGAGAATAGGTCAACGGCCTCGAATCGCCAAAATTGCGAGCTGAATTCAAGGAACCCTTGCGTGGGTCGCGGCCCGACTTAAGTGTGTTGCGGCCCTTGCCCTTTGTTGCCGGGCACAGGCGATTTTTCCTTACAGTGCGGCTCGGGATGAGCGTGCCGTGGCCCCGTCTGATTTGTACGGTTACAGGTGTGCCTGTGTCGCGGCTCGGCTTGATGTGACACGGACCTTGACCAAAAATGTCGTTTTCGCCCGTTTTTTTTCGTTTAAGCTTTCGGACTCTAATTTCCTACAAAACATATAAACATAATGCATTAAAAACTCATTTATGCAGATTTAAACCCAAAATGGAGATAAAATAATGATAATCAAGCGCACAAAAATACATCTACCAAATACCCCAAACATAAGCCTTTGCTTGTCCTCAAGCAAAAATCAATTTTAAATAAGACGACAAGTATCGTGGACGATCGTGCAAATCCATAGTGCTCAACTAATTAATACTACCCTGAAAATATCAAAGAATAATATGGATATCGTACCAGTGAGTCACAGTACGACAATGATTCCACAAAGTAAACATTTCTAGTGGAAATCAATAGCTCATGAAGAAAATCAAGGCTCAAAGATTAACAAACGTGAATTGAGCCGACCGCCAATATGAATGTTGAGAGTATAATAAGCCAACTCGCTCAGTCCCACAGTCTCGTGGGAAAAACACAAGAATTTCCTAATATTCTCCGGACAGCACTCCCTTATATAAAATCATTATAATGATTCGAGTTAACAACTAGGTTTCGACTACCGGGATGTTTCATCGGAAGAACCCTAGGGTGGATTTCCATTCTCATGTATCGGGGAACCGTTTGAAGTAAAAGACACTCATGGGGCTCATGAATGCTTCTAGTTACTAAGTCTCCCTCTACAGAGGAGAAAAAAAACTCGAATAGCTACTCCCGCACGTCCGATTCAAGGTTGCCATTTTACGCGAATGTAAACGACGGGTCACGTGAATACATCCGGTTACTTGGCTTCCTATTATCGGAGATGCAATTTTTCTGAACCATTAATCTACTTATGAACGTGTCTATTCAGGGTTGTCGTTTTACGTGAGAATAAACAACGGGTCACGTGAATACCCCCAGTTACTAAACTTCCCATCATAGAACATGCAAGGCTACTTAAATTTTTGGGAAAAACTGTCTGACTTAATGCCTAACCTTAGGTACTTAATTTAATGCCAACAAGACTAATGTTACTCGACGACTAGCTAAGTGAAAAGCGCAACCAAATGTATAAACGATGGCTCGTGTAATGCGGACACTACAAACACGTATGTCACATTTCTTATATACCAAGACTACCACAATGACGCAAAAAAAAAAAATCAGACCGAAATGAATACTCGAGGGAAACAAAAATCACATAATGCGATCTCGACCAATACTCATCCGTTTCTTCAAAAAGAAATCATTATCATATAATTAGTCTTACACAAGGCTGCACGAAATATTCCCGAATGCAAACAAAGTCCAGAATATCATAGAAGACAAGCAAGGCTAGAATAAATAACAACGAAAAAGTGAATAACAACTAAGAGTACCCCCCCAAACTTGATATGTACATTGACCTCAATGGACAAAAAATAATAATACGCAGTAAGAGAAAGGTAAAGTACTCCCCTAAGGTAAGCTCAGGCACTGGCATCGGCCTCGTCCGGCGAAGTGGGTGGTGTCGGTGGCCTGACCGTAGGAATGAAAGATCCGTCCGGGCGAAGGATGTGGTCCGTCCAAATAGCTAAATAGTCACGGTGGTAGGCGTTTCTCACAGCTAAGCGTCTCTCCGCACGCCGATTGGCCCGACGGACCTGCTCGTACATCTCCTCTCGAACGGCTGCGAGGACGCTGTCTCTCTCTGCTCGGATCTCCTCCCTCAAGCCGTCAAACATTGCCTGAAGAAGGTGATCTCTCGCTGGTGGTGGGGTGGACTTGGTCTGATCCTCAGTATCAGCTGCCGGCTCATGCGTCAGAAGAAGTGGCTCGAGGGAGCGCTCATGTGGCTTGTCTAGAAGAAATCCTCATCCCCAAGCGTGTGCCTGCGATCCACCCCTTTCGAAGTGATAGATGATAAGATGATCGATCGGACCCTAAGGTGCTAAAGTCGGCTCGTCATCCGACCAAGTCACGCCCGGCTGGCGGCATAAGGCACAAATGAGAGAGGGATGTTTTAGCCCCATCTTGGCCCCTCCTTGGATGCACTGGATAATAGACCGGGCCAGACATGGGGCCACATCAAATCGTAATCCGGCCATAATGGCATATAGAAGTCGGGCATGAGGAAGCAGGACAGAGCGGATCTGCGAAGTAGGGTCGACTCCTGAGCAGAGAAAATATAGCCAAGCTCTCCCAATCCGACTGAGACGGGAACTCTTGAAAAAAAAAGCTGTGGACCCCGGGACATGCGTTTCCCACATGGAATCCGGCTGAGCAAGAGCCTCTAGTAATGCCTCCCTCGTGAGGCCACCCATAGTCCACGTGAACGCTGATTCGTCTACCTCAGGTAGCTCGTATAAACTCCGAATCGCGGCTGCCGAGAAGTCTACTGTTTGGCCACGGACGACGACTTCAGTTCGTAAATTCGGCCTTCCCAACATCTGACCTCCCTGGATATGAAGTAATAGAGAACTGGCGTAGAATTCTTGTACGATCGAGATTACGACCGGCTCGGGCTGTGCGGCGAATCTAGTCCATCCCATTTCAGTGATCATAGTTAAGAGCTCGCCGTCTTGGGGGGTGGGAGTGAATCCCCGCTCGGGAATTATGGGACGAGGACGTATTTTCTCATTAAATATGTGATGGATCATCGGGTCGGAGAATTGTTGGGAATACTCTTCCGTGCGGTTTTGCGAGGTTTCTCCTCTAGGGGGAGAAGAACGAGTCGTAGCACGAGTGGAACTCAACTTTCTCTTGCGTGCCATTATGTATTCCTGAAAGATAAAAACAGGACAATCAAACAACTTCAATAACAAAACACCAACCACAACTTGTAACGTGCAAGAACGAATATAGCGTCAAAGACTCGCACTTCCGTATGAGGGATATGATGCGAAAATTTTAACTCAAACTTGACGTAAGGGCCGGGGAGCATATTATTCCAATAATCATATTCGTTGCAGACAAATTGGAGATGTTTAGATTAAAAATTTCATTGGGGTACTTCATCAATCACTTTGCGTGCGTAAACTTAAATGAAGAACGAGAATAATCATTGGTGAATTCAATCCCAACAACAAACAAAATCGCAATAATTCATGAAAAATCAACGAAACACAATCAATCAATTGATAATCTCAACATATTCCGATAAAAATAAAAACAAATTCATCAATGAATGAAGAACATTACCCCACTTCTCAATCCATGTTGCAATTAAGATTAAGGAATAAGGATTACATTGTGTTGGATTGAAGAAGATGAGAAGAAGAAGAACTTCGGAGAAGGTGACTTTGCGCCGCGCGGAAGAATAAAGAATTTGTGAAGTGATACAATACCTTTGTTTCGGCCGTGTGACTTCTGAGCAGCCCAGCCCCTTTTAAATTCTCGGTAGGGGCCGCGGCACATAGAAAGTGAGCCGCGGCCCATAGTACAATTTGTTTTGGGCGTTTGGGTGTCTCGCAGTGTGCCGCGGCTCATTGCACAGGTGCCGCGGCTTCCAGGGTTAGTGTGCCGTGGCTCAGCACCTTCGTGCCGCGGCACAAAGTACAGGTTGATGGACTGATTTCTGGGTATTCGGCGTGCCACGACCTGGCTTCATCGTGTCGTGGCTCTTGGGGCAAGTGTGCCGCGGCTTAGAAATGTCGTGTCGTGGCACAGTGTACAGGAAGTTAGCCACATTTTTACATTTGTGTGTCGCGGCCCCAGGTTTAAAATTTCCCCTAGAGAGTTCATGCACAGATTTTTTAAATGAAAACACATATAACATGAGAGAGAAATATAGCAAAGCAAAAACGCTGTCCTTTTTTAATGATACGTTTGGCAATCCTCTTACCATTCCCTGTCTTGAGAGCTTGTTGATCGTCTTGAAGTTGACGTGAGACATCATCTTGTGCCATAACCAGCTTAGATCTGCAGTGCCTTTGGCAACAAAGCATGGAATTGAGGAGCTCATAGGCTTCCAGTCAGCAATATACATGTTACCTGATCTGCTTCCTGTAAGCACAACTTATTTGGTCTGGATGTTTTTGACTCTACAGCGATCTATATAGAATTCCACCGAGAACTGTTTATCACAGAACTGGCTAATACTAAGTCGATTGTACTGTAAGCCTTCAACATATGCAACATCAGTGACTTTGAATTTTCCGACAAGTAGGTTTCCTTTCCCTCTTGTTCTTCCTTCAGATTTATCACCGAAGCGAACTTTTGGACCGCGACCTTCTACGAAATCTGATAGCTTGCTTCTATCTCCGGTCATGTGTCGAGAGCATCCACTATCAAAGTACCAGGTGTCTTCCTCTAGAATGTCCTGTATGCAAAGAGATTAAGTAGATTTAGGTCCTCTTTGATTGTTGGGTCCATGTATGTTAGTTCCTTTAGGTACCCAAGTTTTCCTGACAGCAATTGGCTTACTATAGGTCACATTCGGTACACTATTGTGATATCTACGTGGGGCATGAACGTAGTCGCTATAACCATGATAATTATTATGCATGTAAAATTCAGGGTTATTATTATTAGTCCAGTACGAGTGTCGTCTTGGAGGTGGAGCCATTTTCTTTGGCCTAACAGCTTGCCTTCTGGGTCTCCAGTTGGATTCCCAATGCTTTTTTTTATACAGTGCGGGCAACTGCTGTCTGGAGGAATAACGGGGCTCCTGTATCCAATACCTCGGCATGCTGTGCTGATAGTACTGCCGTGCGGGCCTTTGGTATTTGGATACAACCTTCCTTCTGAACGGCTATTGGCGCTGTTGATGTCCTCGGGGAGCATGCTGTTGAGTGCGCCTTACAGGTTGGAACGGATTATGATTCTGCTGTCTGGAATAGGATTGCGGGGGCGGAATGGCAACCTTCGGTTTTCGCGGTGCAGCAGGTTCCTTCACAGGACTTGGAGTTTCTTTCGATACAGGAATGTGTTCTACATTCTTGACAAACACTGTACTAGTTTTCCCTTTGTTTGAACATGAGCTGTATCCTAAGCCACTTTTATCATGAGCACATTGCCCAGTGCTCAGAATTTCTTCCATTCTTTTGGACGATTTCTCGAACGATTTCAGAATGGTCTCAAGTTCATCTTCTCGTTTTTCGAGAGTTTTGATTTTGGCTTGAAGTAGAACCAAATCATTGGTCTTGCTCTCATTGTGAGTTTTAACCTCACTTAGTTCATGAGCAAGTTGATGATTGCTCTCCATGAGTTTTTCATAATCGACTTTCTTTGGTTTCACAATCAATAGACATATTTTCATAATTTATTTTCAGCAAGTCATTTTCATCTTTCAGCTCTAGGTTGGACAGTTGGAGTTGTATATTCTCATTTTTCAATGTCTCATGGGCATTTCGAATGTTTTTAAACTCATTCATCATGTTTTCAAAAGTATGAGATGCATTTAATGGAATAGCTGAGGTTGAGCTCACCTCATCGTCGCTGTCTTCACCTTCAGGAATGTCCTTGGCCATAAAGCACATATATGCTTTATCATCGAACTCATCATCAGATGAATCACTTTCAGTGACTACCTGAAGACATTCTTCAGATTTGGATGGTGTGGGGGAGGCTTCTGATTCTCCAATTAGGGCCTTGAGCTTGTTTTTCCAAGCACGTCTTCTTTCATCTCTCTCTTGTTGATCGGCTTCCGGCAACCTTTGAACTTTGGGATGAGGACATTTATTTGCATAATGTCCTGGTTTCCTGCAATTATAGCATAGGTTAGCATCACCGGATGAAGTTTCGGTACTTACCTTGTGGACGAGTTTGGGCACAGTAGGAGTCTTTCCAGTCGCTTGATGAACTTCTTGAACTTCGCATAAGAAGCGCCATTTCATCTTGAGACAGATGTCGTCCTCACTGTCGGCATTCTTGTGACTAGGCTTTGTGGCTGGGCATCTTTGTGTCGACGGCTGATACAAATGGCTAGTCTTTGTGACCTTTGAAAGAGATTCTTCAGCTTTCTCTCTTCTGTTAATATCATACTCAAAAGCTTTGAGGTCAGAGAAGAGATCAAAAGTAGATATTTCATTTAAATTACAAGACACATGCATAGCTGTGGTCTTAATGTCCCATCGGGCAGGGAGAGATCTGAAAATTTTTTAGTTCTTCTCCTTCTGGGTATAAATTTTGCCCAAAGCTTCAAGTTCACCAACAATGCCAGTGAATCTGAGGTCAAGTTCCTCAAGTGTCTCAGTTGGTTTCATTTCAAAAGATTCAAATTGCTGAGTCAGTTTTGAAATTTTGTTTTCTTTTGAGAGCTCAGTTCCCTCACAAATCAACTTGAGATTATCCTGATTTCCTTGTCATTTCTGACTCTTTACCTTTGAGAACGTGCCTTTGTCAAGAGTGACAAATAACGCGTTCTTAGCCACATTGTCGAGGTTGGCGCGCTTTCTTTCATCTGTGGTCCATTGTTCACGCTCCTTCTCGAGCATCTCATCATGGGCTTGGCCTTCAATCCTTGCGGCAGTGTTTACCTTCATGATCTTGATAGGGCCATCCTGTATAACAAAAATCATCTCTTCGTGCATTGCTGCAAGATGAGCCTCCATCCTAATTCTCCAATCATCAAATTCGTTAATAGAGAATATAGGTACTTTGTTGATCATAGATGTATCCATGTGAGAATAAAGAAATGAAAAAGACTGTTTTAAAAATTAAGTGATTTTGGATCTGATTTGGTTAAAAATACGACTAATTCTTTTTAGAATCAACCGCTCCGATACCACTTGTTGGCCACTAAGTATACTGGATACAGCTTGGAAAGTGTTATAAACAACAAGCTGTACTGATTTTAAATCTGAGTGCGTAGCGGAAGTCTTAATTACAGTAAGTTGCTATGGATACAGCAACTCGATGTGCAGTGTATACTTAAATAATCACAGTAATTAAAACAAGTAAGGCAGAAGGTAAATAACGCAGTATTTAAAGTGGTTTGAGTTAAACCCCTCTACGTCAACTAGTCCTCCACACAGGAGTAAAAAGTTTATTATAATTACTGTGTACACAACTACGTAATTATAACAATACACAATCAATATATCGTTCACAAAGATTGATATAAATATCTTAGCTTCAAGCATTCACACAGATTGGTTTGAGCTAATGCTTTGACTGGCTTCTTCACACACAGTTCTGAAGCTTCGTCTTCTTCTATGCAAATCCTTCACACACAGTTCCGGAGAAGCAAAGATTACTCAGTCCACACAGGGCTGATTTGGGTATGTTCGAAGGATAGAACAGGGTATGAACAACAACTTTGACTTTCTGAGCTTCTAGCTGATGATGTGTTGTTCAAGTTGTTGAGCACTATATATCTCTTTGATCTGAATAGTAGTAAGCTTTGGAGATATTTTTTACTCTGAGTATTTATTTGTAAGCTTGATCGTTCAGTAGTTCAGTGATCTTCAATCTTCAAACTCTGGAGATATATATAGTCTTTGAAATATATCCATTGGGATAAATCCATTGAGCAAGATTCTGTTCCAACGGGATGAAAAACATGATCCGGATTTTGCGGGATTTGAAGATCTTCTGACTTACAGTATTTAAATACTTTATCCTTTTAGTATTTAAATACTTCTTTATCAACGGGACTTGACTTCTAGTGAGAACTGAAGAATCCTTCTATGTCCTATTGAGAGCTGTATGGAAGGATTACGTATTGTCAATTCGAGACAGCTTCCATACTTAGTTATTATGAGACTTCTTTCTTTGTCTTGTATCTTTGGATCTTACGAGAGGTCTTGATACGAGTTGACACTCCACTTTTCGATACGCTTCCTTACTGTATTGAGGATTGGCATATTGTCAAAACCTCTTATCATCACTATTTGATACAGGGTTTGATTATCCTGGCTGTTTCGATACAGGGTATTTGTTATCCCAACAACTATCATTTCAGACGATAGAGTCGAGTGTGCATTTTAGTGGAGTAATCCCAGCTGTTCGGGAAGAGATATCAATATGATGAAAGCAGTGAAATTACTCAATCAGGGTTGTGTTGGTTATTGGTGCTATATGACCAAGACCGAGAAATCATCAGTGTTATTGGCGGATATCCCGGTAGTGAGAGAATACGCCGATGTATTTCCAGATGAGTTACCTGGTTTGCCTCCACAGAGAGATGTGGAATTCACGATTGAATTGGAGCCTGGTACATCTCCTATATCGAAAGCACCATATCGTATGGCCCCGACCGAAATGCAGGAATTGAAGAATCAACTGGAACACTTGACCGAGAAGGGTTATATCAGACCGAGTGCATCTCCGTGGGGAGCACCAGTATTATTTGTCAAGAAGAAGGATTGTTCGTTTCACTTGTGCATTGATTATCGAGAGCTGAACAGGGTGACAATCAAGAATAAATATCCCCTTCCCCGCATCGATGATCTCTTGGATCAACTTCAGGGAGCTTCAGTATTTTCCAAGATCGATTTGAGATCTGGGTATCATTAGTTATGAATTCGAGAGTCAGATATCGGTAGAACGGCGATTCGAACACGCTATGGGCATTACGAGTTTGTGGTGATGCCGTTTGGGTTAACTAATGCACCTGCTGTATAAATGGAGTTGATGAATCGAGTTTTCATCTATTAATTAGACCGATTCATGGTTTTTTTCCTAGACGACATTTTGATTTATTCTCGTGATCGAGAGGAGCACGAATTTCGCCTTCATCAGGTTCTCGACATGTTGAGAAGAGAGCAGCTTTATGGAAAATTTTCCAAATGTGAGTTCTGGATGTCCGAGGTGACATTTCTCGGGCATGTGATTTCATCAGACGGAGTACGTGTCAACTCTCAAAAGACGGAGGCTATACGAGATTGGCAACCTCTGAAGAATGTTAAGGAAATCCGAAGCTTTCTCAGATTAGATGGCTATTATCGGCTATTTGTGGAAGGATTTTCTAAAATTGCTCAACCAATGACGAACCTTTTACGGAAGGATAAGAAATTCACGTGGTCTGACGCGTGTCAACGGAGTTTTGAGGAACTCAAGAGTCGTTTAATTTCAGCACCTGTCCTTTCTTTACCACAAGGGACAGAGGGATTCGTGGTTTATAATGACGCGTCCAGACAAGGTCTCGGATGTGTATTAATGCAGAATGGGAAAGGGATTGCCTATGCTTCACGGCAGCTGAGACCTTATGAGGTCAACTCTCCGACCCATGATCTGGAGCTAGCGGCCGTGGTTTTCGCATTGAAGATTTGGCATCATTATCTTTATGGTGTCACCTGTCAGATTTTCACTGATCATAAGAGTTTGAAGTATATATTTACTCAGAAGGAGTTAAATATGCGTCAGAGATGGTGTTTGGAACTGATTAAAGATTATGATATCGAGATTCAATATCACCCGAGTAAGGCGAATGTTGTCGCTGATGCTGTAATACCCGAGATTTCGGTTATGTAATTGGAACTTGTGATATTGTAATGATTGTACTTTTGTCTGAGTACTATTCTCGGTATTTCATAATCCGATGTTGTCGAGCGTATAATTTCGTATATGTGATATAAATATTGAAATTCTGTGCATGTAGCGCCTTCTGAGCTTCGTGTAGCGTACGCTAACGAGGATTCATAGCGCCACGCTACGAGGGATCATTAGCGCACGCTATGCGTGGTCAAAATGATTGAGACGTGCGGTGGGTGAGATCTGGCCGGGGGACCCCTGTCGGATCGTGTCGGGATGAACCTGGACGGCTTTCGGGAAAAGCCAAGTCAACGCCTTAGCACACGCTATAGGCATATGCGTAGCGCACGCTAAGTGCTGACTTCAATTAAGTCAGACAGCCGTTAGCGCACGCTACGTGCAGGGACTAGCGTGCGCTAACAGCCACTTATTATAAATAGGACAACATCCTATTCGTGATTTCAGTTCTTTCTCCTCCCATAACCCGAACTCTTACACTTAGAACATAACTCCCTTCGTCCTAAACATTTCGTATCAACCTCCTAGTTCGAGATTGAAGATCGTATATCATTGGAGATTGGTGTTCAAGCCTTCGGTGTTGGATTGCTTCATTTTCCTCCGTGTTCTTCACTACTTTGAGGTAGGTGATTCTTCACCGATGTTAGTAATGTTCCTAAGAAAGTTTGAATCATGTTTGGATAGCAAGTATTTCGTTTTAATCGGTCATCACATGTTAGAAGAAGACTTTTGACGTATCGGCACTATATATCGTATGAACCTTTGAACCATCTTATTATAAGGACTCCTAAGCATGTTCAAATCGATTTATGATCGATGTCGGATATTACCCAGTTGCTACGTTGTACACGTTGGAATCTTGTGTTTTGGAACGTAAGACGATCGGAACTTAGATTATTTCTTGAAGATCGTAGATGGATTATGATATTGAGATGACTATCCGTATATTTGTATTTCATAATCATAAAACTTCCACAAACCTTATTAGCATGATATGCGAGGATAACTTGTATTATCACGGTAGAATTCATGAGTTCTTCACCATTCAACCCATTTTCGGTTTGCGGTATTACGCCATGCAAGATTAGCGCACGCTAACATGTGTGAGTTAACGTGCGCTATCGGGGTTCGATTAACGCCGAAAGCGTGCGTAGCGTACGTTATGAGACCAGCCAGTCGACTTCCGATCCGTGGTTAGTGCACGCTAGTCTTATACGATAGCGTCGCTAACGATCGGCTTAGCGCCGCGTTACGTAGAGTACGTGGCGCGCGCTAAGCAATCGAGCGACTTGTTTATTTTGAGCTTTTGGCCGTAGGCAATTGTTAGACCATTGTTCGACTTGAGATGATTTGTATATCATTCCTTTTGTTAAGGTTCGAGCTTGCTACGTTGATCGAAGGAGGCGACCTTGAGTGGGTTGAGATCATTGAAGTATATCGTTCTTGCCATCTTCGAGGCAAGTATCGTGATATGTTAATATTGGTATTTTTGGAGCATGCGTATGATTATTCATGATGTTGAACATGATATTTACTTCGTTGATTTGCCATGGTATTCGTTATATAGTGTTTATATGTTCATGTTGATGAACATAATGATTTGGCATATGTGTATGCATGAGTTGTGTTTGTATCGTTGTACGATCTATGCCGAGGGCGCTGGATCGGATGTCCACCTCGTGTTGGTCCGACAGGATCATCTTGGGATCTAGGTGAGGCCTTTGGATCATTGGGCGAGTTATTTCCACCTCGTGTTGGTCCGAGCGGGATCATCTTGGGATCTATCTTTGAGGCGCTGGATCATTGGAATACCCATCTTTGTGTAATGGAATCTTGTAGATTCGCATTGTCGGATTCCGTAGCGGAAGTCCATGTGGTGTATCTTGTTATGTATTGTTGATGCATATTCGAATTGTTTAATATGATACTTGTACTAGCATCGTTTTGATAACCCCTTCGAGTGGACATTTGTTTTGATGTTCGGGTAGCCGAGGAGCAGGAAAGCACCACGATGCAGACGTGGCGGCGAAGGGGTTGATGATGTTTATTGTTATTGGAGATTTGTTTTCTTGGTTTGGTTTTACGTACTCGAGTACGCGTGTCTTATTGATATTCATTCGATATGGTTGTATTAATTACTCGTTGAACCGGTTATGCGTTTTCACAAACTTGAATTTCCATGATTGATGTCTTAGATTTACTTTCCTTTTTAATTAGCCTTGTAAATCCTTACTTAAAGGGTTTACGGCGTAATTATTCGAATATCTCGGAGTGTTACGAATATGGTATCGGAGCTAAGATTCATGGATATCTTGGCAATCGGGTTTTAGTTGAGTGCATTTACGTTATTTGATTTACGGGTCGTTTGTAACATCACTGTTCAGCCGAAGTCGTCATGTGGATCGTGGTTGTAAGTCTCTTAATCTCTTATACTACCGTTTTACTTAATTACTGTTTTGTGAGTATTGACGGACTTTATTTCGAAAAATTTTGTTCTGGATATTGAGAAATTGCGTTTAAAGTATGTTGAGAGGAGGACGTGGACGCGGGCCTTGATCGTGGGCCGGACGTGGTAACATGAGACTTGAGGATTCCGCAACTACCCCCGAAATATCGGCTAGTCGAACCGATTCCCATTCTGGAGGGCAGCAAGGATCAGAGAATGATGACGCAAATCCTAACATGCCGGGAGTGCTTCAACAGGTGGTGGCGCAGATAAACCAGTTCGCTCAGGTCGTTGATCGCATGCAGACGGCGATGGGACAGCAGCACCACGAGGGTAACCGGGGAGACAGATGGCTTGCTGAGGTGGTTAAATTGGACCCGCCAAAATTTGACGGATCTGCTGAGGCACTTACTTGGGATCACTGGGTCAATGAGTTGGAGAAGATATTTGCGGGTCTTAACTGTCCCGAGGACCGGAAGGTTCCCATTGCCCAGTATTTTCTGACTGGGGAGGCTTTTGATTGGTGGGAGGCTATTCGACCCGAGGATCATAATGCGGATTGGACGGAATTCAAACTAATGATGGAAGCACAGTATTGTCCTCGTCCAGTTAGAGAGGCAAAGATCCGAGATTTTTTCTCACCACAGAGTTCGGAGGCATCTGTGACAGATGTAATTAAAACTTTTAATCATCAGTGACTTGTGCGCGACACTTGGTCGAACGGAGGCGAAAAGATTTTTCATTTTGATATGCGGATGAAGCGGAGATTCAGCGATACATGTCGGATTCGAGTGTACTACGTTGCGGCAGTATCAAGACAAAGCGGCCTACGACATGAAAGAGGCGGCGGTGGAGAAATCGGTAGAGGCAAGAAGCGAGAAGGTGGCCGCGGCTTTGCGAGAAAACAAGAGTGGTGGGGCCCGCAGGGCAGTCTTCCTTTATTCGGCTAGAAACCTCCACATCCTTCTAAAGGCGGAAAGAAGTTAGGACAACATCAGCGATTTCGGACGCATCAAGGAAATGCTACAATTGTGGTCGGCGAGGCATATTCGACGTGATTGCCCCGCATCTTCTGTGACTTGTTACGATTGTGGGCAAGAAGGGCACCGTGCGACCTTACGTGGAGCCGCTACTAGATCTTTTGGTACTCGCACTCCAGCGCCGATTCGAAGGAAACAAGTGTGAACCGAGCCTTGGAGTGGATTTCAGCGTGAGCGTTGGGAAGAGAGAGACATCCAGTCTTGGGTCCGTTCCTCGCGCTTTGTATGAAATGAGGAGATCGGCGATCATAACTGCTTTGTTGCATCAGTGCGATTCGATCCTTTTGCAACCGATTAGTGTTTTATTCGATTCGGAGCTACACATTCTTTTGTATCATTGAACTGTAAATCGTTTAAAAATCTCGTGCTTAATTGATTGTGAACCGTATGTTGTGGGATTGCCGAGTGGAGAGAGAATTGTGGGAACCCTAGAGGCTAGAGATTTTCCGGTATCTATAGGAGGAGAGATTGGCCGTCGAATCTCATTGTTGTTGACATCTACGGTGATGATGTAATTCTCGGAGACGATTGGCTCAACCGTTATGGAGCTATCTGAATTACGAGAGAGAGTCATTTCTATCATTGCTGATGACGGTCTGAACACTTATTAGAGGATAGAGGCAGGAAGCTCTGGAAAATTGATCAAAGCAATGAAAGCCGTAAAATTGCTGAAGCAGGATGTCATGGACTTTGGTGTTATGCCATGAGGAAAGAGGAAGGAGTAGAGCTCGTCTATTTGATTGTGAATGAGTTCTCGGATGTATTTCTGACGAGCTACCGGGTTACCTCCGCAAAGAGAAGTGGAATTCACCATCGAATTAGAGCACAGGAGCGGCCCTATTTCGGGCACCATACCGCATGGCGCCAACCGAGATGTATGAACTCAATAAGCAAGCTGGAGGAATTGTTACGGAAGGGCTATATTCAACCTAGCGTTTCTCCTTGGGAGCGCCCGTTCTCTTTGTCCGGAAGAAAGACGGATCCCTCCGTGTGTATTGATTACGGGGAGCTTAACAAAATGACGATCAAGAATAAGTATCCTATACCTCGGATCGGCGACTTGTTTGATCAGCGCAAGGGCAAGGGTATTCTCGAAGATTGACTTGCGATCGGATACCATCGATTGAGAATTAAAGAATCGGATATCCGAAATGCGCTTTCGGATCGATGCAGGCATTATGAATTTGTAGTGATGCCATTTGGACTTACCAATGCTCTGCGGTATTCATGCAATTGATGAATCGGGTATTCTTGGAGTACTTGGATAAATTTGTGGTCGTTTTCATTGACGACATCTTGATATATTCGAGGGACGCAGAGGAACATCTTTGAACATTTACGTGTGGTTTTGAGCATCTTGAGAAAGAACAGTGTATGCTAAGCTTTCTAAATGCGATGCAGCTTAAGGAAGTAACCTTCCTTGGGCATGTGATATCATCCGACGGAGTTCGGTGGACCGAAGAAAGTCGAAGCAATCTTGGAGTGGGAAGCTCCTAAAACGTGAAAGAAGTCCGAAGCTTCTTAGGACTTTGGATATTATCGCCGCTTTGTAGAGGATTTTCCAAAATTGCTCGTCCGCTCACTCATTTGTTACAAAAACTCAAAAGTTCACGTGGAATGAGAAATGCCAGGTGGTTTTGTGAACTTAAGAGGAGACCGACAACACCTATATTAGCTTGCCGAGAGGCGATGGATTCATGGTATCTGACGCTTCAAATCGGGGTTTGGGTTGTGTGTTGATGCGAAGGATAAAGTGATTGCTTATGCTTCTCGGCAATTGAAACCGTCTGAAGTTAATTATCCGACTCATGATCTGGAGCTAGCAGCTGTGGTCTTTGCCTTGAAAATCTGGCGACATTATTTGTACGGCACTCATTGTCAGATCTTTACAGATCATAAGAGCCTCAAATACATTTTCAGTCAGAAAGAATTAAACATGAGGCAGAGAAGGTGGCTGGAATTGATCAAGGATTACGACTTGGAGGTTCTCTATCATCCGGGGAAAGCAAATGTAGTAGCCGATGCTTTGAGCCGAAAACCCGTTTCTCTTCGAGTGTTGGAAGCACTTACATCCCAAACTAGTATTCAACGGGAACTGATCCGCGAGGGGATTGAAGTATGGGCACCAGGAATCCAAGGACAACTTTATGTGATGGAACTGACTTCATCACTATTCGAGGGGATCAAGTCTAAGCAGTTGGACGATTCTCTGATCCTTCGATTATGTGATGAAGTAAAGAAAGGAAAAGCCCCAGGATTCGTGATACAAGATGATGGAGTTCTGAGATTTCAGAGTCGACTTTGCGTTCCCGATGATGATGATTTCAGACGGACTATTCTGAATGAAGCTCACAGCGCGCCCTATTCTATTCACCCGGGCGTGATAAGATGTATAAGGATTTAAAACAAAATTTCTGGTGGGGGAATATGAAGAAGGACGTAGCAGAGTACGTTTCGAAGTGCTTGACTTGTCAGCAAGTTAAGATCGAACATCAGCGACCTGCCGGAATGTTAAGGCCGCTTCCGATTCTTGAATGGAAGTGGGAGGACATCTCGATGGATTTCATCACCAGTTTGCCAAGGACTAGAACGGGAATGAACATGATTTGGGTTATAGTTGATCGACTAACCAAGTCGGCTCATTTCCTAGGGATCAAAGATACATGGGGACCCGAAAGATTGGCGCGAGTATTTATTGCGGAGATAGTCAGATTGCATGGGACGCCGAAGACCATTATCTCGGATCGAGATGGTCGTTTCGTGTCGCACTTCTGGAAAGCAGTTCACAAGGATTTGGGGACTGAGCTCAACTTTAGCACAGCTTATCATCCCCAAACAGACGGTCAGTTCGAAAGAACTATTCAAACTGTAGAAGACATGCTTAGAGCCTGTGCTTTGGATTGGTCAACTGATTGGGAAATTCATTTGCCATTAGTTGAATTCACCTACAATAATAGTTGGCATGCTTCAATTAAGATGGCACCATTTGAAGCTTTGTACGGAAGAAGATGCCGATCACCCCTGAGTTGGGATGATTCTTCGGATTTGATCGGGACGGAACCGGAATTGATTATTCAGACTCAAGAGAAGATAGCTTTGATTCGAGAGAGACTGTTGACTGCCCAGAGTCGATAGAAGTCTTATGCCGATGTACGTCGTCGCCCTCTAGAGTTCGACGCTGGGGACCACGTACTATTGAAGGTGTCTCCTACACGAGGGATTTTCCGTTTTGGGAGAAGAGGCAAGCTTAGTCCGAGATATATCGGACCATTTGAGATCCTAGAGAGAGTTGGGGATTTAGCATACAGGTTGGCCTTACCGCCATCGCTGAGTCATGTTCACAATGTATTTCACGTATCCCAACTGCGGAAATATGTATCGGACCCCAGTCACGTCATTGATTTCGACGAGATCGAGATAGCTAATGATGGCACCTTCGAAGAGAGAACAATCAAGATACTTGAGAGCCGGATCAAACAATTGAGGAATAAACTAATACATTTGGTTAAAGTACAATGGTCACGACATGGAGTCGAAGAGGCCACTTGGGAAACGGAGGACGGTATGAAGGCTACATATCCGGAGTTGTTTTCATCCTAAGTTTCGGGACGAAACTTCTTTTTAGGGAGGAAGGATGTAATACCCGAGATTTCGGTTATGTAATTGGAACTTGTGATATTGTAATGATTGTACTTTTGTCTGAGTACTATTCTCCGTATTTCATAATCCGATGTTGTCGAGCGTATAATTTCGTATATGTGATATAAAGATTGAAATTCTGTGCATGTAGCGCACGCTACAGGCTTCGTGTAGCGTACGCTAACAGGGATTCATAGCGCACGCTACAGGGGATCATTAGCGCAGGCTATGCGTGGTCAAAATGATTGAGACGTGCGGTAGGTGAGATCTGGCCGGGGGACCCCTGTCGGATCATGTCGAGATGAACCTGTACGGCTTTCGGGAAAAGCCAAGTCAACGCCTTAGCGCACGCTATAGGCATATGCGTAGCGCACGCTAAGGCTGACTTCAGTTAAGTCAGACAGCCGTTAGCGCATGCTACGAGCAGGGACTAGCGCGCGCTAACAGCCACTTATTATAAATAGGACAGCATCCTATTCGTGATTTCAGTTCTTTCTCCTCCCATAACCCGAACTCTTACACTTAGAACATAACTCCCTTCGTCCTAAACACTTCGTATCAACCTCCTAGTTCGAGATTGAAGATCGTATATCATTGGAGATTGGTGTTCAAGCCTTCGGTGTTGGATTGCTTCATTTTCCTCCGTGTTCTTCACTACTTTGAGGTAGGTGATTCTTCACCGATGTTAGTAATGTTCCTAAGGAAGTTTGAATCATGTTTGGATAGCAAGTATTTCGTTTTAATCGGTCATCACATGTTAGAAGAAGAATTTTGACGTATCGGCACTATATATCGTATGAACCTTTGAACCATCTTATTATAAGGACTCCTAAGCATGTTCAAATCGATTTATGATCAGTAATCGGATATTACCCAGTTGCTACGTTGTACACGTTGGAATCTTGTGTTTTGGAACGTAAGACGATCGGAACTTAGATTATTTCTTGAAGATCGTAGCTGGATTATGATATTGAGATGACTATCCGTATATTTGTATTTCATAATCATAAAACTTCCACAAACCTTATTAGCATGATATGCCCGAGGATAACTTGTATTATCACGATAGAATTCATGAGTTCTTCACCATTCAACCCAGTTTTCGGTTTGCAGTATTCTGCCATACAAGATTAGCGCACGCTAACATGTGTGAGTTAACGTGCGCTATCGGGGTTCAGTTAACGCACGAAACGTACGTAGCGTACGTTATGAGACCAGCCGAGTCAGACTGCCAGTCCGTGGTTAGCGCACGCTAGTCTTATACGATAGCGTACGCTAACAGTCCGGCTTAGCGCACGTTACGTAGAGTACGTAGCGCGCGCTAAGCAATCCAGACAGCTTGTTTATTTTGAGATTTTCGGCCGTAGGCCGAATTGTTAGGCCATTGTTCGACTTGAGATGATTTGTATATCATTCCTTTTGTTAAGGCTCGAGCTTGCTATGTTGATCGAAGGAGGCGACCTTCGAGTGGGTTGAGATCATTGAAGTATATCGTTCTTGCCATCTTCGAGGCAAGTATCGTGATATGTTAATATTGGTATTTTTGGAGCATGCGTATGATTATTCATGATGTTGAACATGATATTTACTTCGTTGATTTGCCATGGTATTCATTATATAGTGTTTATATGTTCATGTTGATGAACATAATGATTTGGCATATGTGTATGCATGAGTTGTGTTTGTATACGTTGTACGATCTATGCTGAGGGCGCTGGATCGGATGTCCACCTCGTGTTGGTCCGACAGGATCATCTTGGGATTTAGGCTGAGGGCACTGGATCATTGGACGGGTTATTTCCACCTCGTGTTGGTCCGACGGGATCATATTGGGATCTATGCTGAGGGCGCTGGATCATTGGAATACCCATGCCGTGTAATGGAATCTTGTAGATTCGCATTGTCGGATTCCGGTAGCGGAAGTCCGTGTGGTGTATCTTGTTATGTATTGTTGATGCATATTCGAATTTTTTAATATGATACTTGTACTAGCATCGTTTTGCTAACCCCTTCGGGGGTGGACATTTGTTTTGATGTTCAGGTAGCCGAGGAGCAGGGAAACAGCCACAGTACCGACGTGACGACGAAGGGGTTCAGTGATGTTTATTGTTATTGGAGATTTGTTTTCTTGGTTTGGTTTCGTACTCGAGTACGCGTGTCTTATTGATATTAATTCGATATGGTTGTATTAATTACTCGTTGAACCGGTTATGTTTTCACAAACTTGAATTTCCGCAGTATTGATGTCTTAGATTTACTTTCCTTTTTAATTAGCCTTGTAAATCCTTACTTAAAGGGTTTACGGCGCTGTAATTATTCCGAATATCTCGGGGTGTTACAGAGGCCTTGAGCCGTAAGTCCGTGCAAGAGCAAATGCTTGCTCGTTTAACCATTTAGAAAGAGCTTCAGCAGGAATTCCTAAGACCTGAGATCGAGGTCTGGTTACAGCGAATACAAGGGCAACTTTGTATGTTAGAGATTTCATCGCCACTTGAGGAGGCGATTAGAGTGAATCAGGGTTCAGACCCATTTTTGTTGCGCATTCGAGATAATATGGCTCATGGGAAAGCCCCTGGATTTAGGGTCCACGAGGATGGACTTTTACGATTTAAGAACCGGTTATGTGTTCCGGCGGATGACAAGTTGAAAAACTCGATTTTGAGAGAGGCCCATGCTACCCCTTATTCTATTCATCTAGGGTCTAGCAAGATGTACAAGGACTTGAAACAAAATTACTGGTGAAGTAATATGAAGCGAGAAGTCGCAGAATTTGTTTAGAGATGTCTGACATGTCATCAAGTGAATATAGAACATCAGTGACCGGCGGGTATGCTGAAGCCACTTCCTATTCCAGAATGGAAGTGGGAGGATATTTCCATGGACTTCATCACGAGCTTACCGGCGAGTCGTCGCGGCATGAATACTATTTATGTTGTGGTGAACCATTTAACTAAGTCAGCTCATTTCCTCGAGATTAAGGATACGTGGGGTCCTGAGAGACTTGCGCAGTTATTCATTAAAGAGATCGTGAGATTGCACGGTATCCGTAAGAGTATCGTTTCGGATCGTGACGGGCGATTTGTGTCGCATTTTTGGAAATCTGTTCATCGTTCCATGGGAACTCAGCTCAATTTCAGCACGACTTTTCACTCTCAGTCTGATGGACAGTCAGAGAGAACTATTCATACGTTGGAAGACATGTCGAGGGCATGCGTCCTCGATTGGAAAGATGATTGGGAAGCCCAACTACCGTTGATCGAGTTCACGTACAATAATAGTTTGCATGCTTTGATTCAGATGGCACCTTACGAGGCCTTATATGTCGTCGTTGTCAATCTTACCTATGATGGGATGACTTATCAGAATCGATCGACACTGAACCCGATATGCTATTAGCTGCTCGTGAGAAGGTAGCATTGATACCGAGTCATTTGTTGACCGCTCAGAGTCGACAGAAATCATATGCAGATAATCGTCGTCGACCATTAGAGTTCGAGGTAGGTGACCACGTCTTGGTCAAGGTATCCCCGAGTCGAGGTGTTTTCCATTTCGGGAAGCAAGGAAAGCTGAGTCCGAGATTCATTGGACCATTTGAGATTTTGGATCGAGTAGGCGATCTGGCTTATAGATTAGCTTTACCTCCAGCCCTGAGCCGAATTCATAACATGTTTCATGTCTCTCAGTTGCGGAAGTATTTTTCCAACCCTAGTCACATACTTCAGTTTGATGAAATCGAGATAGCAGATGATCATACGTATGAGGAGCGTCCCATATGAATCTTAGAGCGGCGATCAAACAGTTCAGGAATAAGGCGATTCCTTTTGTTAAAATTCAGTGGTCGAGATACGGAGTCTAAGAGGCTACCTGGGAAACCGTGGATAGTATGTGGGAGAGTTATCCCAAATTGTTTCACCCTTAGTTTCGAGGACGAAACTACTTTTAAGGGGGGGAGTATGTAATACCCGATTGTAAATTCATTCATTCTCATTCAGTAAACTGTTCCTCTGTAATTTTTCACTTATTAATAATCATTCATCATTCATAATTCACATTCATTCATTCGTGTTCACCGTTCGGAGTAACTTTGAGTCGTGTATCGATATTGTTCATTGTTTCAACCTTGCTTGAGAATCGAGACGAGAATATTATCTCGATTCTTGTAATTGCTTCCTGGAATTCATATCATTTCAAAATTTACTCCTTGTTTGAATCGTGCTATTGTTGGGCAAACCCTTGTAATCATTGCTCGGAACCACCATTTTGGGGTTTCCGCACTTCCATTCCGTGTTATTGTTCCAAAGTATTGAATCCTATTACTTTCATTCTCTTCCAGGGTCGTTTTTCGTCATTTTTGGGCCCGAATAGTGTGCGCCGCGTCACACACCTTGTGTATTTTGGGCTAGAACCACCTGTACCGCGGGCCGCAGCCCCCTGTTGGTCGGGCCGCGGCACTAAGCCAAAGTGCTGGGCAGTTTTTGGCCGCGGGCCGCGGCACACTCAGGCGGTGCAGTTTTGCCTTTTTCAGCGGGTTTTGTGAGGAGAAAGCTCATTTCATCATCTTCCTTCTTCCTCTCATCTTTGGGCGATTTGTGGGCGATATTTTGGGCGATTTAGCATCATCAAACTCAGAGAATTTCATCTTATTCAAGTTGTGGTGTGGATTAACAACATATTTGTGGTTTCTTCATCCTAATTCAAGGTAACATTTTCAACCCTAGATTTGATTTTGAGTTGGAGCATGATGTTTTAGTTGATATAATCATGATTTGTGAAAGATATGTGTTCGATTATGAGTTTTTATGAGTTATCATCGGATTGTTTGGAAGTTTTATTCAAGAACACTTTGAAGGTTGACTTGGAATTGGGATCTGCAATTAAATGTTATCGTAAACTCGATTTGAGTATTCCTATTAGATTATCGATTGTATTGATGGTGTTTTTGTGGATTGGATCATTCATTAGAGGTTGGTTTTCGGTACAATTGGGATTAGTTGTAAATAATGGGAGATTCTTTACAAAGTGTTTGTCGAAATGCCCCAATGAGTTTGGATTTGTTGTATCGACCTCTTAAATTGGTTATGATCGCTATTGATACGTATATTAAGCAAATTGTTGGTAATTGTGTTATTCAAGTTTGTTCGAGCGACCGATATCTTCATTAAGGACGTTTGTTCGTGAGAGGACTTTTCATCACCGGTATTGAGTAAGTTAATTCTTACTCGGTTAAAAGGATATTCATTCCTTTCATTGTTGTTCATTCATATTCATAATTCATTCATGATATATTATTCATGTCGAGACTTGTAATTATCAAACTCATCATTCAATTCACGAAGAACGACGGTTACAATCATTTCAGTGAGCTATCATTCATTTCATTATTATTTCATCTCGGTGAGTCATTCTTGACCCTTGTCGATTTGTTATTCATTGATATTCATCATGGTCACTTTTGTTCTTGTGACCTTCTGGGTTCATATTGCGTGTCCGTGTGGTTATGTGTGGAATTTTTAGTCGGGCACATGATAGTCAGTGAAGGGTTCACCGACACAATAGACTGTACACACAGTAATGTGCCTCCGTGAAACTAATTAGGTACAAGGACGGATGTGTCCGGACACTCATCTTGTGCACTTGCACGTCCCATTACGAGCGTACTATGATGCCCCTCTTCAGCTTGATTTCATGTCATATATATTTAATGATTGTGCTTGTTCAACTCTTGAGGATTGTTGTTCTGTGTAACTGACCCCGTTGGGGGATATTGTTTTCAGGTCATGGCAAGGCAAAGGCACGAGAAGAGAACTTTGACGGCAAGGAGTCCCAGTGATACTAGTAGGGGGCCCCAGTCCATCTATTTGTTCATGTTTTTCTTGTTACGTATTTTTCTCCGCTGCACTTCCATTTGGATTGCCATTTATTCTGTGTTGTATATTTATCTTCACATGAAATATACATGTATTCTGTTCTCCTGTGTGTGTTGTACTTGAAACTCCTCATCGGAGTAATTGACGATGTAATGTGGTTCGGTACTACATTTGCACTACGTAATTCATTAATTTTCAGTCTCCTGGTGGGTCCTAGTCGAGGGTCCATGGCACTGTAATATCCATCTAGTTTGGGGTATTACATTGCAAAACCCAGAATCTACAAAATGAAGAGGACCAACTGTAACAGCCCAAAAACAGTGGCCATTACAGTGCCGTGGATCCCTCCTGGGACCCACCAGGCAATGTCACAAAATACACTTAAAATCCGACAACGTGGCACCGTACCACGATATTTATCAAAACCCCGGTGTGGAGTATGAGTTATTCATATTTTTAAATACAAGCAAACATACACAGGATCCAAACACGGTACAGACCATATGACGATGGGTAGTACCTAACAAGTTTTAGTACATTCATCCGACACAAAAATAAAAACGAAAGTCACGCTTAAAACATAACCGAACAACCAAAAGACTCGGGCCCCCCGAAATAGCATACATCAGAATCCTCCGTCGCCATTGTGCTCCTCCCGTGCCTTGCCCTTCCTCGCCCTGAAATACAAGTATTTCGCCCCAAACCACGAATTCACTATACATGATAATAATTCTCATGGCATTATACAATTCATATATATACGATTTCAAAGAAATCCACCGACTACGAATATACCCCGAAGGCGTATAAACAATCGATCCCAACTGTCGAAACATAATCAAGTATACGAACGACCACATACTATGGCTCAAGACGGACGTCACGATCGCCCGATCCGGAAATGTGTCCGTGCACATGTCCACCCCGTATACGGAATCCGAATATACGTGGGACGATGTACCTAATTAGCCTCACGAACTACGTCTCGTGTGCACGATCTAAATGCGGAAAACATCCACGCATGATCATCAAGTGCCCGGCTAAAAATCCTACACATAACCAATCGGCGCGCAGATATGACTCCAGAGATGTCACGATACAACATGACAACGAAACTCAACGAATTACACTTTTACGAGGGAATCGAACAACTCACCGAAGTGTCAACAAAGCTCAAAAGAACTAACGGTAATAAAGACGGTAATTCCGGGGGTATCATCCCCAACACCATGACAATACGATCAAGGGTATCACCATATCACGAATCATAGATTATCAGAACATTTCATACACACGAACTGCATAATAATCACAAGAATTCAACCATCACTATAACCAAGCAAGATAACTTGCCTCAATTCCGTAGACGAATAATCCTTCTTTGAATGGTCAAACGAACGGTATCCTCGTCTAACAATAGTCACGTGAACAAGCAACCTTGAATGAAATATAATCCATTCAACAACACATTCGTATGATAATGGTATTATCGCATGAACAATATTCGTGAATTCACTTTGAATAAATAGATTATCCTATTGACCATTTTAATGTTCTTATTACAAATCATCGCATGTTTATCATGTTCATTACATATTCTAATCTTGATGTCAAACTCTTGATGTCGAGTTTATCATCAATGTAATATCGTGAGGATATCGTTTCAAATCATCGACACTTCTAATTACGATATAAGTTGTGTTTAATTACATTCTTCATTATTTACCGACGATTCCATTCAAAACTTGATTATCATATGAAACGTAAGTTCAAGTCTTTAATGAGTTAAGAACATTATCTTAATTTACTCCTCTAGACATGCACGGATTAATTAAATGGAATTCGGCTATTCATCTACCGTATTTGTATCGTCATATTCAACACAACTCTCTTAAGAACATTATTAACCTATTAATGTAGTGATTAACGCTCTTTGGTGAAATCGATAAATTCGAACGTACGGAGATTACAACTTCCTCCTATCAACATTCATTGTTTTACTTTGAAGAATTTATTAAATGCCTAGTTATACCATTGGATACTTGAGATTTTTGAAGTAATTTCATCCATCTAACAAAGATCATCTTCAAAGGGTTAATATCATCTTTCCAACAATTCCATCACAAAGGTTTTAAATGCCAAAATCATGGTTTCATGCAACCTTTAAGGATCAATAGAATGTTCAAGACAATCTTAACATTTCCCACTTTTAATCATTAAGGACATCATCTCTAACATGTTCCTAGTGTAGAGACTAAAATCAACTTCCGATTATCATGCTATACCTCGGTTTTATGTATATCATTATCAACACAATCATATTATGAAGTTATTTACCTCAAGAAGCAATACTAATACCTTCAAAATTAATCTTCACTTGATTTGAGTATGATTCAATTAACTTATCATGTTTACACTAATCTATACTATCATTATGTGAAGTATTTATCTACTAACATCATCAGAAACATGGAATTGATATGAGTTAAAGAAAGACCAACCTTAAAATGAAGAACAACACCAACACTTCAAGGAATATACTTCAATCTCTAGCTTCTCCAAGTCACCAATCAAGTGTTGAGGCTCCAACACAAGTTAGAAAGGCTTAGAAACGAAGTTGGAGGGGAAGGGAATCGTTCCTTAGTCGGGAGATTGAAAAAGGCCGAGTAGGAAATGAATGGCAAGTCCTACATTTATAATCGAATGGACATTACGACGTTAAGCGAGCGTGGTTAACGTGCGTTATAGCCTTTACGCACGTAATCTTATGATCATTACGTGCGTAACCAATTTCATCAAACTCACCGCCTAAAAACACGCGATTCGTTACGCACGTAACCAAGCGGCTATTACGTGCGTAGTGGCCGTTGACTTGGCTGTCGCGATCGACTCGACCGGCTACCCTTGCTCGACCCCACCCGCCGAAAGGCGGATTGTCGGAGAATCTTCCGCATTACGACGTTAACGTATCGGTGTTACGACGTAAGGCGGCCTTCATAGCGTGCGTTAAGAATACATGTTAACGTCGTTAAGTACTATAACGAGTATAAATGGAATTTTCGCAATATCACCCAACAACTAATATAGTATGAATGACCATGAATCCAACTTAACATAATTTGTCGTACATGCTACACATCACGATATGGTGCAACAATACTTAACTTAAATCATGAAATACAATATTAAAGGCGAGGGTATTACATACTCCCCCTTAAAAAGGAGTTTCGTCCCGAAACTAAGGGGTAAACATTCGGGTATCTCTCGCATGCTATCTTCGCCTCCCACGTAGCTTCCTCGACTCCGTGTCTTGACCACTGAATTTTTAATAAGGGAATCGTCTTGTTCCTCACTGTTTAATTCTCCTTTCGAGTATCCGCACAGCCGCTCCTCATACGAATGGTCGTCGGCTATTTCGACCTCGTCGAATTGAATAACGTGACTTGGATCGAACATACTTCCTTAATCGAGATACATGGAATACGTTGTGAATCCGACTCAAAGTGGTGGTAATGCTAAGCGATAGGCTAGGTCGCCTACTCGTTCCGGGATCTCAAACGGACCAATATACCTTGGGTTCAATTTGCCTCGCTTCCCGAATCGGAAAACACCTCTAGTAGGAGATACTTTGACGAGACATGGTCACCAACTTCAAACTCGAGTGGTCGTCGACGATTATCTCGCATATGATTTCGGCGGCTTTGGGCCGTTAATAGACGGCTCTTGATCGTGGAAATCTTCTCGGCCGCCAATAACATATCGGGTTCCGTACCAATAGATTCGGATAATTCGTCCCGGACAATGGGGACCTAAGCGGCGACCATATAGTGCCTCATAAGGTGCCATCATGATCGAGGCGTGCCATTTGTTATTGTATGTGAATTCTACCAACGGCGGTTGGGCTTCCCGATCTGGCTTCCAATCGAGAGCACATGCCCTCAACATATCCTCTAGAGTTTGAATTGTCCTCTCAGACTGACCGTCGGTCTGAGGATGAAAAGCCGTACTGAAGTTCAACTGTGTACCCATAGCACGATGAACCGCCTTCCAGAAGTGCGACACGAACCGTCCGTCCCGATCTGATACAATACTCTTAGGGGTGCCATGCAGTCTCACAATCTCTTTGATGAATAATTGGGCCAATCTCTCAGGGCCCCAAGTATCCTTGATCTCCAAGAAGTGGGCTGATTTAGTCAATCGATCCACAACCACCCAAATCGTATTCATGCCTCGACGGCTCGTCGGCAAACTAGTAATAAAGTCCATCGATATGTCTTCCCACTTCCACTCGGGAATAGGAAGCGGTCTCATCATGCCAGCTGGTCGTTGATGCTCAATCTTGACCTGCTGACAGGTCAGACATTTCGAAACGAACTCGGCAACCTCCCGTTTCATATTACCCCACCAATAATACGGCTTCAAATCCTTATACATTTTGTTTGATCCCGGGTGTATGGAATACGGGGTAGCATGAGCCTCATTCAGAATAGTATTCCTCAACTCTTCGTCTGCTGGTACACACACTCGATTTTTAAAGCGTAACAGTCCATCCTCGTGAACCACAAATCCAGGGGCCTTCCCCTGATCGATTTCTCCTCGAATTCTGGATAAGAATGGGTCCGACATCTGTTTCGTCCTGATCGTCTCATCAATGGATGGTGAAATCTCAAGCATGCACAGCTGTCCCTGAATGCGTTGTATCCAGACCTCAATCTCTGGTCTCATGAACTCTAACTGCAACTCCCTCTGGGCGGTCAAACGAGCTAGCATCTGCTCCTGCACCGTCTTGCGGCTCAAGGCATCGGCAACCACGTTTGCCTTGCCTGGATGATAAAAGATCTCGATATCATAGTCTTTGATTAGCTCTAACCACCTCCTTTGTCTCATATTCAACTCCTTCTGGGTAAAAATATACTTCAGGCTCTTGTGGTCCGTAAAAATCGCGAGTAACTCCATACAGATAATGGCGCCAGATTTTTAAAGCAAACACTACGGCTGCTAACTCCAAGTCATGAGTCGGGTAGCTGACCTCGTAAGGACACAACTGTCTGGACGCATAGGCGATCACTTTCCCGTCCTGCATTAATACGCAGCCAAGGCCCTGCCTCGATGCATCGCTGTATACCGCGAATCCTTCCGTCCCTCTAGGTAGTACCAAAACAGGTGCTGAAATTAATCGACCTTTGAGTTCATCAAAACTTTGCTGACATGCTTCCGACCACAAGTACTTCTTATCTTTTCTCAACAGATTAGTCATCGGTTGAGCAATTTTGGAAAATCCTTCCACGAATCGTCTGTAATAGCCTGCTAGACCAGAAAACTACGAACTTCCTTCACGTTCTTGGGGTAGCCGATCTCGGATAGCTTCCGTCTTACGTGGGTCTACTCTTACTCCCTCTGCTGATATCACATGACCGGAAAAATAACTTCGGACATCCGTAATTCACACTTGGAAAATTTTCCATAGAGTTGTTCTCGCCTTAACGCATCGAGAACACAGGCGGAGGAGACACTCATGCTCCTCAAGAACACGAGAGTAGACCAAGATATCGTCAATAAAAACGACTACAAAAAGATCCAGATAATTAATAAAAACCCGATTCATCAATTCCATGAATACTGCAGGTGCATTAGTCAGTCCGAATGGCATGACAACGAACTCATAATGCCCATAGCGAGTGCGAAAAGCTGTCTTCGGGACGTCAGACTCTCGAATCCGCAATTGGTGGTACCCCGACCTCAAGTCGATCTTGGAAAATACAGCGGCTCCCTGGAGCTGATCCAATAGGTCATCGATGCGAGGTAAAGGATACTTGTTCTTAATTGTTACCTTGTTCAGCTCCCGGTAATCAATACACAAACGCAACGATCCGTCCTTCTTCCGCATTTAATAACACCGGCGCTCCCCAAGGGGATGCACCGGTCGAACGTACCCTTTCTCGATTAATTCTTCGAGTTGTCTTTTTAATTCCTGCATCTCGGTCGGGGCCATACGGTATGGTGCTTTCGAAAGTGGGGACGTCCTGGCTCCAACTCAATGGTGAATTCCACCTCTCGTGTGGGGTATTCTGGAAGCTCGTCCGAAATACATCTGGATAATCTCGAACTACTGGAATATCAATCAATTTGGTACCGGCCAATTTGTCTTAGTCATGTAACACCAATAACCAATGCATCCTGGTTTAGTAATCTCATAGCCTTCATAGCGTTGATGACTCTCCCAGAATGACTGGGATTATCACCCCGAAAAATACACTCGACGCCATCATCAGATGGGGGGGTCACCATTCGCTTACGGACGCTAAGGGCGGCATCGTGACGATCCATCCAGTCAATACCCAAGATTACATCATCTTTAGGTAAATCCACCACAATCAAGTCGGACAACCACTCACGGTTGTTTATGCTAATCAGACGATTCAGTACTTCACGACTCCCAATAATTCTTCTACCATCGGGTAGACCAATTACATAAGGTTCACAATTGATAACATGATTCAAATGCAAACGACTCAAGCAAGAACTAGACAAAAAGGAGTGTGAAGCACCGGTATCAAAAAGAACACAAGCGGGCCGAGAGTGGATCTCGAGAGTACCTGCAATCATGCGGCCGGGATCATCGGCTTTCTTCATCTCGTAAACTCGGGTTTTGCAACCCGGAAGCAGTGTACCAACTTGGTTTCCACGGCCTATCCCTTTGTTCGCCTTAGTCCGGTAAAAGCGGATGGAGGAGCACGTTCTGAACATAAGACTGCATCTTGGAGCAAGAGATGCCTTTGGGCACGCCCGAGTCCACCCCGGCAATAGCGGCGCGATGACCGTTCTTCCCGCAAGTGTGACAGTAACGGCCGGCCGGACACTTGGAGCTGATATGCCCCTGGTCCCCACGGTTATAACACACGGCAGGTGAGTGATTGCCCGAGAGTGCGTTCCTTCCGGTTTGGTGCCATAGGTGGCCGCTCGGAAGGATTTAGTACAGTGGGGTTTCTTGAATACCCCAGTTCTTTGTCTCCTTGGAGTGCAGTTCTGGATCTCTTGTTGGAAAAGCGAGGTTGTCTCTTAGAAATCTCCTTCGCAGTAAGTTCATACTCCAAAGCCTTCTCAATAAACTCCGGTAAGGTCGCATGGTGGTGATTGAGTAATTGCATCCTCATTCGGGGTTTAAGCCTCTTGAGGAAATATTTGATTTTATCGGCTTCCGAACGGACAACCGCGTAGCAAAAGGGAGAAGTGCTTGGAATTTTTCAGCAATTGCTAACACATCTTCGTCTTCCGATGGGTGGGGTTTAATAATTCGGACGGTTTGGCTTCACGGAGGGGTGCGGGATAGTAACGATCTAGCATAAGAGTCTTAAATTCCTCCCAAGTACTCGCGCCTTGAGAGCCTCACAGAAAGCCACCAAGTATGGGCACTCTTACTAAGGTAGTAGGCCACAAAGAACTCGATTTTCCTCCGGCACTCCACCATCTCGAGCAGTTTCTCGAAATGTTCTATCCAAAGGTACAATGTCGGCGGCTCGGATGAGCCTTCAAAAGTCGGAGGTCGCGACGTGATATGTCGCTAATAATCCGGCTCACGATCCCGCCAGTACCGGGGCGGAGGCCGTTGCCCCTGCCGTTGACCGAGAGTATTCCTTTGCATAGTTTCCATCGGCCGACCCATTTGGGTCATTTGGGCCATCATGCCCTGCATCACGGTGTAAGGATCGGCACGTGCATTCTCTCCAGTGTGGTGTGATTGGTCCCGAGAAGGCGACCACCGTCGCTGGAACTCGCTCCACATTCACGCGTCTGTTAGCTCGTGGTATCGGAATTCGGCCTCTTCCGCGGCCTCGTCCCCCTCTGCCACGGCCCCTAAGGTTCCTTTCCATCTTGAAAGAATCAAGTCACAAGTACAGTTTGATTTATCAATCACAATTCATGCTAAGTTAATAACAACAGGAATTTCCTATCCGATAAAGCGATTGTAAAGAGTCACTGGCACTACAAGTGTTACACACTCAATATCATATCAACATTAAGTCGAAACAATTCCAATCACATAATTAATTTAGGTTATCTTCAATAGATGAATTTTGCCTCATGGTAGCAAGATGCCAAGATAAGTAAGGAGACCAATACAACGTCAATACCATGCCAGAAATCAAAATATGGATCATGATAACATACCGTATTCGACGGGCGCAGACAAAGTTACACGTGGCACGAAGTTTTCTTGATGCTATTTCGATCCTACAATGACTCAAAATAAAAACACACATCGGCTCTACGATACCATCTTCAGTAATGTGACCCAAAGCAGTGGCCATTACGTGCCGTGGATCCTCCACAGGACCCACCAGGCAATGTCACAAAATACACTTAAAATCCGACAACGTGGCACCGTACCACGATATTTATCAAAACCCCGGTGTGGAGTATGAGTTATTCATATTTTTAAATACAAGCAAACATACACAGGATCCAAACACGGTACAGACCATATGACGATGGGTAGTACCTAACAAGTTTTAGTACATTCATCCGACACAAAAATAAAAACGAAAGTCACGCTTAAAACATAACCGAACAACCAAAAGACTCGCCCCGAAATAGCATACATCGTAATCCTCCGTCGCCATTGTGCTCCTCCCGTGCCTTGCCCTTCCTCGCCCGAAATACAAGTATTTCGCCCCAAACCACAGGGTCGACTATACATGATAATAATTCTCATGGCATTATACAATTCATATATATACGATTTCAAAGAAATCCACCGACTACCGAATATACCCCGAAGGCGTATAAACAATCGACCCAATCGTCGAAACATAATCAAGTATACGAACGACCACATACTATGGCTCAAGACGGACGTCACATCGCCCGATCCGGAAATGTGTCCGTGCACATGTCCACCCCGTATACGGAATCCGAATATACGTGGGACGATGTACCTAATTAGCCTCACGAACTACGTCTCGTGTGCACGATCTAAATGCGGAAAACATCCACGCATGATCATCAAGTGCCCGGCTAAAAATCCTACACATAACCAATCGGGCGCAGATATGACTCCAGAGATGTCACGATACAACATGACAACGAAACTCAACGAATTACACTTTTACGAGGGAATCGAACAACTCACCGAAGTGTCAACAAAGCTCAAAAGAACTAACGGTAATAAGGACGGTAATTCCGGGGTATCATCCCCAACACCATGACAATACGATCAAGGGTATCACCATATCACGAATCATAGATTATCGAACATTTCATACACACGAACCGCATAATAATCACAAGAATTCAACCATCACTATAACCAAGCAAGATAACTTGCCTCAATTCCGTAGACGAATAATCCTTCTTTGAATGGTCAAACGAGCGGTATCCTCGTCTAACAATAGTCACGTGAACAAGCAACCTTGAATGAAATATAATCCATTCAACAACACATTCGTATGATAATGGTATTATCGCATGAACAATATTCGTGAATTCACTTTGAATAAATAGATTATCCTATTGACCATTTTAATGTTCTTATTACAAATCATCGCATGTTTATCATGTTCATTACATATTCTAATCTTGATGTCAAACTCTTGATGTCCGGTTTATCATCAATGTAATATCGTGAGGATATCGTTTCAAATCATCGACACTTCTAATTACGATATAAGTTGTGTTTAATTACATTCTTCATTATTTACCGACGATTCCATTCAAAACTTGATTATCATATGAAACGTAAGTTCAAGTCTTTAATGAGTTAAGAACATTATCTTAATTTACTCCTCTAGACATGCACGGATTAATGAAATGGAATTCGGCTATTCATCTACCGTATTTGTATCGTCATATTCAACACAACTCTCTTAAGAACATTATTAACCTATTAATGTAGTGATTAACGCTCTTTGGTGAAATCGATAAATTCGACCGTACGGAGATTACAACTTCCTCCTATCAACATTCATTGTTTTACTTTGAAGAATTTATTAAATGCCTAGTTATACCATTGGATACTTGAGATTTTTGAAGTAATTTCATCCATCTAACAAAGATCATCTTCAAAGGGTTAATATCATCTTTCCAACAATTCCATCACAAAGGTTTTAAATGCCAAAATCATGGTTTCATGCAACCTTTAAGGATCAATAGAATGTTCAAGACAATCTTAACATTTCCCACTTTTAATCATTAAGGACATCATCTCTAACATGTTCCTAGTGTAGAGACTAAAATCAACTTCCGATTATCATGCTATACCTCGGGTTTTATGTATATCATTATCAACACAATCATATTATGAAGTTATTTACCTCAAGAAGCAATACTAATACCTTCAAAATTAATCTTCACTTGATTTGAGTATGATTCAATTAACTTATCATGTTTACACTAATCTATACTATCATTATGTGAAGTATTTATCTACTAACATCATCAGAAACATGGAATTGATATGAGTTAAAGAAAGACCAACCTTAAAATGAAGAACAACACCAACACTTCAAGGAATATACTTCAATCTCTAGCTTCTCCAAGTCACCAATCAAGTGTTGAGGCTCCAACACAAGTTAGAAAGGCTTAGAAACGAAGTTGGAGGGGAAGGGAATCGTTCCTTAGTCGGGAGATTGAAAAAGGCCGAGTAGGAAATGAATGGCAAGTCCTACATTTATAATCTGAACTGGACATTACGTGCGTTAACGAGCGTGGTTAACGTGCGTTATAGCCTTTACGTCGTAATCTTATGATCATTACGTGCGTAACCAATTTCATCAAACTCACCGCCTAAAAACACGCGATTCGTTACGTGCGTAACCAAGCGGCTATTACGCGTAGTGGCCGTTGACTTGGCATTGCGATCGACTCCCGACCAGCTACCCTTGCTCGACCCCACCCGCCGAAAGGCGGATTGCTGGAGAATCTTCCGCATTACGTACGTTAACGTATCGGTGTTACGTACGTAAGGCGGCCTTCATAGCGTACGTTAAGAATACATGTTAACGTACGTTAAGTACTATAACGAGTATAAATGGAATTTTCGCAATATCACCCAACAACTAATATAGTATGAATGACCATGAATCCAACTTAACATAATTTGTCGGTACATGCTACACATCACAGATATGGTGCAACAATACTTAACTTAAATCATGAAATACAATATTAAAGGCGAGGGTATTACACCAACGATCCCGAAGCCAGCATGATCGCAGGTACACTCGAGATCTACTCTCAGCCTGTATGTGTTCTTTTTGATATTGGTGCTTCACACTCCTTTATATCTGCTTCTTGTTTGAGTCGTTTGCAATTAGATCTTGTTATCGATTGTGATCCTTATGTGATTGGTCTACCCGATGGTAAAAGAATTGTTGGGAATTGTGAAGTTCAGAACTGTCCGATTAGTATGAACGACCGCGAGTGGTTGTCAGACTTGATTGTGGTCGATTTACCTAAAGATGATGTAATCTTGGGTATCGATTGGATGGATCACCATCACTAGTGCATAATTGACCTAAGGTAACATATATATGGTAGCACTTTCCGAAATTCAAGTTTATCGAATATTTGAGTAACACCTTGGTAACACTTTAAAATATAAATCATATTATAATTTTTAGGTATATTTAAATAATCAGACAATAATTTTATAAATATATTAAGTTATATTTTAATATATATAGTTATATTAATTTTTTATCAATAAATCGCTTATATTTTATGAATTTTAAATGTATAATATTAATATATATTTTAAATTTATATTATATATACTCAATTATAATTAAGATTATCTCATAATTTATACTATATATACTCAATTCTTTTATTATTAAAGAGGGTAATTTTGGTATATTGGGGAAGTATTTCTATCTTAATGGTAAGGACACCCCAAAAGTTGCTTAATGAAAAAAACATTATTAAGATCATTAAGTAGAAAGTAAACAACAAAATATAGCTGATCGATTAAACTGATTAAGCATTAAGCTGATTAAGTAAAAAGTAAACAGGCCCTTAATCAATAGGTAACACTTAATGTATCACTTTTTTTATTAGTAACATTTTGAAGTAACACTTTTTTAATTGAGTAACACTTTGAAGTAACACTTTAAAATAGGTTGCACTTGTAGTAACACTTTTAGGTATCACTTAATGTTTTTTTAATTAGAAGAAGTGAATTCTCATATAATAAATATTTTGAACGAAAAAAAAAAACTCTGAAAATTTCTCCCGCAGCCATCAAATCTGTTGACAGACTCTTCCCAAAATTCCCTCACACACAACATATCCCGCCCCAAGGACCGGTTCCACGACTCAAGCCTATTCTTCACGATTTGAGAGATTCCACGGGCAGGCTCTGTTTCCTCAGGACTCAAGAACCGATTCCACGCCTCAAGGAGAGATTGCACGGGTAAGTCCTTCCGGCGAAAATTTTCTGGTAGCAGAGGAATATGTTTCTGGTAGCGAAAATTTTTTCCTATTTAGATTTTTTTTCAATTTCCTGAATTTGGGTTTTTTTCCTGTTTGGGGATTTAATTGAGCATTGTTAATTTCCTGAATTTGGTTTTTTTCTGCTTGATTTTATTTGCTATGGACTGTGAGTGTGATTGAAGTTGGGAATGATATTTTAGTAGTCAGATTCAGGTGAGGTTTGAGCCTAAAAATTTAACCACAAAAATGTGTATTTATTTTTTTTAATGTCCATACTAAACTGGGTAGGTTCAGATGGAATCAAATTTCACCCCAACTTCCTGTTATGCCTACTGTGTATTAATCATGATAGCTTCTGGTGGTTTTATGTTGGAATAAGTTGCCGATTCAGTTCTAAAGGCAACTAGATATTGTAACACCCCCAAGATATTCAGGGCATATTACAGCGTCGTGGACCCCACACTGTGGAATCCACCAGGCTAACGTACCAACAAGACATTCATCAACGACAAACAATCACCAATAAAACGAAAATTCAATTAAAAGACTACAACCCGACAATTAGAATCCAACATCAATCCATTTCCCAAAACGGGAACACAACATTAACAATTTTGAAAAGGAAGTACTCGAGTACTTAAACCAGTTTATAATACAGAAACCCCAAAACAAGACATCAAAAATAATCGGCAGAACTGAACACCAACAATTGACTACCGAACAGTATCATGCTTGCCCATCATCCTCATATGGCTCAAGTGCTCGTTTGTCCCCACGATCGATACCTGAAATACAAAAAAGTATTTCCCCCATTTAAGGGGTTAGCGACAACTGCTAGTGCAAGTACAATCCATTTGAACTACATTCTAATCAGATCAATATATGCGCCAAAAATCATTTTAGAAAACATTTTATATTCTGGAATATTTGCAATGTACAATCAGAAAACACATTATCTCAACAAATCACAATTCAAAGTTAACCGTCAGTACGAGACTCACGGCCTCCGTACCCCGCAGAGCCCCATCGGACATCCCTGGGTGGATAACCACAGTTCGCGATACGCACACTCACGGCAATACGTATCCCTAGAGGTCCCGTCAGACCGTCCCTAGGTGAACATACACATATCCATCCACAACAACCACGATAAAGCCATAATTAAAATACTAGAACATGTAACCAAATGTAAAGTACTTGCCTTTGAGACATTCTTGAAGAAACGGAAGTGAAACACGACTACGAACGGTCCGGGTGGAAAACGACGGTTCCTAACGAAGGATCAACATAGTTCAATCCCAACAGACAACAATAACCGATCGAAATACACCCATAATCCCCGATTACAATTCATGACAAAAACGTTCAATCGATACGGGCGAGGGTTTACGCAAAATCTCCCCGTATCAACAATTCACGGATTAATTTGAGGAAAAACGGATTGAGAATCACTCAATAACAACAACCGGTAAGAAATTACGTAACATAATTGAACAATTCGGAACTAATCCCTAGAATCCCAAAAACCCCCCAAAATTGACAAGTTAGGGTTCTAGATGAAAATACCTTGAATTTGAGTCGAGGAGATGGGTTTAGATGATGATGTGTTATGCTCGAGACACAAGAATCAGACTGGAAGGGAAATCCACTGATTACTCTCCACAATCTGCTTTGAATCGCCAAAATCGCCCGTAGGAAGGGAAGGAAAGAAAAAGAATGAAAAATAATGCTGAATCTGAACTGCCGCTGATCTAAATAAATGTGAAGTTAGCGCACGCTAACTATCATATATAGCGCGCGCTAACGGGGCTGAAAACCAGTCCAGTAGCTACTGCTATCACTCGTTAGCGCACGCTAACAATAGTGAGTTAGCGTACGCTAACTGCACATCGGTAGCGCACGCAAGCACTAGTACAAAATTGACCTATGGTCACACTTTTGCCAAAACATCCCAGCCATATTTTTGATTAAAACTGTGGCTAAAGGTTATTGATAAAATTCTATCATTGTTGTAGCCACATTTTAAGTTGAATTTCGTGACCATTGGATAGATAATCGAAAACTCTAGCCACACTTAAATATAACAAATATGACAATTACGAGCCATAGTCGAACAGTGTGGCAAAATGTCACCATCTGCCACGTGTTTTGTTTGATAAATGGAAAAAATTTGTGATGGTTTTTATAAGAAACGATAAATAAATATATGGTCACATGAAGCAATTATTTATGTGTCTGTATCACATAGATGATTTAGACACGTTAATCTAATGTAGCTAAAAGCTAATATATGGCCACAATAATTATTTGTGTGTCTATATGGTAGCGTTATTAGCCACTTAGTTAAAGCAACAAAACAAGTTTCTATATCTATTTTATGGTCATGTTTTATTTTATTATGTGTGTCTAGAAATGAATACTTGTTATGATAAAAAAAAGTAGTGTGTGTAAGAATATTATGGTCACGGGTTGATGTCTAATGTGTGTCTAAAGGCAAATTATGTTCCTGATAAATGGAAAAACGTGTGACTATAATTATATTATGGTCTCTCTTTACTGATGTATGTTTAAATTTAAACAATAGTCATAATAAGAAGAAAAATATGTAACGTAAGTATTTAGTGGTGACTTATTAATTAATTATGTGTGTGTAAAATCCAAAAATATTTATGATTAAATAAATATAAATGTGACTATATGTATTATATTGTCATATTTGAGAAAACATGTGAATATAAGTGTTTTGTGGTCACGATGTAATTTTTATGTGTGTATAATAGTAAACAATAGTCATGATAAAATAAACAACATGACTTTTATTGTTTTATGGTCACGGTTCTAAAATTAAAAAATATTAATGATAAAAGAAAAAATATGTGAATTTAAGTCTTCTATAGTCACGGTTCTAAAATTAAAAAATATTAATGATAAAAGAAAAAATGTGTGAATTTAAGTCTTCTATAGTCACGGTTCAAGAAAAAAACTAGGACTATAAGCATTCTATGTTATGGTAACAATTTAACTATTATGTGTGACTAAACGTGCACAATGGTCATGATAAAAGAATAAACATATGCTTATTGGTATTCGATGGTCACCGTTAAATTCTTATGTGTGTCTAAAAGTGAAGAATTATCATGATAAAATATATTAAAATATTTGTACATAAATATTTATAGTCCTGTTGTAGTTTATTGTGTGTCTACATGTAAATAATCGTTATGATAAAAGAAAAAACATGTTATTATTTCTGGTTTCTCGGCTTAAAAAAAACATAGGTCTATAAGCTTTCTATGGTCACAGTTTAATAAAAAAACGTTGGACTACAAGTGGTTTATGATAACAGCTTTACTATTATGTGACTAAAAGTACACAGTGGGCATGATAAAATAACAAAAGTATTACTATTAGTATTTAATTATCTGCAGTTTGATTCTTATGTGTATCTAACTTGAAGAATTTTCATGATAAAATAAATTAAAACTTGTGTATATAAGTATTCATGTTTTACAATGTAACTCCCACTTTTAGTTAGACCCGGCAATTTACCACACGACACGAAAACACGACACGAAAATTTAGTGTTTGGGTTTGTATTTTGAGTACACGACACGAAAATACACGAACACGAAAGTACACGACCGAGATTTAGTGTCGGTTTTGTGTTTACCCTTTGGGTACACGACACGACACGAGGTACACGAAAAAATAAATAAATAATTAAATATAATATTTTATATTTAATTTAATAAAAATATATATTTTATGAATTCTGTTTATACTAAACTTTAAAATTTAAAAATATAATGTGAATTTTCATAAATTTCGTAACCATTCGTGTTTTCGTTGCCATTCGTAGCATTTCGCCTACTTACACCTATAAAATATTATAATATTGAAATTATTATTTTTTATAATATTTTAATATTTATTTTATATTATGTGCCTAACACGAAAACACGACACGAAACAACACGAATTTGCGCGGTGCACGACACGACATGACACGAATTTATTTAATGTCGTGTATGGGTTTGGACTATTGGTACACGAAATACGAAAGTACACGACACGAAAGTACACGACACGAACGAATTTCCAGGTCTACTTTTAGTGGAACATTTCCATCGTTTTAATGAAGATTAATGCTTTCAAAAAAAAAAATGTACACTTTCAAAAGAGATCAAAAAATTACAACTGCTTGTACCAAAATCCAAATCGATCAAGCATACAAGTCTAAAGGAGCTAGAAATGCAATCCCGTCTACATGAAGTCATGAACAACTTACATACACACCCAGTCAAGCTCAATGGTAAAAAAAAAGTTGAAAATCGGTGGTAAGGCGTTCTATTAAAAGGAAACAAGCATATCAGTCAAAAGAAGAAAAGTCATCAAAGACAATCCCCTCTACATTAACAACCTACATACACATCTACCTCATCAACCAGCTCAAAACCTGATTAAATACATCATGCTTTGATACCGAATAGACCGAAGTGACAACTGAAATCCTTGAATACACTGCAGGCCTTACACCATATACCCATCACATATGATATGACCATGCGAATTTTAACTAAATGTTACCTCAATAACGATTAGTTCCAATAGCTAATACCTTTTATGTCCAACAATGTTACAATAAGTTATATATGTGGTTTAACTCACTCACCTGCTGTTATTTTAAGCTGGAACCAAAAAAATTCTCATATGCAAATCTGCTATGATTTACTTTTTCACATGATGCCTGGAGCCGTAGATAATCAAAACTAAAAGTTCTGTTTTGGTAATTTGTCAACAACAGCAGATAATAAACTAACCAAAACAAGCAGATATATGGATCATTACAAGATGTGTTTATGTATGGAGTTCAAGATTAAGTTCAAAAGGTTAAATAAAAGCAAACACTACTACACTTCATCATTTGCTGCTGCTGCTTTATTCAACATCTACTGCTGTTCGGCCATTGTCTTCTATCCCCTTCTGTTGTAGGTGCTTTCTTCATATTTCCAAAAAAGACAAGATAAGGTTTAAATGACCCAAAGTACCCAAACGGTCCTAATGCGTTCCTTTGTACCTGTTTAAATAGAACAAACTGCCCAATTCAAAATGACCACAAGGGTCAAGGGGGTGTTTTAAAATTACCTTAAAATTAGATACTGCTGATAATCCCCCCTCTTGAAATAATGTCGGGATCAAGGGTTCCCATGTGTCTGATACAAACAAATGTAATCATTAGACTATTGTAAATAAAGCAAAAAGATTATTTGTCCAAATTTAAATCATGGCATGTCACTGTTGAAATAAAATAAACAAATGTATGAATAATAAAGTCATACCTTATGTAAAACTATACTGACAATGGTCCGAAAATAATCATTTCGGGATTCTCTACCCAAGTCAAGTGGGTCCACACGTGGCAACTTATTATCATTGTTAGGAAGAACTACGATTACTAAATTCCTCATCGACATCGTCATATGCATCTCTCGTAATTTTTGGGAGGTGTCATGAAGACAATAGATATTTTTATCCATTGGTCTCTGCATCACGTAAAAGACTTGTCGTGCTTGTGAGGCCAATATGAAGGGATCATCCTTATGGCCTAATCTATTAAGCTCAACCAATGTATAACCAAGACTATCCTTCTTGACCCCATATTTATTGTCTACCCAGTCACACATGAAAAGAGGAATACTTCTAAAATGATAATCTAATACCCATATCTCTTGCAAAACCCCATAATAAGATTTTTGGCCATACGTTACAACTTCCTTAGAAATGTGCATGTCAGTTGCCACTACACTAACCCCACTGTTCTGGTGAACTTTACCTTCACGACATTTTGTACGAAATGTATATCCATTGATGTCATACACATCGTATTTCAGTACGTTGCTGTTTGGTCCATGTGAAATCCACCTAACAGTCTCTGAAATACTTTCTCTGGAGAATGCTAACTCTCTCTCAACCTGGCATTTATTACAAGGATGAGCTTCAACTCAAGATAAATACAACAAAGAGTACTTAACGCCAATATGAAAATAGTGTACCTCCTCTCGTAACCACTGACCAAATGTTTTACTGTGCTCTTTTTCTAGCCATGCTATTCCTTTAAAAGAATGTTGGTTTTTCAAAAACACCATGTGACGACTGTAAAAACAACAACATACATGTAAATATAATACTTGATACAATGTCAACTGGACATGAATATATTGAAATAAGGACTAGGAACCAACATGGACATGAATATATGGATTATATAATACTTGATATAATGTCAACTGGACATGAATTAGTGACTTTATCATATAAGGACCTTTCTGTATATCCTTTGCTATAACATATGTTGTGATTCTTAGGCAAAACAGACACGAGATAACTACCAGCACATTAATGAATATTTGTATAACCTAAAAATTTAATTTGTCGTTCCAAATTGTGGGGTGCTATTAAATGTGTCGCTGATGTAAAACATTATAGAGAGTAGTTTACACTAGAAACTAATGCACGATGGTAAGTATACGTTCAAGGGAAACATGCATGATCAATTATTCTGCACCACACCGAGCATATGAAGTACAGTAACCAATGGTGCACTTAAAGTAGCAAGATGCTAGACGGTCTTGAAGGCAACACACTAGAATAAGCAATTCTTGAATCATTAATGTTCTCACTAGGAAAAATGGTCGCTTTGAGTCATTACTCGAAAGGAGTAAAGACACTGTGAATACATTAATGTAGTACAAAGAAAAAATGCTCCCAATTGAAAGAAAAGGTCCATGAAAATGATAACTCCAGTCAAACAAAATCAGAGGGAGCAATAGTACTATATCATTTCTGCCATATTTACCAAGAGTGAAGCTGCAGCTCAATAAAGCTAAGCATATAATTAGTTCCTAGTCCTTATTTCAATATATTCATGTCCAGTTGATATTGATTACCTGCCTTTTAAATATTCATGTGCGACTAGTATTATACTTGATACACCATATTGTAAAATATAAAACAACAACATGCATGTAAATAATACATACTCGATATAGGGTACAACTTCAGGTGTATTTTGCAAGACATAGAAATGTGCTTTAATGAAGAGCTCTGGAGAAACGTGAACCGATTTACCCGCTGATAGTGGAGTTCCATCCCTAAGAGAAATATTATCTTCAGCATTCTCTCTTCCAAATCTATTTTGCTTCTCAGGTGGAATACCAACAGTCTTCAAGCTTTTTAGGAATTCACTGAAGAACTCAATCGTCTCTTCTGCAACATTCTCTTCAGCAATACATCCTTCTGGTTTATTTTTATTTCGCACGTGCCCCTTAATAATCTTCATACACCTTTCGAATGGATACATCCACCGAAAGCATACTGGACCACATAATTTTACTTCCCTAGTAAGGTGAACAGTTAAATGCACCATAACATCAAAAAAGGATGGAGGAAAGTATTTCTCGAGCAGGCACAATGTCATAAAGAGTTCTTCTTGTAACTTATCGATCTCCTCCACTTTGATTTCTTTGCTACATATTGATTTCAAAAAGAAACAAAACCTAATAATTGCATTTCTAGTGGGTTTCGGCATAATAGATCGTATGGCAATGGGCAAAAACTGTTGCATGAGCATGTGATAGTCATGTGATTTTAGTCCGATAAGCTTCCTATCCTTTAGACTCACCAAATTAGAAAAATTAGAACAATACCCTTGTGGAACCCTTAAATTGTATAATGATTCACAAAACTTGTCTTTTTCCTCTGTTGTTAATGTGTAACTTGCTGCCGGAAGTGTGGTTATGTTCCCTTCTATCTTAGCTTGTAACTCTGGTCTCAACCCAAAATGTGCCAAATCTGATCGAGCCTCTAATCCATCTTTCGTCTTTCGGTGACGTTTAGCAATGTTCGACTATACTTTCAGCCACATTCTTCTCGATATGCATAAAATCTATACAATGTTGGACACAATTATATCGCCAATACCTAAGACGTCGATACCATACATTATATTTCTTCCAATATGTGGTTTCTTTGTTTCCAACGTCTGAACAGCCCACTTCTTTTGATGTTCTCCTCTTTCTTTTCATCTTCCCACCTCTTCCAAATAAGTTTGTTGGATGTCCGCTTCCTTATTCTCATCTCCCTTTCCCCATTTATTTATAATATACTTGACCTCGTTATATATTTCTTCCCCATTCATAGGTTCAGAGCATGTCCGAACTCTTGTTCTCCATTGAAACCCTTCTTTTGACTTCTAAATGGATGGTTATAGGGTAGATATCGTCTGGGCCGCATAACTCTGTTTCTTCGATTTAGGAAGTCTAATACAAAGGTGTCTGTTTACCACACACTACACAACCTTTATATCCATTTGTAAGGACATCCACATAGTGTACCAAGTCTTTGGGTAATCATTTATCGTCCATAACACAACCGCACGTAGAGTAAACTTCTCTTGTGCAAATGCATCGTATGTTTCGACTCCAACTTCAATAAGAGCCGCAGTCATCAATCAAAGGTGCTAAGAAAACATCAATATCATTTCTGGCGTTCCCGATATCAATAATGAAAGCATGATAAACTTTCTTTTCATACACAACCATGGTGGCAGTTGTAAATGACATTAAAAGTGGCCATACACCGTGATGCCTATTTCCACTATTCACGTCGACTCACAACCGAAATGCCTAGCCGTAGATTTCTTGGATCGTTAGCAATTTCTCGGATATATGTCATCTATGGCACCATGCGCGGGTGAATCATTGGGTGACGTAAAACACCATCATTTATTCTACGGCCGCATGCCATGTTAAATCTTGTGGTATGGTCTTTGATTGAAACAATGTTTACACGCGGAATAATGGGAAAATACCACAATACTTTTGCAGAATATTTTCGTAAATTTTCTTTTTGCCTCATCCATCTTCCATCTTGATTTTCCGCAAGTGGGACATTGTTTCGCCTTTATACTCATTTCAGTAAAGATTGCGCTTGTTGATACATGCATGTATCTTTGTATACCCCGAACCCATTGCTTTCATTGCTTTCTTGGCCTCATATGTACTACTTAACATTTCGTTACCTTTAAAGATCTTCTTTAACAAAACTAGTGTTTCAAGAAACACTTATCCGAAACTCCAAACTTACTCTTCAAATTGAGGAGTTGTACAATTGCGCATAACTTTGTGAAGTCAGGACACCCTTCATAAAGTGGCTTCTCAAAGATCCTCAATTAGTTTTTGAAATTTGTCAAGGTCCTCGGTGAAATTTTCTTCTGTAGCTTCAACCATCTCTACTGCTTTCAAGAAAGATTCATTGGAATTCCTATTGTGAAATTCGTAGATGCAACAAAGTCTCATTGTGTGCATTGCATAGTTGTCTTCAAAAAGCACACGTTTCGGTGGGTCGTCTTTTTCTCCATGCTTAATCCAATTGGTATAGTTTTGATCTATTCCATATCTGAATAAGTGATGATCTACCTCCTCCACATGAAGAGAAATGTGGTTTAGACATCTGGTACATGGACATGGAATTTTTATTTTTTCTCTAGTTTTTAGAGGGTCCATATTCCTTAAGATTTTCAAATTAAGGACCGCATAATCTATAAATGCTGCAACTCCATCTACATAAGGCTTTTTGTGTCTATCAGTTACCATCCAAGACATGTCCATCTGTTTGTCACAATAGTGAAAATTCGGACATGTATCTATAAGTACTTTTAGAGATAAAAATAACTTGTCACATCATTCAATACAAGTGGGACACATATACATATGTATAACTAATGTTTATAGATAAAACTATGCTATTGTTTGGTTATCAGAATGCTTTATATAATAGTTTATTGAAGCTTCAAATGTGTTATTTCCATAGTGTTTATCAATTACTATTCAGGTTATTTATGAATAGAATAAATGTGTCTCCTACCTTCTCGTGAAGACACATTGCTTATGTATGTACAAAATATGATCCCAAAACAATAAAACCTAAACTGATCAGCATTTGAAATGGCAATGCCACACCATAGTCTGCAAAACCAAGCCGCATATTACACAGTAAAAAAGAACGGCACAAGAATGTCTATCCACTCTTATGTTATGTATGTATATATAACATATACATGTATATGATTATCTATACTTAAGCATTCAAGCCTAAAGCTTCACAATGGAGTAATTTCAACCAAAAAAAAATGAACTTCAATCTGAACAACAGGGCCAAGAAAATCTTTAACAAAAATAAGCATATTGCACTGACAATTGGTTGGTAGCAAACTGATAAACTAAACAAGAATACAAATTTGCAGAAGTTGAAGATAATTTTTTCACTCGCTCAGCTCAAAAACACTATACAGATAAAACACAAACACAATATAAACGATTAAATCATAGACACAAGGAAAGCTATAAGAGAAGATTACCCCATCACATAATGATTTTAACAAAATATAATCAAAAACCAGGCATTAAGCATTGTAATGTATTCCAACTAAAAGTTAATTTATTCAACACAAAATATGTGAAGTAGAAATAGTCAAGAATTTAATCTATCATATTAATAGCAATATAATAGGATGCAACCAGTACTACAACATTACCGAAGGCAGTCCGTGACATCAAACATAATGGATTTTTTAAACCATATTCAACAAATAAAAATTGAAACTTTAAGTTACATACCTGACTCAATCTCTAATCCAATTGTTAGAGTTAGGCAATACTGCGAGAGCCGGGAAAAGGCGAGGTTGGACGGCGGTGGCGGCGGCCGAGTCAAAGAATGGTTGCGCGAGTGCCGGAGAAGAAATTTTGATTCTTACAGCCGATTGTTTTTCTATGCTGGTGGTGGTGGATGGTTGTTCGAAAAAGGGGGAAGATAAAAAAAGTTGGTGGGAAAAATAGAGAAAAACAAAATAGTTCTAAAAAAACGAAAAAAAAAATTATTGCAACGCTACTGGTGGGAATCGAACCGGGACCTAGGGAAATATGATAGTGCCCCTGCCACCTTGTCCTTAGTGGCATCCGCGATAAATTAGGCACAAGAAATTGTTTTATATATACCAATAGAGAAAACGGAAAAAAATATTGCAATGCACCGGTGAGAATCGAACCAGCACCTAGGAGAAATATGATGGTGCCCCTGCCACCTTGTCCGTAGTGGCATCCGCGACAAATCATGCACAAGAAATTATTTTATATGCACCAATAGAGAAAAGCGAAAAAAATATTGCAACGCGCCTGGTGAGAATCGAACCGTGCACCTAGAAATGTGATAGAGCCCCTGCCACCTTGTCCTAGTGGCATCCGCGATAAATTATGCACAAGATATTCTTTTATATGTAACAATAGTTGATTTTCACGCTAGCTTTACTTCGTATTGGAAACAAGATGTATATAACTTCAAAGGTAAACTTACATAATAACAAATATACTACTAATATAATTTGAAGGTCTCGGGTTCGAGTACTCATGACGCAACCTTTAAATTTATGTGATAATTTAATATAATAATAATTTGCTTTTAAAAAAATTAAAGAAAAAGGAAACTACTAATAATTTGTCATATGTATAGCATAATCTTATATAAATGTTATTCGACAACAAAAATAATGATTATATCGCTTAATCGGGTCAACCTAGTCGATTTTCACGCTAGCTTTACTTCGTGTTGGAAACAAGATCGTATATAACTTCTGTAAACTTACATAATAACAAATAAACTACTAATATAATTTGAAGGTCTCGGGTTCGAGTACTCATGACGCAACCCTTAAATTTATGTGATAATTTAATATAATAATAATTTGCTTTTAAAAAAAATTAAAGAAAAAGGAAACTACTAATAATTTGTCATATGTATAGCATAATCTTATATAAATGTTATTCGACAACAAAAAATAATGATTATATCAGTTGAGCGGGTCAACCTAGTCGATTTTCACGCTAGCTTTACTTCGTGTTGGAAACAAGACTGTATATAACTTCAGTGTAAACTTACATAATAACAAACACAAACACAATATAAACGATTTGACCACCATTTTAAAACGATCAATCAATGATGATCAATCAATTATTAAGCTCTCAATTTCAATTTACATAACTTCTACATTGAATAGTTGATCATCAATCATGTCTATCTATTTGACCACCATTTTAAAATACGTTTGAATTAGTGTTGCCACATTGTAACGGAACTGACGGTTCCGGCACGGACCGACCCCTGGTCAACGATTCCGATCCGGACCGTTGACCGCGGGCCGGATCCGTAACCGGAATTGGTATTAAGCACGGTCCGGTTACGGGCCAAACTTTCTGGGCCCGTTAATCTGCGGTCCGAACCGGCGGTTCGGCCCGGAACCGGACCTTCTGCAGTCATTACATAAATAAAAATAAAAAACACTCGTAATTTCATTCAAATCCTCACAAATCCATACTACAATTCTGATTATCAATTCAAGTACTTGGTTCGGTTATTTTAACACATTCCAACCGAGTTCTAGATTAGTTCATCTCTACGATTATCACCAAACTAATCACTTCGTTCTAACCATCAATATGAAGATTATCACATCAAGAAACCTCTACAAATCATGAACTATACTCGAAGAACACCATCTACAGTTATCTTCTTGAATTCATCCAACAAATGTGATAACCTTAACAAATCATTCCTCAAAAGAGCGTTTCAAATTCATCGTCAAAGGCATATCGTCAAAGGCATGTTATTAAATTAACTAAGTAATTTTAAAATTTCAACACTTGTAAATTATAAAATTTAGAAATTTTAACACTAAAACTAATCATTTAATTTAAAAAAAAGATATAAAAAATATTACAATTAATTATCGGTTAGGTATTTATTTTTCGGAGAACTCTATTTTGTACTTTCTAGAGTAATTTCTATGACTTTATATTATAAAAGGTGTTCGATTGATTTTACATATTTGTGAATGTGAGGCAAATTATACACCAAATAATTATGTTTGATATTTAACTTAGAAAATTTTCCTTATACCTCAAACTACGATTTGTTGTTGTGTTACAAAAATATTCATTTATCTCTTTTATTGAAGAGTACTTTGATTTCTAATTAGACTCCAAAATTATTTTTATTTACTAACCGATATTTCATATATAATCTAAAGATAGATGTGACTGATCATTTCTTTTTAATTTTAAAAATTATAAATAAAGATGTCAATGGGTCGGATATGGTACGGGTATGCCTCCTCCATACCCTACCCTATTTGATTCAGATCGGTTTGGATATTGCTCATCGGGTAATCGGGTACCCGTATAACCTATATTTAAAAATATAAATATTTTTTAATATATATCATATATACATTTAATATAATTAATAAATTCAATTTAATATAATAAATATTTAAAATATTATATTTTATATAATAATATACATAATATATAATATAATATAATCTTTATGTATAATATACTATAATAATATATCTATATAATTCGGATGTTTGGGTTTTTTAACTTGCTAGGTTTCTGGACTCGTCCATGGAGACATTCCTTTTCTCATCCTAACTGAATCACACCACAACTGGATGCGATCTCAAAAAAAAAATGGATAGTAATTTCATCTTAGTAATTTCATCTATTTCCAGAAGTTTTTTCGGCTGCAAAATAAGGCGGGAATACATCATCCTTCACCACCGCCAAATTTTTTTCCAAATCCATTCCAGAAAGGTAATACAAGATATTAGGTAAGTGCCATGAAATTAGGAACGGATTCTTATCATCCCTATAAACCAGATGAAAATATCCCACCAGTTGTATCGTTATCTCCATTGTCACACCAAGTCGGCTGCATTCCAGTTGGGGGTGCTCCACAACAATCTGACATTAATATGTAAGTATATTAATGAATGTTAACATTAGTATGATCTTTCATTATGATTGATCATGTTACTGATTGTATAACGAGGTAAATTATGCCTTAGAAAACTGATATTTTTGTTAACAGTTGGGGGTGTGCTTGTTGCACACCAACTGTTCGATGAGATGCTTACATGAAAAAGTTTATGTCAAATATTATTTGCTGGTTATTTATTCTTTATTGTACTACATATCAAACTTGTATGTTAATGTTCATCGTGAATGGAGAAATGACATTCACTGAGGATATACCTGAATATGAAATGGATGATGACGTTGAACCCAACGAAGGAGATTCAGGCCACGTAGATTTACAAATAACACCCTGTTGTGTCATTTTTGTGAAAATTTTGAGAATATTAGAACTTCAGAATACCCTCTTAAGATCAAATAGTCGTACATAATCACCAGTCCTTGTAGTTTTATTAATCACTGGACTCGTAGAATTGTAGACAGAAAAATAAATTGCAGATTAGACATAAATTGAAGAATAACATCTATCTTGTACAAGTACAAAAATTGCAGATTAACTTGTACTCCTGGCCAAGTACTGATCATAATCAAGTACCTTTGTAACACCCCAAACCACTGGGAATATTACAGCCGCATGCACCCTCTCCGCGAGGATCTACCAAAGCTAAATACAATACAATGCATCACTTCACATGCCGACATGGCTACGTAAAGGACCATTAAACCGATTTGGTCTTTTATCACAACACACAACATTACATACATGATTCTTTCCCAAAACTCATACCTGCCAAGGCCGGAATACCATAACGCTCCCATAAATCGGGATAACAATACATCGTAGAAACAACCAACAAGACTATTCAACATACTCAACGATTGGTCTTCATGTGATTAGTATCGCTGCCTTCCATCATCCTTCGTATCGATCCCGTGATTCGCTCCCAAAGAACCTGCAAATACCGGACGCAATACAGACATCCACCCCCGAATACTGGGGGTTAGCAAACTCCACTGTTTTGCTAGTGCAAGTATAAAATATAAATACAAGCCATACATATCATATTCTGGGAATACAATAACTTGATTAATTTAGAAAGACTTCCCGAGATGTTTCATTTAGTTAAAATAGTTCAAGTCTTGAAAGTAGAATTGAGCAAGTAAGCACTTTGAAAACAACTCCGAATCCCGGGAGTTTTTGATTGGAAAATAATCACGATACCTATAGCCATACATCAATTCACAACAGTGGACCAATTACACACAACACACCATCCATAAGCCATTCTAGTCCAAGCACCTCTGATGAATATGTTTTACATCCCAAACATTATGGCAAGTCAAAACATCGTGATACTCCGTGTAACACCCCCAGATTTAACCGGAAATATTACAGCGCCGTGGGCCCCGATATGGAACCCACAAGGCTAAAGAAATTTTCACAAACATTTACAAATGCCAGAGAGGCCAACGACGGTACTATCTTTAAAAATTCACAAAGACTTATAAAATCCATTTATCAAAAACCGTCGTGAAACTCATTTGAAATCGCGAGGCCAAACAGCCGACACTCAAAAGTTTAGAAAACGACTTCCAAAGCAACCTCAGTTACCAGATACCAAAAGGTCAATTCAAAATACTCACGCGGCGGAAAAAGACCAACCAAAAAGATATTCTAGCAGCGGAATACAAGAACCAATCAAGAAACTCAATGCACACAACATGTCCTAGCCAGTATCCTGCGGGAAGCTCATCTCTTCACGACCACTACAAGCTCGATACTCCAAAAACCTAAAAAGAAATCCCACGATGGGGTCAGCCATAATATCCAACAATGATATCAATCACATCACATCAATAATACAAACCAATGAGAATACAGAATAAGAATACGTCCAATGTAATCTTACCGCCATAACTTTACTTACTCAAGTAATTCTCATCAGAATAACCATTTTCGCAATCTCACATCCTGTACTCGATTAACCAATAAACTCGAAAATAATATAAGCACTGTACCTCAAACATTACTCAAGGTTCTCAAACTATCATAACCAACTCACGATACGGAAATATACCATTTCTGACCAATACGATCCATCGAATAACATCATCAAATCCCAATACGATAACCGATCGTCCATCGAGACGAATACCAAAGGAAATACGGAACATACCTCGAGATATGAAGTGCCACGACAATCATACCAGTCTGATCCGAGATCAGATCAATGCAATACGGACAGGGTCCTAACACAAGACCTACAAATGCATACTCATATGACAACGTCAATATGCTCAAAAACAATAACAACTATGTATACTCAATGGAAATCCCATGATCCAAATGCCTCAAGATAGATCCCAAGATGATCCTACAAGATCAACACGAGGTGGATAACCAACAATATACATATGCACAACAATAACACAATCTTTGGGTAATCCAACGATCCAGCTTCTCAAGATAGATCCCAAGATGATCCCGTCGGACCAACACGAGGTAGAAAAACCCGTCCAATGATCCAGCGCCCTCAGCATAAATCCCAAGATGATCCCGTCGGACCAACACGAGGTGGACATCCGATCCAGCGCCCTCAGCATAGATCGCGCGATCCCATCGGATCAACACAACATAAACAACACAATATGCATACACATATGCAAAACAATATGTTCATCATCATGAACAACGCAACATGAACGACAATATGACAAATCAATTAAGACGACCTCATGTTCGACAACATGAATGATAATACGCATGATCAAATCACTAACTCTAATTGAATCGATATAAGATACTTGCCCCGAGTCCTTCGGGAGAAATCTCGATGTCCAATCATCACCGATGATTATCCTCAATGCTCGGCGATCCAAACGAATAATAAACTATAGATACTCATATCCTCGTCTTTACAATAATGTAACCTTGATACTCGAACATACCAATAACTGAGATAAGCATATACATTATGATTTATCTCCCAGAATCGAAAGAACGATATGCGATCCGAATACCCAGAGTTCACAATAATAATCATCGCTATATGCATTATAAACGAAATGAAACTGAAACCATTCATTAAATATTATAACTGAGCAAGTAATAACTTGCCTCGATACCGATACCACGAAGCTGCTACCGAACACATTGCCTTTGTCTACGAGCTCCTTAGCCCCGATCAAAAGCAATACAATGGACATACTCGAACACGACCGCAATATCCGGTTATAATCACCGATCAACAATCTCAACCTATCGAAGAAATCAAATAACACATATCCGATAACAATCAACAACTGACAAAACTAACCAATCGAACTCAACGGTTCAACAAAACCTCGAATAAACACAGTCAGAACCAACCAAGTCAAACCATCACGAATTCATAATCAAAACACACAAATACTGCACTGTCTGCCTACTTAGCGCACGTTAAACGCATAACGTAGCGTGCGCTAAGTTGTCCCGTTAGCGTGCGCTAGCCAGTAAGCTTAGCGTGCGCTAATGCTGTTCAGTGGCATGCATTCCAAATATCGACTCACATCTTGCGACTACGAATCCGAATGAAGGGAGACATAAATCTCCATATCTCTCGAAGATAAACGACCCCATAATTATCACAATGATCATGTCAATGTCCATATATCAATAACAACATCAACAATCAAACCGACTCGATAACAAGGATCATATCATACTCAATCTGGAATTCAATCTAGTATCATGATTCATCTCATCTAAATCGACCAATATAATTACCAAGATTCAGAAATCCATCTTAGATTGGGTTAAATGAATCAACATCCTTATAGTGTGAAGAATCTTAACTAACATCCGAAACTCTTATCAAAATTCCATTGAATCTCATATAACATCATCATATGATTATCCTGTAACACCCCGAGATATTCGGAATAATTACAGCGCCGTAAACCCTTTAAATAAGGATTTACAAGGCTAATTAAAAAGGAAAGTGAATATAAGACGTCAATACTGCGAAAATTCGAGTTTATGAAAACGCATAACCGTTCAACGGGTAATTAATACAACCATATCGAATTAATATCAAAGGACACACGTACTTAGTACGTAACCCAAACCAAAACAACAAATCTCCGATAACAATAAACATCATCAACCCCTTCGCCGTCACGCCGCATCGTGGTCGCTTTTCGCTCCTTGGCTACCCGAACATCAAAACAAATGTCCACTCCAGGGGTTAGCAAAACAATGCTAGTACAAGTATCGTATTTAAACAATTCGAATATGCATCACAATACACAACAAAACATATCACACGGGCTTCCGCTACAGGAACCCGACAATGCGAATCTACAAGATTCCATTACACGATGGGTATTCCAATGATCCAGCGCCCTCAAGATAGATCCCAAGATGATCCCGTCGGACCAACACGAGGTGGAAATAACCCGTCCAATGATCCAGCGCCCTCACTTAGATCCCAAGATGATCCCGTCGGACCAACACGAGGTGGACATCCGATCCGGCGCCTCAAAGATAGATCGTACAACGTATACAAACACAACTCATGCATACACATATGCCAAATCATTATGTTCATCAACATGAACATATAAACAATATACAACGAATATCATGACAAATCAACGAAGTAAATATCATGTTCAACAACATGCATAATCATACGTATACTCCAAAAATACTGATATTAACATATCACACGATACTTTCCTCGAAGATGGCAAGAATGATATACTTCAATGCTCTCGACGCACTCGAAGGCCGCCCCTCCGATCAACGTAACAAGCTCGAACCTTAACAAAAGGAACGATATACAAATCATCTCGAGTCGAACAATGGTTTAACACCGACTCTACGGCCGAACAAATCAAACTAAACAAGTCACTGAATTGCTTAGCGCGCTACGTACTATACGTAACGTGCGCTAAGTCAATCATTAGCGTACGCTATCGTATAGGACTAGCATGCGCTAGCCACAAACTGGCAGTCTGACTCGGCTGCCTCATAACGTACGCTACGTACGTTCTGTGCGAAAACCGAACCTCGATAGCGCACGTTAACTCACACATGTTAGCGTGCGCTAATCTTGCATGCGTAATACTACGAACCAAAATCGGGTTGAATGATGAAGAACTCATGAACCCTATGGTGATATTACAAGTTATCCTCGGGCATATCCTGCTAATAAGGTTTTTGGAAGATTTATGATTATGAAATACCAATATACGGATAGTTATCTCGATAACACAATTCCTCTACGATCTTCAAGAAATAATCTAAGTTCCATCGTCTTATGTTCCAAAACACATGATTCCAACGTATACAACGTATCAACTAGGTAACATCCGATTACTTGATCATAAATCGATTTAAACATGCTTAGAGTCCTTATAATAAGATGGTTCAAAGGTTCATTCGACATCTAGTACCGATACGTCAAAAGTATCCTTCTAACATGTGATGACCGATAAAAACGAGATACTTGCTATCCAAACATGATTCAAACTTCCTCATGAACATTACTAATCATTGGTGAAGAATCACCTACCTCAAAGTAGTGAAGAACACGGATGAAAATGAAGCAATCCAACACCCAAGGCTTGAACACCAATCTCCAATGGTATATGATCTTCAATCTCGAACTAGGAGGTTGATATGGGGTGTTTAAGACGAATGGAGTTATGTTACAAGTGCAAGAGTTCGGGTTATGGGGGAAGAAAGGACTGAATTCACGAATAGGATGCTGTCCTATTTATAATAAATGGTTATTAGCGCGCGCTACACCCTGTTCGTAGCGTGCGCTAACAGCTCACAGTCTAAACTGTACTCGGCACTTAGCGTACGCTACGCATAGACCTCTAGCGTGCGCTAAGGCGTTGACTCGGCTTTTCCCGAAAGCCGTCCAGATACATTCGACAGGATCCGACAAGGGTCCCCCGGCCAGATCTCACCTACCGCGCGTCTCAATCAATTTGACCACGCGTAGCGTGCGCTAATTACACTCGGTAGCGCGCGCTATAAGACCATGTTAGCGTACGCTACCCTTAGCCTGTAGCGTGCGCTACATGCACAGAATTTCATCCTATGAAATCACATACACGAAATTATATGCTCGACGACAACGGATTATGAAATACGGAGAATAGTACTCATACAAAAGTACAATCATTACAATATCACAAGTTCCAATTACATAACAGAAATCTCGGGTATTACATCCTTCCTCCCTAAAAAGAAGTTTCGTCCCGAAACTTAGGATGAAAACAACTCCGGATATTTAGACTTCATACCGTCCTCCGTTTCCCAAGTGGCCTCTTCGACTCCATGTCGTGACCATTGTACTTTAACCAAATGTATTGGTTTATTCCTCAATTGTTTGATCCGGCTCTCAAGTATCTTGATAGGTCTCTCTTCGAAGGTGCCATCATTAGCTATCTCGATCTCGTCGAAATCAATGACGTGACTGGGGTCCGGTACATACTTCCGCAGTTGGGATACGTGAAACACATTGTGAACATGACTCAGCGATGGCGGTAAGGCCAACCTGTACGCTAAATCCCCAACTCTATCTAGGATCTCAAATGGTCCGATGTATCTCGGACTAAGCTTGCCTCTCCTCCCAAAACGGAAAATCCCTCGTGTAGGAGACACCTTCAATAACACATGATCCCCAACGTCGAACTCTAGAGGACGACGACGTACATCGGCATAAGACTTCTGTCGACTCTGGACAGTCAATAGTCTCTCTCGAATCAAAGATATTTTCTCTTGAGTCTGAATAATCAATTCCGGTTCTGTCCCGATCAGATCCGAAGAATCATCCCAACACAGAGGCGATCGGCATCTCCTCCCGTACAAAGCTTCAAAGGGTGCCATCTTGATAGAAGCGTGCGATCTTTTATTGTTAGTGAATTCGATCTAGGGCTAGTGATCTTCCCAATCGGTTGACCAATCCAACGCACAAGCTCTAAGCATGTCTTCTACATTGAATAGTCCTTTCTGACCGACCGTCTGCTTGGGGATGATAAGTCATGCTAAAGTTGAGCTCATCCCAAACCCTTGTGAACTGCTTGTAAGTGCGACAAGAAACGACCATCTCGATCCGAAATAATGGTCTTCGGCGTCCCATGCAATCCGACTATCTCCGCAACAAATACTCGTGCCAATCTCTGCCCCCATGTATCTTTGATTCCTAGGAAATGAGCCGACTTGGTTAGTCGATCAACTACGACCCAAATCATGTTCATTCTGCTCTAGTCCTTGGCATACTTGTGATGAAATCCATCGAAATGTCCTCCCACTTCCATTCGGGGATCTAAGCGGCTTTAACATCCTACAGTCGCCGATGTTCAATCTTAACTCACGACAAGTCAAACACTTCAAACGTGCTGCTACGTCTTTCTTCATATTCCCCACCGGAAGTTTTGTTTAAGATCCTTATACATCTTATCACGCCGGTTGAATAGAATAGGGCGCGCTATGAGCTTCTTTCGTAATAGTTCGTCTCAAATCATCATCATCGGGAACGCAAAGCCGACTTTGAAATCTCGTAACTCCGTCATCTTGTATCACGAATCCTCGGGCTTTTCCTTTCTTTACTTCATCACATAATCGAAGGATCGGGAATCGTCCAACCGCTGACTTGATCTTCTCGACTAGTGATGAAGTCGGCCCATCACATAAAGTCGCCTCGATTCCTAGTGCCCATACTTCAATCCTTCGCGGATCGGTTCTCGTTGAATCGGTCTGGGGCGTAAGAGCTTCCAACACTCAAGAGAAACAGTTTACGGCTCAATGCATCGGCTACTACATTTGCTTTCCCAGGATGATAGAGGATCTCCGTGTCGTAATCCTTGATCAATTCCACCACCTTCTCGCCTCATGTTTAATTCCTTCGATGAAAATGTATTTGAGGCTCTTATGATCCGTAAAGATCGACAATGAGTACCGTGAGATAATGTCGCCAAATTTTCAAAGCAAAAACCACATGCTAGCTCCGGATCATGAGTCGGATAATTAACCCGTGCGGTTTCAACCGCCGAGAAGCATAAGCAATCACTTTATCCTTCGCATCAACACACAACCCAAACCCCGATTTGAAGCGTCGCCGTATACCATGAATCCATCGGTTCCTTCTGCGGCGCTAATATAGGTGCTGTCGTCAGTCTCTTTTTAAGTTCACAAACCGGCTGGCATTTCTCATTCCACGCGAACTTTTGAGTTTTCTCAGAATAAATGAGTGAGCGGACGATCAATATTGGAAAATCCATCTACAAATCGGCGATAATATCCGCTAGTCCTAAGAAGCTTGACTTCCTTCACGTTCTTAGGAGCTTCCCATTCCAAGATTGCTTCGACTTTCTTCGGGTCCACCTGAACTCCATCGGCGGATATCACATGCCCAAGGAAGGTTACTTCCTTAAGCCAGAACTCTCATTTAGCAAATTTTTCATATAGCTGTTCATTTCTCATTGTGCTCAAAACCACTAGTAAATGATCATCGTGCTCATCTTAGTCCATCGAATATATCAAAATTTCGTCAATGATAACGAAAACAAATTTATCCAAGTATTCCAAGAATACCCGATTCATCAATTGCATGAATACCGCAGAGCATTGGTAAGTCCGAATGGCATCACCACAAATTCATAATGCCCGCATCGATCTAAAGCGATTTCGGTATGTCCGATTCCTTAATTCTCAATTGGTGGTATCCCGATCGCAAGTCAATCTTCGAGAATACCCTCGCCCCTTGCAGTTGATCAAACAAGTCGCCGATCCGAGGTATAGGATACTTATTCTTGATCGTCATCTTGTTAAGCTCCCTGTAATCAATACACTCGGAGGGATCCGTCTTTCTTCCGACAAAGAGAACGGGCGCTCCCCAAGGGAAACGCTCGGTTGAATATAGCCCTTCTGTAATAATTCCTCCAGCTTGCTTCTTGAGTTCATACATCTCGGTTGGCGCCATGCGGTATGGTGCCACTGGAAATAGGGGTTGCTCCGTGCTCTAATTCGATGGTGAATTCCACTTCTCTTTGCGGGGTAACCGGGTAGCTCGTCAGAAATACATCGAGAACTCATTCACAACCGAAATAGACGAGAGCTCTATTCCTTCCTCTTTCCTCATGGCATAGCACCAAAGTCCGTGACATCCACCGCTTGATAATTTCTGACTTTCATTGCCTTGATCAATTTCCCCGAGCTTCCTGGTCTCCATCCTCGGAATAAGTGTTCAGATCCGTCATCAGCAATGATGGAAATGACTCTCTCTCGGTAATTCAACACACCTCCATAACGGTTGAGCCAATCATCTCCGAGAATTAAATCGTCACCGCATATGTCAACTACAATAAGATTCGATGGCCAATCTCTCCCCTCTATAGATACTGGGAAATCCCTAGCTTCTAGTGTTCCCACAATTTTCTCTCCGCTCGGTAATCCCACAACATAAGGTTCACAATTATACAAGCACGAGATGTTCAAACGATTAACACAGTTCAAAGATATAAAAGAATGCGTAGCTCCCGAATCGAACAAGACACTAACTGGTTGCAAAAGGATCTGAATCGTACCTGATGCAACAAGCAGTGTTCGTCGCCGATCTCCTCATTTCGTACAGGCGCGGAGGAACGGACCCAGCACTGGATGTCTCTCTCTTCCCAGTGTTCTGCTGCTGAAATCCACTCTGCTGTGGCTGGTTCACACTCATCTCCTTAGGAACCGGTGCTGGAGTGCGGGTGCCGACAGATCTAGTAGCGGCTCCACAGAAGGCCGCACGGTGCCCTTCTTGCCCACAATCGTAACAAGTCACAGAAGATGCGGGGCAATCTCGTCGAATATGCCCTGCTCGACCACAATTGTAGCATTTCTTTGATGCGTCCGAAACTGCTGATGCTGTCCGGAACTTCTTTCCTCCTCGACTAGGATGCGGAGGTCTCCTGGATGAGTGAAAAGAGGACTGACCCCGGCGGGGCCCGCTATTCTTATTCTCCGTGAAGTTTCCCGACACCTTCTGTTTCTTTGCTTCCGTCGATTTCTCTACCGCCTCTTTCATGTCGTAGGCCAGCGCTGTGTCTTGAAATCTGTCGCAACGTAGTACACTCGAATCCGGACATGTACTGCTGAATCTCCGGCTTCATCCGCATATCAAAATGAAAAATCTTTTCTGCCTCCGTTCTGACCAAGTGTCGCACACAAGTCAGCTGATGATTAAAAGTTTTAATTACATCTGTCACAGATGCCTCCGAACTCTGTGGTGAGAAAAACTCTCGGATCCTCGCCTCTCTAACCGGACGAGGACAATACTGTGCTTCCATCATTTTATCGAATTCCGTCAATCCGCATTATGGTTCTCGGGTCGAATAGCCTCCCACCGGTCAAAGGCCTCCCGGTCGAAAAAATCGGGCAATGGGAACCTTCGGTCCTCGGGACGCTTAAGACCCGCAAATATCTTCTCCAACTCCTTGAGCCGGTGATCCTGTGTAAGTGCCTCGCGAGATCCGTCAAATTTTGGCGGGTGCAATTTAACCGCCTCGGAAGCCATCTGTCTCCCCGGTTATCCTCATGGTGCTGCTGTCCCATCGCTGTCTGCATGCGATCAACGACTGGGCGAATCCGGTTTATCTGCGCCACCACCTATTGAAGCACTCCCGGCATGTTCGGATTTGCGTCATCATTCGCCGATCCTTGCGCCCTCCGAATGGGAATCGGTTCGACTAGCCGATATTTCGGGTAGTTGCGGAATCCTCATGTCTCATATTACCACGTCCGCGTCCACGACCGCGTCCGCGTCCACGACCTCCTCTCAACATACCGTAAACGAAATTTTCTCAATATACGTAACAAAATTTTTGAAATAAAGTCCGTCAATACTCACAAAACAGAGTTAAGTAAAACGGTAGTATAAGAGATTAAGAGACTTACAACCACGGTCCACATGACGACTTGGTGAAACGGTGATGTTACAAACGACCCGTAAATCAAATAACGTAAATGCACCCAAATAAAACCCATTGCCAAGATATCCATAAATCTTAGCTCCGATACCATATTCGTAACACCCGAGATATTCGAATAATTACACCGTAAACCCTTTAAATAAGGATTTACAAGGCTAATTAAAAAGGAAAGTGAATATAAGACGTCAATCTGCGAAAATTCGAGTTTATGAAAACGTAACCGGTTCAACGGGTAATTAATACAACCATATCGAATTAATATCAAAGGACACACGTACTCGAGTACGTAACCCAAACCAAAACAACAAATCTCCGATAACAATAAACATCATCAACCCCTTCGTCGTCACGCTCGATCGTGTCGCTTTCCTCGCTCCTGGCTACTACGAACATCAAAACAAATGTCCACCCCGTAGGGGTTAGCAAAACAATGCTAGTACAAGTATCGTATTTAAACAATTCGAATATGCATCACAATACACAACAAAACATATCACACGGGCTTCCGCTAGGAACCCGACAATGCGAATCTACAAGATTCCATTACACAAAGATGGGTATTCCAATGATCCAGCGCCCTCAGCATAGATCCCAAGATGATCCCGTCGGACCAACACGAGGTGGAAATAACCCGTCCAATGATCCAGCGCCCTCAGCTTAGATCCCAAGATGATCCCGTCGGACCAACACGAGGTGGACATCCGATCCAGCGCCCTCAGCATAGATCGTACAACGTATACAAACACAACTCATGCATACACATATGCCAAATCATTATGTTCATCAACATGAACATATAAACAATATACAACGAATATCATGACAAATCAACGAAGTAAATATCATGTTCAACAACATGCATAATCATACGTATACTCAAAAATACCGATTTTATCATTTCTCACGATACTTGCCTCGAAGATGGAAAGAATGATATACTTCAATGCTCTCGACGCACTCGAAGGCCGCCTCCGATCAACGTAACAAGTTCGAACCTTAACAAAAGGAACGATATACAAATCATCTCGAGTAGAACAATGGCCTAACAATTCGACCTACGGCCGAACACCAAACTAAACAAGTTGCTGGATTGCTTAGCGCGCTACGTCTTATACGTAACGTGCGCTAAGGCTGGCTATTAGCGTCGCTATCGTATAGGACTAGCGTCGCTAGCCACAAAGCGCGATCGACTGGCCGCCTCATAACGTGCGCTACGTCGTTACGCTCGCGAAACCTCGATAGCGCACGTTAACTCACACATGTTAGCGTGCGCTAATCTTGCATGGCAGAATACTACGAACCGAAAACTGGGTTGAATGATGAAGAACTCATGAACCCTATGGTGATATTACAAATTATCCTCGGGCATATCCTGCTAATAAGGTTTTTGGAAGATTTATGATTATGAAATACCAATATACGGATAGTTATCTCGATAACACAATTCCTCTACGATCTTCAAGAAATAATCTAAGTTCCATCGTCTTATGTTCCAAAACACATGATTCCAACGTATACAACGTATCAACTAGGTAACATCCGATTACTTGATCATAAATCGATTTAAACATGCTTAGGAGTCCTTATAATAAGATGGTTCAAAGGTTCATTCGACATCTAGTACCGATACGTCAAAAGTATCCTTCTAACATGTGATGACCGATAAAAACGAGATACTTGCTATCCAAACATGATTCAAACTTCCTCATGAACATTACTAATCATTGGTGAAGAATCACCTACCTCAAAGTAGTGAAGAACACGGATGAAAATGAAGCAATCCAACACCCAAGGCTTGAACACCAATCTCCAATGGTATATGATCTTCAATCTCGAACTAGGAGGTTGATATGGGGTGTTTAAGACGAATGGAGTTATGTTACAAGTGCAAGAGTTCGGGTTATGGGGGAAGAAAGGACTGAATTCACGAATAGGATGCTGTCCTATTTATAATAAATGGTTATTAGCGCGCGCTACACCCTGTTCGTAGCGTGCGCTAACAGCTCACAGTCTAAACTGTACTCGGCACTTAGCGTACGCTACGCATAGACCTCTAGCGTGCGCTAAGGCGTTGACTCGGCTTTTCCCGAAAGCCGTCCAGATACATTCGACAGGATCCGACAAGGGTCCCCCGGCCAGATCTCACCTACCGCGCGTCTCAATCAATTTGACCACGCGTAGCGTGCGCTAATTACACTCGGTAGCGCGCGCTATAAGACCATGTTAGCGTACGCTACCCTTAGCCTGTAGTGTGCGCTACATGCACAGAATTTCATCCTATGAAATCACATACACGAAATTATATGCTCGACGACAACGGATTATGAAATACGGAGAATAGTACTCATACAAAAGTACAATCATTACAATATCACAAGTTCCAATTACATAACAGAAATCTCGGGTATTACATATCCAACATGCTCCTTACATGAAATCATCCAAGAAAAACGAACCATTAACAAAGGAATACGAAGATTACCTGGTTTAGACGAACCAAAAAGAAGACACTAGAACTCCATCCAAAGAATCATGAACAACTTGAAGAACAAGGCTTGAATCCAAGCTCTCCATACTAATCTTGTTAAAGATCATCATCTCTCAGTGTTTGGGACCTCAAACCTCTCTCTAAAAACTCTCTCTCTCGGTTGCAAGGAAGGAATGGACAAAATGCTTCATAACACCCTTCTGTCCCTTTTTATAAAGTATATTACTAGCGTGCGCTAAACCTTATGTTTAGCGTGCGCATGACCTAGCGTGCGCTAATCGACTTTGTTAGCGTGCGCTATCGCATCCGCAGGCTACCGTCAAGCCAGAACTAACTTACGACGTAATGCCCATGCATTAACGTACGTAAAACATCCTGCTTAGCGTACGCAAGTCATTTATCTTAGCGTGCGCTATCCGAAGTTGACTTGCTACAGTATACACCTACCACGAAGATGCTCGTGACCCCACAAGCCGAAATCAACCAATAAAGCCAAGATTCCCTGTTGACCGATATATAGTTAGCGTGCGCTAATAAACATGCATTAGCGTGCGCTAACACTACATTACAACATCCGTTGACTTATCAGAACGTGCGCCGAAAGTGGCTTGGTCCACGCGTAGATTCCTTCCGATCGGACTGCATTAGCGTGCGTTATCTTATATCCGTAGCGTGCGCTAAACCTGCACGATAGCGTGCGCTACTCATGATTATTAGCGTGCGCTAATAATGTTACACTTAGTCATTTTCAGCTGTCCTCGTCCAACATCTCGACATATCAAATACGAACATACGGCATACTGAATACATATACTTCTTAGATGTAATTGTCAACCAAATATGACAATTATACCAATATAGATGTCTCAGTCCTTTATTTATTTTATCCCTACTGTACAGATTCCACACTGTACAATATAACTCGGATAAAATAATATCAAACAACAGTAGTAGAATTTTCGGATATTACATTCTACACCCCTTAAAATAACTTTCGTCCTCGAAACTTGCAATCCGTCATAGAAAACAAACAAACATACTGTTCAACCCAAAAATATCCCAAAACCATCACGACAACGATCAATCATCATCATTACCGAATATCCAAAAGAGCATACTTACAAATACGCAGGTCGACGATCTCCGGAGATACTAGCCAGCGATCTCACTGTACAGTCTCAATACGCTTACGATCACAATTCCCTGATTCTCAACAAAATATATCATCTTCAGATGAAACAATCTGCCCGAATCAAATCCCGTCTGCCTGATTACATAATCAAGTCCCAATTCCGATAAGACTAATAATACACAATACATGTGTAAAACAACTGCCCAAAAGAATGACACGAATTCCGAAACATCAACACAAAATCCGAACGCTCAGATGATCACCAACAATGATCAACAATCAACCGAATTTATCATCGACATGGTAAATTCCAATATGACCGACCAGAGGTCAAAACACAATCGAGAATATCATCAACGTGATAAACTCCAATATTACCAACGGATGATCAACGAAAATCGAGAATACCTTCACACGGTAAACTCCAACACGATCAACACAGAACCACAGAAACAGATATACGAAAAAGCAAAATTCTCAAAACGACACACCGATCACATACAGTGGATCTCAATAAACACATCCGACTGGCGAACATACCCCTCGGCATATGAACAACCAATCACAAACTGACGAACATACCCAATCATACACGGAGTGGAAACGACCACTCAATATCCAAAAGAACCAAGATGGGGTCACCATCCCCAAATCTACGCTTACAAGGAAATCATTCCGTAATCACTAAGGTAAAATCGCTACTACCATACCAATGGAATCACATAGCACATATGTTCGGTTTCACAAAATCCCAAGTTTCCCAAAATAGTATTATGTGCATGAATCTACAACACGCAACATATTTCTTTTATCCGATAACTCAACCGATCATCACCGGATAATCAAACTAACATACCGAAGTTCGAATTCCTTTTCCATCGTACCATCAATATGATATGCACTATGCACTAAATGCGTATGTATATCAATCACATTTTCAAAACCAGTTTGAAATCATATATTCTTGTCAAAAGACAAATTTTGAAAATTCTTTCAAGAATTTGAAAACTCAAAACATAAATTTTCGTAAGACCACGAAATAAATTTTTAAAATTCAATCACCATTTAGTGCCAAGTTCTCGATAAAAATTCTTTTCGAATATACGCGATTAAATAAAATGGAATCATGCAAATGATTGACCACAACCATACTCCTGTATACCAATTCGGCTCGTCACAATCCACTGACATTCCAACGGAAACCACATGACCGAGTTCCAAAACCTCAATATATAGACTCCGATAAAAACTCCTTTTCCACCCATGACTCGTATCGTCAACCATTTACCCATCCTGGATCACCTCAAATATGATATGACAAAACGCTGGAACAAATCAAGCAAATCAAACACGGCGAAAAACTTCCCGAGAGGTTCCATTTGAACAAGTAAACCACAGCCTCGTAAGGCTGAAATACCATAAGTAAACGATGGGTAAAGTGTTTTACAGATCTCGGGAGTTTTAAGAAAACAGAAAAGCCGTTTGAAACATTAGGGTCTCAAAGTAACTCGTTCCGCATTACAAGAAGTTTAAAAAGTAGAAAACCCTTTTCGAACCCAAGTCCTGAGTTATAAAACCATTTCAAAATCAATTGGGTCTCACCCAAAATCATTTTCCGTAAAACATCCGTAAGACATTCACTTTGAAAGGTATCATTTTCAAATGATCAAACGTAGTTCATATATCTCAAAATGAATTAACATGCTACATGTTCTTCTCAACCACGCACAATATTTCTCCCCAAATGCACAATTTCGTTCCAAAATCTAACCAACATACTGATTTCCAAAATCATAGTTTCTCAAGATCATCAATCCTGTCCCAACTCTGTCACCTTATACGGTAACGCATGATATCTGCTGAATCTCAGAACGTATCAACTTAGAACGACAATAAATCTCAATGCAATTCAAAAATCCAAATACTTACAGATCGTGAAGCCGACGATTCCCCGTGATACTGGCACATGTCTCGACTCAAGAAAATACTCGACACAGACATTTACAAAACACACGTTTGCCAAATCGGTTCGACTCAAGAACACAATACATCTCATTCCAGAGAATCTCATTAACACCATTTGGAAAAATTATAACAAGCCCAGTACGATACTGGCAAATCGATAACGCAGAAGCCTGAGTGAACAACAAAGACTCACGGCTCTAATTTTGTCAATCGACAACTCGAATGACGCAACAAAAAACACGACCCAATCTCGACCCAAATGCCTAGGTTTTCTCAACCTAAGCTTCGATACCATATTCTGTAACACCCCCAGATTTAACCGGAAATATTACAGCGCCGTGGGCCCCGATATGGAACCCACAAGGCTAAAGAAATTTTCACAAACATTTACAAATGCCAGAGAGGCCAACGACGGTACTATCTTTAAAAATTCACAAAGACTTATAAAATCCATTTATCAAAAACCGTCGTGAAACTCATTTGAAATCGCGAGGCCAAACAGCCGACACTCAAAATTTTAGAAAACGACTTCCAAAGCAACCTCAGTTACCAGATACCAAAAGGTCAATTAAAAATACTCACGCGGCGGAAAAAGACCAACCAAAAAGATATTCTAGCAGCGGAATACAAGAACCAATCAAGAAACTCAATGCACACAACATGTCCTAGCCAGTATCCTGCGGGAAGCTCATCTCTTCACGACCACTACAAGCTCGATACTCCAAAAACCTAAAAAGAAATCCCACGATGGGGTCAGCCATAATATCCAACAATGATATCAATCACATCACATCAATAATACAAACCAATGAGAATACAGAATAAGAATACGTCCAATGTAATCTTACCGCCATAACTTTACTTACTCAAGTAATTCTCATCAGAATAACCATTTTCGCAATCTCACATCCTGTACTCGATTAACCAATAAACTCGAACATAATATAAGCACTGTGCCTCAAACATTACTCAAGGTTCTCAAACTATCATAACCAACTCACGATACGGAAATATACCATTTCTGACCAATACGATCCATCGAATAACATCATCAAATCCCAAGACGATAACCGATCGTCCATCAAGATGAATACCAAAGGAAATACGGAACATACCTCGAGATATGAAGTGCCACGACAATCATACCAGTCTGATCCGAGATCAGATCAATGCAATACGGACAGGGTCCTAACACAAGACCTACAAATGCATACTCATATGACAACGTCAATATGCTCAAAAACAATAACAACTATGTATACTCAATGGAAATCCCATGATCCAGCGCCCTCAGCATAGATCCCAAGATGATCCTACAAGATCAACACGAGGTGGATAACCAACAATATACATATGCACAACAATAACACAATACTGGGTAATCCAACGATCCAGCGCCCTCAGCATAGATCCCAAGATGATCCCGTCGGACCAACACGAGGTGGAAAAACCCGTCCAATGATCCAGCGCCCTCAGCATAGATCCCAAGATGATCCCATCGGACCAACACGAGGTGGACATCCGATCCAGCGCCCTCAGCATAGATCGCGCGATCCCATCGGATCAACACAACATAAACAACACAATATGCATACACATATGCAAAACAATATGTTCATCATCATGAACAACGCAACATGAACGACAATATGACAAATCAATTAAGACGACCTCATGTTCGACAACATGAATGATAATACGCATGATCAAATCACTAACTCTAATTGAATCGATATAAGATACTTGCCCCGAGTCCTTCGGGAGAAATCTCGATGTCCAATCATCACCGATGATTATCCTCAATGCTCGGCGATCCAAACGAATAATAAACTATAGATACTCATATCCTCGTCTTTACCATAATGTAACCTTGATACTCGAACATACCAATAACTGAGATAAGCATATACATTATGATTTATCTCCCAGAATCGAAAGAACGATATGCGATCCGAATACCCAGAGTTCACAATAATAATCATCGCTATATGCATTATAAACGAAATGAAATCAAAACCATTCATTAAATATTATAACTGAGCAAGTAATAACTTGCCTCGATACCGATACCACGAAGCTGCTACCGAACACATTGCCTTTGTCTACGAGCTCCTCAGCCCCGATCAAAAGCAATACAATGGACATACTCGAACACGACCGCAATATCCGGTTATAATCACCGATCAACAATCTCAACCTATCGAAGAAATCAAATAACACATATCCGATAACAATCAACAACTGACAAAACTAACCAATCGAACTCAACGGTTCAACAAAACCTCGAATAAACACAAATGAACCAACCAAGTCAAACCATCACGAATTCATAATCAAAACACACAAATCGCATGTCGCCTACTTAGCGCACGTTAAACGCATAACGTAGCGTGCGCTAAGTTGTCCCGTTAGCGTGCGCTAGCCGGTAAGCTTAGCGTGCGCTAATGCCGCTGATGGCATGCATTCCAAATATCGACTCACATCTTGCGACTACGAATCCGAATGAAGGGAGACATAAATCTCCATATCTCTCGAAGATAAACGACCCCATAATTATCACAATGATCATGTCAATGTCCATATATCAATAACAACATAAACAATCAAACCGACTCGATAACAAGGATCATATCATACTCAACTGAATTCAATCTAGTATCATGATTCATCTCATCTAAATCGACCAATATAATTACCAAGATTCAGAAATCCATCTTAGATTGGGTTAAATGAATCAACATCCTTATAGTGTGAAGAATCTTAACTAACATCCGAAACTCTTATCAAAATTCCATTGAATCTCATATAACATCATCATATGATTATCCAACATGCTCCTTACATGAAATCATCCAAGAAAAACGAACCATTAACAAAGGAATACGAAGATTACCTGGTTTAGACGAACCAAAAAGAAGACACTAGAACTCCATCCAAAGAATCATGAACAACTTGAAGAACAAGGCTTGAATCCAAGCTCTCCATATTAATCTTGTTAAAGATCATCATCTCTCAGTGTTTGGGACCTCAAACCTCTCTCTAAAAACTCTCTCTCTCGGTTGCAAGGAAGGAATGGACAAAATGCTTCATAACACCCTTCTGTCCCTTTTTATAAAGTATATTACTAGCGTGCGCTAAACCTTATGTTTAGCGTGCGCAACAGCCTTAGCGTGCGCTAACTGACTTTGTTAGCGTGCGCTATCGCAGTCCAGAGGCTACTGTCTGGCTTCGTAAACTAACTTACGTACGTAATGCCCATGCATTAACGTACGTAAAACATCCTGCTTAGCGTACGCAAGTCATTTATCTTAGCGTGCGCTATCCGAAGTTGACTTGCTACAGTATACACCTACCACGAAGATGCTCGTGACCCCACAAGCCGAAATCAACCAATAAAGCCAAGATTCCCTGTTGACCGATATATAGTTAGCGTGCGCTAATCAACATGCATTAGCATGCGCTAACACTACATTACAACATCCGTTGACTTATCAGAACGTGCGCCGAAAGTGGCTTGGTCCACGCGTAGATTCCTTCCGATCGGACTGCATTAGCGTGCGTTATCTTATATCCGTAGCGTGCGCTAAACCTGCACGATAGCGTGCGCTACTCATGATTATTAGCGTGCGCTAATAATGTTACACTTAGTCATTTTCAGCTGTCCTCGTCCAACATCTCGACATATCAAATACGAACATACGGCATACTGAATACATATACTTCTTAGATGTAATTGTCAACCAAATATGACAATTATACCAATATAGATGTCTCAGTCCTTTATTTATTTTATCCCTACTGTACAGATTCCACGCTGTACAATATAACTCGGATAAAATAATATCAAACAACAGTAGTAGAATTTCCGGATATTACACTCCGGACATATCACAAAATGCATCAAGTCACAAGGTTAAAAATACTCCTGGTTAACCGTGGATCCGACAATACGCGAATCCCTCCTCGACCCCGTCGGGCCCTCTCGGAGTGGCTAACCCAAATGTTCGCGGAACCGTCATAAGCGGAACCCTCCTCGGCCCCGTCAGGCCCTCTCGGAGTGAACAAATATAACTCTCACACTCAGAAGTAATATCCGACTTCCAATGCAAAGGACTATAAACCATATACTCAGAGTACTCACCAGAATGGCCTCCCCAATCGGACACATGCAAGATTAACAATATAATCTACAAACTATGAAAGGTAGGAGTGAAACGAGGTAAACAACAAGTAAAATGTTTTAAAGAATTCACAGCCTTACGGAACCCATTTTGGGACACAACCCAAGGTTATTTACAAAATACAATTCCAATCACAAATCACAGGTCCAAGACCCAAATACTCACATCGACATCCTCCCATGGGGTATTCGGATGCCGTGCTTGTAAGCCACGGACCTCGAGCCTCCTTGAGACATCCCGAGTGAAAACCCAATGGAAAATCACACAACATCACACATCATCGTGATGACAGTCATCTAACAAGACCACACGAAAACGGGCACAACATACATTACTAGTACCCATTCTCAGAATGACACATTCGTTCTTGAACACTCAAGTTAATTTGAAGAAGACCTTTATCGGGAATATACTTATACATATATATTGATTCTTTTGAAAGTTAAATAACATTCAATTCTCCACATAGACAATAACCAATTTATTATGTATACGGAATACGAAGTGTATGGGCAAGATACTTGCCTCGGTAGTTGACACCGCACACTCCGACGAACGTGGATTAACCGGAAAACCTCGAATGCCCACAACTCTCCGGCGGAAACGACGGTAACACCACCGATCGGAAAACGACGAACGGAAGGGTTCCGGCTCGAGTTCTTCGCAAGGAACCTGACCCCAACATCATACCATGAATAAATCGACGATCGAACAAGGAAGGATAATCGTAGAACGCCCGAATCCCCTTTGTGACATTTTATCGAACACTTTCAAGGTGTCGATTTGAAACTCAATAAAACGACGAATCCTCGGCAATCCAACCGTGGAAAAACAAGGGATTCGATATAAAACAACTTAATAATCATCAATCCATCACTATTCTAAGTTATAGCGAATCAAACGGACGAAATCCATAAAATCCCCAATTTTTCCCAAAACTATGATTTTAGGAAAACTAACCTTGATTCGCTGGATTGAAGGATGTTAAGGAGTGATTAATCGATGTTATCAGCTCCCAAACTTCGTGGATTAGTTGTATAATAACATGCCTTCGTCACCTCCAAGAATCAAGCCGCGGAAGAGAAAGGGAGAAAATGAAAAATGAGTGCAAACAAGATCGCTCGGTCATATTTATATCGGGTGCGACTTAGCGTGCGCTAGACTGCCGAGCTAGCGTGCGCTAGCGGGCGGTCATGGTCGAGAATGTTCGGCCGGGCCCGCCAACATGCGCTGAACACGTGCGCTGTCGGCCCAGCCACAATCCAGAGACTTCCTGGCTCGGCCAGGTAGCGTGCGCAACCTTCCGGCCGTAGCGTGCGCAGTGTCCGGCAGTAGCGTGCGCTACCTGCCGATCCTCCCAGTCCAGAACCTTTCTGCCCTTACTGCCTCGGCCGACTAGCGCGCGCAGCCAACCGGCCATAGCGTGCGCTGCCTCCTGGCCGTAGCGTGCGCTACTTTCCGGACGTAGCGTGCGCTACGCCGGTTCCTGTCGCAATCGCCCGGCCAGTGCCTGCAGCCGTCCGGCCACCGTCCCCAACCGTCCGGCCAGTGTCCGACCACCATGATTCGACGACTCGATTTTCCGAAATCGCACGGAACGAACACGACAAAATACTCGGGGACAACATCATTGGTCCGAAATGAAAACAACGGATAACAAATCACCACCTATGGTCTTAAACGCCAAAATCAGTTGTCGAGAAAATAATACCGGAACTCGACAACCGGGAAATATCCAAGAAAAATCCAAAATAACCGGAACGAAAATCGTGGGTATTACATTCTACCCCCTAAAAATAAGTTTCGTCCGAAACTTAAAACAAAAGCAAGGCGAACCTCGACAACACACCAGAACTCCATGCAGTATAAAGCCACTACGATCCGATTCAATACGCAAGAATGCTTATGAAAAGCAACGAGCATGAATCATTGCGGTTGATAAAACCAAGCAATACAAAAATCAAGTCACGATTCCAACACTGAAAGGTATGAAATTCCAGTAACTCACAGATTTGGAAGATCGAGTATGAAGAAAATTTCCCAACACTTATGGAAATCACAAAATGGCCCAGATGTACAATAATCACGATTTCGAGGTCAAACGATAATGATTGGACAATGATGAACGAATAACAATGATCGAACAACAACGATAACCTTTGAAGTTCATACCTCAAATCAAGACATCAATAACTTATAGGAAGCACGAGGTGTTAGTTTCGAACACGGTTCACAAGAAATCGATCCGAACTTGGAAAGATCACAACGATATGCACATCAATTCGAACAATGTCGAACTCGAATGACAAATGTGAGAAACAACATAAGGTCGAAGCATTAACGAACCCAATCGCCTCAATACGGTCGAACGAAACGGAAACGAGAAGAAGAGAAAAAATGTGGGTATTACATCATATCGCCTATAAAAGAGGTTTCATCCCGAAACTTAAATAACGAAAACGAAGTGCTTGAATATCAACCTTCCGGCCATATCCTCTTGGTCCCGCATCTAATCTCCATAACCAACTGTCGTGGTCACGGTCACGCCCTCTGTCCTCGGCATACTAAGCGGATTCTCACTCAATACGATTGCACCACTTCGCAAAATTAAATATGCTAAAGTACCAACTTAGCATGACATATCACATAAGGTAACCAAGAATAACTCGGAAAGAAAATCCACGAGGTATCCCTTTAAAGAAAATCTTTTGAAAATCCTTGGATTTGAATGCTATTAGAAATAAACTTTAAAAGTACTTTTAGTACTTCGGTTGTTTCATCAAAACTTGTAAACATCATACTCTAACCGTTTCATTTGAAATCATTTGCCAAAATAATGTTTCGTGTAACCGGCGTTATCAAAATCGTCATGCCTCTACGCATCATCATCACCGTTAACAAACAACAAGTTCACCATGAAAGATCATCAAACCATTCTTACATACTCTAACATTTCCAAATCCGAGTTTGAACTTTACACCGAGTGAGATTTCTTTTATCTTTCACTATATATTTTGAAAAGGAAATCGTATGGTTTTTAAAAAATATTTTATGATGTGAAAGATTTTTGTAAATCATGTACTCAATTATTCAAAATACAATAGTATGTTAAAGTCATTTCTGAAAATTCTCCCAACACTACACAAGAATCAACGACGGTAACATTTTACAAGATGTTCAAGGTATTTTAAAACAACTCTTTCAATACCGTCGAGGTTTTATTTGAGAATCCTAGGCCGGCTCGCAAATTTCAAACAGTTTTCAAAGTTCATACGAAGCCGCCGAATTAATCGAAATGTCAAATTAGATTAAAAAAATTGATTCCCACAACTTGCACAAACTTATGAAAGTTTCAGGAAAACATTTTCGAACACACACATACATCGATAATTTATCAACTCACCGAACAAAATCAATTATCACTTAGCGCGAATGAAAGGTCACAACACACGTTCACACAAAACAGCTTGTCATCACTAGACAACACACATAGAATACAACATGCATTTACGATCGCAGAAGTTAGACCTAACGGCAAAAATGCGGTTCCACATCCTCAGTCCCAGCGAACTAGCGCACGCTACAACCATTATTTAGCGTGCGCTATTCATGCTGCATTAGCGCGTGTTACAACAATATTAGCGTGCGCTACTCATGCCACATTAGCGCGCGCTAGCTTGTACTTAGCGTGCGCTAACAGCTCGAGTTCAACACGTGATTACGAACATATATACGACATTACTAAAACCGATAGTTACAAATGAACAACGGCATCATATGAATCTAAATGCCATCGATTCACATACTTACAACACTTTGCGAACAACCATCAAAGGACAACTGTCATCAAAAATCGAAATCTCGTCTATTAATAAAGAGAGCTGTCTTAACTCATACCGAACGACTTAGCATTCACATCACTGTTTTAGTCTAAAACTGGCAACACTGCCCGAACAACAAGAACATCATCACGTCTTTCTCGACTAACAACCATAAAACCGATAAGTTGAAAACGAGAGTCACGTCTTGTCTACATTTTGTAAACTTCACTTGGGTTCAAAAAACGTGTTTTGAAAACTTATAATACAAAATGAAAATAAAATATCGGTAGTTTGACTTCTTAAAAAAAAATTTGGCCTTGAGGTCATAATACGAAAATCAAACTTTTTCCTCCCTTTGGAGGATGTTTTAAAACAAAATATACGTGACTCCGCAAAACATGTAAAGTTTTAAAATATCACATTGATGAATTCTTCCTTGCGTAACCACATCAAGGCCATTATTCTTGTAAAAACGACTTATATCAGGATGTGTGTATATATACATATACGTTGGTACCACTTTTGTCCTAGCATCATACGAGGACCAAACAACATAGGCCACATAATCACAAATCACCTTTAAACTCCACATCATAATACAAAATCATACAAGTTCGTATATCACAAGGCACAATATAGTAGGGAGACTTACATCCACAGGTCGCACGAAGATGATGGCTGCACCATGATACTAATCACGACCAACATTCCAGACGACGCGTCGCGACACGACTTAGACAAACACAATCTGACAGGACAAGACACGACAATACCTGACTGGACCCGATTGCCTAGGTTTCCGCAACCTAAGCTCCGATACCATATTCTGTAACACCCCCAAACCACTCGGGAATATTACAGCGCCGCAGACCCTCTCCGCGAGGATCTACCAGGCTAAATACAATACAATGCATCACTTCACATGCCGACATGGCTACGTAAAGGACCATTAAACCGATTTGGTCTTTTATCACAACACACAACATTACATACATGATTCTTTCCCAAAACTCATACCGCCAGGGCCGGAATACCATAACGCTCCCATAAATCGGGATAACAATACATCGTAGAAACAACCAACAAGACTATTCAACATACTCAACGATTGGTCTTCATGTGATTAGTATCGTCGTCTTCCATCATCCTTCGTATCGATCCCGTGATTCGCTCCCGGAACTCCGCAAATACCGGACGCACACAGAGACATCCACCCCCGAATACTCGGGGTTAGCAAAACTCCACTGTTTTGCTAGTGCAAGTATAAAATATAAATACAAGCCATACATATCATATTCTGGGAATACAATAACTTGATTAATTTAGAAAGACTTCCCGAGATGTTTCATTTAGTTAAAATAGTTCAAGTCTTGAAAGTAGAATTGAACAAGTAAGCACTTTGAAAACAACTCCGAATCCCGGGAGTTTTTGATTGGAAAATAATCACGATACTTATAGCCATACAACAATTCACAACAGTGGACCAATTACACACAACACACCATCCATAAGCCATTCTAGTCCAAGCACCTCTGATGAATATGTTTTACATCCCAAACATTATGGCAAGTCAAAACATCGTGATACTCCGGACATATCACAAAATGCATCAAGTCACAAGGTTAAAAATACTCCTGGTTAACCGTGGATCCGACAATACGCGAATCCCTCCTCGACCCCGTCGGGCCCTCTCGGAGTGGCTAACCCAAATGTTCGCGGAACCGTCATAAGCGGAACCCTCCTCGGCCCCGTCAGGCCCTCTCGGAGTGAACAAATATAACTCTCACACTCAGAAGTAATATCCGACTTCCAATGCAAAGGACTATAAACCATATACTCGCAGTACTCACCGAATGGCCTCCCAATCGGACACATGCAAGATTAACAATATAATCTACAAACTATGAAAGTTATGATTGATACGAGGTTAACAACAAGTAATATGTTTTAAAGAATTCATGACCTTACGGAACCCATTTTGGGACACAACCCAAGGTTATTTACAAAATACAATTCCAATCACAAATCACAGGGTCCAAGACCCAAATACTCACATCGACATCCTCCCAAGGGTTATTCGCATCCCGTGCTAGTAAGCCACGGACCTCGGAGCCTCCTTGAGACATCCCCGAGTGAAAAACCCAATGGAAAATCACACAACATCACACATCATCGTGATGACAGTCATCTAACAGTACCACACGAAAACCGGGCACAACATACAATACTAGTACCCATTCTCAGAATGACACATTCGTTCTTGAACACTCAAGTTAATTTGAAGAAGACCTTTATCGAGAATATACTTATACATATATATTGATTCTTTTGAAAGTTAAATAACATTCAATTCTCCACATAGACAATCACCAATTTATTATGTATACGGAATACGAAGTGTATGGGCAAGATACTTGCCTCGGTAGTTGACACCGCACACTCCGACGAACGTGGATTAACCGGAAAACCTTGAATGCCCACAACTCTCCGGCAGAAACGACGGTAACACCACCGATCGGAAAACGGCGAACGGAAGGGTTCCGGCTCGAGTTCTTCGCAAGGAACCTGACCCCAACATCATACCATGAATAAATCGACGATCGAACAAGGAAGGATAATCGTAGAACGCCCGAATCCCCTTTGTGACATTTTATCGAACACTTTCAAGGTGTCGATTTGAAACTCAATAAAACGACGAATCCTCGGCAATCCAACCGTGGAAAAACAAGGGATTCGATATAAAACAACTTAATAATCATCAATCCATCACTACTCTAAGTTATAGCGAATCAAACGGACGAAATCCACAAAATCCCCAATTTTTCCCAAAACTATGATTTTAGGAAAACTAACCTTGATTTGATGGATTGAAGGATGTTAAGGAGTGATTAATCGATGTTATCAGCTCCCAAACTTCGTGGATTAGTTGTATAATAACATGCCTTCGTCACCTCCAAGAATCCAGCCGCGGAAGAGAAAGGGAGAAAATGAAAAATGAGTGCAAACAGTACTGCTCGGTCATATTTATACTGGTGCAGCCTAGCGTGCGCTAGACTGCCGAGCTAGCGTGCGCTAGCGGGCGGTCATGGTCGAGAATGTTCGGCCGGGCCCGCCAACATGCGCTGAACACGTGCGCTGTCGGCCCAGCCACAATCCAGAGACTTCCTGGCTCGGCCAGGTAGCGTGCGCAACCTTCCGGCCGTAGCGTGCGCAGTGTCCGGCAGTAGCGTGCGCTACCTGCCGATCCTCCCACCTGAACCTTTCGCCCTTATCGCCTCGGCCGACTAGCGCGCAGCCAACCGCCATAGCGTGCGGCGCCTCTGGCCGTAGCGTGCGCTACTTCCGGACGTGGCGTGCGCTCGCCGGTTCTGTCGCACCGCCGGCCAGGTTGCGTGCCACTCGCCCGACGGCTGCAGCCGTCCGCCACCGTCCCCAACCGTCCGGCCAGTGTCCGACCACCATGATTCGACGACTCGATTTTCCGAAATCGCACGGAACGAACACGACAAAATACTCGGGGACAACATCATTGGTCCGAAATGAAAACAACGGATAACAAATCACCACCTATGGTCTTAAACGCCAAAATCAGTTGTCGAGAAAATAATACCGGAACTCGACAACCGGGAAATATCCAAGAAAAATCCAAAATAACCGGAACGAAAATCGTGGGTATTACAACCTTGTGGATTAGGAGGAACATCCTCACTAAGAGCAATGTTCATAATACCTTCTGTTAGATCTTCCCAAGTTAAATCTGGAACAATTGTAATAAAAATTGCATAAGTCAGTCTAATTTATGTAGTCATAACAGCATGCTCTAATAAGTAAATGCAACTACCTTTTTCATTAAATTTCCAATCGCGGGTGCACATTATACTTTAGACAACAATATGTACTGATCTAATATCCTTTTTCATCAAATATTATTTTCTGGTTCCTTATTCTTTATTGTAACACATATCAAACTTGTATGTTAATGTTTCATGTGAAATGAAGCATCATTTGAGAAATGACATTCATTGAGGATTTGCCCGAATATGAAATGGAAGATGATGTTGAACCCAATGAAGGAGATTCAGACCACGAAGATGAATCTGATAACAGTTCAAACGAGTCCGATAGCATGACAGATGCAGAACAAGAAATGGAAAATACGGGTACTAGAAAGAAAAAGACTAAGAGGGGCTTGACTCGGTTGCCAAAGTTGCGGACTGCATATACTTCTTCTGGTGGAAAAAAACGCAAAGTAACCTTTGATGAATTGGGTCGGTTTTCGGGTAAGTATAGGTCAGAGTTTCCTAGTTTTTTGGGAGATCTAGTACGGGAGAAAGTAGGAGTTAGTGAACTTTCCTGGAAGAAGGTGACCAATGAAGTTAAGGAAAAACTTTGGGAAGAGATAACGGTAAACATCTTTTTTTTTTAAGTACTTGCATTGATGCTACATTACAATTTCATTCCATTCATAACATATTAGTAATTATTATTGCAGCGTTATTATGATATTGAGGAATGTAGAAGGAAGCTTGTAATGAACCGGCTAGGTAATCTTCTACGGAACTTTAGAAGAAAACTGTATGCAAATCACATAGTTCCGGACATAGGCAAACCCACCAAGCTTGCAAAAATTCCCAGACAGTATCGTACAATTATACTTAATCAAGAACACTGGGACAAGTTTGTACAACATACACAATCGGACAAATTCAAGGTTTTATTCATTTTTGTTATCTTCATCATCATTTTGTTTTCATGGTTTTACGTTAAAAAATACTTATCACATCCTTATATTTTCTTTTGGAAGGATATGTCAAATAATACGAAAATAGCGCGTTCGAATTCCCATTATCAGCATCGGATGGGACGAGGTGGATATGCAGGGCTAACAGAGAAATTGGTAAGGAGTATCCTCTTCTTGAAACCTGTAATATGCTTCTTGATTCTGTAGTATAATCAAATCTTATTTTACAATTATTGACATTATATCCGCTTCTTGATTATGTTGCCACACAATACAACAAACTAAATCAAAGGTTGCTTAATCTTGATTATGTGTTATTTAACTTATGTCTGACATTTACTTTTTCTTACATTTATTTCAATATAAGCAAAATAATATGTTACAATTCTGAGCTTTTTATTCTCTACTGATAAATATCAACATTGATATACTTTAATGTAAAATCTGAAATTTTTATGTATATTTTACACCAAAAATTAGCACGCTGTTGCCCTTTATAGAAAAAGAAAAGATATATTATAAAGGGTATAACAGTCTTTTTCATGTAGAACAACGACCAAAATCAGAACTTTTTCAAGACATCTAGATATGCTATATGAATTTTTCAAAGGTTAGTGACAATGTAAAGGAGAGTAGTAAACAATCTCATATAATGTACCGTTCTTTTTAATTTACACATTAGCCGTCTTTGATTCATGTTCACTATTCAAGAGTCAAATAATAATTTAATAGTTACATCAATCCCTTATGTTTGTGCAAATTAAATTATTGTATGCTACTTTTTTTGTCCCGTGCTAAATATGGCGTATGTATGTATGTACAGTAAAACATCCATGGTTTTCTCCATTTTTAATTGTGAACTAATATGTATATTTAATGATTACAAGATTAAAGATAAAGTGATTGAGAAAGGTAAACTTCCCGACCGGTCATTCATGTGGAGGAAAGGACGTGAAAACAAAAATGGCGAATTGGTAGATGATGCTGTTAAGGTCATTGCAGATAAAATAGTAAGTTTAAAGAAACTTTCTTGTATGTTGTTTTACTATAATAATTGTGAAACTTGTTAATAACCATTGAGTACATCTATTTGACATCTTATGTATACAGATCGATCATGAAAAACAAATCAATGATGGAGGCCTGAAGCTTGATCCGGGCACGGATGCCCTCACACTAGTCTTTGGAAAGGAACATGGCGGATATTTAAAAGGGGTTGGCACGGAGTCACTTCCACAAGATATTGGCATCTTCCTCGAACAAAAGGATCATCAAAAGAAGTAATTGCAGACCTTAACTTTCAACTACGTAATGAGAGACATGAGCATGCGAAGAAAGATGAACAACTTAAGGAGTTGTCCACCCAGTGTGAAACAAAATAACACACTAAATATGGTATTAGCTCATCTTGCTTCTCAAGGAATGGCGTTGCAGGCTCACATCCCCTACAAATGAAAGGTCTCCAAAACAAGTAAGTTATTTTGTAGTTGTTTTATTTTAATATTTATTTATAATAGGAAAATAAAAGATAATATGTTATATAAAATGATAAACAAGTAACATATTATGTTAATAAAGAAACAACTCCTTTATATTCGTTTTTCCGCACCTTCAGCTTGTCATACTCGCGTTTCTGATTAGCCCTTAGACTCGTTTATGGATTGTCATCGTAAGTGCTTCATCTCCTTTCTAGTTGCATTTTTCTCGTCGTTTTGGGCTGAACAGCAGTACTGCTGTTAGCAAACAGAACCTGATTTTGGTAAATTCTACAGAACCTGATTTTGGTACTTTGGTTTTTTTGATAAATCGTCTGTTTCAATCCGTTTTGTCTGTACAATCATGTTGCATATGATTATTCTATTCTGTGTAGATGTTATTCCCCTACAAATTGATGATTAAAATCTTGAATTATGAGAAATCGAGAGGATTTAGGCTGAAATCCACACTCTACATGTTTCATTGCATATCATTTGGTAGCCGGAGCTTCAGGTGTTCTTTTCAGTTTAGTTTTGCATTAATCATAGTCTTACAAAGCATAACAGAAAGCATATGTCTTTTATTTTTATTTTTAGGAATTTGTGAAAACCAGCAAAAAAGCCGTTGGACTTGAGAATTCGACTGCAAATCCTGCGATGCCATTGAATAATGATTCACAACCAAAGGTACACAACACACAGTCAACAAATGTCGCGATTATAATTTTTGAATATTTGGGACTATTTCGTAATTTTGATATTCTGGACTTTTAGTTTAGTATTCGTTTTTCCACACCTTCAGCTTGTCATACTCGCGTTTCTGATTAGCGCTTAGACTCGTTTATGGATTGTCATCGTAAGTGCTTCATCTCCTTTCTAGTTGCATTTTTCTCGTCGTTTTGGGCTGAACAACAGCAGTACTGCTGCCTGTTAGCAAACAGAACCTGATTTTGGTAAATTCTACAGAACCTGATTTTGGTACTTTGGTTTTTTTTGATAAATCGTCTGTTTCAATCCGTTTTGTCTGTACAATCATGTTGCATATGATTATTCTATTCTGTGTAGATGTTATTCCCCTACAAATTGATGATTAAAATCTTGAATTATGAGAAATCGAGAGGATTTAGGCTGAAATCCACACTCTACATGTTTCATTGCATATCATTTGGTAGCCGGAGCTTCAGGTGTTCTTTTCAGTTTAGTTTTGCATTAATCATAGTCTTACGGGCGCATAACAGAAAGCATATGTCTTTTATTTTTATTTTTAGGAATTTGTGAAAACCAGCAAAAAAGCCGTTGGACTTGAGAATTGTTGCAAATCTGCGATGCCATTGAATAATGATTCACAACCAAAGGTACACAACACACAGTCAACAAATGTCGCGATTATAATTTTTGAATATTTGGGACTATTTCGTAATTTTGATATTCTGGACTTTTAGTTTAGTATTCGTTTTTCCGCACCTTCAGCTTGTCATACTCGCGTTTCTGATTAGCGCTTAGACTCGTTTATGGATTGTCATCGTAAGTGCTTCATCTCCTTTCTAGTTGCATTTTTCTCGTCGTTTTGGGCTGAACAACAGCAGTACTGCTGCCTGATAGCAAACCTGATTTTGGTACTTTGGTTTTTTTTGATAAATTGTCTGTTTCAATCCGTTTTGTCTGTACAATCATGTTGCATATGATTATTCGTAGATGTTATTCTCCTACAAATTGATGATTAAATTCTTGAATTATGAGAAATCGAGAGGATTTTAGGTTGAAATCCACACTCTACAAATTGCTTAGCAGCCTACTGCCCAAGCTTTCTTTTGAGTTGCATCTAGTTCAGTAGGTGCCCTCATAGTTGTGTTCTTTTCATTTTAGTTTTGCATTAATCATAGTCTTACGGGTGCATAACAGAAAGCATATGGCTTTTATTTTTCTTTTTAGGAATTTGCGAAAACCAAAGAAAAAGCCATTGGACTTAAGAATTCGACTACAAATCCTACGATGCCATTAAATAATGATTCACGACCAAAGATACACAACACACAATCAAAAAATGTCGCACATGTATTTATTTCGCCATGCTCATATATATGTATATTTTCATTTAGCTTTTATGATGCTAATATGCCATAAGTCATTACAATCAATGAAGTGTACTTTGTCGTATCCGGATATCGAAATATCGTAGCTCGTGGTACCATTTACTTGTCATCGAAAAACAGAGCATTCATGGAGTTCCACTTCAAGATGACTGCTATAAAGTGTCCGTTGATGAAGTGATAAAGGCAGCATCATTTTTACCAATAGAAACTAGTGTGCACAAGACAGTTGGGGATGCACATAAAAGTTTTGTTGGTTGGCCAAAATTCCTTGTCAAATGTGACTTAAAGGTTTGTTCCTTGAATTAATTTCATAATGCATTACATTTTTTTTCATAAACTATTTTATAAATTACCTAGTTTTTCATATTTGGTTCAATGTTTCTTACCAACGTGTTTTTCATATTTGATTCAATGTTACTACAGGAACCGCATACAAAATCAAATCAAAAGAACGAAGTTCAAAATCCCAAGAAGCGGAAACAGTTTACAACATTACAAGGCATTGTCAAGACAAGGAGCAATATGAACAAGATCAAGAGTAAAAACATCTAGTTCTTTTTTCTTTTTTTTTTTTTGCAATTCCCTTGGGATATTTCGTAGATTTGTTTGGATTCGAAGTTTTTGCTTTGCTATTTGTCTTCAGAACTTATGTATGGATTCTCTTTTATTGTTAATATTGGTATTCATTTATTATTTCACATTGTCGGCTTTGTTTACAATCACTTCACATTGATTTTTAACGTGTCTAAAACATAGCGAATGTAATAGTAAAAATTAATTAATGTGGCTAAAGGGTAGACAAAAGCCACGCTCAAAATAATCTGTGTATCTACAATAAACAACTGATGCCACGTTTAAATTTGTTATTTGTCACTAAAACATACACAGTGGTCACTTTACAAAAATTTTTTGTCTTAAAATGAAAAATAACGTCATCTTAGTAATATTTTCATGTGGCTATTGTATATACATTATTTACAGTAAATTAAATTGTGTGTCCACAAAATACGTATGGTCACAATATATTTCATTTTTAGTGTGTCAAAATGATGGCGTATGTCATTTTATTACAATTTCATGTGACTAAAGTGTACTAAATAGTTACACCTAATAAAACAATTGTGTCAAAATCTAAACAGAGGACCTGATATAATATAAACCAAATGTGGCTAAAACATATATATGGTCATATTTTATTAAATTGTTAGTGTGTCAAAATGATAGCACATGTCACTTTATTACATAATCACGTGACTAAAATGTATCCTATTGTCACAGTTTAAAAAGAATTGTGTCATAATCTAAAAAAAGGACATGATAATATAAATTAATGTGGCAATATGGTAAATGATAGTCATGGTGAATAAAATTATGTGTCGAAAGAACCATTACGGCTACAATTTATTTGCTTTCGCGTAGAAATTATAATCAATAGCCATGTTGACAAATATTGATGTGTCAAGGATAACAAATGTGATGGTTAACATAAGTTCATGTGGCTAAATTGTGAACAATAGCCATGTTAAAAAAGTATTTGTGTTTACAATGAATTTATTGTCATGTTTTTTTAATATACATGACTAAAAACTAAATAATAGTATTGATAATGGATGATAGTGTGTCAAATTGATAACAATCGTCACGGATTCAAACATGCATGTGACAATAAGTTCTACAACAATCACATGTATAAATACATTATGTGACCATAACACATTTACAACTATGGTTTAAGTAATTCTCGGTGTCTATAATACAAACAATAGTCACACACAACAATTTTTAAGTGTCTAAATGATAAAATAGGTCATCGAAAACAAATTATTGTAGTCTTAAAGTTAATATTGGCCACGATTACAAACACTTTTGTGTCTATAAATCAAATATAGTCATTGTTTATTAGATTTTCTATTTGAAAAAATATAAAATAGTCACACTTACAAGTATTTGTATGTCCGAAAGATAGCAACGGTCATGGTAAATAACATGTATGTGGTGTAAGTTATATGATAACCATAGTTAAAAAAATTGTGTGTCTTTAAAATACTTTTGGCCATTGTTTGATTAATTCTATGTCTTTAAAAGATAGGCAATAGTCATAATAAATACATATTATTGTGACTAAATAATAGCAAGCGCCACTTTGAAAATAAATTTATGTGGCTATTGGGTGAACAATGGTCACTAAAAAAATAAAATTGTGTGTCTAGAAAGGGTTTACGGCCACAATATAAGATAAAATGCACGATTACAACAACAAAATTTCTTACCCAATAGCCACGATTTTATGCTACGGCTACAGTTTTTCAGTTGATACAACCACTTAATTTTAATGTAGCCGTATGTTGCCTAAAATGACACGACCTTTGGTCACACTTTCAATGAAAAAAAATATGTGACTAAAGGCATATGGTCACATTTATTTTGTGTGACCATTGCTCATTTTTGTACTAGTGAAGGTGACAGGAGTAGCGTGCGCTACCTACACAGCAGTTCAGTACTGCTGCCACATCAGCAGTACGCTGCTGTCGAAGGTACAATACTCGAAACGCAAGACAAGGCCAGAATCCAGAAACATAAACACGAAGCATACAAGACGACGGAGTTAAGCGCTGAAAGAAAATACAATTCCGACCACCGGAGGGTCCGTAATGCGACAACGAAAATGAGATTCCCTAAACTATTAGGAAATTACAAAAATGGCCCAAGTGTCCGAAAATCACGAAACGACGTCGGATTTACAAACCGAAAGTCTCAACATGACCAACTCAATCATACGAACTTGTACAAACCAAGAAACAGCGAAAACGAACGAGTTTTACGAGGATCGAACGTTCATACGGCAAAACATGTCATAAAATGGAATTACGTGAAAACATCACCAAAACTCGTCCAAATGGAAAAACTCCAAGAATAGAGTAGATTCAAAATGTCGAAACGGTTACAAGCGAGTCGATAAAAATAGACATACACCAAAAATGGAAACTGCTAAAAATGGAAAGTTACGGATATTACATTCTCCCCCTCTAAAATAAAGTTTCGTCCCGAAACTTAAGAATCAAAAAGTTCGGGATGCCTCGAATGCATATCCTCCTCTAACTCCCACGTCGCTTCTTCTACTCCGTGCCTCGACCATTGCACCTTAACCAAAGGAATGGTTTTGTGCCTTAACTGCTTGTCTCGACGCTCCAAAATTCTGACGGGCCTCTCCTCAAACGTAACATCTTTCTCGATCTCCACGTCTCCGAAATCAATAATATGGGACGGGTCCGGAACGTACTTCCTCAACTGGGAAATGTGAAATACGCTATGCACATGACTCAATGACGGAGGCAAAGCCAAACGGTATGCTAACTCGCCCACTCTCTCCAATATCTCGAAAGGTCCAATATATCTGGGGCTGAGTTTCCCCTTCTTCCCAAAACGGAAAACTCCCTTCATAGGAGACACTCTCAACAGAACATGATCTCCCACCTCAAACTCCAAGGGTCGACGCCTAACATCCGCATGAGACTTTTGTCGACTCTGAGCAGCCAACATTCTCTTTCTAATCAATTCAACTTTCTCCCTCGTCTCTAACACAAGGTCTGGCTCGGTGCCAACTAGATCAGACTGTTCATCCCAACATATCGGCGATCGGCAATGTCGGCCATAAAGTGCCTCATACGGTGCCATTTTAATCGACGCGTGCCAGCTATTATTATAAGTAAACTCAATTAGGGCCAAATGCTCCTCCCAATGACTACTCCAGTCTAACACACACGCGCGCAACAAATCCTCGAACGTCCAGATAAATGCGTTGGATCGCCTATCGATGCTGGGATGGAAAGAGGTGCTCAAACGTAACTGTGTCCCCAATGCCTTATGTACCGCCTGCCAAAAATGCGATACAAATCGGCCATCTCTGTCTGAAATAATGGTCCTCGGTGTACCATGAAGTCTCACTATTTGTGCGATAAAGACACGAGCCAACTTTTCTGGGCCCCAAGTATCCTTGATGCCCAGAAAATGTGTCGACTTAGTCAGTCGGTCTACAATCACCCACACCATATTCATACCAGTCTTCGTCCTTGGCAAACCCATGACAAAATCCATAGAGATATCCTCCCACTTCCACTCCGGAATGGAAAGTGGCTTCAACAACCCGGCTGGCCGTTGATGCTCAATCTTGACTTGCTGACAAGTCAAACACTTAGCCACAAACTGAACTACTTCCTTCTTCATGTCGTTCCACCAGAAATTCTTCCTCAAATCTTTATACATTTTACTCGAGCCCGGATGGACTGAGTAAGGTGACGCATGAGCCTCTCGCATAATACTCTGTCTCAATTTCGAGTCGTTCGAACACACAAACGACCTCGGAATCTCAACACACCATCCTCATGAATAACGAATCCCGGGGCTTTCCCCTTCCCTACACTCTCTCGAAGCTGAATAAACATCGGGTCCTCCAAGTGTCCCGATTTAATGTCATCGACCAGAGATGAAGAAATCTCAAGAGTACGCAACTGCCCGGAACTCTCTGGCAGTACAACCTCAATTCTCAACTTCATAAACTCTCGCTGAAGTCCCGACTGGTCCGTGAGTAACTCAAGCGCCCGAAGCGATACTGATTTCGGGCTCAAGGCATCTGCTACGACATTAGCCTTGCCCGAATGATAAAGGATCTCGAGATCGTAATCCTTAATCAACTCCAACCATCTCTTCTGTCTCATATTAAGGTCTCTCTGAGTGAAAATGTACTTTAGGCTCTTGTGATCGGTGAAAATCTGACACGACGAGCCATACAAGTAATGACGCCAGATCTTCAACGCAAATACGACTGCGGCCAACTCAAGATCATGCGTAGGGTAATTCAATTCGTACGGTTTCAACTGACGGGAAGCATAGGCAATAGTCCTCCCATGCTGCATAAGTACACATCCGAGCCCTTGGCCCGAAGCATCACTAAAAACTGAGAAACCCTTATTACCACTCGGTAAGGCCAAAACAGGAGCGGTTGTCAACCGCTTCTTCAACTCCTCGAAACTATTATGCCTCTCATCCGTCCAAACAAACTTCTCTGACTTCTGTAACAACTGAGTCAGAGGTCGATCGAGTTTAGAGAACCCCTCGATGAATCTACGGTAATACCCGGCTAATCCCAGAAAACTGCGGACCTCCTTCACGTTCTTGGGCGGCGCCCAATCCAACACTGCCTCTACCTTATGTGGGTCCACACGAACACCCTCGGCCGAGATCACATGACCGAGAAACATAACCTCCCGTAACCAAAACTCACACTTTGAGAACTTCGCAAAAAGATGCTGTGTTCTCAAAATATCTAACACGATATGCAAATGACGGGCGTGCTCCTCCTCGCTCCTCGAGTAAATCAGGATGTCGTTGATAAAAATGACTACGCACTTATCGAGGTATTCGATAAAGACTTTGTTCATAAGCTGCATGAACACGGCTGGGGCATTGGTTAGCGCAAAAGGCATAACCACAAACTCGTAGTGACCGTATCTCGTCCGAAAGGCCGTCTTTGGAATGCCGGTATCTTTCACTCGGAGCTGATAATACCCCGATCTCAAATCAATCTTCGAAAATATAGTTGCCCCTTGCAACTGATCAAACAAGTCATCAATCCTCGGAAGCGGATACTTGTTTTTGATGGTCACTTTGTTCAACTCTCGGTAGTCGATACACAAACGAAGTGACCCATCCTTCTTCTTTACAAGTAGGACCGGTGCGCCCTAAGGCGAAGCGCTCGGTAGAATATATCCCATGTCTAGCAACTCTCCCAACTGTTTCTTCAGCTCCAGCATTTCGGCAGGCGCCATACGATATGGCGTCTTAGAGATCGGTGTTGCACCCGGCTCTAAATCGACGGTAAACTCAACTTCTCGGTCCGGCGGCAAACCTGGCAACTCGTCTGGAAAGACATGAGGATACTCACACACTACCGGAATAGACGAGAGCTCGACTCCCCCTTCTTTCGATCTCAGAGCGTAACACCATTAACCCGTGCAACCTCCTCAAAGAAGCCTCACCGCCCTCAAGGCGTTGATCAAGAGTCTCTGGCTACTCCGCTTACGCCCCACGAAAGAATGCTCAGTACCGTCAGAGGCTAACATCGAAACAGTCCTCGTTCTATAATTCATGATCACCCCATGACGGTCCAGCCAATCCTCACCAAGAATCAAATCCTCATCTATAATATCTACTGCGATCAGATTAGATGGCCAAACCCTCCCTGCGATACTCACTGGAAAATCTCTAACCTTACGATCCCCCACGATGCTATCCCCACTAGGAAGTTTAACAACAAAAGGCTCACAAGCAACTAGGCAATCAACATGCAGACGACGCACACAATCCATAGGTATAAAAGAATGTGTAGCACCAGAATCGAACAATATGGAAACAAGATGATCAAGGATGTGGACGGTACCTGTAGCCACCGTCGCGTCAGGATCTCCTGTTAATCTCATCTCGTACACTCGGGGCGGAACAGACCCTGCACTAGAAGCTCCCCCTCTAGAAGGCTACCCACGTCCTCGACCTCTACTAAAACTCTGCTGCGGCTGAGGAACTGTTGGTTCCTGATTCACACTCGGCTCTCCCGCAGCTGGGGCTGATATCTGAGTAACTGGAGCCCGAGCTGCATCCGTACAAAACTTAGCACGATGACCCATCCGACCACAAGCAAGACACTGAATCAGAGGCCTATCACACTCACTCATCATGTGGCCCAGACGAGTACAATTGAAGCACGTAGGACCACGGACGGAACCAGTAGGAGCATACCTAGAACCGTTTCCTCGCCAAACTGATGGCGACTGACCCCCGAAGACTCGTGAACCAGACTGAGCCTTCGGATACCCTCCTGACTTGCCTCCCGAAAACTGACCGGAGGTCTTCTGCTTCTTTCCTTCAGTTTCCGTCTCTGTTACAGAAAACGACATCTCGTAAGCCATCGCTTTGTTCTGGTACTCTTTTAAAGTCGTACACCCCAGACCAGCCATGTAGTGGCGCACCCTCGGTTTCATCCGCATATCAAAGTGGCGGATCTTATCAAGCTCATCTCGGACTTGGTTTCTCACATAATGCAGCTGTTGATTGTAGTCTTTGATAGCTTGAGAAATAGGAACATCTTGGGGCTTAGCCTCAAAGAAGGCTCGGATCCTCCCCTCTTTCACTGGCCATGGACAGAATTCATCTTCCATCAGATCCCGAAACTCTGCCCACGTAGCTGCCCGGTCGCGCGGTCTCACCGCTTGCCACCACGTTGCTGCCTCCTTGGCGAGGAAGTACTGAGCAATGGGTACTTTCCTCTCCTCAGAACAATTAGCAGCCTCAAATACTTTCTCCATCTCGAATAGCCAATTCTCCCAACCAGAGGGGTCGGAAGCACCATCAAACTGCGGAGGACGCATACGAATCACGTCCTGAAGTAACTTATCATTGCCGGATCCAGTAAGCAGAACCGGGTTGGCATTAGCTTGGCCGACTAGAACGGCCTGAGTCAGTAGCGTCATCTAGTTCGCTACTTGTTGCAAAATGTTGGCCACTCCAACATTCTCGTGTGCATTACCGGAACTAGCAGACTGGTCCTGCTGACCTCCGGAACTAGGGGAAACACTGTTCGACAAAGAAGGCATCACCGAATCAGTTCCCGAGTGATTGGACATGGCCGCCCCACCAGCTGCGCCACGTCCCCTACCGCTTCCGCGACCGCGTCCGTGTCCTCTACCAGCAGGAATTCTGAAGAAGTAACGGGTAAGTACAATTCAAACGCAAAACGCAACAAGATGTTAAGACAGGAATAGAACAGAACAGCGAAATGAATCAAGTTAGGAAAAACTTACGAGCACCGGCATACTGAGATGATGGCATGACAGTGATACTGTTCAAAAACGATATTCGGCTAGACCCAAATAACCGACAGCCTAGGTATCCATAAACCTAAAGCTCGGATACCATATTCTGTAACACCCCCAAGACATTCAGGGGATATTACAGCGCCGTGGACCCCACACTGTGGAATCCACTAGGCTAACGTACCAACAAAATATTCATCAACGATAAACAATCACCAATAAAATGACAATTCAATTAAAAGACTACAACCCGACAATTAGAATCCAACATCAATCCATTTCCCAAAACGGGAACACAACATTAACAATTTTGAAAAAGGAAGTACTCGAGTACTTAAACCAGTTTATAATACAGAAACCCTAAAACAAGACATCAAAAATAATCGACAGAACTGAACACCACCAATTGACTACTGAACAGTATCATGCTTGCCCATCATCCTCATACGGCTCAAGTGCTCGTTTGTCCCCATAATCGATACCTCAAATACAAAAATGTATTTCCCGCATTTAAGGCGTTAGCGACAACTGCTAGTGCAAGTACAATCCATTTGAACTACATTCTAATCAGATGAATATATGCGCCAAAAATCATTTTAGGAAACATTATATATTCCGGAATATTTGCAATGTACAATCACAAAACACATTATCTCCAACAAATCACAATTCAAAGTTAACCGTCGGTACGAGACTCACGGCCTCTGTACCCTGCAGAGCCCCGTCGTACATCCCTGGGTGGCTAACCACAGTTCGCGATACGCACACTCACGGCAATACGTATCGCTACAGGTCCCGTCGGACCGTCCCTAGGTGAACATAGACATATCCATTCACAACTGTAATACCCGAGATTTTTCATTTCCGGTTTAATTTGAAATTCCCTTTGTAGAACGGAAATTTCTCAAGTGTTGAGTGTCAGCATTTAATTATTTCTCCCTCTCGACGACCGATTTTGTATTTAGGGCCATATGTGGTGAATTGTTGTATATCATTATTTTCATTTCGGAGCATTGATGCGGTCCACGAGCTTTTCGTCGTGTTCGTTCCGTGCTTGGGACATTTCATGCTTTGTAATTTGCTTGTTATCGTTTTGGATCATAACTGGTACGTTATAGTTGCAATACTCGAGATTTACATTAGGTTATTTTCGAATTTTGCCGGTTGCACCGGTCATTTTGTTCTGCGGACGACTTCTTGGTACGGCGTGATGTACCGTGTTGTGATATTCATCGGGTACGACTTATCACTGTGGGAGTCGAGCTAATCATATGTCCTGTTTTATTATTTTCCGTCTCCTTCCGGATCGCCGTTGTGGTCCTATTGTAATTTTCGGATTGTGTCGGAATCATTTTTTCAACCGGAGCTTCGCTGGCCGGACCTGTACGAAACGGCGGTGAAAACGGCGCTGCCGAGCGCCGTGTCCTGTGCCGGGTCGGCCAGGACTAGCAGGCCTGCCGAGACACGGCCGAGAACCCACGCAAGATTTGCGCCGGGTGTTGCGCCGTTTCGGACACGGCCGAGACACACGCGCAAGTGTCTTGCGCCGGGTGTTGCGCCGTGTCGGTCAGGTCGCGCACTGACCCGTAACACGGCGGTAGACACGGCGCTGGACTAGGCCGTTTGTTGCGCCGTGTCGGTCAGGTCGCGCGCTGACCCGCAACACGGCGGTAAACACGGCGCTGGACTGAGCCGTTTGTTGCGCCGTGTCCTGCACCAGTATAAATATGACGGGACAGACGGGTTTACACCCATTGTTCTACTCCTTTTTCCCCTCTTTCCGTGGCTGGAGCTTGGAGAACATGAGGACATGTTGTTCCACTATAAATCCACGAGATTAGTGAGTCCATATCATCAATTAATCCTTCCATAACTTGCTCCGATCGATCGAATCAAGGAATGATTTCCTAAAATCTAGTTTTGGGGGTTTTAGTTGATTTTGTCCGATTTGATCGTTTTAACTCATATTTCTGATGGATAATTGTAGATTAAGTAGTATTCTATCATTTTCATCATCTTTCCACGATTTTACCATTTCCGATTCCTCGTTTATATGAACTTTCGTTTGACGCCTTCAAGGTGTCCGGGAAAATGCCACAGAGAGAAAATTGGTCGTTTTGCGATGTTTTTCCTCGTGTGATTTGTTGTTTATTTGATGATAGGATACTAGGGACGAATTCCCTACAAAAATCTAGTGTTGAGCCTTTCCGATCGCCGTTTTCATTAGAGTTCCGGATTTCTCCAATCAACCGCATTTTCCGAAGTATTCGTGAGAGATTACCAAGGCAAGTACCTTGATATACGAATTGTAACTGCGTGAAATCATTGTTGTCGAAGTGTATGAATTTATACGGATGTATAAATGTGTGTATATATATATATGTATATGTGTGTATGTATATATATATATATATCTAGTTTTATATATGTATATATATTTATATGTTAAATATATGTATGTATATACATATATTGATATAAGCGCCTATATTGGTGAATGACGAGTGATGAATACTAACACTAGATGACGTACTCGACTTGGATTGATGGGTAAACTATATTTATTCTTATAATATAGTAAGGTTATATATATATATATATATTCGGTTGAGTCGTAATATAGGGATATATGTGCGGTGTTGGTTGGTTATGCTTGAAGGCTTATTGTGATTGAGTTTGCGTGTTATTATTTATTTGTGTGGTTATGGACTGGCGGAGAAAATTGTGTAACTTGATGTACCGAGTTGATAATTGTGGTGACGTTTGTCTGTGTGCTTGATGTTTGAAACAATGTGGATACTTGTTGTGAGAAACGTCATATCCGGGAACCTTTGAGGGCGAGGCGTGCACTCCGTCCTGGTGTACGCTGCAATGTGCGGCTCCATATGGGTGGTGAACGCCGGTGTTACATAATGCGTGTGTCAAGGGGCGGCTCTTGCGGGAGTGATCGCCGGCGCAGTGACATGTTCAAGGAGCGGCCAACATAGTGGAGTGAACGCCGGTACACAGGCGCGCAAGGGAGGCGCCTGGCAGGCTTATTGGTTTCGGGTATTTGAGTGATAGCTAAGACCCCGTTACCGAACGATGTTCGTATCTAAAATCTTTCAAACTCTCTCTTAAACGTTTGTCTTGATATAGACCACGATTCGTGTTTTTGAAAGTTTGTTTCAACTTGTTTTTAAAGCGTTGGTATCAGGGTTAATTAACCAAGGAGGTTTGACGAAATCTCTGAGGGTTAATTAATCGGGGGTCTTGAGCAGGATATGTCGAATGAGACATTGTGCCTTTGATTGTATTGTGGTGCTATTCTGTGTATTGGGTCGAGGGCCCTGTGAAACGTTGAGATGATTGATCTCGTGATGATGTTAATTGGATTGGGTTGAGAACCCTGTGAGATGTTGTAATGATTTCATTTGTGACAGTGTTCTATAAATTGGGTTGAGGATCCTGAATAATGTTGACATGTTTTCGTGCAATCATTTTCCATATCTTGAGTCGAGAACCCAAGAGCTCTTGAAATTATTTTCTAAAAGCATTCCCATTCGATTTTTGTTTAAAACCCCAAGAGGACCCGAGTCATTAATAATGTTTTCAAACTATCTTATCAAAATACTTTTCCCTTTATAAGAATAGATTTACAAAGTAAATCTTTTGACTCATTGGGCTCGTTTAAAGTTTAATTGGTGTTATGTTCCATATAGAGAATATGACTATGTGATTATTTTTCACCTTGTGTATACGAGTGCTATACTGTGTAGACTTTGGGAATGTATGGTTTGTGTTAAGACTTCACGATGGTTGAATTTTGTGTTGTTATTGTTCGTATATCTTTTATATTATGTACTTGCACTAGCAAAATTCCAGTTTGCTAACCCCCGAGTTTTCGGGGGGTGGGTGCCTGTTATGCGCTCAGGTTTTGGCAGCTCGGAAGCAGTCACGGGATTGGCTTGGAAGAAGATGGAAGATGACGATGCTATTCACACAAGAGTCAGAGTCTTTCCTTTTGTTTTAACTTTGGTCGGCATCCCCCTTTATGGTCGAGTATTCACCCTTGCATGGGTGTAGTTTTCATTTATTAAATTGAGTTGTCATTTCTTTCTGTATTGGAGTTTATTCTTGTCATTGTGAGGTGAGTTTCTTTAGTTCTGAATTGTTTAACGACCTTGTCGGTCCGCTTTGTAATTAGATTGACCCCGGTCGGTTAATCATTTAAGTAGTCTATTGGAGTGTAGCCTGGTAGATCCTTGTGAGAAGGGTCTACGGCGTGTGATATTCCCGGACGTATTCTGGGGGTGTTACATTTATGGTATCAGAGCCTAGGTTTGCGAAAAACCTAGGTCGTTGGGTCAAGTCCATGTTCGGTGTAAGTCGCGCGCATCAGAGTTGTGATTAGTATCGTGGTTCCGACATCATCTTCCGGCAATCCGTGATGGTAAGCCTCCCGATCGTAAGTCCCCTTATATACGTATTTGATTATATTGTGCTAATATGTTTAATGTGAACTAGGAATTGGAACCTGTTGGTGATATTATTGTTTTAAGATATAGCATGCGCATGCAGTCCGAGTAAAAATGGTTATGTAGTATGCTTCGGAAGTCGAGCATAATTGTCTGTTCCTGCACCTTATTAAAATAAATTTATGAATGCTAATTTTATCCGCTGCGTGAATATTTTGAGATGGCTTTTGGTATCTTGCAAACCGAGTTTTGATATTTTGGTCTTGCACGTTTTGATAGTATTCTTATGACGGTATTTGTTATCTTATAAATGACTTTTGGGAGTATTTGAGAATATTACCGACATCGACCTTTTTGGCTTTTTGAACATTTTTATTGAAAATGATTTTTAGCCAGGTGGCTTCCGGACGGGCCCACGGCGCTATAGTATCACGAATATTTTAAAGTGGTACTTTGAAATTTTCTAATATTGTGAAAAGCCATGATTTAATGTCGTCATGTCAAATGGTCACGTATCTTGGCGGAAAATTATTTCGAATAAACGTTTTGGTAGGAGAGGAAATAATTTCAAAATTATGCTATCTGGGACTCAACACTTTTGAAATACTTCAAATTAGTTACAATTCAATTTTCAATTTACTTTTATACATCACTCGAAAATAATTTTTAGAATCGTTATATAAACTTCCTCTTCCGAAACAAAAGACAGTATTTACAAGTTTTGGGCGCAACGTGACTAGCCCTCTTTTTCAAAATTTGTTTTCGTTAAGTGCATACATATAATGATCGTCCTCGTCGAAGGACTCGAAATTGACTTCATAAAACTTTATGCTTTACGATATTATCATTATTCTAAGGATGCTAACTAATAGTCGGGTGATAATTGTGGTATATTGTACGAATGATAAATTAATATTGTTGAACGGTATTATCTGTATTAGTATGTCGAGCCTCGGCAGATGTAGATGTGATGATGGGAATGGAAGCGGCGAGCTGGTTCGTACGACAACGATTCATGCTACAGTGAAGGAGTACCAAAATCAAACGATATCCTATGAAATCTCCTCTGTGGTCAAGCCCACGAGCGAAGCCAAGAGACCGAGGACATCTGAGAAATTTTTGGTCGGTGAAGAGTCTAAGGCTTCCAAACCCTCACGTCGTTCGATAGCATCATCTTCACGGTCGGGAGTGAGCAGTGAAATCCCAAACCAGCATCGGTGACTCGCGGTAAGAAGAGAAGATGCTTCAACTGTAACGGTCAGGGACACGTACGTGCAAATTGTCCCTCTCCACTCTTGACTTGTTACCGGTGTGGGTGTGAAGGTCATCGGGAGAAATATTGTGAGATAATTTCCAGGCGGCAATGAATGCTACCTGTTGGCGAAACAGAGTAAGTGACCGGAGAATGTCCCGAAACCCTATGTCTCCTTCTGAGGAGCCTAACATGGGGGAATGAATATTTTGTAATATGTCCTAATTGTTGCTGATTCCAACAATCGTAACTTCGATCGTTTTTCGTTTCGTTGCTTTGCATTTCCATCTTTTGTTGTTCTAAGTTTCGGGATTGAATGTCCTCTTAGACGGGGGAATGTATTACCCGTACTCTTCTTAGTATTTTCGGTATGGGATGACTTTCATTGTTGGTAATTCATCTGTGAACCTTTCGATCATTTTAAATTGCCTTGTACTTGCTAGGTCAGTTCATCATACTTCTGGAACCTTACGTTCACGCTTTGCTCGTGATGTTTTGGGGCTGAGCACGTAATTACTTTTCCTTGATTATTCCATCGCTCCTTACTTTAAGTTTCGGGACGAAACTTATTTTAAGAGGGGTAGAATGTAATACCCGAGATTTTTCATTTCCGGTTTAATTTGAAATTCCCTTTGTAGAACGGAAATTTCTCAACTGTCGAGTGTCAGCATTTAATTATTTCTCCCTCTCGACGACCGATTTTGTATTTAGGGCCATATGTGGTGAATTGTTGTATATCATTATTTTCATTTCGGAGCATTGATGCGGTCCACGATCTTTTCGTCGTGTTCGTTCCGTGCTTGGGACATTTCATGCTTTGTAATTTGCTTGTTATCGTTTTGGATCATAACCGGTACGTTATAGTTGCAATACTCGAGATTTGTTAGGTTATTTTCGAATTTTGCCGGTTGCACCGGTCATTTTGTTCTGCGGACGACTTCTTGGTACGGCGTGATGTACCGTGTTGTGATATTCGTCGGGTACGACTTATCACTGTGGGAGTCGAGCTAATCATATGTCCTGTTTTATTATTTTCCATCTCCTTCCGGATCGCCGTTGTGGTCCTATTGTAATTTTCGGATTGTGCCGGAATCATTTTTTCAACCGGAGCTTGGTGGCCGGACTGTCTGGCAGCGGTGAAAACGGCGCTGCCGAGCGTCGTGTCCTGCACCGGGTCGGCCAGGACTAGCAGGCCTGCCGAGACACGGCCGAGAACCCGCGCAAGAATTACGCCGGGTGTTGCGCCGTGTCGGACACGGCCGAGACACACGCGCAAGTGTCTTGCGCCGGGTGTTATGCCGTGTCGGTCAGGTCGCGCACTGACCCGCAACACGGCGGTAGACACGGCGCTGGACTAGGCCGTTTGTTGCGCCGTGTCGGTCAGTCGCTACGACCCGCAACACGGCGGTAAACACGGCTGGGTGATCCGTTTGTTGCGCCGTGTCCTGCACCAGTATAAATATGACGGGACAGACGGGTTTACACCCATTGTTCTACTCCTTTTTCCCCTCTTTCCGCGGCTGGAGCTTGGAGAACATGAGGGCATGTTGTTCCACTATAAATCCACGAGATTAGTGAGTCCATATCATCAATTAATCCTTCCATAACTTGCTCCGATCGATCGAATCAAGGAATGATTTCCTAAAATCTAGTTTTGGGGGTTTTAGATGATTTTGTCCGATTTGATCGTTTTAACTCATATTTCTGATGGATAATTGTAGATTAAGTAGTATTCTATCATTTTCATCATCTTTCCACGATTTTACCATTTCCGATTCGTCGTTAATATTAACTTTCGTTTGACGCCTTCAAGGTGTCCGGGAAAATGCCGCAGAGAGAAAATTGGTCGTTTTGCGATGTTTTTCCTCGTGTGATTTGTTGTTTATTTGATGATAGGATACTAGGGACGAATTCCCTACAAAAATCTAGTGTTGAGCCTTTCCGATCGCCGTTTTCATTAGAGTTCCGGATTTCTCCAATCAACCGCATTTTCCGAAGTATTCGTGACAGATTACCAAGGCAAGTACCTTGATATACGAATTGTAACTGCGTGAAATCATTGTTGTCGAAGTGTATGAATTTATACGGATGTATAAATGTGTGTATATATATATGTATATGTGTGTATGTATATATATATATATATCTAGTTTTATATATGTATATATATTTATATGTTAAATATATGTATGTATATACATATATTGATATAAGCACCTATATTGGTGAATGACGAGTGATGAATACTAACACTAGATGACGTACTCGACTTGGATTGATGGGTAAACTATATTTATTCTTATAATATAGTAAGGTTATATATATATATATATATATATATATATTCGGTTGAGTCGTAATATAGGGATATATGTGCGGTGTTGGTTGGTTATGCTTGAAGGCTTATTGTGATTGAGTTTGATTGATAACGTGCGTGTTATTATTTATTTGTGTGGTTATGGGTAGCGGAGAAAATTGTGTAACTTGATGTACCGAGTTGATAATTGTGGTGACGTTTGTCTGAGTGCTTGATGTTTGAAACAATGTGGATCATTGTTGTGAGAAACGTCATATCCGGAACCTCGTGGGCGGGCGTGCACTCCGGCACAGTGTACTGTTGCAATGTGCGGCTCCATATGGGTGGTGAACGCCGGTGTTACATAATGCGTGTGTCAAGGGGCGGCTCTTGCGGGAGTGATCGCCGTCGCAGTGACATGTTCAAGGAGCGGCCAACATAGTGGAGTGAACGCCGGTACACAGGCGCTCAAGGGAGGCGCCTGGCAGGCTTATTGGTTTCGGGTATTTGAGTGATAGCTAAGACCCCGTTACCGAACGATGTTCGTATCTAAAATCTATCAAACTCTCTCTTAAACATTTGTCTTGATATAGACCACGATTCGTGTTTTTGAAAGTTTGTTTCAACTTGTTTTTAAAGCGTTGGTATCAGGGTTAATTAACCAAGGAGGTTTGACGAAATCTCTGAGGGTTAATTAATCGGGGGTCTTGAGCAGGATATGTCGAATGAGAGATTGTGCCTTTGATTGTATTGTGGTGCTATTCTGTGTATTGGGTCGAGGGCCCTGTGAAACGTTGAGATGATTGATCTCGTGATGATGTTAATTGGATTGGGTTGAGAACCCCGTGAGATGTTGTAATGATTTCATTTGTGACAGTGTTATATAAATTGGGTTGAGGATCCTGAATAATGTTGACATGTTTTCGTGCAATCATTTTCCATATCTTGGGTCGAGAACCCGAGAGCTCTTGAAATTATTTTCTAAAAGCATTCCCATTCGATTTTTGTTTAAAACCCCAAGACGACTGAGTCATTAATAATGTTTTCAAACTATCTTATCAAAATACTTTTCCCTTTATAAGAATAGATTTACAAAGTAAATCTTTTGACTCATTGGGCTCGTTTAAAGTTTAATTGGTGTTATGTTCCATATAGAGAATATGACTATGTGATTATTTTTCACCTTGTGTATACGAGTGCTATACTCTGTAGACTTTGGGAATGTATGGTTTGTGTTAAGACTTCACTATGGTTGAATTTTGTGTTGTTATTGTTCGTATATCTTGTATATTATGTACTTGCACTAGCAAAATTCCAGTTTGCTAACCCCCGAGTTTTCGGGGGGTGGGTGCCTGTTATGCGCTCAGGTTTTGGCAGCTCGGAAGCAGTCACGGGATTGGCTTGGAAGAAGATGGAAGATGACGATGCTAATCACACAAGAGTCAGAGTCTTTCCTTTTGTTTTAACTTTGGTCGGCATCCCCCTTTATGGTCGAGTATTCACCCTTGCATGGGTGTAGTTTTCATTTATTAAATTGAGTTGTCATTTCTTTCTGTATTGGAGTTTATTCTTGTCATTGTGAGGTGAGTTTCTTTAGTTCTGAATTGTTTAACGACCTTGTCGGTCCGCTTTGTAATTAGATTGACCCCGGTCGGTTAATCATTTAAGTAGTCTATTGGAGTGTAGCCTGGTAGATCCTTGTGAGAAGGGTCTACGGCGTGTGATATTCCCGGACGTATTCTGGGGGTGTTACAACAACAACCACGATAAAGCCATAATTCAAATACTAGAACATGTAAATAAATGTAAAGTACTTGCCTTTGAGACATTCTTGAAGAAACGGAAGTGAAACACGACTACGAACGGTCCAGGTGGAAAACGACGGTTCCTAAACGAAGGATCAACATAGTTCAGTCCCAACGGACAACAATAACCGATCGAAATACACCCATAATCCCCGATTACAATTCATGACAAAAACATTCAATCGATACGGGCGAGGGTTTACGCAAAATCTCCCCGTATCTGTAACACCCCAAACTAGGCGGATATTACAGTGCCGTAGATCCCCAACTGGGACCCACCAGGCAAATGAAAATGAATGAATTACACAAGATAAATGTAGTACCGAACTACATTACAACAATAATTACTCCGATGAGGAGTTTAGTTACAACACACCAGGACAATACCGAATACTAGTGTATTTTATATGAAGATAAAATACACAACACTGAATGAAACGGAGTATTCAAATGAAAGTCTGCAGCGGAAAATAAAGGACAATAACATGAATAACTGAAAGATCGGGGGCCCCTACTAGTATTACTAGGACTCCTCGACATCAACATGCTATTCCCGTGCGTTTGCCTTGCCATGACCTGAAAAACAAAATCCCCAAACGGTCGGGCCATAAAGAACAAACAATCCTCAAGGGTTGAAAATACACAATCATGATTAACTGAAGTTATGAAATATTCTTAGTTATGAATTACGCTGAAGAGGAGTATCATAGTACGCCCGTAATGTTCTGTGCAAGTGTACAACACCCGTCCATGTACCTAATTAGTCTCACGGTGTAACGCTTTCCCGTGTGCACGGTCTAATGTATCGGTGAACCCAATACATAAACCATCGTGTGCCCGACTAAAAATTCCACACAGCCACACCCGGCCACGCAATATGAACCCAGAAGGTCATATGAACGAGAATGACCGTAATGAATATCAATGAATAATAATTAGACAAGGCCAAGAATGACTCACCGAGATGAGAGTAATAATGAAATGAATGATAGCTCAACGAAAAGATTGGAACCGTCGTTCCTTATGACTGAAGTGATTAATTGACAATAACAAGTTTTTATGAACGGTGAACACGGGTGAATGAACATGATTGATGAATGATTATAAATGAGTGAAAATCCACTGAGTGACAATCACCGAATGAAATTACTGAATGATAATGACTGAATTACAACCGGGTATTACATACACCCCCCTTAAAAGAGTTTCGTCCCCGAAACTAAGGGTCAAACAACTCGGGATAACACTCCCGCATATTCTCCTCGGTTTACCAAGTGGCCTCTTCGACTCCGTGTCTAGACCACTGAATCTTGACCAAAGGGATTGTCTTGTTCCTCAACTGTTTGATTCGTCGCTCTAACACTCGTACAGGACGCTCCTCGTACGAATGATCATCCGCGATCTCGATTTCGTCGAACTAAAGTATGTGACTCGGGTCGGCAACATACTTCCGCAACTGAGAGACGTGAAACACATTATGAATCCTGCTCAAAGCCGGAGGTAACACCAATCGATAAGCTAACTCGCCTACTCGATCCAAAATTTCAAACGGTCCAATGAATCTCGGACTCAACTTCCCCCGTTTTCCGAAACGGAAAAATACCTCGACTCGGGGATACCTTGACCAAAACATGGTCACCCGTCTCGAACTCTAGTGGTCGACGACGATTATCCGCATACGATTTCTGTCGACTCTGAGCTGTCAACATACGACTCTTGATCAAAGCTACCTTCTCCCGGGCGGCTATAAGCATATCGGGCTCGGTGCCGATAGATTCTGACAAGTCATCCCAACACAAAGGATATCGACAAAGACGACCGTACAAGGCCTCGTAAGGTGCCATCTTAATGGAAGCATGCCAACTATTATTATATGTGAACTCGATCAGTGGTAGTTGGGCTTCCTAATCGTCCTTCCAATCGAGGACGCAAGCCCTCAACATGTCCTCTAATGTCTGAATAGTTCTCTCTGATTGTCCGTCGGACTGAGGATGAAAGGTAGTACTGAGATTAAGCTGAGTTCCCATAGCACGATGAAATGATTTCCAAAAATGAGATACAATTCGTCCGTCACGATCGGAAATGATACTCTTAGGAGTACCGTGCAATCTTACTATCTCCTTGATGAATAACTGGGCAAGTCTCCCGGGACCCCAAGTATCCTTAATCTCAAGAAAATGAGCTGATTTAATTAAGCGGTCCACAATCACCCAGATCGTATTCATGCCACGACGACTCATCGGCAAACTCGTGATGAAATCCGTAGAAATGTCTTCCCACTTCCGTGCTGGAAATAGGGAGCGGTATCAGCATACTCGCCGGTCGCTGATGTTCCATCTTGACTTGTTGACAGGTTAAGCATCTCGAAACAAATTCTGCGACTTCTCGCTTCATATTACTCTACCAGTAATTTTATTTCAAGTCCTTGTACATCTTGCTGGACCCCGGATGAACAGAATAAGGGGTAGCATGAGCTTCTCTCAAAATAGAGTTTTTTTCAACTCATCATTCGCCGGTACACAACCGGTTCTTAAACCTCAAAAGTCCATCCTCGTGGACCACGAATCCAGGGGCTTTCCCCTGAGCCACATCTTCACGAATGCGCAACAATGTTGGGTCTGAACCCTGATTCTCCCTGATTGCATCCTCAAGAGATGATGAAATCTCTAACATACAAAGCTGTCCCTGAACTCGCTGAAGCCAGGCCTCGAACTCGGGTCTAAGGAATTCCTGTTGGAGTTCCTTCTGAATTGTTAAACGAGCAAGCATCTGCTCCTGAACGGACTTACGACTCAAGGCGTCGGCGACAATGTTCGCCTTGCCCGGGTGGTAAAGGATCTCGATATCATAATCTTTGAGTAGTTCCAACCACAGTCTCTGTCGCGTATTTAACTCCTTGTGAGTAAATATATACTTCAACTCTTGTGATTGGTGAAGATCTGACAGGTGATGCCATAAAGGTAACGACGCCAAATTTCCAACGCGAAAACCACAGTTGCTAGCTCCGTCCGTGGGTTGGATAATTAACCAGCTAATCCGAGGAAACATCGGATTTAATTAATATCTCTCGGAGATTGCCAATCTCGGATAGTCTCCGACTTCTGAGAGTCGACACGAACTCTGTCAGATGAAATTACATGCCCGAGAAAAGTCACTTCGGACATCCAGAACTCACATTAAGAAAACTTCCATAAAATTGCTCGCGTCTCAACACGTGAAGAACCTGATGAAGATGAACCTCGTATTCCTCTCGGCTACGAGAATAAATCAAAATGTCGTCGATGAAGAAAACAACAAACTGATCCAAAAAGTCGATGAAAACCCGATTCATTAACTCCATGAATACTGCAGGTGCAATAGTTAGCCCGAACGGCATAACTACGAACTCATAATGACCATAGCGTATACGAAACACTGTCATCGCGATATCCGACTCTCGAATCCGCAACTGGTGATATCCAGATCTTAAGTCGATCTTGGAAAATACTGAAGCTCCCTGAAGTTGATCTAAAAGATCATCAATACGAGGTAAAGGATACTACTCTTGATCATCACCCTGTTCAACTCCTGGTAATTAATACACACACGAGACGAGCCATCCTTCTCCTTGACAGATCACACTGGTGCTCCACACGGGGACGCAATCAGTCGAAGATTACCTTACTCGAACTATTCCTCAAGTTGAATCTTCAACTCCTGCATTCTGGTCGGGGCCATCCGATACGGTGCCTTCGATAAAGGGGACGTACCGGCTCCAACTCATTCCTGAATTCCCCTACTCTATGTGAAGGCAACCAGATAACTCGTCTGGAAATACATCGTCAATCGATGACAATGATACCACGAATGATTGAACACTTCGATTGCCCTAGAATGGTCAATCGATAAAAAGAGATACCAATAATGATTGAACAACTCGATTGCCTTAGAAAGACCAATCGATGAAGATGATACAATGAATGTTTGAATAACTCGATTGCCTTTGAAAGGCCAATCGATGAAAATGATACAATGAATGATTGAATAACTCGATTGCCCTAGAAAGGCCAATCGATGAAAATGATACAATGAACGATTGAATAACTCGATTGCCTTAGAAAGGCCAATCGATGAAAATGATGCAATGAATGATTGAATGACTCGATTGTCTAAAAAAACAATCGATGGAAATGATACAAAGAATGATTGAATAGTTCGATTGCGGAATTTCTCTGCTTTCGTCATAATAATACTTCTACTGGAACAACGGGGATTACTTCCCTGAATCACACATTCGACAACCAACGACGGAAAGATAGAGACCAACGCTAACAAACACTGAGGATAGTATCAAGACGGTTAACCAACTAATACCGAAAATTACATCGTCCTAAGATAAGTTCACCACGATTAGATCCATCAACCAATCGCGGTCATTAAGCTTAATTCGGTATGATTCCGAAAATTCTCCCATCGTCAGGTAGACCGATGGTATGAGGTCCACAAGCAATAGGACTATCCCGAAATAAGTCTATTCAAGCATGATTCGAAAATGAATGAATGCGGTGTACCAGAATCAAAAGGTACACACAAGTTGAAATAAAATTACGAGTATACCTGAAATCATTCGGGCCACCGGATCGTCGATCCTCCTCATCCTATAAATCTGGAACTTGCCGGCCCCCGAACCGGACGCTCCCGTCTGATAAATACGAGCTCCAACTCTATTTGCTTCCATTGTCTTAAACGACGATGACAAAGCAGTCTGATTCTGAAACGCTGGTTGCTTCTGAGCCTGAGATGCCGCCGGAGCCGACTTGGAGTCCCTTCGGCAAAAACGGGCCTTATGCCCGAAATTCCCACAATTATAGCACGTGATAGACGGTTTCAGACACTCAGTGCTGAAATGACCCGGCGTTCCACAATTAAAACAGGTGATGGCCGAACTGGCCGCTCGGGAATGAGATCCCGCACGATTATGCGCCATAGAAGGTCGCTCAGAAACGATAGGGCTCACACGAGGCTTCTTGAAGGTTGACTGACCGCCTTCGGATTGATTACTCTTCGTTGATTTCCTGATGACATATGCAGGTTGCTGCCCAGCAATTTCCTTAGCAGCTGGCTCATACGGGAGAGTTCTCTCGATTAATCCGGTCAGAGTGGCGCAATGATGATTGAGCAACTGCACATGGGTCATCATGGCCTGCATAAAAGTGAGTGGATCAACCCGAACATCTCCTGATCGAGCCGAGTCCTGGGCACGATTTCCCGACAGCGAGTGATTATTTCTCGGGTTTCGGTCCGCACCGCGGCCTCTCCCCATGCATCCCCTGACAGCTCTCTCCATACTGAAGTAGGAAGGTCACATAATGATTATATTTCCCGCATGATTAACACGTTATGTTTATGTCATGAGATGATGAAAATGAGTATACATGCTCTAACTTAATGATTATATGAATGATTTACCGAAGTTACATGATTATCTGATGAAATTCTTGAAATGATTATCTTGAATAACTTAACAAGATTGATAATATGATCATCCAGATTGATAACTGAGTAATGAAATGAATTGAGTAATTAATGAGTTAACATGATCGTCCTGATTATTAACTGAGTAATGAAATGAATTAAATGATTAATGAGTTAACATGATTGTCCTAATCACAATGAATGATGATGTTTGAGGATTGTTAATTGATGAATGATGAATGAATGACTATTGCCAGAAATTATACCATGGCGTTAGAAATCTTACAGTTCTTCCTGCGATTGGCTAGGCATTTGCTCAGGTCACACGTGACGCGAAAGTCCAATGATTCTAGTCTGATGACAATGATTTCAAATGAGACATGACTCGGAAGGTTGTATTCTATACCACTCTCCGATACCAACTCTGTAACACCCCAAACTAGGCGGATATTACGGTCTGTAGATCCCCAACTGGGACCCACCAGGCAAATGAAAATGAATGAATTACACAAGATAAATGTAGTACCAAACTACATTACAACAATAATTACTCCGATGAGGAGTTTAGTTACAACACACCAGGACAATACCGAATACTAGTGTATTTTATATGAAGATAAAATACACAACACTGAATGAAACGGAGTATTCGAATGAAAGTCTGCAGCGGAAAATAAAGGACAATAACATGAATAACTGAAAGATCGGGGGCCCCTACTAGTATTACTAGGACTCCTCGACATCAACATGTTATTCCCGTGCGTTTGCCTTGCCATGACCTGAAAAACAAAATCCCCAAACGGGGTCAGTTACAAAGAACAAACAATCCTCAAGGGTTGAAAATACACAATCATGATTAACTGAAGTTATGAAATATTCTTAGTTATGAATTACGCTGAAGAGGAGTATCATAGTACGCCCATAATGTTCTGTGCAAGTGTACAACACCCGTCCGTGTACCTAATTAGTCTCACGGTGTAACGCTTTCCCGTGTGCACGGTCTAATGTATCGGTGAACCCAATACATAAACCATCGTGTGCCCGACTAAAAATTCCACACAGCCACACCCGGCCACGCAATATGAACCCAGAAGGTCATATGAACGAGAATGACCGTAATGAATATCAATGAATAATAATTAGACAAGGCCAAGAATGACTCACCGAGATGAGAGTAATAATGAAATGAATGATAGCTCAACGAAAAGATTGGAACCGTCGTTCCTTATGACTGAAGTGATTAATTGACAATAACAAGTTTTTATGAACGGTGAACACGGGTGAATGAACATGATTGATGAATGATTATAAATGAGTGAAAATCCACTGAGTGACAATCACCGAATGAAATTACTGAATGATAATGACTGAATTACAACCGGGTATTACAGTATCAACAGTTCACGGATTAATTCGAGGAAAAACGGATTGAGAATCACTCAATAACAACAACCGGTAAGAAATTACGTAACATAATTGAACAATTCGGACCTAATCCCTAGAATCCTGAAAACCCCCCAAAATTGACAAGTTAGGGTTCTAGATGAAAATACCTTGAATTGGAGTGGAGGAGATTGTAATATCCGCGTTTTCTATTTTCGGTAATTTCTATTTTTGATGTATGTTCGTTCCGGACAACTCGCTTAGCACTGTTTTGGAATTCTGAATCTATTTTGTTCTTGGAGTTTTTCCGTCTGGTCGAGTTTCGAGGATGCTTTTGCATAATTTCATTTTGAATTATACCTTGCCGCATGTGCGTTCGATTCTCGTAAAACTTGTTCGTTTTCATTATTTCTCGATTCGTACAAGTTTGTATGGTTGAGTTGGTCGTGTTGGAACTTTCGGTTTGTTAATCCGACGTTGTATCGCGATTTTTCGGGCATTTGGGCCGTTTTTGTAATTTTCATAAGTTTGGGGAATTTCGCCTTATTTGCTTCGTTTCAAACTCTCTAGTGATCGAGATTATATTCTCTTTCAACGCTCAACTTTGTCGTTTTGGTTATTACGTGTTTATGATTCTGGATTCTGGTCTTGCTTCGTTTTTCGGCACTTGTGCGCTGCCGCGCAGCTGATCTGCATAACTGCTGCCTGAGTAGCGCACGCTACTCAGGATTTACTTGCGTGCGCTATCATTGTGTGGTTAGCGTACGCTAACCTGGGGTTCGTAGCGTGCGCTATCGATTTCGTGCGATTTGGTCGATGGTTCGACTGCATCGACCAGCAACAGACGCTAATCGGCGTAACGCACGCTAATCCCAAGATTAGCGCACGCTAACCATGTTAGTTTGCGTACGCTAACGGGTGGTCAGAAGGCAGACTGTTCTGCCATGCCCCGCTAGCGCACGCTAATGCTTATGCATAGCGTGCGCTAAGTCTGTTAAATATAAATAGGACAGCAGCAGTCAACTTCGTCATTTTTCCTTCATTTCCTATCCTTCTCGGCTTTGAGCGATTCCAGGCGGGGGTTAGGGCCGATTCCGACTGTAGATCACCATACACTACCACCGTGCATTCCTTGCGTGGATTCTTCAAGCTCCTAATCACTTTCCACCATCCGAATCAAGGTAAATATTCCCAAAACCCTTGTTTTAAGATTTTGGGGGAATTTTGGGGATTTCTTGGGATTTAACTCTCTTAGTCCGAATTATTACTGGGCTATCGCTAGACTTCGATCGTGCACTTGTAACCCTTCATTTTATTGATGATTCGTGGTCTTAAATTCCAAGTTTTCCATTGTTCGTCACTTATAGTCGACGATACCCAAGTTTTGTTCGACTAAGGGTTTCAGCGGGTTGAACTAGGATGTATTCCATCATTTACGTAGTTTTAAGATTTGTTGTCCATCGTTATTGTGTTAGGATCGGATTTGTGAAAGTTGTTCGGGCCGAAACCTTTCCGTCCGCCGTTTTTCTTCACGTAGTATTACTTAGTCAAGTACATGTATTACATTTCGTTATGTATATTGTTATTTTCGAAATGAATGATGAATGGTGATTTTTGAGTGCGTGAGTTGTGTTCCTTCCACCCGGAGTGTCCGACGGGATGTCTGGGGGTCGATACTAAGGGGTACGGCCGCGGAAGTGGTATCCCACCCGGAGTGTTCGACGGGATGTCTGGGGGTCGATACTAAGGGGTACGGCCACGGGATACCAGTTGTGATTTTGTGATATCGTGATGATTGGAAATTGATGTGATTGCCAATGTAGTATTCCGGAATATATATGTGGCAAATGACTTACGTTTGGGACGATTGTGTAAAAACTGTATTTTGTATATAATGTTGTGTAATTGTGTACTTGCACTAGCTATTCGAATGCTAACCCCTTAAATGGGGGAAATGCGTCTTATGCATTTCAGGTACCGGAAGAGCTGAGGAGCAGGCACGGGGCACGCACGCGAAGGATGGGATGGCTTGATGATAGTGGCTCGAGTCTGTATTGTACTTTTTACTTTTCGTCATTGCATTTGTCGAGTATTGGAGTTAAACTGCTTACTTATGAATTTTGGTTTAAGTCCCCTGCGTGGGCAATGAATTGATATTTACATTATGTTTCATGTACTCCGTTGAAATGTTTTGGCCGAGGCCACGGCCCTGTTTACTTTTGAGTGCATCTTTTGGGTTTGTCATTGTGGTTATGTGTCTTGTGTTAGCCTGGTAGACCTCACGAGGTTTCTACGGCGTGTAATGTCCCGTTTGTGTATTGGGGTGTTACATTTATGGTATCGGAGCCTAGGTTTTGAATACCTAGGCTGTCGGTTAATTTTTGGGTCTGTTAGTTGCGTCATTAGAGTCAGTCGTTGAGCCTAATATCATCATGCTACCGTCTTTTCGTGCGACCCGTGGCTGTAAGTCTTCTCAAACTCTTTTATTCTGTATTCGTTTTCTTGCGTTGTTCGGAATTGAGGATTATGATTACCAACCTTGTAAATTGTGAATTTTTCTGATCTTGTTCTTTTCGTATTTTCTTCAGTATGTTGAGAGGTCGTGGTAGACCAGCTAGGGGACGCGGCCGAGGCCGTGGTCGGGGTGCTGATAATGAAGAGGGCTCACTTTCTCAGTCCTCTGCAGACTCAGCCTCTCACTCAGTGCCGTCGGGTAATAATGCCGACGCTGGCTCTCGCCGTACTTGGCAGCCTAGTAGACCGACTTGCTCGATAGCTCGGTGGACGCTTAATCCGCCCCCGACACCTGAAGAGGAAGCTAGTAAGTGGCTTCAGACGGTGTCTAAGATGCACCCTCCTCGTTTCTCCGGATCTTCTGACTCCCTCGGTTGGGAGAATTGGCTCTTTCAGCTGTCGAGGGCCTTTGATGCCGTAGCTTGTCCCGAAGACAGGAGGGTGCATATTGCCCAGTACCTCCTGGATAAGGAAGCTGCGGAGTGGTGGGAGGCCGTTGCGCCCGAGAGATCGTCGGGCCACTTGGGATGAGTTCGACTGCTATGGAAGCGAATATTGTCCACCGCCGCAAAGGAGCGCAGAATTGTGGAGTTTTTCACCGCTACACCTCGGGATGTGCCGATTTCTCGTGCCATTATTTCCTACAATCGCGGTTGGGTTTTGTGAGAGATCGTGTGAGGACGGAGGTGATAAAATCCGTTACTTCAATATGCGCATGAAACCGCATATCGTGCAGTATGGCACCGCTCATGTGTGCCACCTTGAAGGAATATCGAGATCGCGCTCGCGATCGAGATGGCTGTCCGGAATCGAGTCGGTTTGGAAGCTAAGCGAAGACCACCGGCGGGTTCTCGGCGGTAAAGGTGGTCGGTTTCGAGGTCTCGCTCGCTCCTACACACGGAAGAGACCATTTCACCGGCCGGGGATCTCGGGGTAATCGTTCACCCATCGTTGCTTCCGGTGGCAGGTTTGTTTTAAGCGCAACCAATATGAGCATTTGATGAAGGATTGCCCTTTTCCTCCAGCTATTTGTTTTACTTGCGAGATCGGGCATCGGGCAACCCATTGTGAGAGGGCCACGGGGCCGCTAGAGTCCCGACTACCACCGCCGATCGGAGGGAGCACAAAGATTCCAGATTACTCATGTTCCGCAGGTTCGGGCCGTGGTAGGGGTCGGGTCACCGGATCACCGTCTGGCGTCGAGTTCGGGTTGATTCACCCCGGTTGTATCGATGAGGCGTGCAGGAGACAGACGCCCAGTGGCGTCAGTACCACTCGATCCTTACTCACCCGGGCCAAGATTTTTGATTCGGTGCTACCCATTCCTTTATTGCTTCGGATTGTGTGAGTCGTATTGGTTTTGACCGCTTGTTTGAGTGTGAGCCGTTTGTAGTGGGTACACCCGGTGGAGATCGTATGGTTGGGGACCGGGAAGTTAGGGATTGCCCGGTGAGGATCGGGAGCCGGGATTGGCCCTCGAATCTCATTGTTATAGACCTTAAGGGTGAGGATTTGATCCTCGGGGACGATTAGTTAGATCGTCACGGTGCTATCATGAACTATCGGACTCGTACCATCTCGATAGTTGCCGAGGACGGCACCGAGCATACTCTAGTCGGTTGTAAGCGGGTAGATCGGGAGTGTGATTAGCGCCTTGAAGGCGATGAAACTTTTGAACCAAGGTTGTGTCGGCTCGTGTTTCGCTCTACAGCGGAAGATGGTGGGGTTGACATATTGTCGATTCCGGTTGTTAGCGAGTATCCCGATGTATTTCGGATGACTTGCGGGATTACCACCACATCGAGAGGTGGAGTTTCCTATTGACCTTGAGCCGAATGCGGCCCCTATTTCTCGAGCACCGCATCGTATGGCACCGTCGGAGATGCTAGAGTTGAAGAATCGATTGGGAGAGTTGTTAGATAAAGGGTATATTCGACCGAGCGCATCGCCTTGGGGTGCGCCTGTACTTTTGTCAAGAAGAAGGATGGATCGCCGTTTATGCATCGACTATCGAGAATTAAACAAGCTAACCATCAAAAATAAATACCCTTTGCCCAGATTGACGATTTGTTTGATCACTTCAGGGGCGGTCTTTTTCAAGATTGATTTGCGATCGGGCTACTACCGATTGAGGATTCGGACGTCGATATTCCGAAAGTCGCCTTTCGGACGAGATATGGCCATTACGAGTTTGTGGTTATGCCTTTCGGGCTAACTAATGCCCCAGCAGTGTTCATGCGGTTGATGAACAAAGTTTTTATTGAGTATCTGGACAAATTCGTAGTCGCTTTTATTGATGATATTCTCATCTATTCACGGAGTCGGGAGGAGCACGCCTTACATCTTCGGATTGTATTAGACATTTTGAGGGCTGAGCGGTTGTACGCGAAGTTCTCTAAGTGTGAGTTTTGGCTCGAGGAAGTTCGTTCCTCGGGCATGTGATTTCAGAGAGGAGTTCGGGTAGATCCAGAAGATAGAGGCGGTGATGGCTTGGGAGCCGCCTAAAAATGTGAAGGAGGTGAGGAGTTTTCTGGTCTTGCCGGCTATTACCGTAGATTCGTTGAGGATTTTCGAAGATCGCTAGACCGCTCACTCGGTTGCTCCGAAAACTCGAAGTTCGAGTGGACTGCACAGGCAGACAGTTTTGATGAGTTAAAGAGACGTTTGACTACCGCACCCGTGTTAGCGTTGCCTCAGGGGAACGAGGATTTCGTAGTGTACAGTGATGCTTCAGGCCTTGGTCTAGGATGTGTTTTGATGCAGAGAGACAGAGTGATTGCGTATGCGTCCTTGATTGAAACCTTATGAGGTGAATTACCCCACACATGATTTGGAATTAGCTGCGGTCGTTTTTGCCTTAAAGATCTGGAGGCATTATCTCTATGGGTCGTCATGTAAGATTTTTACCGATCACAAGAGTTTGAAGTATATCTTCAGTCAGAAGGAGTTAAATATGAGACAACGTAGGTGGTTGGAGCTAATTAAAGATTACGACCTCGAGATACTTTACCATCCGGGTAAGGCTAATGTAGTGGCGGATGCGTTGAGCCGTAAGCCGATAGCGTTGCAGATGTTAGAAGTACTTACTCCGCAGAGTAGGATCCAGCGAGATCTTATTTGTCAGAATATTGAGGTTTGGGTTCAGAGAGTTCAGGGCCAGTTATGTGCATTAGAGATCACTTCGTCCTTGACCGATGATATCAAGGCGAAACAGTATGATGATCCGTGTTTGGTCCAGCTGAGGGAGGATGTGAGGCAGGGGAAAGCCCCTGGATTTGTGGTTCAGGATGATGGCGTTCTGAGATTTCGCGGCAGACTATGTGTACCGAATGTTGTTGAGTTGAGACAGAAGATCTTGAGTGAAGCTCATACCACGCCTTACTCCATACATCCTGGTATCAGTAAAATGTACAAGGATGTGAGGAGTAACTACTGGTGGAGTAATTTAAAGACATACGTTAGCGAGTTTGTGTCGAGGTGTTTGACCTGTCAGCAGGTTAAGATCGAGCATCAGCGACCCGCGGGGCTTTTACGACCACTTCCTATCCCGGAGTGGAAATGGGAGGATATTTCTATGGATTTCATTACCGGTATGCCTAAGACTCGGACTAGGATGAACATGATTTGGGTCATTGTCGATCGACTAACCAAATCGGCTCATTTCCTGGGTATTAAGGACACTTGGGGGCCAGAGAGACTTGCACGAGTGTTTGTTTCGGAGATCGTGAGGTTACATGGGACCCCTAAGTGTATTGTTTCGGATCGTGATGGCCGGTTCATATCACATTTTTGGCAGTCCGTTCATAGAGCCTTGGGGACCGAGCTGAGACTTAGCACATCCTACCACCCTCAGACAGACGGACAGTCTGAGCGGACGATACAGACGCTAGAGGATATGTTGCGAGCCTGTGCTTTAGATTGGAAGGATGATTGGGAGTCGCACTTTCCACTGATCGAGTTCACGTACAACAATAGCTGGCACGCCTCGATCAAGATGGCACCATTCGAGGCATTGTATGGGAGGAGGTGCAGATCGCCGTTGTGTTGGGACGATGCGTCCGAGCTGATGGGTACCGAGCCCGATATGGTAGTTGAGACGAGGGAGAAGATTGCTCTCATTCGCGATAGATTGTTGACGGCCCAGAGTCGGCAAAAGTCTTATGCCGACACGCGTCGCCGGCCGTTGGAGTTTGAGGTGGGAGATCATGTGTTGCTTAAGGTGTCGCCGACACGGGGAGTTTACCGCTTCGGTCGGAAGGGTAAACTTAGTCCGAGATTTATTGGGCCGTTCGAGATCCTAGAGAAAGTCGGAGAGCTTGCATATCGGTTAGGTTTACCGCCGTCCTTGAGCCACGTTCATAACGTATTTCATGTTTCCCAACTTAGGAGGTACATATAGGACCCTAGCCATATTATCGATTTTGGAAAGATCGAATTGGGACCCGACCTTACCATTGAGGAGAGGCCGATTCAGATTTTAGAGCGTCGGGTGAAGCAACTTCGTCATAAAACCATCCCTCTGGTTAAAGTTCAATGGTCGAGACATGGGTCCGAAGAAGCCACATGGGAGACGGAGGAGAGTATGCAGTCGAGATACCCCGAGTTGTTCGCGTTGTAAGTTTCGGGACGAAACTTATTTTTAGGGGGAGATAATGTAATATCCGCGTTTTCTATTTTCGGTAATTTCTATTTTTGATGTATGTTCGTTAGGACAACTCGCTTAGCACTGCTTTTGGAATTCTCGAATCTATTTTGTTCTTGGAGTTTTTCCGTCAGTCGAGTTTCGAGGATGCTTTTGCATAATTTCATTTTGAATTATACCTTGCCGCATGTGCGTTCGATTCTCGTAAAACTTGTTCGTTTTCATTATTTCTCGATTCGTATAAGTTTGTATGGTTGAGTTGGTCGTGTTGGAACTTTCGGTTTGTTAATCCGACGTTGTATCGCGATTTTTCTGCATTTGGGCCGTTTTGTAATTTTCATAAGTTTGGGAATTTCGCCTTATTTGCTTCGTTTCAAACTCTCTAGTGATCGAGATTATATTCTCTTTCAACGCTCAACTTTGTCGTTTTGGTTATTACGTGTTTATGATTACGGATTACGGTCTTGCTTCGTTTTTCGGCACTTCAGGCGCTTGGCGCAGCTGATCAGGTAATCGCCGCTGAGTAGCGCACGCTACTCGGGATTTACTTGCGTGCGCTATCATTGTGTGGTTAGCGTCGCTAACTCAGGTTCGTAGCGTGCGCTATCGATTTCGTGCGATTTCGGTCGATGGGTTCGATACCTCGATCTTGGACCGAGCAACAGACGCTAATCGGTTAACGCACGCTAATCCCGAGACTAGCGCACGCTAACCATGTTAGTTTGCGTACGCTAACGGTGGTCGAAGGCGATCGCTGCCATGCCGCTAGCGCACGCTAATGCTTATGCATAGCGTGCGCTAAGTCTCGTTAAATATAAATAGGACAACGGAATCAACTTCGTCATTTTTCCTTCATTTCCTATCCTTCTCGGCTTTGGCGATTCCAGCGGGGTTAGGGCCGATTCATTGTAGATCACCATACACTACCACCGTGCATTCCTTGCGTGGATTCTTCAAGCTCTAATCACTTTCCACCATCCGAATCAAGGTAAATATTCCCAAAACCCTTGTTTTAAGATTTTGGGGAATTTTGGGGATTTCTTGGGATTTAACTCTCTTAGTCGAATTATTCTTGGGCTATCGCTAGACTTCGATCGTGCACTTGTAACCCTTCATTTTATTGATGATTTGTGGTTTTAAATTCCAAGTTTTCCATTGTTCGTCACTTATAGTCGACGATACCCAAGTTTTGTTCGACTAAGGGTTTCAGCGGGTTGAACTAGGATGTATTCCATCATTTACGTAGTTTTAAGATTTGTTGTCCATCGTTATTGTGTTAGGATCGGATTTGTGAAAGTTGTTCGGGCCGAAACCTTTCCGTCCGCCGTTTTCCTTCACGTAGTATTACTCAGGCAAGTACATGTATTACATTTCGTTATGTATATTGTGATTTTCGAAATGAATGATGAATGGTGATTTTTGAGTGCGTGAGTTGTGTTCCTTCCACCCGGAGTGTCCGACGGGATGTCTGGGGGTCGATACTAAGGGGTACGGCCGCGGAAGTGGACTTGGGTGCGTGTGTGGTTGAACTTCCACCCGGAGTGTCCGACGGGATGTCTGGGGGTCGATACTAAGGGGTACGGCCGCGGAAGTGGTATCCCACCCGGAGTGTTCGACGGGATGTCTGGGCGTCGATACTAAGGGGTACGGCCACGGGATACCAGTTGTGATTTTGTGATATCGTGATGATTGGAAATTGATGTGATTGCCAATGTAGTATTCCGGAATATATATGTGGCAAATGACTTACTTATGGGACGATTGTGTAAAAACTGTATTTTGTATATAATGTTGTGTAATTGTGTACTTGCACTAGCTATTCGAATGCTAACCCCTTAAATGGGGGAAATGCGTCTTATGCATTTCAGGTACCGGAAGAGCTGAGGAGCAGGCACGGGGCACGCACGCGAAGGATGGGATGGCTTGATGATAGTGGCTCGAGTCTGTATTGTACTTTTTACTTTTCGTCATTGTATTTGTCGAGTATTGGAGTTAAACTGCTTACTTCTGAATTTTGGTTTAAGTCCCCTGCGTGGGCAATGAATTGATATTTACATTATGTTTCATGTACTCCGTTGAAATGTTTTGGCCGAGGCCACGACCCTGTTTACTTTTGAGTGCATCTTTTGGGTTTGTCATTGTGGTTATGTGTCTTGTGTTAGCCTGGTAGACCTCACGAGGTTTCTACGGCGTGTAATGTCCCCTTTGTGTATTGGGGTGTTACAGAGATGGGTTTAGATGATGATGTGTTATGCTCGAGACACAAGAATCGAACTGGAAGGGAACTCCGCTGATTACTCTCCACAATCTGCTTTGAATCGCCAAAATCGCCCGTAGGAAGGGAAGGAAAGAAAAAGAATGAAAAATAATGTTGAATCTGAACTGCCGCTGATCTAAATAAATGTGAAGTTAGCGCACGCTAACTATCATATATAGCGCGCGCTAACGGGGCTGAAACCGGTCCAGTAGCTACTGCTACCACTCGTTAGCGCACGCTAACAATAGTGAGTTAGCGTACGCTAACTGCACATCGGTAGCGCACGCAAGGTGGCGGGAGTAGCGTCGCTACCTACCGGCGATTCGATCTGCGCCACATCGGCGATGCTGTTGTCGAAGGTATAATACTCGAAACGCACAACAAGGCCAGAATCCAGAAACATAAACACGAAGCATACAAGACGCCGGAGTTAAACGCTGAAATAAAATATAATTCCGACCATAGGGTCCGTAATGCGACAACGAAAATGAGATTCCCTAAACTATTAGAAATTTACAAAAATGGCCCAAGTGTCCGAAAATCACGAAACGACGTCGGATTTACAAACCGAAAGTCTCAACATGACCAACTCAATCATACGAACTTGCACAAACCAAGAAACAACGAAAACGAATGAGTTTTACGAGAATCGGACGTTCATACGGCATAACATGTCATAAAATGGAATTACGGGAAAAAATCGCCAAAACTCGTCCAAATGGAAAAACTCCAAGAATAAAGTAGATTCGAAATGTCGAAACGGTTACAAGCGAGTCGATAAAAATAGACATACACCAAAAATGAAAACTGCTAAAAATGGAAAGTTACGGATATTACAGATATAGTAATATACCAATATAAACACTATGATTGAAGCTGGGAATTTAGTTTACATGATGTCACTGTAAAATTCAATTTTAGCTATTTGGATAATAGGGTTTGTTTCCTTAAGACTGAAAATTTCATCGTGTTTGATTGCGAGAACATTGCATGTTTCATACAATACGAGTATACTATGATAGACATTTTAGAATACGAGTATACTATGATAACTATTAAAAAATAGAACATGAAAATAAAATACAGAACAAACATAAGAATAGAAAGAAAAATAATAATGAAAAGGAAGTAGAGAAAAGGAAAGAAATAGAAGATGTATGCTAAAAAAGAAAAAGAAAACACAAAACTAGAAAACGGAAAGAAAAAATGGTTAGAAAAGAAGAATATAAGAAGAAAAGAAGAGAAGAAAATGAAGAAACCAAATAGAGCTGAAATTATGCAAAGAAGAAAAGAAGAACAAAAAAATGGAACTAAAAATACATACGGAGAAGACAAGAAAAGATCGTAAAACTGAGAATTTATCGTAAACACATGCTTGAATGCCTCAAATATGGCTCACGATACTATTTTCTTGCAGAATTGATATTCAATGATCGGACCCAGTAAGAAGAGTGTGTATGCTGTTCTTTTTTTTACTGTTCCATATTGTTCTTTAGTAGGGCTTATTGTTCCTTTTATTTTTTAGCTCTACCCATCTTATATTAGTTACAAAGTACATACTTTTTCCATCATTTCCTTCTTATTCAATGTCCTTTCCATCTACATCATTTTTCAAGCATACTTACTTTGATTTTTATATTTAAATTATTGTTACCAAATTTATATATGAGTGTATATTTGACTTTGCATATTGTAAAGGTGACAGAATGAGTAGTTGGACCAATTTCTTACAATCTAGCAACGAGTATGAGAAGGGAGTGGGGGATTATCTAGATAAAGCATTTGCTACCCAAGAAATTGGTGATCAGATCACTTGCCCATGTAAGGTGTGTTATAACCGTTTTTGGCACCGCAGAGAGAAAGTGTATAATCATTTGATTGCGAATGGAATTCAACCCGGCACTGAAGGATGGAATTTTCGTGAGAAGGGTATCTCCTCAATGTTAAATGTGGAGAGTTTAGGTGAAGACAATGTCACACAAGATGACATGGACGGTCTCATATATGATACTCATAGAGATATGGCAGAAAGGTTTCCGCACAATCTTGAAGGGGTAGGAGGTGTGGCTGATGCAGAGACTAAGAAGTTTTATCGGTTGGTTGAAGATGGAAAACAAGAGCTATTTCCAGGGTGTAAAACATTCTCAAAACTATCATTCCTTATTCGTTTGTATCTTTTGAAGTGTGTTCATGGGATGACTAATTCTGCCTTTTCAGATATCTTGGACTTGTTGCGAGAATTATTGCCGGAGGCCAAATTGCCTAAGTGTTTCAACGAGGCAAAAAAATTGGTGAAAGATTTGGGTCTTCATTATGACAAAATTGATGCATATCATAATGATTGTATGCTTTACTGGAAGGAGCATGAAGCTGCTACATCTTGCCATGTTTGTCAAGCTTCAAGGTGGAAAGAAAATGAGAACCAAAGGGACACTAGTAATGAATCTACTAAGCTTGCTCATAAAGTACCCACGAAAGTAGTTTGGCATTTTCCTCTTAAACCAAGGCCACAAAGGTTATACATGTGCTCGGAAACAGCAGAGTTGATGAGGTGGCATGAGGAAATGAGGGAAAAAGATGGATTTTTAAGGCATCGTGCTGATGGAGAGGCTTGGAAGGAGTTTGATCGACAATACTCGAGCTTTGCTAGTGAGTCACATACTGTTCGTCCCGGTCTTGCGAGTGATGGATTCAATCCATTTCGGACCATGAGCACTCATCATAGCACATGGCCAGTTATTTTAATTAATTATAACTTGCCACCATGGTTGTGCATGAAGTCAGAGTTCTTGATGTTGTCTTTGCTTATTCTAGGTCCTACCTCTCCTGGAAAAGACATTGACGTCTACTTGCAACCTTTGGTAGAAGAGCTTAAAGAACTATGGGAGTATGGGTTGGACACGTATGATGCGTCAAAGCACCAAACATTTAAAATGCATGCAGACTTACAGTCTACCACAAGTGACTTTCCAGGATACGCTATGTTGTCTGGTTGGAGCACCAAAGGGAAATTTGCATGCCCCTATTGCCATTATGAAACTGATCATCGACATTTGAGCAATAGTAACAAATCATGCTATTTGGCTCATCATCGTGGTTTGGATCCCAATCATCATTGGCAGTATGATACGAAGTCTTTTGATGGGAAAAAGGAAGAGAGAATATATCCATATCGTTTGAGTGGGGTCGAAATTCGAAGCTTGCTGGAAAATTGGGAAAATAATTTCGGAAAGTTACAGCCAAAAAAGAACTATAAATATTGTCCTTGGAGGAAGTTCTCTATCTTTCAAACTTTGCCGTACTGGAAAGATAATATTTGCCGCCATCATTTGGATGTCATGCACATAGAAAAAAATATGTGTGACAATGTGCTTTCAACTTGTTAGACGTACCAGGAAAGTCCAAAGATCATCATAAGGTTCGATTAGATTTGCAAGAAATGGGGGTTAGACAGGAATTGCATCCCAAGAAATCAAATGATGAGCGGTACATTTTACTGCCAAAAGCATTATTTACAATGATGAAGGAGGAGAAAAGTATATTTTGTCGTGTTCTGAAGAAAGCAAAGCTACCTCAGGGGTGTGCATCAAATATTTCTCGGTGTGTGCAAGTAAAGGAGGGAAAAATACTAGGGTATACGAGTCATGATGCTCATATCATAATGCAGCATTTACATCCGGTTGCGATTAGAAAAGTTTTGCCAAAGCATGTAGCTTTACCACTTATTAGATTAAGTGCATTTTTTAGAGCCATATGTAGTACGACCATTGATCCGAAAGATTTAGATCGCCTTGAGACTGAGATTAATGAGACTCTTTGTGAACTTGAGAGAATATTTCCACCGTCATTTTTTGACATAATGGTCCACTTGCCGGTACATTTGGTCGATGAAATAAAACTTGGTGGACCAGTGTGTGGTTGGTGGATGTATCCTATAGAGAGGTACTTGGGGAAGCTGAAATCTTATGTTAAAAATAGAAGTCGCCCAGAGGCTTCTATAGCGGAAGGTTATCCGGCTGAAGAGTGTCTAATATTCTGCTCTAGATATTTGCATGATGGTGCAAAGAAGCGACGTAGAGGATTCTACCGAATTTATGAGAAAAGTGGTAAAGTTGATGAGGGATCTCCGTTGTTCCCTAAGATAGGCCATCCTCTTGGGAAGAAGAAAAAAGGGAAGAAAAATGGGACCACATTCAACTTGGATTCAAATACAAGAGTTCTAGCTCATCGATATGAATTGTTCAATTGTGAAGACGAGCAAGTTGAGAAATATATCAAGTGAGTTGAAAATTGCATTAGACCAATTATTGTAACACTACACAATGTACAGGTTTTTAGTACAGGCAACACCTGTATCAAATCTTGTCTTATATGTTTTATAAATTAGACTCTAATGTAATTTTATGCTACCGTGAGTGTAGTAACTTTATGTTTTATTACATAAAGGTGTTAAGTTTTATATATAGAGGGAGGGAGTGTAGTACATAAAGGTGGCTCTAATGTAATTTTATGTACCAATATTAAGTTTTATACATAGTGTACTAAGAACGTGCACAATGCACATGTTTTTTAGTATAGGCAAAACCTTTATCAAATCTTGTCTTATATGTTTTATACATTATATTCTAATGTAGTTTTATGGTACCGATTAATTTAGGGCGCATGAAGAGTTTGTAAGAAAAAATTCCAGAGACAAGCGGAAAACAAGGTGGAGGGAGGCGCAACAACATAGTAATGAATTCATGGATTGGTTTAGAGAAAGGGTTGAGTTGGATGAAGTCAGTGATCATATTAAGTGGTTGTCCTTGGGTCCTTCAAATGTTGCAAGGAGATACACCGGATATTTTTGCAATGGCTATACATTTTACACCAGAGAGCATGATGAGAAGTGTAAAACACAAAATAGTGGAGTCTCCTCGACTTTAACTCCATGCTTCGCTAGTAGCAAAGATAGCAACCCCATTCTTGGTAATGTCACCTATTATGGGATGATAAAAGAAATAATTGAGATAGATTCTTTGGAGTGCATTTAGCGTCATCTTGTTCAAATGTGATTGGTTTCATGTAGGCCGACAACTATGGCATGACTCGTGTAAACTTTAAGAGATTGTGTTCAATAGATGACCCTTTTGTCTTGGCATCACAAGTGCAACAAGTTTTCTATATAAAAGATGGTATTGAGGAAGATTGGCATTATGTGCATAGAAAGTTGCCTAGAGACTTCCTTAACGAAGAGGTACAATGCAAAGACACATACTGGAGCAAAGTTCATGAACCTCTTGAGGATTTAAATATTGCTAGAGTTGCTGATGATGATATAACTTGGTGTATAGATGGTGCATCTGACATAGTCGAAGTTCGTCAAAATACCAACATTGAACCTTGCGTTGAGAGCCACGGAGATAATTCTGATATAGATGAGACTGATTGGGATTGGATGAAACCCTTGAATTAAGTTGGTTTGGTGTATCTATCAACAAATTTGAAGGAAAATGATAAATACTTTTATTGTACTTTAAGATCTGCTCTGATTTAGCGATAACATTTTTTTTAATTTTGTGTTAAGGGTTGGAATGCTTATTACTTAGATATATTGGAATTTTCGCAGCTTTAAATATATTCCAGTTGTCTTCTTATTTCAGTAAAAGTTCAGGTTAAAGTTGAGAATATATTGTAGTAGTTTGTCTCGTGGGATGGATATTAATCTTACTTATCTGATTTGCATTTTTTAAGAAATTTGGGGACGACGATAATTTGAAATCACATATCCTTATAATTATCTAGGTTTTTATACTTTAAGATCTGTTGTGATTTAGCGATAACATTTTTTTAACTTTGCAATAAGGGTAAGAATGCTTATTACTTAGATATATTGGAATTTTTGCAGCTTTAAATATACGCCAATTGTCTTCTTATTTCACTAAAAGTGCAATTTAAAGTTGAGAATAATAGTAGTTTGTTATGTGGGATGAATATTAATCTTCTTTTTTAATATACTCCACTTGTCTTCTTTTTTTGCAGGAAGTAAGGTTAATATGGCATGTTATGAAAAAGCCAGGGAAATAAGGATCGCACAAAATAAAATGAAAATGAAGGAAATGGGACTTAATACAATGGCTTATGAATTAATTCAGTCAATGAAAAGTAAAAATCAATCCAAGAAGGTGGTCGAAGGTACTGACACGTACACACCTAGTGAAGACGAGAACCAATTGAGTGACGAGAACGGCATGGAGATAAGGACAAATGTTGTAAACCTGAGGTCTCACTCTAAGAAGGTATAATCTTCATAAGTTGAATGTGATCTTTGTAAGTTAAATAAAATTCATATCTACTTAATAATGCTATTTATTAAGAAGCATGTAAAAGCACTCTGAAATTTTTCTGCATCACCAAAAAGCCGAGACTGGTCTTTTTTGCATCATCAGGTTGCTTATGTGTTCCGATACATCGCGTAGTGGGCAGCAGGTCTTATTACATCAGGTATTATTACATCACCAAAAATCCCAGACTCATCAATTTATGCTGCCATCTGCTAATATTGATGTTGGCAGCAGCAAACAATGGCTGCTGAAAACAACACACAACATATCATTATATTTATATAGGTTGTTTTTAAGCAAAAACTTATTTTCCATGCTTCGTACATAATATTGCTACATAGAGCGCGAGAGCTGGATGTGGTTAATGAACATGGCAGCATAAATTGATGAGCATAACTGTTAACATTACCTTTGTGGTTTTAAGTCGAAATTAGGCTACTTTTGAAGCTTTTTTTGCTTTCTTTTTTATTGTTCATGGAGAAAATTATTGTGGTTAAGAATATGTTGAAAATCAGGTTTTTTAATGATTTGAAAAATTCGAACGAAATGAATGTTTGATATGATAATTTTTTTTGTTTGTTTTTAGCTTTTTATGTTTTTGTTATGACTCTGCTTCATTATAATTGTGGGATTGCATTGATTTTATTCGTTGATTTAGTAAAGTGGTTGAAGTCGAAATGTTATCCTGATAGAGTTGCGTTATTTAAATATTGTAATTCTCCTTTTCAACGATTTTCTATCAATGCTTTGTTGAGGAAATTGTGATTAGGTATTCCCACGATCTCTTTCGTATTTTCAGCCCGAGTTAAAATAATGATTTATATGAATTTTATCAAAATGAAAAACTCGTACACTTAAGTTTTTTGTTATTCATGGAGAAAAATCTATGCATCGTTATAGATAGGGCAGGTATAAGTTTATTTATACTTGCAATCTATGGAAAATACTTTCTTTTGCCAATTTTCCAAAGTACATAAGTTAATACATAATCAGCTCAAAATAATGGTTTATAAATATGCCTCAATCATATTTATCGTTCATGTTTTGAAAGGTTTCGGCGGTTAAAGACCCTACTGGTAAGATGAAAGAGAAGACAGATGTTTCCTCGATGTCGATGGCAGCTGAAGCTAAGATGCGTTATCCAACTATAGTAGAGAATTCTGACGAAAGGGTAAGCAAGTCTAGCGCGCAAAAACCAGCGTTCCAAAGCCAACAGGACAAAGAGGTTGAGCGTGGTCACAAAACAAAGATGGGGCAGACCAAGACAATGGTTGCACCTGGCTCACTCAGTGATTACATTAAGATGAAAGCAATGTTAAAAGAAAAGGAAGTGAGAAAGAAACAAAATGAGGTATTCATGCAACAAACTAATACTCAGCCAAATGTTTTGCAAGTTCTGAAACATCAAATTGCTGGTTCGCAAATGGAGAGATTTTGTGCAGCAAATTCGTTCCTATATGACTTAGGGGAAGAAAATCAAAATAGTATGTACTCAGATGAACTGGAATCAGTGCACGAATCTGATGATGATGCTGAAGGTGGTAATGATGATGTTCAAGGTGGGAATGATGGTGTTCAAAGTGGTACTGATAAACAAAGTGGTAATGTTTCACTATCCAAGAATTTTAAAGCTTTTAATTCTGATTATTCATAATGGTGGAATTATACATTTTTATACTTGCCTTTGTTGGTTTATATATAGCATTGTCAAAAGTGAAGCGGACTAGAGGACCAACTACGTGCAAGGATGTCCATGAATGGACATTAGATGATCGTAAGCCATTAATTTTGAATGAAAAGTGGAAGCCTATTGGCCCTGACAAGAAGACCTTAGATAAATTTTCAAGGTTTCTTGGCACTTTAGCTCATAACTCATGTCTTGCGCCATTGAACAAACTTAATTGGCATAAGGTCCCCGATAAGGACAACATTTGGGAATTTGTCAAGGTTCGAGTCTTTTAATATGCTTAGGGACTATTAAATTCTTAGCTCTTTGAATATCCCTCAAAATGTCTTATTATCTATGCAGACTAAATTCATAATCTCTGAATAAGGGAAGGACTATGTGTTGGCAGCAGTTGGGAGGCTTTGGCGCCGACATAAAAGCATTGTAAAAAAAAGGCACTTTAGTGCTTATGACAATGATAATGAGAGATTGGCAAACGCTCCCGATAATATACCAAAAGCTTATTTTGAGCAATTATTAGATTTATGGAAGTTAGATGTCATTGAAGTAATTGTTATTCTTTTATGTTATCCAAGATATTCACGTCAAATTTCACAAAGTGGCTTTTTCAAAGAAACTTTCTATGTTGTGTTTATTTTATTAACAAGCAGGAAGAAAGTAAGAAGAACAGAAAAAGCAGTACCAACCAAAAAGATAGGCACACTATGGGTCCCATCAGCTTTGCAAGGAAGGAATATGAATTGGTAAGTTAATTACAATGAATAATAATTCGCTTGTTTATTTTTCCGCATCGAGGGAATAGAGCAAGGGGCAGCCCTTCAGCTTTACGGTCATGTATTTTTTTGAATTCGATGTCTTTTAATATATCCATACTAGCAACAACAAGATAATGAGAAGAAACGACCATCTGAAGCACAATTGTACAAAGAGTCTCGTAAGAGGAAAATGGTAAAAATATACAAAAGATGTTACGAGCCTATTAAAGCTAATATTGTAAGTTTTATTACCTTTACATTTATTAGGCTTCACTTTTCCCATCTCAACTTTGCTAGATTTTAATAATGCTTCCATTATTTCTGATGTAGGAAAAGATGGATGAACTTCAAATGGAAAGGCAGATTGATGGAGATAAAGCATATCATTAAGTAATGAAGATTGATAACAGAGTTAATCAAAGGCAGCTTGGAAGGTGTTCAACTATCAAAGGAAAAAGAGTAAGAGCACTACAGCCGTGGTTGGTGTAATCATCCCAGACGAATTTTTGAAACCATATAAGGATCAAATAGTGAAAGATACAGTTGGAGAAGTCATGAAGATGTTCAAGCAACAACTACCTCCTGAAACTTTTACTAATTTGGCTCAATCGCTCGGAAACATGTCATCTGATTTAGAAATCACGAAGCATCTTTCTAAAGATCCGAATGCTGAAGAGCTTCAGGAGGTATTTTTTAATTTTTGCTGTTTATTTTTTTTGTTGTTGTTCTAGTTTGGTGTTTCTTTTTTGGTTGCTCTATTTTGCTGTTTCTTTTTTTTTTTGGTTCTGGTTTGCTGTTTCATTTTTTTTTTTTGGGTTCTGGTTTGATGCATGCATGCATGCATGCTGTTTCTTGTTCTGGTCCTGGTTTGCTGTTTCCAAATTAGACCTAATATGATTGTTGTTTCTATTTTCTTCTTGTTCTGGATTGCAAGCAATTAGGACACTGCACTGCTGCTATTTTGCTATTTTGCACATTAATACTGGAAGACTTTTTACAATTATTGTCACTGCACTGTGATACATTTATTGTGATGCTATAGATTGTAATGCTATTGTTGTGATACTATTGTTGTGAATTGTGATGCTATTGTTGTTACTGTGATGCTATTGTTGTTGAACAATTGGTGTTGGTGATTTGAAGTTTGGAACTTCAAAATGTATATAGTATATACTATATTGTCATTTGTTGGAAATAACCGAAGAACCGAAAAAAATGTACGTTGATTGAGTTGTATCTGATGCTTGTATCCAAATTGGTCTGCGTATGGGTATCCAGTAGTTTACGTTAGATCTGTTAATCTTGAAGAACAATATTTACTGGTTCCATCTGCAACAGACTGTAACTTGCTTATTGCATCAGTTTTGATCTTGTCAGATATGCTTCTGCATCATTCCTGTTTTTTGAGGGTGCAGGTGCAGAAATGTCTTATGGTTAGAAAGAGAACTAATACCTGATGGGTGTTTCATTTTGTATTCGTCGATCCTCTTAGTAGGCCTGGCAATACGTTAGACCACAATTACGTTTTCTGATTTATTTGAACATTGCAATATTTGTTAGCCTGCTTGTTGACAGTTAGGGATGTGATTTAATAATCTTTGCTTAATTCGGTTCGGATAATGGGTACGAATTTTTTTACTCAATAACCGAACGTTTGTGAGAGTACATTTCTTAATGTGTTTCTTTCAAGTATCTCTACTTAAATTTGGTGCATAATATGTTATCTGATGGGAACTCTGGAGCTATTTTTATTTTATTATTTATTTATTTTACCTTATTCTTACTGCAGGATGATGAAGATGATGTATTATGGTAGCAAGGACTGATGAAGTTTCGAGAAACATGCATGGATAGGACGTTGAAATTGAAGATGAAGAAACAAATAAATGTTCTTTTAGAGATTATGTTTATTTAGGAAGAGATATATTATATGATTGTATTTTTGGGTTAAATTTTTTTTGTTTTGAACACAATATAGTGTGTTTCAATTGATGAATACTACTTTGTGGCTCATTTTTTACGATGACAGTTGAATATCAATAATATCATTCTATTTTACCTTCTTTTCTTGCTTTTGTAAGTTTTAATGTTATTATCAATATATAAGACACGTATAGAAATGATACTATAAAGTTGGTTAATAAAAAAATGTGTCACCCAATATCTAATAGAGTGTTACATATGCTGACGTAAAATGATACATAATATATAATAAAGTGTTACTATAGTTCAAAAGATGAAGTAAAAAATGATACTAAAGAGTAAAAAGTGATACATAAAAAATTATTAGTAGCACTATGAATATGGTACATTAGTTTGAAGAAAGTGTTACATTAGGGAATTTTGAGTAGCACTTGAAAAAGTGATACATTAGTATTGGAAAGTGCTACCTAAGAGAATAGGTAGCACGGGCAGATGTTTCACTTATAAAAGTGTTACCTATTACCTAAAGCAACACTTTTAGGCCTTTAAGTAACACTTTTGGAGTGTTACATTAGGTCAATTATGCACTAGTGCATGATGCCATACTTCGCGTCCGCAAGCGGATGGTGATCGTCACTTCTGATGATGGTTTTGAGCATTTTTCAGGGTGATAATACCAGTCGTTCCGGGAGAATCATCAGCACAATGAAAGCAGTAAAGCTGCTTAATTAGGGATATGTTGGTTATTGGTGTTACATGACCAAGACAATGGATAGACCAACTGATTTGGCCGATATTTCGGTGGTCCGAGACTACCCACATGTTTTTCCAAATGAGTTTCCAGCTTGCCTCCACATCGTGAGGTAGAGTTTAACATCGAGTTAGAGCCAGGTACGTCCCCGCTTTCAAAAGCACCGTATCACATGGCTCCAGGCGAGATGCAGGAGTTGAAGAGTCAGCTCGAGGATTTGACCAAGAAGGGTTATATTCGACCTAGTGCGTCCCCTTGGGGAGCACCAGTGTTATTTGTACGAAAAAAGGACGGGTCCCTGCGTTTATATATTGATTACCGTGAGTTGAACAGGGTGACAATCAAGAATAAATATTCATTGCCTCGTATTGATGATTTGTTAGATCAATAACAAGGTGCCGTTATGTTTTCGAAGATCGACTTAAGATTTGGTTATCATCAGTCGAGAATTCGAGAGTCTGATATTTCGAAGATAGCTTTTCGTACTCGTTATGGGCATTATGAGTTTGTGGTTGTAATACCCGAGTTTTTTGTTCGGTCGACCCGAATTAGTTGTCGTTTGGTGCCTGTTTATTGTTCATGTTGATATTAGATTTCGTGTTTTGTGCTCGTGTTGTTTTGAATCATAAATTGGTGTGTTGTGAAAACGGGATGTCGAACGACTGAATCAGATTGTTAAAGTTACGGCCGAACGGAGATGGACATTTTGGATAAGGCAGCTGGCCGAGTTGCGGCCGTAAGGACCTTCCAGTGCCGTACGTGTTCTGGCTGTGACTCGTTGGGATGGCTGGTTACGGTCGACAGTGACTCGTTGGGATGGTCGGTTACGTCCGACAGTGACTCGTAAGGACTGGCCGATAACGGCCGTAAGGTTGTGGTTGGGTACGGCCGTAAGGCCGATTACGTATGTAAAGGGGATGCCGATAACGGCCGTAAGGATGTCGGCCAAATTGGGCAGTGTAATATCCGAATTAATTATTAAGTATTTCATCTGTAATTGAACCCTGTATTATTCGGATTTGTGATATCAATAATCGAAGTATGATATTTCTCGTATTTGTATCCTTGTGCATGATTATAGCAACATGTAAATTCTCTCATGCAAATACGTGATAACGTACGCTAAGAAGGAAGCTTAACGTACGTTATCTGCCAAACTTAGCGTACGCTACGAATGAAGCGTAGCATACGTAAAGTGGCCAATAATTGAGCTGGGCGGCTAGCACATGCGCCAGTCGGACAATGGGTCCAGATAAGATTCTCGCGGATGAACCTGGATAGTTTTGAAGTCAACGGGTGTTAACATACGCTAAGGTATGTGTCTAGCGTACGCTAATGGGTGTTACTTACGTACGTAACCTGATGATGTAGCATACGTAATCGAGTACACAATGAGAACAGTTAACTATCAGTGAACTATAGCATACGCTAAGTATACTAGGTAGCGTACGCTAAGCGACTAACATACGTTATGCATGAAGGCTAACATATGTTAAGGTCAGAAAGTTATAAATAGGCCAGCACCCTATTTCAATTCATTTCATTCCTTTTCAATTGGCCATCGACTTATATCATTCCAGAGAGTTCCCAGCCCCCTTAAACACATATGGACCATCTCTACTTGATCACTGAAGATTGGATATCACTTATGCTTGATCATTGAAGTGGAGAAACATCTTGGACGGGCGTCGGTAAATGGCATCGGTAAAAACTATTTTTTTTGTAGTGGTATCATTTCTTATAAGTTGGATTTGTTAGTTCATCTTTAAGATAAAGTTTGAAAGTAATGATGATATTGGAATCAAGCGCATCAACCTTAGATCACCCGAACTTCACATGAGAATTGTAATCGAGATTGAATATAATGTTGTGATGATATATGTATCCTTGAATTTGAAGATGTTTTAATCCGTAAGATCATTCATAATTGTATGAGCATGATATGTATGAGGATAACGTACGTTAATCACTAAGGACTTCGTACACTTCATCACCAATCGAGACAGTCGTCTGCTCAGTGAGAAACTGTCATATGTGTGTTTGGCGTACGCTAAGCTATGTAGCTTACGTACGCTATCGAGCACAATTAACATACGCTACGTTTGGTACGTAACATACGTTATATAATTAGACGAGTCAGTCGACTGATCAGAGAGGAACTGTCGATGCATGGTTAGCGTATGCTAGACTTCGTAGCTTACATACGATAACGAGCAGGCTTAACATACGCTACAAAGAGTATGTAACGTACGTTAAGCAGGTCAGACAGGATACGTTTTATGAACTTTCTACCGTAATTTGGATTGTTAGATGTTCGTACGACGTGAAATGAACTCTATATTATTCCTTTTGTTTAAAGGTTCGAGCTTTGCTACGTGATTAATCGAAGGGGTGACCTTCGAGTGTTTTGATATTCGTGGAAGTGTTATTGTTGTCATCGAATCGAGGCAAGTACTTTAATTGTTTTATGTATTGATATTATACATATTGTTGTGCATATATGTCGTTGTCGTATGTCCACCTCGTGTTGGTTCGACGGGATCATCGGGGGATCTATGCTAGCGTGCGCTAGATCATCGGACGGGTTTTTCCACCACGGGTTGGTCTGACGAGATCATCGTGGGTTCTAGGCAGTGAACGCTGGATCATCGGAATTACCATGTGTATGTTGTGATGTCATGTTATGATTATCAATTGTGTATGATATTTATGAGTTTCTCGCAGGAAGAGGCTCGTTCGTATTCTATCATTTATGTTAGTTTTGTTCTTCATGAATCATTGAATAATAAGTTGTGGTAGTTGTACTAGCATCGTTGTTCTAACCCCTTCGGGGGTGAACATTTGTTTATGTTTAGGATCTAGAAGAGCAGGAAAACAACCACTGGAGCTGCATGACGACGAGGGTGCAGAGTGATGTTCTGACCGAGTTCAATTGTCTATTGTTTGTGTTGTTTTAATAAGTACTCGAGTACGTCGTCGTTTATGATGTTGAATTTGGTGATGTATTAATATTCTTCATTTGGATGTTTGTATTTTCGGCATTGGCCTAGAACTGTTGTATTTTATTTCAGTTACTTTCGTATGTTTGTATCTGTTATTGGATTTTCATTTCTCCAGCCTTGTAAATTCTTATGTAAAAGATTTACGGTGCTGTAATATATTTGAAAATATCGGGGGTGTTACATAATATGGTATCGGAGCTAAGATTATGGATATATTGGCCGTTGGGTTAAAATAGGGGTCGTATATGACTTTTGAGGTAACCGGCCGTGAATAACATCACTGTACTGCCTACGTCTTCGTGCGAACGGTTAAGTTCCTAAACTCTATCTTGTCCTTTACATGTTACACCTCTTTATACTTGAACATTAGAACGAGATTATTTCCTGTATATTGAGTATTTATGCTTACAGTATGTTGAGAGGTGATGTGGACATGGTCGCGGTCACGGACGCGGACTAAGCAATGATTAAAGAGAAGCTTCGCCTTCTAATCAGGCCAGCCACAAAGATCTATTAACAATGGACCAGAACCTGCTATGCCCGAAATCCTTCATCAGGTGGTTAACTAGATGACTTAGTTTGCCCAGGTCGTGGACCGAATGCATGTGGCAGCAGGATTACAACAGAGAGATATAGAGCAAGGTATCCCAGACATGGGAAATCGAGGCGACCGGTGGCTGCAAGAGGTGGCAAAGATGCAACCACCCAAATTCGACGGCTTTTTTGAGACACCGATGTGGGATCATTGGTTAAAAGAACTGGAGAAAATTTTTGCCGGGATTAATTGCCCAGATGACCGGAGAGCCTCTATTGCTCAATACTTTCTGATAGGGGAAGCGTCCGAGTGGTGGGAAGCCATCCGACCTATAGATCATGATGCCAATTGGGGAGAATTTAAATTGATGATGGAAGCTCAGTACTGCCCTCGTCCGATGAGGGAAGCCAAAGTTCGGGAATTTTTCTCTGCGCAACCTTCAGATGTGCCAGTATCTCAGGTAATTAAGACGTTTAACCAGCAACTGGCATTTGTTCAACATCTAGTTAGAACAGATGCATAAATGATAATCCATTTTGATATGAGAATGAAACCAGAAATCCAGAGGTACATGTCCGGTTTCGAATGTACCATTCTCCGTCAATATCAAGATAAAGCATTGGCGTATGAAATCAAAGAAGCAGTGATGGAAAAGTTTGCAGAATCCAAGAAGTAGAAAGTCTCTGGTAGTTTCACAGAGCACAAGAGCAGTAGGCCCCGCAAGGCCCAGTCATCCTTTCATTCGTTCAAGAAACCTCCACACCCATCCAAGAGCGGAAAGAACTTCGGAGCAGCATCATCCACGATGAGGAAGTGCTTTAACTGTGCCCAGATGGGGCACTATCGACGAAATTGCCCCCTTCCTGCCATGACTTGTTTTGATTGTGGTCGAGAGGGACATCGTGCGGTGTTCTATGAAAAGGTTGCAAAATCTTTTAGAGCTCGTACATCACAGCTAACTCAGAAGGAAGCCAGTATTCAGCAGACGCAGCAGAGTGTTCAACTATCCCAAAATTTTGGTCGCGGACGAGGCAGAGGACAGTTGGACCGAAAGGGGACATAGAGTGCCGGATCCGTTCCCCCACGTCTGTACGAGACGAGGAGGGCAGACGATCAGGATGCTGCTATCGCATCAGGTACTGTTCAGATACTTTCACAGCCAGTTAGCGTTTTATTCGATATAGGAGCTACACATCATTTATATCCTTATCTTGTGTAAATCGTTTGAATATTTATGGTTTTCATAATTATGAGCCTTATCTTGTAGGTTTACCGAGTGGAGAGAGGATTGTGGGAAACTTAGAAACTACAGATTTTCCTTTAGCAATTGGAGGCAGAGAGTGGCCCTCAAATCTGATTGTGATAGAAATGCAAGGAGACGACCTGATACTCGGAGATGATTGGCTTAATCGGTATGGAGCTATTGTTAACTACCGGAAGAGGAATATATCAATGATAGCTGAAGACGGTTCCGAAATACTGTTTGAGGGATAGAGACCAGGAAGCTCAGGAAAGTTGATCAAAGCGATGAAGGCTATTAAACTGCTTAAACAGGGTTGTACTGGATACTGGTGCTATGCAATGAAGAAGGAAGACGAAAAGGTAGAAATTTCATTCATTCCTGTTGTGAACGAATTTCCGGATGTGTTTACTGATGAATTACCTGGACTACCTCCACGATGGGATGTAGAATTCACCATCGAGCTGGAACCAGGAGCTACACTAATTTCTAAGGCGCCGTATCGTATGGCACCTACTGAGATGTACGAATTGAAGAAGCAACTGGAAGAGTTACTGGACAAAGGCTATATCCGGCCAAGCGTTTCGCCCTGGGGTGCACCAGTTCTTTTTGTCCGGAAGAAAGATGGATCGCTTCGATTGTGTATTGACTATCGAGAACTGAACAAGATGACGATTAAGAACAAGTATCCGTTGTCACGGATTGATGACTTATTTGACCAGCTGCAAGGATCAACAATATTTTCTAAGATCGATATGAGGTCGGGATATCATTAGTTGAGGATTAAGGAATCCAATGTTCCAAAATCAACGTTCAGAACTCGCTACGGACACTATGAGTTTGTAGTGATGCCCTTTGGTCTCACTACCGCACCTGCTGTATTCATGCAATTGATGAACCAAGTGTTCATAGAGTATTTGGACAAATTCGTGGTTGTATTTATTTATGACATTCTGGTTTATTCCAAGAGCCCGGAAGAGCATGCACAGCATTTGCGGATCGTTTTAGAGCTTTTGAGAAACGAGCAATTGTACACCAAGCTTTCTAAGTGTGAATTCTGGCTAAAGGAAGTAATGTTCCTCGGTCATGTGGTATCAGCAGAAGGAGTCCGAGTAGATCCCCAGAAAATCGAAGCAGTTACGGATTGGAAGCCTCCTAAGAACGTGAAGGAAGTCCGGAGTTTCTTAGGATTTGCTGGGTATTATCGTCGGTTCGTGGAAGGGTTTTTCAAAATTACCCGCCCACTTACTCGATTACTGCAGAAGACCCAAAAGTTTGAGTGGAACGAGATGTGCCAGACTAGCTTTGATGAATTGAAGAAGAGATTGACGATGGAACCGATTTTAGCACTCCCACATGGAACTGGAGGATTCATAATTTACAGTGACGCTTCGAACCAAGGACTCAGGTGTGTATTGATGCAGAATGAGAAGGTGATCGCCTATGCATCACGACAGCTGAAGCCTTATGAAGTAAATTACCCAACGCATGATTTGGAGCTGGCAACGGTAGTTTTTGCTTTGAGAATTTGGAGACATTATTTATACTGGACTCACTGTCAGATCTTCATAGATCATAAAAGTCTCAAATACATATTCAGTCAGAAAGAGTTGAACATGCGGCAGAGGAGATGGCTGGAATTTACTAAAAACTATGACTTGGAGATTCTTTATCATCCAGGCAAAGCAAATGTAGTGGCCGATGCACTGAGCTGCAAGCCTATTTCTATTCGAATGCTGGAGACTCTCACCTCCCAGACCAGCATTCAACGGGAATTGATTCGTGAAGGAATTGAAATATGGTTGCAAAGAGTCCAAGGACAACTGTGTGTGATGGAAATAACTTCATCGTTAACCGAAGAAATCAAATCTAAGCAATTGGATGATCATATGATGATTCGATTACGCGATGAAGTGAACAAGGGAAAAGCCCGAAGATTTGTAATTCATGATGATGGAGTATTGAGATTCCAGAGCCGAATTTGTGTTCCCGATGTCGATGTTTTGAAGCAAACAATTCTGAAGGAAGCTCACAGTACGTCCTATTCTATCTACCCGGGCACCAGTAAAATGTATAAGGATCTGAAGCCGAATTTCTGGTGGGGCAACATGAAGAAAGACGTAGCCGATTACGTCTCGAAATATTTGGTTTGTCAGCAGGTTAAGATCGAGCATCAACGACCTGCCGGGATGCTGAAGCTGCTTCGGATTCCTGAATGGAAGTGGAAGGACATATCGATGGACTTTATCACTAATATGCCGAAGGCCAGAACAGGGATGAACATGATTTGGGTGATAGTTGACCGTTTAACCAAATCAATTCATTTTCTAGGCATTAAGGACACTTGGGGACCATAGAAGTTGGCACGAGTGTTTATTGCAGAAATAGTCCGATTGCATGATACGCCGAAGACCATTATTTCTGACCGAGATGGTCACTTTGTGTCTTATTTTTGGAAAGCAGTTCATAAAGCCTTAGGAACCGAATTGAATTTCAGCATAGCTTATCATCCGCAGACAGATGGACAGTCCGAGAGGACTATTCAAATAGTGAAAGACATGCTGAGGGATTGTGCCTTAGATTGGTCGACTGATTGGGAAGTTCATCTACTGTTGATCGAATTCACCTACAACAATAGTTGGCATGCTTCCATTAAGATGGCACCGTTTGAGATATTATACGGGAGGAGATGCAGATCGCCCCTATGTTGGGATGATTCATCAGACTTGATCGGGACGGACCCGGAATTGATCGTACAGACACGAGAGAAGATAGCCTTGATTCGCGAAAGACTATTGACCGCCCAGAGTAGACAGAAATCTTATGTAGATGTGCGTCGTTGCCTGTTAGAGTTCAGTACTGGAGATCACATACTTTTAAAGGTTTCTCCTACTCGGGGAATCTTTCGTTTTGGGAGAAAGGGAAAGTTGAGTTCGAGATATATCGGACCGTTCGATATTCTTGAGAGAGTTGGATAGTTCTCATACAGATTGGCATTACCACCGTCATTGAACCATGTTCATAACATGTTCCACGTATCCAAGTTACGGAAGTATATACCAGATCCTAGTCATGTCATTGATTTTGGCGAGATCGAATTCGCTCAGGATGGCACGTTTGAAGAGAGACCGATCAGGATACTCAAGAGTCGAGTTAAATAATTGAGAAACAAACCGATTGCTTTGGTTAAGGTTCAGTGGTCACGCCACGGAGTGGAAGAAGCTACTTGGGAAACGGAAGATAGCATGAGGTCCAGATATCCAGAGTTATTTTCGTCTTGAGTTTCGGGACAAAACTCCTTTTTAGAAGAAGAGTACGTGATATCCAGATTAATTATTAAGTATTTCATCTGTAATTGAACCCTGTATTATTCAGATTTGTGATATCAATAATCGAAGTATGATATTTCTTGTATTTATATCCTTGTGCATGATTATAGAAACATGTAAATTTCTCATGCAAATACGTGATAACGTACGCTAAGAAGGAAGCTTAATGTATGTTATCCGCCAAAGTTAGCGTACGCTACGAATGAAGTGTAGCATACATAAAGCGGCCAATAATTGAACTGGGCGGCTAGCACATGCGCCAGCCGGACGATGGGTCCGGATAAGATTCTCGCGGATGAACCTTGACAGTTTTGAAGTCAATGGGTGTTAACGTACGCTAAAGTATGTGTCTAGCGTATGATAATGGGTGTTACTTACGTACGTAACCTGATGGTGTAGCAGACGTAATCAAGTACAGAATGAGAACAGTTAACTATCAGTGAAAGATACCGTACGCTAAGTATACTGGGTAGCATACGCTAAGCGACTAATGTACGTTATGCATGAAGGCTAACGTACGTTAAGGTCAGAAAGTTATAAATAGGCCAGCACCCTATTTCAATTCATTTCATTCCTTTTCACTTAGCTATCGACTTATTTCATTCTAGAGAATTCCCAGCCCCCTTAAACACACATAGACCATCTCTACTTGATCACTGAAGATTGGATATCACTTATGCTTGATCATTGATGTGTAGAAACATCTTGGATTGGCACACAAGCAACCGGAGTTAGATTCTACCTATTGTCTCGGTGTTTTCTTCATCTTAAGGTATGTTATGCTATCTCCAACCTTAGATTTGTGTCCTTAAGGATATTATGATCATGCTACCAAGGATATTAAGTTCCATAGATGATTTATTCAACCAAACATCATGTTTAGGAAGTTGGGATGATTATGCTTAAGTTACCTTTGTTGAGAACATTATAGTTGGAACCTTGTTACTGTTACGACCAAAAATAAGAGTAGTGTTATGAGCTGGATAATCCATATTCAATGGTCTTGCCATATTGATTGTAGACTTGGAGTTGATATCACTTTTGCTAAATGGACTTAAGAAAGAATCATCGAAGGTTTTATCCTTTCTTATAAGTTGGATTTTTTAGTTCATCTTTAAGATAATGTAATGATGATATTGGAATCAAGCGCATCAACCTTAGATCACCTGAACTTCACATGAGAATTGTAATCGAGATAGAATATAGTGTTGTGATGATATATGTATCCTTGAATTCGAAGATGTTTTAATCCGTAAGATCATTCATAATTGTATGGGCATGATTTGTATGAGGATAACGTACGTTAATGACTGTGGACTTCGTACGCTTCATCACCAATCGAGACAGTCGTCTGCTCAGTGAGAAACTGTCATATGTGCGTTTAGCGTACACTAAGCTATGTAGCTTACGTATGTTATTGGGCACAATTAACGTACGCTACGTGTGGTACGTAACGTACGTTATATAATCAGACGAGTCAGTCGACTGATCAGAGAGGAACTGTCGATGCATGGTTAGCATACGCTAGACTTCGTAGCTTACGTACGCTAACGAGCAGGCTTAACGTATGCTACAAAGGGTACGTAACGTACGTTAAGCAGGTCATACAGGATACGTTTTATGAACTTTCGACCGTAATTTGGATTGTAAGATGTTCGTACGACGTGATATGAACTCTATATTATTCCTTTTGTTTAAAGGTTGGAGCTTTGATACGTGATTAATCGAAGGGGAAACCTTCGAGTGTTTTGATATTCATGGAAGTGTTATTCTTGTCATCGAATCGAGGCAAGTACTTCAATTATTTTATGTATTGATGTTATACATATTGTTGTGCATATATGTCGTTGTTGTATGTCCACCTCGTGTTGGTCTGACGGGATCATCGGGGGATCTATGCTAGCGTGCGCTGGATCATCGGGCGGGTTTTACCACCACGGGTTGGTCTGACGGGATCATCGTGGGTTCTAGGCAGTGAACGTTGGATCATCGGAATTACCATGTGTACATTATGATGTCATGTTGTGATTATCATTTGTGTATGATATTTATGAGTTTCTCGCAGGAAGAGGCTCGTTCATATTCTATCATTTATGTTAGTTTTGTTCTTTGTGAATCATAGAATAATATGTTGTGGTACTTGTACTAGCATCGTTGTGCTAACCCCTTCGGGGGTGAATATTTGTTTATGTTCAGGATCCAGGAGAGCAGGAAAACAACCACTGGAGCTGCATGACGACGAGGGTGCAGAGTGATGTTCCGGCCGGGGTCAATTGTCTATTGTTTATGTTGTTTTAATAAGTACTCGAGTACGTCGTCGTTTGTGATGTTAAATTTGGTGATGTATTAATATTCATCATTTGAATGTTTTTATTTTCGGCATTGGCCCAGAACTGTTGTATTTCATTTCAGTTACTTTCATATGTTGGTATCTATTATTGTATTTTCATTTCTACAGCCTTGTACATTCTTATGCAAAGGATTTACGGCGCTGTAATATTCCTGAATATATCTGGGGTGTTACAGGCAGAAGGGTTGAGAAGTCCGGTTACGGCCGTAAGCCATGGCCAGTTACGGCCATAAGTGCCCGATAGGGATCGGCTATTTAAGGCCTGAGCACCGCCATTTCCATAATTTTCTTCGTTTGTCACGATCCTTCGACAGAAATTGATGGTTTTGAATGGGAGCATCATAGAACATCATTTTTTGTAAGTTTGATTCATGTTTAACATCATATTCCGCCTCGTTTCATCCGGATTGAAGGTAAGAACACTTGAACCCTTGGTTTTGGGGATTTTTGGGGTTTCATGATGTTTTGACCGATTTCATTCGTTTTAACTCAAATTGTTGATAGAATTTCGTTGTATTCTCGGAATCATTCATTATTTTTGAAGATTTGTGGAGCAAATTCGAGAATTCCTCTGTTAATCGATTAAATTGGACTATGCCATCAAAGTGTCCGATAAATCGCTTAAATGGGTAGAACTTGGGAAGTTCTATACATTTTCTTAGGATTGTGATTGAATTGATATCGTTGTGATTTAGGAACGAACTTTTGAAGGAGGTTGGATCGGGACTCTTTTCTTTCGTCGATTTCTTGCACCGTGTTAATCAAGGCAAATGTTTACTTGTTCGGTTGTAATGTATCAATATGTAATTCCATTTACATTTCATGAGTATTTTGTTTTGTATTGCATATTGACGAATGTTCAGTAATGTTCTATTAGGATTATAGTATACAGTTGATGATTGTTGAGATACTTGGATATTCTTGTGAAGATCGTAGTTTACAGTTGGTCTTGATGAGATTATGGATGTTCACGGTTATGGTATGCGTCCGGAAGGAACCTGGACCGAGGTATGTTTTTATGGTAATCGTACATAGAGGATTATGTATGGGAAAGTATCGGTATTGAGGTATTATACAATATTGTTGTGATATTGGGATTTTATATGATATTATCGTGATATTGGGATTATGATGAGGATCGTTGGATTTCCGGAAGTGGTAAGGTTATAATTGTGGTTTTCATTCTGACGATGCATGACATATGAATATTTATGGTTATGTATTTGTGGTTATTTGTTGGAAATTATGGCTGACCTCGTTGTGGGACTTATTTTTTTCAGGGATTGAAGATTTGATAGAGCGGTCGTGAAGAGACGAGGATCCCGGATGATACTGGCTATGGCATATAGTGGGGAATCGTGTATTGACTGTTTATTTATTATTGATGTAAAATGTATTTTCGAACTGTATTTTATCCGCTGCGTTAATTCTTTCAAAATATCTTTCGGTATTTTTCAAACTGAGTTTTATTTCATAAAACCGATCCCCTAAATCGAATTTTGGCATTTTCGCCTTGAACGTTTTATGACGGTTTGACAAATGATTTTGTGAGTTTTGGAAAATACTACCGTCACCTGCCTTTTGGCGTATTTTGAAATGGTTTTGTAAATGTTTTTTAGCCTGGTGGGTTCCGGCGCGGAATCCACGGTGTGTAATATTCTCGGGCTGAACTGGGGGTGTTACAATTATGGTATCGGAGCCCAAGGTTTTGCGTAACCGGTCATGTGTGTTATGTGGCTCTACCGATGTGGTAGTAGCGTGGTTTTTGTGTAAATGGATTTGTGACTATTTTGAAATGTATTGTTCTGGAACTGCGTGATTTTTGAGTACTGTCGTAGTGATGTGTGGGTTTGGGAATTGTTGGTGTTTCCAAGACCGACGAGGCAGGGACTGTCGCCGGTGCCATAGTCATGTGCAATGGGCGGCTCCAATCGGGAAGTGAACACCGGTGCGAGGCACGTGCAATGTGTGGCTTTCGATGTGGAGTGAAACGCCGGTGATACGGGCATGTTTCAAGGAGCGTCTCATGCGCTCTAGGTGAGGAGGACACATCGTCACAAATTCCACATAGAACTCGACAGTGCTCTAAACTAAAATGTGATCTTGGCGGAGATCAATCGTCTGTAAAATGTGTGAGTAATTTCGAAAATTAACAAATTGTTGGTATTTGTATTATGTTGTATTGTGATTTTCGAAATGGAGTCATATGCTAGTATCACGGGAGATCATCATCTTCACGGACCTGTAAGTATATTGTTTGGATTGTTCGAGAATGATTGGTTACTCTTGATATTGTTGGATTTTTTTTATTGAATTGTCGTCTGTAATAAGATTTCAAGTTTCGAGGACAAAACTTATTTTTAAGGGGGGTAGAGTGTAATACCCAAGGTTTTTATTTTCGGTCGACCCAAAGTAGTTGTCGTTTGGTGCCGGTTTATTGTTCGTGTTGATATTGGATTTCTTGTTTTGTCCTCGTATTGTTTTGAATCATAAATCGGTGTGTTGTGAAAACAGGATGTCGAATGACTGAATCGGATTGTTAAAGTTACGGCCGAACGGAGATGGACATTTCGGAAAAGGCAGCTGGCCGAGTTGCGGCCGTAAGGACCTGCCAGTGCCGCACATGTTCCGGTAGTGACTTGCTGGGATGGACGGTTACGGTCGGCAGTGACTTGTTGGGATGTCCGGTTATGGCCGACAGTGACTCGTAAGGATTGGCCGATAATGACCGTAAGGTTGTGGCCGGGAACGGCCGTAAGGCCGATTACATACTTAAAGGGGATGCCGATAACGGCTGTAAGGATATCGGCCAAATTGGGCAGAAGGGTTGAGAAGGCCGGTTATGGCCGTAAGCTATGGCCGGTTACGGCCGTAAGTGCCCGACACGGATCGGCTATTTAAGGCCTGAGCACCGGGTCACTCGGCCATTTCCACAATTTTCTTCGTTTTTTCGTGATCCTTTTGGCAGAAATCGATGGTTTTGAACGGGATCATCATAGAACATCATTTTTTGGAAGTTTGATTCATGTTTAACATCATCTTTCACCTCGTTTTGTCAGGATCGAAGGTAAGAACACTTGAACCCTTGGTTTTGGGGATTTTTGGGGTTTCATGATATTTTGGCCGATTTCATTCGTTTTAACTCAAATTGTTGATAGAATTTCGTTGTATTCTCGGAATCATTCATTATTTTTGAAGTTTTGTGGAGCAAATTCAAGAATTCCTCCGTTAATCGATTAAATTAGACTATGCCCTCAAAGTGTCCAATAAATCGCTTCAATGGGTAGAACTTGGGAAGTTCTATACGTTTTCGTAGGGTTGTGATTGAATTGATATCGTTGTGATTTAGGAACGAACTTTTGAAGGAGGTTGGATCGGGACTCTTTTCTTTCGTCGATTTCTTCGCACCGTGTTAATCAAGGCAAGTGTTTACTTGTTCGGTTGTAATGTATCGATAAGTAATTCCATTTATACTTCATAAGTATTTTTTGTTGTATTTCATATTGATGAATGTTCAGTAATGTTCTATAAGGATTAGAGTATATAGTTGATGATTGTCGAGATACTTGGATATTCCTGTGAAGATCGTAGTTTACAGTTTGGTCTTAATGAGATTATGGATGTTCACGGTTATGGTATGCGTCCGGAAGGAATATGGACCGAGGTATGTTTTTATGGTAATCGTACATAGAGGATTATGTACAAGAAAGTATCGGTATTGAGGTATTATACGATATGGTTGTGATATTGCGATTTTATATGGTATTATCGTGATATTGGGATTCTGATGAGGATCGTTGGATTTCCGAAAGTGGTAAGGTTATAGTTGTGGTTTTCATTCTCACTATGCATGACATATGATTATTTAAGGTTATGTATTTGTGGTTATTTGTCGGACATTATGGCTGACCCCGTTGTGGGACTTATTTTTTTCAGGGATTGAAGATTTGATAGAGTGGTCATGAAGAGACGAGGATCCCGGATGATACTGGCTATGGCATATAGTGGGGAATCGTGTATTGACTGTTTATTTATTATTGATGTAAAATGTATTTTCGAACTATATTTTATCTGCTGCGTGAGTTCTTTCAAAATGACTTTCGGTATTTTGCAACCGAGTTTTATTTCAGAAACCGATTCCCTAAATTGATTTTTTGGCATTTTAGCCTTAAACATTTTATGACGGTTTGATAAATGATTTTGTGAGTTTTGGAAAAACTACCATCACCAGCCTTTTGGAATATTCTGAAATGGTTTTGTAAACGGTTTTTAGCCTGGTAGGTTCCGGCGCGGAATCCACGGCGTGTAATATTCCCGGGCTGAACCGGGGGTGTTACAGTGGTGATGCCGTTTGGACTGACTAACGCACCGACAGTGTTCATGGAATTGATGAATTGAGTTTTCATTGATTATCTGGATCGTTTTGTGGTTGTTTTCATCAATGACATTTTGATTTACTCCCATGACCGTGAATAGCACGAGTACCATCTCCGCCAGGTTCTCGGTGCACTGAGGCGAGAACAACTCTATGGAAAATTTTCTAAATGCGAGTTCTAGATGTCCGAGGTTAATTTTTTGGGGCATGTGGTATCGGTTGATGGAGTTTTACACTAAACCCACAGAAGACAGAGGTTATCCGAGATTGGCTACTTCTGAAGAACGTGAAGGAAGTTCGTAGTTTACTTGGTCTAGTAGGCTATTACAGACGGTTTGTGGAAGGCTTTTCCAAGATTGCTCAACCGCTGACTAACCTATTGAGGAAAGATAAGAAGTGTACGTGGTGAGAAGCGTGTCAAAAAAGCTTTGACAAACTCAAAAGTCGATTGATTTCGGCACCAGTTTTGGTCTTACCACAAGGGACCGAAGGATTCGTGGTGTATAGTGACACATCAAGACGGGCCTTGGATGTGTGTTAATGCAGAATGAGAAAGTAATTGCCTATGCATCAAGACAATTGCGACCCTATGAGGTCAACTACCTGACCCACGACTTGGAGCTAGCAGCCTTGGTGTTTGCTTTGAAGATTTGGCGCCACTACTTGTATGGAGTCACCTGTCAGATTTTTACTGATCAGAAGAGTCTAAAGTATATTTTTACTCAGAAGGAGTTGAACATGAGACATAGGAGGTGGATAGAGTTGATTAAATATTATGACCTTGAGATCTTATACCATCATGGGAAGGCAAATATGGTTCCCGATGCCCTTAGTCGTAAGACATTGCAGGAGCAAATGCTTGCCCGCTTGACAGTTCAAAGAGAATTACAGTTAGAACTTGTGAGATTAGGTATTGAAGTCTGGTTACAGCGTGTTCAGGGACAACTTTGCACACTTGAAATTTCGTCGTCCCTTGACGATATAATTAGATCGAAGCAGGTTACGGACCCGTTCTTATCTCGGATTTAGAATGAAACAACTCAGAGGAAGGCTCATTGATTTGTGATCTACGGGGATGGACTTATACGTTTTAAGAATCGAGTTTGTGTACCGGCAGATGAAGAGTTGAGAAACGCTATCCTGAAAGAGGCTCATGTTACCCCATACTCCATCCACTCGGGGTCTAGCATGATGTACAATGATTTGAAGCAATATTATCAGTTGGGTAATATGAAACGATAAGTTGCAGAATTTGTTTCGAGATGTTTGACCTGTCAGCAGGTTAAGATTGGCATCAGCGACCAGCAAGTATGCTTAAACCACTCCCAAAATAGGAGGATATATTTATAGACTTTATAACTAAATTACCGATGAGTTGTCGAGGTATGAATATGATTTGGGTGATTGTGGATCATCTGACCAAATCAGCCCACTTCTTGGAGATTAAAGACACGTGGGGTCCTGAGAGGTTGGCCCAGCTGTTCATCAAAGATATTGTAAGGTTACATAGTAATCCCAAGAGTATTGTATCAGATCCTGATGGACGGTTCGTGTCACATTTCTGGAAGGCAATTCATCATGCGATGGGTACGCAGTTGAATTTCAGTACAGCATTTCATCCTCAAACCAATGGCCAGTCTGAGAGGACTATCCAAACTCTGGAGGATATATTGAGGGTGTGTGCTCTCGATTGGAAGGACTATTGGGAAGCCCAACTACCTTTGGTGGAGTTCACCTACAATAATAGTTGGCATGCTTTGATTAAGATGGTACCTTATGAGGCATTGTATGGCTGTCGATGTAGGTCCCCTTTGTGTTGGGATGACTTATCTGAATCTCTGGGTACGGAACCCAATATGTTGTTAGCATCTCGTGAGAAGATCGCTCTGATTAGGAGTCGTTTGTTAATGGATCATAGCCGGATGAAATCTTTTGCAGACAACCGTCGACGACCGCTTGAGTTCGAGGTTGGTGACCATGTGCTAGTCAAAATTTATCCTACACGAGGTATTTTTCATTTTAGGAAGAGAGTCAAGCTGAGTCCGAGGTATATTGGACCGTTCGAGATTTTGGAACGTGTAGGAGATTTGGCCTATTGTCTGGCGTTGCCACCGGCTTTAAGTTGGATTCACAATGTGTTTCATGTTTCCCAATTGAGGAAGTATGTTGCTGATCCTAGCCATATACTTCAGTTCGAAGAGATTGAGATAGACGACCATCATTCGTACGAGGAATGTCCCGTGCAAATACTCGAGAGGAGGATCAAATGGTTGAGGAACAAGACGATTCCACTACTGAAGGTTCAGTGGTCACGACACCGGATCGAGGAGGCTACGTGGGAAACCGAGGTTAGCATGCGGGAGAGATATCCTGAGTTGTTTACCCTTTAGTTTTGAGGAAAAAACTCTTTTTAAGGGGTTCAGTATGTAATATCTGACTGTAATTTTTCATCTTTATTGTTGTATTACTCGGATGATTCGAGTATCGTCATATCATGTTTGTACTTAGTGAGAAATACTAGAATCGAATTAATTATAATTGTCATTTGCACTATGTTTGATTGTTAGATGTTGTATGGAGAATTGCATTTTTGACTATATCCTTAGTAGTTAACGTACGCTACAATTGTAGATTAGCGTACGTTAAGTGTGTTACTTTACATACGTAAAGTGTTAGGGTTACGTACGTAATATAGGGAATCAGATCACACCTCGACTTTTGGCATGTAGGGATATGCATGAGCAGGATTTTTGGCTTGATCGAGACAACCAAGTCAATGGGCATTACGTATGTAATGTTTAGGTTATAGCGTACGTAATGCAGGTGAGCTTACGTACGTCTTTTTCTGGCAACATACGTAAGGGTGTGTGTGTTTTGAGGCACTAACTTCTGGAGGATCCTTACGTCCGTAACACTCGTGTGTTAGCATACGTAAATGGTTCTAACGTACGTTAACCATTCCGGTAGCGAACGTTAAGTAAAATGCATCTTAGAAAAGACATGTCTCGTCTTTCATTTTTGCACGAACCAAACTCGAGTATCCTCCATAGAAATCATTCCTCTGCCTTCCTAAGTCGATATTATCCCCTTCCATCTTGTCTTGGAGCTTCATAACTTGGTTTGGAGCCTAGGAGATTGAAGATTAGATGTGTTCTTGAAGTCTTTGGAGTAGTTTTTTATTTTCATGAGGTTGTTTATCTAAACTTTTGTTAAATCCATATTGATGATGATGTTAATAATGACTACTTCATATGATGTTATATTAATCAAGTATAACATGTTGATTATTAAGATTATGAACAATTGGTGAAGAAAATGAATATTACTTCTTGAATTGATGAAATATTGAAAGATAACGTGGTTGTTAATGATTCTTAGGAAATCATGATAAGAACATGACGATTAGAGTTTAGAAGTATGTTCTTAATGCTAGAAGATTTCAAAGATGTTATAATCATTCTTTTTCGAGGGTTTAGCAAATTCATTGGTAGATAATGATGAATTATGAAGAAAGCAAGTATAGTTTTGATATATTCAAGTTAAGCCGGATGATTTTATGAATTAGGATAGTATAAATCATCATATTTAAAGTTGGTTAGTGTTCTTAAGAAGATTATGATGATTGTTGATGATAATGTCATAATAGATTGGGTAATTGAATTCATTAATGATAATCATTGTGTAATAGGTAATCATAAATGTTGAAGAACCTTAAGGACATGCTAAGACGATTATAAAAGGTGAATTGGATGTGTTGAAGTTCGTTAATAGGCGATATATGTTCATTGAGATAGGTTGAACCTATTCGGTTTGAATTGCGGGTGTCGTTCCTTATGAATTGGATATCGATATTGTATGAATGTGTTGCTGAATGAGTTAAATTTCATTCAAGGTTGCTTGTTTGAGTGAGTGCTGTTAGTCGGGGAAACTGTTCGTTTGTTTGTTTGCAGAAGGACTGTTTTCGTCTATGGAATTGAGGCAAGTTATCTTGCTTGGTTATAATGATTATTGAATTCTTGTGAACATTATACATTTCGTGTATATGTAATGCTTTATGAATTTGTGATTCATAATGTGGTATTGTTCTTGATCGTGTTTTCTGTTTCATTATGGGATTGTATTCCCAAGTTCACCACCTAGTATCGTTGGTCTCGTTGATCATTATCGTCAATTCGGTGAGTTTCTTGATTCTTGTTGGATATGTGATTTATTGAGTTTCATTGTCATGTTGTATCGTGACATATCTGGAGTCATATATGTGTGTCGATTTTTTATGTGTAGGATTTCAGGAACATATGGTCATGCGTTGATGTTTCCGTATTGGACTGTGCACACGAGACGTAGTTCGTGAGTCTAATTAGGTACATTGTCCCACGTATATCCTGGATTCCATATACGGGGTAGACATGTGCACGGATATATTTCCGGGTCGGGCGTACTGTGATGTCGGTCTTGAGCCATGTTGATTGGTCGTTCATATTCCTTGTATGATTGGTTATGTCCGACGGTTGCGACTGGTTGTTCATCCGCCCAAGAGGTATGTTCAATAGTCGGGTTGTTTCCTTGAGATCCAATATTTGTAAATTGTATAATGTCTTGAGAATTATTATCTTGTATATCCGACCCTGTGGTTTGGGCGAAATACTAGTGTTGTATTTTAGGTCGAGGCAATGCCAAGGCACGAGAAGAGCACAGTGACGGCGAAGAGTTTGAAGGATACTAGTTCGGGGGGCCCAAGTCATTGTCTGGTTATGTTTAAAACCGTGTAATCTTACTTTTTCGCTTCATTTAAGCTCTTGTTGGTTGTACTATTATTTTGAGCATATTCCATCTTCATATGGTTTATACTGGTATTGGGTCATGTGTATCATGAGGCTATTAGCCGTACAATGGGTAAACTCCTAATCGCGGTAATGATTATTGTCTTGTGGTTCGGTATCACAAATTATGATATGACTAATTTATGTTTTAGTATCGCCTGATGGATCCCAGTGTGGGGTCCACGGTACTATATTAGCCACCGTATTTGGGGTGTTACATTCTTATTCACTTAAGTTAGCAAAAATAGAAGATCTATCAAAAAAGGTCGATGACATGTCTCGTCCATCTACTCAACCTGTGAAGATGGTGCAAACTTCACAAGCTTTAACTCTATCATCTGAAATTTGTGGAGTATCCCATAACAACACTGTGTGTCCCTTAGTACAACATGGACTGTCATTCCCACCACAAGAGCAAGTGGCTTATTCCCAGAACTTTCAGAGGCAAGCGTACAGCCCCTATGGGCCAACATACACTAGAGGGTACAAGAATCACCAAAACTTTTCTTATACAAACAATAATAATGTGTTAAATACAACACCTCAAGATAAAATAAGCTCAGGTGAGAAGAAGCAATCTCGAAGCTGGCCAAACAACAATTGACATATCAATAAAGCAATGACGCTTCAATTAAAAATTTGGAGACACAAGTTGGCCAAATGGCCAAAACTCTTTCAGAAAGATCCCAAGGCATGTTACCTAGAACTATCAAGGTAAATTCAAGGAAGAATGTCCAGGAAATCACAAGAAGTAATTGAGTGAAACTTCTTAAATTTTTGGTAGAAAACCATATGCAAAAGCTGAAACACAAAATGACTCAAGAGTCCGAAAAAAAGAACCTGAATCCTGAGCTTCATATAAAATAGGTCCAGTTGTTATCAAATCTTATGTACCACCAATCCCGTATCATAAATGTTGGAAGAATCACAAGCTCGATGCGCAGTCGGGTAAATTTTTGGAAGTTTTCAAAAAATTACACATCAACATTCCATTTGCCGATAATCTATCATAAATGCCAAGCTATGCTAAAGTTATGAAAGATAATCTTTCCAATAAACGAATGCTTGAAGAATATGAGACGGTCAGGTTTACTGAGGAATGCAGTGCAATACTGCAAAATAAGTTGTTGCCGTAACTACAAGATCCGGGGAATTTTACAATCCCGTGTATAGTTGGTGAACTGAATATAGGCAAAACACCTTGTGGTATAGGGGCAAGTATCATTTTGATGCCCATGTCAATTTTTACAAAACTAAACTTGGGAGAGGCGAAAGCAATAATTGTCTCATTGTGATTAGCCGAATGATCGATCAAATATCCACGAGGGATAATAGAGGATGTGTTGATCAAAGTTTACAAATTCATATTTCCAATAGACTTTATCGTTCATGACACGGAATAAGATCAAGATATTCCTATAATCTTGGGACGCTCATTTTTTGCAACCGGACGCGCTCTTGTTGATGTCTACAAAGGAGAACTAATTCTCAGAGTGCAAGACTAGCAAGTCACCTTAAATGTCCTAAAATCTTTGAACCATTCTCCCGGAGATGATTCTTGTTTAAGAATTGATGCAATTGATGACATGGTGACCAAGTCATTGGAGAAAATTCTATCAAAAGAACCCCTTGAGACATGTATTGCAAATTTTTTAACCATTAAGAAGAAGACTATCATTTGACTCAAATAGTTAACTATCTGGAACTAGTACCACTTTTCAGAAGACATTCATACTTCAAAGTTGACCGCAAAGTCGATCACTGGAAAAGCTAAATTGATATGACAAGTAGTTAAAGACCTAAAAAAGTGTTTGTTGGGAGTCAACCTAATTTTTATTTTTGCAAAATAAATAAGTTTGGGGGTAGCGCAGAAAAGTTCAACAACCAGAATAAGGAACCATCTCATTCTCAAGTCCAGTGAGTTTTTCTTTCATTATTCTCAAATTGAAAAAGAATTGCTAATTTGATTTTATTGTATTTTTTATTCTCAAACTTTTTTACTTATTTTTATTTTATTTTTCGTTTTCTCAATTCTACACCCTTTTAGTTCCTCAAACACGGCTATATTTTTCTCTTATTACGGCCACACCCCTCTTATATTATGGCTATAACCTTTCTGCCTCCGAATTATAAATTCATGTACTACAATTATGACTTTATGTATTCCCTTACTTTTACGCCCGTATCAAATCTGAAGCATTTTAACAGAGACTTTATTACGGGACATAATTCTTGATTGCAAAAATTCACGTACCATTCATAAGGCATTAACTTTTTGATGTAACGACCGTAACATGAACAAACAAAGCAACATTTTTTTGTATTCACACAAGCAGACGGGAAGGAGCACTCGGAGGGGATTTCTACTTTGTTGGTCCCAAAATTCTAAGGACTGATAGATATCGTCCTGAATAGCTCAAGAAAGAGTTAAGTGTGGAAGCCTTTAGTAAGTACATTGTATGCATTTTAAAGATGTTGCATAAAACAAGGTGCTTAAGGTGCTGTAGTGCATGTAGGAACAATACAAAGTTTGTCAAATTGATGTTTTTAAAAGAGTTTTCTTTAGAGCATTGTTGTGATATAAAAATAGATATGCGTGAGATAATAAATGAAGTAAGACAAGATTTATAGTGGTTCGAAGGTGGGGTAATCCTTCTACATCCACTCTGCTCCACCCAGGCGGAAATTCACTAGAATCAGTAACACACACAAGCTTTATCATCCACAGAGATTGATATACGTTTGGATACACAGCAACACCGTTCAAGCAGATTCGTGATCAAATGGACTTGAGTCAACACTCTCCCACACAAGTCAGTTCAAACTCACAACAGCTAACACCGCCTACACAAGTTGGTTATTAGTTTGCTTCACGATCTACACAAGATCGGACCCCGATCAACACTTGAGAATACAAGTTTGATCATCACCGAATAGCTCTCTAAATGTTTAAGCTCTATCTCTGGAGTGAGGCTATTCTGAGCTGAGATATGGCATTTGCGCTTGTCTTGTCTTTCTTGTCATCGGGACTCATAATGGACTTGTACACCGATTTTGTCCCTGTAGACTTCAAGTCATTTCCGTTTCACGACTTATGCATGCTTGTTAATTTACATGTAGGGTACGTCATCTTTCTATAGCTGGTCGAAGGTGTCCGTTCACTAATATGACTATTCAGGGTTGGTGAGATTTCTGACATTCCCGAAATCATGGCTTTATGGATATAGAAGACTTTTCTTTCTCAATTTTTCATTTAATGCAGTATTCTCTCTTGGCTGTCAGACTCCACTTTTGCCAGGCGCCATTTAATAAGTGTCAAATCCGCATTAAATGCTTTTACACTTGCTCCAATATTTATGAATAAATATTTATCCAGCTAACGGATCTTTGCTGTAGCTTCTTGACAAGTGATTTTCTATAGCATTTATATTTCACTTGTAAAGCCTACAGCTCACCGCCTGTAATATCCGCAATTTTCGATTTTCGGTAAATTTCTTTTTTTGGCCGGAGTACGTTTTGACAAATCTCTCATGACCGTTTCGTCATTCTGAGAATGATTAATTCTACACTTTTTGTCATCCGAGTTCGTTTCGGTGTTGTTTTGTTGAGTTCCGTGCTTTTTAGCGACTTTTCCGCACTTGAGTTCGATTCTTGCGAATCTCGTCCGAAACTGCTGTTTCGAGTTTCCCGCAAGTCTGTTTAACATTGTTAGACGTGTTGTGAACTTCGGTTTGGTTATTCGATCACGTATCGTGATTTCCGGGCATTTTGGGACATTTTGTAATTTCTTGAAAGTTACGGGTATCCATATCTGTAATTGTTGTCTCGACCCGTTTCTTGGTCGCGTATGATTAATTATGGTATTATGTTTTCATTTCGGGCCGTTGATGTTGTCCGCGAACTTTTCGTCGTGTTCGTTCCGTACGTTTTCGGAAATCGGGTCGTCGAGCCACAGTGGTCGCATCGCCGACGGTTGCGGGACTGGCCGGACGATTGCGGGCACCGGCCAGACAGGTGCGGCAGGAACCGACGTAGCGCACGCTACGGCCGGAAAGCTGCGCGCGCTAACCGACAGGTGTAGCGCACGCTATCGGCTGGCATAACGCACGCTATCGGGTCTGGGCAGTGGCGTTCGGAGGTTCTGGACTCGGTCAGGATCGGCAGGTAGCGCACGCTACTGTTGGTCGTAGCGCACGCTAACCGGCAGGGGTAGCGCACGCTGTCGGCTGACTAGCGTACGTTACTTGGGTGAGTTTGTTAGTCCAGAGGCTACTGGACAGGTCGGCTAGCGCGCGCAGGCTTCCGGCCGTAGCGCACGCTAGCGGGAGTCGGGCGGACAGTCATGGTCGGCAGAATTGGTCGGTGGTGCTAGGTCATGCGGGCCATGGCCGAAAGTGCTCGGCCGATACTGGCCGATAGCGCACGCTAGTCCGGGAAGGCTAGCGCACGCTAGTTCCGGCCTAGTATATATATGACAGACCAGCCACTTTTTCATTCATTTTTCATTTCCTTTCTCTTCGGTCCGCGGCTGGAGCTTTGGAGGGGATGAAGCCATGTTGTTAAACAACAAATCCATGAAGTTTCTGAGTTTATATCACCGATCAATCATCCTATAACATCCCTCGATCCAGCGAATCAAGGTTAGATCTTTAAAACCCTACTTTTGGGTAGATTTGGGGGTTTTCGCGTTTTTGTCCGATTCGTTCCGTTTTGTTGATTAATTCATGATGAATATGATTAATCTTGTTGGTATTCTTAGTTTCCCTACGGATTCATGGTATATTTCATGGTTTTTACGGAATCGAGAGGGTTTGGTTGTGGTCCGCCCTCGTTGTTTATATACGAATATACATGAATCGTAGGCGGGTTTTCGGGTGTATTCCAATTCCGTATTCATTTAGAAATGGTTGTGATTGTATTCTTCGAATCTTTAGGTTCGGTTTCGTTGGTTCCTAGCGTTCGTCGGTGACTTTCCTTTCCGTTCGTTGCGTCGTCGATAGTTCAAGGCAAGTATTTTTGGAAACCTTTATGCTTGGCATGGAATGGTAATGTATTTTGTGTGTGATTTGCTCACCTCGGGATGGTCCGACGGGATCACGGAGGGAATCTAAAGGGTTTTTTAGCTAGCCAGCTCGGGAGGGTCCTTAGAGGCCTCGGGCGGAATCTGTAATACCCGTAATTTTGATTTCCGGTAATTTCTTTTTTTCGGAGAAAGTCCGTTTGATGACTCGCTCATGACCATTTCGTCATTCCGAGAATGATTAATTCTGGACTTTTTGTCATCCGAGCTCGTTTCGGTGTCGTTTTGTTGAGTTCCGTGCTTTTTGGCGACTTTTCCGCACTCGAGTTCGATTCTTGCGAATCTCGTCCGAAACTGCTGTTTCGAGTTTCCCGTAAGTCCGTTTAACTTTTTTTGACGTGTTGTGAACTTCAGTTTGGTTATTGGATAACGTATCGTGATTTTCGGGCGTTTTGGGCCATTTTCGTAATTTCCCAAAGTTTGGGGTAATTACTTTCCGTTGTCGAATTTCGAGCCTTCGGGTGGTCGGAATCGTGTGTTCTCTTAGTGCTCGGATTCGTCTTTGCGAGTACTTCGTAACCGTATTTTCGATTCGTATTTAGGTTCGGGTTTCGGGGTCGTTCGGGCCGTCGGAGTTGGCCCCGGCCGAGTCATGGCCGGGCAGTCAGGCCCTCAGCCGATCGCCGAGTTACGGCCAGAGTGCTCGCAGCTACGCACGTAAGCCTCGCCGGTTACGTGCGTAACGATGCCGCATTTCGGGCGAGACTTCGCCCATGGCCGATTACGTACGTAAGGGCCCTACGATTACGTATAAGCGTCGGCGGTGTCCCGCTATAAGGCCCGGCGTGATTTTCATCATTTTCCTCACCCGTTTTCTTCCCTTCCGCGGCTGAATGTGTCTTTATCATGGTTCCATGTTGTTAGACAATTAATCCATGAAGTTTTGAGGTTCATATCATCAATCATCCGTCCTATAACATCCTCCGATCTACCGAATCAAGTCAGATTTCCTAGAAATCTAGTTTTGGGGAATTTGGGTATTTTGGTTGTTTTCCTCCGATTAATCCGATTTAACTTAGGATTATAATGGATTGATGATTATTTAGATATATTATATCATTTCCTTTGCTATTCCATGGTTGGATCGTATCGATTCATTGTTTTGGTCGAGTTCTTGATCGACGCCTTGAAGGTGTCCGGTAAAATGTCTTAGAGGGGTTTTCGGGCGTTCTACGATTATCCTTCCTCATATGATTGTTGATTTATGGATTATATGATGTTAGGGTCGATTTTCTTACGAAGAAACCGATTTGAACCCTTCCGTTCGTTGTCGTCTTCCTTTTCGATAGCATCGGGCGTTTCGAAGCTTTCCGGTTGAGCCGTGTTCGTCGGAATACTTGCGTGCCAATTTCGAGGCAAGTACCTTGTCCATATAATTCTTGTTTTAGGGATACGATAATTAGTGACCGTCTCTATATGTTTATTTGATCGTTGTTTTGAACTTTCGAAAGATTCGATTTAGCCTTGTTAGAGGCTTGCTTTCAAAATGCGTGTGTTTTGTGAATGGTGTGGTTTGAGAATGACTATGTGATTTCTATGGATATGTTTGGTGTAGATGTTGCACTTGGTATTGCGTGTGGACGTATATTATTTCATTTCAGTGCGTTGTGGTTGACGTGGTGTTTTGCTAAGTGTTTGATGCCTCTGAGTTTATTGTATTTTGACCCCTGCATGGGTAAGTGTTTGGAATTGAGTTGTATGTTATTATTGAAAGACCAAATCGGTCTACTGAGTCATTTTAGCCTTAAAGACGATGTTTAGATGTTTGATTTTAGTTATCAGCCTGGTAGATCCTCGAGGAGAGGGTCTACGGTGTGTAATATCCCTGAGTGGATTGGGGGTGTTACAGAATGGTATCAGAGCTTAGGTTGTGGAAACCTAGGCTGTCGGGTTAGTGGTGTCTATTGAATTTTTGTCTTGTCGGATTTTGTCTGACTAAGTCGTGTCGCGACGCGTCGTCTGAGTTTGTTGGTCGTGATTAGTATCGTGGGCGATCATCATCTTCGTGCGACCTGTGGATGTAAGTCTCCCTTATTTGTGTTGAGCCTCGTGTGACACGAGCTATTTTTATGATTATTTGTTAAGTGACGGAATCCTCTTATGGATTTTGATTTCTTGATACGTGACTATTTGACTCTCATTTTTCGTTCGAATGAGGAGTATTGTTGCTGGACTGTGCATGTCGAACTGTATTTCTTTTATCCGCTGTGTGAGTTCTTTTGTAATGGATTTCGGTATTTTACCGACTGAGTTTTATTTCAAAAACCAATTCCCTTAATCGAGTTTTTGGCATTATGGCCTTGATCATTTTGGCGAAATTCTTATGACGGTATTTAGTATTTTGTAAATGGCTTTTGTAAGTTTTTGAAATATTACCGTCATCAGCTTTTTGACGTTTTTGTAAATGGTTTTTAGCCTGGTGGGTTCTGGCGTGAGGCCCACGGCGTTATAATGTTCCGTGTAATTACCTGAAATTTTTGGGCATTCTAGCCCATTGAATTATCTTTGAAAATCTTGAGTATCTTAGAAAATAAATTTCGAGACGTACTTTTAAAATGAATTATTTTCTTGTGGTACATCCAAGGTGCCACAATATGTTTCAAAATTCTTCTAACTCGAGGACCAAAATGTTTTGAGATATTTTCAATGTTTTATAAACACTTTTACTTAGATCCGAGGGTCGAATATTCTGAAAGTCTTTCACTAAGAGAGGTTGTCCTCATTTTTGTTCAAACGCAAGACGATTTTCAAAGTCTCGATAACAATGTTTGCACTACTTTTTGTAAAATGATACTCAAGATCAACCGGTGTTCCCAAACTATTTTCAAAAGGTGGTTTTCGTTTTTAAAACCCATCATTTCGTGTTTGTAGTCGGAGAAGGTGTGTATGATGTTGGTATTGTTGTTAGGGTGTTAGCCCTCCGAATTGTGATTGAATTGGTGGTGTGAACGTTGAGTCATTCGCCACGCATATGTTTTGTTAGCCCTCTGTGAGAGGTGTGAACTGGTGTTTACTGTTTATCGCCTCGTGGTGATTTGCGTGTTGTCGCACTAGTGTGAGTTGTTAAAGCTTGGATTTTTGTGCGTTTATACACATGGGTGATTGTTTCATGATGTTTGTGATTGTGTGCTGGCTATCGTTCGGGATGTTGTAATCGTCGAACGATGTCGTTGTTGTTGTGATTTTTGTATGCATTGATATGTTATGCTGAGTTGGCATCTCCGGTATGTTGTTTTGCGGTGTTTTGTTCCATTGTATCGAGCATTTGTATTTTCGGTATGCGGAGCCGAGACGTTTCAACCGTGATGTGCCGGGGCATGCACGTGTAAATTGTCCTTCTCGTCGGTAACACATTTCAAGTGTGGAGTCGAGGGACACCGAATTAAATTTTGCGAATTGGCTACCGAGACTTTCGAAGTTCGCGCTTCAGCACAGTCATCGGAATCGGCTTTGAGAGGCCTTTGAAGGATGTTTCTGTCAGTTGCTTGTTGTGTTGTCACCTTGATTTCGTGTTGTGAGTTTTGGGAACGACACTTCTTTTAGAAGGGGTCGAATATAATACCCGTATTATTTTTGGCTTCTGCATTTTCTCTTTCTCAATTCTATCGACTCGTTCGTATTCGTTGATACTTACTGAACTTGTTCTGTATTTCGGTTTCATCGATCGGACGAGCTGTAATCTTGTTTTGGGTCAATCTGGTTATCGCTGTGACTTTTTCGAGTTCGGTTCGATTCTTGTGAACCTTGTTCGGAAGTGACATCATCTGGTTTTATTAGTTCTCTTATTCGAAGTGGATCGGATTTGGAACTCTTGTGTTTTCGACTCTGTCGACTCGTTTATGTTCGTTGACATTTCTGAGCTTGTCCTACCCCTTGCTTTTGTTGATCGAACGAGTGTGGTGTTTCGAAATTACTCGTTTGTCGTTGTGACTTTTCAATTTCTATTCCCTTTCCTATGGATCTTATGTGAATCACATCTTGTTGTTTTCACCAGATCAAATATTGTCTCGAGCCGAGACGTGAATCTGGGAGTTGTTGTTTGAATTTTATTGTTCTTCGTGAATCGAACATGATTGTTCGATTTTTGTTGTCTCGACCGTTGTGGTTCGATCGTTTGTTTGTTCGGTTTTTATTCTCGTTTCGGGATTGTTGAGCGTTCAGGCTCCTTCCTAATTCCCTTAAGTTCGGGAAATTAGTCTCGTTTTCGATCTTCCAACCCTTGGGCAGTGGAATTTCGTATTTGTTCAGCGATTGGCTCGCGTGTTGATTGATGTATCGTTAGGTTGGTCAATCGTGTTGATTTTCGTTCGTTGTGTTTTGCGATTGTTCGGATAATCGACTTGATTGTATTATCTGTTTGATGACGCTTGTCACTTGTTGGTTTTATTGTGTCTCTATCGGTGGCGTTGTGTTGGTCGTCGTAGAGCGTGTTTTCACATCGTATGTCTCTTTGCGTTTCTTGCAACGTTTCACCGTCGGGCGCGAGTTTTCGGTTTTTGTGTATCTCGTCGAGTTTTCCTGGCGGGGATATTTCTTCTCCCTACTTGTTTTAAGTTTCGGGACGAAACTTCTTTTAAGGAGGGTAGAATGTAATACCCGTAATTTCGATTTTCGGTAATTTCTTTTTTTTCGGAGAAAGTCCGTTTGACGACTGGCTCATGACCGTTTCGTCATTCCGAGAATGATTAATTCTGCACTTTTTGTCATCTGAGCTCGTTTCGGTGTCGTTTTGTTGAGTTCCGTGCTTTTTGGCGACTTTTCCGCACTAGAGTTTGATTCTTGCGAATCTCGTCCGAAACTACTGTTTCGAGTTTCCCGTAAGTCCGTTTAACTTTTTGTGACGTGTTGTGAACTTCGGTTTGGTTATTCGATCACGTATCGTGATTTTCGGGCGTTTTGGGCCATTTTCGTAATTTCCCAAAGTTTGGGGTAATTACTTTCCGTTGTCGAATTTCAAGCCTTTGGGTGGTCGGAATCGTGTGTTCTCTTAGTGCTCGGATTCGTCTTTGCGAGTACTTCGTAACCGTATCTTCGATTCGTATTTAGGTTCGGGTTTCGGGGTCGTTCGGGCCGTCGGAGTTGGCCCCGGCCGAGTCATGGCCGGGCAGTCTGGGCCCAGGCCGGCACTGGCCGAGTTACGGCCGGTAGTGCTCGGCAGTTACGTACGTAAGGCCGGTTACGTACGTAAGCCTCGGCCGGTTACGTACGTAACGATGCCGGCATTTCTGGGCAGAGACTTCGGCCATGGCCGGTTACGTACGTAAGGGCCCGGCCGGTTACGTACGTAAGCGTCCGGCAGTGTCCGGCTATATAAGGCCTGGCAGCGTGATTTTCATCATTTTCCTCACCCGTTTTCTTCCCTTCCGCGGCTGAATGTGTCTTTATCATGGTTCCATGTTGTTAGACAATTAATCCATGAAGTTTTGAGGTTCATATCATCAATCATCCGTCCTATAACATCCTCCGATCTACCGAATCAGGTCAGATTTCCTAGAAATCTAGTTTTGGGGAATTTGGGTATTTTGGTTGTTTTCGTCCGATTAATCCGATTTAACTTAGGATTATGATGGATTGATGATTATTTAGATATATTATATCATTTCCTTTGCTATTCCATGGTTGGATCGTATCGATTCATTGTTTTGGTCGAGTTCTTGATCGACGCCTTGAAGGTGTCCGGTAAAATGTCTTAGAGGGGTTTTCGGGCGTTCTACGATTATCCTTCCTCGTATGATTGTTGATTTATCGATTATATGATGTTAGGGTCGAGTTTCTTACGAAGAACCGAGTTGAACCCTTCTGTTCGTTGTCGTCTTCCTTTTCGATAGCATCGGGCGTTTCGAAGCTTTCCGGTTGAGCCGTGTTCGTCGGAATACTTGCGTGCCGATTTCGAGGCAAGTACCTTGTCCATATAATTCTCGTTTTATGGATACGATAATTAGTTACCATCTCTATATGTTTATTTGATCGTTGTTTTGAACTTTCGAAAGATTCGATTTAGCCTTGTTAGAGGCTTGCTTTCAAAATGCGTGTGTTTTGTGAATGGTGTGGTTTGAGAATGACTATGTGATTTCTATGGATATGTTTGGTGTTGATGTTGCACTTGGTATTGCGTGTGGACGTATATTATTTCATTTCAGTGCGTTGTGGTTGACATGGTGTTTTACTAAGTGTTTGATGCCTTTGAGTGAATTGTTTGGATATCTCTGTTGCATTGTGCTATGTGTGTGATTGTGTGAATGTGGGCGGGGCCTACGGTGGCACATGGCATGTAATCATGTGGCCAGGATGCCACAAGCGATTGATCCAACCGTGAGAGCCTAAGAAAAACTACGGTGGCACATGGCATGCGATCATGTGGCCAGGATGCAACAAGTGATTGATCCAACCGTGAGCGCCAAAGATAATCTACGGTGGCACATGGCATGTGATCATGTGGCCAGGATGCAACAAGCGATTGATCCAACCGTGAGATGTGTGTGATTTGTTTAGCTAGCCAGCTCGGGAGGGTCCTTCAAGGCCTCGAGTGGGATTTGTGGCTTCGTCCCGGTCCTAGGCGATGCATGTGTGTGATTTGTTTAGCTAGTCAGCTCGGGAGGGTCCTTCGAGGCCTCGAGTGGGATTTGTGGCTTCGTCCCGATCCTAGGCGATGCGCGTGCGTAATTACGTTGTGTTGATTTTTATGTCCGTCGAGGACACGTGATGTTGGGCTCTGGCCCTGTGAATTGTTGTCGGTTTTCTATTTGCGAAAACAAAACCTTTGGGCTGTGACCCTGTTGATTTTGGAAAGACAAGGATTTGATAATCCTAAATTGTTTTCTATTAAAACTCCCGAGGGTATTTTAAACCATTTTGCAAACCGTTCTCGTTAATTGTGATCTTTCGGATTTGGAAAGTTTTACTCAAACTCTTGCCTTGGGAAATATTCTTTTCATTGTATTTGAATCTTTGAGGATTCCTGATTATTGTTATTCGTGGAATGTGAATTGTATGGCTCGTATTTTTGCACTTGTACTTGCACTAGCAAAACAGTGGAGTTTTGCTAACCCCCGAGTATTCGGGGGGTGGATGTCTATTTTTGGATTCGGGTTTTGGAGCATGGCACAGGGTCGGCACGAAGGATGATGAAAGATGAACGATACTAATCACACGACGATTCGTTGATGTTGTATTGGTCTAATTGTATTTTCTTTTCCGCTGCAGTATCTTTTCCCTGTTGTACGGGAGTTTATTGTATTTTGACCCTTGCGTGGGTAAGTGTTTGGAATTGAGTTGTATGTTATTCTTGAAAGACCAAATCGGTCTACTGAGTCATTTTAGCCTTAAAGGCGATGTTTAGATGTTTGATTTTAGTTATCATCCAGGTAGATCCTCGAGGAGAGGGTCTACGGCGTGTAATATCCCTGAGTGGATTGGGGGTGTTACAGGATCTATGATATTACTCTGTTCCCAAGGCGATGCACGTGCGTGTTTTGTTTTATAATATGGCCAGCTCGGGAGGGTCCTTAGAGGCCTCGGGTGGGATCTATGATATTACTCTGTTCCCAAGGCAAATTATTTGACTGTTTGTTTCCGGAAAAGACATGTCTGGTTTTGTCTTTTGAAATTGATATTGGTGCATGTACTATGAAATGTGTAAGCGATTGGTTTTCCTTGAATACTTATACTAGCATAATTGCTAACCCCTTTGGGGACCCGTTGTCGGGGAAATTCTTGTTATGGATTTCAGGTTATGTTCAGCCAGACGAGCGGGCGCTGGGATGGTACGAGGATGTCGGCCAAGGTTGTTGACATGTGCAATTGAGTCTTGTTATTTCCTACTGTCTCTTTTGATGTGGATGTTTTCCAAATTGTAAACTTATCGATTGTACTCGCGAGTACTTAGGCTTTTCCTTTCGGATTGTGATTGGTCTTCGTTGGAGTTACTGTATTTGTCGGTTGATGTTTATTATGCCGGTTGTACCGGACGTGTTGTTTTATGTTCTTGTTGTTAACAATTGTTTCCTTGCTAACCGAGATGGTTAGTCGAGAGGTGTTTTCTTGTGTTAACCTGGTGGATCCCATGTAGGGGTCCACGGCGCTTTAATACACCTCGAATATCTTGGGGGTGTTACACCGCCGTATCTTTTTGTTTTACCCTGACTTGCTGTATGCTTGTCGTTTGTTGTTAGACTCCAACATCCTTCTTGCTGTAGTTTATAACTGCTGTAGTTTCTGACTACGGTAGAGCTATATTGTAGGTTTTGTACTTATCAAAACTCCAAAAGGATTTATCCTATCATACTCCTTCCAAGCCCTAGTCCAAAATTCCTTCAATCATCACTCCATAACCTATTATTCCACTCCAATCACAATTCACCAGGTTTTTCTTCACAGTTTTTCATTAATTTCATATTTTTTTTAGTTTTTCTTAGTTTTAGATTTGTTCTAAGTTTAGTGAATTTAGTTGGTTTCGATCGTTTTTATGTATATAGTTGTTAGCTTTAATGTTATTAGACTCTAATATCATTGTTCTTTCAAGAAATTATGGCGAGCTGGAGGATTTTAGTTAAAATTTTTCTTCACGTTCAAAATCATTGAACTCGAAGTATCCGATGAAATGCCAAAACAAAATTCCTTAGAGACTTTTTTATGTTTTAGTTAGATTCGTGATGGTTTTTGCTTGATGAATGTAGAACTGTGAATAGAAAAGATACGTTATACACAATGGAGTATATTTATTTGCGATGTTTCCAGGAAAATGATGAAGAAACCAATTAAAGGGAAAAAATGGTCGGTTCATATTTACAAGAACCGCCGCCGAAAAAAGAAGAAGCAAAATACAGGCTGAACTAAAGAAAGGCTTTTTAAAATCGAGGAGTTTTGTAACACCCCCAGATCCGACCGGGAATATTACAGCGCGTGGGCCCTGAGACGGAACCCACAGTTACGTATTTTTATGAATGCAAGTGCACGTTGTCGTAATCAAGTAATAAAGTGATGAGAAAGATATCGTTCCTTCGAGGACTGACGTACTAATTACCAATTTATTCGTATTCTTAATTTTATTTGAACGATCGAATTTTGTGGTTGAAGAATTATTAGAAAATAAATAGTGCGGTAAACTAAAAACAACTAATAAAATCAATAATCTAAAGAAAGTAGATCAAATAAGAGCTAGGATTGAGAAATCACCTCGATTAATCTGAATTAATCTTGATTAATATAATTTATGTAATTTCCTAGTTTATTGAAAGTGAAGATTCTAATATAATCGAATGCCTCTCCCGAGGTCAGTAGAATTTTCTAAGGTGAATAATTCACTCTATTCCTAGGTGAGTTTATTCAACAATAGTCAAATAGTTCTAAAATCTTCAAACGAGCTACGTAATTCTTATGAGTATATTCCTATCTCACAAGACAAAACGGTTTTCCCACAATTTTCACTACTTACTCTCCTATACCGATTCGAGTTACGTAATTATAACAATTCAATTATAGGCCACACAATTAAAAGCATTAAGAACAATTGGGAAAAATTCAATAGAAAAGGGAAATATATTAATAATGTAAAATCAAGAATTAATTCATCAAATCTCGGTTTCATCACAACCCTAGAAATAAAGGGTCTAGCCCGACATGCTAGAAATCAATACACAAAGAGTTGAATAAAGCATAGGAAGAAATTCAAACACAATTGAAGAACTGGCTTCTTCCGTTCTCTAGCCTTTGCTTTTTGCTACTAGGTATTTTTCTCCTCTTCTTCGATGCCCTCTTTTTCTGACCTTCAATGCCTTTTTATAACTTTCCTTCCGCCTCCAAAATGCGTCCGAGAATAGGTCAAAACGGCCTTCAGAACTGCTAATATCGCGAGCTGAATTCAAGGAACCCGCGCCGTGAGTCGCGGCCCGGCTTAAGTGTGATGCGGCCCTTGCCCTTTTGCTGCCAGGCCTGGGCAATTTTTTCCTTACAGGCTGCGGCTCAGGATGAACTTGCCGCGGCCCCTGGTACAGTTTGTACTGGTTACTTCTGGGTGTGCCTGTGCCGCGGCTCTGGCTTGATGAGACACGGTCCTTGACCAAAAAATCTCGTTTTGGCCCGTTTTTTTTCGTTTAAGCTTCGGGACTCTAATTTCCTTCAAAACATATAAACATAATGCATTAAAAACTCATTTATGCAGATTTAAACCCAAAATGGAGATAAAATAATGATAATCAAGCGCACAAAAATACATCTAACAAATACCCCAAACTTAAGCCTTTGCTTGTCCTCAAGCAAAAATCAATTTCAAATAAGACAACAAGTATCGTGGACGATCGTGCAAATCCATAGTGCTCAACTAATTAATACTACCCTGAAAATCTCAGAGAATAATATGGATATCGTACTAGTGAGTCACAGTACGACAATGATTCCACAAGGTAAACATTTCTAGTGGAAATCAATAGCTCATGAAGAAAATCAAGGCTCAAAGATTAACAAACGTGAATTGAGCCGACCGTAAATATGAATGTTGAGAGTATAATAATCCAACTCGCCCAGTCCCACAGTCTCGTGGCAAAAACACAAGAATTTCATAATATTCTCCAGACAGCACTCCCTTATATAAAATCATTATAATAATTCGAGTTAACCACTAGGTTTCGACTCCCGGGATGTTTCATCGGAAGAACCCTAGGGTGGATTTCCATTCTCATGTATCGGGGAACCGTTTGAAGTAAAAGACACTCATGGGGCTCATGAATGCTTCTAGTTACTATGTCTCCCTCTACAGAGGAGAAAAAAAACTCGAATAGCTACTCCCGCACGTCCGATTCAAGGTTGCTGTTTTACGCGAATGTAAACGACGGGTCACGTGAATACATCCGGTTACTTGGCTTCCTATCATCGGAGATGCAATTTTTCTGAACCATTAATCTACTTATGAACGTGTCTATTCAGGGTTGTCGTTTTACGCGAGAGTAAACAACGGGTCACGTGAATACCCCCGGTTACTAAACTTCCCATCATAGAACATGCAAGGCTACTTAAATTTTTGGGAAAAACTGTCTGACTCAATGCCTAACCTTAGGTACTTAATTTAATGCCAACAAGACTAATGTTACTGGCCGACTAGCTAAGTGAAAAGCGCAACCAAATGTATAAACGACAGCTCGTGTAATGCGGACACTACAAACACGTATGTCTCATTTCTTATATGCCAAGACTACCACAATGACGCAAAAAAAATCAGACCGAAATGAATACTCGAGGGAAACAAAAATGACATAATGCGAACTCGACCAATACTCATCCGTTTCTTCAAAAAGAAATCAGAATCATATAATTAGTCTTTCACAAGGCTACACGATATATTCCCGAATGCAAACAAAGTCCAGAATATCATAGAAGACAAGCAAGGCTGGAATAAATAACAACGAAAAAGTGAATTACAACTAACAATACCCCCCCCCCCAAACTTGATATGTACATTGACCTCAATGGACAACAAATAATAATACGCAGTAAGAGAAAGGTCAAGTACTCCCCTAAGGTAAGCTCAGGCGCTGGCATCGGCCTCGTCCGACGAAGTGGGTGGTGTAGGTGGCCTGACCGTAGGAATGAAAGGTCCGTCCGGGCGAAGGATGTGGTCCGTCCAAATAGCTAAATAGTTCAGGTGGTAGGCATTTCTCGCAGCTAAGCGTCTCTCCGCACGCCGATTGGCCCGACGGACCTACTCGTACATCTCCTCTAAAACGGATGCAAGGATGCTGTCTCTCTCTACTCGGATCTCCTCCCTCAAGCCGTCAAACATTGCCTGAAGAAAGTGATCTCTCGCTGGCAGTGGGGTGGACTCGGTCTGATCCTCAGTATCAATTGCCGGCTCATGCGTCAGAAGAAGTGGCTCGAGGGAGCACTCATGTGGCTTGTCTAGAAGAAATCCTCGTCCCCGAGCGTGTGCCCGCGATCCACCCCACTGGTAGAAGTGAGAGATGATAAGATGATCGATCGGACCCTGAGGTGCTATAGTCGGCTCGTCATCCGACCAAGTCATGCCTGGCTGGCGGCATAAGGCACAAATGAGAGAGGGATGTTTTAGCCCCATCTTGGCCCCTCCTTGGATGCACTGGAGAATAGACCGGGACAGACGTGGGGCCACATCAAATCGCAGTCCGGCTGTAATGGCATATAGAAGTCGGGCACGAGGAAGCAGGACAGAGTGGATCTGCGAAGTAGGGCAGACTCGTGAGCAGAGAAAATATAGCCAAGCTCTCCCAAGCCGACTGAGACGGGAACTCTTGAAAAAGAAAGCTGTGGACCCCGGGATGTGTGTTTCCCACACCGAATCCGGCTGAGCAAGCGCCTCTAGCAATGCCTCCCTTGTGAGGCCACCCATAGTCCGCGTGAACGCTGATTCGTCTACCTCAGGTAGCTCGTATAAACTCCGAATCGCGGCTGCGGAGAAGTCCACTGTTTGGCCACGGACGATGACTTCAGTTCGTAAATTCGGCCTTCCCAACATCTGACCTCCCCGGATATGAAGTAATAGAGCACTGGCGTAGAATTCTTGTACGATCGAGATTACGGCTGGCTCGGGCTATGCGGCGAATCTAGTCCATCCCATTTCAGTGATCATAGTTAAGAGCTCTCAGTCTTGGGGGGTGGGAGTGAATCCCCGCTTGGGAATTATGGGACGAGGACGTATTTTCTCATTAAATATGCGATGGATCTTCGGGTTGGAGAATTTTTGGGAATACTCTTCTGTGCGGTTTTGCGAGGTTTCCCCTCTAGGGGGAGAAGAATGAGTCGTAGCACGAGTGGAACTCAACTTTCTCTTGCATGCCATTATGTATTCCTGAAAGATAAAAACAGGACAATCAGACGAATTCAATAACAAAACACCAACCACAACTTGGTAACGTGCAATAACGAATATAGCGTCAAAGACTCACACTTCCGTATGATGTATATGATGCGAAAATTTTAACTCAAACTTGACGTAAGGGGTGGGGGGCATATTGTTCCAATAATCGTCATTGCAGACAAATTGGAGATGTTTAGATTAAAAATTTCATTGAGGTACTTCATCAATCACTTTACGTGCGTAAACTTAAATGAAGAACGAGAATAATCATTGGTGAATTCAATCCCAACAACAAACAAAATCGCAATAATTCATGACAAATCAACGAAACACAATCAATCAATTGATAATCTCAACATATTCCGATAAAAATCTTGATAGAACTTGAGGAAATAAAAACAAATTCATCAATGAATGAAGAACATTACCCCACTTCTCAATCCATGTTGCAATTAAGATTAAGGAATAATGATTACATTATGTTGGATTGAAGAAGATGAGAAGAAGAAGAACTTCGGAGAAGGTGACCTTGTGCCGCACGGAAGAAGAAAGAATTTGTGAAGTGCCTTTGTTTCGGCCGTTTGACTTCTGAGCAGCCTAGCCCCTTTTAAATTCTCGGCAGGGGCCGCGGCACATAGAAAGTGAGCCGCGGCCCATAGTACAGTTTGTTTTGGGCGTTAGGGTGTCTCGCAGTGTGCCGCGGCTCATTGCATAGGTGCCGCGGCTTCCACGGTTAGTGTGCCGCGGCTCAGCACCTTCATGCTGCGGCACAGAGTACAGGTTGATGGACTGATTTCTGGGTCTTCGGCGTGCCACGACCTGGCTTCATCATGTCACGGCTCTTGGGGCAAGTGTGCCGCGTCTCAGAACTGTCGTGCCGCGGCACAGAGTACAGGAGGTTAGCCACATTATTACATTTGTGTGTGCCGCGGCCCTGGGTTTAAAATTTCCCCTAGAGAGTTCCTGCACAGATTTTTTAAATGAAAACACCTATAACATGAGAGAGAAACATAGAAAAGCAAAAACGCCAAAAAGTAGACTCCTAAAATGAAGGAAAACAGAGAAAAAAACTAAAATCTATACTAATACTCGGGTTGTCTCTCGAGAAGCGATAAGTTTATAGTCTTCAGCCGGACCTTTTGAAAATCAATTTGCTTTTCGCAAACACCACTTGGACTCCGCCCCGTCCATCAAACCGTTAATATGTGTTTCAAATTTTTTACCATTAGTTTTTAACAGTTCGATTTTTGGTTTGGACATCCAGCGTTCTTTGCGAAAAGACTTGAACAATAGTAACATCCCAAAACACCCAAATTGCACATGACTTGGCAACCGTTTCACTTCCGGTTTGGTGAACGAACTTATGACGATATGAGAATTTTTCGATGGTGGGTGAACGGATGATGAAGACGACATATCCAAATACCTAAGATACGCGACTCGTTCTTCATTTTTTTAGATGTCGGAGCAACTAAAACAGATTCTGAACACTTCGACTGACAACTTTCCCGGTGTGTGTCTTTTGCAAAAATATCTAAGCTTTCAATTTGTGAACACTTATCGACACTGCTTGGACACGGTAGAGATCGAAACACTTTGAATGTGACTTGCTCATCTTGAACCCGAAGCATCAATTCACCCTCCTGAACATCAATAAGAGTCCTACCAGTGGCTAAAACCAGTCTACCCAAAATAATCGGAATCTAGTGATCCTCTTCCATATCAATCACAATAAAATCAGTGGGGAAAATGAATTTATCAACCCTGACCAGGACATCTTCTATTACCCCTCTCGGATACTTGATGGATCTATCAGCTAGTTGCAAAGAGACCGTAGTAGGCTTGGCCTCCCCAATTCCTAGTTTCTTGAAAATAGAAAGAGGCATAAGATTTATACTGGTGCCGAGATCACATAACGCTCTATCAAAAGATAGCTTTCCAATAGTGCACGGTATGGTGAAGCTTCCTGGATCCTTCAATTTAGGCGGGAGATTTTTCTGCAAGATAGCGCTGCACTCTTCAGTTAGTGCCACTGTTTCATATTCTTCGATCTTCCTTTTACTAGATAGAATATCCTTCATAAACTTCACATAGCTCAGCATTTGTTCCATGGCGTTGACAAATGGAATATTGATATGGAATTTCTTGAAAACTTCAAGAAACTTGGAGAATTGCTTGTCTAACTTTTGCTTTTACAGTCGCTGCGGATACGGGGTGGGTGGCACATAGGCTATCGGATTGTCTGGAAACAATTTCAAGTTTTTAGAAATTTGTGATTCTCCTAATGCCGAATTTTTCTTCTCCTCATCTTCACCTCTCACTTTGTTTTTCCCGGGTTGCTCACAGACTTCCCTCCCACTTCTCAAGCCAATGGCATTAATACTTTCTCTGGGGTTCGTCTCAGTTGTACTTGGCAAAGTGCCCTGAGGTTGGGCTGTTAACAAATTTGCTATTTGACCCATTTGGTCTTCCAAATTGCGATTAGAAGTGGAATGATTCTGTAGAGTGGTTTCCGTGCGGGTCATGAATTGACTCATGTTAGTCGCCAATTGAGCAATCGTATCTTCTAAAGAACCCTTCGGTGGTTGAGGGGACTGCTGTGGTGGTTGAGTGACTTGAGCTTGTGGAGGATTGTTCAATGCTTACCAGTTCCTCCATGAAAAATTTGGATGATTTCGCCACCCTTGGTTGTAAGTGTTATAATACGGATTATTCTGTCGATTTCCATTCCCCATAAATTGAGGTTGTTCCATCCAAGATTGCTCGAAAGGATTTCCGACTTGGCATTCAGCACTATGATGAGACCCGTTGCACCAATTACATGTTTCCATTGTATTGGTAGAAGGGGTATGTGAAAAATCTTGCAATTATTGAGTTAAAGTTGTAACTTGGGCTGATAGTGTAGAGATTGGATTGTTGTCGGAAATTCCCATAACTCGCTTTGGGTTCACCCATTCAGAAGGCCACTGATAAGCGTTTGCAGCCATAGCTTCCAATAAAGAATGAGCTTCAGCCATTGTCTTGCCCATTAAAGCACCTCCAGCGGCTGCATCAACAAGAGTGCATGTAGAAGCACTCAGTCTATTATAGAATGTCTGAATCTGCAGCCAATCCAGTAGACCATGGTGTGGGCATCTCCTTAGCAAATCCTTGTATCACTCTCATGCCTCATGCAGCGATTCCATCTCAAATTGCCCGAAAGTAGTTATCTCATTTCTGAGTCGTGCTGTTTTCGCTGGTGGAAAGAACTTCGCCAAAAAAGCTTGTGCTAATTACGCCCACGTTGTGATAGAGCCAGGCGGGAGTGAATTCAGCCAGAACTTGGCTTGTCCCTCAAAGAGAATGGAAAAATCCGTAGACGAATGGTGTCATCAGAAAATCCGTTATTCTTGAATGTGTCGCATATCTCGAGAAAGGATGCAATATGAGTATTAGGATCATCATTCGCCAGTCCGCAAAATTGGTTCGCTTGCACCATTTGGATGATAGCTGGCTTAATCTCGAAATTGTTCACTTCAATGGTTGGACGCCGAATCCCCGAAAAATTCGCATTGATTTGTGGCAGTGCATAATCATAGAGTGCCAATGCCAGTTGAGCTTGCTGTATAGGATTGTCGATCCCTTGATTTCAGGTGTTGTCAGCCATGGTATCCGTAGTTGACAACTCACGTCTTTCCTTCCTATTTTTCCGCAAAGTGCGCTCGAGTTCGGTATCCAAAGGGAATAGACCTTCGTCACCAAATTTTCTCATGCACTAAACGAAACTCCTGAAAGGAAAACAAATAAAAACAAATTTACACAAAAATAAAATAATGTTCAAATTAAGACTAAAAATATTGAAATTGATATTAGTAAAAACAATCAGTCCCCGGCAACGGCGCCAAAAACTTGTTACATATTTTTATGAACGCAAGTGCACGTTGTCGTAATCAACTAATAAAATGATGAGAAAGATATCGTTCCTTAGAGGACTGACATACTAATTAAAAATTTATTCGTATTCTTAATTTTATTTGAACGATCGAATTTTGTGGTTGAAGAATTATTAGAAACTAAATAGTGCGATAAACTAAAAACAACTAATAAAATCAATAATCTGAAGAAAGGAGACCAAATAAGAGAAAAATCTAGGATTGAGAATTCACCTCGACTAATCCGAATTAATCTTGATTAATATAATTTATGTAATTTCCCAGTTTATTAAAAGCGAAGATTCCAATATAATCTAATACCTCTCTCGAGGTCAGTAGAATTTTTTTAAGATGAATAATTTACTCTATTCCTAGGTGAGTTTATTCAACAATAGTCAAACAGTTCTAAAATCTTCAAACGAGCTATGTAATTCTTATGAGTATATTCTTATCTCACAAGACAAAACGGTTTTTCCCCAATTTTTACTACTTACTCTTCTCTCCCGATTCGAGTTACATAATTATAACAATTCAATTATAGGCCACACAATTGAAAGCATTAAGAACAATTAGGGAAAACTCAATAGAAAAGGGAAATATATTAATAACGTAAAATCAAGAATTAATTCATCAAAATCTCGGTTTCATCACAACCCTAGAAATAAAGGGTCTAGCCCGACATGATAGAAATCAATACACAAAGAGTTGAATAAAGCATAGGAAGAAATTCAAACACAAATGAAGAACTGACTTCTTCCATTCTATGGCCTTTGCTTTCTGCTGCTAGGTATTTTTCTCCTCTCCTTCGACGCCCTCTTTTTCTGACCTTCAATGCCTTTTTATAACTTTCCTTCCGCCTCCAAAACGCGTCCGAGAATTAGGTCGAAAACGGCTTTCAGAACTGCCAAAATCGCGGGTTGAATTCAAGGAACCCGCGCCGTGGGCCGCGGCTCGGCTTAAGTGTGCAGCCCCGCCCTTGCGCCGCCAGTTCAGGCGATTTTTTTCCACGGTCGCAGCTCGGGATGAGCGTGCCACGACCGGTACAGTTTGTACGGTTATACAGGTGTGCACTGTGCGGCTCGCTCGATGTGACGCGGCCCTTGACCAAAAAATGTCGTTTTGGCCCATTTTTCTCCGTTTAAGCTTCCAGACTCTAATTTCCTTCAAAACATATAAACATAATGCATTAAAAACTCATTTATGCAGATTTAAACCCAAAATGGAGATAAAATAATGATAATCAAGCGCACAAAAATACATCTAACACCCACAAGGCTAAAAGATATTTTCGCAAACATTTACAAACACCCAAGAGGCGAACGACAGTACTATCTTTTAAAAACATTAGAAGACTCAATGAAATCCGTTTATCAAAACCATCGTAAAATCTCATTTTAGAGGACAAGGCCTGAAATGCCAGAACTCAACAGTTTGAAAGCATACATTAATTAAGCTATCGCTTACACGTACCGACAAAATAGTTTAGAAAATGATTGCCAAAGTAACCTAAGTTACGAGATACCAAAAGGCCATTTAAAAATACGCACGCAGCGGAAAAACACAAACAATTAAAATACTCTAGCAGCGGAATACAAGAACTGATCAGGAAACTCAATACACAAATACATGCCCTAGCTAGTATCCTCCGGGTAGCTCATCTCTACATGACCGCTACAAGCTTGATATTCCAAGAACCTAAAAAGAAAGCACACGACTAGGTCAGCCATAATATCCCACAATGATAACCATCACATCACATCAATAATTACATACTAATGAGATACTAAGTAAGAATACTACCAATGTAATCTTACCGCCATAACTTTACGCAAATCCACGATTCGTGGTGCAAGCAAGCCAATTTTGTGGACTGGCGAACGATGACCCCAACACACACATCGCCTCATTTCTCGAGATATGTGACACCTTCAAGAATAACGGTATCACCGATGATGCTATTCGTCTGCGGTTTTTCCCTTTCTCTCTAAGGGACAAAGCCAAGTTTTGGTTGAATTCATTACCGCAGGGCTCTATCACGACATGGGCGGAATTAGCACAAGCTTTCCTGGCTAAGTTCTTTCCACCATCGAAGACAGCGAGACTAAGGAATGAGATAACCACTTTTGGGCAATTTGATATGGAATCGCTTCACGAAGCTTGGGAGCGATACAAGAATTTATTACGGAGATGCCCACACCATGGCTTACCGGATTGGCTACAAATTCAAACCTTTTATAATGGATTGAGTGCTTCTACACGCACTCTTGTTGATGCAGCCGCTGGAGGAGCGTTAATGTGAAAGACTATGGCGGAAGCTCATTCTCTATTGGAGACGACGGTTGTAAATGCTTATCAGTGGCCTTCCAAATGGGTGAACCCAAAACGAGTTATGGAAATCTCCGGTAATGATCCAATATCTACGCTATGGGCCCAAGTTGCCGCATTGACTCAGCAACTTCAAGCTTTTTCACATGCTCCTTCCCCTGTTACCACTGAATCATGTAATTGGTGCAACGGATCTCATCCTAGCGCAGAGTGCCAAGTCGGAAATTCTTTCGAGCAATATCCGATGGAACAAGCTCAGTTTGTGGGGAACGGGAATCGGCAGAATAATCCGTATTCCAACACATATAATCCGGGGTGGCGAAATCACCCTAACTTTTCGTGGAAAAACAGACAAAACTTAAACCAACCTCAGTTTGATCAACACCAACAGCAACCTCCTCCCACTCCAAATATCTCTCTAGCGGAAGCAATGATGAAATTAGCAACAAATACGAGTGAGTTCATGACCCGTATGGAAGCAACCTTGCAAAACCATTCCGCTTCTATTCACAACTTGGAAGTCCAATTGGGCCAAATAGCAAATATGTTAACAGCTCGCCCTGAGGGTACCTTGCCAAGTACAACTGAGATGAACCCCAGAGAGAGTATCAATGCCATTAGTTTGAGAAGCGGGAAGGAATTGTGTGAGCAGCCCAGGCAGGACAAAAACAGAGGTGATGATGAGGAAAAGAAAAATTCGGCGATCGAGGAATCACAAATTTCAAGATCCTCGAAATTGTTTCCAGATAATCTGACAGCCTATTTTTCACCTGTCCCGTTTCCACAGCGTTTACAAAAAAAAAATTAGACAAACAGTTCTCCAAGTTTCTTGACGTCTTCAAGAAACTACATATCAACATTCCATTTGCCGACGCCTTAGAACAAATGCCGAGCTATGTGAAGTTTACGAAGGAAATCTTATCTAACAAAAGGAAGCTCGAGGAATATGAAACGGTGGCACTGACTGAAGAGTGCAGCGCAATCTTGTAGAGAAAGCTCCCGCCTAAATTGAAGGACCCAGGAAGCTTCACTATACCGTGCACTATTGGGAATTTGTCTTTTGATTGAGCATTATGTGATCTCGGCGCTAGCGTTAATCTCATGCCTCTTTCTATTTTCAAGAAGCGAGGAATTGGGGAAGCGAAAACTACTACGGTCTCTTTACAACTAGCCGATAGATCCATCAAGTACCCGAAAGGGGTAATAGAAGATATCTCGGTCAAAGTCGATAAATTCATTTTCCCCGCTGATTTCATTGTGCTTGATATGGAATAAGACCATGAAATTCCGATTATTTTGGGTAGACCGTTCTTAGCCACCGAAAGGACCCTTATTGATGTTCAGGAGGGTAAATTAATACTTCTGGTTGAAGATGAGCAAGTCACATTCAAAGTGTTTCGATCTCTCCCATGTCCAAGCACAGACAAGAAGTGTTCACAAATTGATATCTTTGAGAAAGACACACACCGGGAGAGTTGTCGGTCGAAATGTTCAGAATCCGTTTTAGTTGCTCCGATGTCTAAGAAAAATGTAGAACGATTCGCATATCTTAGGCATTTGGACATGTCGTCTTCATCAACCGTTCATCCACCAACGAAAAATTCTAATGCTGTCTTAAGTTCATTCGTGAAAAAGGAGAATAAGCCGGAAGTGAAACGGGTGCCAAGTCATGTGCAATATGGGTGTTTTGAAAAGTTGTTTTTGTTAAAATCTTTTCGCAAAGAACATTGGGTGTCCAAACCGAAAATCGAATTGTTAAAGACCAATAGTCAAAAATTTAAAACAAATATTAACGGTTCAATGGACGGAGCGGAGTTCAAATGGTGTTTGCGAAAAGCAAATTGATTTTTAAAAGGTCCGGATGAAGACTATAAACTTAGCACTTCTGGGGAGGCAACCCGAGTATTAGTTGTAGATTTCTTATTTTTCAGTTTTTTTATGCATTTTATGAGTCTATTTTTTTTTCGTCATTTTTCTTGGATATGCTTATCTCTCACGTTCTTGGTGTTTGCCTGTGAAAATTCTGTGCAGGAAAACCCCCAGGGAAAAATTCAGCAATGGGCCGCGGCACAAAGGAAGTGAGCTGCGGCATACATAAGTTGACACAAAAAGGCCAACCGAACTGTACTCTGTGCCGCAGCACGACCTTACTGAGCCGCGGCACACCCGGTCCCTGAGCCGCGGCATATATGCACCGAGCCGCGGCACGCCAAATGTCCAAGAAATGACCAGGAAGCTGTACTCCGTGCCGCGGCACGGACCTAATGAGCCGTGGCACACTTACATGACGAGCCGCGGCACCCATATGTTGAGCCGCGGCACACGGCGATAGAACAAAGAAGCCCGGGCAGGCTGTACTCTGGGCCGCGGATCACTTAAGTTGTGCCGCGGCCGCTGTTGCGAAGATGAACAACCCAACACCCCTTTTTAACATCAATCGGCTGCCACAAACACGTAAGTGTCTTTCCCTCCTTCGCGCAAGCACTCGGACGACCCCTTCTCAACTCTTCTTCTTCTTGCATTCTTCAATCCAAGCAAGGTAATTCTCAATCCTTAATCTTAATTGCTACATGGTTTGAAAAGTGAGGTATTGTTCTTCATTCAATATTGAATATGTTTAGTTCTATCAAGGTTGAGTTGGGATATGAAATTATTGATTGATTATTGATTGTATTTGTTGATTATGAATGAATTGTGGATGTTATTTGTCGTTTGACATGACTATCGATTTATGTTGTTATTTTTGGGGATTGGATTTAGCCATTATAATTCTTGTCCTTCATTCAAACCCATGCATGTCAAGTGTTTTATAAAATGCTTCAATGAAAATTTTTGAGCAAAACGTTTTCAAATTATATGCAATGAAATTGATTATCGAATTACATTGTACCCCAATCCTTACTTCATGTTTAAACTTGAAAGCTCAACCTTAATTTCTTCTTACAATGGTGCAAGACTCTATATTCACGTTTAGAGTATCCTAAGTCGAGAGTGGTGTAGTTTTCCTTAAAGGTTGTGTAATTTCCAGTGTTTATCTTTTCAAGAACCTCGCCATGGCTAGAAAAAGCAAGATAAGTACGAGGGCCAGGACAAAATCATCCCCCACACGAGGGGAGACATTACAGACCGAGCAGATTTGAAGTCTCACCAATTTTCCGATCCGGAAATTCACAGAATATTCAACGAAAAAATATAGCCTAGACCAATAATCCCGAAGGGGGGATTCACTCCCGCCCCCCAGGACGGTAAGCTTCTGACTATGATTGACGAGATGGGATGGGCTCGTTTCAACGCGTCTCCCGAGCCGGCTGTGATCTATATCGTCCAGGAGTTTTACGCTAGCACTCTATTGCGACATATTCGGGCGGGGCAGATGATGGCGCAATCAGATACTCGAACTCAGGTCTTCGTCCGAGGCCATACTGTGGATTTTTCGGTGGCTGCAATTCGGAGACTATATGAGCTACCAGTGGTGGATGAGATGGCGTTTACGCAGAGTATGAGTAGCCTCATGAGGGAGGCTCTGCTTGAGGCACTCACACAGGCCGGTTCCGTATGGGAGACTCGAGCCCCGGGTTCTTTAGCCTTTTATTTTAAGAGCTCGCGCCTCAGTCGGCTCGGGCGAGCCTGGTTATACTTCCTCTGCGCACGAGTTGATCTTACCTCGCAGATTCGCTCAGTCTTACTCTCTCATGCCCGAATGCTATATGCTATCACTTCCGGGCTCAGATTCGATGTGGCCCCTCATCTGGTCCGATCTATCCTTCAGTGCATTCAAGGAGGGGCCAAGACGGGGCTGAAGCATCCCTCTCTCATTTGCGCTCTATGCCGCCAGTCGGGCATGAATTGGTCGGATGATGAGCCGACGGTAGCACCCCAGGGTCCGATTGATCATCACATTATTTCACTTTGACCAGTGGGGTGGAGCGCCGGCACATGCTCGGGGATGAGGATTTCTTCTTGACGAGGCACATGAGCAGTCCCCCGAGCCTCTTCTTCTGACACATGAGCATGCGGAGTCCAGCCCGCCGCCCGAGAGAGAGCACCTTCAGGCGATGTTCGACAGCCTGAGAGAGGAGATGCAGAGAGATAGAGAGAGCCATCTAGCTGCTTGGAGAGAGGAGATGCAGAGAGAGAGAGCCTCCTCGCAGCTTTTCGGGAGGAGATGAGAGAGCAGGCCCGCCGGGCAAATTGACGTGAGGAGAGGCGCTTGGCGGCGAGGGATGCGTACCATCAGGACTACCTTTCTGCATGGACGAGCCATATACTACACTCGGACGGGCCCTTCATCCCACTAGATAGGCCATCCACACCACCTTCCTCGTCGGACGAGACCGGCACCAGTTCCTGAGCTGACATTAGGGGAGTACTTGACCTTTTTCTCTTATTACATATTATTATCTGTGTCCATTGAGGTCAATGTACGTCCTAAGTTTGGGGGGGTTTACTTTCAGTTTCTCTTTTACTTATTCGTTTGCATTTTTCATTATTTTTCGTTATTTTTTACGCTAGCCTTGCTTGAATTGTTTTTATTTGCATTCGTGAATTTTTTTGTGCTTCTTTGTGTAAAACTGATGTTATGATACTGATTTCTCTTTGAAAAAACGGTTGAGTTTTGGTCGAGTTTGCAGTCAGCGATATCTGTTTCCTCTGAGTATTCATTTAGGTCTGAAATTTTTTTCGTTATTGTAGAAGTCTTAGCGTATAAGAAAGGAGACATACGTGTTTTCAAATCGCCGTCTATACGTTTGGTTACACTTTCGCGTAGCTAGTCGTCCAGTAACATGAGTCTTGTTGGCACTTAAATTGAGTTTAGAGTCGGACAGTTTTTCCCAAAAAGTCGAGATATTATACATATTCTATGATGGGAAGTCTAGTAACCGGGGGTATTCACGTGACCCGTTGTTTACTCTCGCGTAAAACGACAACCTTGAATAGACTAATGGTTTAGAAATATCGCATTACCGATGATGGTAAGCCTAATAACCGGGGGTATTCACGTGACCCGTTGTTTACTCTCGCGTAAAACAGCAACCTTGACATGCGGGAATTGCTATTCGAGTTTTTTCTCCGCTGTAGAGGGCGACTTAGTAACTAGAAGCATCCATGTGCCCCATGAGTGTCTTTTACGTCAAACGGTTCCCCAATACATGAAAATGGAAATCCACCCTAGGATCATCCCGATGAAACATCCCGAGATCTGAACCTAGTGGTTAACTCGAATCTTTATTGTGATCATACATAAGGGAATGCTGTCCGAGGATTATTTTTTATGATGAAACTCTGGAATTTTTGCCACTTGACTATGGGACTGGGCGAGTTGGCTTGTTTACTCTAACCCTTCATATTGGCGGTCGGTTAAATTCACGCTTGTTAATCTGTGAGCTTGATTTTCTTCATAAACGATTGATTAGCACTAAAAATGGTTACTTTGTGGAATCAGTGTCCTTGATGTGACTCACTAATACGATACTCGTATTATTCTTTGAGATTTTCAGGGTAGTATTGATTAAGTTGAGCACTATGGATTTGCACGATCATTCACAATACTTTTTATTTGAAAATTGATTTTTGCTTGAGGACAAGCAAAGGCTCAAGTTTGGGGGTATTTGTTAGGCGTATTTTTATGCGCTTATTTATCATTATTTTATATCCATTTAAAGTTTAAATCTGCATAAATGAGCTTTTAATGCACTATTCTTATATGTTTTGCAGGAAATTGGAGTCCGGAAGCCTAAACGAGGAAAAACGGGCGAAAACGGCGATTTATGGTCATGAGCCGCGGCACAAGGAAAGCGAGCAGCGGCACACGCACGTCACACCAAGGCGCCGAGCGCACTGTACTGGGGGCCGCGGCACGCACTTACTGAGCCGCGGCCCATGAAGAAAACCTGCGCCCAGGCTTAAGGCGCTGAACATTAGGGGCCGCGGCACACACTTACTGAGCCGCGGCCCGCGGGGCGGTCTTGCTATATTTACCGCCTTTCTCGACCATTTTTTGGAGCTGTTCTCAACCTAATTCCCGGACGCGCTTTGGTAGACGAATGATTGTTATATATAAGGATTAAAGGTTCTCAAATCGGATGAAGGAGGAATCGAAGAATTGGAAGAGAAGCAGAAAACACCAAGGAGCAGAGAGCGAAAGCTAGAGAACGGAGGAATCCAAGTTCTTCGACTGCGTTTGATTTCTATTATGCTTTCCTTAATTCTTTTTGTATTTTTATTTTCTAGTATGTCAGGCTAGAACCCTATTCTAGGATTTTGATGAAACCGAGGTTTTGATGAATTAATTTTTGATTTTGCATTATCAATATAGTTCCTTTTTCTATTGAGTTTTCCCGAGTTGTTCTTAATGCTATTAATTGTGTGGCCTATAATTGAATTGTTTTGATTACGCAACTCGAATTGGGAGAGGAGAGTTGGTAGGAAAAATTGGTGAGAACCATTTTATATTGTGAGATAGGAATATACTCATAGGAATTACGTGGCCTTTCTGAAGATTTCGTGCTTTTTGCCTATTGTCGAATTAATTCACCTAGGAATAGAGTGTGTTATTTGCCTTAGAAAATTCTATTGACCTCGGGAGAGGCGGTAGAGTATTTTAGCAATCTTCGCCTTCAATAAATTGGGAAATCATTAAATTCATATAATCAAGAGTAATTCGGATAAACCGAGGTGGATTCACAATCCTAGATTACTTCCTTATTTGATTTTCTTTCTTCAAACAATCGATTTTACTATTTATTCTTTTAGTAATTTTCTTTAATTATTACTTGCACCTCCAATTTCAATAGTTCAAATAAAATTAGAAGACTCATAAATTGGTAGTTAGTAAGTCAGTCCTCGTGGGAACGATATCATACTTATCACTTTATTACTTGTTTACGACAACGTGTACTTGCATTCACCAAATTTCGTAACAATAGACTCTCAAGGCGATCGCCTTTTGGCACCTAGCAATCGACTCTGGTGCCCAACCAAGGACGACCGACCTGTGCCACGAATAAGGCCATCATCCGTCAAAGTCTACGAAGACTGGATCACGAAGCAAGGACCCATGTGCAGATCCGAGAAAGGCACCGCAAAACATGGATCGTTGACTCCAGCCCATCAGCAGCTGTTAGTGACAAGGGCGTCCTCACCTACCAATAGACCCACCGAAAGGTCTTAAGTGGGGCCTCCCGAGACAGCGACATAGACGCGTGTTGGTCTCTCATTGATTCGCACTGTTGGAAGCCAGCAACTTCTGCGGGCTTCAAGGAGACCAACCCATATGCTAAAGACGATCGCCCGCTTATTATAATACAGCAGAGGCGATCGCCCAGCAACTCCCGGTCCTATAAATAGAGAACCTCCAGCTACTGACAAAAGGGCCACGAAAGTTCAGACAAAAAGGCTCCGAAAAGACGTTCCCAAATACGTTCCAAGAAACGTTCAGAAAAACTCAGAAGAACTCTCTCTTCTCGACTTTCTCTCTTGAATCTATTTTAGGATTTCTCTCTCAGCACCTCTCAACCAAAAGACGTTCGGCAGAGGCAAGAACTCCCTACAGTTCAGATTCGAAGAGATTCACAAGCTCAGAAGCTCAGACATTCAGCTAATACACACTGTGAGAGACCGTCGATTTCTCACAGTCATCACAGCACTCCATCGTTGTTACAAGAACTCACAGAGCATCATCTCTGGTTCTTCCGGCAATCTTCAGCACTCGTTAGCTAAGATAACTAGGGTATTTACACTCATTGTAATTGTACTCTAACATTAATATTTGTACTCCCAAGTATTTGTATTAATAATATCTCGCGAGAGCATTCAAGCCCGGGACTAACAACCCCGGCAAATCTTGTGTTATTTACTTTTCCCACGGACGTGCTCTCGCATTTGTTTGTTACTCGACCATTCCAGCAATATCATCTCCGGATAATATTTTAGGTAACAACAAAGTAGGAAACCCTTTTGGACCCCAAGTCCCGAGTTATAAAACTATTTCAAAATCGATTGGGTCTCGGCTCAAAATCATTTTCCGTAAAACATCCGTAAAACATTCATTTTGGAAAGTATCATTTTCAAATGCTCAAAAATAGTTTCATATATCTCAAAATGAACTAACATGACCACATGTACTTCTCAACAATCCACAGTCCTCCTCCCGAATACACAACTCTGTTTCCAAAATTTTACCGACATATTGATTTCCAAAATCACAACTTCTCAAGATCATCAATCCTGTCCCAACTCTGTCAGCTTATACTGTAATGCATAATATTCTGCTGAATCTCAAAGCATATCAACTTAGAACGGCAATAAATCTCAGTGCAATTCAAGAATCCAAATACTTACAGATCGTGAAGCCGACGATTCCCCGTGATACTGGCACACGTCTCAACTCTAGAAAATACTCGACAGAGACATTTACAAAACACACGTTTTGCAAACTCAGTTCAACTCAAGAATACAACACATCTCTATCCGAAGAAACACGTTAGTATCATTTAGAAAATTTTACAACAACCCCAGTACCACACTGGTAAATCACATAACGCACAAGCCCGAGTGAACAACAAAAACTGAGGGCTCTAATATTCGTCAATCGACAACTCGAATGACGCGAAAAAACACAACCCAACTCGACTCGACTGCCTAGGTTTTCACAACCTAAGCTCCGATACCATATTCTGTAACATCCCCATATCCGACCGGGAATATTACAGCACCGTGGGCCCCGAGACGGAACCCGCAAGGCGGAAAGATATTTTCGCAAACATTTACAAACGCCCAAGAGGCGAACGACGGTACTATCTTTTAAAAACATTAGAAGACTCAATGAAATCCGTTTATCAAAACCGTTGTAAAATCTCATTTGAGAGGACAAGGTCTGAAATGCCAGAACTCAACAGTTTGAAAGCATACATTAAGATATCGGTTACACGTACCGACAAAATAGTTTAGAAAACGATTGCCAAAGTAACCTAAGTTACCAGATACCAAAAGGCCATTTGAAAATACGCACGCAACGAAAAAAGACAAACAATTAAAATACTCTAGCAGCGGAATACAAGAACTAATCAGGAAACTCAATACACAAATACAAGCCCTAGCTAGTATCCTATAGAAAGCTCATCTCTCCACGACCGCTACAAGCTTGATATTCTAAGAACCTAAGAAGAAAGCCCACGATGGGGTCAGCCATAATATCAAAGAAAGATAACCATCACATCACATCAATAATTACATACCAATGAGATACTAAGTAAGAATACTACCGATGTAATCTTACCGCCATAACTTTACGAAAATCCACGATTTGTATCCTTAACAATACAATAAGCTAATACCGAAATATCTGTACTATATCTCAACAATGCCCAAGGTTCTCAAAACATTATCATAACTCACTATTATGAAAATTCACTAACTCTGTCCAACCCAATCTATCGAGTAACATCATCACATCTCAACACGATAATCGATTGTCCATCAAAGACAAATACCAAAGGAAATACGGAACATACCTCAAGATATGAAATGCCACGACGAAATCACGTCAGTCTAATCCACGATACGATCAACACAACATACAGAAACGGTCCTAACACAAGACCTACAAATGCATACTCATATGACAACGTCAATATGCTCACAACAATAACAACAATGTTTACTTATGGCAAACCTATAATATACATATGCACAACAACAACACATGGTAATCTGATGATCCAGCGTTCACTGCCTAGATCCCATGATGATCCCGTCAGACCAACCGTGGTGGAAAAACTTGTCCGATGACCCAGCACACGCTAGCATAGATCCCAAGATGATCCCATCGGACCAACCCTGGTGGACATATGACAACAATGCACAAATGCATTTAACAATGATACGCAATGCATGACAACAGCGATGCACGAATGTATCACAACATGATCGACAAAAATGACAAAAATAATTAAAAATACTTGCTCCAAGTCCTTCGAGAGCAATCTCTATATCTAAACCATCACCAACCATTATTCTGAATATTCGACAATCCAAAATGTCACGGACGGTAGATAATTCACGTCTTCGTCTATACCACAATGTATCCTCGATACCATGTATACTAACAACAAATGTAAATCATATACATCATGATTTAATTCCCAAAACTTGAATACAACTTATAATCCCAAATCTGCTGGATTACGATTATAAACATTTCTATACGAATTATACACGAATGAAATGGAAACCATTCATTAAATATTATAAACTGAGCAAGTAATAACTTGCCTCGATATCGATACAATGACGAGGAAGCCATTACCAAATCCATTACATTCGTCTACGAACTCCTCAGCCCCGACCAAATAAATCTACGAACATTCTCGCATACGACCACAAACCATGGTTCTAATCACTGACCAATAATCTCAACCTATTACAATAATCGATAAACAACAAGTTCGATAACAATCAACAATTGTTGGGATAATAAAAACCCTGTATCGATGATGTTGGGATAAACAATCCCTGTATCGATCGTATTGTTAGAATATTTTGACAATATGCCAAATCCTGAATACCGCCAATAGCTGTATCGAAAAGATGATCAAGTATCAACCTGTATCGAAGACTTCTCGCTGTCCCAACCATATAGTAAATATATCATACAACAAAGAGTCCCACAAAGCTAAAGTATGGAAGCTATCTCGAAATATCAATACAGTGATCCTTCCATACAGCCCTCAAACAGGACAAGAAGGAATCTTCAGTATTCGCCAGAAGTCAAGTCCCATTTGATAACGAAGTATTTTAATACTAAAGGATAAAGTATTTAAATACTGTAAGTCATCAGAAGATCTTCAAATCCCGCAATATCTGTATCTCAGTCAAATATCAAGTTGTCGCAGAATCTTGCTCAATGAATATATTTCAAATAGATATATTTCAGAGGCTATATATATCTCCAGAGTTTGAAGATCAAGATCTACTGAACATCTACATAACATATACAGAATATTCAGGACTTACAAACGAACAAATCTTACCAGAAATATTCAGAGCAAAACATATCTCCCCAAGCTTTTTGCTATTCTGATAGAAGAGATATACAGTGCTAAAACCTTGAATAACACATTATCAGCTTAAAGCCCAGAAAGTCATAGCTGTTGTTCAAACCCTGTTCTATCTTTGAACAAACTCATATCAGCCCTATGTAGACTGAGGAATCCTTGCTACTCCCGAACTGTGTGTGACGGACTTGCATTAAAGAAGACGAAGCTTCAGAACTGTGTGTGAAGAAGCAAGTCAAGTGTTAGCTCAAACCAATCTGTGTGAACGGTTGAAAGATAAGATCTTTATATCAATCTGTGTGAACGATATATTGATTAGGTGTTGTTATAATTACGTAGTTGTGTACGCAGTAATTATAATAAACTTTTTACTCCTCTGTGGAGGACCAGTGGACGTAGAGGGGTTTACCTCGAACCATTTTAAATATTATGTTATTTACCTTATACCTTTATTGTTTTATTAACTGTGATTATTTAAGTATACACTGCACACCGAGTTGCTGTATCCTCAGCAACTTACTGTATTAAAGACTTCCGCTATGCACTCATTTAAAAACCATACAGCTTGTTGTTTTAAACACTTTCCAAGCTGTATCCAGTATACTTAGTGGCCAACAACAATCGATATAACCAATCAACAAATCCAACGGTTCTACAATATCTCGATAAAACATAGTATGAACAATCCACCTCAAACCAGCATGAATTCATAACCACAACACGATATACTACACTGCCTCTTGACATAGCGCACGTTATCACTTAACGTAGCGTGCGCTAAGTCGCTTTCGTTAGCGTGCGCTAGCCATTAAGCTTAGCATGTGCTAATGATGTACAGATGCATGCTTTACAAGTATAGATCAACATATGGCGATTATCAAGAACACTAAGTGATTCGAAACCATGTTCATAGCTATCAAAACAACGAAATCCGATATCCTTTAACATATAGATAATCATCCAACTCATAATCCAAGTCATATATTCACATATCATCTTCTTCCTCAAATATCAACATCATGAACACCAAGAACCATAACAACACTTCCATAATCTATCATTACAGAGAGTAATCATCAACAATAACATCAACATCCGAAGTTGAGGAGAAGGATTAACCAACTTATCTCAAGAAGACGAACAACACAATTCAAACCACAAGAATCATGTCAATATCCATATATTAATAACAACATCATCATAATCCAGTAATCCATCTCATAGTCATACTTATCAACTTTCTTATATGATAATCATCAACTCAATAACATCGACATTCAATCCAAAATGAAATCCAAAGGTGAAGAGTAATTACCTCTTTGAAGGAATGGATTGATTTCCAAGGTTGAATCCATTCTCAATCACTTCCAAGCTTCAAATGTTGTTAGGAACGATCAACTCAAGTTTTTGGAACCTCAACTTCTCTCTAAGAACTCTCTCTATCGGTTCACATGAAGAAATGGACGGAAATGACGAATAATGCCCAACTACACATATATATATATACTGTAAATTATTAGCGTGCGCCAACATACTTTGTTAGCGTGCGCTATCGAGGTCCAGAGGCTACTGAGTTACTTTGTACAATGATTTACGTACGCAATGCCCATGCAATAACGTATGTAATTTCCTCTATTTAGCGTACGCTAGTGTCCGATCATAGCGTGCGCTACTCATAGTTGACTCATTTGTCTGTATGTTCCGAAGACGGGTCCACACGCCGAAAGCTCTGACAAGGATAAGATTCCCTTTGGACGGATCTGATGTTAGCGTGCGCTAACAATATGCATTAGTGTGCGCTAATCCTTCATAACAAACATCCATTGACCTCATCGGCACCTGCGTCGAAAGTGGTCGGGTCCACACGTAGATTCCTTCTAATCTTGTCTGTACTAGCGTGCGTTATCCTTTGCCTCTAGCATGCGCTAAACCTGCATGATAGCGTGCGCTAAGCTTGAATATTAGCGTGCGCTAATCAGGCTATACTTAGCCATTTTCAGTTATTCTTGTCTAATATCTCAACATACAGAATACGAACATACGGCATACCGAATACATATATTCCTTCCAACAATATTCTCATATGCTACGCCCGACACACAGTATCTTCAAATATAACTGTCAACCAAATGCAGTAATTATACCAATACAGATGTCTCAGTCCTTCATTTATTTTATCAATACTGTACAGATTCCACACTATACAACATTACTCGGATAAAATAACATTAAACAATAGTATTGGAAATTCCGGATATTACAAGTTTATTGGAAATCCCAACTATTGTACCGTCACACACCCATTCATGCAAACATTTATAGACGGTGGTTGGGAAAATTGTTGTCCGACCTCCCAAAGGGCAACCCCACCCTCCCATATATCGGAGTTCAGGGCTCCCATTCAGGTCATCAGACTATGATGAATGGCAAAGTAATAATTTCTTCACCTGAAGTGATTGATGCCTACTTGAAGGTCGACTGGCAAATGTGGTTTCTATCTCGGCTATACCTATGGAAGATAAAACGGACAATGCGGTGTTGCTATGGGCGCTAATAAGAGATCTCCACGACCTTCAAGTTGGGAAAATTGGTGTCCGACCTCCCAAAGGGCAACGCCACCCTCCCATCTATCGGAGTTCAGGGCTCCCATTCATGTCATCAGACTATGATGAATGGCAAAGTAATAATTTTTTCACCTGAAGTGATTGATGCCTACTTGAAGGTCGACTGGCAAATGTGGTTGCTATCTCGGCTATGCCTATGGAAGATAAAATGGACGATGCGGTGTTGCTATGGGCGCTAATAAGAGATCTCCATGACAATATCGGGATCATCAAACCCCGGTACAATCAGTCGGACCTCATTAATGATGCTTGGTATCTCTAGACGTGGGCAGCCGGGAGCATCTACCCGATGATGACTCTGCAGACAGTTTCGATCGTCAATCTAAGGGACCTCTATGCTATCCGTAGTGGAATTAAAATGGATTTAGGATCCCACATTTGCAACACTATCTGCCACTACACTGACACGGTTCTAACGAGGCATAAAATGCCTTATCCGTGCATCATCATGGGAATTTTCCACAGTCAAATGGTCAGAATTCCGGTTGGTGGTGGTATCTTGACACATGGGGATTCTCTCTCTTTCAAGGTCCCATTTTTCGCGACATTCAACTGAGAAGTAAGCGGGCATGAGTGGAGCCCGAGGGAGATGTTGCGAATGATGAGGAAGATTGGGATGCCCGTCTTGATGATATGAAGGACTATACTATGTTTGAGTGTGATATGCTTGAGAGGATTCGGGGAGTTGAGACGACCCAGACAAAAATTGTGCGGAGTCAAAATGAGATTACCGAGCGCCAATCGAGGACTGAGTGACACGCATTGGGTGTATCTTATCGCAAGTGCATGATATCATATCAAGTAGTAAAGTGGACTTTTGAGTCCCGTGAAATATGGTTACAAAAAAATTCTTACACTATTTTCTCTTATTATAGTAAAATGCATGAGTAGAAACACACAATTCAAATGTTGGATTTGTAATTGTAAGAATTGCATAAATAAAAAAATAAACGATATAAAAAGGAATAGCTGGGATTATAAACTCAATTTGATCATTAGTTATAGAGGATGTATATGAGTTCGCAAGATGCATCGCTTATTATATTGTGTTGATTCGATTTTTCTAAAAAGATGGTTCCTCTTTCGAATGTCAAAATGTCCCTATATATTGATCTAATCTACTATATTTCTATGCCGATTTGATTCAATACATAGCATTAGGTTTTAATAAAGTAACTCAAGGAATCATATAAGATTTAGAAGTATATTTCTATCCTCTAGAAGAACTTAGAGTGAAAATCATTTGATCAAATCAACATATTTTCTTTCAAAATATATGAAAACCATAAATATCATCATTTATTGGCCAAATAAACAAAGATTGTAAAATAGTAAAAATCATACAAAATAATGAGCAATCCAAAATGGATTTCTATAAAAACATAAATAACATGATACATACCGTGTTTATAATCACAACTAGGAGAATTTAACCCGTGTATACTTTATTCAATTACATGAAATGGTAAACATGATTAGGCGATAAATAAACAGAATTGATACTATCTCCCTTAGATAAAGAGAAATAAGCAATAAACTCCCTCCACAAAATATACTTCAACACACTTACAGAAATTCTTTCACACAAAATGAAAATTACAATATGAAATAGTACACTCCAAAAATAACGAAGATGAAAGATCATAGATAGAATGGATCAAGAGGTATATTTATACACCCTAGGTCATCTAATAGCTCCAAAACTCTAGTAAAATCACATCAAATTCGATCATTGCAAGCCACCCATTCCATATAGATCAAAAAGTGTGAAGATCTAATAAGATCACACAATCTGTCAAAAAGTACGGCTGTAACATGTGGTAGTTACAGCGGTATATTGCCCACATCTTTTGTGTTTCGTTTGCTGAGTGTTTTACGGCCATAAAGAAGGTTAAGTACGCCGGTAGTGGTTCTTCAGATTTTATTTCTAGCCCAGAATTTCTTGACTCTTGTGTTTTAGCCCCAAATCCTCTTCGGATGTAACTTTTGATATATATAACTCTGATTTTGAATTCGGAAAGAGTGCCTGACTTATTTTAAAAATATCTACAACATTAATATGTAAAAACTCAATAAAAGGAATTTCTATAAAAATATCATTTCTGAGTGAATTATTAATTCAATCATATTAAGGCATACTTTACATTTTCATCCAATAAAGACAAAGTTATCTAAAACTAATGAAATAAAAGCCAAAACAGATAGATTAGCTCATAATTATGGGTAAAATAGTATATAAAATTGGCGCTTATCACACCCCCAAACTTCAGTTCTTGCTAGTCCCGAGGAGGACTGTTTCTATTTGAAAATAATAAAGAAAATAAAGCACACACAAATTAAAGAAAAATGCACACACACACACACACACACACACACACACACATATATATATATATATATATATATATATAAAGAGATAACACTGCCAGCATTACACAACTAGATTATATTATAGATAGAAATGAATCAAGATTCAAAATAAATCTATTTTTGATTTTGAAGTTAAAACTCGATTTCATATGTAATTTCTAAAATGCAAGGTTATTCCACCCAAAAGGTTGACTATTTTGTTTCTCACTCGTGACTCATATGATTCCTTAAATGATTGTTCTCGATCAGTTATTTCTTTTTGACTCAATTATAGGGATAATTTCGCCGGCGTCATTAAATAATGTGATAGTTCACGAAATTGAGTGTATCAATCAACATCCATTAAAAAATTCAAATCTGCTCATAATCTACATCCCTTTATTAAGCAGTACAAAATAATTGTTCGAGAAAAATACAATGTCCCAAGTAGTCAAGCTTTCTAATTAGTCCATATTATAATATCCGTATTTTTATTTCTGGATTTTATGATGCTAACAATTCGCTTGTGTTCATTGACACATTTTGGACATGTTTTGTTCTGCACTTTTTGTCATTCGAGCGAGTTTTGATATTATTTTGGGTTAATCGGCATATTATTACGACTTTTCCGTGTTTGAAATCGATTCTTGTGAATCTTGTTCGCAACTATTGTTTTGTTGTTCCTACAAGTTCACTTAACCTTTTTAGTCATGTTGCGAACTCCAGAGTTGTTGTTCGACCTCGTATCGTGATTATCAGGCGTTTGGGCCATTTCGTAATTTTCCCAAAGGTTTGGGCATTTGTCTTGGTATTCGTCTTTCCAACATTCGGGCTACTGGAGTCACATTGGTTGTTGTAGCGCCCGGTTTAATTAACCATGGTGGCGCGTGTTCGTCGCGTTCTGTAAATACCCTTGCGCAGTGAATTGGACAGCATGTAACACCCCCAAAACCGACCGGGAATATTACAGCGCCGTGGGCCCCATATTGGAACCCACAAGGCTAAAATCATTTTCGCAAACGTTTAAAAATGTCAAAAAGCCCTTTGAAAGTACACACACACGCACAGCGGATAAAAACACAGTTCAAAGAATATCGAAAGCCATTTTAAATAAACACACGCAGCGGATAAAAACACAATTAATTACATTTGCAGCGGAATTAGAAAAACCAGAAAAGAATACATAATCCCAACAATCACGCCATAGCCAGTATCACCGGAAAGCTCATCCCTTCACGACCGCTACTAGCTCGAACTCCGAGTACCTAAAAATAAAGCCCACGACGGGGTCAGCCATAATACTCAACAATGATAACGATCACATCACAAAAACAATACATATCAATGTAATTACAAGGTAAGAATAATTCCAATATGATCTCACCGAAGTAACCTTACCAACCTGTCACAACCATAACAATTAAATCTTACCATATTCCACGCCTCGTGTCCTTAAGTGATGAATGAATTCAAAAGTAACCACCTGTACTGTATCCGAAACGATACTAAAATTCCCAAACTGATCAAATCTCAATTATACAATGATTTGGCCATGAATAACTCTGTCGGCTGGGTCGCACAATCGGATCCCAATCCTGATAAAACCGATATCACACGATACATCTGCAAATCAACTGTCCCGAAACAATGGCAAGTCCCGAATATCAATACAAGCATGAATGCTCACACAATCAATAATGATAAACAATCAATGCATCACAACGGAAGTATCAATGACATGATATTTCCGCACAAGATCGACAAAGGATCAACCACGAACGAGAATACCATTATGTGGTAACTCCAACAAGATCAATGAAGAATCAATAACCGGGGATACCGACAACACGGCAATTCCCAACAAGATCAATAAAAGGTCGACAACCGAGAATACTGACGACACGGTATACTCCAATAGGGATAATAAGGGATCAACAACTGAGAATACCGACGACACGGTGAACTCCAATAACATCAATCAAGGACTAGTAACCAAGAATACCAACGGTGAGACAACTCCCAATTGGAATCAATAAGGATCAATAATGAACGAGATTACCAATGACAGGGTGAACTCCAAACGAGATTTATAAAGGATCGATATCAATGAGTTGTCCATTGATATGGTAACTCCGAACGAGATTAATAAAGGTTCAATGGTGACGGATACACGAGAGAATAAAATCGTCAACCATATACAAATCATATATACGGGATTTCAAAGACAACCCGAATATCGGACAGATCCAATTGTACATGGACTGTGAACGACCAAGCAATAAGACTCAAGATGGACGTCACAATACGCTCGATCCGGACATGTGTCCGTGTACAAGCCAACCACGGTATTGATCAGATACTCGTCTGGTCTCGTACCTAATCAGCCTCACGGCACGTCTCGTGTGCACGGTTCAATATGAGGTCGAAACCAACACATGCTACACGTGCCCGTCCCGAAAATCCTACACATGAACGATCGTAACGTATCGACTCCGGATATGCCACGATACAACCCGACAACAAATCTCAAAGAATCGCATATCGATCAAGGATCTGTAGACTTCCCAAACTAGCTACAGTAACTCGTTCTTGATTGACCGTCACTACCACAATGTCGTTTTTCCACCAGAATACAGTCCACATCATGCTCCACAATGCATATAATATTAACACATAAACCCCAAGGCAAAGAACCAAGGGTCACGGAAGCATCACACAGAATACCCCGGAACATAGGTGCCATATAGGTCTTATCCCCTAACACAGTTCATGCAATTACAAAATACCCCAAGGCCGCAACCAAGGGTCACGAAAGTATCCACACAGAATACCCCGGAACATAGGTGCCATATAGGTCTTATCCCCTAACACATCGGCCCAATGTATCACCGCTCACAGAAGAGAACATTACAAAACATAACAAACACTGGTGCATACTCACCGCATGAAATATCAATACACACATGCAATAATGCAATATGATGATTATCATAATCTAACAATATTAATTTACCTCAAGCCGAGACGCCAACTTTTCTACGACCAACCGCCCGAACGAATACACGGTTTATCCGACAATCCAAAATGAAGTACACCATAACTAATACCAAACCACAAACCCGAGTTCAACATCGACACGATAACTAACCTTGATATCCGACTACTCATGCAATAGACCAAATTATAATTCACGTTCCCATTTCCCCTAGACATCCTTAAAATCATATACATTATGATTTATCTTACATACCACCATTCCGACAATTCATATATTCCATAATACCATTGCTATGTGAATCATAAATGAATGAAAACGAAATCATTTATTAACATTATGAACTGAGCAAGCATAACTTGCCTGGATACTCATACGATGAAGCCACCATCAATCCCACCGTCTTCGTCTACAAGCTCCGCAACACAACGGTTAACTTCAACGATCACTAAACACAACCTAATGCAATAATCGATTAACGATACGTTCAATAACAATCAATAACCGAAATGACCAACTAATCAAACTCGATGGTTCAATGATATCTCGATCATATGAAACCAACCCATATCAATTCTTAACAATACGAACACAAGTCGAAATTCGGTGTTCAATAATCCAAACAATGTCTTCAACATATAGTTCATATAACCGCAAGAATCGTAACAACAAAACCATAATCATCTTTATACGAATCCTTCTTCAACGATAACACCAAAATCCGAATTCAATGAGAGGATTATCAACATACCTCTAGAAGATGACATACACAAGTAATCACTTGTTTTGAATAGCACGGTGCGAAGAAATCGACAAAAGGGAAGGGTACCGATTCAACTTCCTTCAAAAGTTCATTCCTAAATCACAATAATATCAATTCAATCACCATCCATGCGAAAACGTATAGAATTTCCCAAGTTCTACTCATTGAGGCATTTCATCGAACACTTTGAAGGCATAATCCAATTTAATCGTTTTAACGAAGAAATACTCGGATTTGTTCCACAAAACTTCAAGAGTATTGAATGATTACGAGTATACAATCAAGTTCTATCAATAATCCGAATCAAAATGGAGCAAATCGGTCAAAACACCAAGAAACCTCAAGAACATCCAAAAACCAAAAGTTCATGTGTTCTTACCTTCGATCCGGGTGGAGGATGATGTTAATCCATGATTCCAACTTCCAAAACATGTTGTTATAAGTTGATTCTACTCAAAACCATCATATTTGGAAGAAATCTCTGAATGAACGAAGAAAAATGGAAAAAGATAATGGTTACTCGGTCGAGCCTTATATAGGCCGAGACTACGCCGCCACGTACGTAACGGCCGTGGCTTACGACGTAATCGGCCGCCTACCTATCAGCTTTGTTCGCACCCTTACGTACGTAATCGGCAAATACGACGTAATCGCCATTACGGCCAGAATCGCCACCGCCACGCACGTAATCGCCGCCCTAGCCCCTCGCCGAGTCACTGCCGACCATGCTCGGCCATCCCAACGAGTCACGTCCGGCCATGCTCGGCCATCCAGGTCATCTCGGCCACGACTCGGCCAATCGCCCCGTAACGTACGTAACACTTGTTCCGTTGCGTACGTAATACGTACGTTGACTTGCTACAGTACCATACTGACACGCATTTAATACACCGTATAACGTCGTAACTCCATCCGCTGACTCACCGTCCACATCCGCGCCGAAAGCCGCCGACACCGCCCAACTGCTCGATTCCTCTTGTTACGTACGTAATACCTTACGCTTAACGTCGTAACACGTACCACTTAGCGACGTTATCTCAAAGTCTTAACGCACGTTAACAAATCCATACTTAGCCATTTTCGCCTCGTCGCTGCCTCAATAAACCGAACACATACACGCGACATACCGAATACATATACTCTTTCCGATAACATTTCCATACGACACATCCGATGCACGATACCCCAATTACAATTGTCGACCAAGTACGGCATTCATACAAATACTCATACGGTATACCCGACATCGAAAAACACACCAAGCATGTAATATCCTAGAATCAAAATAAGCTCGATAGACATACCTTACTACTGTCATAGTTTCCAAAATTATCCACTCATATCGTGTCACCCCACTGCACAAGACATCCCGTATAAAATAATGCGAAAAATTCATAGTGAAATTCTAGGATATTACATATACACCACTTAAATAAGTTTCGTCCTCGAAACTCAACACTGTCATAATCGTATCTCAATCCCGAAATATCTCAAAATCACGACACCATGCTCAAATAATCATCATCAAAATTGAAATAATCGAAAGAACATACTTACAGTCCGTGAAGTCGATGATCTTCCGTGATACCAAGATACGACTCCCATACAAAGTCTCAACACACTAACAACACACCATCGCAATTACAAGAATTTGAAAATATTTCAAAATTTTGAAACCTCCAAAATCGGTTTGACTCAAAAGTCGAAAATCATTTTCAAAAGTCACGCTACTACCGCACCTAGAGCCACATAACACACACGCCCGGTTTTACGAAACCCAAGCTCCGATACCATTTTCTCGTAACACCCCAAAACCGACTGAATATTACAGCCGTGGCCCCATATTGGAACCCACAAGGCTAAAATCATTTTCGCAAACGTTTAAAAATGTCAAAAGCCCTTTGAAAGTACACACACACGCACAGCGGATAAAAACACGATTCAAAGAATATCGAAAGCCATTTTAAATAAACACACGCAATGGATAAAAACACAATTAATTACATTTGCAAAGGAATTAGAAAAACCAAAAGAATACATAATCCCAACAATCACGCCATAGCCGGTATCACCGAAAGCTCATCCCTTCACGACCGCTACTAGCTCGAACTCCGAGTACCTAAAAATAAAGCCCACGACGGGTCACCATAATACTCAACAATGATAACGATCACATCACAAAAACAATACATATCAATGTAATTACAAGGTAAGAATAATTCCAATATGATCTCACCGAAGTAACCTTACCAACTGTCACAACCATAACAATTAAATCTTACCATATTCCACGCCTCGTGTCCTTAAGTGATGAATGAATTCAAAAGTAACCACCTGTACTGTATCCGAAACGATACTAAAATTCCCAAACTGATCAAATCTCAATTATACAATGATTTGGCCATGAATAACTCGTCGGCCGGGTCGCACAATCGGATCCCAATCCCGATAAAACCGATATCACACGATACATCTGCAAATCAACTGTCCCAAACAATGGCAAGTCCCGAATATCAATACAAGCATGAATGCTCACACAATCAATAATGATAAACAATCAATGCATCACAACGGAAGTATCAATGACATGATATTTCCGCACAAGATCGACAAAGGATCAACCACGAACGAGAATACCATTATGTGGTAACTCCAACAAGATCAATGAAGAATCAATAACCGGGGATACCGACAACACGGCAATTCCCAACAAGATCAATAAAAGGTCGACAACCGAGAATACTGACGACACGGTATACTCCAATAGGGATAATAAGGGATCAACAACTGAGAATACCGACGACACGGTGAACTCCAATAACATCAATCAAGGACTAGTAACCAAGAATACCAACGGTGAGACAACTCCCAATTGGAATCAATAAGGATCAATAATGAACGAGATTACCAATGACAGGGTGAACTCCAAACGAGATTTATAAAGGATCGATATCAATGAGTTGTCCATTGATATGGTAACTCCGAACGAGATTAATAAAGGTTCAATGGTGACGGATACACGAGAGAATAAAATCGTCAACCATATACAAATCATATATACGGGATTTCAAAGACAACCCGAATATCGGACAGATCCAATTGTACATGGACTGTGAACGACCAAGCAATAAGACTCAAGATGGACGTCACAATACGCTCGATCCGGACATGTGTCCGTGTACAAGCCAACCACGGTATTGATCAGATACTGCCTCGGTCTCGTACCTAATCGCCTCACGGCACGCCTCGTGTGCACGGTTCAATATGAGGTCGAAACCAACACATGCTACACGTGCCCGTCCGAAAATCCTACACATGAACGATCGAACGTATCGACTCCGGATATGCCACGATACAACCCGACAACAAATCTCAAAGAATCGCATATCGATCAAGGATCGAAGACTTCCCAAAAGAGCAACAAGAATCTCGATCATGAAAGACCGACACGACCACAATGTCGTATTTCCACCGCATAACAGCCCACATCATGCTCCACAATGCATATAATATTAACACATAAACCCCAAGGCAAAGAACCAAGGGTCACTAAGCATCACACAGAATACCCCTAACATAGGTGCCATATAGGTCTTATCCCCTAACACAGTTCATGCAATTACAAAATACCCCAAGGCCGCAACCAAGGGTCACGAAAGTATCCACACAGGAATACCCCGGAACATAGGTGCCATATAGGTCTTATCCCCTAACACATCGGCCCAACAGATCACTGCTCACAGGAAGAGAACATTACAAAACATAACAAACACTGGTGCATACTCACCGCATGAAATATCAATACACACATGCAATAATGCAATATGATGATTATCATAATCTAACAATATTAATTTACCTCAAGCTGGAGACGCCAACTTTTCTACGACCAACCGCCCTGAACGAATACACGGTTTATCCGACAATCCAAAATGAAGTACAGTCCATAACTAATACCAAACCACCATCCCGAGTTCAACATCGACACGATAACTAACCTTGATATCCGACTACTCATGCAATAGACCAAATTATAATTCACGTTCCCATTTCCCCTAGACATCCTTAAAATCATATACATTATGATTTATCTTACATACCACCATTCCGACAATTCATATATTCCATAATACCATTGCTATATGAATCATAAATGAATGAAAACGAAATCATTTATTAACATTATGAACTGAGCAAGCATAACTTGCCTGGATACTCATACGATGAAGCCACCATCAATCCCGCCGTCTTCGTCTACAAGCTCCGCAACACAACGGTTAACTTCAACGATCACTAAACACAACCTAATGCAATAATCGATTAACGATACGTTCAATAACAATCAATAACCGAAATGACCAACTAATCAAACTCGATGGTTCAATGATATCTCGATCATATGAAACCAACCCATATCAATTCTTAACAATACGAACACAAGTCGAAATTCGGTGTTCAATAATCCAAACAATGTCTTCAACATATAGTTCATATAACCGCAAGAATCGTAACAACAAAACCATAATCATCTTCATACGAATCCTTCTTCAACGATAACACCAAAATCCGAATTCAATGAGAGGATTATCAACATACCTCTAGAAGATGACATACACAAGTAATCACTTGTTTTGAATAGCACGGTGCGAAGAAATCGACAAAAGGGAAGGGTACCGATTCAACTTCCTTCAAAAGTTCATTCCTAAATCACAATAATATCAATTCAATCACCATCCATGCGAAAACGTATAGAATTTCCCAAGTTCTACTCATTGAGGCATTTCATCGAACACTTTGAAGGCATAATCCAATTTAATCGATTTAACGAAGAAATACTCGGATTTGTTCCACAAAACTTCAAGAGTATTGAATGATTACGAGTATACAATCAAGTTCTATCAATAATCCGAATCAAAATGGAGCAAATCGGCCAAAACACCAAGAAACCTCAAGAACATCCAAAACCAAAAGTTCATGTGTTCTTACCTTCGATCCGGTGGAGGATGATGTTAATCCATGATTCCAACTTCCAAAACATGTTGATATAAGTTGATTCTACTCAAAACCATCATATTTGTCAAGAAATCGCGAAGGAACGAAGAAAAATGGAAAATGATAAGGTCACACTCGGTCAGCCTTATATAAGCCGAGACTGCCGCCGCGATTACGTAATCGCCGTGGCTTACGACGTAACCGGCAGCCGCCTACCTATCGCATCGGATTTGTTCGGCACCCTTACGTACGTAATCGGCACCCCTTACGTACGTAATCGGCCATTACGGCCGTAATCGCCACCGCCACGACGTAATCGGCCCTAGCCCCTGCCGAGTCACCGCCGACCATGCTCGGCCATCCCAACGAGTCACGTCCGGCCATGCTCGGCCATCCAGTCATCTCGGCCACGACTCGGCCGCCCGTAACGCACGTAACACTTGTTCCGCTATGCACGTAATCGACGTTGACTTGCTACAAGATTATACTCGTATTACGCACGTAATACACCGTATAACGTCGTAACTCCATCCGCTGACTCACCGTCCCACATCCGCGCCGAAAGCTGCCGACACCGGGCCCAACTGTCTGATTCCTCTTGTTACGTACGTAATACCTTACGCTTAACGTACGTAACACGTACCACTTAGCGTACGTTATCTCAAAGTCTTAACGTACGTTAACAAATCCATACTTAGCCATTTTCGCCCCTGTCTGTCGTCTCAATAAACCGAACACATACACGCGACATACCGAATACATATACTCTTTCCGATAACATTTCCATACGACACATCTGATGCACGATACCCCCAATTACAATTGTCGACCAAGTACGGCATTCATACAAATACTCATACGGTATACCCGACATCGAAAAACACACCAAGCATGTAATATCCTAGAATCAAAATAATCTCGATAGACATACTGGCACGGCTGTCATAGTTTCCAAAATTATCCACTCATATCGTGTCGGTCCCACTCTGTACAGTACATCCCAGATAAAATAATGCGAAAAATTCATAGTGAAATTCTAGGATATTACACAGCAGCAGCTCTATACTACATGAAGCTTATGGACGCTAGCTTCAGCATATAATGTATGTTAGCTGGGACAGACTTACGTACGTTATTCCCTCTCCGTTGCGTACATTATCATATGTAAGATTTCAGGCAGTAGCTCCTGGAATACCCTTACATACGTAATATGTGACCTCTTATGTACATTAACTCATTAACGTACATTAATCTTAGTTGCTTACATACGTAAGTGTCTGTCTGCTTTATATGTCCGCGGAATAAGGTTTTGGGAGTCAGTTCGACTTCTGCCGCCTCTATCTGTCGAGTCTGATCTCCTAGGGCAATTTGGTGCGATTTTCATCATCAAACCTTATCTTGGTAAGTCTTCTTCACGTCGACCATCATCATCTAACTTTTTTTCCTTCTGGATCGAGGTATCTCCTTCTTAGAACCCTATGTGAGTAATTTTGAGGGTTTTCCTTGATTTCTCGATCTAATTTGAAATTGATGAATCAGTTATGAAATTCCTAATGTTTTAATTGTAATCTATGGATTAGAATTTTGTTTATCGATTTTTTTTAACCGAAGCATGATTTTGATTTCCCTGAGAAAACCCTTGAACCCTCATTGTTATTGTTTGTTCCGCAGTGAGTTAGAGTCGGAACCGTGAACAATTAATGTTCGATTAAATGTTCCGATGGGTTTCCTTCGGTTGTTTCTTGTATTGCCTATTGTTATTAGTGTAGGTTCTCGTAGTGATTTTGTTGTCCTTGTTTCTTGCGAAGGTTGTAGGTTTCAGGGACTATTTCAGGTGATCCGTGTGGTCGGAGTTTTCAATATCGATCATCGAGGCAAATGTTCTTGCCTATACGAATTATATTTCCTGAATTGATGTTATGTAAAGTGCGTATGATGTTTTGTCCGTATATATATATATATATTAATTGTGTATTATGGAATTTAGTTGGTTAGGGATATATTAAGTGTTGAATGTGTTGCTTGTGGATACCTTTGTGGTGTTGACGTATACTAGGAGTAGTTTATAGTTATGTTAGTCCAAGGTCGTAGTTTTGTGTCGGTAAGTGGACATTCTAACTAGTGCCATAACTATATACATTATATTTCACGTTCGGAAATTGTGAAAGTTCTGAACACTAGTGTGCGTGAGTTGTTCTTCCACCTGGGGATGGCTCGACGAAACCTCTGGGGGCCGATGCTAAGGGGCACAGCCACGGAAGTGGTTTCCTACCTGGGGATGTTTCGACGGGGTATCTGGGGGTTGACGCTAAGGGGCACGACCGTGGGTTACCAAGTGTGGTTTTCGTGTTGTTGATCTTTTTAAGAATTGTGATATGTCCGGAATATCACAATGTTTATCCTCGATGTTGAGATATATTATATATAGTGTCTTGGTACTTGGATAGAATGGCACTAGAATATGTGTTGCATGTGTTTTGTTCCTTGGTGATAATGTATTGATGTTAGAATGCGGGCTTTGTTACAGTTACTGTGCATGGTGGTTCGAAGAAATTTTGGGTTTAGACCCTAACGATTGTGTAAAGGTTATTTTGCGGAAAATGACTTTGGGGACCCAATTATCTTGAAATGGTGTTGTTACTGAGGACGGGAGGTCTAGAAGGATTTCTTATTTATAAAAATATTTGTTACATGAAACGAGATATGGTCTGAGACTCCATTATTTTTGAAAAAGGTTTTATAATCTTGGAATTAAAGTACCAAAAGACTTTATGTCATTTCCTAAAACTCCCGAGTTGTTAAATTACTTTCAAGGACTTGAGTTGTACTTTAAACATTGAAAACCTCTCGGGAACTTCTTTCATGGTTTATCGTTGTTTTATTGTAACTGATATTTGTGTGGTATATTTTCTATGACTTGAATACTTGTACTAGCAAATTCGAATTGCTAATCCCTTAAATGAGGAAAATGCGTTTCATGCATTTCCGGTGCACTTTTATCGCAGGATCATTCACAAGATCGGTATGGAGAATGATGGACCGCGAAACTAATCAAGAGTTAAGAGTTTAGTTAATGTCAGTGAATTGTCGAGTTAATTTTTGTCATCCGTTGTATTGTATTTTGACCCCTGCGTGGGTATGTACAACAATGAGTTTATTTTTGCATTGATTTAGTCGTGAGACCTCTTCGGTCAGTGTAATTTAATATTTGGCCTTATCGGTCCGTGTTTGTATGTAGTTTGACCTTGGCCGGTCAAACGTTATTCGTATCATGGTGGTTAGCCTAGTAGATCCTTGTGGAAAAGGGTCTACGGCGTGGAATATTTCCGGTAGATTTTCGGGGTGTTACACATATAGCAAGTGTTTAATCGACGACTCCCAAGCTCATTACTCAAGGCATCAGGTTAAAGGTCTTTTAAGAATTAAAAACTCAAACTAAAAAGACAAGAAAATGGAGACACGAACAAAATTAGATTTTTTTTTATATTTTGGGAACAGAGTTTTTGCAGAAAAGTCGTTTATTAGGTTAATCATGAAAATCAAAAACTCCTCAAATTATGTAAGAATTTCACTTCTACCTTTCATCAACCGACTGATTTCCCTTATTCTCTCAAGGTAGTGAATGACTCGATTAACTGATAATTACCAAGCTTGGAAAAGAAAAAAGAAGGCTCCAAAATTTTGAAATATATAATTTTTAACCGGTTAGAACGATTTTAAAAACTTGCATAGAGCTAACTTACTGGTGTTATGGCACAGAAGTAAGAAAAATAAACAATATATATATATATATATATATATATATATATATATATATATATACACACACACACTCAAAACCAACTTCAAGAAAATAAAAATCACACCACACAAAACGAGAAAATAAATTAATATAAACAAACAAACCATACTAAGAAAACCAATAACACCAATAACCAAATAACAATTGTTAGAAAATAAACCAAATCACACCAACAAAACAAATATCCAACAACATTCAAAACACCCCCAAACTTGAGAAATAAAATGTCCTTAGTTTTTAAACACAATAAAAAGGCAAGAGAGATCCGTGATATTCAGCTATGGGATCCTCCTGGTGTGTCATCTATAACACCTCGAAAATGGCAGCTAGCACAGTGTCGTGGACCTCACACTGGGATCCACCAGGCAATACAAACACACTAATCAACCTTAATATAACTGCAGTACCGAACCACATGAGATTACCTAACAATCCAACGAGGAGTTTATACATCATACGGCTATAAAGTGTCACATCACACAAGATCCAAAATACAAGTATAAATGATATGAAGATGGAGTATACCCAAAACAATATAACTGAATAGAAATACAATAAAGCAGAAGTAAAGATACATGCTTCATTCATAACTGAAGAGAAAACGACTCAGGGTCCCTAAACTAGTATCCATCAAACCCTTTGCCGTCACGATGCTCCTCCTGCACCTTAGCCTTCCCTCGACCTAAAATATAAACAACAAGTATTTTGCTCAAAACCATAGGGTCAGATATACATGATAATAAATCTCAAGATGTTCTACAAATCACATACAACATATCTCAATGAAACAAACCCGACCGTCGAACAAACCCGGTCGTGTATGAACAACCAATCACATAACCGTCGTACATACATAGTGTATGAATGACCAATCAATATGGATCAACACGCCCGACCCAGAAATGTGTTTGTGCACATGTCCACACCTTATATGGAATCCTCGGGATATACGTGAAACAATATACCTAATTAGTCTCACGAAGTAATCTTCTCGTGTGCACGGTCCAATATAGAAACATCAACACACGACCACATGTGCCCGACTAAAAATCCTATGGACCTACACATAACAAATCGGCACAAAGATTTGATTCCAGAAATGTCACGGTACAATATGATAGTTTCAAATAATCAACATATCCAACAAGTGTAACACCCCCAAATCCTATTGGGTTATTACAGTGCCATGGACCCCACGCCAGGAGATCCACCAGGCGAACATGACTAAAATACATTAAAATTAACCAACAAGGGAGATCACAGTCCCTACTATGATATCCAACACTATATTCTGATAAGGAATTTCAACGACAACGATGGGCCTACATGGCCAAAAATAAAAATACAACAACATCCACGAGCAGCTGCTCGGGTAATACATAAAGACAATGACTGAAAAACTGGAGAACACTCCAACTGACTGACAAACATGAACAACTCGGACTAGTATCGCTCGAATGCCTCGTCACCATCATCATGCCCCTGTGTCTCAACTCTCTCCTCGCAAGCACCTAAAACATGAAAACATGTTCGGCCCCCACGGGGTCAGTCATCCAGATAATGAACATCAAATACACGTATAACATGATATGCATCCAAAGGCAGAATGAAACGGTACAATGATAATAATAATAATACGAGATGCTCACAAACCAAGGTAAGAACCGAGCATTCGTGAAACACTATGCCCACGACATACTATTAATACTTGTTCGACAGGTTAGAACATAAGTGCCCAACGGCGAATCATAATCATAGAGTACCATAATGAGTCACACGACATGAACCAAACCAGAACTGAAATAATTATGAATCACAACGCCCGAAGGCTCCAATGAAATTACCAAGACTATCACAAAGGCCTGAAAGCCATTCAGCCGAAGCTGTCAAATATCACAATCACATGAAGCCAAAACAGCCCGAAGCTGTATCGATTAGGGCTGAAGCCACGACACGAAGCCGTATCACAATTAGGGCCGAAGCCACGGCATGAAGCCGTATCACAATTAGGGCCAAAGCCATGACACGAAGCCGTATCACAATTAAACCATCTAATGGCTGTGACCTACTGAATTGTAGGTGTTGGGAAACCAACCGCGAAGGTTCAAGCCCCAAACTTACCCATAATGAGATCATAAGCATGACCGTGACCTACTGAGTTGTAGGTGTTGGGAAACCAACCGCGAAGGTTCAAGCCCCAAGCTTACCCATAATGACATCACCCAGTGACCGTGACCTGCTGAATTGCAGGTGCTAGGAAACCAACCGCGAAGGTTCAAGCCCCAGACTTACCCATAATGAGATCATAAGCATGACCGTGACCTACTGAGTTGTAGGTGTTGGGAAACCAACCCCGAAGGTTCAAGCCCCAAACTTACCCATAATGAAACCATCGAATGGCCGTTGACCTACTGAGTTGTAGGTGTTGGGGGAAACAACCGCGAAGGTTCAGGCCCCACCAAACTTACCCCATAATGAGCACTAGCCGAAACTAGCCTCTAAAATATAATTAATCACAAACGGCAACGATCCGAAGATTACCAAATTCACGAGAATGATAGTGTGCTCCCTTGAGTCGGCCAACACGACAACAATGACTCACGGATGGGTACCGTCCTCGGCGGTCCCAATTTAATACCTCGATTACCTTAGGATGGTCAATTGATAACAACAACACAACGGATGGGAACTATCCTCGACAGCCCCAATTCAATACATCGATTGCCTTAGAATGGCAAACCGATAAAAATGATGCAGCGAATGATTCAATACCTCAATTGCCTTAAAACGACCAACCGATAACAATGATACAACAAATGATTGAGCACCTGGATTGCCTTAGAACGGCTAATCGATGACAATGATACAATGAATGATTGAGCACCTCGATTGCCTTAAACGGCTATTCGATGACAATGATACAATGAATGGTTGAGCACCTCGATTGCCTTAGAACTGCTATTCGATGACAATGATACAATGAATGATTGAGCACCTCGATTGCCTTAGAATGGCTAATCGATGACAATGATACAATGAATGATTGAGCACCTCAATTGCCTTAGAACGGCTAATCGATGACAATGATACAATGAATGATTGAGCACCTCGATTGCCTTAGAACGGCTAATCGATGACAATTAGACAATGAATGATTGAGCACCTCGATTGCCTTAGAATGTCTAATCGATGATAATGAGACAATGAATGATTGAACTACTCGATTGCCTTAGAACGGCCAATCGAACAATGATACAATGAATGATTGAATTCCTCGATTGCCTTAGAATGGCCAATCGATAACAATGATACAATGGATGATTGAATTCCTCGATTGCCTTAGAACGACCAATCGATAACAATGATACAATGGATGATTGAATTCCTCGATTGCCTTAGAACGGCCAATCGATAACAATGATACAGTAGATGCCTCGGCACCTTTAATCAGCTACCGACGACGAAGATGAGAACGAATACGATAATGCCTTCAATCGGCCAATACAACATGAATGACAGGACGCCAACATTAATAACAGTGATTACAACAACGTCTTAGATCGACATCAATATAAACAAGAACAACAACCGATACATCGATACCGCGAACCGGTGATCGATAATAACATTAACAACGAATATCTCAATGCCTTACCGGCCATTAATGAATGATAATAAACATTTGACATAATTGCCGAAGGGTATCGTATCGAACGATCTCCTAATATCAATGAACTTATGAAGAGACTAAGTCTCGGAATGATACAACACATTCATACACATATATGATAACATTAATCTCATTGACTAGTACAAGTATAAAACTTGCCTCAACTGAAGGCGATGAAACCCTTCCACGAACAACGAATGGCGTCCTCTGATAAACACAAGTACTCGAACAACCTAGAATGAAATACAATTCATTCAATAACACAATATCAATCGAAATCAACATAACGACCGAAAGAAACTCTTTGAGGCATTTAATCGAACACTAAATGTTCAAAGTTCCTCAAGAGCCTAAGAATCATCAATCGGGTTGAACAAATCGAAAATATGAATATACAATGTATAGAACACGATTAATAATGTTTACTAACATCAACCGATTCATCAAAATCGGACTAGAATCGAAATCAAGAACAAATTCCCCAAAAAGTCAACTTGGAGGAAAATCAAGAAATATACCTTGATTCGACGAAGAACACGGATTGGATGATGATATAATCAACAAGAATCTTCCAAAACGTCTTGGAATTGATTAGAATCGGCCAAGAACTCGGATGATAAAAAGTGCAGAATTAATCATTCTCAGAATGACGATACGGTCATGAGCGAGTCGTCAAAATGGACTTCCGCCAAAAAAAGAAAATTATCGGAAAATCGAAATTGCGGATATTACATACTACCCCCCATAAAAGAAGTTTCGTCCCGAAACTTAAAACAAGTAGGGAGAAGCAATATCCCGCCAGGAAAAATCAACGAGATACACACGAGCAAGAATGATTACACTGAATGATAATGAATTGAAATCCTACAAGGATCAAGAATGACTCACCGGGGTGAAATGATAATGTAATGAGTGATAGCTCAAATGAAATGATTGGAACCATTGTTCCCCGTGAAGTGAATGATTAGTTTGATAATTATAAGTCTCAACGTGATTGATATATGATGAATGAATTATATGAATGAATGAACGACAAATGAAATGAATGATTGTACTATTACCGAGCAAGAATTAACTTGCTCAAAACCGGTGATGAATGTCCTATTGTATAACAGTTAAAGCAAACAACAGTCGAACTCGTCGTCTGAGATGAAGATGCTCTCCCAGCACGAAGACGACTAGAAAACGATCTCTTGGACGTCGGAGTCCGATGTCCCTCTGACAACTCTTTCGATACCGAGGCACGAAAGTCACATGATAATTACATATCCCGTATGAAGATCGCATTATGATTACGAGACGGAATGATAACAATGAGCATACACGCTCTAACACAATGAATGCATTAATAATGCAATGAAATGATCGTCGACATGACGCCGAAATATGATAAGATCGCATGAAAGATTTAGTGAGGTGACAAGACTATCTGATGAAATTCCTGAAATGATTACCTTGAACAAGTTAACAAGGTTAAAAATTTGATTCACAAGATCAATAACTGAACCGTGAGATGGACTGGATGATTAATGAATTAACTGAACAATGAGCTTAACTAAGTGATAATGAATTAACTGAGCGACGAGATTGACTGAGTGATGAATGAATTAACTGAGCGATGAGATTGATTAAGTGACGAATGAATTAACTGAACAATGAGATTAACCGAGTGATGAATGAATTGACTGAGCAAAGAGATTGACTGAGTGATGAATGAATTACTGAACAATGAGATTGACTGAGTGATGAATGAATTAACTGAACAATGAGATTGACGGAGTGATGAATGAATTAACTGAACAATGAGATTGACCGAGTGATGAATGAATTAACTGAACGATGAGATTGACTGAGTGATGAATGAATTAACTGAACGATGAGATTAACTGAGTGATGAATGAATTAACTGAGTGATGAATGAATTTGACTGAGTGATGAATGAATTAACTGAGTGATGAATGAATTAACTGAGTGATGAATGAATTAACTGAGTGATGAATGAATTAACTGAGTGATGAATGATATTGACTGAGTGATGAATGAATTAGCTTAGTGATGAATGAATTAACTGAGTGATAAATGATATTGACTGAGTGATAAATGAATTAACTGAGTGATGAATGAATTAACAGAGTGATGAATGAATTAACTGAGCGATGAGATCAAAATGATGATTGAGGATTATTAACTGATGAATGAGTTGATCCTTAACGCTTACACAAGTCACACGTGCTCCAAACCAATTAGCCATGAATCAATCATAACACTAATATCACATATAGGTTTCAACAAAGCATGAATAATTAATGACATGATGAATGTATGAACATAAAGAGAATCGAGTCCTTACACAGGTCATACGAAGCTTCGAGGTCTCACGATACTAGTCTTCGCTGACGACGACTCGATGAATGAATGACTCGTGCAGTCGTATAAATTTCACGACTCACAAAACCCGACTGTCCAAATTGTCATAACCTGACAGTCCCACTACTACCACATCGGTAGAGCCACATAACTCACATATCAGGGTATCTCACAACCCAAAATCTCTGATACCATCTTCTGTAACACTCCCAAATCATATTGGGTTATTACAGTGCCATGGACCCCACGCCAGGAGATCCACCAGGCGAACATGACTAAAATATATTAAAATTAACCAACAAGGGAGATCACGGTCCCTACTATGATATCCGATACTATATTCCGATATGGAATTTCAACGACAACGATGGGCCTACATGGCCAAAAATAAAAATACAACAACATCCACGAGCGTCTGCTCGGGTAATACATAAAGACAATGACACACAAACTGGAGAACAATCCAACTGACTGACAAACATGAACAACTCGGACTAGTATCGCTCGAATGCCTCGTCGCCATCATCAGGCCCCTGTGTCTCAACTCTCTCCTCGCAAGCACCTAAAACATGAAAACATGTTCCGCCCCCACGGGGTCAGTCATCCAGATAATGAACATCAAATACACGTATAACATGATATGCATCCAAAGGCAGAATGAAACGGTACAATGATAATAATAATACGAGATGCTCACAAACCAAGGTAAGAACCGAGCATTCGTGAAACACTATGCCCACGGCATACTATTAATACTTGTTCGACAGGTTAGAACATAAGTGCCCAACGGCGAATCATAATCATAGAGTACTATAATGAGTCACACGACATGAACCAAACCAGAACTGAATTAATTATGAATCACAATGCCCGAAGGATCCAATGAAATTACCAAGACAATCACAAAGGCCTGAAAGTCACTCAGCCGAAGCTGTCAAATATCACAATCACATGAAGCCAAAACAGCCCGAAGCTGTATCGATTAGGCCCGACGCGACGACACGAAGCCGTATCACAATTAGGGCCGAAGCCACGGCACGAAGCTGTATCACAATTAGGGCCGAAGCCATGACACGAAGCCGTATCACAATTAGACCATCTAATGGCTGTGACCTACTGAATTGTAGGTGTTGGGAAACCAACCGCGAAGGTTCAAGCCCCAAACTTACCCATAATGAGATCATAAGCATAACCGTGACCTACTGAGTTGTAGGTGTTGGGAAACCAACCGCGAAGGTTCAAGCCCCAAGCTTACCCATAATGAGATCACCTAGTGACCGTGACCTGCTGAATTGCAGGTGCTGGGAAACCAACCGCGAAGGTTCAAGCCCCAGACTTACCCATAATGAGATCATAAGCATGACCATGACCTACTGAGTTGTAGGTGTTGGGAAACCAACCGCGAAGGTTCAAGCCCCAAACTTACCCATAATGAAACCATCCAATGGTCGTTGACCTACTGAGTTGTAGGTGTTGGGGGAAACAACCGCGAAGGTTCAGGCCCCACAAAACTTACCCCATAATGAGCACTAGCCGAAACTAGCCTCTAAAACATAATTAATCACAAACGGCACGATCTGAAGATTACCGAATTCACGAGAATGATAGTGTGCTCCCTTGAGTCAGCCAACACGACAACAATGACTCACGGATGGGTACCGTCCTCGGCGGTCCCAATTTAATACCTCGATTACCTTAGAATGGTCAATCGATAACAACAACACAACGGATGGGAACTATCCTCGACAGCCCCAATTCAATACCTCGATTGCCTTAGAATGGCAAACCGATAACAATGATGCAGCGGATGATTCAATACCTCAATTGCCTTAAAACGGCCAACCAATAACAATGATACAACAAATGATTGAGCACCTGGATTGCCTTAGAATGGCTAATCGATGACAATGATACAATGAATGATTGAGCACCTCGATTGCCTTAGAACGGCTATTCGATGACAATGATACAATGAATGATTGAGCACCTCGATTGCCTTAGAACTGCTATTCGATGACAATGATACAATGAATGATTGAGCACCTCGATTGCCTTAGAATGGCTAATCGATGACAACGATACAATGAATGATTGAGCACCTCGATTGCCTTAGAACGGCTAATCGATGACAATGATACAATGAATGATTGAGCACCTCGATTGCCTTAGAACGGCTAATCGATGACAATTAGATAATGAATGATTGAGCACCTAGATTGCCTTAGAACAGCTAATCGATGACAATGAGACAACGAATGATTGAACTCCTCGATTGCCTTAGAATGGCCAATCGATAACAATGATACAATGAATGATTGAATTACTCGATTGCCTTAGAATGGCCAATCGATAATAATGATACAATGGATGATTGAATTCCTCAATTGCCTTAGAATGACCAATCGATAACAATGATACAATGGATGATTGAATTCCTCGATTGCCTTAGAACGGCCAATCGATAACAATGATACAATGGATGCCTCGGCACCTTTAATCGGCTACCGACGACGAAGATGAGAATGAATACGATAATACCTTCAATCGGCCAATACAACATGAATGACAGGACGCCAACATTAATAACAATGATTACAACAACGTCTTAGATCGACATCAATATAAACAAGAACAACAACCGATACATCGATACCGCGAACTGGTGATCGATAATAACATTAACAACGAATATCTCAATGCCTTACCGGCTATTAATGAATGATAATAAACATTTGACATAATTGCCGAAGGGTATCGTATCGAACGATCCCCTAATATCAATGAACTTATGAAGAGACTAAGTCTAGGAATGATACAACACATTCATACACATATATGATAACATTAATCTCATTGACTAGTACAAGTATAAAACTTGCCTCAATCGAAGGCGATGAAACCCTTCCACGAACAACGAACGGCGTCCTCCGATAAACACAAGTACTCGAACAACCTTGAATGAAATACAATTCATTCAATAACACAATATCAATCGAAATCAACATAACGACCGAAAGAAACTCTTTGAGGCATTTAATCGAACACTAAATGTTCAAAGTTCCTCAAGAGCCTAAGAATCATCAATCGGGTTGAACGAATCGAAAATATGAATAAAAAATGCATAGAACACGATTAATAATGTTTACTAAGATCAACCGATTCATAAAAATAGGACTAGAATCGAAATCAAGAACCAATTCCCCAAAAAGTCAACTTGGAGGAAAATCAAGAAATATACCTTGATTCGACGAAGAACACGGATTGGATGATAATATAATCAACAAGAATCTTCCAAAAAGTCCAGGAATTGATTAGAATCGGCCAAGAACTCGGATGACAAAAAGTGCAAAATTAATCATTCTCAGAATGACGATACGGTCATGAGCGAGTAGTCAAAACGGACTTCCGCCAAAAAAAGAAAATTATCGGAAAATCGAAATTGCGGATATTACAACAAGGATCAAAGAGCTCACTGAAGTGACAACAATCATCAATGAGATCAATGATATCAAAGATAGTGAACTTGGGATTACAATCCCACAATGAAACGATCGACATGATCAATAATAAAATATTCATATGAATCACAGATTCATAAAGCATTTCATATACATGAAATGTACAAAATTCACAAGAAACATTTATCATTATAACCAAGCAAGATAACTTTCCTCGATTGCGAAAGTGAAAGTAGTTTTCCTTTAAACGAACGAAAGACGTCCTTCGACAAATAACACTCACTCGAGCAAGCAAACTTGAATGAGCTATAATGTAACACCCCAAACTAGGCGGATATTACAGTGCCGTGGACCCCCGACTGGGACCCACCAGGCGAATGCGAATGAATGAATTACACAGGTAAATGTAGTACCGAACCACATTACAACATCAATTACTCCGATGAGGAGTTTTATACAACACCCAGGATAAAATAGAATACATGTGTATTTTATGTGACGATAAAATACACAACACTGAATGAAATGAGCATTCAAACGGAATGTCTGCAGCGGAATGAATAAAGGAAACATAAATGACTGAATGAATGACTGAACAGACTGGGGGCCCCTACTAGTATCACTGGGACTCCTCGCCATCACCGTGCTCTCCCCGTGCCTTAGCCTTGCCATGACCTGAAAAACAACATCCCCAACGAAATCGATTCTGTGAACAACAATCCTCAAGGGTTGAAAATACACAATCACGATATATCCGAAATTATGAATTATCTGTCGAAACATACGCAATCAAACATGCTATATGAATCGACTAATCGATCTGACTCAAAGGAATGGCGCCACACTACGTCCGGGATGGAAATGTGTCCGTGCACAAGCCACCAACGATCAAATACGCGTGGTCTTGTACCTAATCGATCTCACGAGCAATCGACTCGTGTGCGATCAATGTGAGGCCACCAACCAACACACGACTATAATGTGCCCGACATGAAAATCCTACACATACCAACCGGCACGCCAGTATGACCCGGAATGCCACAATATGACAAAAGTGACAATGAAAATAAATAATGACTCACCAAGATTGAATGATGGTGAAATGAATGATAGCTCAATGAAATGATCGGAACCGTCGTTCCTTATGACTGAGGTGATTAATTGACAATGACGAGTTTTGATACGGTTAATACAATGATGAATGAGTTATGATTATGAATGAACAACGACAAAAGGAATGAATATCCTTTTAACCGAGTAAGAATTAACTTACACAATACCGATGAAGAATGTCCGTCCACGAACAACGTCCTAAATGAAATATCGGTCACTCGAACAACCTTGAATAACACAATTACCAATAATCCGATCAATATACGAATCAAATACGATCATAACCGACCCAAACGTCGATACAACAATATTCGAACTCGAATATTTCGAAACCAACTCCAAGATGAGTATTTCAAACCATCAAAACACTTTCAATGATATCAATAATCCATTAGGAATCCATAATTAATGATTACAACAACATCAATCGGAAAATCCCCAATTAACCGAAGTCAACCCCAAGGGTTCTTGAAATAATTCCGAAAATAACCATTAAATCCGTAAGAATATACTTATCCAAGGTAGATAATCCATATCTAACATATTCCAATGATAATCCAAGCTTACACGAAGAAATCGGAAGGAAAACCCAAAAATCCGAAATTCTAGATCCAAGAGATTAATACCTTTGATTCGATGCGATGAAGATGATGAAATGATGATCAATCCGAAAGATGAGCTTGAAGATGATGATTGATGAATACACCTCGAAGAATCCTCTTCGAATCGCTCGAAATCGCCCAAAAATACCGAAGGAGTGAAATGAGATGAATGAATGACGAAGTCTGACTAACTGTCCAATTTATAGTCAGTCCAGGTTAGCGTGCGCTAGCCCTTGTGCATAGCGTGCGCTAACGAGTAATTTGGGTAGTCCAGTACCCACTGTCCGAACACGGTAGCGCGCGCTACGTACCTCTTTGTAGCGTGCGCTACGACCATACTACTAGCATGCGCTAATATCCATTGTTAGCGTGCGCTAGCGAAATATTTGACGCCCAGTACTGGAGTCCAGAAAACCGTCTGCCCTCTGATCTGACCTCGATAGCGTGCGCTACAACCATTGTTTAGCGTGCGCTAATATATCGGTTGCGTACGCTAACAACAATGCATAGCGTGCGCTATGAATTAACCGGTGCGATCCGATGGCAGCGGACTCAACACGATCCGTCCCTAACGCGCTACTCCACACAAATAGCGTGCGCTACTACAACCCGTTAGCGCGCTACTTACCACTCGTAGCGTGCGCTACAAATATTCTCACTGCAGTCGGTACCTTACGGATGCGGCTAAAGTAACCTTAGCGTGCGCTAAAGGCGGCGGTAGCGTGCGCTACCTATACCCATATAGCGTACGCTAAAATGATTATGTAGCGTGCGCTACTCCTCAAGCACAGCTTGCAACGAAAATGACAATGATGATAAACACGGCACGAAACTCCAATCAGATTAGTGATGAATGACGATTGATACACGATACAATTACTCTGAATGATGAATACCATGACTGAATATGAGTGACAAATGATCAATGATGAATGAGATTACTGAGTATCAATTACTGAATGGTAATTACTGAGTGATAATTACTGAATTACAACCGGGTATTACATACACCCCCCCTTAAAAGAGTTTCGTCCCCGAAACTAAGGGTCAAACAACTCGGGATAACTCTCCCGCATACTATCCTCGGTTTCCCAAGTAGCCTCTTCGACTTCGTGTCTAGACCACTGAATTTTAACCAAAGGAATCGTCTTATTCCTCAACTGTTTGATTCGCTGCTCTAAAACTCGTATAGGACGCTCCTCATATGAATGATCGTCGGCGATCTCGATTTCGTCGAACTGAAGTATGTGACTCGGGTCAGCAACATACTTCCGCAGCTGAGAGACGTGAAACACATTATGAATTCGGCTCAACGCCGGAGGTAAAGCCAATCGATAAGCTAACTCGCCTACTCGATCCAAAATCTCAAACGGTCCAATGAATCTCGGACTCAACTTCCCTCTCTTCCCAAAACGGAAGATACCACGACTCGGGGATACCTTGACCAACACGTGGTCACACCGTCGAACTCTAATGGTCGGCAGCGGTTATCTGCATATGATTTACGCCGACCACGGTACATCAACAAACGACTCCTGATCAAAGCTACCTTCTCACGGGCGGCTATAAGCATATCGGGCTCGGTGCCCAATGATTCTGATAAGTCGTCCCAACACAACGGAGATCGACAACGACGACCATACAAGGCCTCATAAGGTGCCATCTTGATCGAAGCATGCCAACTATTATTATACGTGAACTCGATTAATGGTAGTTGGGCTTCCCAATCGTCTTTCCAATCGAGGACGCATGCCCTCAACATGTCCTCTAAGGTCTGGATAGTCCTCTCTGATTGTCCGTCGGACTGAGGATGAAAAGCGGTACTGAGATTAAGCTGAGTTCCCATAGCACGATGAACTGATTTCCAAAAATGCGACACAAACCGTCCGTCGCGATCGGAAACGATACTTTTAGGAGTACCGTGCAGCCTGACTATCTCTTTAATGAACAACTGGGCAAGTCTCTCGGGACCCCACGTTTCCTTGATCTCAAGGAAATGAGCTGATTTAGTTAAGCGGTCCACGATCACCCAGATCGTATTCATGCCACGACGACTCGTCGGCAAACTCGTGATGAAATCCATCGAAATGTCTTCCCACTTCCACTCGGGAATAGGAAGAGGTTTCAACACACCCGCTGGTCGCTGATGTTCGATCTTAACTTGTTGACAGGTTAAGCATCTCGAAACAAATTCGGCGACCTCTCGCTTCATATTACTCCACCAGTAATTTTGTTTCAGGTCCTTGTACATCTTGCTAGACCCCGGATGCACAGAATAAGGGGTAGCATGAGCTTCCTTCAAAATCGAGTTTTTCAACTCGTCATTCGCCGGTACGCACAATCGATTCTTAAACCTCAAAAGTCCATCCTCGTGGACCACAAATCCAGGGGCTTTCCCCTGAGCCACATCCTCTCGGATGCGCAACAATGATGGGTCCGAACCCTGATTCTCTCGGATTTCCTCCTCGAGGGACGATGAAATCTCTAACATACAAAGTTGCCCCTGAACTCGCTGAAGCCAGACCTCGATCTCGGATCTAAGGAGTTCCTGCTGAAGCTCCTTCTGAACTGTCAAACGGGCAAGCATCTGCTCCTGAACGGACTTACGACTCAAGGCGTCGGCAACAACGTTCGCCTTGCCCAGGTGATAGAGGATCTCGATATCATAATCTTTGATTAATTCCAACCACCGTCTCTGACGCATATTTAACTCCTTCTGAGTAAATATATACTTTAAGCTCTTATGATCGGTGAATATCTGACAGGTAACGCCATAAAGATAATGACGCCAAATTTTCAAAGCGAACACCACGGCTGCTAGCTCCAGGTCGTGGGTCGGATAATTAACCTCGTAAGGTCTCAATTGCCGTGAAGCATAGGCAATGACCTTCCCGTTCTGCATGAGTACACATCCGAGACCCTGTCCGGACGCATCACTATAGACCACAAATCCTTCCGTCCCCTTCGGCAAGGAAAGTACAGGTGCTGACATTAACCGGCTCTTGAGTTCCTCAAAACTCCATTGACACGCGTCGGACCACGTGTATTTCTTATCCTTCCGCAAAAGGTTCGTTAAGGGTTGAGCGATTCGAGAAAATCCCTCTACAAATCGCCGATAATAACCCGCTAATCCGAGGAAAATTCGGATTTCCTTAACGTTCTTCGGAGGTAGCCAATCTCGAATAGCCTCCGTCTTCTGAGGATCGACACGAACTCCGTCTGATGAAATTACATGTCCGAGAAAAGTCACTTCGGACATCCAGAACTCACATTTGGAGAACTTCCCATAAAGTTGTTCTCGTCTCAACACGTCGAGCACTTGATGAAGGTGAAACTCGTGTTCCTCCCGGTCACGAGAATAAATCAAAATGTCATCGATGAAGACAACAACAAACCGATCCAAAAAGTCGATGAAGACCCGATTCATTAATTCCATGAATACCGCAGGTGCATTAGTCAATCCGAACGGCATAACCACAAACTCATAATGACCATAGCGCGTGCAAAACGCTGTTCTCGCGATATCCGACTCTCGAATCCGCAACTGATGATATCCAGATCTTAAGTCGATCTTGGAGAATACTGAAGCTCCCTGAAGTTGATCTAAGAGATCATCAATACGGGGTAAGGGATACTTATTCTTGATCGTCACCCTGTTCAACTCCCGATAATCAATACATAAGCGGAATGAACCATCCTTCTTCTTGACAAATAACACTGGCGCTCCCCACGGGGACGCTTTTCGGTCGAATATAACCTTTCTCGAACAACTCCTCAAGTTGGTTCTTTAATTCTGCATTTGGTCGGGGCCATCCGCACGGTGCCTTCGATATCGGGGGCGTGCAGTCTCCAACTCAATCGTGAATTCCACATCCCTCTGTGGAGGCAAACCAGGTAACTCGTCTGGAAAAACATCGGCATATTCCCTCACCACCGGAATATCCGTCAATATTACTGATGGTTTCTCGGTTTTGGCCATATAACACCAATAACTGACACATCCCTGATTGAGTAATCTTACTGCTTTCATCAAATTAATGACTTTACCAGAACAGCCGGGATTACCTCCCTGAAACACACATTCAACTCCATCGTCTGAAATGATAGTGACCAAACGCTTTCGGACACTAATGATGGCATCATGACGATCCATTTAATCAATACCCAAGATGATGTCGTCCCTCGGCAAATCTACTACGATTAGGTCCGCTGGCCATACACGACCATGAAACTGGATCGGACAATTCTGAATCTCCCGATTACCGATAATTCGTCTACCATCAGGTAGGACAATGACATAAGGCTCACAACTAGTAGCACTACCCAGACGTAGTCTACTCAAACATGACTCGGAAATGAATGAATGAGATGCACCAGTATCAAAAAGGGTACACACAGGTTGAGATAGAATATCGAGTGTACCTGAGATCATCCGGGCCTCCGGATCGTCGGTCTTCTTCATCTCATAAATTCGGGGCTTGCCGGCCCCGACCGGACGCTCCGTCCCGATAGCTCTTAGCTCGCCTTTAGCTCTGTCGTCTTGAGCAGCCAGTGAAGTGGCTTTGATTACGCACCTGAATGACACAGGGCTTGAGATGACGTCGGAGTGGGTTTAAAGTCCCTACGGCAAAAACGGGCCCTATGCCCAGCAATCCCACAGTTGTGGCACGTGACAGACTGCTTCGGACACTTGGTGCTGAAATGACCCTGTTCCTCACAGTTGAAACAGGTGATGGCCGAACTGGCCGCTCGCGACTGAGATTCCGCGGGTTTAGACGTTGTGGGAGGTCGCTCAGAAAAAGTAGATCCCGCACGTGGTTTCTTGAAAGTGGCCTGACTCCCGTCAGACTGATTACGGTTCTTGGACTTCTTGCTAGCAGACGAAGGTTGCTGCTTAGCAATTTCCTTAGTCGTAAGCTCGTAAGTAAGAGCTTTCTCAATGAACTCGGCCAGAGTGGCACAATTATGATTAAGCAACTGAAGTCTCATACGGGGTTTCAGCCTCTTGCTGAAATACTTGATCTTGTCCGCTTCTGAGTGAATGATAGATGAGGCGAACGGAAGAAGTTCCTGAAATTTTTCGGCGATGGCGAGAACATCATCATCCGCCGAAAGGTCGGGAGTGAGTAATCCGACAACTTGGCCTCCTTGAGTGGGGCCGGATAGTACCTCTCCATCATGAGAGTCTTGAACTGATCCCAAGTACATGTTCCGTCTGTGGGCTTCAACGATAACCACCATGAATGAGCGCTCTTACCGAGATAGTAAGCCGCAACTGAAACTTTATGCCCTTCAGGGCAATCCACCATAGCAAATAACTTCTCAAAATGCTCAAGCCAGTGAACAATATCCGCCGGCTCAGATGAGCCCTCAAAAGTAGGTGGTCGCTGGCGAGAGATATCGCTAATGATATTGCTTACACCCCTCTCTTGCCTCTGAGGTGGCGGCGGAGGAGCCTGCTGATTTTGATTGACGGAGTTATGCATCGTCTCCATCAACTGAGCCATCTGGGTCATTTGGGCCATCATGCCCTGCATAAATGCGAGTGGGTCGACCCGGACACCCTCTGACTGAGCCGTGTCCCGGGTACGACTCCCTGACAGTGAATGATCGCGTCCAGGTGAGTGAGTGGCAGCGTCGCTGCTCGATGAGTTAGCATTATTCCTGGCATTTGCACGTGTATTCGCACGAGTTCTCGGGATTCGGCCCGCTCCACGGCCTCGTCCTCCACGTCCTCTGCCAGCCCTTTCCATACTGAAGTGGAAAGTCATATGATGATTATACATCTCGCATGAGTATCACATTATGATTATATTATGAAATGATGAAAATGAGCATACGCGCTCAAATACAGCGATTACATGAATGATTGATTGACGTGACATGATTATCTGATGAAGTTACTGAAATGATTATCTTGGATGAGTTAACAAGATTAATGATCCGATCTTCCTGATCAACAACTGAACAATGAAATGAATTGACTGATTAATGAGTTAACCTGACCGTCCCGGTCAAAATGACAATGATGATTGAGGATTGTTAACTGATGGATTATGAATGAATGATTAATGCCAGAAATTATACCATGGCATTAGAAATCTTACAGTTCTTGGTCTGATTGGCTCGGCATTTGCACAGGTCACACGTGACGCGAAAGTCCAATGATACTAGTCCGATGACGATGATTTCAAATGAGACATGACTTGGAGGGTAGTATTCAAAACCATGCTCCGATACCAACTCTGTAACACCCCAAACTAGGCGGATATTACAGTGCCGTGGACCCCCGACTGGGACCCACCAGGCGAATGCGAATGAATGAATTACACAAGTAAATGTAGTACCGAACCACATTACAACATCAATTACTCCGATGAGGAGTTCTATACAACACCCAGGATAAAATAGAATACATGTGTATTTTATGTGACGATAAAATACACAACACTGAATGAAATGAGCATTCAAACGGAATGTCTGCAGCGGAATGAATAAAGGAAACATAAATGACTGAATGAATGACTGAACAGACTGGGGCCCCCTACTAGTATCACTGGGACTCCTCGCCGTCACCGTGCTCTCCCCGTGCCTTAGCCTTGCCATGACCTGAAAAACAACATCCCCCAACGGGCCGATTACGTAACAACAATCCTCAAGGGTTGAAAATACACAATCATGATATATCTGAAATTATGAATTATCCTGTCGAAACATACGCAATCAAACATGCTATATGAATCGACTAATCAGTACGGCTCAAAGGAATGGCGCCACACTACGTCCGGGATGGAAATGTGTCCGTGCACAAGCCACCAACGATCAAACACGCGTGGTCTTGTACCTAATCAGTCTCACGAGCAATCGACTCGTGTGCACAGTCCAATGTGAGGCCACCAACCAACACACGACTATAATGTGCCCGACATGAAAATCCTACACATACCAACCGACACGCCAGTATGACCCGGAATGCCACAATATGACAAAAGTGACAATGAAAATAAATAATGACTCACCAAGATTGAATGATGGTGAAATGAATGATAGCTCAATGAAATGATCGGAACCGTCGTTCCTTATGACTGAGGTGATTAATTGACAATGACGAGTTTTGATACGGTTAATACAATGATGAATGAGTTATGATTATGAATGAACAACGACAAAAGGAATGAATATCCTTTTAACCGAGTAAGAATTAACTTACACAATACCGATGAAGAATGTCCGTCCACGAACAACGTCCTAAATGAAATATCGGTCGCTCGAACAACCTTGAATAACACAATTACCAATAATCCGATCAATATACGAATCAAATACGATCATAACCGACCCAAACGTCGATACAACAATATTCGAACTCGAATATTTCGAAACCAACTCCAAGATGAGTATTTCAAACCATCAAAACACTTTCAATGATATCAATAATCCATTAGGAATCCATAATTCATGATTACAACAACATCAATCGGAAAATCCCCAATTAACCGAAGTCAACCCCAAGGGTTCTTGAAATAATTCCGAAAATAACCATTAAATCCATAAGAATATACTTATCCAAGGTAGATAATCCATATCTAACATATTCCAATGATAATCCAAGCTTACACGAAGAAATCGGAAGGAAAACCCAAAAATCCGAAATTCTAGATCCAAGAGATTAATACCTTTGATTCGATGCGATGAAGATAATGAAATGATGATCAATCCGAAAGATGAGCTTGAAGATGATGATTGATGAATACACCTCGAAGAATCCTCTCCGAATCGCTCGAAATCGCCCAAAAATACCGAAGGAGTGAAATGAGATGAATGAATGACGAAGTCTGACTAACTGTCCAATTTATAGTCAGTCCAGGTTAGCGTGCGCTAGCCCTTGTGCATAGCGTGCGCTAACGAGTAATTTGGGTAGTCCAGTACCCACTGTCCGAACACGGTAGCGCGCGCTACGTACCTATTTGTAGCGTGCGCTACGACCATACTACTAGCGTGCGCTAATATCCATTGTTAGCGTGCGCTAGCGAAATATTTGACGCCCAGTACTGGAGTCCAGAAAACCGTCTGCCCTATGATCTGACCTCGATAGCGTGCGCTACAACCATTGTTTAGCGTGCGCAAATATATCGGTTGCGTACGCTAACAACAATGCATAGCGTGCGCTATGAATTAACCCGGTGCAGTCCAGTAGCCACTGGACTCAACTTGATCCGTCCCTAACGCGCACTACTCCACACAAATAGCGTGCGCTACTACAACCCGTTAGCGCGCGCTACTTACCACTCGTAGCGTGCGCTACAAATATTCTCACCTGCAGTCCAGTACCTTCTGGACTGCAGCCAAAGTAGCCTTAGCGTGCGCTAAAGCTGAGCGGTAGCGTGCGCTACCTATACCCAATTAGCGTACGCTAAAAGGAGTATGTAGCGTGCGCTACTCCTCAAGCACAGCTTGCAACGAAAATGACAATGATGATAAACACGGCACGAAACTCCAATCAGATTAGTGATGAATGACGATTGATACACGATACAATTACTCTGAATGATGAATACCATGACTGAATATGAGTGACAAATGATCAATGATGAATGAGATTACTGAGTATCAATTACTGAATGATAATTACTGAGTGATAATTACTGAATTACAACCGGGTATTACATATAATACATTCAATAACACAACTTCACAATACTGATGCCGAATTCATATAAAGTGATATCCTCGATTAAAAAAGAATGGTTTCAAGCTATTCAAATGAATATCAAAGTCTTAATTTATGAATTCCTGTTAGGAATATGCCCTCGAATGCCACTCAGGGGATGAGAGACTAGGGACATTGTACTTGTAATTATGGAATAATTAATAAAAGGCAATATGATTCATTCACTGTTTATTGTATTTCAAATGCATTCTTGACTTGGTAAGCATTGAAGTGAAGTACATGTAAATAAATCAAACATTCCATTCTCGTTATCGGATAAGAAAAAATGCACTGGAAGTGTTTAAAGTTTATTTACGTAAACCGTTCGCAAGTCGATAAACTTAGATGGGCATTAAGTTTTGAGAAAGACTTGTATAACTAATGCTAGGACGTGTGCATGTCTTGATAGCATAGTTATAAGTATATTGGTCGGACCAGTATACTCGAACACTACTCATACGTGATTCAGTCACATGGTATTCACTCTCGGAGAGTCGATGACGAATCGAAAGGTTGTGATAGTATACATGGACCATTGATTTGAGGGTTCAGTAGGAGATGTGCCTGTGACGTTTAGTTTGTCATTAGAGTAGTTAGACTGATTTGCTTAATTGCTGAGTCAACCTCGAAGGTGCGGACTATACGGGCAGGTAGCAGTATTTACTGTGCGCCAAGAAAGGATTCTGTCTCCTATTAGTGAGCAGGCGAATGTCCTATACAATTAATGGCAAATAAGATCATAAGTCTTTGGCCAAAGCATTCTGATCTAGTCATATTGGATACACTATTAATTAGTCGGTCTTGATTTGCATTAACACATGTATAGTGTTTAGTTAACAGTAGGGTTTGACTTTACCGTGACCCAATTACTTGACCGGGACATCTAATGAAGGGTCTATATGTATATAGTATTCACGACATAACGGTTCTGGAATGATCCCTTCATTCATTTTCAGCTGGGGTTTACAGTGCGGCCCGCTAGGCTGGATAAGTGCTGCCCGCACTCATTGGTCCCTCCCAATGCCAGCCGAGACGGACCTATAGAGTCGCGCATCAGGATCGTTGACGAATAAATGTGAATTTATTATCTCTCTAATTATATTAGATATTGGGTATCTATTTATGATTTGTCGGATAAATCAAATAGCGGTCTTATGAATTGAAATTAAGTTACTCGGTAATTAATTTATTTCACAAATAATATTTCTTAGAGAAATAAAGTTTGTATTTGATATAATTAATTTATTGGATTAATTAATTAAGTATAAATACATTGGAAATAAAACGGAGTGTATTTAGCGGATTCGTTTGACGAACGTCCGGTACACGAGCCGAGTGACTCGACCCATTTCCTAGTAATTTCCATGTGGTCGCCCACCTCTCTTCCTTTTCTCATGGTATGTGTTTTATTTTATTAGTGGTTGAGCATGTTCTTAAGAAAATTCCAAGATGAATTGATTTGGTATCTAATCATATCATCTTGTTATCTTTCTTTTTAATCATGTTAGACTTATAAAATGAAAACATCACAACACCAACCTCCACTTCTTGTACTTCGGATGAGAGCAATATTGTGAGGGAGAGAGAATTTCTTTTTCTTCAATTCTTCATCTTGGAGGTGAGAAAAATGATAAGAAATAAAGAGAGAAAAATTCCTACGAGTTTCCCTAGCCGTGTTCTTGGAGAAAGGAGTCTTGTAGATTTTTTCGGGCAACTTTCGATGCATGGTGACGTAGAAACATCGTGATTTCGGTGTTTGGGACGAGGGGATTTCATGCTCATGCTGGGGTTCGTGATCATCATCAACTTACGAAGATATTTTCACTGGGACATTTGAAAAGGCTACCGAAAAACCTGGGTTGGTACATACCAATGTTTATGGTTCTTTCGAAGAAGCCCGAGATGGATATCGATATTTCAAAACGTTCACAGATGATCATACTAGGTATGGGATTGTGTACTTAATGAAACATAAATCCGAAGCCTTTACTAAATTCAAAGAATTTAAGGCCATAGTTGAAAAATAGACTAGATGTCATATAAAAGCACTTTAGTCGGACCGAGGTGGCGAATATATGAGTTCAGAGTTTCATGAGTTGCTTAAAGAACATGGAATAGTTTCACAATTCACGCCGCCGGGAACCCCAGAGCTAAATGATGTTTCAGAAAGGAGAAATCGGACTTTGTTGGACATGGTCCGCTCCATGTTGAATTACACTGATTTACCAATGTACCTATGGGGGTACGCCTTACTTACCGCTGCCTATATCCTAAATAGATGTCCTCCCAAATCCATTCCTATCACCCCGCATGAGATGTGGAAGGGTAAGAAACCAACTCTTAATCACATAAGGATTTGGGGATGTCCATCCTATGTCAAGAAGGCTAAGGTGGACAAACTGGAAGCGAGGTCCATGAAAGGACGTTTCATTGGATACCCAGATGACTCGATGGGTTAACTATTCTACATGCCAGAAGACCATAGGGTCTTTGTGGCTTTACAAGTGCACTTCCTTGAGGATGAGTTCATTCAGGAAGGTGGCTCGGGTAGATATATCTCTTTGGAAGAGCATAATGAAAATCCTAAGGAGACATCTGATCAAGGATCACAAACTGAACATATTGTAACACAACTTCCACTTCGAAGATCTGATAGGGTGTCTCACTTACCTGAGAGGTATGTCTATTCATATGTCGAGGAAATGGGTCTCCACGATGCACCTGATAGCCGTGAGGATAGCCCTGTCACCTATGACCAAGCGATAGTGGATGTGGACTCCGATAAATGGCAAGAAGCAATGGAAGCTAAGATAGACTCGATGCATGCCAATCAGGTCTGGACTCTAGTAGATCTACCAACTGACATGAGGACTATTGGAAGTAAATGGATCTATAAGAGAAAGACTGATGGGGATGGCAAGGTTGACGCCTATAAGGTCAGGCTTGTGGCAAAGGGTTATACCCAAAGGGAAGGGATCGATTATCATGATACCTTCTCGCCCGTATCTATGATCAAGTTGATTCGCATGGTGCTTGCCATTGCTGCCTATTACGATTATGAAATATGGTAAATGAATGTCAAAACGGCTATTCTAAATGGATACCTCGAGGAGGAAATCTATATGAATCAACCTAAGGGTTTTGTGTCCAAAGCTAATATTCATAAGGTGTGTAAGCTACAATGAGCCATTTATGGACTGAAGCAAGCTTCTCGGAGTTGGAACCTTTCATTTGACGAAGCAGTCAAGGATTTTGAATTCGTGCGAAATGAAGAGAAACCATGTGTTTACAAAAAGGTTAGTGGGAGCAACATTGCGTTCTTAGTACTATATGTAGATGATATTCTACTTATAGGAAATAACATAGAAATGCTCAGCAATGTGAAAGCGTGGCTTTCTAATACGTTCTCCATGAAAGACTTGGGAGAAGCATCCTATATTCTAGGGATCCATATTTACAGAGATAGACCGCGAAGAATGATAGGACTTTCCCAAGCCCTCTATATAGATAAATTCCTGAGTAGATTCAAGATGGGTGAGTCTAAAAGAGGGTTCCTTCCCATGCGACATGGAATTTATCTCACCATGAAAATGTGTCCTCAAAGTGAGGAAGACAAGAGAGATAAGTAAGTTACCCTATGCCTCGGCAGTGGGTAGCCTCATATACATTATGTTGTGTACGAGATCGGACTTAGCCTACGCTGTGAGTATGGTAAGTCGATTTCAAGAAAACCTGGGAAGGGAACACTGGACTGCCGTCAAGAACATTCTTAAGTACTTAAGAAGAACTAGAGACATGGTTCTTACTTACGGTGGTGGAGAACTGAAGGTGATTGGAATCACCGATTCTTATTCAAGGAGACAAGGACGACTCTAAGTCGACATCTGGGTATTTGTTTACTCTCAATGGAGGAGCAGTATCTTGGAGAAGCTCCAAGCAAAGAGCTACTGCAGATTCCACCTGCCAAACAGAGTACCAAGCAGACTTAGAGGCTAGCATGGAAGCATTTTGGATGCAGAAGTTTGTACAAGAACTTCAAGTGGTGCCTAATGCGGAACTGCCTATATCACCATTCTGTGATAATGATGGAGCTGTCGCCCAAGCCAAGGATCCGAGGGCTCACCACAACACCAAGCATATAGAGAAAAAGTATCACATCGTTTGACAGATGGTTGAAAAAGGATATGTTTCATTGCAAAGAGTAGACTCAGAAGATAATGTTTCTGACCCGCTGACTAAGCCGTTATCTCAGGATGTCTTGGAATGACATTTGAAGAACATGGGTATTGGATACCATGATGTATGTCATTGAGTGCAAGTGGGAGATTGTTAGGAATATGCCCTCGAATGCCACTCATGGGATGAGAGAGTAGGGGCATTGTACTTGTAATTATGGAATAATTAATAAAAGGCAATATGATTCATTCACTGTTTATTGTATTTCAAATGCATTCTTGATTTGATAAACATTGAAGTGAAGTCCATGTAAATCAATCGAACATTCCATTCTCATTATCGGATAAGAGAAAATGCACTGGAAGTGTTTAAAGTTTATTTACGTAAACTATTCGCAAGTCGATAAACTTAAATGGGCATTAAGTTTTGAGAAAGACTTGTATAACTAATGCTAGGACGTGTGCATGTCTTGATATCATAGTTATAAGTATATTGGTGGGATCAGTATACTCGAACACGACTCATACTTGATTCAGTCACACGGTATTCACTCTCGGAGAGTCGATGACGAATCGAAAGGTTGTGATAGTATACATGGATCTTTGACTTGAGGGTTGAGTAGGAGATTGTAACACTCCCAAGTTATTCAGGGAATCTTACAACGCCGTAAGCCCCACCGTGGGACCCATAAGGCTAAACATACGCGGAACTATAAATTTTGACCGAGAAGGTCTACATACAATGGAATGAAGAACAATACATAGGGCATTCAAGACATAACAAATGTATCCAAAGACATCACAACACAAATCAATACCTCGGCAAACACAGGCCGGAACATCAAGGAAAATGGAAAACAATACTCGAGTATTCAATAACCATTCGAGTACAACAACACTGAATGGAAAACTCGACATATAACCGGAGGAAAGACACAGTATCACACTTGCCCACCATCTTCATGCCGACCCGATACCTGCCTGTCCACTCTCCTGGAACCTGAAATACCTAAAAAGTATTTACCCTATAAAGGGGTTAGCCGTCGAATAGCTAGTGCAAGTATATCAAGTATGAAATACAATACTCCTAGACAAGAAAGTAAATGTAACCGTCAATTCATCAATTCAAGACTAATATTCCGGAATAACTAAATCTCATAGCATCACATCAATACATATATGAATTGTAACACCCCAAAACCGTATGGGAATATTACACGTCGTAGACCCTTTCCACAAGGATATACCAGGCTAAACATCTATAAACAACCAAATACTTGCCCGGCCAGGGTCAAACAATATAATAATACAGACCGTTAAGGTCACTTACACATGAATACATAGACCGATGAGGTCACGAAACTCCATCAATAGAACTGACTAAAACAACATTACCCACACAGGGGTCGAAACACAATACAGCGGAAGACTGAAATCAACTCTAACAATACAACCAAATTCTATCAACTCTCGACTCTTGATTAGTATCGCAGCTCGTCATCCTCTTGTGTCAATCCTGTGACTGCTCCCCTGAACCTGCATGTACCTGGACGCAAAATAGACATCCATCCCCCAATTACTCGGGGGTCAGTAAAACTCCACTATTTTACTAGTGCAAGTATAATACGATACGAAATGCAACAAGTAAATAGCAACTACAAATTTAATACGGAAATCTATTATCAAAATGTTCCCGAGAAGTTTTTGAATTTCGAACTCAAACAAGAGATATTTGAAAAGGAACACATCATCTCGGGGATTTTAAAGTAGAAATTCTTTTGGACCTCGAGTCCCAATTTACAAAACCTTTTCGAAAACATTAGGGACTTGGCCCGATTCTCGATTCAAAGCACACTAGATAAGATATCATTATGAGTCCGAGACCCATGTTTAAAATGTTACCCAAACAAGCACTATAACACGATCATTGTTCGTACACATTATGTACCGAACTCTAGAGGCCTCGACGGACCTTACCCAGACCGCAGACACTGTTCGTATACATCATGTACCGAACTCCGGAGGCCTCGACGGACCCTACCCGACCACAAACATCGTTCGTACACATCATGTACCGAACTCCAGAGGCCTCGTCAGACCCTACCTAGATCACACACCTTGTCCGTACACGTCATGTACCGGACTCCAGAGGCCTCGTCAGACCCTACATGGATCACACACCTTGTCCGTACACATCATGTACCGGACTCCAGAGGCCTCGTCAGACCCTACCTGGATCACACACCTTGATCGTACACACCATGTACCGAACTCCAGAGGCCTCGTCAGAACCTACCTGGAACACACACATCGACACGACACAATTCATAATCATCAAATGTCAAGCCATTCCACATTACACCGAGGTGCATAATCAAGTATGTAAACCAAGACAACACACACATCATAATCATCACAACAACTCAACAATGACCAACCACGCCCGGCACAAACTTAGATGATTTGCACATCCAACACAATTCCAAGATGTTAACTAAGTGAAGGTATCATCGTTACCGTCAATCGTTCATAAAAATTCAATTCATACGAAGCATATTCGCTAGGATAAATAAATTCATCATAACCATAACACAACATCCCCATTCACAAGACATAATTCGTATAGTAAAATACTTGCCTTAATAACCGCTACCGAATACTCCGAAGAACACGGTTCGATCGGGAAGCTCGGACCCCAAAGAAGACAACGAACGGAAGGGTTCCGACTCGAGTTATTCACAAGAATTTCGTCCCTAAGTCACAACGAGATCAATTAAATCACAATTCTACGAAAACGTATAGAACTTCCCAAGTTCTACCCATTGAAGCATTTTATCGGACACTTTGAGGGCATAGTCCAATATAATCATTTAACAGAGAAATACTCGAATTTGTTCCACAAAACTTCAACGGTTATGAATGATTTCGAGTATACAACCAAGTTCTAACAATAATCTGAACTAAAACAAATAAAATGGGCCAAAACATCGGGAAACCTCAAAAATTCCCAAAACCAAGAGTTTAGGTGTTCTTACCTTCGATTCGGACGGAAGATGATGTTAGATATGAATCAAACTTCTAAAACATGTTGCTCCATGTCATATCCATCCAAATCCATCCATTATTGACGAAGAAACACGAAGAAACGAAGAAAAGGGGTGAAAATGGCCGGATGACTCGGTCCAGGCCCTCAAATAGCCGACCCTGGCCGACCGCTTATGTACGTAATCGGCCATGGCCTACGTACGTAATCGGCCAAGGCCGAACACTCTGTACTGATTCTGACGGACATGTTACGTACGTAACCGGCAGGCTGTTACGTATGTAACAGGCCTTACGGCCACTACTGCCGGGCCATTACGGCCGTTACTCGGCCAGGTCCTGCCAGCCAGGACTCTGTCGATCCGACGGTCCGGAAAAATCCCGAAACTCAGACCTGAATGTAAACCGAAAACACGATTATGAAGTACTCGCAAAGACGAATCGAACACTAAGAGAACACATGATTCCGACCATCCAAGGGCTCGAAATTCGACAACGGAAGTAATTACCCCAAACTTTGGGAAATTACGAAATTGGCCCAAAACGTTCGAAAATCACGATACGTCATCGAATAACCAAACCAAAGCTTACAACATGAACAATAACGTTAAATGAACTTACGAGAAACTCGAAACAATATTTTCGGACGAGATTCGCGAGAATCAAGCTCAAGTGTGGAAAAGTCGTTTAAGAATACGGAACTCAACAAAACAATATCGAGAATGACGAAACGGTCATAACAGAGTCGTCGAAACGGACCTCCAACAGAAAATGAAAATCACCGGAAATCGAAATTGCGGATATTACATTCTACCCTCCTTAAAAGAAGTTTCGTCCCGAAACTTAAAACAAGTAGGAAGAAGCAATATCCCCACTAGGAAAACTCGACGAGATACATAAAAACCGAAAACTCGCGCCCAACAGCGAAACGTTACAAGCAACATAAAGGAATATACGGCGTGAAAACACGCCCCACGACGACTAACACAACACCACAGACTATGATTCAAAACAACAACGAGTAATTAACAACACATCACATGCACACATTTAATCAACAAAACGCACGCGACAACAAGTCGCACCCGACCACAACGACTATGCGATAGAAACGAATAGAATATCACGATAGAGATCACTCCGATTTTCATCAACAAAAAAAATGTCCGAAGTCAAAACACAAACAATTCAAGATAACAGAAAATGAGAATACCGGATATTACATTCTATCATACTAAAAATAAGTTTCGTCCCGAAACTTAAACTAAGGTTATCACAGTGATACGAAACAAAATATAACGACACATAATAAAATACCATGCTCATGACCCCGCGGTCCACTGACACGCCTCCGTAGGTTCAACAACTAAACGGGAACTTACACAAAACAAAATATCATTCAACAAGTTCCAAACGTAAAAGCGTCACAAAATACATCTCTACACGCGAAACAATCCATGTAGCGAGTACCAAAAACACCATCACTAGACATCACTGGGCCCTCCGGAAGTAGGAATGGAATTCCGGTCCCTTATCATCTCGGCAACAATCTCGCAGTACTGAACTCGATGCCCCTCGTGTCCACAATTATAACAAGTCACTGGCATTTTCTTACAATGCGCACGTTCATGGCCTAGAAAGTTACAGTTGAAACACCTAGGAGCATTACCAGAACTCAAAGACACCGACTTGGGTCTTTTGAGTTCTCTAACTGACCGAGAAGGTCCCATACTCGGATGATACGAGGGTTGAGGTGTGGGAATCCCAATTCCCTTACTTCCCGATGCGTCATCGGAGATCTTCTGCTTTCTCGCTACCAATACGGACTCGGTAGAAATTATAGCCATCTCAAAAGGCTCGATCCTGATAGTCCTTCAAGGTTGTACACATAAAAGGAGCCATACACTGCCGAATCTGAGGTTTCATATGCATATCGAAATAACGAACCTTATCTGCCTCACTTTTCACCTGATCCCGTACATAACACAGCTGTCGATTATAATCGACTATCGCCTGGGATATCGACACGTCTCGGGGCGTAGCCGAGAAAAACTCGACAATCCTACGCTCTTTAACAGGCGGCGGACAATACTCGACCTCCATGGCAGTTTTGAATTCAGTCCAAGTAGCGGTACGATCACTAGGCACTATGGCCTCCCACCAACCTGCAGCTTCCCTGTCGAGTAAGTATTGAGCAATAGGCACTCTTCTCTCATCGGGGCAAGCTACAGCATCAAATATTCTGTCCAACTGGAAGAGCCAGTTCTCCCAGCCTAAAGAGTCCGAAGAACCTACAAAACGGGGAGGGTGCATTCTCATCACATCTCGTAACCACTTACTAGCTCCGTTATCTTCATCCAGAATCCCATCTCGGTGCACGGTTTAATTCATATGCGCCAACTGGTCAGTCACCTGATGAAGGATGGTGGCGGCGCCAATGTCAACATTACCTCGGTATGATTGATGTTGATCACGACAACGACTACGACCACGTCCTCAGCCTCGACCTCTCGGCATACTGGACGGACGATCAATCAGAATAACACATCCAAACAAACATCACAATGTCAAGATAAGACAATAAATAGCAGCACGTTAAAACATCAACTCCAAGTCATCACACAAGTGCACGAACTAACACTGTAATTTTAGAACTTCATTCAAAAATAATTCGCACAGTCTCATCAACAGAGATTTTTGGATTTTACCAAATCAAACATGGTCAAAACCACACACATATCGCAGGGATCAAACACTAACAACAGAAATAAAATGTTTCTGGGGTATTATTCAAATGATAAAATTTTAAAATTCTCAAGTTTGAAAACAAAGAATTTGGTGAAATGAAATTTTTGAAAACACTTATAATACCTCGATCGTTTAATCAAAACCATGTATCTCATTATCAAAATTGTTTTGATTGAAGCTATTTGCAAAACAACACGTTGAGGCTTCAATATTTTCGCTAGACGATATCGTCCAAATGACCTTATCAATATATCATTATCTTTACTAGCGTTATTCAGGGTAACAACATGTTACCACGCCATCCATCACTAATATATTAACAGAGATTAAATAATCAAGGGGCACGGGTATAACTATAATAACAAATTACTACCGGGTCAGTCAAAAGTTTACGGCCATAACAACATGCAATTTACGGACGTAACAACTCTGAGCTTATGGCCGTAATGGAAAACATCTTACGGCCATAACATCTAGCTGCAGGACTGCAGAATTGTCACAGTAGCCCCCAACACACAAACATATAACATTTAAATTCCGAAAATTACGGTCGTTTTGCAAAACAAGATTTTTCCAAAAATTTTGATTTCCACAAAAATGCTCAAATCAGTAGAGTCTTTCAGGAAAAACGTTTTCAAAGCTACCCTTAGCAGGCATAATTACAACAATTCAAACTAGTCGACATTAAAATCACATGCCCAAATGGCAAACAGGGTCGCCAATTCAATCACATACATCTCATGGCATCACGTTTAAATATGCAACAAAACCATTCGTCGGAGTCTCTCGCGAACTCTATCGTGAAACCCATCAAGGTTCACAACTTTCACACCATACCAACCCAGCCAAACATCAATACATCCAGTTCTATACACGTACAGCATATCCAAGTATCGAATACAACTTCATTAAACAACACCGTGTAAATAAAATTATGCACCACAAATATCACACATAAATGAAATCATGAACACAGATATTATGCATAAAAGAGGAGACTTACATCCACAGGCCGCACGGAGATGACGGTCGCCCACAATACTAATCTCATCCGACAACATATCCAACGCATTGTGACTACGCACAACTCAACTTGTCACCTGACGACTCGAACGACAAGACAACACATTACTCAACAAATCACGACTCGACTCGACCTGACAGCCTAAGTTTCCACAACCTAAGCTCCGATACCATAAATGTAACACCCCCAAAACCGTATGGGAATATTACACACCGTAGACACTTTCCACAAGGATCTACCAGGCTAAACATCCATAAACAACCAAATGATTGCCCGGCCAGGGTCAAACAATATAATAATGCAGACCGTTAAGGTCACTTACACATGAATACACATACCGATGAGGTCACGCAACTCCATCAACAGAACTGACTAAAACAACATTACCCACACAGGGTTCGAAACACAATACAGCGGAAGACTGAAATCAACTCTAACAATACAACCAAACTCTATCAACTCTCGACTCTTGATTAGTATCGCAGATCGTCATCCTCTTGTGTCAATCCTGTGACTGCTCCACTGAACCTGCATGTACCTGGACGCAAAACAGACATCCATTCCCCGATTAGTCGGGGGTTAGTAAAACTCCACTATTTTACTAGTGTAAGTATAATACGATACGAAATGCAACAAGTAAATAGCAACTACAAATTTAATACGGAAATCTATTATCAAAATGTTCCCGAGAAGTTTTAGAATTTCGAACCCAAACAAGAGATATTTGAAAAGGAACACATCATCTCGGGGATTTTTAAAGAAGAAATTCTTTTGGACCTCGAGTCCCAATTTACAAAACCTTTTCGAAAACATTAGGGCCTTGGCCCGATTCTCGATTCAAAACATACTAGATAAGATATCATTATGAGTCTTAGACCTATGTTTAAAATGTTACCCAAACAAGCACTATAACACGATCATTGTTCGTACACATCATGTACCGAACTCCGGAGGCCTCGACGGACCTTACCCGGACCGCACACACTGTTCGTACACATCTTGTACCGAACTCCGGAGGCCTCGACGGACCCTACCCGGCCACAAACATCGTTCGTACACATCATGTAACAAACTCCAGAGGCCTCGTCAGACCCTACCTGGATCACACACCTTGTCCGTACACGTCATGTACCGGACTCCAGAGGCCTCGTCAGATCCTACCTAGATCACACACCTTGTTCGTACACATCATGTACCGAACTCCAGAGGCCTCGTCAGACCCTACCTGGAACACACACACATCGACGCGACACAATTCAGAATCATCAAATGTCAAGCCATTCCACATTACACCGAGGTGCATAATCAAGTATGTAAACCAAGACAACACACACATTATAATCATCACAACAACTCAACAATGACCAACCACGCCCGGCACAAACTTAGATGATTTGCACACCCAACACAATTCCAAGATGTTAACTAAGTGAAGGTATCATCGTTACCGTCAATCATTCATAAAATTTCAATTCATACGAAGCATATTCACTAGGATAAATCAATTCATCATAACCATAACACAACGTCCCTATTCACAAGACACAATTCGTATAGTAAAATACTTGCCTTAATAACCACTACCGAATACTCCGAAGAACACGGTTCGACTGGGAAGCTCGGACCCCGAAGAAGACAACGAACGGAAGGGTTCCGACTCGTGTTTTTCACAATAATTTCGTCCCTAAGTCACAACGATTTCAATTAAATCACAATTCTACGAAAACTTATAGAACTTCCCAAGTTCTACCCATTGAAGCATTTTATCGGACACTTTGAGGGCATAGTCCAATATAATCGTTTAACGGAGAAATACTCGAATTTGTTCCACAAAACTTCAAGGGTTATGAATGATTTCGAGTATACAACGAAGTTCTAACAATAATCTGAACTAAAACAAATCAAATCGGCCAAAACATTGGGAAACCTCAAAAATTCCCAAAACCAAGAGTTTAGGTGTTCTTACCTTCGATCCGGATGGAAGATGATGTTAGATATGAATGAAACTTCCAAAACATGTTGCTCCATGTCATATCCATCCAAATCCATCCAATATTGACGAAGAAACGCGAAGAAACGAAGAAAAACGGTGAAAATGGCCGGATGACTCGGTCCAGGCCCTTAAATAGCCGACCCTGGCCGACCGCTTACGTACGTAATCGGCCATGGCCTACGTACGTAATCGGCCAGGGCCGAACTCTCTGTACTGATTCTTCCGGACATGCTGTTACGTACGTAACCGACAGGCAGTTACGTACGTAACAGGCCTTACGCCGCCATCACGGGCTATTACGGCAAGTACTCGCCAGTCCTCGCCACCAGACTGGTCGATCCGACGGTCCAGAAAAATCCCCAAACTCAGACCTGAACGTAAACCGAAAACACGATTACGAAGTACTCGAAAGACGAATCCGAACACTAAGAGAACACATGATTCCGACCACCCGAGGGCTCAAAATTCGACAACAGAAGTAATTACCCCAAACTTTGGGAAATTACGAATATGTCCCAAAACGTCCGAAAATCACGATACGTGATCGAATAACCAAACGAAAGCTGACAACATGAACAATAACGTTAAATGAACTTACGAGAAACTCAAAACAACAGTTTCGGACGAGATTCGCGAGATTCGAGCTCAAGTGTGGAAAAGTCGTTTAAGAACACAGAACTCAACAAAACGTTATCGAAACGAACTCGGACGACAAAAAGTACATAATAAAATATTCCCAGAATGACGAAACGGTCATAAGCGAGTCGTCGAAATGGACCTACGCTGGAAAATGAAAATTACCAGAAATTGAAATTGCGGATATTACATGAATACCGTGGAACCGCACCAGAGGCTACGGAACCCTCAGAGGACTCATTGGTCCATCCCACAGTGGTTCGTTCATATCATCCGTGGAATCGCACCAAGAGGCCACGAAACCCTCAGGGGACCCGTCGGCCCGCCCCAGAGTGGATATAAATAATCATGCCATTGATATATCTGACTTTCAAAGTCGAGAACGTACAATCATAAATATACACTTGCCTTTGAAACATCGAGAAATCGAACGGAAAAAGGGTATGAGTTCGGTAGGTCCAAGAACGTGCTTCCGGCACCTAAACGATTCACAAAAAATATGATAATCAATTATCCATATTCAAATTACACGAAGAAACTCCTGAAACCCATCTACGATTCATGAAAATACACTGATAAACAACTAGAGGTTGGAAAATCATCCAACCCCTCACAAGTCCGAAAACGGCACAATTAAATCCATAAAATCGTAGGAAAAGCATGCATACGGGATAGATACATCTTAATCTCAAGGTCCTCAAGCTTCAAAATGGATAAATCGGATGAATCTACGAAAAACCCCAAAATTCCCAAACATAGGGTTCTAAGGATTTTTACCTTGATTTGGAGGATAGAAATGTCCTAGATGTTGCATAATCCTTGTTATCCAACCCAAGATGATGATATCTGAAGAAGAACCACCTCAAATCGCCCCAAATGGCCTCTCTCGAGCTCTCCCGATCGGAAAAAGTGGAAAAGATGTGAAATGACAAGTGCAGGGGTTGACTGTGCCCTTATATACTGTCCCAGTCTAGCGCACGCTACGCTTCAATATTAGCGTGCGCTAATGAGTCACCTGGTAGTCCAGTGGCTACTGTCATAAGACGTTAGCGTGCGCTACGAAACATCCCTAGCGTGCGCTAACTGGTGTCCTGCCAAAATCTCAGTTCACTGTCTCAGTCCGCTAGCGTGCGTTAACACTGAGCACTAGCGTGCGCTACGCAACACATATAGCGTACGCTAGCCGCTGCCTAGCGTGCGATACCTGCTAGTCCAGAAAGTCTGAAACTTCACTGCCTCTGCCGACTCAGTCCGTTAGCGCACGCTAAGGCTCAAAACTAGCGTGCGCTACTCATGCAGAATTAGCGTGCGTTAGCATCGGCCTAGCGTGTGCTACCTCCCTGACCCAGAACACTTCCGAAAGGTCTAACCAGCACGATCATGATCCAAACAAGGCATAAAACTCTAGATCAACGCCGACTACATCACAAAGAGTTTACAGAGCGACAACGGTAAGGACAAACAGTCAATAAAAAGTACGAGTATTACATTCTCCCCCTCTAAAATGAAGTTTCGTCCCGAAACTTAAGAAATAAAACGTTCGGGGTACTCCGATCGCAAATTCTCTTCCGTGTCCCAAGTCGCCTCCTTGACTCCATGTCTCGACCATTGCACTAAAACCAACGGGATGGTTTTGTGCCGAAGCTGCTTCTCACGACGTTCAAGAATATTCATTGTTTTCTCCGGATAGGTAACATCCTTGGTTACGTAAATCTCACTATAGTCAAAAACACGACTTGGATCCGGAATATGCCTTCTCAACTGAGAAACATGACAAATGATATTAACAAGACCCAACACAGGGGGCAACGACAAGCGATAAGCTAAGCCTCCAACCCTGGAGTATGACATGGTCTCCAAAATTGAATTCCAAAGGTCGACGACGAGTATCGGCTCACGATTGATATGTTGAAGGGCATCTCAAAATACAAAAACAGGTCAACTAAAATCGTCTGTACTATATTCAACAATACCAAGAATTCTCAAAACATTATTCTAACTCGTAAGTGTATCATGAGCTGTCTGTGCTGAATCATGTCCGTAGGATTGTACCGATAAAGCTCAAGATGGACAAAAACTAATAACACACGAAACAATGACAACAAGTCCCGAAACACTGACATACAATCCGAATGCTCACACTGTCAAAGACAATGATGAACCCATAAACCAACTGAGAATATCGTCGACATGATAAACTCCAATGCTATCGGCGAAAGATCCACAATAATCGAGAATACCACCAATATGATAACCTCCAACACGATCAATAAGGGAAGAACAATGACCGAGAGTACCATCTACAAGGTAGCTCTAAACGATTAACAATAATGGATCTCAAGGAAATAACCCCGACTGTCGAACAAACCCCTCGGGCGTATGAACAACCAGTCACAAACAGTCAAACATATCCAATACAACATGGACTATGAACGACCACAACAATAAGGCTCAAGAGGGACATCACAGTACGCCCGATCCGGAAATGTGTCCGTGCACATGTCCACTCCGTATACGAAATCCAGAATATATGTGGGACAAAGTACCTAATTAGCCTTACAGACTACGTCCCGTGTGCACGGTCCAATGCGGAAACATCCACGCATGACCATCGTGTCTGGCTAAAAATCTTACACATAACCAATCGGCACGCATATATGATTCCAGATATATCATAATGAAACATGACAAAGAAATTCAAAGGATAACACCTCCAATACGGATCATACGACTCACCAAAGTGAACGATGATACATGAATAATGAAAGATCGACACGACCAACAGTATCCAACATAACCATCCTGGGATCACAATCCTTAAGGACCGATTAACACGAACAACAATCTGGAAATCCTCAACCCTCAACGATCACAAAATTACCGAGTTCACAAGAATGATAGTGTGCTGCCTTGAGTCGGCCAACACGACAATAATAACTCACGGATGGGCACCGTCCTCGGCGATCCTAATTCAATACCTCGATTGTCTTAGAACGACCAATCGATAATGACTCAACGGATGGGAACTATCTTCGACAGTACCAATTCAATACTTCGATTACCTTAGAATGGTCAATCGATAACAACTATTCAACGGATGTCTCGGCACCTTTAATCGGTTACCGATAACGAATATGATAATTCGAATACATCAATGCCTTCAATCGGCCAATACAATGTCAATAGAAAAACACCGATAACGATAACGACAATCACCATAATATCCCAATGGAACATCAGTCACGATAACAATCGATACGTCGATACCGCGAACTGGCTATCGACAGTAGCTTTACCAACAAGTATCGCAATGCCTTGAACCGGACATTTACGAACAACAATAACATTTGGCATAATTTGCCGACGGGTGTCGTATCAAACAATCCCCTGATATCAATACAATCATAAAGAGACCAAGTCTCGAAATGATACACACATTCGTACACCTACATGATAACATTAATCTCATTGATTAGTACAAGTATAAAACTTACCTCGATATCAATACAACGAACTGTTACCAATTCAGTTGATTTTGTCTACGAGTTCCTCAGTCCCGACCAAGGTAATCTACGAACTCTTCAACCTCAACCGCAACACAACAGTCATAATCCACGATCAAACATCATATCTTATTGTAAAATGAAGGATTAATAATCAACAGGTTCGATGATGATCAATATCAATACAACCAGGCCACAAACTCATTGATTTTACAATATCTCGATTAAACACAGTCTAAACTGTCCAACTCAGACCCTCACGAATCCATGTCCACAATACGAGCCGAAATCCGATGATCATATCAGCAACCAATTCGGACCAATAATAAGGGTCTAAATGTTATCGATTCCAAACTCAATTCTTAAATGCGAATCGACAAGGTTCCCCTCTCGTAAATCCATTGTTAAAATTTACCTATGACCGTCATTAATTCTAACCATCCGACTGGTTCAAGACAATAGATAATCATATTAAAAAGGTTATTAAACAATCCAATCATTCGACTTCAATATTTGCTCCATACGTATGGGCTTCCAAATTCAGAGATGAATAATAGTCTCATCAAACTCATAATCACATTCGTATTCCTATACGAATATTATTTCAAACACATAATTTAGCTCTAGATATGAATATTCCATATTCATATTCAAAACATCAACACTTCTTATAAATTTTCATCACCTCGCATAATTCAAGAGTTCTTCAAGAACATGAAATATCCGAAATCACGTTCAGAACAACATATCCGAGGTATATATCTTCATGATACCATTTTCTTCATCATATGAAGAAGATATCAATAATCATATCAACATCCTAAATCTCTTATTACAATTCCAATAAATCTCATATAACATTATCACATGATGATCCCAACATGATCCCTCTCGAGTAGTAATCCTTTAGAAACGAGCCACTATCAAAAGGGATACGAGGATTACCTTGTATGGACGAACCACGAAGAAGAACAATTGAATTCCATTTCAAGAATCATCAAAAACTTCAATAACAATACTTAAGTCCGAGCTCTCCATCTTAATCTTGTTTAAGAGGATCATCTCTCAGAGTTTAGGAACTTCAAGTACCTCCCAAGGCTCTCTCTATCGACTGAAGGAAGGAGAATGGACAAAATGCCTCTCAGCACTCGTCTATCCTCTTTATAAAACACATCACTAGTGCGCGCTAGACCTTATATTTAGCATGCACTACAGAACTAGCGTGCGCTATCCTTCCTTGATAGCGTGCGCTATCGGGCAGTCCAGAAGCTACTGCATTGCTTCGAAATTCATCTAACGTACGTAATGCCCATGCATTAGCGTACGCAAACAGGCGTTGACTTGCTACAGTAAAATGCTCAGTAGCGTGCGCTATTCCCCGACCTTAGCGCGCGCTAATCGTCGTTGACCTGACAACTTGTACCTTCCCAGAAGATGCTCGGGTCCTACACGCCGAAAGCAACCAATAAAGCCAAGATTCCCTGTTGACGATCTAAAATTAGCGTGCGCTACCAACATGCATTAGCGTGCGCTAATCGCCGATAATAAACAGTCTGGGCCTACCTGTTGGCCACCTTCCGGGCCTTATACAGAATATATTACGGTACGTTAGGGGTCCTCCTTAGCATACATAACTGAAACCTCTTAGCGTGTGCTAAGTATGTACCGTAGCGAATGCTAAGTATATATCTTAGCGCGCGCTAGGCATACCTTGTAGCATGCGCTAACGTGGCAGTACTTAGCCATTTTCCGCTATTCTTGTTCGTCGTCTTGATATACTAGATGTATATACACGACATACTGAATACATATATACAACCTGATAATATTCTCATATGATATACCCAATATCAAAAGTACGAAAACATGATACACGATATCTTCAAATGTAATTGTCGACCAACTACGACAATTATACTAATACAGCTGTCTCAGTCTTCCAATTATTTTATCCATACTGTATAGACACCAATCTATCCAGTATATCTCGGATAAAATAATGCGAAAAATTTATACTGAAATCCGGATATTACGTACTAAAAGTCGGGATATCACATTGTACCCCCCTTGAAATAAGTTTCGTCCTCGAAACTTGCAATGCTGTCACAGCAAACAAATCAATCAAAATATCCAAACTCATCACAAGAGAAATCGTCGGTCTCCACAATCGAATAACCAAGACAGTATACTTACAGGTGTGTGAAGTCGATGATCTCCCGTGATACTAGCATGCGACTCCCATCAAAGTCTCAACACAATACCGATACACACCAATATCGCAATTAGCAATTTGACAAAATCTTAAGGAAGAGTTCACGTCCGTGACCATGGACACGACTCTGTCTCCTGTCAACCAACATTATGAAGGGCACACTCGTGCGTAAGTATAAACCAAATCGCAGATTCTCGAAGTGACCGATTCTCAAGAATATCAAACTAAAAGCAAAGCGGTTAAGAAAACATAAGAAGAGTAATAGGACTTACAAGTACCGGCCGCACTGTGATGATGGCAAAGTAGTGATACTGTGGACAAACGATAACTCAATCGACCCAAAAGACCGACAGCCTAGGTATCCAAAAACCTAGAGCTCTGATACCATATTCTGTAACACCCCCAAGTTATTCAGGGAATATTACATTGCCGTAAGCCCCACCGTGGGACCCACAAGGCTAAACATACGCGGAACTATAAATTTTAGCCGAGAAGGTCTACATACAATGGAATGAAGAACAATACAAAGGACATTCAAGACATAACCAATGTATCCAAAGACATCACAACACAAATCAATACCTCGTCAAACACAGGCCGGAACATCAAGGAAAATGGAAAACAATACACGAGTATTCAATAACCATTCCAGTACAACAACACTGAATGGAAAACTCAACACATAACCGGAGGAAAGACACAGTATCACACTTGCCCACCATCTTCATGCCGACCCGATACCTGCCTTTCCACTCTCCTGGAACCTGAAATACATAAAAAGTATTTCCCCCATAAATGGATTAGCCGTCGAATAGCTAGTGCAAGTATATCAAGTATGAAACACAATACTCCTCGACAAGAAAGTAAATCTAACCGTCAATTCATCAATTCAAGACTAGTATTCCGGAATAACTAAATCTCATAGCATCACAGCAATACATATATGAATACCGTGGAACCGCACCAGAGGCTACGGAACCCTCAGAGGACTCGTCGGTCCATCCCAGAGTGGTTCGTTCATATCATCCGTGGAATCGCACCAAGAGGCTACGAAACCCTCAGGGGATCCGTCGGCCCACCCCAGAGTGGATATAAATAATCATGCCATTGATATATCTTACTTTCAAAGTCGAGAACGTACAATCATAAATATATACTTGCCTTTGAGACATCGAGAAATCGAACGGAAAAAGGGTATGAGTTCGATAGGTCCAAGAACACGCTTCCGGCACCTAAACGATTTGCAAGGAATATGATAATCAATTATCCATATTCAAATTACACGAAGAAACTCCCGAAACCCATCTACGATTTATGGAAATACACGGATAAACAACTAGAGGTTGGAAAATCGTCCAAACCCTCACAAGTCCGAAAACGGCACAATCCAATCTGTAAAATCATAGGAAAAGCATGCATACGGGATAGATACATCATAATCTCAAGGTCCTGAAGCTTCAAGATGGATAAATCGGACGAATCTACGAAAAACCCGAAAATTCCCAAAAATAGGGTTCTAAGGACTTTTACCTTGATTCGGAGGATAGAAATGTGCTAGATGTTGCATAATCCTTGTTATCCAACCCAACATGATGATATCTGAAGAAGGACTGCCTCAAATCGCCCCAAATCGCCTCTCTCGAGCTCTCCCGATCGGAAAAAGTGGAAAAGATGTGAAATGACAAGTGCAGGGGTTGACTGTCCCCTTATATACTGTCCCAGTCTAGCGCACACTACGCTTCAATATTAGCGTGCGCTAACGACTCACCCGGTAGTCCAGTGGCTACTGTAATAATATGTTAGCACGCGCTACAAAACATCCCTAGCGTGCGCTAACTGGTTTCCTGCCAAAATCTCAGTTCACTGTCTCAGTCCGCTAGCGTGCACTAACACTGAGCACTAGCGTGCGCTACGCAACACATATAGCGTACGCTAGCCGCTGCCTAGCGTGCGATACCTGCTAGTCCAGAAAGTCTGAAACTTCACTGCCTCTGCCGACTCAGTCCGTTAGCGCGCGCTAAGGCTCAAAACTAGCGTGCGCTACTCATGCAGAATTAGTGTGCGTTAGCATCGGCCTAGCGTGCGCTACCTCCCTGACCCAGAACACTTCTGAAAGGTCTAACCAACACGATCATGATCCAAACAAGGCATGAAACTCTAGATCAACGCCGACTACATCATAAAGAGTTTACAGAGTGACAAAACAAGAAGAACGGTAAGGACAAACAGTCAATAAAAAGTACGGGTATTACAGAGAAGTGTCTGTGACGTTTAATTTGCCACTAGAGTAGTTAGATTCATTTGCTTAATTGCTGAGTCAACCTCGAACTGCGGACTATACAGGCAGGTAGCAGTCTTTACTGTGCGCCAAGAAAGGATTCTTCATCCTATTAGTGAGCAGGCAAATGTCCTATACAGTTAATGGCAATAAGATCATAAGTCTTTGGCCAAAGCATTCTGATCTAGTCGTATTGGATACACTATTAATCAGTCGGTCTTGTTTTGCATTAACACATGTATAATGTCTAGTCAACAGTAGGGTTTGACTTTACCATGACCCGAAGACTTGATCGGGACATCTGATGAAGGGTCTATACGTATATAGTATTCACAATATAATGGTTCTGGAATGATCCTTTCATTCGTTTTCAGCCGGGGTTTACAGTGCGGCCTGCTAGGCTGGCTAAGTGCTGCACGCACTCATTGGTTCCTCCCAATGCCTGCTGAGATGGACCAACAGAGTCGCTCATCAGGATCATTGACGGATAAATGTGAATTTATTATCTCTCTAATTATATTAGTATTGGGTATCTAATTATGATTTATTGGATAAATCAAATAGCGGTCTTATGAATTGAAATTAAGTTACTGGATAATTAATTTATTTCATAAATAATATTTCTTAGAGAAATAAAGTTTGTATTGATATAATTAAAACAGAGTGTATTTAGCGGATTCATTTGACAAACGTCCAGTACACGAGCCGAGTGACTCGACCCGTTTCCTAGTAATTTCCATGTGGCCACCCACCACTCTTCCTTTTGTCTTGGTGTGTTGTTTTATTTTATTAGTGGTTGAGCATTTCTTTCTCTTGCTCCAACCTTGTTCTCCTAGCAGCTTCCCTCGATTCTTCCTCTTTTTTGGCGTCATCAAGGTATGACACCTTCTCATCAAGTCGTTCCAGGAGTTGCAAAGCAGCATCCTTTCTCTTGCTCCAACCTTGTTCTCCGATTTAATTCTCGGAGATGATTGGCTCAACCGTTATGGAGCTGTTCTGAATTACCGAGAGAGAGTCATTTCCATCATTGCTGATGACGGATCTGAACACTTATTCCGAGGATGGAGACCAGGAAGCTCGGGGAAATTGATCAAGGCAATGAAAGCTGTGAAATTACTGAAGCAGGGATGTCACGGACTTTGGTGCTATGCCATGAGGAAAGAGGAAGGAGTAGAGCTTTCGTCCATTTCAGTTGTGAATGAGTTCTCCGATGTATTTCCTGACGAACTACCTGGGTTACCTCCGCAGAGGGGAGTGGAATTCACTATCGAACTAGAGCCTGGAGCAGCTCCTATTTCCAGAGCACCATACCGCATGGCGCCAACCGAGATGTATGAACTCAAGAAGCAACTGGAGGAATTGTTACAGAGGGGCTATATCCAACCTAGTGTTTCTCCTTGGGGAGCGCCCGTTCTTTTTGTCCGAAAGAAAGACGGATCCCTCCGACTGTGTATTGATTACAGGGAACTCAATAAGATGACAATCAAGAACAAGTATCCTATACCTCGGATTGACGACTTGTTTGATCAACTGCAAGGGGCAAGGGTATTCTCGAAGATTGACTTGCGATCAGGATACCACCAGTTGAGAATTAAGGAATCGGATATACCGAAATCTGCTTTCAAATCGATGCAGGCATTATGAATTTGTAGTAATGCCATTTGGACTTACCAATGCTCCTGCGGTATTCATGCAATTGATGAATCGGGTATTCTTGGAATACTTGGATAAATTTGTGGTCGTCTTCATTGACGACATCCTGATATATTCGAGGGACGCAGAGGAACATGCTGAACATTTACGTGTGGTTTTGAGCACCTTGAGGAAGGAACAGCTATATGCAAAATTTTCAAAATGCGAGTTCTGGCTTAAGGAAGTAACCTTCCTTGGGCATGTGATATCATCCGATGGAGTTCAGGTGGACCCGAATAAAGTCGAAGCAATCTTGGATTGGGAAGCTCCTAAGAACGTGAAAGAAGTCTGAAGCTTCTTAGGACTAGCTGGATATTATCGCCGCTTTGTAGAGGGATTTTCCAAAATTGCTCGTCCGCTCACCCAGCTGTTACAGAAAACTCAAAAGTTCATGTGGAATGAGAAGTGCCAGGCTGGTTTTGACGAACTTAAGAGGAGGCTGACGACAGCACCTATACTAGCGCTGCCAGAGGGAACTGACGGATTTATGGTATACAGCGATGCTTCGAATCAGGGTCTGGGTTGTGTATTAATGCAGAAGGATAAAGTGATTGCTTATGCTTCTCGGCAATTGAAACCATACGAGATTAATTACCCGACTCATGATCTGGAGCTAGCAGCTGTGGTTTTTGCCTTGAAAATTTGGCGACATTATTTGTACGGCACTCATTGTCAGATCTTTACAGATCATAAGAGCCTCAAGTACATCTTCAGTCAGAAAGAATTAAACATGAGGCAGAGAAGGTGGCTGGAATTGATCAAGGATTACGACTTGGAGATTCTCTATCATCCGGGGAAAGCAAATGTAGTAGATGATGCTTTGAGCCGTAAACTTGTTTCTCTTCGAGTGTTGGAAGCACTTACGTCCCAAACCAGTATTCAACGAGAACTGATCCGTGAGGGGATTGAAGTATGGGCACCAGGAATCCAAGGGCAACTATATGTGATGGAACTGACTTCATCACTAGTCGAGGAGATCAAATCTAAGCAGTTGGACGATTCTTTAATCCTTCGATTAAGTGATGAAGTAAAGAAAGAAAAAGCCCCAGGATTCGTGATACAAGACGATGGAGTTCTAAGATTTCATAGTCGACTTTGCGTTCCCGAGGATGATGATTTGAGATGGACAATTTTGAAGGAAGCTCATTGCACGCCCTATTCTATTCACCCAGGCAGCAGTAAGATGTATAAGGATTTAAAGCAAAACTTCTGGTGGGGGAATATGAAGGACGTAGCGGAGTACGTTTCGAAGTGTTTGACTTGTCAGCAGGTTAAGATTGAACATCAGCGACCTGCCGGGATGTTAAAGCCGCTTCCGATCCCTGAATGGAAGTGGGAGGACATTTCGATGGATTTCATCACCAATATGCCAAGGACTAGAACAGGAATAAACATGATTTGGGTTGTAGTTGATCGACTAACCAAGTCGGCTCATTTCCTAGGGATTAAAGATACATGGGGACCCGAGAGATTGGCAAGAATATTTATTGCGGAGATAGTCAGACTGCACGGGACGCCGAAGACCATTATTTCGGATCGAGATGGTCGTTTCGTGTCGCACTTCTGGAAAGCAGTTCACAAGGCTTTGGGGACTGAGCTCAACTTTAGCACATCTTATCATCCCCAAACAGACGGTCAGTCCGAAAGGACTATTCAAACTGTAGAAGACATGCTTAGAGCTTGTGCTTTGGATTGGTCAACTGATAGGGAAGTTCATCTGCCATTAGTTGAATTCACCTACAATAATAGTTGGCATGCTTCAATTAAGATGGCACCGTTTGAAGCTTTGTACGGGAGAAGATGCCGATCACCCCTATGTTGGGATGATTCTTCGGATTTGATCGGGACGGAACCGGAATTGATTATTCGGACTCAAGAGAAGATAACTTTGATTCGAGAGAGACTGTTGACTGCCCAGAGTCGACAGAAGTCTTATGCAGATGTACGTCGTCGCCCTCTGGAGTTCGACGCCGGGGACCACGTACTATTGAAGGTGTCTCCTACACGAGGGATTTTCCGTTTTGGGAGAAGAGGTAAGCTAAGTCCGAGATATATCGGACCATTTGAGATCCTCGAGAGAGTTGGAGATTTAGCATACAAGCTGGCCTTACCGCCATCGCTGAGTCATGTTCACAATGTATTTCACGTATCCCAACTGCGGAAGTATGTACCGGACCCCAGTCACGTCATTGATTTCGACGAGATCGAGATAGCTAATGATGGCACCTTCGAAGAGAGACCAATCAAGATACTTGAGAGCCGGATCAAACAATTGAGGAATAAACCAATACATTTGGTTAAAGTACAATGGTCGCGAAATGGAGTCGAAGAGGCCACTTGGGAAACGGAGGACGGTATGAAGGCTAAATATCCGGAGTTGTTTTCATTCTAAGTTTCGGCACGAAACTTCTTTTTAGGGAGGAAGGATGTAATACCCGAGATTTCTGTTATGTAATTGGAACTTGTGATATTGTAATGATTGTACTTTTGTCTGAGTACTATTCTCCGTATTTCATAATCCTTTGTTTTCAAGCGTATAATTTCGTGTATGTGATTTAAAGATTGAAATTCTGTGCATGTAGCGCACGCTACAGGTTACGGGTAGCGTACGCTAACATGGATTCATAGCGCATGCTACAGAGTGTCATTAGCGCACGCTATGCGTGGTCAAATTGATTGAGACGTGCGGTAGGTGAGATCTGGCCGGGGGACCCTTGTCGGATTGTGTCGAATGAACCTGGACGGCTTTCGGGAAAAGCCAAGTCAACGCCTTAGCGCACGCTACAGACATGTGAATAGCGCACGCTAAGTGCTGACTTCAGTTAAGTGAGACAGCCGTTAGCGCACGCTACGAGCAGGGACTAGCGCGCGCTAATAGCCATTTATTATAAATAGGACAGCATCCTATTCGTGATTTCAGTTCTTCTCCTCCCATAACCCGAACTTTTACACTTAGAACATAACTCCCTTCATCCTAAACACTTCGTATCAACCTCCTAGTTCGAGATTGAAGATCGTATATCATTGGAGATTGGTGTTCAAGCCTTCGGTGTTGGATTGCTTCATTTTCCTCCGTGTTCTTCACTACTTTGAGGTAGGTGATTCTTCACCAATGATTAGTAATGTTCCTAAGGAAGTTTGAATCATGTTTGGAAAACAAGTATTTCGTTTATAATCGGTCACCACATGTTAGAAGGATACTTTTGACGTATCGGCACTATATATCGTATGAACCTTTGAACCATCTTATTATAAGGACTCCTAAACATGTTCAAATCGATTTATGATCAGTAATCGGATATTACCCAGTTGCTACATTGTACACGTTGGAATCATGTGTTTTGGAACGTAAGACGATCGGAACTTAGGTTATTTCTTGAAGATCGTAGATGGATTATGATATTGAGATGACTATCCGTATATTTGTATTTCATAATCATAAAACTTCCACAAACCTTATTAGCATGATATGCCCGAGGATAACTTGTATTATCACGGTAGAATTCATGAGTTCTTCACCATTCAACCCAGTTTTCGGTTTGCAGTATTCTGCCATGCAAGATTAGCGCACGCTAACGTATGTAAGTTAACGTGCGCTATCGGGGTTCAGTTAACGTACAAAACGTACGTAGCGTACGTTATGTATCGGCCGGTTCATACAGTCAGTTCGTAACTAGTGCACGCTAGCCTTACACTATAGCGTACGCTAAGAGACCTGCTTAGCGCACGCTACGTAGAGTACGTAGCGCACGCTAAGCAGTCCAGGCAGATTGATTATTTTGAGCTTTTCGGCTGTAGACCGAATTGTTAGGCCATCGTTTGACTTGAGATGATTTGTATATCGTTCCTTTTGTTAAGGTTCGAGCTTGTTATGTTGATCGAAGGAGGCGGCCTTCGAGTGTGTCGAGAACATTGAAGTGTTTCGTCCTTGCCATTTTCGAGGCAAGTATCATATGTCGAGTTTGATTTATCATGCTTGTGGTTTCGTTCATATTGTTGAATATGAGATGTATTTCTGGAAATTCTCGTGATATTCGTTGTTGTTTGTTCGTATTGATGAACATATTGAAATGCATACGTGTATGCATAATTGATTGATTATGGTATAAATGATCCGAGGGGGTCATGAGGATCTATGCTGAGGGCGCTGGATCGAATGTCCACCATGCGTTGGTCCGACGGGATCATCATGGGGATCTATGCTGAGGGCGCTGGATCGCTGGACGGGTTTTCCACCATGCGTTGGTCCGACGGGATCATCATGGGGATCTATGCTGAGGGCGCTGGATCGCTGGATTACCATGTATTGTGTTGATGGAATCGTGAGGATTCGCATCGTTGGATTCCGATGGCGGAAGTCCGTTTTGCATGTTTTATGATGCATTGATGATTTATTGTATGATGATACTTGTACTAGCATTGTTTTGCTAACCCCTTCGGGGGTGGACATTGTTTTGATGTTCAGGTAGCCGAGGAGCGGGGAGGCAACCACAGTACCGACAGGACGATGAAATGGCTCAGTGATGTGGTTGGTGTTATTATTTTTGTGATTTGTCTTCTTGGTTCGTTTAGTACTCGAGTATGTCTATACTAATAAAATCCTTTCGACATGGTTGTATAAGTTAACACATTTGATCGTTTGAATCAAATCTGTATTTGAATTCCAGTTGTTCGATTGTTTTATTTTATACTTCTTTTAAAATTAGCCTTGTAAATCCTTATCTAAAGGGTTTACGGCGCTGTAATTATTCCGAATATCTCGGGGTGTTACACTATCTAGCTTGCAACCTCCGAGATCCGAGTCGCTGTAGCCAACTAAATCGAATCTACCTTCTTTAGGATATCACAGTCCTACATCGACTGTTCCTTTGATGTATTTTAGGATTCGTTTAGCTGTTGTGAAGTGTGATTCTGTTGGTGATACTTGATATCACGCACAAACTCCCACAGCAAACTGGATATCGGGCCTACTAGCCGTTAGGTACAGGAGTGGGCCAATAAGCTTCCTGTAGAGTGATTGATCAACCGGTTTTCCAGCTTCATCAGAACTAATTTGCATGGAAGTGCTCATGGGGGTTGATGATGATTTGGAAGTATTCATTCCAAACTTGTTAAGAAGCTCCTTCCTGTATTTTTCCTAGTTGATGAAAATCCCCGTAGGCAATTGCTTCACGTGCAAGCCTAGGAAATAACTAAGTTCTCCCATCATACTCATTTCAAATTTACTTTGCATAAGATGAGAGAACCTTTGACATAAAGCAAGGTTAGTTGAACCAAATATTATATCGTCTACATATATTTGAACTATTAGAAGGTCATCACCTTCCTGTATTTTGAACAAGGTCTTGTCCACATCACCTCTCTCGAAACCATTACCGGTTAGATACTGGGACAGGGTCTCATACCATGCTCTAAGAGCTTGCTTAAGTCCATACAGTGCTTTCCTTAGCCTGTATACTAGGTCTTCGCCTTCTGGATTGACAAACCCTGGTGGTTGTTCAACATATACTTCTTCTGCAAGGTCTCCATTCAGGAATGCACTTTTGACGTCCATTCACTACTAGAAAAAACGGCTTTAGTGATGCTCAAAAGTGTCACAATAGGTGGTGTATTGTGACGCTTTTGCTATAGTGATGCTTTTCGAAAGCGTCACCTGATTTGGCATTTCAATAGACCGTTGTTGTGACACTTAAAAGGCATCGCAACAGATATCCAATGTGATGATTTCTTACATATTGTGACGCTTTTCATGCATCACATGAGTAAGCTTTAGTGACGCTTTTTGTCATTTTTTGTGACACTTTTTGGCGTCATAAAAGTGAATTGTAGTAACACTTTTAACATCACTAGAGTTAATAACTAACTTAACTACTTTTATTAGTGACATATTTTGGCGTCACAATAGCGTGTTATAGTGACACTTTTTAGCATCACGTAAAAAACATAACTATCTTAACTAACTCTTTGTGACTCATTTTTGCATCACAATAGTGTGCTATAGTGACACTTTTTAACATCACATAAAAGTTTATAACTACATTGACTACCTATTTTTGTGACACCTACAAGTATCACTAAATAATTTCAAGTAACATATTTTGCTATAATGACAATTGTCAAGTAAAACGTAACATTTTCTTTAAACATAAAATGTTGCTAATTATAATAGCATGAATAGTTGTTTTGTAATAACAATAGCAACATAAAATTTTAATGTCCAACTCAAATACCAAGATCTCTAACAGTAAACAGAAGATCCCAAACAGTAAACATAAGAGAAAATCTCAAACAACATTGCGCTCCAAACTACAAAAAAGTAAGCTTTCATCTTAATGTCAATTAACTCCAAAATAAAGCGAAAGTCTTTCATGTCACTTTTCTTATCTCGCATCTTCCACTTCAACCTATAATAATAAACGAAGGAAAAAATTAATGATACTAAAATACTGAAAGAACAAGCAAACGATAATAATGAAAGATTGTTAAAAAAAGACTTACCAAACACTTTGGCCAAGCAATGCTACCTCTTGTAGCTTGTCCAATAAATTTGACACTTCCAATTGTCCTTATTAATGCATGATCATATTTCATTGGCACGGTAACTTTCACTTCACACCAATCAACACCCAATTCTTCATTCCCGACTAGCTTTGATGGATTTAAGCTTTGAACGGAACCTTTCGCAATATAATTTTGAGTAATCATGTCTTTCAAAAGAACCTTTGCTCCAACCTGCATCATACATTGGAAATAATGGAAAAACCCATTATAAATAATGAAAAAAAAAAGTAATAATAGTGCTGAAGGCATAGTGCACCAAGAAAGTACTTTCCTGCCTCAACATAGCACACACTGACCATATCAAAAAGCATATATATATTCCTTCAATCATGTAGAGTTAATCTAAAAACAAGGGGATTACAATACAAAACTCGAACGAAGGAAGATGTACAGCTACTGCCACGTTCAAAACATGAATGGAAATGTTGTTCTCTCTATAACAGCACAAGATATGTCTCACTTCCACGTCACTGCAGGCTCCAACTACCGAGAATAGAGTTTAGTGCTATGCTACAGTGTAATATACACTAATAGCCTTGTTGGTCAATAAGCTTGATCAATTACATATGTTAAACAGAATTGTTTTGATCACTATAGTTAATTAAAAACGAGTTCGGATTGTAAGAAAATGAAAACTGATCTTTCAGGGTTAACAATTTATTTGACATGATCACATAGAATGCCTCCCAAAAAATGACTAAATAACAAAAAACAATGTGATAAAGTGCCAAAGTAACTAGTATTGGATAAATGCTCAAAAAGTGATCATATAATAATTACTTGGGGTCTGGACTCGGTTAAATTACAGCCATACTTGAAATCGCCTGATTCCATTCGGTAACAACCCTACTTGTAAGTAGATTACATTTTTAACATGGCTCCAATTAAAATAAAATCATATTTTCCTGCAAAAGAACTTCACTTCAAAAGTACAAACCTGATATCACCACTACTGTTTTTCAGAATAGAAGAACAAAGTACCAAACATACACAGAAACGACAATCTTTGACTCATTTTAATTCCTCTCTGTTCATGTACAATTTCGAGGAGATTAAGGAAATAACCCCCAACAGATAAAAAAATAACAAAAAAAGGAGATTATGGAAGATCCTGATGCTGAGATAACAAGAAACCTGACTAAACTATAAAGCAGAACTATGGCTACTCTCGAAGTGCTCGCAACTCTAAGATAAGTGATTCTCAACTTTTAGCCGGTAAATGTACTCGTAAAGCTGAAGAATACGTTCCAGATCAAAACCCCGAATCAGGAAAAAGAATGTAAACACACAAAAAGCTTCAAAAAGAAAAAGAGAAGCCAAAAGTGTCGTTTTTAATCATCAAGCGAGTCAGCCATGCTGTCCAAAGATTCTATAGTCATAGGCATAGGTCCATGATGACATGATCAATTACAGGAAGCTCGAATACCTCTGTAGGTATGTGTTATTCAAAAAAACAGTAGCATGGTCAGTGAAGAGATTTGAGCTGATGCTCTGTGAAATAACAGTAGCAGGCATTCAAAAAGAGCAATGGGGAGCAATGTTTTTAACAAGGATTGAACAAAGAGCAATGGTTTAAAATACGAGCATATGAATAGGAGCAATATTTTAATACGTTCCCAGTGAAACACAGAGCATATGTATTATGAACAGGAACATTGTTTTAAAATAGAGAGGCATCCTGTTTTAAAATACGAGAGGCATATTCGAGGTGTCTTGTTCAAACGAGGTGCTTACATCAGTTTTCTTGAAAAAAAATTATACAAAAATATATAATAGTAATGCATGGCAAAGTTGAACAATAATAATTAATAGTACTAAAATTCAACAAAACCAAAATAAAAAAATTAGTCCAAAAGGACCTATTACATATTAATATATTCATGGTATTCTATATAACTTCCCGATAATACATCTAAATATATTCATGGTACTCCATATAACATGACATCACATAACAGCTACTATAAGTACTATGTGCGTACCTGCAAGGGAATAGAACGAGTACTTGAGGGTTGAGCAGGCCGGGCAATTACAGAATTGTGCAAGGTTGATGGGGAAGATCCCTTTGTCAATCTTGAATGATCATTTCCACTCGAGTCCACATTGCTCAACAACATTTGAATTAACTTGTCCTTCTCTTCTAGTTGTATCGGCAATGCTTCTTTTTCCGTGACAATGCGATGGATATCATTTTGGCCAAGTGAATGATCACCATATACCTGCTTCGCAGTTGTTACATAACCATACATGCGCACTCGTCCACCTTTATCTTCTTCAAGGACTTGGGCATATATGTCATTTGGACCTTTGTCCCGTGCACCAGGTGGTAGTTGACCCTTTAATTGTCGCATTTTTTCCTATATACAAATTTAACAAAAAAAAAATCATTCGGGGTCATATATTATGAAATGTTGAAGTAAGAAAAAAAATATTACATAAGTAATAGAAAAGATTCACCAATACATTTGTAACTTCCGGATTAGATGTATTCCCATCTCAAGAATAACATTTTGCAAAATATCTGCTCTGCTCAGCTCCTTTATTCCTGCCTCCTTAACAGTTTCATCATCATCCTCATATATCCCAACATTAAGTGGAGCTTCTTCCTACAGCCAAAAACTTCTCTATATTAATCATCACCCTATAAGTTATAATTAGTTTTGAAAATGAAAAGTAGTTACCTTAGCAGATTCATAAACTTGAGCAAAACTCTTTTTTCCAATAATATGTTGCATTTTCTTCATTGCTCTATTTTTTTTATTCTGCTCGCTAGTGTACTATCGAGTTCAATCATACCAAAAGTTAGAGACAATAATAAAATGACTCTTTAACAAAAAAAAATATGAATCGAACCTTTGCGTCTTCACTGCACCAATGTTCAACAAGAAATTTCCAATGTTTTTCCGCCACCCTTTCATCACGTGTATCAGGCCTCTTACGTAAGTTTTGTTCCAAACTTAAGTTTGGATTAAAATATAAATATTTAGTTCTACATTTGAAAATCCTCCAACTTCTTGCTAAAGCTTTCAATACAATCTTTTCATATCCAGAAATAACAAAGCTCCCCTACAAAAATGTAATAACCATGTAACGTTAGTAAATCACAACAATAATATAAAGATATATCAATTCTATATATTTATACCTTGATCATGCCCAACATTGTTTTTTTGTTGGGGTCTGGTACCCTGTGCCAATCTGGGTAATTAAGTGGAGCTACTTTCCCATTTCTTGCAATAGACCCCACAAATTCAACAAATTTGCTTTTATTAGGACCAATGGGTTTTCCATACCGATTGAATGAAACCTTCAGAGGCTGACTTTTGTTGTTAGAGCTTATGGCATAAATGTGAGGCATATAAGTAAATCCTTTAGTTTTATGTTGTTTACAAGTGGCATCTACACATACAAGAAAAATAAGTTTTATAACAATGTTGAAAGGGACAAATTATATCATGTGTATATGATGTAGTATCATGTGTAATATGATGTAGTATACCTTGGGACTCAACATGATCTGCATTTGCTAACTCGTTAATATTTTCATCCACCCGGTTATCTACACCAAGAATGGACTGTTCGCTTCTTTTACTATTATTCACATTCCTAACACTCCGCCTTCTTGTTATTGCTCCAAGGTTCTCTAAATCAAGGTATGAAAACACAATTCAAGTAACAACAATCAAAATATACTAACTTAAAAAATGGACAACCAATACCTTCAGATTTTACATTCTGTGCATCATTTAAATCATTAACTTCATTTGTACTTTGCTTTCCACTTTTTAGTGCTCCAAGGTTATCTGAATTACGAAATCCAAACTCTATATAACTAATAACAGTTAGTAAATCTACATTAAGTTGGACAAGATGACACATCAATATCGCTACATTTTCTAATATATTTCATACCTTGAGAATGTAAATTTTGCTCATCCATTGAACCATTAATCGCTTTTGTACTTTGCCTTCCCCTTTTTGTTGCTCCAAGATTCTCTACATTATGAAATTCAAACACTATATAACTCAGAATAGTCAAGTAAATATATAATAAGTTAAATCAGATGACAGATCAATACCGCTATGCTACATTTATAATCTATTTCATACCTTGCGAATGTATATTCTGGTCATCACTTAAATCATTAATCGCTTTCGTACTTTGCTTTCCCATTGTCATTGCTCGAAGGGTCTCGAAATCGATTAAATCATCAATATTTGGAGCACTTTGTTGGCCACTACCTAATGTGTATTTTCCGCGACTATGGACAAAATTTGCACTTTTCTGTCTTTGCTTTATTTCTGCAATTAACCAACTCGATTAATGGGACAACTTATTTTTTCAGCCAATATAATAAATGTAAAGTTACTGAAAATACATGGACACACAATATGTATACAGATATGTACCTGGAGGGTCGAGATACTGCTCATTGGCATTATGATCTTTACTATTTAGAAGATAATCTGGAATACTAGTAACTCTTGGTCCCCGTTTCAGACACACAACATTATCTTTTAAGAATGTAAAAGACCGACCAAATAATTACAGTAAAGATTAAGAAATATAAACAAGACATATATGTATATGTACTGTAACGAACCTCGACGACCATCATGTTACTTACTGAGATCTCCATCTGTATTTGTATCACTCCAGCTGTCACCATCGTCTAAGGGCAAATGCAACCTTCTCTGGCCACTATTAGCAAAATTACTTCTTTGTCCTCTCGCCATTGCTATAAGATCATTCCTAGTAATAACGTGGCCCTTAACCATTTTTCTGAAATTAAGAATCTTTGAAAAAAATATAATGAGGAGCAATATAAGTAAAAGTATATTTTCAATAAGGTAAATTTCACTAAAATGTAAAATCCAGAACTAGAACAATTAATTTTTCAAAAAACATAAGAAACTGATCAACTATCTCAAATAGAAAATAAGAACTCCTAATAGGACTCTATTCTTCTTCTGCTGGAGTAGGAGGCTCCCCTTCGCGAACCCAAGAAATGTCTGAAATCCCATCATTGGGTGGTTCGTTACACGGTGTGCTTTGAGCTATGATGTCGATATCACTTATTATTAAGTCATTTCCATCCTCAAATTACTCTCTCGGTTTAGTTTTTACAACAACTTGCCATCCTCTATCAGAAGGATCCTCCACATAGAAAACTTGTCGTACTTGAGATGCAAGAACAAACGGCTCACTCTGACGCTTTATGTTTGTAAAATTCGCTAATGTGAACCCATCACTATCTTGCTTTAATCTTCTACCCTTTGTGACCCAATCACACTCAAATAGTACAACTCTCTTTCCTTGGAGATAGTTTAACTCAATTATGTCTTTCACAATCCCATAATAGGTCAAATCAGAAGAGATAGGTCTTTTGTCTTTTTTGCTTGCAAAGCTGGTCGTTGCTGTAACACCCCAAACTAGGCGGATATTACAGTGCCGTGGACCCCCGACTGGGACCCACCAGGCGAGTGAAAATGAATGAAATACACAGGGTAAATGTAGTACCGAACCATATTACATCATTAATTAGTCCGATGAGGAGTTTTATACAACACACCCAAGGAAATGACCGAATACAAGCATATTTTATATGGAGATAAAATATACAACACTGAATGAACTCAAAATCCAAACGGAAATCTGCAGCGGAAATAAAATAAGGAAACACGGTGAATGAAAGGACTGGGGCCCCCTACTAGTATCACTGGGACTCCTCGCCGTCAACGTTATCTTCCCGTGCCTTAGCCTTGACACGACCTGAAAAACAAAATCCCCCAACGGGGTCAGTTACACAGAACAACAATCCTCAAGAGTTGAAAAAACACAATCATATATATATATATATATATGCTGTATAAACCATAAGTTCGATCAAAAATGAATCGGTTAGATTATAACCTAAACTTGTTGAAAACATACGCAATCAAACATGCTGTATGAATCAACTAACGGTACGGCTCAAAGGGTGGCGCCACACTACGCCCGGGATGGATATGTGTCCGTGCACAAGCCACCAACGAGTATCAATCGAATACACGTGTGGTCTTGTACCTAATCAGTCTCACGGAGCAATCGACTCGTGTGCACAGTCCAATGTGATGCCACCAACCAACTCACGACTTAAATGTGGCCGACATGAAAATTCTACACATACCAACCGGCACGCCAGTATGACCCAGAATGCCACGAGATAACAAAGTGACATTGAAATAAATAATGACTCACCGAGATGAAATGATAGTGAAATGAATGACAGCTCAATGAAATGATTGGAATCGTCGTTCCTCATGACTGAAGTGATTAATTGACAATTACAAGTCTCAATACGGATAATACATTATGAATGAATTATGATTATGAATGAACAACAACGAAAGGAATGAATATCCTTTTAACCGAGTAAGAATTAACTACACAACACCGGTGAACAACGTCCTTCCACGAACAAACGTCCTAAATGAAATGTCGGTCGCTCGAACAACCTTGAATAACACAATTATCAATAATCCGTTCAACATACGAATCGAACACGAATATAACGAACTCAAAATGTCGATACGACTAAACCAAGTTCATTGGGGCATTATATCGAACACTTTGTGGCCAAACTTCAATTGTTTACAACCAAACCTCAAAAATACCAACATCAAATCCCCAAGAAGTGTTTCAAACTAACAAAACATCTTCAATACGATCAATAATCTAATATGAATATTCAAATTCGTGATTACAACAATGATTAATCGAAAACCCCCAAATCCAACTCAATATTCAAAGTGTTCTTGAATAATCCTTCAATAATCCAATGAATAATCAAACATATCCATAATCATGCGTATATCACTTCATACAACATGATCTTAACATCCAAAACATCATATCTCAATACAAAATCGAAATCCAAGATGTTGAAAAAATTACCTCTTGAAGATCCAAGCACTTTGATCCGAAGAACACGCGTTAGATCGACTATCCGGGCTTCATGATCGAAAGGAGATGAAGAAAAACCAAGTATTCAAGTGATAGATGATGGAAAGTCTCTCCCTCAAGCCCTCTCTCTCGGAACAAGGTGGAAGAAATCGGAAAAATGGGTTGATCCTCCCAAAAAACGCATTTATTGTGCAGCCTGCACTGTGTGCTGCGGCCCGCCCGAAGTGTGCCGCGGCACAGGACCAAAATCTGCCCCAGTGATCGGTAGTGTGCCGCGGCCCGGACGAGTGTGCCGCGGCAGTGACTCAGCAGTGTGCCGCGGCCATGTCGGCATGATCCGCGGCCCCCGGTACAGACAGGTTGGCCGAAAATTGCAACATAAGTGTGCCGCGGCCCGGACGAGTGTGCCGCGGCAGTAACTCGGCAGTGTGCCGCGGCCCTGCCGGCATGATCCGCGGCCCCCAGTACAGTCGGGTCTGCCAAATATGCAGCATGTGTGTGCCGCGGCGCACACTCCCTTGTGCCGTGGCCCACACCCCCCTTGGGTCCTAAAATGATGAAAAATGACCCGGGAAGAGAATAAAAGCAATATGAATCAATATTTGGGAAACAATAACACGAAATGGAAGTGCGGAAACCCCAAAACGGTGGTTCCAAGCAATGATTACAAGGGTTCGCCCAACAAAAACACAATTTGAACAATGAGGAGATTTGAAATGACATGAACTCCAACGTCAACATCGACTAATGAATCAATTACAACAATCAAGATAATACTCTTGTCTCGATTCCCGAGTAAGGTAGAAACAATGAACGATATGGATACATAACTCGAAGTTATTCCGAACGGTGAACACGGATGAATGATTATTAACAATTGAAAAATTACATAGTGACAATTACCGAATGAAATTACTGAATGATAATGACCGAATTACAACCGGGTATTACATACACCCCCCTTAAAAGAGTTTTATCCCCGAAACTAAGGGTCAAACAACTCGGGATAACTCTCCCGCATACTATCCTCGGTTTCCCAAGTAGCCTCTTCGACTCCGTGTCTAGACCACTGAATTTTAACCAAAGGAATCGCCTTATTCCTCAACTGTTTGATTCGCCGCTCTAAGACTCGTATGGGACGCTCTTCATACGAATGATCATCTGCGATCTCGATTTCGTCGAACTGAAGTATGTGACTCGGGTCGGCAACATATTTCCGCAACTGAGAGACGTGAAACACATTATGAATTCAGCTCAACGCCGGAGGTAAGGCCAAACGATAAGCTAGCTCGCCTACTCGTTCCAAAATCTCAAACGGTCCAATAAATCTTGGACTCAACTTTCCCCGCTTCCCGAAACGGAAAATACCTCGACTTGGGGATACCTTGACCAAAATGTGGTCACCCGTCTTGAACTCTAATGGTCGGCGACGATTGTCTGCATAAGATTTCTATCGATTCTGAGCGGTCAACAAACGACTCTTGATCAAAGCTACCTTCTCACGGGCGGCTATAAGCATATCGGGCTCGGTGCCGATTGATTCTAATAAGTCATCCCAACATAAAGGAGATCGACAACGACGACCATATAAGGCCTCATAAGGTGCCATCTTAATCGAAGCATGCCAACTATTATAATACGTGAACTCGATCAATGGTAGTTGGCTTTCCCAATCATCTTTCCAATCGAGGACGCATGCCCTCACATGTCCTCCAATGTCTGAATAGTCCTCTCTGATTGTCCATCGGACTGAGGATGAAAAGATGTGCTGAAACTAAGCTGAGTTCCCATGGCACGATGAACCGATTTCCAAAAAATGAGACACGAATCGCCCATCACGATAAGAAACGATACTCTTAGGAGTACCGTGCAATCTCACTATCTCTTTGATAAATAACTGGGCAAGTCTCTCGGGACCCCACGTATCCTTAATCTCAAGGAAATGAGATGATTTAGTTAAGCGATCTACAATTACCCACATTATGTTCATGCCACGACGACTCATCGGCAAACTCATGATGAAGTCCATTGAAATATCCTCCTACTTCCATTCTGGAATAGGGAGAGGTTCCAGCATACCCGCCGGTCGCTGATGTTCTATCTTGACTTGCTGACAAGTTAAGCATCTCGAAACAAATTCCGCGACTTCTCGCTTCATATTACTCCACCAGTAATTTTTTTTTCAAGTCTTTATACATCTTGCTAGACCCCGGATGAACAGAATAAGGGGTAGCATGAGCTTCTCTCAAAATCGAGTTTTTCAACTCGTCATTCGCCGGTACGCACAACCGATTCTTAAATCTCAAAAGTCCATCCTCGTGGACCATAAATCCAGGGACTTTCCCCTGTGCCACATCCTCGCAGATGCGCAACAAAACGGGTCCAAACCCTGATTCACTCTGATCGCTTCTTCAAGTGGCGATGAAATCTCTAACATGCAAAGTTGTCCTTGAACACGCTGTAACCAAACCTCGATCTTATGCCTAAGTAATTCTTGCTGAAGTTCCTTCTGAACTATTGAACGAGCAAGCATCTGCTCCTGAACGAACTTACGACTCAAGGCGTCGGTGACAATGTTCGCCTTGCCCGGGTGGTAAAGTATCTCAATATCATAATCTTTGATTAGTTCCAACCACCGTCTCTGTCGCATATTTAACTCCTTATGAGTAAATATATATTTTAAACTCTTATGATCGGTGAATATCTGATAGGTAACGCCATGCAGGTAATGACGCCAAATCTTCAACGTGAAAACCACGGCTGCTAGTTCCAGGTCGTGGGTCGGATAATTAACCTCGTAAGGTCTCAATTGCCGTGAAGCATAGGCAATAACCTCCCTGTCCTGCATTAGTACACATCCGAGACCCTGCCCGGACGCATCACTATAAACCACAAATCCTTCCGTCCCTTGCGGTAAAGAAAGGACAGGTGCTGAAACTAACCGGCTATTGAGTTCCTCAAAACTCTATTGACATGCGTCGGACCACGTGTATTTCTTATCCTTCCTTAAAAGGTTCGTTATGGGTTGAGCGATTTTAGAAAATCCTTCCACAAATTGCCGATAATAGCCAGCTAATCCGAGGAAGCTTCGGATTTCCTTAACATTCTTCGGAGGTAACCAATCTTGGATAGCCTCCGCCTTTTGAGGATCAACACGCACTTTGTCTGATGAAATTACATGTCCGAGAAACGTCACTTCGGACATCCAGAATTCACATTTGGAAAACTTCCAATAAAGTTGTTCTCGTCTCAACACGTCGAGCACTTGATGAAAGTGAAACTCGTGCTCCTTCCAGTCACGAGAATAACTTAAAATGTCATCAATGAAGACAGCCACGAACCGATCCAAATAGTCGATGAAAACCAGATTCATCAACTCCATGAATACCGCAGGTGCATTAACTAACCCAAACGGCATTACCACGAACTCATAATGACCATAGCGTGTACGAAACGCTGTCCTAGCAATATCCGACTCTCGGATTCGCAACTGGTGATATCCAGATCTTAAGTCGATCTTGGAAAAATACTGAATCTCCCTAAATTGATCCAAAAGATCAACTATACGGGGTAAAGGATACTTATTCTAGACCGTCATCCTGTTCAACTCCCGATAATTAATACACACACGAAATGAACCATCCTTCTTCTTGACAATTAACACTGGTGCTCCCCACGGGGACGCACTCGGTCGGATATAACCTTTCTCGAACAATTCCTCAAGTTGAATCTTCAACTCCTGCATTTCGGTCGGGGCCATCCGATATGGTGCCTTCGATAATGGGGGCATACCAGGCTCCAACTCCATCGTGAATTCCATATCCCTCGGTGGAGGTAAAACAGGTAGCTCGTCTGGGAGTACATTGTCAAACGATAATAATGATACCAAGAATGGTTGAACACCTCGATTGTCTGAGAGTGGCCAATCGACGACAACGATACGATGCATGGTTGAACGCCTCGATTGCCTTAGAACGGCCAATCGATAACAATGATATAATAAATGATTGGACAACTCTGATTGAGTAATTTTACTGTTTCCATCATATTAGTGATTCTTCCGGAAAAACGGGGATCACCTCCCTGAAGTACACACTCGATTCCAATGACGGAAATGATAGTGACCATACGTTTACGAAAATTGAGGGGGTATCATGACGATCCATCCCACTAATACCCAATATACATCGTCCTTAAGTAAATCCACCACGATTTGGTCCATCAACCAATCGCGATCATTAAGCTTAATTCGGTCGGTTCTTAATCTCATGATCTCTGGAAATTCTTCTACCGTCAGGTATACCAATGATATAAGGCCCACAATTAATAGGACTATCCAAGTTAAGTCTATTCAAACATGATTCGGAAATGAATGAATGCGGTGCACCAGTATCAAAAGGGAACACACAGGTTGAGATAAAATTACGAGTATACCTGAGATCGTTCGGGCCTCCGGATCGTCGGTCCTCTTCATCTCGTGAATCAGGGACTTGCCGGCCCCCGAACCGGATGCTCTCGTCTGATACATATGAGCTCCGCCTTTATTCGCTCCTATCGTTTTAAACGACGCTGACTGAGTAGCTTGATTCTGAACGGTTGACTGCTTCGGGGCCTGAAATGCTGCCGGAGTATTCTTGGAGTCTCTTCGGAAAAAACGGGCCTTATGCCCGGCAATTCCGCATTTAAGGCACGTGATAGTCTGCATCGGGCACTTGGTGCTGACATAACCCGGTTCTCCACAATTAAAACAGATGATGGCTGAGCTGGCCGCCCGGGACTGAGACTCCGCGGGTTTCGGCGCCATAGGAGGTCGCACAGAAAAAGTAGGGCCCACACGAGGTTTCTTGAAGGTAGACTGACCGCCTTCCGACTGATTACGCTTCGTTGATTTTCTGCTGACAGATGGAGGTTGTTGCTTCGGAATTTCCTTAGTAGCAGGCTCACACGGAATACTTCTCTTAATTAGTTCGGCCATAGTGGCGCAATGACGATTAAGCAATTGCATATGAGTCATCATGACCTGCATAAAAGTGAGTAGATCAACCCGAACATCTTCCGATCGAGCAGAGTCCTGGTTATGGTTTCCCGACAGTGAGTGATTATTCCCCGAGTTTCGGCCCGCACCGCGGCCTCTCCCCGTACGTCCCCTGACAGCTCTCTGCATACTGAAGTACGAAGGTCGCATGATAATCATAGATCTCGTATGAGCACCGCATTATAATTTACGTCATGAAATGATGAAAATGAGCATACGCGCTCTAACCCAGTGATTACATCAATGATTAATTGAGGTGACATGATTATCTAATGATATTCTTGAAATGATTATCTTGAACAAGTTAACAACATTAATGAGTTCAAGATCAACAACTGAGTAATAAAATGAACTGAGTGATTAATGAATTAATGTGATTAACATGATCAAAATGAAAATGATGTTTGAAGATTGTTAACTGATGAATTATGAATGAATGATTATTGCCAGAAATTATACCATGGCATTAGAAGTCTTACAGTTCTTTTGGTCTGATGGGCTCGGCATTTGCACAGGTGACACGTGACGCGAAAGTCCAATGATACTAGTCCGGTGACGATGATTTTAAATGAGACATGACTCGGAAGGTAGTATTCAAAACCACGCTCCGATACCGACTCTGTAACACCCCAAACTAGGCGGATATTACAGTGCCGTGGACCCCCGACTGGTACCCACCAGGCGAGTGAAAATGAATGAAATACAAAGGGTAAATGTAGTACCAAAACACATTACATCATTAATTACTCCGATGAGGAGTTTCATACAACACACCCAAGGAAATGACCGAATACAAGTATATTTTATATGGAGATAAAATATACAACACTGAATGAACTCAAAATCCAAACGGAAATCTGCAGCGGAAATAAAATAAGGAAACATGGTGAATGAAAGGACTGGGCCCCCCTACTAGTATCACTGAGACTCCTCGCCGTCAACGTTATCTTCCCGTGCCTTAGCCTTGCCACGACCTGAAAAACAAAATCCCCCAACGGGGTTAGTTACACAGAACAACAATCCTCAAGAGTTGAATAAACACAATCATATATATATATGCTGTACAAACCATAAGTTCGGTCAAAAATGAATTGGTTAGATTATAACCCAAACTTGTTGAAAACATACGCAATCAAACATGCTGTATGAATCAACTAACGGTACGGCTCAAAGGGTGGCGCCACACTACGCCCGGGATGGATATGTGTCCGTGCACAAGCCACCAACGAGTATCGATTGAATACATGTGTGGTCTTGTACCTAATCAGTCTCACGGAGCAATCGACTCGTGTGCACAGTCCAATGTGAGGCCACTAACCAACACACGACTTAAATGTGCCCGACATGAAAATTCTACACATACCAACCGGCACGCCAGTATGACCCGGAATGCCACGAGAGAACAAAGTGACATCGAAATCAATAATGACTCACCGAGATGAAATGATAGTGAAATGAATGACAACTCAATGAAATGATTGGAACCGTCGTTCCTCATGACTAAAGTGATTAATTGACAATTACAAGTCTCAATACGGTTAATACATTATGAATGAATTATGATTATGAATGAACAACAACGAAAGGAATGAATATCCTTTCAACCGAGTAAGAATTAACTTACACAGCACTGGTGAACAACGTCCTTCCACGAACAAACGTCCTAAATGAAATGTCGGTCGCTCGAACAACCTTGAATAACACAATTATCAATAATCCGTTCAACATACGAATCGAACACGAATATAACGAACTCAAAACGTCGATACGACTAAACCAAGTTCATTGGGGCATTATATCGAACACTTTGTGGCCAAACTTCAATTGTTTACAACCAAACCTCAAAAATACCAACATCAAATCCCCAAGAAGTGTTTCAAACCAACAAAACATCTTCAATACGATCAATAATCCAATATGAATATTCAAGTTCGTGATTACAACAACGATTAATCGAAAACCCCCAAATCCAACTCAATATTCAAAGTGTTCTTGAATATCCTTCAATAATCCAATGAATAATCAAACATATCCATAATCATGCATATATCACTTCATACAACATGATCTTAACATCCAAAACATCATATCTCAATACAAAATCAAAATCCAAGATGTTGAAAAAATTACCTCTTGAAGATCCAAGCACTTTGATCCGAAGAACATGCGTTAGATCGACTATCCGGGCTTCACGATCGAAAGGAGATGAAGAAAAACCAACTATTCAAGTGATAGATGATGGAAAGTCTCTCCCTCAAGCCCTCTCTCTCGGAACAAGGTGGAAGAAATGGGAAAAATGGGTTGATCCTCCCAAAAAACGCAATTATAGTGCAGCCTGCACTGTGTGCCGCGGCCCGGCCGAAGTGTGACGCGGAACAGGGCGAAAATCTACCCCAGTGATCGGCAGCGTGCCGCGGCCCGGACGAGTGTGCCGCGGCAGTGACTCGGCAGTGTGCCGCGGCCCTGTCGGCATGAGCCGCGGCCCCCCGTACAGACGGGTTGGCCGAAAATTGCAACATGAGTGTGCCGCGGCCCGAACGAGTGTGCCGCGGCAGTGACTCGGCAGTGTGCCGCGGCCCCCAGTACAGTCGGGTCGGCCAAATATACAGCATGTGTGTGCCGCGGCGCACACTCCCTTGTGCCGCGGCCCACATCCCCCTTGGGTCCTAAAATGATGAAAAATGACCCGGGAAGAGAATAAAAGTAATAGGAATCAATATTTGGGAAACAATAACATGAAATGGAAGTGCGTAAACCCCGAAACGGTGGTTCCAAGCAATGATTACAAGGGTTCGCCCAACAAAAACACAATTTGAACAATGAGGAGATTTGAAATGACATGAACTCCAACGTCAACATCGACTAATGAATCAATTACAACAATCAAAATAATAATCTTGTCTCGATTCCCGAGTAAGGTAGAAACAATGAACAATATTGATACACAACTCGAAGTTTTTCCGAACGGTGAACACGGATGAATGATTATTAACAACTGAAAAATTACATAGTGACATTTACTGAATGAAATTACTGAATGATAATGACCGAATTACAACCGGGTATTACAGTTGCTGCACTAACCATCACTCCACAATTTTGAGTTTTTCTTTTTTGCTCAACTTCCCTGGTGTGAAATCTGAAACCATTAGCAACAAACCCTTTAAATCTTTGACCCACTGGAAGCGGCCCTCTCGCAAGGCATGCGATATCACTTTGAATCATGTCATCAGCATCATAATGATCAAGTCCTGACACCTGGTGAAAAAATCATGTCAACGATATCGACAACACATAACCAAAGAAAATAAAAATACTTACTAGGCTAGAGAACCATTTGGGAAAACTTTGATTGTGAATTCGTCTGATCTCATGTTCTGGGGAACGATGCTTTTTTCGTCTGATCATTGACTCATGATCACTGCACAACGTAAATATAATAATCCTGTGATGATTTAATGGATAAGGATTTTGTAGGTGAAAATTAGTCGCTTACTCTATTCTAGACTTAATTTCTTCACAATTAAAAAGCACGTATCTATGTGCTTTTTATAAGGTTTTATGATCTAGAAACACTGGTTGTCCTGTGGACAGAGGCTGACCAGCCATTGAGAAGATTTCCAGGCCATCATTATTTGTGTGATCTCTTTCCTCATTTCGACTAAGTCGATTACGCCTTGTTTCTACGTGATCATCAAATTATAGGGAACAAAATGATAAGCACTCATCTGCTAAATAACCTTCTGCAATTGACCCTTCAGGTCGGCCTTTATTGCGGACATAAGATTTAAGCGTGCTCAAGTACCTTTGACAATATAGAAAACAAAATATATTACAAAGTATTATGTTCAAATCATAAAAGAGTTTGACAAAAAAATGAATAGTTACCTCTCAGGCGAATACATTCATCGATAGTGAACTGGACCTCCTAATTTTGCCTCAGTAACCAAATGCATAGTTACATGAACAGTAATATCGAAAAATGCAGGAGGAAATATTTTTTCAAGCTCGCATAGTATTATTGATATATCATTTTCCATTCTAACCAAATCACTGTGATGGAGTGTCTTAGAACACAATTCTTGAAAGTACTTGCACAAACGATTAATAAGTGAACGAACATAACTTGGTAACAGATTGCGTAGTGCTATAGGTAATAATTGTTGTATTAGTATATGACTATCATGGCTCTTATTAATGGAAATCTTTTGAGGCTTTAGCTGCACACATTTTGATATATTTGAGGCATAGCCATCAGGCACTTTTATGTTTTTCAACACCATGCAAAATTGATGTTTCTCATTTTTATCCAATTCAAAACAAGACGCAGGTAACCATTCTCTACCATTGACATCTACGAAAGGATGAAGTTCGGGTCTTACACCTTTATCTTTCAAGTCTAGGCGTGCATTTTTGTTGTCCTTGGACTTATCAGAGCTCAACAACGTGTATAAAATCTTATCACACACATTCTTCTCAATATGCATAACATCGAGATTGTGGCATAATAAATTACTCTTTCAATATGGAAACTCAAAGAAAATACTCTTTTTCTTCCAGCCATAAGGCAAGCCTTGGGCACCTATAGTTTCCCAAATTTATTTTTAATGTGTTTTACTTCATCAAACACCTCTGAACCTGTAGGATAAGAAGGGGCTTCTCTATGCTCCTCTTTCCCGATAAATGAGTGTGTATCATTACGATAAGGATGGTTACTAGGTAACAATATTCGATGGCACATGTTGCATTGCTTATGGGAGTTTTTCAAATACTCTGAGTTCGTGTTTTGAAGACACACTGGGCATGCATATTTTCCTTTAGTACTCCAACCCGACAAATTTGCAAGACCAGGAAGATCACTTATAGTCCACAATAATGCCGCATACATTTGAAAATTTTGCTTTCTTGAAGCATCATATGTCTTAACACCTACACCCCAAAATTCCTTTAGTTCAACAATTAAAGGTTGCAAGTACACATCGATGTTATTTCCTGGTTCACTGGGACCAGGTAAAGTGTAGACAACATAAAATATGACTTCTTCATGCACTCTCCAGGTGGTAAGTTATAAGGCATTAAAATAATTGGCCAAGTACTATGGTTAATCATCATGCTTCTGAATGGACTAAATCCATCAGCGAACAAGCCTAATCTTACATTTCGAACATCCTTAGCGAAATTTGGATGATTGTAATCAAATGTCTGCCAAGATGGAGAGTCAGTTGGGTGTCTCATGATACCATCATCTATGCGCTCATATTCATGCCATGCCATATGGGATGCAATTTTAGTTGTCATGAACAATCTTTGAAGCCTTGGCTTCAAAGGAAAATGCCAAAATAACTTGTTTGCCACATTGTTTTTCTTTTTAGTCTTCTTAGAGTTTTCAACGCTTGAAATATCACCTTCCAGAACTTTCCACCGAGACTCACCGCAAGTATCACAAAGTGTTTTGCTTTCATTGACACCCCAATATATCATGCAATCATTTATGTATGAGTCTATCTTTTGGTAATGAAGTCCTAAATCTCTCAATATTTTTCTTGTTTCATAATATTTTTTTGGAAGTTGGACTCCATCTGGAAAAGATTCTCTAAGTAAATCTAGCATAATACAAAATGACCTATCACTCCAGTGCCCAAGGCACTTTATTTGATGCATGCGAACAAGGAAAGAGAGTTTCGAGAACTTTTCGCATCCACGATACAGTTCCTGTTCAGCGTCATTAAGAAGCCTACAGAACTTTTCAGCTTCTTCATTTGGTCTCTCGCCCACGATATTAGAATTAAATTGCATATCGTTATCGTCACCAAACATAGGAAATTGATCATAAATCAACTCACGCATATTATCAGACGTACCTGCACCACTGCTATATGCGTCAACTAAGAGCACCGTGATCGAAATTGACTCACCATGGAACACCCATTTAGTATAGCCTTTCAGAAAACCTCTTGTAATTTGATGTGCTTTGACAATTTTTAGTTCTCTACATATGCCATTTTTACACTCTTTACAAGGGCATAATATCAATCCATCATTTGAATTCGAAAATGCAAAGTTCAAAAAGTATTGCACCCCTAGCTTGTAGGCATCCATTAACCTTGGTAATTCCATCCAACTCCTATCTGTATCCATACTCTGGGACTGACAGTAACATATTAATTTAAAAATATAAACATTAAAGAAAGCAAATCAAGAGAGTTAGAAGGAGAAAAAAGCAGAGATGACAATCATAGACATTAAAAAAGCTAGATAAGAAATCCTTTTATTTTATCTGACAAAGATCATACCAACATGACAATCATAACAGTTTAACCTCATAACTCGTTACAAGTGTATAACCTAGACACTAACTTACTGCCCATAATTTTATTCCACATAATTGCAAGATATTGCACATTAAATTCATAAAATCTTATAAAACTGAACTAACAACCAAAATGCAAAAAACTTGGCTATGTAACAAAGATCACATCAACATGAGAATCATAACACTTTAACCTTAGAACTCCATACAAGTATATAAACCTAGCCAATAACTTACTGCAAATTCGTAACATACTTGCAACCTTATTATTCTTTTCTTTAATTAAAGTAAACAAAAATGTAGCAATAAAAGAAAGAATTCGATAAGAAATCGCCATTTTCCTGACTAAAAATCACAAAGATAAGGAAAGGGAGCACACAACTGATGAGACTCAAATTAAGGGACTCGATTTGAATTTTGAGACTAAAACACGTTTAAATTAAAAACGGGATCCTCAAGCTCTTGACAAAGATCCGAGGGACACTTCTGGTCCTGGCAGCGCAAGATTAGTGCTGTTTTGGATTTTAAGGTTTTAATTTGTTTGAGTTTTAATTAATAAGAAGACAAGAGTCACCCTGAAAAATGAATCCAACAAGTTAACACAAAAATAGGCCGCGGCAAGCGAAACAGCAAGTAACACTAAACAATTCAAGGACAGCTACTGTGACCATAGAACCGAAGCTAGCAGCAATAATTAAAGACGAGTTTCAAGTCAATGGAGCCATAAACGCCCTCCGAGGAGTCCTTTAATCAATTAACTTATCTTATGTGTAATCCTAGTTCAGTTAAATAGTAAAGAAAATCCACATTTTACAGGTAATATTTTTTTATTGAGAAATTACTGAATCAGCTAAAAATTACTGGAACTATAATTACCCAGAAGGCGATAAGATTTTTCACTACCTGCCTTCATCAAAAACCATAAGGAAACATATTAAAAATAACATATCAATCTTCAATAAAGAGTTGAGGCAGCATTCGAGATTTTGTTTCTAATAAAACAAAATCTATATTGATCACTTATTGGTACAAAATTAAACAAATAAAAAGGTTATACAAGGACTAAACTAAGAGACAAAAAATGGGGCTATAATATTGACATGTTCTCTGTGGAGACAAGAGAAAATATTTCTCTCAAAGTTCTGCTCCTTATCTCCGATTACAAAAGAACACATAATAAATCTAAAACAAAAACTTACCTTAGAAGATTCAGTCATCCAGTGATGGCGCGAGCTCGAATCCCTAACCGTCAGCAATGACTAAGGGACCGAGTTCAAAGATGAATGATTCTACGCGCAAAATCGGAGGCCAACCGAAGAAGAAATGATTCTTGAGATGGAAAGATTTTCAGAGGTAAGGGGAGAGATGAAGAGATTCGAGTGGTAATGGAGGCGGAGGAGCAGATTAGATTAAGCGGTGAAGCAAATTAGGTTAAGACACAAAATTAAGAGCGGTAGGTTAAGAGCAGTGAAATAGAAAGGAAAATTATTAAAAGCGTCACAAAATATAATTATAAAATTAATAAGACATTAAAATGTCATTACATGTACATATAGCAACACTTGTTTAAAAGTGTCATAAAAAAGTGTCACTATAAGGGTATTTTTCTAGTAGTGATTTGGTATACAATGAAGATCTTATGGGCGGCAAAGGCTAAAAATATCCTAATGGCTTCTAGTCTGGCTACAGGGGCAAATGTCTCATCGTAGTCTATGCCTTCTTCCTGTCTATAGCCTTGGGCGACTAGTCTGGATTTATTCCTGATAATGAGTCTATTTCGATCCTTCTTGTTTCTAAATACCCATTTGGTTCCAATTACGGATTGATGAGTAGGTCTGGGTACAAGATACCATACATTGTTTCTTTCGAAACCGTTAAGCTCTTCTTCCATAGATGTGATCCAATGAGAGTTGTTGAGAGCTTCTTTGGTAGGAACAGGTTCGGATTATGTGAGACCCCATTATTTTGTATGTAGATTAGATTATTAATGTAACACCCCCAAAACCATCCGGGATATTACAGCGCCGTGGGTCCAGCACCAGGCTAAAAACCATTTCAAAAACAATTCAAAAACGTCAAAAGGCTGATGACGGTAATATTTTGCAAATATTCAGATATTTTCAAAAACATAATTCTGAAATACCGTCATAGAATACCATTTGAAAATACAAGGCGAAATGCCAAATCTCGACAGTTAAAAATGTACGTTAAGCCGCCACTTAAACGTACCGAAAAAAAATTGGGAAAAAGAGTTTGACAAAATAACACAAGTTCGCAAAATGCCAAAAGGCCATTTTGAAAGTACACATAAGTCGGTAAAGATACTGAAAAGCCATTTTGAAATATACACACGCAGCGGATAAAACACAGTTCAAAATACACATTTGCAGCGGAAACGAATAACCAGAAAAGAAATACTCGATACTCCAAAACATGCCACCGCCAGTATCACATCGGGAAGCTCATCCCTTCACGACCGCTACTAGCTCGATCTCCGAGTATCTAAAAATAAAGCCCACGACGGGGTCAGCCACAATACTCAATAATGATACCGATCACATCATCATAAATAATTACATACCAATGTAATAATACTGTAAGAATACTACCAACGTAATCTTTCCGTTATAACCTTACCAATTCATAGCAATCCATACTAAATCAATCCTTGACATATTCCACATTTCGTATTCTCAAATGACGAAATGAATTCAACAACAATCATCTCTACTGTATTCCAAAAATTAACGATAATCCTCAAAACATCATCATAACTCATAAGTGTGGAAATAATCCAATCTGTGCCAACTCCTGTCCGTCGGATTACACAATCAAATCTCAACATGTATAAACCAATAATACACAACATATCTGTAGATCAACTACCACATGATAATGATAACAAAATCCCGAACATCGACGTACAGTCCGAATGCTCATACAATCAATAACAATGATCAACCAATACCTCAACCGAGAATATCATCGACATGATAACTCCAATACGACCAATAAAAGATCAACGATAACCGAGAGTACCATCAACATGATAACTCCGACACGATCAACAAAGATCAACAATAACCGAATACCATCAATAAGATAAACTCCAAATGATCAACAAAGGACCAACAATAACCGAGAATACCATCAACAAGGTAAACTCCAAATGATCAATAATAATGGATCTCAAAGAAATAACTCCGACTGTCGAACATACCCCTCGGACGTATGAACAACTAGTCACAAACCGTCGAACATACCCAACCATAAATGGAGGATGAACGACCAAACAATATGGCTCAAAGATGGAAGTCATAGTACGCCCGATCCGGAAATGTGTCCGTGCACAAGCCACCCCCGGTATCGATAAAATACACGTGTGGTCTTGTACCTAATTAGCCTCACGGACTACATCTCGTGTGCACGGTTCAATGTGAAAATATCAACACATAACCATCATGTGCCAGGCTAAAAATCCTACACAATAACCAATCGGCACGCAGATATAACTCCAGATATGTCACGATGCAACATGACAACGAAACTCAAAGAAACACATATCCAATAAGGACCAAAAGACTCACCGAAGTGAACAACAAAGACTGACAATGAAGAGTCGACATGACTAATCAATATCCAAAACATCAATCCTAGGATCATCATCCCCAAATGAATGACCAACACGATCTACGATCTCAATACAACAGTACTGGGATCAACATCTCTCAACGAATAACCGATAAGAAACTCATTACACGAAACCTCAACATATGCAACAACTCAACATACTAATTATCCACATGACTGAACAAATACTTAGATTACCTCAAAGCGGAGGACCATATCCATCAACATCCCCCAATGAGACGATCAACACAACCATTAATACCAACAATAGTCCTGGGATCAACATCCCTCAACGAACAACCAGTACGAATCTCAATATACGAAGCCTCAACATACAACATATACAACAACTCAACATAATAATTATTTCATAACTTAACAATACATAAATTACATCAAAGCCGAAGACAACATCCTTTCCACGAACAACATCCCTGAACGAATACACAGTTATACAAATAATCTCAAATAAGGTACCATCCATTCAATACCAATAACCTTTATCCCGTTACTTATGTCATCACGATAACTATCCTCGATATCCGATATTCTATATCCTTGACCATAGATAACTCACGTCTTCTGTGAACACAATTAAGTCATATACCTTATGATTTAATACAACCAGAGCACGATATACAAACCATTATCCCGACAACTTATATTTCTAACAACATTGCTATACGAATTATAAATGAAATGAAAATGAAACCATTCATCAAATATTATAAACTGAACAAGTAGAAACTTGCCTCGATACCGATACCACGAAGCCGTTACCAAAATCCATTGCCTTAGTCTACGAGCTCCTCAGCCCCGACCAAAATCAATCTACGAACTCTTCAACTTCAACCGCAACACAACAGTCATAATCCACGATCAAAACATATCAACCTATTGCAATAACAGATTAACACACATTCAATAAAAATCAATAACCAACATACCCAACCAACTGTTAGGAATATGCCCTCGAATGCCACTCAGAGGATGAGAGAGTGAGAGCAATTGTATTGTAATTATGAATATTATATTTAATAAGGCAATTATTATTTCTATATTATTGTATATCACTGGCATTGTGATTTGGTATATAGAATAATAGTCCTTGCATTTGAGAGTGAACATTCTACTCCTTATAGAGATAAGGAGATAGGCACTAGAAGTGTTTAGAGCTCGAATGCTTAACTAGTTCGCAAGTCGATAAAACTTAACAGGACATTAAGTTTTTTAATAAGACTTGTATAACTGATGCTAGGACGTGTGCACGTCTTGATAGCATAGTTATAAGTATATTGGTGGGACCAGTATACTCGAACACGACTCATACTCGATTCAGTCACACGGTATTCACTCTCGAAGAGTCGATGATGAATCGAAAGGTTGTGATAGTATACGTGGACCTTTGACTTGAGGGTTCAGTAGAAGATGTGTCTGTGACGTTTAGTTTGTCATTAGAGTAGTTAGACTCATTTGCTTAATTGCTGAGTCGACCTCGAAGTGCGGACTATACGGGCAGGTAGCAGTCTTTACTGTACGCCAAGAAAGGATTCTATCTCCTGTTAGTGAGCAGGCGAATGTCCTATACGATTAATGGCAAATAAGATCATAAGTCTTTGGCCAAAGCATTCTGATATAGTCGTATTAGATACACTATTAATCAGTCGGTCTTGATTTGCATTAACACATGTATAGAGTTTAGTCAACAGTAGGGTTTGACTTTACCGTGACCCGAAGACTTGACCGGGACATCTGATGAAGGGTCTATACGTATATAGTATTCACGACATAATGGTTCTGGAATGATTCGTTCATTCGTTCTCAGTCGGGGTTTACAGTGCGGCCCGCTAGGCTGGCTAAGTGCTGCCCGCACTCATTGGTTCCTCCCAATGCCGGCTGAGACGAACCTACAGAGTCGCACAATAGGATCATTGATGGATAAATGTGAATTAATAATCTCTCTTATAATATTAGATATTAGATATCTAAGTTTGATTTATCGGATAAATCAAATAGCGGTCTAATGAATTGTAAGTAGTTCTTGGGTGATTACTTTAATTCATAAATTATATTTCTTAGAGAAATATATATTTGTGTTTGATATAATTAATTAATTGGATTAATTAATTAGTCCAAACACATTGGAAATAAAGCGGATTCGTTTGTGAACATCCGGTACGAGGATTCGTTTTGTGAACATCCGATTACACGAGCCGAGTAAATTCGACCCGTCTTCTTGGAAATTTCCCTTAAGGCCAACCCCCTCCATCTCTTGTCTCTTATATACTTATTTTATGTCACTAGGTGACATATGTGAGTGTATTTGATACCCTCAATCATGTGTTAAAGGAAGACTTTCATTTTTATAAATAAAAGTCTTTAAAAAGGAGTTATGACTACTTCTTCTAACTTTAACTCATAATCACGAATTTGAGAGAGAAAATAAGGTAGAAAACTTCATCTTGATCTTAGAGACAAGATATAAGAAGAATACATTGAGAGAGAAAATTCCTACAAGCTTCCCTAGCCGCATTCTTGAAGAAAGGAAGCTTGTCGATTTTTCCATCAAGTTCCGGCGTGTGAAGTAGAGGCATCTTGCTTTAGGTGCTTAGAACGAAGGGCTCTTCATCATCATCATCATCATACGAAGGTTTTTCAGAGACATCATAGGTATGGGACTTTGATTCCTTGATCTTCGTATTTTTCTTTTCGTATATCGTTACTTGATCGATCCTCTTAGGGATTCCGTTTATTCTTCCGTTGCGTTTATTTTGAGGAATCCCAACAGTGGTATCGGAGCGAGGTCAAATATATCGTATATACGATCATCTTTGCATTTGGAATGTTATTTGATGATGTTTATGATTTAGAATCATAATAGATATAATCGAAGAAATTTAATCGTTCGTAGTAAGTCAAGTTTCGACTATTTTATGTGAATTATAAATCTGAAAAATTTGATTTTTGTTGATTTATAAGTTCTTCATGAAGTTAAGAAACTTTTTCGTTTTGTAAGCGAGTCGAAAAATGAGAAAAAGCGGGGTTAAACACGAATACCGCGAAGACGCAGCTGCGGCAGCAGCTTACTGGACTGCTGCCTGGCAGTCCGAGAGTGACTCGCTAGCTACAGTAGCTGCTCGGCCAGCCTGCCGGGCAGTGGCCGAGAGTGACTCGGTCGGGCGGTTTCGGGTTTTCGCCCGATTTTGAATCGGGCCGTGGGCTGGGCCTGATACCGGATTTTCCGGGACTCCATTTTGTGTTTATATTTCGTTGTAATAATTTCCGAAATTTAAATTGGATTTAATTAGATTTAATAAAATATTTGGAATATTTTTTTAAGGGAAATTATTAGACGAGAATATTGTTTTGGCCGGATTACTTTGAGCGGATTAAAATGACGATTATAAATATTAATTTGATTAATATTGTAGAAATTAAATAAATTAATTTTTATATTAATTGGATTAATATATTAATTGATTATTTAATTTCATTTACCGTTACATGTTGTATGGAATGCCTTATGTGATAGTGATATAGCTCGTGGACTTAGTTGTTGATTTATTCGATTCGATATGGTTGTAAAGGCCATTTTGAGCCTATTTATTTTTACTAGAAAATATGTATAAAAGGACGTATTGTTCAATGATGTAATTATTCATATGGCTATGACGAAGACCGAAGGCGACCATTTGGAAGGCGAAGAATCAATCTTGAATTTTTCTTTTCGTTATTTGGCTTGGCCCAATACTTAGGAAAAAGTCCATGAGCTATATGTTGGTAGTAACTAGGTTGCTATTTATTGTTTTTCATTTTGAATGATTGACAAACCACAAACCGCGCTTATAAACGGATTAATGTGCAAAGTGTAACATATAATCGCGTTAATACTCCCACTTACAAACACTAAGTTATAAAGGTTACGAGGTTTCCTACCCTCCGTCAAACTCATGGAAAATTGAAATTTAAACCGGAATATTATTCTTAGAGTATGTCGGGTAATATTTTTGGGGAAAGTTGATAAATTCCTAGAGTGCATTAGATGCCTTTGGTTGTGACAAATCAAACCCCTATAAACCGTATGGGTTGCGGGTAAGATTCAATTGTCGGACTAATAGGAGTTGACGGTTTAAACTTAGATAGTTCGTGAGCCATAGAAACCGAATGGGTTGAGGGCAAGTGAACTAGGGGTAAAAGAAGATCGAATCATCCATTAGATGGGTTGGTATTAGACACCACTTTTTAAAGAATAATAGAATATAAACCGTATGGGTTGCCCTCTATTAAACTTTGTAAAGAAATCGATCACCACTATGAAGTCACCCAAGACTTAGGATTTAACATGGGAGTGTGTAAATGCCGATAAAATAGTGGGAGCCGAGTTATGAATAAAGAAAGTCCTTAAATTCTTTACTCGGATCATAATTAAACAATCACTAACGAATCTCAAATTATTCTCTGCGATTAACAAAACTCTCAATATGACAATGAACCCACTCGCTATACTACTTGAAAAGAACGTCTGGTAGTCCGAACTATGTGGTGGCCGGAACTTGAGGATTGTCCTAACTATGGAAATCTTTGGGATACGTCTTGGGGCGGACATCCCGGCGGCTCTGCAAGAACCCGAGCCAATCGGGAAGATGTCGATGCCCATGAGAAATGGGTAAAGGCGACATAAGAGTGCGGGTACATGTTAGGCTCAATGACCAATGAGCTTCAACGTGCCCATGAAAAGATGACGTCTTCACGAGCCATCTTAGCGCACCTGGCTGAGCTCTATGGAGAGCATAGCCGAACCGCTAGATATGAGATATCAAAGCAATTATTCGGCGCCGGGATGAAGGAAGGAGAGAAGGTTGGGGACCATGTCCTCAAGATGATCTCGATGATTGAGAGATTGGAAGCTCTTGATTTTCGGATGCATGCATCTCTCCAAATCGACCTTATCCTGCAGTCACTTCCGACTCCTTTTCCCAATTTGTCATGAACTTCAACCGCAATGAGATTGCATGTAACTTAGCTGGGCTAATGAACAAGCGACGCCAGTCTCGAGATGAAGACAAAGGGAAAGGAAGCTGCACTTGTGATTTCTTCTAAGACTTGGAAGTCAAAATAAGAAGAAAAAGAACAAGAAGCGATTAGGTCCGATAGCCAAGATCGACAAGGGAAGGGCAAGGCCCCAATGGTTCAAAAGAGCAAAGGGGCCAAGAAAACGGATGTATGCCTCAAGCTGCGGTGAGCTAGGCCCTTTGGAAGAGGTATTGTCCAAAGCTTGACCGTAATGCGCCTTGGTGCGGAACTATTGGTTTTAGAAACAAATTGTTACGTAGCGTATATTCTACTTCTTGGATACTTGATTCCGGTGCGAGTTCTCACATTTGTACAATGAATCGGGATCTGGAGCAGTAGGAAGGCTGGATTCGGGGAGGTGATGGTCACCGTCGGAAGTGGGCATAGTGTCGAGGCTTCTGATATCGGATCCCTTATGTTGGATTTAGAATCTGGTTTTATTCTCACTTTAGATGATGTACTTGTTTTGCCCAAGGGGCACAAGAATATTGTATCAATTCCGGTCATGGACCGAAAGGGATTTCACTTCTTTATTGGAGATGGGTCCTGTCGTATTTATTTCAGAAATAAATTGGTTGGTACTGCTACATTATTAAATGGTTTATACCATTTAAATTTAAAGAATAAGACAACTGTGAACACTATAACTAGGAAGCGTGGTAGGGATGAAACGAACCAAGCACTTAAGTGGCATCTTAGACTTGGTCATATCGGTCAGACCAAGGTTCATAAAATGGAGAAAGATGGGCTTATGGGTCCATTGGGATCAGATTCCTATCCAACTTGTGAATCTTGCCTTCAAGGCAAAATGACTAAGTTACCCTTCGCAGGGACTTTTGAAAGAGTCTTGAAAAACTTGGATTAATCCATACCGACGTCTGTGGCCCTTTTGAAGTGGCACGAGACGGATTTCGATATTTCATTACATTCACCGATGACCATACGGTATGGATTCGTGTACTTAATGAAACATAAGTCTGAAGCTTTTGATAAATTCAAGGAATTTAAAGCCCTAGTTGAAAATCAAGCAGGTAACCGTGTTAAGACTCTTCGGTCGGGCCAGGGGTGGTGAGTACATGAGTACCGAATTTGATGAGTTCTTAAAAGAACTAGGAATAGTGTCACAATTCACTCCTCCGGCTACTCCACGATTAAATGGTGTATCGAAAGAAGGAACCGAACCTTGTTGGACATGGTTCGCTCCATGCTTAACTATCTTGATCTACCGATTTATACGTGGGGTTACGCGCTCCTTCTTCTTGTGCATATCTTGAGCAGATGTCCTTCCAAATCCGTTCCTAAGACTCCCCATGAGATGTGGAGAGGTAGGAAACCAAGTCTTAATCACATTAGGATTTGGGGATGCCACCTTATGTCAAGAAGACTAAAGTAGAGAAATTGGAAACTAGGTGCGTGAAAGGTCGTTTCATAGGATATCCAGGGATTCCATGGGATATCTATTCTACATGCACGAAGATCATAGGATCATCGTTGCTATACAAGCACACTTCTGGAAGATCGGTTTATTCAGAAGGAGGGCGGTAGAAATATTTCTTTGGAAGAAATAAAAGAAACACCAAATGAGACACCTATGCAAGATACAAGAACCGAACCTTAAATACAAATACAACCTCGCAAGTCTAGTAGAATTTCTCAATTACGAGAGGTATGGCTATCTGCATCAAGAGGCCCGGGTGTCCATGAGATGACAGAAAGTAATCAAGAGAAAGATCCTTCTACATACGACCAAGCGATGGTAGACGTTGACTCCACCAAGTGGCAAGAAGCTATGGAAGGCGAGATAGACTCAATGCATGCTAATCAGTGCGGACTTTAGTAGATCGTCCTAAAGGCATAGTGCCTATTGGAAACAAATGGATCTATAAGAGAGAAAAGGTGATGGAGATGGCAAGGTTGATACCTATAAGGCCGGGCTTGTGGAAAAGGGTTATTCCCAAAGAGAAGGAATCGATTACTTGAGACCTTCTACTTTGTAGCTATGATTAAGTCTATTCGCATGATGCTTGCTATAGCAGCCCACTTAGATTATGAAATATGGCAAATGGATGTGAAAACGGCATTCCTAAATGGATTCCTCGAGGAGGAGATTTATATGGAATGACTAAGGATTCATATCTCAAACCAATATTCATAAAGTATGCAAACTTCACGTGCCATTTATGGTGAAGCAAGCTTCAAGGAGTTGGAATCTTCGTTTTAACGAGACAGTCAAAGAGTTTGATTTTGTCCAAAATGAAGAAGAGCCTGTATTTACAAGAAGGTTAGTGGGAGAAAAATTGCGTTCTTAATACTATATGTAGATGACATTCTACTTATAGGAAACGACGTAGAATGCTCGATTACGTGAAAGCTTGGCTTTCTAAAGAGTTCTCAATGAAAGACTTGGGAGAAGCTACCTATATTTTGGGTATTCGTCTCTCTGGGATAGAGCGAAAAGAATGTTAGGTCTTTCCCAAGCCCTCTACATAGAAAAGATCCTGAAGCGATTTAGGATGGAAGATTCTAAAAGAGGGTTTCTACCTATGCAACATGGTGCAAAACTTTCCTTAGAGATGTGTCCTCAAAGTGAGGAAGATAGAAAGGAAATGAGCAAGGTACCTTATGCTTCAGCATAGGTAGCCTTATGTATGCAATGATTTGCACTAGACCGGACATTGCTTATCTTTGTGGCGTAGTAAGTCGGTTTGATCAAATCCAGGCGGGAACATTGGGCTCTTGTAAAGAACATTCTTAAGTACCTAAGGAGGACTAAAGACTTGGTTATTACATACGGCTGTGGAGAACTTAGAGTGATGGTTTATACTGACTCAGATTTTTCGGGGGACATTGATGCTCAGATGTCCAAATCAGGGTATATCTTTTCTCTGAATGGTGGGGCTGTTTCTTGGTGAAGTGCCTAGAAAAGTTCGATTGCTATCTCCACATGTCAAGCCGAATATCAGGCAGCCACAGAGGCCGCTAAAGAAGCTTTTGGATAAAGAAGTTCACCGAGGAACTTCAAGTGGTTCCTACGAGAGAAGCCCGTGACCTTTGTTTTGTGACAACGACGGAGCTGTTGCACAGGCTAAGGAGCCTAGGGCTCACCACAACACCAAACACATTGCGAGAAAATATCATTTTGTTAGAGAAATGGTTCGGGATGGGAATGTTACACTGCAGAGAGTAGACACAGCAAATAACGTTGCTGATCCACTTACCAAGCCACTATCTCAGAAGGTCTTAGAGAGACATCTGGAGAGTATGGGTATTAGATACCATAGTTTATGGCATTGAGTGCAAGTGGGAGATTGTTAGGAATATGCCCTCGAATGCCACTCAGAGGATGAGAGAGTGAGAGCAATTGTATTGTAATTATGAATATTATATTTAATAAGGCAATTATTATTTCTATATTATTGTATATCACTGGCATTGTGATTTGGTATATAGAATAGTAGTCCTTGCATTTGAGAGTGAACATTCTACTCCTTATAGAGATAAGGAGATAGGCACTAGAAGTGTTTAGAGCTCGAATGCTTAACTAGTTCGCAAGTCGATAAAACTTAACAGACATTAAGTTTTTAATAAGACTTGTATAATCGATGCTAGGGCGTGTGCGTCTTGATAGCATAGTTATAAGTATATTGGTGGGACAGATACTCGAACACGACTCATACTCGATTGATCACACGGTATTCACTCTCGAAGAGTCGATGATGAATCGAAAGGTTGTGATAGTATACGTGGACCTTTGACTTGAGGGTTCGGTAGAAGATGTGTGTGACGTTTAGTTTGTCATTAGAGTAGTTAGACTCATTTGCTTAATTCTTGAGTCGACCTCGAAGTGCGGACTATACGGGCGAGTAGCGATCTTTCTTTGTACGCCAAGAAAGGATTCTATCTCTGTTAGTGAGCGGCGAATGTCCTATCTGATTAATGGCAAATAAGATCATAAGTCTTTGGCAAAGCATTACGATATAGTCGTATTAGATACACTATTAATCGGTCGGTCTTGATTTGCATTAACACATGTATAGAGTTTAGTCAACAATGAGGGTTTGACTTTACCGTGACCGAAGACTTGACCGGGACATCGATGAAGGGTCTATACGTATATAGTATTCACGACATAATGGTTACGGAATGATTCGTTCATTCGTTCTCGATCGGGGTTTACGGTGCGGCCCATTGGCTAAGTGTTGCCGCACTCATTGGTTACTCCCAATGCCGGTGAGACGAACCTACGAGTCGCGCAATAGGATCATTGATGGATAAATGTGAATTAATAATCTCTCTTATAATGTTAGATATTAGATATCTAATTTTGATTTATCGGATAAATCAAATAGCGGTCTAATGAATTGTAAGTAGTTCTGGTGATTACTTTAATTCATAAATTATATTTCTTAGAGAAATATATATTTGTGTTTGATATAATTAATTAATTGGATTAATTAATTAGTCCAAACACATTGGAAATAAAACGGATTCGTTTGTGAACATCCGTACCACGAGGATTCGTTTTGTGAACATCGATTACGAGCCGAGTAAATTCGACCCGTCTTCTTGGAAATTTCCCTTAAGGCCAACCCCTCCATCTCTTGTCTCTTATATACTTATTTTATGTCACTAGGTGACATATGTGAGGTGTATTTGATACCCTCAATCATGTGTTAAAGGAAGACTTTCATTTTTATAAATAAAAGTCTTTAAAAAGGAGTTATGACTACTTCTTCTAACTTTAACTCATAATCACGAATTTGAGAGAGAGAATAAGGTAGAAAACTTCATCTTGATCTTAGAGACAAGATATAAGAAGAATACATTGAGAGAGAAAATTCCTACAAGCTTCCCTAGCCGCATTCTTGAAGAAAGGAAGCTTGTCGATTTTTCCATCAAGTTCCGGCGTGTGAAGTAGAGGCATCTTGCTTTAGGTGCTTAGAACGAAGGGCTCTTCATCATCATCATCATCATACGAAGGTTTTTCAGAGACATCATAGGTATGGGACTTTGATTCCTTGATCTTCGTATTTTTCTTTTCGTATATACGTTACTTGATCGATCCTCTTAGGGATTCCGTTTATTCTTCCGTTGTGTTTATTTTCTGAGGAATCCCAACACCAACAAACTCAACGGTTCAACGAAACCTCGATCATATTCATAAAACCAACTAATCCAACTCAACAAATACGAACTCATATCTACAATACAATCCGTAACTCGATGATCACAAATAACAATCAATAACCGATCAACAAACACAACGGTTCCACGATATCCCGATTAAATACAAATCCAAACAATCCAAACCAATCAAACACGAATTCAAAACCACAATACGATTCCACAATCCGAAGATCATATCAATAATCAATTTAAACCAACAAGGGTCTAACATTAACGATTCCAAATTCAATCTTAAATACGGATACAAGTTTCCTCCTTGTAAATTCATAATAAAAATCAACTACCGATTATCATCATAAATCCGGACAATCCGATTAATTCAACATTATAGATAATCTTATTCCAAGAGTTTCAAATATTTCCATTATCCGAATGGAACACTTGTTCAATATGTATGAATTCTTAAACTCAAAAGTGAATCATAATCTTATCAAACCCGGAACCATATTCATATTCCTATACGAATATTGTACCAAAACACATAACTTAGTTATAGATATGAATATTCCATATTCATATCTAAAACACCAACATCACTTAAACATGTTCAACAACTCATATAATCCAAGAGTTCCTAAAAAACACAACTTATTCCGACATCACATTCAAAATCCTCAAACGATATAATACGATGTGTTCTAACATCTAAACAATCCTTATTCACAATTCAAGGTGTATATAATCATGTTCTTCAACATATACTTCTCATAACATCATGAATCGCAATAAACCACCAAGAACATCGAGAATACCACGATTCCATAATCATAACAACATAATCGAACCATTTGATCACCAATTCATTATCTTCCTTTAACAAAATTCCCATAATTACCAAGAATCATCACAACAATATCATTTTAACCATCATTCATACGGAAACGTGTAGAATTTTCCAAGTTCTACTCATTGAGACATTTCATCGAACACTTTGAAGGCATAGTCCAATTCAATCGATTATTCAAAGAAATACTCGATTTCTTTCCACAAAACTTCAAGAGTATTGAATGATTACGAGTATACAATCAAGTTCTATCAATAATCTGAATTAAAACGAAGCAAATCGGCCAAAACACCAAGAAACCTCAAGAACATCCAAAAACCAAAAGTTTAGGTATTTTTACCTTCGATCCGGGTGGAAGATGATGTTAATCCATAATTCCAACTTCCAAAACATGTTTCTACATGATGATCTTACTCAAATTCATCCACTTTTGCTGAAGGAATCGCGAAAAAATGAAGAAAAATGAAAAATGCCCAAGATGACTCGGTCCAGGCCTTATATAAGCCGAGACCTGCCGGCACGTTACGTACGTAACCGGCGGGTCCTTACGTACGTAGCCGGCCGTGGCCTACCCCACTACCCAGTTCGTTCGGCACCCTTACGTACGTAACCGGCAGGTGGCTTACGTACGTAACTGGCCCTTACAGCCGTAACCGGCCACTACCTTACGTACGTAATCGGCCAGTCCTAGCCATCCCTCCGAGTCACTGCCGACCGTGATCGGCCATCCATGTGATTCACTGCCGACCATGCTCGGCCATCCCTACGAGTCACTGCCAACTATGCTCGGCCACTACAGGTCCTCTCAGCCACGACTCGGCCAGCCGCCCCGTAACGTACGTAACACTTATTCCGTTGTGCACGTAATACGTACGTTGACTTGCTATAGTATTATACTCGTATTACGTACGTAATACACCCTGTATAACGTACGTAACTCCATCCGTTGACTCACCTGTCCACATCTGCGCCGAAAGCCGCCGACCACGGGCCCCACTGTCCGATTCCTCTTGTTACGTACGTTGTGTACACTATATAATGTACGTAAGCTAACACATTTTACGTACGTAAGCTCCAAGGCTTAACGTACGTAATGGCTTTTATACTTAGCCAAAAATCCAACTGTTCCTGTCCGACGTCTCGACGTACAAAATACAAACATACGGCATACTGAATACACATACTGAATCCAAAAATATTCTCATACTATATACCTGATATCCAAATCAGTTCAACCTGATACAACATATCCTGAATATACCTGTCAATCAAAAACGATAATCACACCAGTATAACTGTCTCGGTTCTCAATTTATTTTATCCATACTGTATTGATACCAAAGCATACAGTATATCTCAGATAAAATAACACGAAAAATTTATACTAAAAATCCGGGTATTACAATTAATTTTTAATAAATAAAATAAAGTTTACAATATTTCATTATCGAATAAAATTAGTTCTTACCTTATGCATAGTCACATTAGCTAAATAAATTCTATAAGTTCAACAACCTAATTATTTTTGTTACTTCAATTTAATAAATAAAAATAATAATATCATATAAGTTTAATTAACTTAAATTTTTAATAAACTTTAATTTATTAGCTAAATGGGCTATTTAATCTAATAGTATAACTTAATTAGTGGACTTATTATTAAAATTTGATCTTAGATGCATTATGGGCTTATGATCACTTAAATAATAAACCACATATCACCTAAAATACTACACCTAGCCTAAAACACTCATGACCCAACCCAACTTAAACTTACTACCTAATACTTAATAAATACAACTAAAATATACCATAAATGTATAAATACAAAAAAAAATCTGCCTACACAATTAAAACAAAGGATACTTGTGTTCTCATAATTTCAAGCTTGATCCAAGACACTTGTACCCTTACATGCAAGCTTTGATCACACCTCCACCTTAACACCTCACCTATAAATACTTTCTCCTTGTAAAGTCCTCCCATTTCACAACACACACACAAAAAAAAAAAATCTGTGCACTTAAGAGAGAGAGAGAGGGCTGAAGTAAGGAGAGAAGAAACAAAAAAGAAATAGAGAGGAAGAAGAAGAAGAAGAAAGAGGAGGAAAAGAAAGGTAATGAGTCAACCTTAGAACTTTGTGTATTTTTTTTTCTATTATTATAAACTTAGAAATAAACTAATTATCCTTGAACTCTTCCTTTGATCAACCACATATATTCAAGGAGTGGAGTCATCTTGTCTAAGCCATCATCTTTAACATCTCTTTGAAGAATTCAAAAGTGGGTAAAATTGTTTTCTTCTTTTCTCTTATTCAAAATTATTACAAGTTAAATATATGTGGTGCATGCAAGTATTATGACTTTAGTTAGCTATACTTGATTAAAAATGACATTCATTACCATGCATGTAATGATCTTTGTAATTTTTGAATTTTAGTTTGTCATATTTTGATTATATGTGCAAATTAATTCATTGGTGGAAATTTTGGTTGAATATGGTAAATATGACCTTTGATTATTAAAACTCCAAAAATATATGAGTATATAATGTACTATGGTAAGAGGATAATTAGTCACTAGAAGATTTGATAATTCGAACCTAAATTTGAAGGATAACTAATATAATTTAATTAAGATAAATTTTGGGGTAAAATTGTTAAAATCCATAATTCTGGTCTTATATCCTGAAATTAAGTCTTAATATATCAAAAATAAGTTTTCTACAAAATTTCACCTAAATCGGAATTTATTAAAATAGAAAATCGGGGCAAAAATATAAATTTCAAGAATTTGTGGCCAAAACTGTAATTTACAGAAACTTACTATTTTGAAAATAAAATATCCAGAAAAGTTGAGCTCACTGGACTCGTAATAACATAAATAACTTACGCCGAAAATTTGAGGTCAAACCGACAAGAAATGAAAAAGATATGTCAAGAATACTAAAATACCGATTAAGACAAAATGAAGGGGTGAAATTATAATTTCTAAAAGAATTATAAATTAAAACTGAACGTAATCAAAAATTACAAGTCGTAAGGTTCAAATCGCAACTGGATTCATAATTTTCAGAGTTTAAATGAATCCAAACGAATTAATCAAAATTATAAGACAAAACTAAATAAAAATAATAATAATAATAATAATAATAATAGTATTTTAATATCGAAAGGGCAGAATTGTAATTTATGGAAGGAAAAACCTCCATGCTACTTCTGATCTCAGAACCTCATACTATAACGGACTTTTCGCCACCAAGTTCATAATTTTCGGACGTACAATCAAACCGTTCCGACTTAATCAAATTTACAATATTTTAGTAAAAATAATGATAATACTTAAAAGTCGGAAGGGCATAATTGTAGTTTTTGAAAGGTAAAACCTCCATGCAACTTCTGACCTTCAATACTCATATCATGACGCACTTTTCGCAATAAAGTTCATAATTTTCGGACGTACAATCAAACTGCTCCGACTTAATCAAATTTATAATATTTTAGTAAAAATAATGATAGTACTTAAAAGACGGAAGGGCAGAATTGTAATTTCTGAATGGTAAAACTTTGATGCGACTTCTGACCTTCAATGCTCATATCATAACGGACTTTTTGCAATAAAGTTCGTAATTTTGGGACGTACAATCAAACCATTCCGACTTAATCAAATTTATAATATTATAGTAAAAATAATGATAGTACTTAAAAGACGGAAGGGCAGAATTATAATTTATGAAAGGTAAAACTTTCATGTGACCTATGACCTTCAATCCCCATATCATAACGGACTTTTCGCAATAAAGTTCGTAATTTTCGGACGTATAATCAATCCGTACCGAACTATTCAAGTTTATGAGTTTATTATAAGATTATGCTAATACTCGCACAATAGCAATCTAATCATCAACCGGTTGAACTAATTCCTCTAGTTTATCCAAGTCCACTTACAATCAAATAATCATACTGATATCTTATAATATGCATAATCGTTGTTAATCACGACAATAATTGTTATTCAATTGAAATCGGGAGTAAGTGCTTTGCGGAGCTAAGTGCTACGACCTTCGGGCGGAAGCCACCGCTAGATTCCGTATGAGTACCTCTAAGGTCCCTTTTTCTATTTATATATGCATGAGGGGCGGTTAGTCTAAGTCATGAATCGAGCAGCGTGGCTGCGGTTCTAGGCAAAGCTACCGTCGTATCCTATTCCCTTGAAGCCGAAGGGCGGAGTGATCATAAGGTGACTGGGTCGTAGAATTCGGGTATAGCTGCAATTATGATATGATCCGGGCATAGACCCAATATAAGGACATATCGAGCCCAGATAAGAGATAAGGCAGCACGTCACCAAGCGTGAGAGCGATAAAGCTCAAAGGCCAATGTTATAGTGATGGTCCGACAAACGCCCAAGGCTACGATTATCAAACCAAAGGTCGTGGCGATAGTCAAAGGCCAAACACTGATAACGGTCTAAGACGTTATAAGGAGGCTAAGGGATTAGTCATATAGATGACCTCCCAAATCTAAATACTCATTGGGCGCTCGACGCCGTGCATTCTTCATACTCAACCACAATCTACGGAGATTGACTGTACATTCATAATTCATAATATTCTTCTTGAAAACTTGCACCAATTTTCATGCAACACTATTTTTCAAAAGTGGGAGAAACATAATGTTTATTAAATAATAAACTCATTAAATACCCAAACCCAACTCACTGAGATTCCATTATTCTCACCCCATTTTGAATTATTTTTCTAAAACCCCACTAGATGAAGAGAATCAAGAGGAAGAAGAGACACATGCTGACGACCACTGAAGACCATCCTCAAAGTATTGCCAAGACATAGGAATTATGATGCTGCTTTAATGCTTCTTTTATTCCTCTGTCAAAATGTATCTTGGTTTCCGATGTCCTCTTTTACATTTGATGTAATATTCCGCTATACCCTTGAATATTTCTTTTCTATGGAACAACCAGTCTTAGTTCACCGGGCTGAAATCTGGTATATGAATGCTTTACTGGAATGTATTATCACAAACATTATTTATTACGTTAACTGTCGCGTTCTCGTCCAACCCCGGTATAGGGGCGTGACAGGAGTGGTGTCGGAGCCCGGTTTGTGAGGACACTTACAACGGGCTAACCAGGATAAGATTCTTTGAACTTAGATGGGAATTCCACATAGGGCGAAGTGAACAATAGGATTGAGACCTAATGTAGATTTCTCGAGTCAATTCTCATTAAGATCTCTTTCGACTTGTCACTATTCACTTGGGATATGCGTAGTCATATTCAAATTCCCTAAGTCATCAACTAAGATACTTGATTAAGTATTCATGGCATTTCCCGATTGAATCAATTCCTCTATTGAACTCTTGAAACGGATATAGTCTATGTTACTTATCGGTTTATCTGGAACCCACTAAACCTTATTACTTTTCTAAAATGGGGTATTAATATTTCTTGGTCGCTAGTATCGTATAAGCATATTTGTTGAATCATTAAGTTCACTGCCTTGATGATTATTCATGCATAATAGAGTTTATATTGGACATTAGATTTTGCGAAATACTGACTTAGACCTTGGTCTGGTAGGAATGGATTCCGAAATAGAGATGATCGTTGAGTTCGCGCGTTTAACGGATAAGGTCGAGCTCTTAGAAGAGCAGGCTACTTACTGGCGAGAGAGCTGGGCAGACCAGTTTCGAGCAAAGCTAAAGGACCAGGATCGGATTGAGAGACTCGAGTAGCAGATTCAGAACTTGACAGGAGAGATGGATAGGACTAAGCAGGAGGCGAGCTCGTATCGAGGACAGAGACATGAGGCGTTCCAGGCACTAGAGTTCCAACATGAGGAGTGCAGGAGTCTAGAGCTGGCACTGCATCAGCGAGATACACACGATGAGAGACGAGAGGCCGCCATCAGGAGCCTCCAGCATGTTTGATCTCAGCTGAGCTCCCGAGTTAAGACACTGGAGTGTACCCTGGCTGCGGAGCACCTTATGGACAGAGAGTTCTTGGATGCAATACGTGCACGGGTGGTAGAGTTAGTGGAGCTTATTCCAGGGATCGAGGTTGCAGCCCCAGGAGAGAGGATTGATGTATCCTCTAGCTCTGTGGAAGAGGACCCTGAGGAAGACCCCATGGAGCGAAGAGAGGACTGAGAGGGCTATCACTATGTTCTTATTTTATGTTTGACTATTATGATAATAATGTGATGTACTGGATATCTTAGTTTTTAATTATTGTAGGGCGATGATTAAGTAGGGTGATTTCTAATTTATCCCTATCCGAAACTGTAATTTCCATGTGGCAATAGACCATATGGATGTACCAACTATGATATCATAAACTATGATAATAAGATTTAAAGTAATGTGTGCACATTTAAATTCTCTATATTTACAACTCGAATTAAAGCTAACTATAATAATCATTAACTACGATAGATGGCTGATCGACGTGGACGTGGAAGGCCTCGTTCCCAACATAATTGTTGGGATAACAAAAAACACTGTATCGATGATGTTGGGATAAAAAATCCCTGTATCGATCGTATTGTCAGAATATTTTGACAATATGCCAAATCCTGAATACCGCCAATAGCTGTATCGAAAAGCTGATCAAGTATCAACTTGTATCGAAGACTTCTCGCAGTCCCAACCATACAGTAAATCTATCATACAGCAAAGAGTCCCGCAAAGCTAAAGTATGGAAGTTGTCTCGAAATATCAATACAGCGATCCTTCTATACAACCCTCAAACAGGATAAGAAGGAATCTTCAGTATTCGCTAGAAGTCAAGTCCCGTTTGATAAAGAAGTATTTAAATACTAAAGGATAAAGTATTTAAATACTATAAGTCATCAGAAGATCTTCAAATCCCACAATATCCGGATCTCAGTCAAATATAAAGTTGTCGCAGAATCTTGCTCAACGGATATATTTCAAATGGATATATTTCAGAGGCTATATATATCTCCAGAGTTTGAAGATCAAGATCGACAGAAACACAGAACAATAACAGAATATTCACGACTTACAAACGAACAAAGCTTACAAGAAATATTCAGAGCAAAACATATCTCCCTAAGCTTCCTGCTATTCTGATAGAAGAGATATACAGTGCTCAAACCTTGAACAACACATTATCAGCTTAAAGCCCAGAAAGTCATAGTTGTTGTTCAAACCCTGTTCTATCTTTGAACAAACTCATATCAGCACTTTGTGGACTGAAGAATCCTTGCTACGCCCGAATTGTGTGTGACGGACTTGCATTGAAGAAGACGAAGCTTCGGAACTATGTGTGAAGAAGCCAGTCAAGTGTTAGCTCAAACCAATCTGTGTGAACGGTTGAAAGCTAAGATCTTTATATCAATCTGTGTGAACGATATATTGATTAGGTGTTGTTATAATTACGTAGTTGTGTACGCAGTAATTATAATAAACTTTTTACTCCTGTGTGGAGGACCAGTGGACGTAGAGGGGTTTACCTCGAATCACTTTAAATATTGTGTTATTTATCTTCTGCCTTTATTGTTTTATTAACTGTGATTATTTAAGTATACATTGTAGACCGAGTTACTGTATCCTCAGCAACTTACTGTATTAAATACTTCCTCTACGCACTCAGATTTAAAAACCGTAAACAGCTTGTTGTTTTAAACACTTTCCAAGCTGTATCCAGTATACTTAGTGGCCAACAAGTGGTATCAGAGCGGTTGATTCTAAAAAGAATCAGTCGTATTTTTAACCGAATCAGATTTAAAATCACTTATTCTTATAAAAAAGTCTTTTTCATTCCTACATTCTCATATGATACATCAATGATCAACAAAGTTCCTATGTTCTCTATTAATGAATTTGATGATTGGAGAATCAGGATGGAGGCTCATCTTGCAGCAATGCACGAAGAGATGATTTTTGTTATACAGGATGGCCCCATCAAGATAATGAAGGTAAATCTGGCCCCAAGGATTGAAGGCCAAGCCCATGCTGAGATGCTCGAGAAGGAGCGCGATCAATGGACCACAGACGAAAGAAAGCACGCCAACCTCGACAATGTTGTGAAGAATGCGCTGTTTGTTACCCTCGACAAAGGCACATTCTCGAAGGTAAAGAGCTGTAAAACAGCCAAGGATATCTGGGATAAACTCAAGTTGATTTGTGAGGGAACTGAGCTCTCCAAAGAAGATAAAATTTCAAAACTAACAACAATTTGAATCTTTTGAAATGAAACCAACTGAAACACTTGAGGAACTTGACCTCAGATTCACTGGAATTGTTGGTGAACTTGAAGCTTTGGGCAAAATTTATACTCAAAGGGAGAAAAACCTAAAGATTTCCAGATCTCTCCCTGCCCGAAGGGACATTAAGACCACAGTCATGCGTGTGTCATGTAACCTTAGTGAAATATCTACCTTTGATCTCTTTTCTGACCTCAAAGCATTTGAGTACGATATAGACAGAAGAGAAAAAGCTGAAGAATCTCCCGCTAGGACTACAGCCTTAGCCGCTCTATCCAACCGTCGACACAGCATGCCCAGCTCATCAAATCCAAATTACAAGAATGCTAACAGCGACGACGATATCCTGTCACAAGATGAAATGGCGCTCCTCATGCACAAGTTAAAAAAGTTCATTAAACAGTCTGGAAAGACTCCCTACAGGCCCAAACCTGTTCACAAGGTCAGTACTGAAACTGTAACACCCCCAGAATGAAACGGGGAATATCACACACCGCAGACCCTCTCTGTGAGGATCCACCAGGCTAGACATTGAAACAACTCATTACATTACATACTGACGTGGAAAAATCACGAATCATTAGACCGGTTTGGTCTTTCATCACTGACTTACAATCAAAATACATAAACCCATCCAGACTCATACCCACGCAAGGGTAAGATACTTTTAAAACAACAAACAATATGACAGCGGAAAAGACAATACAATGGACTCCGACTAACTGAACCCAAAACTGGCCTTCGTGTGATTAGTATCATTCGTCTTTCATCATCCTCGTACCGATCCCGTGACTTGCTCCCGAAAACCTGCATGTACCTGGACACAATACAGATATCCACCCCCCGATTAATCGGGGGTTAGCAAAACTCCATTGTTTTGCTAGTGCAAGTATAAAGTGCAAATACGAGCCATACACAACACATTCCGAGAATACAACGAAAGACTTCCCGAGATATTTTATTTAATTAAAATAGTTTAAGTCTTGAAAGTAAAACGAAACAAGTAAGCACTTTTGAAAACACTTCCCAATCTCGGGAGTTTTGAACACATTTGTGATTGAAAAGTTCTTAATTCCTCGAAAGCCACTTAGGGTCACAACCCAAAGCTTATTTTCCAAAATACAAATCCGACAACAAAACACAGGGTCCACGACCCAACTGGCTCGTTTCAAATCATTACAACAGACGAATACACACCATACATTACACTTATGCCATTCTAGCCAAACACCAAGACTCGATATATAATGTATCTCGACCCCGAGCACACAACATTGTGATACTCCGGACAATATCACAATTAATCATCAAAGTAGTACATTAACAAGTCTTAACATCACAACTATCCATACTTGGTAACCCTCGGCCGTACCCATCAGTATCGACCCCCAAAGGCCCCGTCGGACCATCCCTGGGTGGGAAACCACTTCCACAATCGTACCCATTAGTATCAACCCCCAGAGGTCCCGTCGAACCGTCTCCGGGTGGAAGAACAACAACACACACACCCAAGTCCGCTCCTATGGCCGTACCCATTAGTATCGGCCCCCAGAGGCCACACATGCCATTTCCGTGTGGAAGAACGACAACACATCCACACAATAACACAATTCACAGTTGCAAACCACAAGCCTCGAAAGTCAATCACAGTATATATATATATATATATATAGTCGAGGTATGTTACTAGAATGGCCAGTTTATCCAACATATAATCACAACCCAGCACTATCACAATCTACACGGAAGTACAATATCTCAACAGCACCGAGACGACACAACCAATACCACACAAACCCGCATATTCGTCGATAACCACGTGACTCCACGCACACCTTTTAACAAAAGATGTGAACTTTTACATTTACCGACGACATAATCATACATAATAACATCATACAAAAGTAAGGCGATCCTCTACTCAACACTAGTACACATATTCAATTAACCATATTAATTCCCGAAACACACGGGTCACCTTTAAGAAAACCATGATGGTAAATATACCGAGTCCTTTGAAAAGTGGTTATAAATATTTATTTAGCACATCTCGACGATTAACAACCATTATATCCACAAAACACGTAATGTATTGTAATATCCAGATTTATTACTGTGTATTTCATCTGTATTCGAACCCTGTATTATTCGGATTTGTGATCTTGATAATTGGAATATGATATTTCTTACATTGGTATCTTTGTACATAAGTATAACAAGATGCAAAATTTCTCATGCAAACTCGTGATAGCGCACGCTAAGAATGTAGCTTAACGCGCGCTATTGGCTACTACTAGCGCACGCTACGTATATGGGAGTTGCGTGCGCTAGGCACTCAAATATTGAGCTGGGCGGCTAGCACATGCGTCAGCCGGGACATGGGTCCGGATAAGATTCCCGCGGACGAACCTGGATAGATTTGGAGTCAACGCTTATTAGCGTGCACTAAATATGTATGGTAGCGTGCGCTAATTAGCTAAAGTGCAGAATGTTATAAATGAGACAACAATCCGTTTTGGTTTACATTTCCTTCGTTCATTCTTCAGTCTTGAGAGACCAGAGAGCAATAATTATCCTCCTAACACACTTAGAACACATCTACGTGATCCTTGAATATTGGATATTATTTATGATTAATCATTGAAGAAAAGTAACACCTTGGAGTGGCATATAACCAACTGGAGTCGGATTCTACCTTGCAGTTCAGTAATTTCGTCATATTAAGGTATGTTCAATCTATCTCCAGCCTTAGATTTGGATTCTAAGGAATTAGATGATCATGCTAACGAGATATTGAATTTCATTAGTGAATTATTCAACAAACATCATGTTTAGAAGATGGGAATGTCTAAGCTTATGATATTATCGTTGGAACCTTGTAGTTGGAATCTTAATACTTCAAATGATGAGAGAAACACTCTGAAGTTGGCTATCCGTATGATTTATGTTATCTTAGTGATCATAAATTGGAGGTGGTATTATTTTCGGTTATAAGGACTTAAGGGAAGAATCATCTTAGGAAATATTCTTTCATATAAGTTGGAATTGTTAATTCACCTCAAGATGAAGTACGGATATGTATAATGATAGTAAAATCTAATGCACCAACCGTAGATCACCAAACTTCGCATGAGAATTGTAATCAAGATGGATTATGGTGTTGTGATGATTATACGTATACTCGTATCTCGAAGTTGTTATTATCCGTGAGATCATTCATAAGTTTATGAACATAGCATGTATTCGGATAACAAACATTAATCACTGAGGAATTCGCTTACTTCATCACCATTTGTACAATCTGTTGCCCTTCAGTAAACTGCCATGCACGCTTAGCGTGCGCTAAGCTACGTGAATTAACGTGCACTATCGAGTATATTTTGCGTACGCCACGTTTGGAACTTAGCGTGTGTTAAGTCATCAGGCGAGTCAGTCGGCTGATCAGTGAGGCACTGACCGTGCATGGTTAGCGTACGCTAGGCTGTATGTACTACGTGCGCTAACAAGTAGCATTAGCGTACGCTACATAGGATGCGTAGCGTGCGTTAAGCGATCCAGACAGATTGCATTTTAAGGACTTCCTACCGTAATTTTGGATTGTTAGACATTCATACGACATGAGATGAATTCTATATTATTTCTTTTGTTAAGGTTCGAGCTTAGCAACGTGATTGATCGAAGGGGACGACCTTCGAGTATTTTGATATTCTTGGAAGTTTTATTCTTGTCAACGAACCGAGGCAAGTACTCTAATTAGTATTGTGTATATTATGACAGTTATGATGTGATTGTATTGTGTAAATGTGTTGTGATTATATGTCCACCATGCGTTGATCCGACGGGAATCATCATGGGAATCTATAGCTGTGTGCGCTGGGTCGTTGGACAGGTAGTTCCACCATGTGTTGGTCCGACGGGATCATCATGGGAATCTATAGCTGTGTGCGCTGGATCGCTGGAATACCATCAGTATGTTGAAACTGTTATGATATGATGTGTGTTGTTGATATTTCTCATTGGAGAAACTTGTTATGATATAATTGTTGATTATATCACTGTTATATGATTATTGTACTTGTACTAGCATCGTTGTGCTAACCCCTTCGGGAGTGAATATTTGATTATGTTCAGGATCCAGGAGAATGGGGAAACAACCACTGGAGCTGCATGACGACGATGGTGCAGATTGATGTTCCGGCCGGGTTTATTGTCTGTTGTTTGTTGGTTATTTTAATAAGTACTCGAGTACGTCGTCAGTTTATGATGTTTGGATTTTTGGTGATGTATTAATAACCCTTCATTGGATATTTGTATTCTCGGTATTGAACCAGACTGTTGTATTTTATTTCAGTGCTTTCATAAGTTGGTATCTGTTATTGTCATTTCATTTCTTCAGCCTTGTAAATTCTTATGTAAAGAATTTATGGCGCTGTAATAATCCTGAATATATCGGGGGTGTTACACATTATGGTATCGGAGCTAAGATTATGGATATCTTGGCCATTGGGTTAAAATAGGGGCCATTTACGTCTTTTGAGGTAACCGGTCGTGAATGACATCACTGTACTGCCTACGTCTTCATGCGAACGGTGGTTGTAAATTCCTAAACTCTATCTCGTTCTTTACATGTTGTATCTCTTTATACTTGAACATTAGAGCGATGTTGTTTCCTGTATATTGAGTATTTATGCTTACAATATGTTGAGAGGCGGACGTGGACGTGGTCGCGGTCGTGGACGCGGACGAAGGAATGCTGAAAGGGAAGCGTCGCCTTCTAATCAGGCCAGTCATAGCTCAGGCGAGCCGCAACGATCCATCAATAATGAACCGGAACCTGCTGTACCAGAAATCCTTCGTCAAGTGGTGAACCAGATGACTCAGTTAGCTCAGGTCGTGGACCGAATGCAGGTGGCGGTGGGATTTCAGCAGGGAGATGGAAAACAAAGGGTTCCAGAAATGGGAAATCGAGGTGACCGATGTTGCAAGAGGTGGCGAAGATGCAACCACCCAAATTTGACGGTTTTTCCGAGACTCCCACATGGGATAATTGGTTGAAGGAATTGGAGAAAATCTTTGCCGGAATTAACTGCCCACACGACCGGAGAGCCTCTATCGCTCAATACTTTCTGATAGGGGAAGCATCAGAGTGGTGGGAAGCTATCCGACCTGCAGATCATGATGCTGATTGGACCGAATTTAAAATGATGATGGAAGCTCAGTACTGCCCTCGTCCTGTGAGGGAAGCCAATGTTCGGGATTTTTTCTCCGCTCAGCCATCAGACGAACCCGTATCTCAGACAATTAAGATGTTTAACCAACAGCTAGCATTTGTTCGACATCTGGTCAGAATAGATGCAGAAATGATGATTCATTTTGAAATGAGGATGAAACCAGAAATCCAGAGGTACATGTCCGGTTTTGAATGTACCACTCTCCGTCAATACCAGGATAAGGCGTTGGCGTACGAAATCAAAGAAGCATCAATGGAGAAGTTTATAGAGTCGAAGAAGCAGAAATTCTCTGGTACTTTTACAGAGCACAAGAACAACGGGCCTCGCAAAGCCCAATCATCCTTTCATTCTTTCAAGAAACCTTAGCACCCATCTAAGAGCGGAAAGAATTTCGGAGCAATGTCAGCCACGACGGATACAGCTAGGAAGTGCTTTAACTGTGGTCGCCCAGGCCACCTTTGGCGTGATTGTTTGCGCACTCCAATTACATGTTTTGATTCGGACAGGAAGGGCACCGTGCGACGTTTTGCAAGGATGTCACCAAGTTCAATGGAACCCATTTATTGCAGCCAGTCCAGAAGGAATCTAGTATCCAACAGACACAGCAAAGTGTTCAGATGCCTCAGAATTTTGTCCGCGGACGAGGCAGAGGACAATGGGACCGAAAGGGGACATCGAGTGCTGGATCTGTTCCCCCACGTCTGTACGAGATGAGGAGGACAGACGATGAGGATGCTGCTGTCGCATCAGGTACTGTCCATATCATTTCCCAGCCAGTTAGCTTTTTATTCGATACAGGAGCTACGCATTCTTTTATATCCTTGTCTTGTGTGAATCGTTTGAATATTTTTGGTTTTCATACTTGTGAACCTTATGTTGTTGGTTTACCGAGTGGAGAGAGAATTGTTGGGAACTTAGAGACTAGAGATTTTTTTGTATCATTTGGGGGCAGAGAGTGGATCTCAAATATGATTGTAATAGAAATGCAAGGAGACGACCTGATACTAGGAGATGATTGGCTTAATCGTTATGGAGATATTGTAAACTACCAAAGGAGGAATATTTCGCTGATCACTGACGATGGCTCCGAAGTACTGTTTGAGGGATGGAAACCAGGAAGCTCAGGAAAGTTGATCAAAGCGATGAAAGCTGTCAAATTGTTGAAACAGGGTTGTACCGGATACTGGTGTTATGTAATGAAGAGAGAAGACGAAATTGTGGAACTTTCATCTATTCCTGTTGTTAACGAATTTCCAGATGTATTTCCTGACGAGTTACCTGGGCTACCTCCACGACGGGATGTAGAATTCACCATTGAGCTGGAACCCGGAGCTACACCAATTTCTAAGGCGCCGTATCATACGGCACCCACTGAGATGTATGAACTGAAAAAGCAGCTGGAGGAGTTACTGGACAAAGGCTATATCCAGCCCAGCGTTTCGCCCTGGGGAGCGCCAGTTCATTTTATCCAGAAGAAGGATGGATCGTTTCGACTGTGTATCGACTATCGAGAGCTAAACAATATGACAATTAAGAATAAATATCCGTTGCCACGGATTAATGATTTATTTGACCAGTTGCAAGGAGCAACAATATTTTCTAAAATCGATCTGAGATCAGGATACCATCAGCTGAGGATTAAGGAATCTGATGTCCTAAAGTCAGCATTCAGAACTCGCTATGGACACTATGAGTTTGTAGTGATGCCGTTTGGTCTCACTAATGCACCTGATGTATTCATTCAATTGATGAACTGAGTGTTCATAGAATATTTGGATAAATTTGTGGTCGTATTCATTGATGACATTCTGGTGTATCCTAAGAGCCCGGAAGAACATGCGCAGTATTTGCGGATTGAATTAGAACTTTTGAGAAGCGAGCAATTGTACGCCAAACTTTCTAAGTGTGAATTCTGGCTAAAGGAAGTAATGTTCCTCGGCCATGTGGTATCAGCTAAAGGAGTTCGAGTAGATCCTAAGAAGATCGAAGCAATTATGGATTGGAATCCTCCAAAGAACGTGAAAGAAGTCTGAAGATTCTTAGGACTTGATGGATATTATCGTCGATTCGTGGAAGGGTTTTCTAAAATCTCCTGCCCACTTAATCGACTCCTGCAGAAAACTCAAAAGTTTGAGTGGAACGAGTCGTGTCAGACTAGTTTTGATGAATTGAAGAGGAGATTGGCGACAGCACCAATTTTATCACTTCCACAGGGGACTGGAGGATTCATAGTTTACAGTGATGCTTCGAACCAAGGACTTGGATGCGTATTGATGCAGAATGATAAGGTGATCGCTTATGCTTCACGACAGCTGAAACCTTATGAAGTGAATTACCCAACACATGATTTAGAGCTAGCGGCAGTAGTTTTTGCTTTGAAAATCTGGAGACATTACCTGTACGGGACTCACTGTCAGATCTTTACTGATCACAAGAGTCTCAAATACATCTTCAGTCAGAGAGAGCTGAACATGCGGCAAAGAAGATGGTTAGAGCTGATTAAGGACTACGACTTGGAGATTTTGTATCATCCAGACAAAGCGAATGTGGTGGCAGATGCACTTAGCCGCAAGCCTGTTTCTATTCAGATGCTGGATACTCTAACCTCCCAACTTAGCCTGCAACGAGAGATGATTAGAGAAAGAATTGAAGTGTGGTTACAAAGAGTCCAAGGACAACTGTGCGTGATGTAATTAACTTCATCATTAACCGAAGAAATGAAATCTAGACAGACGGATGATCCTCTGATGATTCGGTTACGTGATGAAGTGATCAAGGGAAAGGCCCCCGGATTCCTAATTCATGATGATGGAGTTTTGAGATTTCAGAACCGACTCTGCTTTCCTGATATTGATGTTCTGAAACAGACGATTATGATGGAAGCTCACAACTCGCCCTATTCTATCCACCCAGGCACCAGTAAGATGTATAAGGACTTGAAACAGAATTTGTGGTGGGGCAACATGAAGAAAGATGTAGCGGACTATGTTTCGAAATGCTTGACTTGTCAGCAGGTTAAGATCGAGCATCAACGACCTGCCGGAATGTTAAAGCCGCTCCCGATTCCTGAATGGAAGTGGGAGGACATATCGATGGACTTTATTACTAGTATGCCGAGAACCAAGACAGGTATGAACATGATTTGGGTGATAGTTGATCGTTTAACCAAATCAGCTCATTTTCTAGGCATTAAGGATACGTGGGGACCAGAGAGGTTGGCACGAGTATTTATTTCGGAGATAGTTCTATTGCATGGTACACCGAAGACCATTATTTCTGATCGAGACAGCCATTTTGTGTCTCACTTTTGGAAAGCAGTTCATAAGGCCTTGGGGACCGAATTGAACTTCAGTACAGCTTATGATCCGCAAACTGACGGACAATCCGAGAGGACCATTCAAACGGTGGAAGATATGCTGAGGGCTTGTGCCTTAGATTGGTCAACTGATTGGGAAGTTCATCTACCGTTGATTGAATTTACTTACAACAATAGTTGGCATGCTTCCATTAAAATGGCACCATTTGAGGCATTATACGGGAGAAGATGAAAATCGCCCCTATGCTGGGATGATTCATCAGACTTGATCGGAATAGAACCAGAGTTGATCGTACAGACTCGAGAGAAGATATCTTTAATTCGTGAAAGACTGTTGACCTCCCAAAGTCGACAGAAATCTTATGCAGACGTATGCCGTCACCCTTTGGAGTTCAGTACGGGAGACCACGTACTTTTAAAGGTTTCTCCTACTCGGGGAATTTTTCGTTTCGGAAGGAAAGGAAAGCTGAGTCCGAGATATATCGGACCATTTGAAATCCTTGAGAGAGTTGGAGAGTTAGCATACAGATTGGCATTACCGCCGTCATTGTGCCATGTTCATAACGTGTTCCACGTATCCCAGTTACGGAGGTATATACTAGATCCTAGTCATGTCATTGATTTTGGTGAGATCGAAGTCGCTAATGATGGGACGTTTGAAGAAAGAGTGGTCAAGATACTCGAGAATTGAGTTAAGCAGTTGAGGAACAAACCAATCGTTTTGGTCAAAGTTCAATGGTCACGTCACGGAGTGGAAGAAGCCACATGGGAAACGGAAGATGGCATGAAGTCCAGATATCCCGAATTATTTTCGTCTTGAGTTTCGGGACGAAACTCCTTTTTAGTAGGAGAGTATGTAATATCCGGATTTATTACTGTGTATTTCATCTGTATTCGAACCCTGTATTATTCGGATTAGTGATCTTGATAATTGGAGTATTATATTTCTTGCATTGGTATCTTTGTACATAAGTATAACAATATGCAAAATTTCTCATGCAAACTCGTGATAGCGCACGCTAAGAATGTAGCTTAACGCGCGCTATCGGCTACTACTAGCGCACGCTATGTATGTAGGAGTTGCGTGCGCTAGGCACTCAATTATTGAGCTGGGCGGCTAGCACATGCGCCAGCCGGGACATGGGTCCGGATAAGATTCCCGCGGACGAACCTAGACAGATTTGGAGTCAACGCTTATTAGCATGCGCTAAATATGTATGGTAGCGTGCGCTAATTAGCTAAAGTGCAGAATGTTATAAATGAGACAACAATCCGTTTTGGTTTACATTTCCTTCGTTCATTCTTCAGTCTTGAGAGAGCAGAGAGCAATAATTATCCTCCTAACACACTTAGAACACATCTACGTGATCCTTGAATATTAGATATTACTTGTGAGTAATCATTGAAGAGAAGTAACATCTTGGAGTGGCATATAACCAACCGGAGTCGGATTCTACCTTGCGGTTCAGTAATTTCGTCATATTAAGGTATGTTCAATCTATCTCCAGCCTTAGATTTGGATTCTAAGGAATTAGATGATCATGCTAACGAGATATTGAATTTCATTAGTGAATTATTCAACAAACATCATGTTTAGAAGATGGGAATGTCTATGCTTATGATATTATCGTTAGAACCTTGTAGTTGGAATTCTAATACTTCAAAGGATGAGAGAAACATTCTGAAGTTGGCTATCCGTATGATTTATGTTATCTTAGTGATCATAAATTGGAGGTGGTATTATTTTCGATTATAAGGACTTACGGGAAGAATCATTTTATGAAATATTCTTTCATGTAAGTTGGAATTGTTAATTCACCTCATGATGAAGTCCGGATGTGTATAATGATAGTAAAATCTAATGCACCAACCGGAGATCACCAAACTTCGCATGAGAATTGTAATCAATATGGATTATGGTGTTGTGATGATTATACGTATACTCGTATCTCGAAGTTTTTATTATCCGTGAGATCATTCATAAGTTTATGAACATAGCATGTATTCGGATAACAAACATTAATCACTGAGGAATTCGCTTACTTCATCACCATTTATACAATCTGCTGCCCTTCAGTAAACTGCCATGCACGCTTAGCGTGCGCTAAGCTATGTGAATTAACGTGCGCTATCGAGTATGTTTTGCGTACGCCACGTTTGGAACTTAGCGTGCGTTAAGTCATCAGGCGAGTCAGTCGGTTGATCAATGAGGCACTGACCATGCATGGTTAGCGTACGCTAGGCTGTATGTACTACATGCGCTAACGAGTAGCATTAGCGTACACTACATAGGATGCATAGCGTGCGTTAAGCGATCCAGAGAGATTGCATTTTAAGGACTTCCTACCGTAATTTTGGATTGTTAGACATTCGTACGACATGAGATGAATTCTATATTATATCTTTTGTTAAGGTTCGAGCTTAGCAACGTGATTGATCGAATGGGACGACCTTCGAGTATTTTGATATTCGTGGAAGTTTTATTCTTGTCAACGAACCGAGGCAAGTACTCTAATTAGAATTGTGTATATTATGACAGTTATGATGTGATTGTATTGTGTAAATGTGTTGTGATTATATGTCCACCATGCGTTGATCCGACGGGAATCATCATGGGAATCTATAGCTATGTGCGCTGGGTCGTTGGATAGGTAGTTCCACCATGTGTTGGTCCGACGGGATCATCATGGGAATCTATAGCTGTGTGCGTTGGATCGTTGGAATACCATCACTATGTTGAAACTGTTATGATATGATATGTGTTGTTGATATTTCTCGTTGGAGAAACTTGTTATGATATAATTGTTGATTATATCACTGTTATATGATTATTGTACTTGTACTAGCATCGTTGTGCTAACCCCTTAGGGGGTGAACATTTGTTTATGTTCAGGATCCAGGAGAACGGGGAAACAACCACTGGAGCTGCATGACGACGAGGGTGCAGAGTGATGTTCCGGCCGGGTTTATTGTCTGTTTTTTGTTGATTATTTCAATAAGTACTCGAGTACGTCGTCAGTTTATGATGTTTGGATTTTTGGTGATGTATTAATAACCCTTCATTGGATATTTGTATTCTCGGTATTGAACCAGACTGTTATATTTTATTTCAGTGCTTTCATAAGTTGGTATCTATTATTGTCATTTTATTTCTTCAACCTTGTAAATTCTTATGTAAAGAATTTATGGCGCTGTAATAATCCTGAATATATCGGGGGTGTTACATGTATGGTCAAGATACTTGCCTCGATAATCAATACCGGACACTCCGACAAACACGTCTCAGTCGGGACACCTCGAACACCTATAATTCTCTGGCAAAGACAATGAATACACTCTCTATCGGAAAACATGAAGGAAACGGCGAACGGAAGGGTTCCGACTCGATTTCTTTGCGAGGAATCTGACCCTAACATCATACCATCAATTAATTAACGATCGAATGAGGAAAAATAATCGTAAAACGCCCGAATCCCCCTCTATGACATTCTATCGGACACCTTCAAGGCGTCGATTAAGAACTCGACCAAAACGACGAATCTATACGATCCGACCATGGAATAACAAGGGAAATGCTATAATACATCTAAATAATCATCAATCCATGACAATCCTAAGTTAAATCGGATTAAACGGACGAAATCGAACAAAACACCCAAATTCCCCAAAACTAGATTTCTAGAAAATCTGACCTGCTTTGCTCGATCAAAGGATGTTATAGAATGGATAATCTATGATATGAACTCCAAGACTTCGTAGATTTATTGTCTAGCAACATGCTTCCATGTCCAACATGTCTCCAGCCGCGGAAGAGGAAGAATGAAGTGGGAAAATGGGTGAAAACCCTTCTGCTGGGTCTTATATAGACTGCCTGCCGGCCGCCTTACGTACGTAATCGGTCATGGCTTATGTACGTAACCGGCCATGGCCGAGCTAACTGCCCAGATATGCCGGCATCGTTACGTATGTAACCGGCCAAGGCTTACATATGTAACCGGCCTTACGTACGTAACTGCTGGGCCCTTACGGCCGTAACTTGGCCAGGTGTGGCCTGGTCCCAACACTTGCGGCCATGACTCGGCCGTGGCCAACTCCGACCCCGGACGACCCCGAAACCCGAACCTGAATACAAATAGAAGATACAGTTACGAAGTACTCACAAAGACGAATTCGAGCACTAAGAGAACACACGATTCCGACCACCCGAAGGCTCGAAATTCGACAACGGAAAGTAATTACCCCAAACTTTGGGAAACTACGAAAATGGCCCAAAACGTCCGAAACACACGATACACGATCGAAACACCAAGCCAAAGCTCGCAACATGAATAATAACATTAAATGAACTTACGAGAAACTCGAAACAACAGTTTCAGACGAGATTCACAAGAATCGAACTCAAGTGCCGAAAAATCACTAAGAAGTACAGAACTCAACAAAACGACACCGAAACGAACTCGGATGTCGAAAAGTGCACAAATAATTATTCTCAGAATGACGAAACGGTCAAGAGCGAGTCGCCAACATGGACTCCCGCCGAAAAAAGAAAATTACCAAAATCCAAAAATACGGATATTACATTCTACCCTCCTTAAAAGAAGTTTCGTCCCGAAACTTAAATCAAGTAGGGAGAAGCAATATCCTGCCAGGAAAACTCAATGAGATACACAAGAACCGAAAACTCGCTCCAAACGGCGAAACATTACAAGCCACTCGAAGACACATGCGGCGTAAAAACACGCTCCGCGACAACTATCACAACATCACAGGCAGAGACATAATACAACCAACGAGTGACAAGCGTCATCAAAAAAATAATACGATCAAGTCAATCATCCGAACAATCACAGAACACAAAGCACCTATGACAGGGAAAACACGCACAGTCAAGAAGCATAAAATAAACACAAAATGATTCACCAGGACAATCACAAACAATTCGGACCATGCCGAGATCCTCGAAAACCACACTAGGCATCTCTGTGCCCCTCGGAGCAGAGGCGCAATCTCGATCCTCAAATCTCTCAGCTACCGTCTCGCAATGTACGGCTCAGTGACCCACCTGGACACACTCAAAACGGCTGCTAACGGCGAACGACAAATTCTCCGCATTACGAGACCAGACAACAAAAATCGGACAACGACGATTGAACAACAGTGATCGAACCAAAAACTATCGAACAACAACGGTCAAACAATATCGATCGGACAATATGTAATATCCGGGGGTAATTTTTTTTTTTTTTGTGTTACTGTTGAGTTGTACGTATTCATTTGGAATTGTACAAGTGTTGTTGTTTGGACCAATACAATGTATATTGTATTAAAATATTTCGGGATCGAAATATTTATTCTGGTCGTCGATTGGGTTTCGTCGTTTGGTTGTTGTTTGGCGAGTTTGGAATTTTGGCTAAGTTTATAGCCATAGCGTACGCTACCTGTGTAGCATTACGTACGCTAATTTGTTGCGATTACGTACGTTACGCCCTGAGGTTACGTACGTAATGCGTGGTAGGTGGTGGGAACCTTCCTCGTGGTCAACTTTCGGGGCGAGGGTATCTTTAGGGTATCATTTATATATATATATATATATATATATATATATATATATCACATGATGTGATTCTCTCCCTTACATGATTTTCTCCCTCACGTTAAGTTATCTTTGTGTATATATATAATATATACACATGCACCTTCCCTCACATTTCTTCTTGTCATCTCTCTCTCCCTCCCTCGCCACCTTCCCTCTCTCTTTTCTTTTCTTTTTTTTCTTTCTTCTTCTTTCTTCTTGCTGCCATCTCGTCCTCCTTCTCTTCTTCTCTCTCCGTCCATTTTTTTCCGGCAAGGTGGAGCTTGAGGACGGGCGGCCGGCTTCTCCATTTTTTCCGGCGAGATGGAGCTTGAGGACGGGCGGGCAGCAGCTTCTTCGTCTATGGCGGCGACTGGAGCTCGGCGGCGGCCGATCGGAATTTTCGGATCGGGAGACATTATAAATCCGGTCGATCTGAACTGTTCCGGCATTTTTTTTCTTCCGGCGAGGCGGAGCTCGGGCGTCCGGCGTCTTCATGGTTTCCGGCCATGGATGCGGTTCCGTTGATTCCGGCGACCAGAGGTGGTTTTTGTCCGGAACGGACGGCGGAACGGAGGTTTGACATTCTTCCGGCGAAGAGTTGCTAACGGAGATGGTGAAAACCGGCCATATACGGGAACGGACCGGAGTTGGACGAATTCCGACGGGTCAATTTTTCGGCGGCCGATTTCCGGCATGGGAGTTCTTTCGGACCTGGCCGATCGGCTCTTTCCTCTGGCAAGGTTTATGTGTTTTTCAGTTATATATATATGTGTGTGTGTTGTGTGTGTTAGGTGCAGTAGTGTGTTGTGCAGTGGCGTGATTGTGTGTGTGTGTGTGTGTTGTGTGTTTTATGTATATATATATAATGTATATGTATAAAGCTGTTATATATATATATATGTGTGTGTTTAGTGTGCAGTGGAGTGTGTGTGTTGTATATATATATAATGTGCAGTGTGTGTGTCTGTCTCATGTGGGTATATATATATATTTATATATATATATATATATATAGATATTGTGGGTTCTATTGTATATATATTATTATATATATGTAATATATATATTATATATATATGTGTGTATACGGATAAATACGAGTATAGTATGTGTTCGTGTTGGAATCGGAATTATCTATTGTGTAGTTTTCGGTCGATATCGTGTTATCGAATGAATTGTATTTCATTCAAGGTTGTTCAAGTGCTTGTGATTGACGGAGGACGCGTTGATCGATTCGTGGTAGGACGTTGATCGTGGAAGGACTTTCTCGCCTTCGGTTTGAGGCAAGTTTTATACTTGTACTGGTCAATGAGATTAATGTTATCATGTATGTGTATGAATGTGTGTATCATTTCGAGACTTGGTCGCTTTATGATTTTGTTGATATCAGGGGATTGTTTGATACGATACCCTTCTGCAAATTATGCAAAATATTATTGTTGTTCGTAAATGGCCGATCCAAGGCATTGCGGTACTTGTTGGTAATATTGTTGTCGATAGCCGGTTCGCGGTATCGACATATCGATTGTTATTGTTGATTGATGTTCCTTTGAGATATTGTTGTTGATAGCCGGTTCGCGGCATCGACGTATCGATTGTTGTTATTAATTGATGTTCCATCAAGATATTTTTTTTTGTGAATCGTCGTTATTGATATCAGGGTTTTTCTATTGATGTCGTTTTGGCCGATAGAAGGCATTGACGTATTCGATTATCATCTTCGTTATCGGTAACCGATTAAAGGTGTCGAGACATCCGTTGTACAATTGTTATCGGTTAACCGTTCTGAAGGTTATCGATATATTGAATTGGGATTATCAAAGATAATTCCCATCCGTTGTATAATTATTATCGATTGTCCGCTCTAACGGTAATCGATATATTGAATTGGGATTATCAAAGATAATTTCCACCCGTTGTCAAAAAGATAATTCCCATCCGTTGTATAATTGTTATCGATTGGCCATTCTACGGTAATCGAAGTATTGAATTGGGATTATCAACAATAATTCCCATCCGTTGAATTATTATTGTCGTGTTGACTGATTCAAGGCAGCACACTATTATTTTTGTGAACTCGGTAATTTTGTGATCGTTGAAGGTTGAGGATTTCCCGAACTGTTGTGTTGTGATCGTTGCTCGTGTTAATTGGTCCTTAGGGATTTTGATCCCAGGATGGTTGTTTCGAATATTGTCGGTCGTGTTGATCTTTCATTATTCGTGTGTCATCGTTCACTTGGTGAGTCGTATGATTTGTTTTGGATGTGTTATCCTTTGAGTTTCGTTGTCATGTTGTATCGTGACATATCCGGAATCATATCTGCATTCCGATTGGTTATTGTGTAGGATTTTTAGCCAAGCACATATAGTCATCGGCGGATATTATTCCGCGTTGGACTGTGCACACGGGACATAGTTTCGTGAGGCTAATTAGGTACATTGTCCTACGTATATTCTGGATTCCATATACGGGGCGGACATGTGCACGGACACATTTCCGGATCGGGCGTACTGTGATGTCCATCTTTTGAGCCATAAACTTTGATCGTCCATAGTATTGGATGAGTTTGATGTTTTGTGATTGAGCGTTCATACGCCTGAGGGGTATGTTCGACAGTCATGTTTGTTTCTTTGAGATCTGTATTGTGATGATTTACGGCTTGGTACATTCGGCTTTCGTGCCATCGTGATATTTTGGCGGCTTCGGCATTCGGCTTTCGAGCCATCGTGATATTTTGGCGGCTTTAATTTGGCGCTTTTAGGCCATTGTGATGTATCGGTATTTCCGTTGGAGCCTTCAGGCATTGTGATCCTTATTTATTTCAGCGTTGGATTGATTACCTTCGGGTAATGTATTGTTCTGTTCTATATTGATGATTCGCCGTTGGGCACTTATGTTCTAACCTATTTGAGCAGGTATTGATCGTATGCCATGGGCATAGTGTTCCACGAATGCTCGATTCTTACTTTGGTTTGTGAGCATCTCGTACTACCATTGTTGTACTATTTATTCTGCCTTTGGATGCATATCATGTTGTGCATGTACATGATATTCATTATACTGGATGACTGACCCCGTGGGGGCGGAACATGTTTTCATGTTTTAGGTACTTGCGAGGAGAGAGTTGAGACACAGGGGCATGACGAGGGCGACGAGGCATTCGAGCGATACTAGTCCGAGATATTTTGGTGTTCATGTTGGTCAGACAGTTGGAGTACTCCATTTTTGTTCAGTCGTTGTCGTCTTGTATTATCCGAGCAAGGCTCGTGTATGTTGTTGTATTTTATTTTGGCCATGTAGGCCCATCCTTGTCTTTGAAATTCCATATCGGAATAGAATGTAAATGCGTCATAGTAAGTCTGTGATTTCCTATTTTGGACGAGTTGTTGTATTTTAGTCGTGTTCTTTGGTGGATCACACAGTGTGGGGTCCAGCAACCTTGTAATAACCCAATGGGATTTGGGGATGTTACGAGAAGATGGTATCGAAGAATTGGGTTGTGAGATACCCGGCTTGTGTGTTATGTGGCTCTACCAAGGCGGTAGTAGCGGGTCGAGTTATGACAATCTGGACAGTCGGGTTTTGTGAGTCGTGATAGTTGGACGACTGTATGAGTCATTCTTTCATCGAGTCGTCGTCAGTGAAGACTAGTATCGCAAGACCTCGAAGCTTCGTATGACCTGTGTAAGGACTCTATTCTCTTTTGTGTGCATACATTCATTATGTCATTGATTAAACCTGTTTTGTTGACACTTGTATGTGACGATCGGGTGCGATTGATTTATGATTATTTGCTTTGGAGCGTGTGGGCTCTGTATCGGCTATGATTAGCGTGATCGATGTGATCGTTTATCTATTGAGTATGTATACTCATGTTTGGCGTTGACCTAGCATTCTGGTCGTTGAGGCGTAATTGTGTTGTGGTCATGATCGAACGTTATTCTTTCAGTCCGGAAAGAGGACGTGACAGAGGGGGTAGAGGCCGCAGAGTGGGCCGACACCCGAAACCTCGTACCAATAATTTGGTGGCTGAAGAATCATTTTCGGAGTCGTGCTCGAGAACCCACCGATCGTGATTGTGTTTGGATCGGGTTCAAGACTCTCATGTTAGAGAGGTATTATCCGGCTCCACTTCGTGAAGCCAAGTTGTCGGAGGTTTTGAACCCCGAATCCGTCGAGAACGAGGGTGTTATTGTTATTGCTGAGAAGTTTCAAGGACTTCTTCAGTTTCTTCTGGTGAGAGGACTAGGATGCCGATTCGTTCAGAGGGACATCGAGCTCCGACGTCCAAGAGGTCATTTCCTCGTCGGCTTCGTACTGGAAAGTATTTTCTTCCCAGGCGACGAGTTCGACTGTTGTTTGTTTTAACTGTGATTCAGCGGGGCATGTTAGTACTCGATGTACGGTGCCAGCTATTATTTATTTTCTGTGTCGGAGGTGGGGACACCTTCAGAATACTGCATGAGTTCTAGTGCCAGTAGGTCTCGATAGAGCTCATGGGCCTCGAGAGATTTTGTCACTTCAGTCTGTACTTCATCCAAGGGGTCATATCGGGATTCGGGAGCCAGAGGTGTGGACACCCGAGGGGAAGTAGCGAGTTCAGATTAGGGTCTTCCTCGAGTCGATGAGATCGAGGAACTCGATGATCTGGAGGATGTTGATTCCGGGTACATTTGAGATGTAACCTTGATTTGTATTTTCCTTGTCTTTCGGATTGATGTTTGACTCGGTCTGTATTTTAATATTGCGGTTGTGAACCATTTATTATTGATCTATCTTGTAATCATTGTATCTGAGAATCTTGACACTTGAGTCATTTGAGGTGATTTTCTTTCCTTTTGGTCCTGTACTCGAGATTTTTGTGATGATCTGGGTAATCGTTCATTGTGATTCGAGACGTCAGGTCGTGAGGACTTGGACGTGCGTTCGATATAGTCCCGATGACTATGTCTGTATTGTTATTATCTTTTGTGGTGCGACTTCCTGGCTGGTCTCTGGCGGAGGAGTCATGATTCGGCTAATCTCGCATTTGATTGAGTGTCTTTATCACTTGATTTTTTTCGCCTTGTTCAGGCAGAGGAGACGTGGTGACCCGTGGGGTCGGCCCAGTTGCTTAGGCGGAATTGCTCGTATTGAGGAGTATTCCTGGAGATGTTGTTTTCTTATCCTGATGGATAGTCCGTGCCCCGACTTGTGCACCCTGAGTTTCGAGGACGAAACTATTTTTAAGGGGGGGAGTATGTAATATCCGGGGGTAATTTTTTTTTTTTTTTTTGTGTTACTGTTGAGTTGTACGTATTCATTTGGAATTGTACAAGTGTTGTTGTTTGGACCAATACAATGTATATTGTATTAAAATATTTCGGGATCGAAATATTTATTCTGGTCGTCGGTTGGGTTTCGTCGTTTGGTTGTTGTTTGGCTAGTTTGGAATTTTGGCTAAGTTTATAGCCATAGCGTACGCTACCTGTAATGCCCGAGATTTCTGTTATGTAATTGGAACTTGCGATATTGTAATGATTGTACTTTTGTCTAAGTATTATTCTCCGTATTTCATAATCCGATGTTGCCGAGCGTTTAATTTCATGGTTGTGATTTGTAGGGTTGAAATTCTGTGCATGTAGCGCACGCTACAGGCTAAGGGTAGCGTACGCTAACATGGTTTCATAGCGCACGCTACAGAATGTAATTAGCGCACGCTATGCGTGGTCAAATTGATTGGGACGTGCGGTAGGTGAGATCGGCGGGGACCCCTGCCGGATCCTGTCGGATGTACCTGGACGGCTTTCGGGAAAAGCCGAGTCAACGCCTTAGCGCACGCTACAGGTCGATGCGTAGCGCACGCTAAGTGCCGAGTACAGTCTAGTCCAATGAGCCGTTAGCGCACGCTACGAGCTAGGCCTAGCGCGCGCTAATAGCCATTTATTATAAATAGGACATCATCCTATTCGAGATTTGATTTTCTCCTCCCATAACCCGAACTCTTACACTTAGATCATAATTCCCTTCGTCCTAAACACTTCATATCAACCTCCTAGCTCGAGATTGAAGATCGTTTATCATTGGAGCTTGGTGTTCAAGCCTTCGGTGTTGGATCGCTTCGTTTTCCTCCGTATTCTTCACTACCTTGAGGTAGGTGATTCTTCACTAATGTTAGTTATGTCCTAAGGAAGTTTAAATCATGTTTTGATAAACAAGTAATTCGTTTATAATCGGTCATCACATGTTAGAAGGATACTTTTGACGTATCGGCATTATATATCGTATGAACCTTTGAACCATCTTATTATAGGACTCCTAAGCATGTTCAAATCAAGTATTGATCAATAATCGGATATCTACCCGGTTGATACGATTTACACGATGGAATCATGTGTTTTGGAACATAGAACAAATGGAACTTAGGTTATTTCTTGGAGATCGTAGAAAGGATATGATGTTGAGTTGATTATCCGTATATTTGTACCTCATGATAATGGAATCTTCCACAAACCTTGTTAGCATGTTTTGCCCGAAGATGACTTGTATTATCACGGTAGAATTCATGAGTTTTCCACCCTTCAACCCATTTTTGGTTCGCGGTATTACGCCATGCGGTAGTAGCGCACGCTAACACGTGTAAGTTAACGTGCGCTATCGGGTCGATTAACGCCAAACGTCGTAGCGTCGTTATGAGACCAGCCGAGTTAGACGCCAGACCGTGGCTAGCGCACGCTAGTCTTATACGATAGCGTCGCTAACGGTCCGTCTTAGCGCCGCGTTACGTAGAAATGCGTAGCGCGCTAAGCGATCGGTGATTGGTTATTTTTGATCTTTTCGACCGTAGACCGAATTGTTAGGCCATCGTTCGACTTAAGATGATTTGTATATCGTTCCTTTTGTTAAGGTTCGAGCTTGTTACATTGATCGAAGGAGGCGGCCTTCGAGTGTGTCGAGATCTTTGAAGTGTTTTGCCCTTGCCATTTTCGAGGCAAGTATCATATGTCGAGTTCGATTTATCATGCTTGTGGTTTTATTCATATTGTTGAATATGATATGTATTTCTGAGAATACTCGTGATATTCGTTGTTATATTGATGAACATATTGAAATGCATATGTGTATGCATAATTGTTTGATTATGGTATAAATGATCCGAGGGGGTCATGAGGATCTATGCTGAGGGCGCTGGATCGAATGTCCACCATGCGTTGGTCCGACGGGATCATCATGGGGATCTATGCTGAGGGCGCTGGATCGCTGGACAGGTTTTCCACCATGCGTTGGTCCGACGGGATTATCATGGGGATCTATGCTGAGGGCGCTGGATCGCTGGATTACCATGTATCGTGTTGATGGAATCGTGAGGATTCGCATCGTTGGATTCCGGTGGCGGATGTCCGGTTTGCATGTTTTATGATGTATTGATGATTTATTGTATGATGATACTTGTACTAGCATTGTTTTGCTAACCCCTTCGGGGGTGGACATTGTTTTGATGTTCAGGTGGTCGAGGAGCGGGGAGGCAGCCACAGTACCGACAGGACGATGAGATGGCTCAGTGATGTGATTGATGTTATTGTTGTCGAGAGTTGTTTTCTTGTTTCGTTCAGTACTCGAGTACGTCTGTTTTAATAATGTCCTTTCGATATGGTTGTATAAATTAACTATTTGATCGGTTGAATCAAAGCTGTATTTGAACTTCAGTTGTTCGATTGTATTGTTATTACACTTCTTATAAAATTAGCCTTGTAAATCCTTATCTAAAGGGTTTACGGCGCTGTAATTATTCCGAATATCTCGGGGTGTTACAGAATATGGTATCGGAGCAAGGTTTATGGATATCTTGGCAGTCGGGTTAGTTGGGTCTGTTTTAATTATTGGTCGTTCGTAACATCACTGCTGAGCCAGCATCGCCAATTGGACTGTGGTTGTAAGTTTCCTAATCTCGAATACTACTGTTCTATTTAATTCATGTCTTGTAAACATTGATGGATGTACTTTGAGAAAGTTTGTCCTGGATAATGAGTATTTATGTTTACAGTATGTTGAGAGGAGGTCGTGGACGCAGACGCGGTCGTGGACGCGGACGTGGTAATGCGAGGCAAGAAGAGTCGGTATCTACTCCAGAGATAGCCGCTAGTCAAACGGATTCACATTCCGAGGGACAGCAGGGATCGGCAAATAATAATGCAGATCCTAACGTGCGGGAGTGCTTCAAAGTGGTTGCCCGGATAAACCGGTTTGCTCAAGTTGTGGATCGCATGCGGACGGCGATGGGACAGAGAATAACGTGGATAATCGGGAGATAAATGGCTTACCGAGGTGGTCAAATTGCATCCTCCGAAATTTGACGGTTCCACCGAGACGCTTTCGTGGGATCATTGGTGAAGGAATTGGAAAAGATTTTTGCGAGGATTAAGCGTCCCAACGATAGGAAGGTTCCGGTCGCCCGGTATCTTTTGGCCAGGAGGCTTTCGGTGGTGGGAGGCCATTCGACCAGAGGAGCACAATGTTGGTGGACGGAATTCAAAGTGATGATGGAGGCACAATATTGTCCTCGCCCGATTAAAGAGGACCGAGTTCGGGAGTTTTCTCACCGCAAAATTCGGAAGCATCTGTGACGGAAGTGATTAAGACTTTTAATCACCCGGTGACTTATGTGCGTCACACAGTCAGACCGAGGCGGAAAGGATTTTCCATTTTGACATGCGAATGAAGCGGAAATTCAGCAATATATGTCCGGATTTGATTGCACCACCTTGAGGCGATGCTCGGGACAAGGCGTTGGCCTACGATATGAAGGAAGCAAGTGAGAGAAATCGACGGAAGCAAAGAAAGCAAGGTGTCCGGCAACTTCACGGAGAATAAGAATAGCGGGCCCCGCCGTGTCGGTCCTCTTTTCACTCATCCAGAGACCTCCGCATCCTAGTCGAGGAGGAAAGAAGTTCCGGCAGACCGACTGCTTCGACGCAGGAAGAAGTGTTACAAGCGTGGCAAGGCGGGACATGTTCGACGTGATTGTTTCGCGCTGTGTGACTGTTTCGAGTGTGGACAGGAAGGACATCGCGCAACATTTTGTGGAAATGCGACCCGATCTTTTGGTACTCGTACTCCGGCTCAGTCCGAAAGAGACGAGTGTGAACAGACGCGGCAAAGTGGATTTCAGCAGCAACGGCCGGGAAGAGAGGCATCCGGATCTTGGGTCCGCTCCTCCACGCCCGTACGAGATGAGGAAATCGATGATCGAACACACTGTTGCATCAGTACGATTCGGATCCTTTTGCAACCAGTTAGTGTCTTGTTCGATTCGGGAGCTACGCATTCTTTTATATCTTTGAACTGTGTTAATTGTTTGAACATCTCGTGCTTGTATAATTGTGAACCTTATGTTGTGGGATTACCGAGCGGAGAGAAAATTTTGGGAACTTTAGAAGCTAAGGATTTCCCAGTATCTATAGAAGGAAGAGATTGGCCATCGAATCTTATTGTGGTTGACATCTGCGGTGACGATTTAATTCTCGGAGATGATTGGCTCAACCGTTATGGAGAGTGTCTTTGAATTAGAGAGAGAGTCATTTCCATCATTGCTGATGACGGATCTGAACACTTATTCCGAGGATGGAGACCGGGAAGCTCGGGAAAATTGATCAAAGCAATGAAAGCCGTGAAATTACTGAAGCAGGGATGTCACGGACTTTGGTGCTATGCCATGAAGAAAGAGGAAGGGGTAGAGCTCTCGTCCATTTCAGTTGTGAATGAGTTCTCGGATGTATTTCTGACGAACTACTCAGGTTACCTCCGCGAGAGGAGTGGAATTCACTATCGAACTAGAGCACAGGCAGCTCCTATTTCCAGAGCCCCATACCGCATGGCGCCAACCGAGATGTATGAACTCAAGAAACAACTGGAGGAATTGTTGCAGAGGGGTTATATTCAACCGAGCGTTTCTCCTTGGGGAGCGCCCGTTCTCTTTGTCCGGAAGAAAGACGGATCCCTACGACTGTGTATTGATTACAGGGAACTCAATAAGATGACAATCAAGAATAAGTATCCTATACCTCGGATCGACGACTTGTTTGATCAAGCTGCGAGGGCAAGGGTATTCTCGAAGATAGACTTGCGATCGGGATACCACCGATTGAGAATTAAGGAATCGGATATACCGAAATCGCTTTCGGATCGATGCAGGCATTATGAATTCGTAGTGATGCCGTTTGGACTTACCAATGCTCCTGCAGTATTCATGCAATTAATGAATCGGGTATTCTTGGAGTACTTGGATAAATTTGTGGTCGTTTTCATTGACGACATCTTGATATATTCGAGGGACGCAGAGGAACATCGAACATTTACGTGTGGTTTTGAGCATCTTGAGAAAGGAACAGTGTCGCTAAGCTTTCTAAATGTGAGTTCGGCTTAAGGAAGTAACTTTCCTTGGGCATGTGATATCAGCCGACGGAGTTCAGGTGGACCCGAAGAAAGTCGAAGCAATCTTGGAATGGGAAGTTCCTAGCAACGTGAAAGAAGTCCGAAGCTTCTTAGGACTTGCTGGATATTATCGCCGCTTTGTAGAGGGATTTTCCAAAATTGCTCGTCCGCTCACTCATTTATTCTGAGAAAACTCAAAAGTTCACGTGGAATGAGAAGTGCCAGTGGTTTTGACGAACTTAAGAGGAGACTAACGACGGCACCTATATTAGCACCGCCGGAGGAAGGCGATGGATTCATGGTATCTGGACGCTTGAATCGGGGTTTGGGTTGCGTGTTGATGCAGAGGGATAAAGTGATTGCTTATGCTTCTCGGCAATTGAAACCGTCTGAGTTAATTATCCTACTCATGATCCGGAGCTAGGCTGTGGTCTTTGCCTTGAAAATCAGCGGCATTATTTATGCGGCACTCATTGTCGGATCTTTACAGATCATAAGAGCCTCAAATACATTTTGATCGGAAAAGAATTAAACATGAGGCGAGAGAAGGTGGCTAGAGTTGATCAAGGATTACGACTTGGAGATTCTCTATCATCCGGGAAAGCAAATGTAGTAGCCGATGCTTTGAGCCGTAAACCTGTCTCCCTTCGAGTGTTGGAAGCACTTACGTCCCAACCCGGTATTCAACGAGAACCGATCCGCGAGGATTGAAGTTTGGGCACCGGGAATCAAGGGCAACTTTATGTGATGGAACCGACTTCATCAGCGGGTCGAGAGATCAAGTCTAAACAATTGAACAATTCGTTAATCCTTCGATTATGCGGCAAGTAAAGAAAGGAAAAGCCCGAGATTCGTGATACAAGATGATGGAGTTCGAGATTCCAGTCGACTTTGTGTTCCCGATGATGATGATTTGAGAAGGACTATTACGAAGGAAGCTCACGGCGTGCCCTATTCTATTCACCCTAGGCGTGATAAGATGTATAAAGATTTAAAGCAAAACTTATGGTGGGGAATATGAAGAAGGACGTGGCAGTACGTTTGAAGTGTTTGACTGTCGAAAGTTAAGATTGAACATCAACGACTGCTGGAATGTTAAAGCCGCTCCCGATCCACAATGGAAGTGGGAGGATATCTCGATGGATTTCATCACTAGTATGCCAAGGACTAGAACGGGAATGAACATGATTTGGGTTGTAGTTGATCGACTAACCAAGTCGGCTCATTTCTGGGAATTAAAGATACATGGGGACCGAGAGATTGGCACGAATATTTATTGCGGAGATAGTCAGATTGCACGGACACGAAGACCATTATTTCGGATCGAGATGGCCGTTTCGTGTCACATTTACGGAGAGCGATTCACGAGGATTTGGGGACGAGCTCAACTTTAGCATGACTTATCATCCCCAAGCGGACGGTCGATCGAAAGGACCATTCGACAGTAGAGGACATGCTTAGAGCTTGTGCATTAGATTGGTCGGTTGATTGGGAAATTCACTTGCCCTTGATCGAGTTCACTTATAATAACGTTGGCATGCTTCTATTAAGATGGCACCATTTGAAGCTTTATGCGGGAGAAGATGCCGGTCACCCTGTCTTTGGGATGATTCTTCGGATTTGATCGGGACGGAACCGGAATTGATTATTCGGACTCAAGAGAAGATAGCCTTGATTCGAGAAAAGGCTGCTGATTGCCCGAGTCGGCGAAGTCTTATGCCGATGTACGTCGTCGCCCTCTAGAGTTCGGCTGGAGACCACGTACTATTGAAGGTGTCTCCTACACGAGGATTTTCCGTTTTGGGAGAAGAGGCAAACTTAGTCCGAGATATATCGGACCCTTTGAGATCCTCGAGAGAGTGGGAGATTTAGCATACGAGTTGGCCTTACCGCCATCGCGAGTCACGTTCACAATGTGTTTCACGTATCCCAGCTGCGGAAGTATGTACGGACCCGATCACGTCATTGATTTCGACGAGATCGAGATAGCTAATGATGGCACCTTCAAGAGAGACCAATCAAGATACTTGAGAGCCGGATCAAACAATTGAGGAATAAACCAATACACTTGGTTAAAGTACTGATGGTCACGACATGGAGTCGAAGAGGCCACTTGGGAAACGGAGGACGGTATGAAGGCTAAATATCCGGAGTTGTTTTCATCATAAGTTTCGGGACGAAACTTCTTTTGGGGGAGGAAGGATGTAATGCCCGAGATTTCTGTTATGTAATTGGAACTTGCGATATTGTAATGATTGTACTTTTGTCTAAGTATTATTCTCCGTATTTCATAATCCGATGTTGCCGAGCGTTTAATTTCATGGTTGTGATTTGTAGGGTTGAAATTCTGTGCATGTAGCGCACGCTACAGGCTAAGGGTAGCGTACGCTAACATGGTTTCATAGCGCACGCTACAGAATGTAATTAGCGCACGCTATGCGTGGTCAAATTGATTGGGACGTGCGGTAGGTGAGATCTGGCCGGGGGACCCCTGTCGGATTGTGTCGGATGTACCTGGACGGCTTTCGGGAAAAGCCGAGTCAACGCCTTAGCGCACGCTACAGGTCGATGCGTAGCGCACGCTAAGTGCCGAGTACAGTCTAGTCCAATGAGCCGTTAGCGCACGCTACGAGCTAGGCCTAGCGCGCGCTAATAGCCATTTATTATAAATAGGACATCATCCTATTCGAGATTTCAGTTTTTCTCCTCCCATAACACGAACTCTTACACTTAGATCATAATTCCCTTCGTCCTAAACACTTCATATCAACCTCCTAGCTCGAGATTGAAGATCGTTTATCATTGGAGCTTGGTGTTCAAGCCTTCGGTGTTGGATCGCTTCGTTTTCCTCCGTATTCTTCACTACCTTGAGGTAGGTGATTCTTCACTAATGTTAGTAATGTCCTAAGGAAGTTTAAATCATGTTTTGATAAACAAGTAATTCGTTTATAATCGGTCATCACATGTTAGAAGGATACTTTTGACGTATCGGCATTATATATCGTATGAACCTTTGAACCATCTTATTATAGGACTCCTAAGCATGTTCAAATCAAGTATTGATCAATAATCGGATATCTACCCAGTTGATACGTTTTACACGATGGAATCATGTGTTTTGGAACATAGAACAAATGGAACTTAGGTTATTTCTTGGAGATCGTAGAAAGGATATGATGTTGAGTTGATTATCCGTATATTTGTACCTCATGATAATGGAATCTTCCACAAACCTTGTTAGCATGTTTTGCCCGAAGATGACTTGTATTATCACGGTAGAATTCATGAGTTTTTCCACCCTTCAACCCATTTTTCGGTTCGCGGTATTCTGCCATGCTGTAGTAGCGCAAGCTAACACGTGTAAGTTAACGTTCGCTATCGGTCGATTAACGCCCAGCGTCGTAGCGTGCGTTATGAGACCAGCCGAGTTAGAAGCGCAGACCGTGGCTAGCGCCACGCTAGTCTTATACGATAGCGTCACGCTATGATCCGTCTTAGCGCCGCGTTACGTAGAGTACGTGCGCGCTAAGCGATCGAGCGATTGGTTATTTTTGATCTTTTCGACCGTAGACCGAATTGTTAGGCCATCGTTCGACTTAAGATGATTTGTATATCGTTCCTTTTGTTAAGGTTCGAGCTTGTTACATTGATCGAAGGAGGCGGCCTTCGAGTGTGTCGAGATCTTTGAAGTGTTTTGCCCTTGCCATTTTCGAGGCAAGTATCATATGTCGAGTTCGATTTATCATGCTTGTGGTTTTATTCATATTGTTGAATATGATATGTATTTATGAGAATACTCGTGATATTCGTTGTTATATTGATGAACATATTGAAATGCATATGTGTATGCATAATTGTTTGATTATGGTATAAATGATCAGAGGGGTCATGAGGATCTATCTTGGCGCTGGATCGAATGTCCACCATGCGTTGGTCCGACGGATCATCATGGGGATCTATCGAGGGCGCTGGATCGGCCGACGTGTTTTCCACCATGCGTTGGTCCAGGATCATCATGGGGATCTATGCTGAGGGCGCTGGATCGCTGGATTACCATGTATTGTGTTGATGGAATCGTGAGGATTCGCATCGTTGGATTCCGGTGGCGGAAGTCCGGTTTGCATGTTTTATGATGTATTGATGATTTATTGTATGATGATACTTGTACTAGCATTGTTTTGCTAACCCCTACGGGGGTGGACATTGTTTTGATGTTCAGGTGGTCGAGGAGCGGGGAGGCAGCCACAGTACCGACAGGACGATGAGATGGCTCAGTGATGTGATTGATGTTATTGTTGTCGAGAGTTGTTTTCTTGTTTCGTTCAGTACTCGAGTACGTCTGTTTTAATAATGTCCTTTCGATATGGTTGTATAAATTAACTATTTGATCGGTTGAATCAAAGTTGTATTTGAACTTCAGTTGTTCGATTGTATTGTTTTTACACTTCTTATAAAATTAGCCTTGTAAATCCTTATCTAAAGGGTTTACGGCGCTGTAATTATTCCGAATATCTCGGGGTGTTACACTACCTGTGTAGCATTACGTACGCTAATTTGTTGCGATTACGTACGTTACGCCCTGAGGTTACGTACGTAATGCGTGGTAGGTGGTGGGAACCTTCCTCGTGGTCAACTTTCGGGGCGAGGGTATCTTTAGGGTATCATTTATATATATATATATATATATGATGTGATTCTCTCCCTTACATGATTTTCTCCCTCACGTTAAGTTATCTTTGTGTATATATATAATATATACACATGCACCTTCCCTCACATTTCTTCTTGTCATCTCTCTCTCCCTCCCTCGCCACCTTCCCTCTCTCTTTTCTTTTTTTTTTTTCTTTCTTCTTCTTTCTTCTTGCTGCCATCTCGTCCTCCCTCTCTTCTTCTCTCTCCGTCCATTTTTTTTTCCGGCAAGGTGGAGCTTGAGGACGGGCGGCCGGCTTCTCCATTTTTTCCGGCAAGATGGAGCTTGAGGACGGGCGGGCAGCGGCTTCTTCGTCTCTGGCGGCGACTGGAGCTCGGCGGAGGCCGATCGGAATTTTCGGATCGGGAGACATTATAAATCCGGTTGATCTGAACTGTTCCGGCATTTTTTTTCTTCCGGCGAGGCGGAGCTCGGGCGTCCGGCGTCTTCATGGTTTCCGGCCCTGGATGCGGTTCCGTTGATTCCGGCGACCGGAGGTGGTTTTTGTCCGGAACGGACGGCGGAACGGAGGTTTGACATTCTTCCGGCGAAGAGTTGCTAACGGAGATGGTGAAAACCGGCCATATACGGGAACGGACCGGAGTTGGACGAATTTCGACGGGTCAATTTTCCGGCGGCCGATTTCCGGCATGGGAGTTCTTTCGGACCTGGCCGATCGGCTCTTTCCTCTGGTAAGGTTTTATGTGTTTTTCAGTTATATATATATATATATATATATATATATATGTGTGTGTGTGTGTGTTGTGTGTGTTAGGTGCAGTAGTGTGTTGTGCAGCGGCGTGATTGTGTGTGTGTGTGTTGTGTGTTTTACGTATATATATATATAATGTATATGTATAAAGCTGTTATATATATATATATATATATATATATATATATATATATATGTGTGTGTGTTTAGTGTGCAGTGGAGTGTGTGTGTTGTATATATATATAATGTGCAGTGTGTGTGTGTCGGTCTCATGTGGGTATATATATATATATATAGATATTGTGGGTTGTATTGTATATATATTATTATATATATATATGTAATATATATATATTATATATATATATGTGTGTATACGGATAAATACGAGTATAGTATGTGTTCGTGTTGGAATCGGAATTATCTATTGTGTTGTTTTCGGTCGATATCGTGTTATCGAATGAATTGTATTTCATTCAAGGTTGTTCGAGTGCTTGTGATTGACGGAGGACGCGTTGATCGATTCGTGGTAGGACGTTGATCGTGGAAGGACTTTCTCGCCTTCGGTTTGAGGCAAGTTTTATACTTGTACTGGTCAATGAGTTTAATGTTATCATGTATGTGTATGAATGTGTGTATCATTTCGAGACTTGGTCTCTTTATGATTTTGTTGATATCAGGGGATTGTTTGATACGATACCCTTCGGCAAATTATGCCAAATATTATTGTTGTTCGTAAATGGCCGATCCAAGGCATTGCGGTACTTGTTGGTAATATTGTTGTCGATAGCCGGTTCGCGGTATCGACATATCGATTGTTATTGTTGATTGATGTTCCTTTGAGATATTGTTGTTGATAGCCGGTTCGCGGCATCGACGTATCGATTGTTGTTATTGATTGATGTTCCATCAAGATATTTTTTTTTTGTGAATCGTCGTTATTGATATCAGCGTTTTTCTATTGATGTCGTTTTGGCCGATTGAAGGCATTGACGGATTCGATTATCATCTTCGTTATCGGTAACCGATTAAAGGTGTTGAGACATCCGTTGTACAATTGTTATCGGTTAACCGTTCTGAAGGTTATCGATATATTGAATTGGGATTATCAAAGATAATTCCCATCCGTTGTATAATTATTATCGATTGTCCGCTCTAACGGTAATCGATATATTGAATTGGGATTATCAAAGATAATTTCCACCCGTTGTCAAAAAGATAATTCCCATCCGTTGTATAATTGTTATCGATTGGCCATTCTACGGTAATCGAAGTATTGAATTGGGATTATCAACAATAATTCCCATCCGTTGAATTATTATTGTCGGGTTGACCGATTCAAGGCAGCACACTATTATTCTTGTGAACTCGGTAATTTTGTGATCGTTGAAGGTTGAGGATTTCCCGAACTGTTGTGTTGTGATCGTTGCTCGTGTTAATTGGTCCTTAGGGATTTTGATCCCAGGATGGTTGTTTCGAATATTGTCGGTCGTGTTGATCTTTCATTATTCGTGTGTCATCGTTCACTTGGTGAGTCGTATGATTTGTTTTGGATGTGTTATCCTTTGAGTTTCGTTGTCATGTTGTATCGTGACATATCCAGAATCATATCTGCGTTCCGATTGGTTATTGTGTAGGATTTTTAGCCAGGCACATATAGTCATCGGCGGATATTATTCCGCGTTGGACTGTGCACACGGGACGTAGTTTCGTGAGGCTAATTAGGTACATTGTCCTACGTATATTCTGGATTCCATATACGGGGCGGACATGTGCACGGACACATTTCCGGATCGGGCGTACTGTGATGTCCATCTTTTGAGCCATAAACTTTGATCGTCCATAGTATTGGATGAGTTTGATGTTTTGTGATTGAGCGTTCATACGCCTGAGGGGTATGTTCGACAGTCATGTTTGTTTCTTTGAGATCTGTATTGTGATGATTTACAGCTTCGGGCTGTTCGGCTTTCAGGCCATCGTGATATTTTGGCAGCTTCGGGCTGTTCGGCTTTCAGGCCATCGTGATATTTTGGCAGCTTCGGCTGAGGGCTTTTACGCCATTGTGATGTATCGGTATTTCCGTTGGAGCCTTCAGGCATTGTGATCCTTATTTATTTCAGCGTTGGATTGATTACCTTCGGGTAATGTATTGTTGTGTTCTATATTGATGATTCGTCGTTGGGCACTTATGTTCTAACCTATTTGAGCAGGTATTGATCGTATGCCATGGGCATAGTGTTCCACGAATGCTCGATTCTTACTTTGGTTTGTGAGCATCTCGTACTACCATTGTTGTACTATTTATTCTGCCTTTGGATGCATATCATGTTGTGCATGTACTTGATATTCATTATACTGGATGACTGGCCCCGTGGGGGCGGAACATGTTTTCATGTTTTAGGTACTTGCGAGGAGAGAGTTGAGACACAGGGGCATGACGAGGGCGACGAGGCATTCGAGCGATACTAGTCCGAGATATTTTGGTGTTCATGCTGGTCAGACAGTTGGAGTACTCCATTTTTGTTCAGTCGTTGTCGTCTTGTATTATCCGAGCAAGGCTCGTGTATGTTGTTGTATTTTATTTTGGCCATGTAGGCCCATCCTTGTCGTTGAAATTCCATATCGGAATAGAATGTCGTACGTCATAGTAGGGTCTGTGATTTCCTATTTTGGACAGGTTGTTGTATTTTAGTCGTGTTCGCCTGGTGGATCACCTGGTGTGGGGTCCACGGCACTGTAATAACCCAATGGGATATGGGGGTGTTACACAATAATGATAGGACACCAACGACCGGACAACAATGGTCGAACAACAACTCCGAAGTTCAAATTTCAACCAAAGATATAAACAAAACTTGTGGAAACTAAAGGACGATAATTTCCACCAATGTTCACAAGAATCGAACCGAACTTGAAAAAGTTACAACGATAATCAGATTGATCCGAAACAAGATCACGACCCATTCAAAAGATGGCAACCGAGATACCAAACAAGTTCAAAAGGTATCAATGAACACGAGCAAGTCGATAGAATTGAGAAAGAGAAAATGCAGAAGCCAAAAATAATACGGGTATTATATTCGACCTCTTATTAAAGAAATGTCATCCCCGCAACTAACAATAACGGAAGCAAGGTAACAGCTCAAAAAGCAACTGACAGAAACATCTCCTATGGACCTCTCAGGGCCGATTCTGATATCTGTGCTGAAGCGCGAACTCCGGAAGCCTCGGTAACCATTTCTCAAAACTGGATTCGGTGTCCCTCGAGTCTGCACTTGAAACGCGTCACTAGCGAGGAAGGTTAATTGGTACGTGCATGCCACCAGCACACCACGGTTGAAACACCTCGACTTGGCATACTGAATATACAAATGCTAGATACAATGGAGCATAACGTCGCAAAACATCATAGCGGAGATGCCAACTCGGCACAACAGAAAATCATAACACATATCATATACAACGATTACCATCGTAAAGTAATACACACACAACCACCACAGCAACGACGGTATCGTTCGGCGACCTCAACGGCCCGAACGATAACCAGCACATAATTACAACCATCATGAAACAATCACACATGTACACAAATGTACAAACCCAAGCTTTAACAGCTTACACATGTGCGACAACACGCAATTGACTATGAGGCGACAACATTAAATACCACATTACATCTCTCACAGAGGGCTAGCATAACAAATGCGTGGCGAATGACTCAACGCTCACATCAGCAATTCAATCACAAGTCAGAGGGCTAACACCCTAACGACAATACTAACATCATACATACATTCCCAGACCACAAACAGGAATGATAGGTTTAAAAAAAATGAAAACCACCCTTGAAAAAAAATGATTTTGGAAACACTAGTTGATCTTGAGTATCACCTTATAAAAAGTAGTACAACATCATTATCGAGACTTTGATAAACCATCTTGAATTAGATAAAAATGAGGACACTTTTCTTATAGTGAACAACTTTTAGAAATATTCGACCCTCGGGTCTAAGCAAATCATTTCTAAATAATTGAAAATGTCTCAAATTGTTTTGGTCCTCGACTAGAATAATTTTGAATCGTACTATGGCACCTTGAAAGTACCACGAGAAAAAAATTCGTTTTAAAAGGTACGTCTTGAAATTTTGTTTTCCAAGATACTCAAGGTTTTCAAAAGTTCAATAGGCCAGAATTCCCGAAACTCGCAAAATCCTTTATCAACCCGTCATAAAACATTCAAGGCCAAAATGCCAAAACTCGATTTAGGGAATCGATTTTATGAAATAGAACCCAGTTTGTAAAATACTGAAAGTCATTTTGAAAGGACCCACGCAGCGGATAAAATACAGTTCGAAAATACATTAGCAGCGACACTGATTAGTGCATAATTGATCTAAAATTCATATACAAAATATTCCTTTTACGGGCATAATTGTACTGATTTGTGTTTAAAAATACATATTTTACAGATATGTCCAAACATGAGCTAAAAATGGTTATTTTAAAGATTACTGACATGAAGCATCAAAAAGGACGGAAAACAAGATTAAATCCAATGATGGGTATTTTTCAAGACAAAACGACCATACACACGGCGCAAAGAGGACCATGTTATGTAGGCGGTTTCACATACGGCGCAACAAGGGCCATGTCTTGGGCCGTTTCACACACGGCCGGCATTTAGCGCCGTGTCCTCGCGCGTATTCCGGAAGAGACTGAGTCACCACAAAACGGTGCACAACACGGGTCAAACTGGACCGTTTTGCATCGCCGTTTTCAGGCTGATATTTGTGGAATTTTCCACATTTAGCATTTTGTGAGCTCAACAATTATGTATGAAGTCAATGATCTGAAAATCAAGATATGCAAGGAAGATCAAGTGTGAATCAAACACCAAAGACTTGTCAAAGATGCCACAAATTAAATAATCAATTATATTCTTGAAAATCACCTATAAATAGACATCTTCATCCATTGCAAAATCATCCTTCTCTTCTTGCAAAGAAAAACTCCTTTATTTTAGCAAGATATTTTCCTTAGAACTCTCAATTTTAGTTTGTATTTCATTTTTGGTTTGAAGTTTTTCTTTCATTTAGTTTGTAATTGAAAAGTGTTTGATCAATAAGCACATAGTATTTTACTTTCTTTTTTTGTAAGCTTGTAACCTTTAAACAAGTTTGAAGTTATATTTTGAAGTATGTTTCTTGCACTTTGATACATCATATTCAAGTAAGTTTTATCTATTGTCATTAAGTTCTAGTAATTAAAAGTTTCTATATATATTATATATATCAATTATTTCTATTATAATTTTAGTTTGTATAAACTAATGAGTAGCTAATCTTTATTCCTAGGGGAAGGGGGATTTCTATTAGGTTATATATTGAGTATTTGATTAATTTACACTATTTTAAGGACTAATTGGTTTAAATAGAGATTGATCATACCCTATTTTTACTAATTAAACCTTCTTGATTGATTGTTGAGTGAATTGAAAATATATCTTTTCAATCTATCAAATGTTAATCTTGTTATCAACATCTTAAGATTGCGAAAGTGGTTAAGACACCTTTGAATACGAAAGTTATGAGGTGAAAAGTTGATTACTCGATGAACAATCGTTTATCCTAAAAATAGTCAAGTTAAAGAAATGAAAGGATTAATTGGTTTAAATAGAGATTGATCATATCCTATTTCTACTAGTGATACCTCCTTGATTGATTGTTAAGTGTATTGGAAACACATCTTTTCAATCTATCAAGTGTTAATCTTGTTATCAACATCTTAAAAAAGCGAAAGTGATTAAGACACCTTTGAATACGAAAGTTATGAGGTGAAAAGTTGATTACTCGATAAACATTCGTTTTTCTTTTATATCCATATAAATCAATTCCTATACTTAATTAAATACCTAATTTAATGAACCCGTAATCCCCTAGATTTTATAAATTCCCAACTCATTTTAATCCTATTCAAATAGTTTAGTTATAAATAGTTTTAATATAAATAGTCTAGTATAAAAAATAGTCTTATTAAAAATAGTAGTATTAAAAATAGTCTTACTAAAAATAGTCTAGTTAAAATAGTCTAGTAAAAATAGTCTTATTAAAATAGTAGTATTAAAAATAGTCTTACTAAAAATAGTCTAGTTAAAATAGTCTAGTAAAAATAGTTTTATTAAAAATAGTAGTATTAAAAATAGTCTTACTAAAAATAGTCTAGTTAAAATAGTCTAGTTAAAAATAGTCTTATTAAAATAGTCTTATTAAAAATTGTTTAAATTAAAAATAGTGTATTTTAATTTAGTTAATTTAAAAACCAAAAAATATATTTTAGAATATTTTAGTATTTATTTCTCGCAATTCGTAACAAAATATTATACGAAGCCCTGTTGAACAATCCTCGAGAGAAAAGACCTTAGGAGAACTTACCACAACTACTTCTACCTCGTATATATTTGCGAGCGACTCAAAAACTCCTATTTTTAGGATAAGTTTTTGTCGATCAAATTTTAGCGCCGTTGCCGGGGATTGTTTTAAGCCAAATATAATTTTTTGTATACTTTTATTTATATCTTGTTATTTTACCTTTCTTTATTTCTGCATATTTTATTCTTCTGTCCGTTCAAGTGGCGGATATCAGTACTCCGTGACTATCAAAGTCGGATTTTTCAGTTTCCCACAACAACTGATATTTATTATTATTTTCTCTTTTTATTTTATTTTTTATTTATCATGGAAGAAACTTTGAGTAGTATTGAAAAGAGATTTCCCTTTCTTAGCAAAAAAGTCATTTTAAAAATTTACAAAACAAGACTTGAAAGGATGAGGTTGCTTATGAATAAAAGCATACCTTTTGACATTAGATTCATTATTGAAGCAAAAGTGAGAATAGCAGGTGAATTCAAAACACCTACTAGATTTTACGGGGCTTGGAAAAAGTTCATATGCAAAGAAACGACGAGCAAAGATAATAGCCGTTTGCTATAAATATGCTAGATGGAACTGTAATTTAAAATGTCGATCTTTAGGAATTCCATCTACAAACAGAGAAGATAAAATTCAGTTCATTAAGTATGGTCTGAATAAAGAGAATTTAGATAATATCGAAATTTCTCTTGATACGCATCGTAGTGGACTCGTACATTACGGAATTCGATGTTTGTGGAATAAATTCAAACCAGAATATGAACATCTTGGGAATCTGACGTTAAAAGACCCTGTTTGCCAATTTGTAACCTCAAAGCCGAGGACCATATCCATCAACATCCCCCAATGAGACGATCAACACAACCATTAATACCAACAATAGTCCTGGGATCAACATCCCTCAACGAACAACCAGTACGAATCTCAATATACGAAGCCTCAACATACAACATATACAACAACTCAACATAATAATTATCTCATAACTGAACAATACATAAATTACCTCAAAGCTGAAGACAACATCCTTTCCACGAACAACATCCCTGAACGAATACACAGTTATACAAATAATCTCAAATAAGGTACCATCCATTCAATACCAAAAATCTTTATCCCGATACTTATGTCATCACGATAACAATCCTCGATATCCGATATTCTATATCCTTGACCAAAGATAACTCACGTCTTCCTTGAACACAATTAAATCATATACCTTATGATTTAATACAACCAGAGCACGATATACAAACCATTATCCCGACAACTTACATTTCTAACAACATTGCTATACGAATTATAAATGAAATGAAAACGAAACCATTCATCAAATATTATAAACTGAACAAGTAGAAACTTGCCTCGATACCGATACCACGAAGTCGTTACCCAAAATCCATTGCCTTAGTCTACGAGCTCCTCAGCCCCGACCAAAAGCAATCTACTAACTCTTCGACTTCAACCGCAACACAACGGTCATAATCCACGATCAAAACATATCAACCTATTGCAATAATCGATTAACACACATTCGATAAAAATCAATAACCGACATATCCAATCAACAAACTCAACGGTTCAACGAAACCTCAATCATATACATAAAACCAAATAATCCAACTCAACAAATACGAACTCATATCCACAATACAAGCTGTAACTTGATGATCACAAATAACAATCAATAACCGATCAACAAACACAACGGTTCTACAATATCCCGATTAAACACATATCCAAACAATCCGAACCAATCAAACACGAATTCAAAACCACAATACGATTCCACAATCCGAAGACATATCAATAATCAATTTAAACCAACAAGGGTCTAACATTACCGATTCCAAATTCAATCTTAAATACGGATACAAGTTTCCTCCTTGTAAATCATAATTAAACCAATTACCAATTATCATCATCAATCCGGACGATCCGATTAATTCAACATCATAGATAACCATATTCCAAGGGTTTCAAATAATTCATTATCCGAATTGAACACTTGTTAAATACCTAGGAATTCTCAAACTCAAAAGTGAGTCATAATCTTATCAAATCCGGAATCATATTCGTATTCCTATACGAATATTGTACCAAAATACATAACTTAATTCTAAATGTGAATATTCCATATTCATATCCAAAACACCAACACTTTAAAATATATTCATCAAATCAATGATCAATTCATCTCGACATTAAGGATTTTATAACATATTCGATTCCAACTTCAACTCCAAATACGAAGACAAAACTCCTTCTTGTTCATACTTGTAAATTCGTAGAAAACAATTTACCGATTACTATCGTGAATAATCACATTCCAAAATTATCCGAATTCCTTCCAAAATCATAACATGTAACTCAAGAGTTCTTCAAGAACACGAATTATCCAAATTCACGTTCATAATCCATAAAACAACATAACCCGATGTTTTCTAACATCTAAACAACCCTTAATCATAATTGAAGGTGTATATAATCATGTTCTTCAACATATACTTCTCATAACATCATGAATCGCAACAAAACCACCAAGAACATCGAGAATACCACGATTCCATAATCATAATAACATAATCGAATCATTTGATCACCAATTCATTATCTTCCCTTAACAAAATTCTCGTAAAAACCAAGAATCATCACAACAATATCAATTCAACCATCATTCATACGAAAACGTGTAGAATTTTCCAAGTTCTACTCATTGAGATATTTCATCGAACACTTTGAAGGCATAGTCCAATTCAATCGATTATTCAAAGAAATACTCGAATTCGTTCCAAAAAACTTCAAGAGTATTGAATGATTACGAGTTTACAATCAAGTTTAATCAACAATATGAATCAAAATGAAGCAGTCGGCCAAAACACAAAGAAACATCAAGAACATCCAAAAACCAAAAGTTTAGGTGTTCTTACCTTCGATCCGGGTGGAAGATGATGTTAATCCATGATTCCAACTTCTAAAACACGTTGTTATTGTTAGGAATATGCCCTCGAATGCCACTCAGGGGATGAGAGAGTATGGGCATTGTACTTGTAATTATGGAATAATAAATAATAAAAAGGCAATTCGATTCATTCACTGTTTATTGTATTTCAATTGCATTCTTGACTTGGTAAATATTGAAGTGAAGTCCATGTAAATAAATCGAACATTCCATTCTCGTTATGGGATAAGAGAAAATGCACTGGAAGTGTTTAAAGTTTATTTACGTAAATCGTTCGCAAGTCAATAAACTTAAATGGGCATTAAATTTTTTAATAAGACTTGTATAACTAATGCTAGGACATGTGCATGTCTTGATAGCATAGTTATAAGTATATTGGTGGGACCAGTATACTCGAACACGACTCCTACTCGATTCAGTCACACGGTATTCACTCTCGGAGAGTCGATGACGAATCGATTGCATGGTACGCCGAAGACCATTGTTTCTGATCGAGACGGCCGTTTTGTGTCTCACTTTTGGAAAGCAGTTCATAAGGCCTTGGGGACCGAATTGAACTTCAAGATCTGACTTATCACCCATGGTGACGGACAATCTGAGAGAACTATACAAACGGTGGAAGACATGTTAAGGGCCTGTGCCTTAGATTGGTCAAACGATTGGGAAGTTCATCTATCGTTGATTGAATTTACCTACAACAATAGTTGGCATGCTTCCATTAAGATGGCACCGTTTGAGGCATTATACGGAAGGAGATGCAGATCGCCCCTATGCTGGGACGATTCGTCAGACTTGATCGGAACAGAAACAGAGTTGATCGTGCAGACTCGAGAGAAGATAGCCTTGATTCGTGAAAGGCTGTTGACCGCCCAGAGTCGCCAGAAATCCTATGCGGACGTACGCCGTCGCCCATTGGAGTTCAATACTGGAGACCATGTACTTTTGAAGGTTTCTCCTACTGGAAGGAAAGGAAAGCTGAGTCCGAGATATATCGGACCATTTGAGATCCTCGAGAGAGTTGGGGAGTTGGCATACAGATTAGCATTGCCGCCGTCATTGTGCCATGTTCATAACGTGTTCCACGTATCCCAGTTATGGAGGTATATACCAGATCCCAGTCATATCATTGATTTCGGCGAGATCGAAGTCGCGCAGGATGGGACGTTTGAAGAAAGACCGGTCAAGATACTCGAGAGTCGAGTTAAGCAGCTGAGGAACAAACCAATCGTTTTGGTCAAAGTTCAATGGTCGCGTCACGGAATGGAAGAAGGCACCTGGGAAACGGTAGCTGATATGAAGTCTAGATATCCCGAGTTATTTTCGTCTTGAGTTTCGGGACGAGACTCCTTTTTAGTAGTAGAGTATGTAATATCCAGATTTATTACGGTGTATTTCATCTGTTTTCAAACCCTGTATTATTCGGATTGGTGGTTTTGATTATTGGAGTATGATATTTCGTGCATTGATATCATTGTACATAAGTATAGAAACATGCAAAATTGCTCATGCAACCTCGTGATAGTGCACGCTAAGAATGTATCTTAACGCGCGCTATCGGGCTATTATTAGCGCACGCTATGCAGGTAGGAGTTGCGTGCGCTAAGGACTCAATTATTGAGCGGGACAGCTAGCACATGCGCCAGCCGGGACATGGGTCCGGATAAGATTCCCGCGGACGAGCCCGGACAATTCTGAAGTCAACCATTATTAGTGCACGCTAAGGAATGCTTAGTAGCGTGCGCTAACTTGTTAAAATGCAGAATATTATAAATAGGACAACAACTCGTTTTGGCTTACATTCTGTTTTGATTGTGGACGAGAGGGACATCGGGCAGTGTTTTGTGAAGAGGCTGCAAAGTCTTTTAGAGCCCGTACACCACAGCCAGTCCAGAAGGAAGCCAGTATCCAACAGACGCAGCAAAGTGTTCAGATGCCTCAGAATTTTGGCCGTGGACGAGGCAGAGGACAATAGGACCTAAAGGGGACATCGAGTGCTGGATCTGCTCCCCCACGTCTGTACGAGATGAGAAGGACAGACGATCAGGATGCTGCTGTCGCATCAGGTACTGTCCAGATCTTTTCCCAGCCAGTTAGCGTTTTATTCGATACAGGAGCTACGCATTATTTTATATCTTTGTCTTGTGTAAATCGTTTGAATATTTCCGGTTTTCATACTTGTGAACCTTATGTTGTTGGTTTACCGAGTGGAGAGAGGATTGTTGGAAATTTAGAAACTAGAAATTTCCCTGTATCATTTGGAGGCAGAGAGTGGCTCTCAAATCTGATCGTGATAGAAATGCAAGGAGACGACCTGATACTCGGAGACGATTGGCTTAATAGATATGGAGCAATTGTGAACTACCGAAGGAGGAATATCTCGCTGATCGCTGACGATGGTTCCGAAATTCTGTTTGAGGGATGGAAACCGGGAAGTTCAGGAAAATTGATCAAGGCGATGAAAGCTGTCAAATTGTTGAAGCAGTATCATGCAGATGCTGGTGTTACGCAATGAAGAAAGAAGACGAAATTGTGGAACTTTCATCCATTCCTATTGTGAACGAATTTCCAGATGTATTTCCCGACGAGTTACCTCGGCTACCTCCACGAAGGGATGTCGAATTTACCATTGAGCTGGAACCCGGAGCTACACCAATTTCCAAGGAGCTATATCGTATGGCACCTACCGAGATGTACGAACTGAAGAAGCAGCTAGAGGAGTTACTGGACAAGGGCTATATTCAGCCAAGCGTTTCACCCTGGGGAGTGCCAGTTCTTTTTGTCCAAAAGAAGGATGGGTCGCTCCGACTGTGTATTGACTATCGAGAGATGAACAAGATGACGATTAAGAACAAGTATCCGTTGCCACGGATTGATGATCTGTTTGACCAGTTGCAAGGGGCAACAGTATTTTCAAAAATCGATCTGAGATCAGGGTATCATCAGCTGAGGAATAAGGAGTCTGATGTTCTGAAATCAGCGTTCAGAACTCGCTACGGACATTATGAATTTGTAGTGATGCCCTTTGGTCTCACTAACGCACCTGCTGTATTTATGCAATTGATGAACAGAGTGTTCATTGAATTTTTGGACAAATTTGTGGTCGTGTTCATTGATGACATTTTGGTGTATTCTAAGAGCCCGGAAGAACATGCGCAGCATTTGCGGATTGTATTGGAACTTTTGAGAAACGAGCAATTGTACGCCAAACTTTCTAAGTGTGAATTCTGGCTAAAGGAAGTAATGTTCCTCGGCCATGTGGTGTCAGCTAAAGGAGTCCGAGTAGATCCTCAGAAGATCGAAGCAATTATGGATTGGAAGCCTCCAAAGAATGTGAAAGAGGTCTGAAGCTTCTTGGGACTTGCTGGATACTATCGTCGATTCGTGGAAGGGTTTTCTAAAATCTCCCGCCCACTTACCCGACTCCTGCAGAAAACTCAAAAGTTTGAGTGGAATGAATTGTGTAAGATTAGATTTGATGAATTGAAGAAGAGATTGACGACGACATCGATTCTATCACTTCCGCAGGGAACTGGAGGATTCATAGTTTACAGTGATGCTTTGAACCAAGGACTTGGGTGCGTATTGATGCATAATGATAAGGTGATCGCTTATGCGTCGCGACAGCTGAAACCTTATGAAGTGAATTACCCGACACATGATTTGGAGCTAGCAGCAGCAGTTTTTGCTTTGAAGATCTGGAGGCATTATCTGTACGGGACTCACTGTCAGATCTTTACGGATCATAAGAGTCTCAAGTACATATTCAGTCAGAAAGAGTTGAACATGCGGAAAAGAAGATGGTTAGAACTGATTAAGGACTATGACTTGGAGATTTTATATCATCCAGGCAAAGCGAATGTAGTGGCCGATGCACTTAGCCGCAAGCCTGTTTCTATTCAGATGCTGGAGATGCTGACCTCCCAACTTAGCCTTCAACGAGAGATGATTCGTGAAGGAAATGAAGTGTGGTTACAAAGAGTCCAAGGACAAATGTGCGTTATGGAGATAACTTCATCATTAACCGAAGGAATCAAATCTAAACAGGCAGATGATCCTCTGATGATTCGGTTACGTGATGAAGTGATCAAAGGAAAGGCCCCCGGATTCATAATTCATGATGATGGTGTTTTGAGATTTCAGAACCGACTCTGCGTTCCCGATGATGATGTTCTGAAACAGACAATTATGAAGGAAGCTCACAGTTCGCCCTATTCTATCTACCCGGGCACCAGTAAGATGTATAAGGACTTGAAGCAGAATTTCTGGTGGGGCAACATGAAGAAAGATGTAGCGAACTATGTTTCGAAATGCTTGACTTGTCAGCAGGTTAAGATCGAGCATCAACGGCCTGCCGGAATGTTGAAGCCACTCCCGATTCCTGAATGGAAGTGGGAGGACATATCGATGGACTTTATCACTAATATGCCGAAAACCAGGACAAGAATGAACATGATTTGGGTGATAGTTGATCGTTTAACCAAATCAGCTCATTTTCTAGGCATTAAGGATACGTGGGGACCAGAGAGGTTGGCACGAGTATTTATTTCGGAGATAGTTCGATTGCATGGTACGCCGAAGACCATTGTTTCTGATCGAGACGGCCATTTTGTGTCTCACTTTTGGAAAGCAGTTCATAAGGCCTTGGGGACCGAATTGAACTTGATGTGACTTATCACCCACAGACTGACGGACAATCTGAGAGAACTATACAAACGGTGGAAGACATGCTAAGGGTCTGTGCCTTAGATTGGTCAAACGATTGGGAAGTTCATCTACCGTTGATTGAATTTACCTACAAAAATAGTTGGCATGCTTCCATTAAGATTGCACCGTTTGAGGCATTATACGGAAGGAGATGCAGATCGCCCCTATGCTGGGACGATTCGTCAGACTTGATCGGAACAGAACCAGAGTTGATCGTGCAGACTCGAGAGAAGATAGCCTTGATTCGTGAAAGGCTGTTGACCGCCCAGAGTCGCCAGAAATCCTATGCGGACGTACGCCGTCGCCCATTGGAGTTCAATACTGGAGACCATGTACTTTTGAAGATTTCTCCTACTCGGGGAATCTTTCGTTTTGAAAGGAAAGGAAAGCTGAGTCCGAGATATATCAGACCATTTGAGATCCTCGAGAGAGTTGGGGAGTTGGCATACAGATTAGCACTGCCGCCGTCATTGTGCCATGTTCATAACGTGTTCCACGTATCCCAGTTACGGAGGTATATACCAGATCCCAGTCATATCATTGATTTCGGCGAGATCGAAGTCGCGCAGGATGGGACGTTTGAAGAAATACCGGTCAAGATACTCGAGAGTCGAGTTAAGCGGTGAGAACAAACCAATCGTTTTGGTCAAAGTTCAATGGTCGCGTCACGGAATGGAAGAAGCCACCGGGAAACGGTAGGCGATATGAAGTCTAGATATCCGAGTTATTTTTGTCTTGAGTTTGGACGAAACTCCTTTTTAGTAGGAGAGTATGTAATATCCAGTTTATTACGGTGTATTTCATCATTTTCAAACCGTATTATTCGGATTGGTGGTTTTGATTATTGGAGTATGATATTTCGTGCATTGATATCATTGTACATAAGTATAGAAACATGCAAAATTGCTCATGCAACCTCGTGATAGCGCACGCTAAGAATGTATCTTAACGCGCGCTATCGGGCTATTATTAGCGCACGCTATGCAGGTAGGAGTTGCGTGCGCTAAGGACTCAATTATTGAGCGAGACAGCTAGCACATGCGCCAGCCGGGACATGGGTCCGGATAAGATTCCCGCGGACGAGCCCGGACAATTCTGAAGTCAACCATTATTAGCGCACGCTAAGGAATGCTTAGTAGCGTGCGCTAACTTGTTAAAATGCAGAATATTATAAATAGGACAACAACTCGTTTTGGCTTACATTTTACTCGTTCCTTCTGCATACTTGAGAGGCCAGAGAGCTGAGATATCCTCCTACATACTTAGAACACATATTGCTGGTGTTTATATATTGGTTATCACTTGGGAGTAATCATTGAAGAGGAATAGCACATTGGAGTGGCATACAACCAACCGGAGTTGGATTCTACCTTACGGTTCAGTGATTTTCATCATATTAAGGTATGTTCAATCTATTTCAAGACTTAGAGTTGGATTCTAACGATTTGGATGATCATGTTAACAAGATATAGATCTTCATAGATGAATTATCCAAGTATATCATGTTTGGAATATTGAGATGAATAAGCCTTAAGTACCTTGATTATAATCATCATGATTCGAATCTTATTACACTGAATATGTAAAGAGAAGCTTCTATCATTGGTAATTCGAATCTAGTAGATGACTTCATAATAATCATGGACTTGACTTTAACAATCATTATTGTTGGATAAATCTAAAGGATTGATCATGGAAAGATTTATCTAGTATAGATGGAACGTTTAAACAACTTCAGCATGATAATATTGATTGATATAAGGTGTTGATATCAACCGTTGAGTCTTTCGAATTATCGTGTGAAGATTTGTGGTCGAAATGGAATATGGTTTTAATGGTATGCATATCCTTGAATCCGAAGTTGTTGTTATCCGTAAGATCATTCATGATCGTATGTACATGATATTCATGGAGGTAACATGAAGTATCACGGAAGATTTCATTATTTTGATCTTGATGAGAACAGTTTACTGCTCAGCAGTAAACTGCCATGCATAGATAGCGCACGCTATGCTATGAATATTAACGTGCGCTATCGAGCACGAGTTAGCGTCTTCGTTTGGTACGTAACGTCGCTATACCATCGACGAAGTCGATTGGTGATCGGTGAAATCTTGACCATGCATAGTTAGCGTACGCTAGTCTTTGTTGTTTGCGTGCGCTATCGAGCAGACTTAACGCACGCTACACAATGTACTTAGCGTGCGCTAAGCGATTCGACGGTGCATTTTATGAACTTTTGGCTGTGAATCGAATTGTTAAACATTCGTACGACGTGAGATAAATCCTATATCATTTCTTTTGTTAAGGTTTGGTCTCGTTACGTGATTGATTGAGGAGGACGACCTTCGAGTGTTCATTTTCGTGGAAGTGTTGTTCTTGTCTTCAAATCGAGGAAAGTACCTTAATTTTTTTATGTATTGTTGTTATACATATTGTCGTGCATGTATGTCGTTATTGTATGTCCACCTCATGTTGGTCCGACGGGATCATCGGGGGATCTATGCTAGCGTGCGCTGGATCATCGGATGGGTTTTTCCACCACGGCTTGGTCTGACGGGATCATCGTGGGTTCTAGGCAGTGAACGCAGGATCGATGGAATTACCATGTGTATGTTATGATATCATGTTGTGATTATCAGTTATGTATGTCATTTATGAGTTTCTCGTAGGAGAAGACTCGTTGGTATTTTTCTTGTCGTTTATGTTATTCGTGTGATATGAATAATATGTTGTGGTACTTGTACTAGCATCATTGTGCTAACCCCTTCGGGGGTGAACATTTTGTTTATGTTCAGGATCCAGGAGAGCGGGAAAACAACCACTGGAGCTGCATGACGACGAGGGTGCAGAGTGATGTTTCGGCCGGGTTCATTTGTCTGTTGTTTATTGGTTATTTTCAATAAGTACTCGAGTACGAAGTCATTTATGATGGATTTGAATTTGGTGATGTATTATTGAGTTTTGTTGAACAATTGTACTATTTTTGTATTTGGTCAGAACTGTTGTGTCGTAATTCCGTTATTTCCATTTGTTAGTACCTTTTAATGCCTGTTCAATTCTTCAGCCTTGTAAATCCTTATGTAAAGGATTTACGGCGCTGTAATATTCCTGAATATATCGGGGGTGTTACACACGACACACCTAATAGCAGTGAAAACGACCCTGTCACCTATGACCAAGCGATAGTGAATATAGACTCCGATAAATGGCAAGAAGCAATGGAAGCTCAGATAGACTCGATGCATACCAATCAGGTCTGGACTCTAGTAGATCTTCCAACTGGCATGAGGACTATTGGAAATAAATGGATCTATAAGAGAAAGACTGAAGGGGATGGCAAGGTTGATGCCTATAAGGCCAGGCTTGTGGCAAAGGGTTATACCCAAAGGGAAGGAATCGATTATCATGATACCTTCTCGCTCGTAGCTACGATAAAATCGATTCGCATGATGCTTGCCATTTCTGCCTATTATGATTATGAAATATGGCAAATGAATGTCAAAACGGCTTTTCTAAATGGATACCTCGAGGAGGAAATCTATATGGAACAGCCTAAAGGTTTTGTGTCCAAAGCTAATATTCATAAAGTGTGTAAGCTTCAACGAGCCATTTATGGTCTGAAGCAAGCTTCTCGGAGTTGGAACCTTCGATTTGACGAAGCAGTTAAGGACTTTGACTTCGTACGAAATGAGGAGGAACCGTGTGCTTACAAAAAGGTCAGTGGGAGCAACATTGCGTTCTTAGTACTATATGTAGATGATATTCTACTTATAGGAAATAACATAGCAATGCTCAGCACTGTGAAATCTTGGCTTTCTAAAACGTTCCCCATGAAAGACTTGGGAGAAGCTTCCTATATTCTAGGGATCCGTCTTTACAGAGATAGACCGCGAAGAATGATAGGACTTTCCCAAGCCCTTTATATCGATAAAATCCTGAGAAGATTCAAGATGGATGAATCTAAAGAGGGTTCCCTCCCATGCGACATGGAATTCATCTCACCACGAAAATGTGTCCTCAAAGTGAGGAAGACAAGAGAGAGATGAGTAAGGTACCCTATGCCTCGGCAGTGGGTAGCCTCATGTACGCTATGTTGTGTACGAGACCAGGACTTAGCCTACTGCGTGAGTATGGTAAGTCGATTTCAAGCAAACCGGAAGGGAACATTGGCAGCAGTAAAGAACATTCTTAAGTACTTAAGAAGAACTAGAGATTTAGTTCTTACTTATGGTGGTGGAGAACTGAAGGTGATTGGATTCACCGATTCTGATTTTCAAGGAGACAATGACGACTCTAAGTCGACATCTGGGTATTTGTTTACTCTCAATGGAGGAGCAGTATCTTGGAGAAGCTCCAAGCAAACCGCTACTGCAGATTCCACCTGCCAAGCAGAGTATCAAGCTGCCTCAGAGGCTAGCAAAGAAGCATTTTGGATGCAGAAGTTTATACAAGAACTTCAAGTGGTCCCTAATGCGGAGTTGCCTATATCACTATTCTGTGATAATGATGGAGCTGTCGCTCAAGCTAAGGAGCCGAGGGCTCACCACAACACCAAGCATATAGAGAGAAAGTACCACATCGTTCGAGAGATGGTGGAAAAAGGATATGTTTCATTGCAAAGAGTAGACTCAGAAGACAATGTCTCTGACCCGCTGACTAAGCCATTATCTCAGGCTGTCTTGGAAAGACATCTAAAGAACATGGGTATTGGATACCATGATATGTGGCATTGAGTGCAAATGGGAGATTGTTAGGAATATGCCCTCGAATGCCACTCAGGGGATGAGAGAGTATGGGCATTGTACTTGTAATTATGGAATAATAAATAATAAAAAGGCAATTCGATTCATTCACTGTTTATTGTATTTCAATTGCATTCTTGACTTGGTAAACATTGAAGTGAAGTCCATGTAAATAAATCGAACATTCCATTCTCGTTATGGGATAAGAGAAAATGCACTAGAAGTGTATAAGGTTTATTTACGTAAATCGTTCGCAAGTCAATAAACTTAAATGGGCATTAAATTTTTTAATAAGACTTGTATAACTAATGCTAGGACATGTGCATGTCTTGATAGCATAGTTATAAGTATATTGGTGGGACCAGTATACTCGAACACGACTCATACTCGATTCAGTCACACGGTATTCACTCTCGGAGAGTCGATGACGAATCGAAAGGTTGTGATAGTATACGTGCACCTTTTACTTGAGGGTTCAGTAGAAGATGTGCCTGTGACGTTTAGTTTGTCATTAGAGTAGTTAGACTCATTTCCTTAATTGCTGAGTCGACCTCGAAGTGCGGACTATACGGGCGGTGTAGCGATCTTCTTGTACGCCAAGAAAGGATTCTATCTCTGTTAGTGAGCGGCGAATGTCCTATACGGTTAATGACAAATAAGATCATAAGTCTTTGCCAAAGCATTACGATATAGTAGTATTAGATACACTATTGATCGATTGGTCTTGATTTGCATTAACACATGTATAGAGTTTAGTCAACGATGAGGTTTGACTTTACCGTGACCGAAGACTTGACCGGGAAATCGATGAAGGGTCTATACGTATATAGTATTCACGACATAATAGTTCTAGAATGATCCCTTCATTCGTTCTCGATCGGGGTTTACGATGCGGCCCGCTAAGTGGCTAAGTCTTTGCCGCGCACTCATTGGTTCCTCCCAATGCCGAGACGGACCTCTGATCGCGCATTAGGAGCATTGACGGATAAATGTGAATTTATTATCTCTCTATTAATATTAGATATTGGATATCTAATTATGATTTATTGGATAAATCAAATAGCGGTCTTATGAATTAAAATTAAGTTACCGGGTAATTAATTTAATTCATAAATTATATTTCTTAGAGAAATATATTTGTATTTGATATAATTAATTAATTAGATTAATTAATTAATATAAATACATTGATAATTAAACGGAGTGTATTTAACGGAGTCGTTTGACGAACGTACGGTACACGAGCCGAGTGGCTCGGCTCGTTTTCTAGGAATCTTCCTAGTAGGCCGCCCCCTCACATGTGTGTTGTCATGTTTTAATTATTTGTAGAGATTCTTATTCTCAAAATAATTATAACATGATATATAATTATTATATGAGATATAATATATATATATATATATATATATACACATGATGAGATGAAACAAGATACAACTCATATTCATATTTTGAGAGAGGAGTTCAGCCGTGTCTTCAAAAAGTGAGGGAGGAGAAATTTTTTTTCTTTTCTATTTTTCATCTTGGAGGTGATATAAAAGTTAAGAAAAAGTGATATATAAATTCCTACAACACTTCCTAGCCGTGTTCTTCATAGAACGGAGTGTTGTAGATTTTTCCGGGCAACTTCCGATGCGTGTGAAGTAGAGGCTTCGAACTTTCGGTGCTTGGAACGAAGGGATTTCGTGTTCGGGACGGGGTTCGTGATCATCATCATTTTACGAAGAATTATTTCAAAGGCTTCAAGGGTATGATTCTTAATCTTCGTATTTTTTTCGTATATACGTTACTTGATCGATCATGTTTGGGATTCGTATTTATTTCCGCTGCGTATTTCGTTTTATTTTCGGAATCCCAACAGTTATAAGTTGCTCTTACTCAAATCCATCAATTCTTGTTGAAGGAATCGCGAAAAAACGAAGAAAAAATGAAAATGCCGAAGTGACCCGGTCCAGGCCTTATATAGGCCGAGACCTGTCGGTACCTTACGTACGTGTAACACCCTCAAGATATTCGAGGTATATTACAGCGCCGTGAATCCCTATATGGGACCCACCAGGCTGAACAGCATCATACTCATCGACTCACGTAAACGACAAACCAAAACCATGTCATAAAGACGCAAAACAGAATAATCCACCCGGTTTACCGGTCAAACATAACATCATCAATCAACACCAACATATAGGCAACAATACAACCCGGACGGACAAGAACTCTTAAGTACTCGAGTACAACCATTAGTTCAAAAGCCACAAAAGACGAAAAGACACAAAAAGACACTAAAACATCACTCGTGCACAATCATCACGCACGGCCATCATCCGTGTACTGGTCCAGCGCCCGCTCGTCTCGATGAACCTGACCTGAAATTCATAAAACGAATTTCCCCGAAACGGGTCCCCAGAGGGGTTAGCAATTATGCTAGTACAAGTAACCATATGAACAACTTACATCTTACACATATAGTAATGCATGCAATAAAGAAAACCGTTCGAAAGCACTCATTTCCGGAAATGCCAATATCAAATCACATTTGTAAAATGCACCACAATTAACCGTCGATCCACACCTCCGTGGACCCCTACCGAGACCCCGTCGGATCTAACCCGTAGTGGTTAAAAGCAAATCTCGTCGATCCACACCTCCGTGGACCCCTACCGAGACCCCGTCGAGTCTAACCCGTAGTGAGCATACACACACACACAATTTCTCATACAAAACTACTATGCCAAGATTGTAAGTTCATAAGGATACTTTCCTCGATTAATAGACGGTGACGCGAACGGAACGGAAGAATCAAGCACGACCGTGAGGAACCGACGGATGAACCTAACGATTCGAACAACACAATCACAACCAACTCTAGACGATTACGGAAAAGGAATACACCCGGAAACCCGCCTACGATTCATGTATATTCATACAAAAATAACAACGAGGGCGGACCACAACCAAACCCTCTCGATTCCATAAAAATCCACAAAATATCCATGAATCCGTAGGAAAACTAAAGATACTAACAATATCAATCGTATACATCATGAATCCACCAACGAAACGGAACGAATCGGAAGAAAAACCCAAAACCCCCAAATTAATCGAAATAGGGTTTTAGAGCATTACCTTGGAAGATTTGAGTACTAAGATCCGTAGAACGCGCGTTAGATTGATTTCCCGAGCTTCACAACCGAAGAGAAATGATGAAAATCGACCCCCGGATGAAGAACTCTCCCCCTCTCTACCCTCTCTCTCGCAGATGAAAAATGGGGATGGAAATGGCGATTTCGCCTAATAAAGACGAATCGCACGATTGACCGCTCCGTGTGTGCGCGGCACGGGCGAAAATCTACGCCCAGGTTTTCGCGTTGTGCCGCGGCCGCGACTGCGTGTGCCGCGGCACACGGTACGATCGGGTTTTGGTCGCGGAAGACACACGAGTGTGCCGCGGCACCGGATAGGTGTGCCGCGGCACTGCCGGCACCGTGCCGCGGCACCGGATGGGTGTGCCGCGGCACAGTACAGATTGTCCAACCAACATCTGGAGAAATTTGTGTGCCGCGGCGCACGCACCTTGTGCCGCGGCCCACACCCCATTTTGGGTCCCAAAATGATAAAAATGATCCGGAAAGAGAATAAAACGGTGGGAATCAATATTTGGGGACCAACAACACGCAATGGATCCATGGCAACCTCGAAACGGCGGTTCCGCACAACCACAACGAGGATACAGTTCAACAGTTTGACAGGAAGGACACGCTGAAAAGATACACGAGGGTCACTACGACCGAGAAATACACCAAAAAAGAAAATACAAGGAAAAGAAAAATACGGATATTACATTCTACCCCTCTAAAAATAAGTTTCGTCCCGAAACTTAAGAAACAAACAACTCCGGGTACCTAGCACGCATGCTATCCTCGGTTTCCCAAGTTGCTTCCTCGACACCGTGTCTCGACCACTGCACCTTGACCAAAGGTATGGTCTTATGCCTCAATCGTTTCTCACGATGCTCCAAAATCTTCAAAGGACGCTCCTCAAAAGTAATATCAATCTCGCCATAATCGATGACGTGACTAGGATCCGGAACATATTTCCTCAACTGGGAAACATGAAAAATGCTATGAACATGACTCAAGGCCGGAGGTAACGCCAAACGGTATGCCAACCCACCTACTCGCTCGAGGATCTCAAAGGGGCCGATAAATCTCGGACTCAACTTTCCTTTCTTCCCAAAACGAAAAACTCCCTTCGTCGGCGACACCTTTAGCAAAACGTGGTCTCCCACCTCGAATTCCAAAGGTCGACGACGGACGTCGGCATACGACTTCTGTCGACTCTGGGCAGTCAACATCCGTTTCCGAATTAATTCTATCTTCCGCCTCGTCTCTAAAACGACATCCGTCTCGGTCCCGACCAAATCGGACGCCTCATTCCAACAAATCGGTGATCGACATCGTCGCCCATAAAGTGCCTCATACGGTGCCATCCGAATCGACGCGTGCCAACTATTGTTATACGTGAATTCGATCAGCGGCAAATGTTCCTCCCAGTCACTACTCCAATCGAGAGCACAGGCACGCAACAAGTCCTCGAACGTCTGGATAGTGCGTTCCGTATCCATCATGCGGGGATGAAAAGAGGTGCTCAAAGCGCAACCGGTACCTAACGCCTTATGCACCGCTTTGCGAAGTGCGATACAAAGCGGCCGTCACGATCCGAAACAATAGACTTGAGTACCGTGAAGTCTCACGATTTGCGCAATAAACACACGAGCTAACTTCTCCGGGCCCCAAGTGTCCTTGATGCCCGGAAAATGTGCCGACTTGGTCGGGCGATCAACAATCACCCATACCATATTCATGCCCGACCTCGATCTCGGCAAACTCGTAACGAAATCCATCGATATATCTTCCCATTTCCATTCCGGAGCGAAGTGACAATAACTTGACCGGTCGATGCTCGATCTTGACCTGCGACAAGTCAAACATCTCGCTACAAACGTGCGACCTCATCCTTCATATCATTCCACCGTAAATTCCTTCTCAAGTCCTTGTACATCTTACTCGAACCGGGATGAACGGAGTAAGGTGTAGCATGGGCCTCCGTAAAATATTCTGTCTCAACTCGAGTCGTTCGGCACACAAAGCCGGCTCTGGAATCTCAAAACACCATCCTCGTGAATCACAAATCCAGAGACTTTCCTTTAAGAACGTTCTCTCGGATTTGAGTAATCATCGGATCCTCTAATCGCTTGACTTAATTTCATCGATCAAAGGCAGAAACCTCTAAAGCACGAAGTTGCCCGACGGCTCCAGGCAACAAAACTTCAACTTCTAACTCGATTAAAGATCGCGAAGCTCGGACCGAGGCGTAAGGATCTCAAGCGATCGCGGTCTGATCGGTTTCGGCTCAAGGCGTCGGCCACGACGTTCGCCTTGCCGGATGATAAAGGATTTCGAGGTCATAATCCTTAATCAACTCCAACCACCTCCTCTGCCTCATATTCAACTCCCTGAGTAAATATGTATTTCGACTTTTATGATCGGTAAAAATCGGCATGCGAGCCGAAAAGATAATGACGCCAAATCTTGAGCGCAAAAGCATTGCCGCTAACTCCAAATCATGAGTAGGGTAGTTTAGCTATTACGTCCTCAACTGTCTCGACGCAAAGGCAATGGTCTTACCGTCTTTGCATTAATACCGAGACCACGACCGAAGCATCGCTATAAACGGCAAAACCTCGTTGCCACATGGCAACGCCAAAGCTGAAATGAAGTCAAACGCTTCTTGACTCCTCAAAACTCATTGCCTCTCGTCATTCGGACGAACTTCTCGGTTACGGAGCAAGCTGTGTAAGTGGTCGAGCCGATTTAGAAACCTCGACGAACCTACGGTAGTAGCCGGCTAAACCCAAGAAACTACGGAGCTCCTTCACATTCTTGTGCGGTGACCAATCCAACACGTACTCAATCTTCTGCGTATCCACACGAACCCCCTCGGCTGAAATCACGTGACCTAAAAATATAACTTCCTTCAGACAGAACTCACATTTAGAGAACTTTGCATAGAGTTGCTCGGTCCTCAAAATGTTTAATACTACCCGCAAATGATAGGCATGCTCTTCCTCATTCTTCGAATAAATAAGAATATAAATCAATAAAGACAATGACGCACTTGTCCAAATACTCGATAAAAACTTTGTTCATCAACTGCATGAACACCGCCGCGCATTAGTTAACCCGAAAGGCATAACTACAAACTCATAATGTCCGTATCTCGACCGAAAAGCTGTCTTCGGCACATCGGACTCTCTCACCCGGTGATAGTACCCCGATTTCAAATCAATTTTCGAGAATACCGTAGCTCCACGTGATCGAACAAGTCATCAATTCTCGGCAAAGGATACTTGTTCTTGATGGTCACCTTGTTTAGTTCGCGATAGTCGATACACAAACGTAGTGAACCATCCTTCTTCCGCACAAACAGACCGGTGCGCCCCAAGGCGAGGCACTCGGTCGAACATACCCGACTCAAGAAGCTCACTCAGCTGCTTCTTCAACTCGGACATCTCCAAGGTGCCATGCGATAGGGTGCCTTGAAATAGAGCCGCACCGGCTCTAACTCTATAGCGAACTCGACCTCACGATCCGGTGGCAATCCGGTAACTCGTCGGGAAAAACATCAGAAATTCATTAACGATGGAATCGTGAAAGCTCGACTCCACCATCCCCGCCTTCAAGGCATAGCACCAATAACCGGTACATCCCTTACGCAGAGTTTTATCGCCTTCAAGGCGTTAATAACGAGTTTACGGCTTCCCCTCTTTCGCCCCGCGAAAGAGTGCTCAATGCCGTCCTCGGCTAACATAGTGATGACTCTCGTGCGGTAGTTCATGATCGCACCATGCCGCTCGAGCCAGTCATCACCAAGGATCAAATCCTCACCCTCGATACTCACAACAATAAGATTAGAGGGCCAAGTCCTCTCACAAATAAGCACAGAACAGTCTCGAACCTCCTGATCACCAACGATCCTATCACCGCTAGGAAGCTTAACGATGAAGGGCTCACAAGGTGTCAAACGGTCGAGACTCAAGCAGCGCACACAATCCAGAGATATAAACGAATGCGTAGCACCGGAATCGAAAAGCACACTGACAGGATGAGAAAGAATATAAATGGTACCTGTCGCTACGGTAGCCGCTGGATCATCGGCTCTCCGCATCTCATAGACTCGCGGGTGGGCGGAGCCAACACTAGAAGCTCCCCCCTTAGAGGGCTGACCCCGACCTCTCCCCCGACTAGAACTCGGCGGAGACTGAGGAGCAAACGATCCCTGATTCACACTTGGTTCCCTAGGCGCTGGAATGGAAGCCGGGCACCAAGAATTTTCTCCCTCTCGGCCTGACGACCTTGTGGCGGTGGCCCTGCGATTACACGTCGACAAAGGGCTCAAACAAGTACGGGATGTGGCCGTCGACCACAATTGAAACACTTCACATCACGAAAGGAGCACTTTGGTAGTTCCACGAGGACCCCAGTGAACGATTTGGACCACCGCCGGCGGAAGGTAGCGATTGGGATCTCTGCGACCCCCACTCTTGTGGCCCGAAAAGTTCCCAGCGGACTTCTGCTTCTTACTCTCGCGGGCCGCCTCACTTGCCGTCACCGACATATCATAAGCAAGGGCCCTACTCTGATAATCCTTCAATGTAGTGCATACGAGCCCCGACATATAGTCCCGAATCGGCAACTTCATCCGTCTGGAGAAATGGAAAATCTTGTCACTCTCCTCGACAACTTGGGTCTTCACATAACCCAACTCCTTATTAAAATCGGCAATAGCTTGAGCTACGGGGATATCCCGTGGTTGAGCATCATAAAAAGCATGTACCCGAGCAGATCGGCCGGCCACGGGCAATATTCAGTCTCCATCAACTCCTGAAACTCAGCCCACGAAGCAGCATGGTCTTTGGGCCCAACGGCCTCCCACCAATCCGTAGCGTCCCCCGTGAGAAAGTATTGAGCAATAGGGACTCTACGTTCCTCGGGACAGTTAGTGGCAACGAAGACCTTAGATATCTCCTTAATCCACCCTTCCCAGCCCATCGGGTCCGAAGCTCCCGAAAACTGAGGAGGATGCATCTTGATGACATCTTGGAGCCAACGGTCCGCTCCGCCCGATTAGCATGGGCACGATCCGGGTTGAACCGCCGAGCTATTGCCGCCATTTGGTTCACCATTTGTTGCATTACGGCCGCAATACCAAGATCGGCACGCTCTGAGAAGAAGCATGGCTATGACGGTCGCCCGATGCTGCCGGCTCGAAGATCGTGACGTGGCCGCCCCACTTGCCCCACGTCCCGGCGCGTCCACGACCACGACCGCGACCACGACCTCTTCCGGCATCCATCTGGAGTTAAATAAGTAGCAAAAGCCATACGAGGGTAAGTACGAGAGAAGAACAATCACAAGTCGAGAATCAAAGGTACGATGCAAGGAAATAATGAACAGAGGAAGGAAAACTTACGGGCCGGTAGTACCGGAATCATGGCGCGTGACGATGATGTGCAAAACAAACACCACAAGACCCGATAAACCGACAAGCCTAGGTATCCATAAACCTAGAGCTCCGATACCATTTTACGTAACACCCTCAAGATATTCGAGGTATATTACAGGCGCCGTGAATCCCTATATGGGACCAACAGTGAAACGACATCATACTCATCGACTCACGTAAGCGACAAACCAAAACCATGTCATAAAGATGCAAAGCAGAATAATCCACCCGGTTTGCAGTCAAACATAACATCATCAATCAACACCAACATATAGGCAACAATACAACCGGACGGACAAGAACTCTTAAGTACTCGAGTACAACCATTAGTTCAAAAGCCACAAAAGACGAAAAGACACAAAAAGACACTAAAACATCACTCGTGCACAATCATCACGCACGGCCATCATCCATGTCTTGGTCCAGTAGCCGCTCGTCTCGATGAACGACTGAAATTCATAAAGCGAATTTCCCGAAGGTCCCAGAGGGTTAGCAATTACGCTAGTACAAGTAACCGGATGAACAACTTACATCTTACACATATAGTAATGCATGCAATAAAGAAAACCGTTAAAGCACTCATTTCCGAAATGCCAATATCAAATCACATTTGTAAAATGCACCACAATTAACCGTCGATCCACACCTCCGTGGACCCCTACCGAGACCCCGTCGGATCTAACCCGTAGTGGTTAAAAGCAAAGCTCGTCGATCCACACCTCCGTGGACCCCTACCGAGACCCGTCGAGTCTAACCCGTAGTGAGCATACACACACACAATTTCTCATACAAAACTACTATGCCAAGATTGTAAGTTCATAAGGATACTTGCCTCGATTAATAGACGGTGGCGCGAACGGAGCGGAAGAATCAAGCACGACCGTGAGGAACCGACGGATGAACCTAACGATTCGAACAACACAATCACAACCAACTCTAGACGATTACGGAAAAGGAATACACCGGAAACCCGCCTACGATTCATGTATATTCATACAAAAATAACAACGAGGGCGGACCACAACCAAACCCTCTCGATTCCATAAAAATCCACAAAATATCCATGAATCCGTAGGAAAACTAAAGATACTAACAATATCAATCGTATACATCATGAATCCACCAACGAAACGGAACGAATCGGAAGAAAAACCCAAAACCCCCAAATTAATCGAAATAGGGTTTTAGAGCATTACCTTGGAAGATTCGAGTACTAAGATCCGTAGAACGCGCGTTAGATTGATTTCCCGAGCTTCACAACCGAAGAGAAATGATGAAAATCGACCCCCGGATGAAGAACTCTCCCCCTCTATACCCTCTCTCTCGCGACGCAGATGAAAATGGGGATGGAAATGGCCGATTTCGCCTAATAAAGACGAATCGCACGATTGGCCGCTCCGTGTGCAGCGGCACGGCCAAAGTGTGCGCGGCACGGGCGAAAATCTACGCCCGGGTTTTCGCGTTGTGCGCGGCACGGCTGCGTGTGCCGCGGCACACGGTCTGATCGGGTTTGGTCGCGGAAGACACGAGTGTGCCGCGGCACGGATAGGTGTGCCGCGGCCTTTGGCACTATTCCGCGGCACGGATGGGTGTGCCGCGGCACACAGTCTGATTGTCCAACCAACATCGGAGAAATTTGTGTGTGCCGCGGCGCACGCACCTCTGTGCGCGGCCCACACCCCATTTTGGGTCCCAAAATGATAAAAATGATCCTAAAGAGAATAAAAGCGGTGGGAATCAATATTTGGGGACCAACAACACGCAATGGATCCATGGCAACCCGAAACGGCGGTTCCGCACAACCACAACGAGGATACGATTCAACGGTTTGTGACAGAAGGACACGCCGAAAAGATACACGAGGTCACTATGGCCAGAAATACACCAAAACGAAAATATAAGGAAAAGAAAATACGGATATTACGATGCGTAACGGCCATGGCTTACGTCGTAAGCCATGGCTGCTCACGCCCGGTCAGTTCGGCACCCTTACGTGCATGCTTAGGCACAGCTTACGTCGTATCGGCCCTACGGCGTAATCGCCACTACCTTACGTACGTAATCAGCCAGTCCTAGCCATCCCTGCGAGTCACTGCCGACCGTAATCGGCCATCCATGCGAGTCACTGCCGACCATGCTCGGCCACTACAGGTCCTCTCGGCCATAACTCGGCCAGCCGCCCCGTAACGTACGTAGCACTTATTCCGTTGCGCACGTAACACGTACGTTGGCTTGCTACTGTATTATACTCGTATTATGTACGTAATACACCCTGTATAACGTACGCAACTCCATCCGTTGACTCACCTGTCCACATCTGCGCCGAAAGCCGCCGACCACGGGCCCCACTGTCCGATTCTTCTTGTTACGTACGTTATGTACACTATATAACGTACGTAAGCTAACACATTTTACGTACGTAAGGTCCAAGACTTAACGTATGTAATGGCTTTTATACTTAGCCAAAAATCCAACTGTTCCTGTCCGACGTCTCGACATACAAAATACAAACATATGGCATACTGAATACACATACTGAATCCAAAAATATTCTCATATGGTATACCTGATATCCAAATCAGTTCAACCTGATACAACATATCCTGAATATATCTGTCAATCCAAAACGGTAACCACACCAGTATAACTGTCTCAGTTCTCAATTTATTTTATCCATACTATATAGATACCAAACTATACAGTACATCTCAGATAAAATAACGCGAAAAATTTATACTGAAAATCCGGGTATTACATACTACCCCCCTTAAAATAAGTTTCGTCCTCGAAACTTGCGACCTGTCACCAACAACAGATAAATCCAAAACTTCCAACTCATCACAAAAACAATCAAGCGTCGCCACAAGCGAAATAACCAAACCAATATACTTACTGGTACGTGAAGCCGATGATCTCCCGTGATACTAGCACACGACTCCCACATGAAGTCTCAACACAACCAACACACACCAATATCACAAATAGCAATTTGAAAAGAATCTCAAAAATTTTGGAAACTCCAAAAATCGGTTCGACTCAAAAGTCAGAAAAAAATCATTTTCATAAATCACGCTACTATCGTACCAGTAGAGCCACATTACACACACGTCTGGGTTTCACAAAACCCAAGCTCCGATACCATCTTCTGTAACACCCCCAAAACCATCCGGGATATTACAGCGCCGTGGGTCCCGCGCCGGAACCCACCAGGCTAAAAACCATTTCAAAGACGTTTAAAAATGCCAAAAGGCCACTGACGGTAATATTTTAAATACTCAAATATTTTCAAAAGCATAGTTTTCAAATACCGTCATAAAATACCATTTCAAAATACAAGGCGAAGTGCCAAATCTCGACAGTTCAAAATGTACGTTAAGCCACCACTTAAACGTACCGATAAAATAATTTAGGAAAAAGAGTTTGACGAAAATAACCCAAGTTCGTAAAATGCCAAAACGGCCATTTTAAAATACACACGAGTTGGTAAAAATACCAAAGAGCCATTTTAAAATATACACACGCAGCGGATAAATGCAGTTCAAAATACACATTTGCAGCGGAAATAAATGACCGGAATAGAATACTCAATTCTCCGAAAACAAGCCACAACCAGTATCACATCGGGAAGCTCATCCCTTCACGACCGCTACTAGCTCGATCTCCGAGTACCTAAAAATAAAGCCCACGACGGGGTCAGCCACAATACTCAATAATGATACCGATCACATCATCATAAATAATTACATACCAATGTAATAATACTGTAAGAATACTACCAACGTAATCTTACCGTTATAACCTTACCAATCCATAATAATCCAATCCTTACCATAATCCACATTTTGCATCCTTGAATGACGAAATGAACTTAACAACAATTATCTGTATTGAATTTCAAAAATACTAACAATCCTCAAAACATCATCATAACTCATAATCATGAAATAATTCATCCGTGCCAAATCCTGTCCATCGGATTACACAATCAAAACTCAACCTGGATAAACCAATAGTACACAACATATTTGAAGATCAACTACCATATGATAATGATAACAAATCCCGAACATAGACGTACAGTCCGAATGCTTATACGATCAATAACCAGATCAACCAAAACATCACTGAGAATATCATCGACATGATAACTCCAATACGACCAATAAAGGATCACGATAATTGAGAATACCATCAACAAGGTAAATCCCGAACGCAATCAATGAAGGATCAACAATAACCTAGAATACCATCAACAAGGTAAACTCCAAATGATCAACAAAGGACCAACCATAACCGAGAATACCATCAACAAGGTAAACTCCAAATGGTCAACAATAATGGATCTCAAGAAATAACTCCAACTGTCAAACATACCCCTCGGGCGTATGAACAACCAGTCACAAACCATCGAACATACCCAACCGTAAATGGAGGATGAACGACCAAACAATATGGCTCAAAGATGGAAGTCATAGTATGCCCGATCCGGAAATGTGTCCGTGCACAAGCCACCCCGGGTATTGATCACATACACGTGTGGTCTTGTACCTAATTAGCCTCACGAACTACGTCTCGTGTGCACGGTTCAATGTGGAAATATCAACACATAACCATCATGTGCCCGGCTAAAAATCCTACACAATAACCAATCGGCACGCAGATATGACTCCAGATATGTCACGATGCAACATGACAATGAAACTCAAAGAAATACATATCCAATAAGGATCAAAAGACTCACCGAAGTGAACAACAACAGACTGGCAATGAAAAGTCAACACGACTAATCAATATCCAAAACATCAATCCTGGGATCATCATCCCCAAATGAATGACCAACACGATCTACGATCTCAATACAATAGTCCTAGGATCAACATCCCTCAACGAATAACCGATACAAAACTCATTACACGAAACCTCAACATATACAACAACTAAACATACTAATTATCCACATGTCTGAACAAATACTTAGATTTACCTCAAAGCCGAGGACCATATCCATCAACATCCCCCAATGAGACGATCAACACAACCATTAATACCAACAATAGTCCTGGGATCAACATCCCTCAACGAACAACCAGTACGAATCTCAATATACGAAGCCTCAACATACAACATATACAACAACTCAACATAATAATTATCTCATAACTGAACAATACATAAATTACCTCAAAGCTAGAGACAACATCCTTTCCACGAACAACATCCCTGAACGAATACACAGTTATACAAATAATCTCAAATAAGGTACCATCCATTCAATACCAAAAATCTTTATCCCAATACTTATGTCATCACGATAACTATCCTCGATATCCGATATTCTATATCCTTGACCAAAGATAACTCACGTCTTCCTTGAACACAATTAAATCATATACCTTATGATTTAATACAACCAGAGCACGATATACAAACCATTATCCCGACAACTTACATTTCTAACAACATTTCTATACGAATTATAAATGAAATGAAAACGAAACCATTCATCAAATATTATAAACTGAACAAGTAGAAACTTGCCTCGATACCGATACCACGAAGTCGTTACCCAAAATCCATTGCCTTAGTCTACGAGCTCCTCAGCCCCAACCAAGAGCAATCTACTAACTCTTCGACTTCAACCGCAACACAACGGTCATAATCCACGATCAAAACATATCAACCTATTGCAATAATCGATTAACACACATTCGATAAAAATCAATAACCGACATATCCAATCAACAAACTCAACGGTTCAACGAAACCTCAATCATATACATAAAACCAAATAATCCAACTCAACAAATACGAACTCATATCCACAATACAAGCTGTAACTTGATGATCACAAATAACAATCAATAACCGATCAACAAACACAACGGTTCTACAATATCTCGATTAAACACATATCCAAACAATCCGAACCAATCAAACACGAATTGAAAACCACAATACGATTCCACAATCCGAAGATCATATCAATAATCAATTTAAACCAACAAGGGTCTAACATTACCGATTCCAAATTGAATCTTAAATACGGATACAAGTTTCCTCCTTGTAAATGATAATTAAACCAATTACCGATTATCATCATCAATCTGGACGATCCGATTAATTCAACATCATAGATAACCATATTCCAAGGGTTTCAAATAATTCATTATCCTAATTGAACACTTGTTAAATACCTATGAATTCTCAAACTCAAAAGTGAGTCATAATCTTATCAAATCCGGAATCATGTTCGTATTCCTATACGAATATTGTACCAAAATACATAACTTAATTCTAAATGTGAATATTCCATATTCATATCCAAAACACCAACACTTTAAAATGTATTCATCAAATCAATGAGCAATTGATCTCGACATTAAGGATTTTATAACATATTCGATTCCAACTTCAACTCCAAATACGAAGACAAAACTCCTTCTTGTTCATACTTGTAAATTCGTAGAAAACAATTTACCGATTATTATCCTGAATAATCACATTCCAAAATTATCTGAAATCCTTCCAAAATCATAACATGTAACTCAAGAGTTCTTCAAGAACACGAATGATCCAAATTCACGTTCATAATCCATAAAACAACATAACCCGATGTTTTCTAACATCTAAACAACCCTTAATCATACTTGAAGGTGTATATATTCATGTTCTTCAACATATACTTCTCATAACATCATGAATCGCAACAAAACCACCAAGAACATCGAGAATACCACGATTCCATAATCATAATAACATAATCGAATCATTTGATCACCAATTCATTATCTTCCCTTAACAAAATTCTCGTAAATACCAAGAATCATCACAACAATATCAATTCAACCATCATTCATACGAAAACCTGTAGAATTTTCCAAGTTCTACTCATTGAGACATTTCATCGAACACTTTGAAGGCATAGTCCAATTCAATCGATTATTCAAAGAAATACTCGAATTTGTTCCACAAAACCTCAAGAGTATTGAATGATTACGAGTTTACAATCAAGTTCAATCAACAATATGAATCAAAACGAAGCAAATCGGCCAAAACACCAAGAAACATCAAGAACATCTAAAAACCAAAAGTTTAGGTGTTCTTACCTTCTATCCGGGTGGAAGAGGATGTTAATCCATGATTCCAACTTCTAAAACATGTTGTTATAAGTTGCTCTTACTCAAATCCATCAATTCTTGCTGAAGGAATTGCGAAAAAACGAAGAAAAAATGAAAATGCCGAAGTGACCCGGTCCAGGCCTTATATAGGCCGAGACCTGCCGGTACCTTACGTACGTAACCGGCCATGGCCTGCTCACTGCCCAGTCCGTTCGGAACCCTTACGTCATGTGGCACACGGCTTACGTCGTGGCGGCCCTACGGCCGTGAATCGCCACTGTCTTACGTACGTAATCAGCAAGTCCTAGCCATCCCTACGAGTCACTGCCGACCGTAATCGGCCATCCATGCGAGTCACTGCCGACCATGCTCGGCCACTACAGGTCCTCTCGGCCACGACTCGGCCAGCCGCCCCGTAACGTACGTAACACTTATTCCATTGCACACGTAACACGTACGTTGACTTGCTACAGTATTATACTCGTATTACGTACGTAATACACCCTGTATAACGTACGTAACTCCATCTATTGACTCACCTGTCCACATCTGCGCCGAAAGCCACCGACCACGGGCCTCACTATCCGATTCTTCTTGTTACGTATGTTATGTACACTATATAACGTACGTATGGTAACACGTTTTACGTACGTAAGCTCCAAGGCTTAATGTACGTAATGGCTTTCGCCAAAACAATCAAGCGTCGCCACAAGCGAAATAACCAAACCAATATACTTACTGGTACGTGAAGCCGATGATCTCCCGTGGTACTAGCACACGACTCCCTCACGAAGTCTCAACACAACCAACACACACCAATATCACAAATAGCAATTTGAAAAGAATCTCAAATATTTTGGGAACTCCAAAAATCGGTTCGACTCAAAAGTCAGAAAAAAATCATTTTCAAAAATCACGCTACTACCGTACCGGTAGAGCCACATAACATACACGCCTGGGTTTCACAAAACCCAAGCTCTGATACCATCTTCTGTAACACCCCCAAAACCATCTGGGATATTACAGCGACGTGGGTCCCGCGTCGGAAGCCACCAGGCTAAAAACCATTTCAAAGATGTTTAAAAATGCCAAAAGGCCACTGAAGGTAATATTTTAAATACTCAAATATTTTCAAAAGCATAGTTTTCAAATACCGTCATAAAATACCATTTCAAAATACAAGGCGAAGTGCCAAATCTCGACAGTTCAAAATGTACGTTAAGCCACCACTTAAACGTACTGATAAAATAATTTGGGAAAAAGAGTTTGACGAAAATAACTCAAGTTCGTAAAATGCCCAAAAGGCCATTTTAAAATACACACGAGTTGGTAAAAATACCAAAGAGCCATTTTGAAATATACACACGCAGTGGATAAATGTAGTTCAAAATACACATTTGCAGCGGAAATAAATGACCGGAATAGAATACTCAATTCTCCGAAAACAAGCCACAGCCAGTATCACATCAGGAAGCTCATCCCTTCACGACCGCTAGTAGCTCGATCTCCGAGTACCTAAAAATAAAGCCCACGACGGGGTCAACCACAATACTCAATAATGATACCGATCACATCATCATAAATAATTACATACTAATGTAATAATACTGTAAGAATACTACCAATGTAATCTTACCGTTATAACCTTACCAATCCATAATAATCCAATCCTTACCATAATCCACATTTCGCATCCTTGAATGATGAAATGAACTTAACAACAATTATCTGTATTGAATTTCAAAAATACCAACAATCCTCAAAACATCATCAAAACTCATAATCATGAAATAATTCATCCGTGCCAAATCCTGTCCATCGGATTACACAATCAAAACTCAACCTGGATAAACCAATAGTACACAACATATTTGTAGATCAACTACCATATGATAATGATAACAAATCCCGAACATAGACGTACAGTCCGAATGCTTATACGATCAATAACCAGATCAACCAAAACATCACTGAGAATATCATCGACATGATAACTCCAATACGACCAATAAAGGATCACGATAATTGAGAATACCATCAACAAGGTAAATCTCGAACGCAATCAATGAAGGATCAACAATAACCGAGAATACCATCAACATGGTAAACTCCAAATGATCAACAAAGGACCAACCATAACCGAGAATACCATCAACAAGGTAAACTCCAAATGATCAACAATAATGGATGTTGGTCCCTCCTGAGTATACTCGGTACAGCTTGGAAAATATTTAAGCAACAGGCTGTATAATTTTCTAATTCAGAGTGCGTAGCGGAAGTCTTAAAATAGAAGATATGCTGTCGATACAGCAACTCGGTCTATTCTCCTGTTAGCTTGGTGCGTACAGGGTTTTGCAGTGTATACTTGTATAAATCACAATTATGAAAACAGTAACGGCGAAAGGTAAATAACACAGTATTTAAGTGGTTCGAGGTAAACCTCTCTACGTCCACTGGTCCTCCACACAGGAGTAAAATGTTTATTATAAATACTGCGTACACAACTATGTATTTATAATCAAACCTATCCTTGTATCGTTCACACAGAGTGGTTAAAGCTTCCTTCTAGACTAGCTTCTTCACACACAGTTCTGAAGCTTCGTCTTCTTATTCGTCCCACACAGGTCAGAATAACTTGTTGAGTTCACACAGAGCTCAATTTTTACACAAGGTAAAAGGTAGGTAACCAGGTAAGAACAGCAGTTTTGAATATGAAGTTCTTGAGCAGATGATGACTGTTCTTGATGTTAAGCACTGTATATCTCTTTTTATCTGATTTGCAGAAAGCTTCTGGAGATATGTTTTGCTCTGATGTATATAATGATAGCTTCTTCACTTGGTAACTTCAGTTTTTGTTATATATGATCTTCAACGCTCTTATGAGATATATATAGTCTTCTGAATAATATATCCGTTGAGATGTATCCGTTTGAATGAGATTTCATTCCAACGGAATTATGACACGATCCGGATTTAGCGGGATTCTGAAGATCTCTGACAGCTTCAGTATTTAAATACTTTATCCTTTCAGTATTTAAATACTTCTTTATCAAACGGTACTTGACTTTGGTGAATACTAGAGATTCCTTTTCAAACGGTCTTCAGTTCTGTTCCGATGTGAATGCTGTATCCACTAGAGCTGTAGGCATAAAGGAATAGTCAGGCGCTGTATGGAAGGGTGCTGTATTGAGGTTTCGAGACAGCTTCCATACTTGGCTTTTAATCGAGATTCTCTTCAATTTTAGTAGTAGCGAGAGCTTTGTTGTATCGGCTCTATGATAAGGTCTTCGATACAGATTGCAACTTCAAGCTTTCGATACGGTAGCTTCTTTGTATCAAGCTTTTGTTTGGCAATTATCAAAACAATATTATTTATCCCAACAATTTCCCCCTTTTTGATAATTTCCAAAACTACTTTGATGATTCAAAAACTTCTTGATCATGCCAAGGTTTTGATACCAAAAACCTCTTCAAGCTAAAACAATTTCCCCTTTTTCGATAACCTCTTGATGACAACTTCGATACAGGAGATGATTTAATTTTCCCAACAGTTTCCCTCTTTATTTGATAGTTTCTTCAGCAGGGTTCTTGATCTTCTGTCAAATGATCTGGTCTTCAGCACTTAGTTTAAAAGAAATGTGAACTGCTCGAAGGCAAGTTCTAACATGATAGGAAAGTTTATTACATCTTAAACTTATGATTGGCGCGCAGGCACAATCTTACATTTGTGATCTAGTTGAGTACAACTTAACCTATGAACTGTTCGCAGACGAGTTCTTACAGCAATACATAGTAGAATAAATTTATCAATCATAATTGATGTCCTGTTGTGGAAATAGTATAGTGTTTTTCCTTAAAGGTACATACAGGATTCAATTTATGTTCGGATTAACGCAGTATTCATGGGTCGTACTGTATTCCCCCTTAATTAATGCACACGTCAGCTGTAGGAAGGTTTCATGCCTTCTTAGTCCTACAGTGCTGTCTTGACTGTTCTGAGTGTACAGTTAATTAATGGCAGATACTGTATTCATGGGTCTTACAACATTCCTCCTCACTTAATGAGTAAAAGCATAAAAACTTACAGGGATTTCTGGCTGTAGCGTTTCCAATTCATGTCGACGCATGGATATCAAGTAACTTTGGTTCCTGGTGTGATATTGCCTTTTGGTACCCAAATTTGCCGGGCAACAATTTGTTTGTTGTAGGCTACTTTTGGTCCATTATATCGATATCTACGTGGGGCAGGCACGTAATCGTTGTAATCATTATAATGCATGAAAAATCGAGAATTATAGTTGTTATTCCAGTACGATTGTTGTCTCGGAGGTGGAGTCATTTTCTTTGGCCTAACATCTTGCCTTCTGGGTCTCCAGTTGGATTCCCAATGATGTTGTTGATACTGCGCGGACACCTGCTTTCTTGATGGATAACGGGGCACCTGTATCCGATGCTGGCCTTGTTTATCTTGAAATCTTCTTGTACGGGCCTTTGTTGGTTGGATACAGCCTTTTTCCTGAATGACTGCTGGCGTTTATGATATGCTTGTGGGGCATGCTGTTGAGTACGCCTTCTGAGTGGCTGTTGGTTCCACTGTCTCGAATAGTAGAGTTGCGGGGGCGGAATGGCAGCTTTTGCTATTCGCGGTGCAATAGGTTCCTTCACAGAACTCGGAACTTCTTTTGATACAGGAATGGATTCCTCACTCTTGACGAATACCGTACTAGATTTTTCTTTGTTGGAGAACGAGTTGTACCCTAGGCCACGTTTATCATGAGCATGTTGCCCAGTGCTTAGGATCTCTTCCATTCTTTTAGAGGATTTCTCGAAAGATTTCAAGATTGTCTCTAATTCTCCTTCACGTTTCTCGAGAGATTTTACTTTGGCTTCGAGTAGAGCCAAATCATTTGTCTTGCTTTCAAGATGAGACTTAGTCTCATTTAGATTATGAGCAAGTTGATGATTGCTCTCCATGAGTTTTTCTAAATTGACTTTGCTGTTTTCGCAATCAACTGACATATTTTCGTAATTATTCTTCAGCAAGTCATTTTCTTCTTTCAGCTCTAAGTTAGAAATTTCAAGCTGTATGTTCTCTCCTTTCAATATCTCATGGGCCGTTTGAATGTTATTAAATTCATTCAGCATATTTTCAAAGGTATGAGATGCATTTATAGGAATAGTTGAGATAGAGCTTACCTCATCATCATCGCCGTCTTCATTTTCTTCTTTAACTTCGGCCATAGAGCACACATAAGCTCTATCCTCTAGCTCATCATCAGACGATTCACTATCAGTGACCACCTGAAGACATTCTTCGGTCTTTGTTGATGCGGGCGGAGCTTTTGATTCTCCAATGAAGGCTTTGAGTTTGTTCTTCATCCTGTTTCTCCAGTCATCAAACTCGTTAATGTGAAACATAGATATCTTATTTGAGATAAAGGTATCCATATTAGAGGATGGGAATTACAAAGACTGTTTTCGAAAATAAGTGTTTTTAAGGATCTAATTCAGTTAATAATACGACTGATTCTTTTTAGAATCAACCGCTCTCATACCAATTGTTGGTCCCTCCTGAGTATACTCGGTACAGCTTGGAAAATATTTAAGCAACAGGCTGTATAATTTTCTAATTCAGAGTGCATAGCGGATGTCTTAAAATAGAAGATATACTGTCGATACAGCAACTCGGTCTATTCTCCTGTTAGCTTGGTGCGTACAGGGTTTTGCAGTGTATACTTGTATAAATCACAATTATGAAAACAGTAACGGCGAAAGGTAAATAACACAGTATTTAAGTGGTTCGAGGTAAACCCCTCTACGTCCACTGGTCCTCCACACAGGAGTAAAATGTTTATTATAAATACTGCGTACACAACTATGTATTTATAATCAAACCTATCCTTGTATCGTTCACACAGAGTGATACAAAGAATGTCGCTTTCAACCGTTCACACAGATTGGTTAAAGCTTCCTTCTAGACTAGCTTCTTCACACACAGTTCTGAAGCTTCGTCTTCTTATTCGTCCCACACAGGTCAAAATAACTTGTTGAGTTCACATAGAGCTCAGTTTTTACACAAGGTAAAAGGTAGGTAACCAGGTAAGAACAGCAGTTTTGAATATGAAGTTCTTGAGAAGATGATGACTGTTCTTGATGTTGAGCACTGTATATCTCTTTTGATCTGATTTGCAGAAAGCTTCTGGAGATATGTTTTGCTCTGATGTATATAATGATAGCTTCTTCACTTGGTAACTTCAGTTTTTGTTATATATGATCTTCAACGCTCTTATGAGATATATATAGTCTTCTGAATAATATATCCGTTGAGATGTATCCGTTTGAATGAGATTTCGTTCCAACGGAATTATGACACGATCCGGATTTAGCGGGATTCTGAAGATCTCTGACAGCTTCAGTATTTAAATACTTTATCCTTTCAGTATTTAAATACTTCTTTATCAAACGGTACTTGACTTTGGTGAATACTAGAGATTCCTTTTCAAACGGTCTTCACTTATGTTCCGATATGAATGCTGTATCCACTAGAGCTGTAGGCATAAAAGAATAGTTAGGCGCTGTATGGAAGGGTGCTGTATTGAGGTTTCGAGACAGCTTCCATACTTGGCTTTTAACTGAGATTCTGTTACTGAATTTTAGTAGCGCGAGAGCTTTGCTGTATGCTGGCTCTATGATAAGGTCTTCGATACAGGATTGCAACTTCAACCCGCTTTCGATACAGGGCTTACTGTATCAAGCTTTTGTTTGGCAATTATCAAAACAATATTATTTATCCCAACAATTTCCCCCTTTTTGATAATTTCCAAAACTAGTTTGATGATTCAAAAACTTTTTGATCATGCCAAGGTTTTGATACCAAAAACCTCTTCAAGCTAAAACAATTTCCCCTTTTTCGATAGCCTCTTGATGACAACTTCGATATAGGAGATGACTTAATTTTCCCAACAGTTTCCCTCTTTATTTGATAGTTTCTTCAGCAGGCTTCTTGATCTTCTGTCAAATGATCTGGTCTTCAGCACTTAGTTTAAAAGAAATGTGAACTGCTCGCAGGCAAGTTCTAACATGATAGGAAAGTTTATTACATCTTAAACTTATGATTGGCGCGCAGGCACAATCTTACATTTGTGATCTAGTTGAGTACAACTAAACTATGAACTGTTCGTAGACGAGTTCTTATAGCAATACATAGTAGAATAAATTTATCAATCATAATTGATGTCCTGTTGTGGAAATAATATAGTGTTCTTCCTTAAAGGTACATACAGGATTCAATTTATGTTCGGATTAACGCTGTATTCATGGGTCATACTGTATTCCCCCTTAATTAATGCACACGTCAGCTGTAGGAAGGTTTCATGCCTTCTTAGTCCTACAGTGCTGTCTTGACTGTTCTGAGTGTACAGTTAATTAATGGAAGATACTGTATTCATGGGTCTTACAGCATTCCTCCTCACTTAATGAGTAAAAGCATAAAAACTTACAGGGATTTCTGGCTGTAGCGTTTCTAATTCATGTCGACGCATGGATATCAAGTAACTTTGGTTCCTGGTGTGATATTGCCTTTTGGTACCCAAATTTGCCGGGCAACAATTTGTTTGTTGTAGGCTACTTTTGGTCCATTATATCGATATCTACGTGGGGCAGGCACGTAGTCGTTGTAATCATTATAATGCATGAAAAATCGAGAATTATAGTTGTTATTCCAGTACGATTGTCGTCTCGGAGGTGGAGTCATTTTCTTTGGCCTAACATCTTGCCTTCTGGGTCTCCAGTTGGATTCCCAATGATGTTGTTGATACTGTGCGGACACCTGCTTTCTTGATGGATAACGGGGCTCCTGTATCCAGTGCCTAGGCGTCTTTGTCTTGAAATCTTCGTACGGGCCTTTGTTGGTTGGATCTGACCTTTTCTGAATGACTGCTGGCGTTTATGATATGCTTGTGGAGCATGCTGTTGAGTACGCCTTCTGAGTGGCTGTTGGTTCCACTGTCTCGAAGAGTAGAGTTGCGGGGGCAGAATGGCAGCTTTTGCTGTTCGCGGTGCAACAGGTTCCTTCACAGAACTCGGAACTTCTTTTGATACAGGAATGGATTCCTCACTCTTGACGAATACCGTACTAGATTTTTCTTTGTTGGAGAACGAGTTGTACCCTAAGCAACGTTTATCATGAGCATGTTGCCCAGTGCTTAGGATCTCTTCCATTCTTTTAGAGGATTTCTCGAAAGATTTCAAGATTGTCTCTAATTCTCCTTCACGGTTCTCGAGAGATTTTACTTTGGCTTCGAGTAGAGCCAAATCATTTGTCTTGCTTTCAAGATGAGACTTAGTCTCATTTAGATTATGAGAAAGTTGATGATTGCTCTCCATGAGTTTTTCTAAATTGACTTTGCTGTTTTTGCAATCAACTGACATATTTTCGTAATTATTCTTCAGCAAGTCATTTTCTTCTTTCAGCTCTAAGTTAGAAATTTCAAGCTGTATGTTCTCTCCTTTCAATATCTCATGGACCGTTTGAATGTTATTAAATTCATTCAGCATATTTTCAAAGGTATGAGATGCATTTATAGGAATAGTTGAGATAGAGCTTACCTCATCATCATCGCCGTCTTCATTTTCTTCTTTAACTTCGGCCATAGAGCACACATAAGCTCTATCCTCTAGCTCATCATCAGACGATTCACTATCAGTGACCACCTGAAGACATTCTTCGGTCTTTGTTGATGCGGGCGGAGCTTTTGATTCTCCAATGAAGGCTTTGAGTTTGTTCTTCATCCTGTTTCTCCAGTCATCAAACTCGTTAATGTGAAACATAGATATCTTGCTTGAGATAAAGGTATCCATATTAGAGGATGGGAATTACAAAGACTATTTTCGAAAATAAGTGTTTTTAAGGATCTAATTCAGTTAATAATACGACTGATTCTTTTTAGAATCAACCGCTCTGATACCAATTGTTGGTCCCTCCTGAGTATACTCGGTACAGCTTGGAAAATATTTAAGCAACAGGCTGTATAATTTTCTAATTCAGAGTGCGTAGCGGAAGTCTTAAAATAGAAGATATGCTGTCGATACAGCAACTCGGTCTATTCTCCTGTTAGCTCGGTGCGTACAGGGTTTTGCAGTGTTTACTTGTATAAATCACAATTATGAAAACAGTAACGGCGAAAGGTAAATAACACAGTATTTAAGTGGTTCGAGGTAAACCGCTCTACGTCCACTGGTCCTCCACACAGGAGTAAAATGTTTATTATAAATACTGCGTACACAACTATGTATTTATAATCAAACCTATCCTTGTATCGTTCACACAGAGTGATACAAAGAATGTCGCTTTCAACCGTTCACACATATTGGTTAAAGCTTCCTTCTAGACTAGCTTCTTCACACACAGTTCTGAAGCTTCGTCTTCTTATTCGTCCCACACAGGTCAGAATAACTTGTTGAGTTCACACAGAGCTCAGTTTTTACACAAGGTAAAAGGTAGGTAACCAGGTAAGAACAGCAGTTTTGAATATGAAGTTCTTGAGCAGATGATGACTGTTCTTGATGTTGAGCACTGTATATCTCTTTTGATCTGATTTGCAGAAAGCTTCTGGAGATATGTTTTGCTCTGATGTATATAATGATAGCTTCTTCACTTGGTAACTTCAGTTTTTGTTATATATGATCTTGCACGCTCTTATGAGATATATATAGTCTTCTGAATATTATATCCGTTGAGATGTATCCGTTTGAATGAGATTTCGTTCCAACGGAATTATGACACGATCCGGATTTAGCGGGATTCTGAAGATCTCTGACAGCTTCAGTATTTAAATACTTTATCCTTTCAGTATTTAAATACTTCTTTATCAAACGGTACTTGACTTTGGTGAATACTAGAGATTCCTTTTCAAACGGTCTTCAGTTCTGTTCCGATGTGAATGCTGTATCCACTAGAGCTGTAGGCATAAAAGAATAGTCAGGCGCTGTATGGAAGGGTGATGTATTGAGGTTTCGAGACAGCTTCCATACTTGGCTTTTAACTGAGATTCTGTTACTGAATTTTAGTAGCGTGAGAGCTTTGCTGTATGCTGGCTCTATGATAAGGTCTTCGATACAGGATTGCAACTTCAACCGGCTTTCGATACAGGGCTTCCTGTATCAATCTTTTGTTTGGCAATTATCAAAACAATATTATTTATCACAACAATGGATCTCAAGAAATAACTCCGACTGTCGAACATACCCCTCGGGCATATGAACAACCAGTCACAAACCGTCGAACATACCCAACCATAAATGGAGGATGAACGACCAAACAATATGGCTCAAAGATGGAAGTCATAGTATGCCCGATCCGGAAATGTGTCCGTGCACAAGCCACCCCGGGTATTGATCACATACACGTGTGGTCTTGTACCTAATTAGCCTCACGAACTACGTCTCGTGTGCACGGTTCAATGTGGAAATATCAACACATAACCATCATGTGCCCGGCTAAAAATCCTACACAATAACCAATCGGCACGCAGATATGACTCCATATATGCCACGATGCAACATGACAACGAAACTCAAAGAAATACATATCCAATAAGGATCAAAAGACTCACCGAAGTGAACAACAACAGACTGACAATGAAAAGTCAACACGACTAATCAATATCCAAAACATCAATCCTGGGATCATCATCCCCAAATGAATGACCAACACGATCTACGATCTCAATACAATAGTCCTGGGATCAACATCTCTCAACGAATAACCGATACAAAACTCGTTACACGAAACCTCAACATACACAACAACTCAACATACTAATTATCCACATGTCTAAACAAATACTTAGATTTACCTCAAAGCCGAGGACCATATCCATCAACATCCCCCAATGAGACGATCAACACAACGATTAATACCAACATTAGTCCTGGGATCAATATCCCTCAACGAACAACCAGTACGAATCTCAATATACGAAGCCTCAACATACAACATATACAACAACTCAACATAATAATTATCTCATAACTGAACAATACATAAATTACCTCAAAGCTGGAGACAACATCCTTTCCACGAACAACATGCCTGAATGAATACACAGTTATACAAATAATCTCAAATAAGGTACCATCCATTCAATACCAAAAATCTTTATCCCAATACTTATGTCATCACGATAACTATCCTCGATATCCGATATTCTATATCCTTGACCAAAGATAACTCACGTCTTCCTTGAACACAATTAAATCATATACCTTATGATTTAATACAACCAGAGCACGATATACAAACCATTATCCCGACAACTTACATTTCTAACAACATTGCTATACGAATTATAAATGAAATGAAAACGAAACCATTCATCAAATATTATAAACTGAACAAGTAGAAACTTGCCTCGATACCGATACCACGAAGTCGTTACCCAAAATCCATTGCCTTAGTCTACGAGCTCCTCAGCCCCAACCAAAAGCAATCTACTAACTCTTCGACTTCAACCGCAACACAACGGTCATAATCCATGATCAAAACATATCAACCTATTGCAATAATCGATTAACACACATTCGATAAAAATCAATAACCGACATATCCAATCAACAAACTCAACGGTTCAACGAAACCTCAATCATATACATAAAACCAAATAATCCAACTCAACAAATACGAACTCATATCCACAATACAAGCTGTAACTTGATGATCACAAATAACAATCAATAACCGATCAACAAACACAACGGTTCTACAATATCCCGATTAAACACATATCCAAACAATCCGAACCAATCAAACACGAGTTCAAAACCACAATACGATTCCACAATCCGAAGACATATCAATAATCAATTTAAACCAACAAGGGTCTAACATTACCGATTCCAAATTCAATCTTAAATACGGATACAAGTTTCCTCCTTGTAAATCATAATTAAACCAATTACCAATTATCATCATCAATCCGGACGATCCGATTAATTCAACATCATAGATAACCATATTCCAAGGGTTTCAAATAATTCATTTTCCGAATTGAACACTTGTTAAATACCTAGGAATTCTCAAACTCAAAAGTGAGTCATAATCTTATCAAATCCGGAATCATATTCGTATTCCTATACGAATATTGTACCAAAATACATAATTTAATTCTAAATGTGAATATTCCATATTCATATCCAAAACACCAACACTTTAAAATGTATTCATTAAATCAATGATCAATTGATCTCGACATTAAGGATTTTATAACATATTCGATTCCAACTTCAACTCCAAATACGAAGACAAAACTCTTTCTTGTTCATACTTGTAAATTCGTAGAAAACAATTTACCGATTATTATCCTGAATAATCACATTCCAAAATTATCCGAAATCCTTCCAAAATCATAACATGTAACTCAAGAGTTCTTCAAGAACACGAATGATCCAAATTCACGTTCATAATCCATAAAACAACATAACCCGATATTTTGTAACATCTAAACAACCCTTAATCATACTTGAAGGTGTATATAATCATGTTCTTCAACATATACTTCTCATAACATCATGAATCGCAACAAAACCACCAAGAACATCGAGAATACCACGATTCCATAATCATAATAACATAATCGAATCATTTGATCACCAATTCATTATCTTCCCTTAACAAAATTCTCGTAAATACCAAGAATCATCACAACAATATCAATTCAACCATCATTCATACGAAAACTTGTAGAATTTTCCATGTTCTACTCATTGAGACATTTCATCGAACACTTTGAAGGCATAGTCCAATTCAATCGATTATTCAAAGAAATACTCGAATTCGTTCCACAAAACTTCAAGAGTATTGAATGATTACGAGTTTACAATCAAGTTCGATCAACAATATGAATCAAAACGAAGCAAATCGGCCAAAACACCAAGAAACATCAAGAACATCCAAAAACCAAAAGTTTAGGTGTTCTTACCTTCGATCCGGGTGGAAGATGATGTTAATCCATGATTCCAACTTCTAAAACATGTTGTTATAAGTTGCTCTTACTCAAATCCATCAATTATTGCTGAAGGAATCGCGAAAAAATGAAGAAAAAATGAAAATGACGAAGTGACCCGGTCCAGGCCTTATATAAGCCGAGACCTGCCGGTACCTTACGTACGTAACCGGCCATGGCTTACGTACGTAACCAGCCATGGCCTGCTCACTGCCCAGTCCGTTCGGCACCCTTACGTACGTAACCGGCACCTGCTTACGTACGTAACTGGCCCTTACGGCCGTAACCGGCCACTGCCTTACGTACGTAATCAGCAAGTCCTAGCCATCCCTGCGAGTCACTGCCGACCGTAATCGGCCATCCATGCGAGTCACTGCCGACCATGCTCGGCCACTACAGGTCCTCTCGGCCACGACTCGGCCAGCCGCCCCGTAACGTACGTAACACTTATTCTGTTGCGCACGTAACACATACGTTGACTTGCTACAGTATTATACTCGTATTACGTACGTAATACACCCTGTATAATGTACGTAACTCCATCCATTGACTCACCTGTCCACATCTGCGCCGAAAGCCGCCGACCACGGGCCTCACTGTCCGATTCTTCTTGTTACGTATGTTATGTACACTATATAACGTACGTAAGCTAACACGTTTTACGTACGTAAGCTCCAAGGCTTAATGTACGTAATGGCTTTTATACTTCGCCAAAAATCCAACTGTTCCTGTCCGACGTCTCGACATACAAAATACAAACATACGGCATACTGAATACACATACTGAATCCAAAAATATTCTCATATGGTATACTTGATATCCAAATCAGTTCAACCTGATACAACATATCCTGAATATATCTGTCAATCCAAAATGGTAACCACACCAGTATAACTGTCTCGGTTCTCAATTTATTTTATCCATACTGTATAGATACTAAACCATACAGTATATCTCAGATATAATAACGCGAAAAATTTATACTGAAAATCCGGGTATTACATACTACCCCCCTTAAAATAAGTTTCGTCCTCGAAACTTGCGACCTGTCACCAACAACAGATAAATCCAAAACTTCCAACTCATCACAAAAACAATCAAGCGTCGCCACAAGCGAAATAACCAAACCAATATACTTACTGGTACGTGAAGCCGATGATCTCCCGTGATACTAGCACACGACTCCGACATGAAGTCTCAACACAACTAACACACACCAATATCATAAATAGCAATTTGAAAAGAATCTCAAAAATTTTGGAAACTCCAAAAATCGGTTCGACTCAAAAGTCAGAAAAAAATCATTTTCAAAAATCACGCTACTACCGTACCGGTAGAGCCACATAACACACACGCCTGGGTTTCACAAAACCCAAGCTCCGATACCATCTTCTGTAACACCCCCAAAACCATCCGGGATATTACAGCGCCGTGGGTCCTGCGTCGGAACCCACCAGGCTAAAAACCATTTCAAAGACGTTTAAAAATGCCAAAAGGCCACTGACGGTAATATTTTAAATACTCAAATATTTTCAAAAGCATAGTTTTCAAATACCGTCATAAAATAACATTTCAAAATACAAGGCGAAGTGCCAAATCTCGACAGTTCAAATGTACGTTAAGCCACCACTTAAACGTACCGATAAAATAATTTGGGAAAAAGAGTTTGACGAAAATAACCCAAGTTCGTAAAATGCCCAAAAGGCCATTTTAAAATACACACGAGTTGGTAAAAATACCAAAGAGCCATTTTGAAATATACACACGCAGTGGATAAATGCAGTTCAAAATACACATTTGCAGCGGAAATAAATGACCGGAATAGAATACTCAGTTCTCCGAAAACAAGCAACAGCCAGTATCACATCAGGAAGCTCATCCCTTCACGACCGCTAGTAGCTCGATCTCCGAGTACCTAAAAATAAAGCCCACGACGGCGTCAGCCACAATACTCAATAATGATACCGATCACATCATCATAAATAATTACATACCAATGTAATAATACTGTAAGAATACTACCAACGTAATCTTACCGTTATAACCTTACCAATCCATAATAATCCAATCCTTACCATAATCCACATTTTGCATCCTTGAATGACGAAATGAACTTAACAACAATTATCTGTATTAAATTTCAAAAATACCAACAATCCTCAAAACATCATCATAACTCATAATCATGAAATAATTCATCCGTGCCAAATCCTGTCCATCGGATTACACAATCAAAACTCAACCTGGATAAACCAACAGTACACAACATATTTGTAGATTAACTACCATATGATAATGATAACAAATCCCGAACATCGACGTACAGTCCGAATGCTTATACGATCAATAACCAGATCAACCAAAACATCACTGAGAATATCATCGACATGATAACTCCAATACGACCAATAAAGGATCACGATAATTGAGAATACCATCAACAAGGTAAATCTCGAACGCAATCAATGAAGGATCAACAATAACCGAGAATACCATCAACAAGGTAAACTCCAAATGATCAACAAAGGACCAACCATAACCGAGAATACCATCAACAAGGTAAACTCCAAATGATCAACAATAATGGATCTCAAGAAATAACTCCGACTGTCGAACATACCCCTCGGGCGTATGAACAACCAGTCACAAACCGTCGAACATACCCAACCATAAATGGAGGATGAACGACCAAACAATATGGCTCAAAGATGGAAGTCATAGTACGCCCAATCCGAAAATGTGTCCGTGCACAAGCCACCCCGGGTATTGATCACATACACGTGTGGTCTTGTACCTAATTAGCCTCACGAACTACGTCTCGTGTGCACAGTTCAATGTGGAAATATCAACACATAACCGTCATGTGCCCGGCTAAAAATCCTACACAATAACCAATCGGCATGCAGATATGACTCCAGATATGTCACGATGCAACATGACAACGAAACTTAAAGAAATACATATCCAATAAGGATCAAAAGACTCACCGAAGTGAACAACAACAGACTAACAATGAAAAGTCAACACGGCTAATCAATATCCAAAACATCAATCCTGGGATCATCATCCCCAAATGAATGACCAACACGATCTACGATCTCAATACAACAGTCCTGGGATCAACATCCCTCAACGAATAACCGATACAAAACTCATTACACGAAACCTTAACATATACAACAACTCAACATACTAATTATCCACATGACTGAACAAATACTTAGATTTACCTCAAAGCCGAGGACCATATCCATCAACATCCCCCAATGAGACGATCAACACAACCATTAATACCAACAATAGTCCTGGGATCAACATCCCTCAATGAACAACCAGTACGAATCTCAATATACGAAGCCTCAACATACAACATATACAACAACTCAACATAATAATTATCTCATAACTGAACAATACATAAATTACCTCAAAGCTGAAGACAATATCCTTTCCACGAACAACATCCCTGAACGAATACACAGTTATACAAATAATCTCAAATAAGGTACCATCCATTCAATACCAAAAATCTTTTCCCGATACTTATGTGATCACGATAACTATCCTCGATATCCGATATTCTATATCCTTGACCAAAGATAACTCACGTCTTCCTTGAACACAATTAAATCATATACCTTATGATTTAATACAACCAGAGCACGATATACAAACCATTATCCCGACAACTTACATTTCTAACAACACTGCTATACGAATTATAAATGAAATGAAAACGAAACCATTCATCAAATATTATAAACTGAACAAGTAGAAACTTGCCTCGATACCGATACCACGAAGTCGTTACCCAAAATCCATTGCCTTAGTCTACGAGCTCCTCAGCCCCGACCAAAAGCAATCTACTAACTCTTCGACTTCAACCGCAACACAACAGTCATAATCCACGATCAAAACATATCAACCTATTGCAATAACCGATTAACACACATTCGATAAAAATCAATAACCGACATACCCAATCAACAAACTCAACGGTTCAACGAAACCTCGATCATATACATAAAACCAAATAATCCAACTCAACAAATACGAACTCATATCCACAATACAAGCTGTAACTTGATGATTACAAATAACAATCAATAACCGATCAAAAAACACAACAGTTCTACAATATCCCGATTAAACACATATCCAAACAATCTGAACCAATCAAACACGAATTCAAAACCACAATACGATTCCACAATCCGAAGATCATATCAATAATTAATTTAAACCAACAAGGGTCTAACATTACCGATTCCAAATTCAATCTTAAATACGGATACAAGTTTCCTCCTTGTAAATCATAATTAAACCAATTACCGATTATCATCATCAATCCGGACGATCCGATTAATTCAACATCATAGATAACCATATTCCAAGGGTTTCAAATAATTCCATTATCCGAATTGAACACTTGTTAAATACCTATGAATTCTCAAACTCAAAAGTGAGTCATAATCTTATCAAATCCGGAATCATATTCGTATTCCTATACGAATATTGTACCAAAATACATAACTTAATTCGAAATGTGAATATTCCATATTCATATCCAAAACACCAACACTTTAAAATGTATTCATCAAATCAATGATCAATTCATCTCGACATTAAGGATTTTATAACATATTCGATTCCAACTTCAACTCCAAATACGAAGACAAAACTCCTTCTTGTTCATACTTGTAAATTCGTAGAAAACAATTTACCGATTATTATCGTGAATAATCATATTCTAAAATTATCCGAAATCATTCCAAAATCATAACATGTAACTCAAGAGTTCTTCAAGAACACGAATTATCCAAATTCACGTTCATAATCCATAAAACAACATAACCCGATGTTTTTTAACATCTAAACAACCCTTAATCATAATTGAAGGTGTATATAATCATGTTCTTCAACATATACTTCTCATAACATCATGAATCGCAACAAAACCACCAAGAACATCGAGAATACCACGATTCCATAATCATAATAACATAATCGAATCATTTGATCACCAATTCATTATCTTCCCTTAACAAAATTCTCGTAAATACCAAGAATCATCACAACAATATCAATTCAACCATCATTCATACGAAAACGTGTAGAATTTTCCAAGTTCTACTCATTGAGATATTTCATCGAACACTTTGAAGGCATAGTCCAATTCAATCGATTATTCAAAGAAATACTCGAATTCGTTCCACAAAACTTCAAGAGTATTGAATGATTACGAGTTTACAATCAAGTTCAATCAACAATATGAATCAAAACGAACTAAATCGGCCAAAACACCAAGAAACATCAAGAACATCCAAAAACCAAAAGTGTAGGTGTTCTTACCTTCGATCCGGGTGGAAGATGATGTTAATCCATGATTCCAACTTCTAAAACATGTTGTTATAAGTTGCTCTTACTCAAATCCATCAATTCTTGCTGAAGGAATCGCAAAAAAACGAAGAAAAAATGAAAATGCCGAAGTGACCTGGCCCGTGCCTTATATAAGCCGAGACTCACGGTACCTTACGACGTAACCGCCATGGCTTATGTACGTAATCGCCATGGCCTCGCCATCGCCTAACTGCTCGGCACTTACGTACGTAATCGCACTGCTTACGACGTAATCGCCCTCACGGCCAGAATCGCCACCGCTTACGTACGTAATCAGCCAGTCCTAGCCATCCCTGCAAGTCACTGCCGACCGTAATCGGCCATCCATGCGAGTCACTGCCGACCATGCTCGACCACTATAGGTCCTATCGGCCACGACTCAGCCAGCTGCCCCGTAACGTACGTAACACTTATTCCGTTGCGTACGTAACACGTACGTTGACTTGCTACAATATTATACTCGTATTACGTATGTAATACACCCTATATAACGTACGTAACTCCATCCATTGACTCACTTGTTCACATCTGCGCCAAAAGCCGCCGACCACGGGCCCCACTATCCGATTCTTCTTGTTACGTAGGTTATGCACACTATATAACGTACGTAAGCTAACACATTTTACGTACGTAATCTCCAAGGCTTATCGTACGTAATGGCTTTTATACTTAGCCAAAAATCCAACTATTCCTGTTCGACGTCTCGACATACAAAATACAAACATACGGCATTCTGAATACACATACTGAATCCAAAAATATTCTCATATGGTATACCTGATATCCAAATCAGTTCAACCTGATACAACATATCCTGAATATATCTGCCAATCCAAAACGGTAACCACACCAGTATAACTATCTCGGTTCTCAATTTATTTTATCCATACTGTATAAATACCAAACTATACAGTATATCTCAGATAAAATAACGCGAAAAATTTATACTGAAAATTCGGGTATTACACTGTAATACCCGGTTGTAATTCAGTCATTATCATTCAGTAATTGGATTCCGTAATTTTATTTTTTGGTGGAAGTCCATCTTAGCGACTCTATTGTTACCTTTTGATCATTTTGAGAATGTTTAATTCTACACTTTTTGTCATCCGAGTTCGTCTCGGTGTCGTTCTGTTGAATTCAGTGTTCTTTAGTGACTTTTCCGCGTATGAGTTCGACTTTGTTAAATAATCATTAATTTTTGGAAACTCCAAAAATTCTGAATCTTTGTAATGTTATAAATCATCGAGTTAGCTTTCCAATGGTTGAAACGGTGAGTCAATCGTATTCCGGACGAGGGAGTTATGGTCGAAATAGCTAAGTCACTCTCATTTCCAGTTTTTGGCCGAGCACTCTGTACCTTGTGCCGCGGCACATGCCGGCAGGGCCGCGGCACACTGCCGAGTCACTTCCGCGGCACACCTGTCCGGGCCGCGGAACACTCGTGTTGCATTTTCGGCCAAACCCGTCTGTACCTTGTGCCGCGGCACATGCCGATGGGGCCGCGGCACATGCCGATGGGGCCGCGGCACACTGCCGAGTCACTGCCGCGGCACACTCGTCCGTGCCGCGGCACGCTGCCGATCACTGCCGGCAGATTTGGCCCTGTGCCGTGGCACACTTCGGCTGGACCGCGACACACAGGGCAGTCAACTCTATAATTGTGTTTTTTGAGCGAGATTCAGCTCATTTCTTCCATCTTCTTCAACATTCGAGAGAGAGAGAGAGAGAGAGAGAGAGCTTGAGGGGAGATACTTTTCATCATCCATCACTTGAGGGTTTGATTTTCTTCATTTCCGATCGATCGTGAAGCCCGGATAGTCGATCTAACGCGTGTTCTTCGGATCAAAATGCTTGAATCTTCAAGAGGTAATTTCTTCAACATCTTGGATTTCGATTTTGTATTGAAAGATGGTGTTTTGGGTGTTAAGATCATGTTGTATGAAGTGATATACGCATGATTATGGATATGTTAGATTATTCATTAGATTATTGAAGGATTATTCAAGAACACTTTGAATGTTGAGTTGGATTTGGGGGTTTTCGATTAATTGTTGTTGAAATCACAATTTTGGATATTCATAATGGATTATTGATCGTATTGAAGATGCTTTGTTGGTTTGAAACACTTCTTGCGGATTTGATGTTGGTATTTTCGAGGTTTGGTTATAAACAATCGAAGTTTGGCCACAAAGTGTTCGATATAATGCCTCAATGATTTTGGTTTAATCGTATCGACGTTTTGAGTTCGTTATATTCGTGTTTGATACGTGTATTGAACGGATTATTGGTAATTGTGTTATTCAAGGTTGTTCGAGCGACCGATATCTCAATTAGGACGTTATTCGTGGAAGTTTTATCCTTGTCAACAAACCGAGGCAAGTACTCTAATTAGAATTGTTTATATTATGACAGTTATGATGTGATTGTATTGTGTAAATGTGTTGTGATTATATATCCACCATGCATTGATCCGACGGGAATCATCATGGGAATCTATAGCTGTGTGCGCTGGATCATTGGACAGGTAGTTCCACCATGTGTTGGTCCGACGGGATCATCATGGGAATCTATAGCTGTGTGCGCTGGATCGTTGGAATACCATCAGTATGTTGGAAACTGTTATTATATGATATGTGTTGTTGATATTTTCTCGTTGGAGAAACTTGTTACGATATAATTGTTGATTATATCACTGTTGTATGATTATTGTACTTGTACTAGCATCGTTGTGCTAACCCCTGAGGGGGTGAACATTTGTTTATGTTCAGGATCCAAGAGAGCAGGGAAATAACCACAGAAGCTGCATGATGACGAGGGTGCAGAGTGATGTTCCAGCCGGGTTTTATTGTCTGTTGTTTGTTGGTTATTTCAATAAGTACTCGAGTGCGTCGTCAGTTTTAGACATTTGGATTTTGGTGATGTATTAATAACCCTTCATTGGATAATTGTATTCTCGGTATTGAATAAGACCGTTGTATTTTATTTCAGTAATTTCATAAGTTAGTATTTGTTATTGTCATTTCGCTTCTTCAGCCTTGTAAATTCTTACGTAAAGGATTTACGGCGCTGTAATATTCCTGAATATATCGGGGGTGTTACAGAATATGGTATCGGAGCTAAGACTATGGATATCTTGGCCATTGGGTTAAAATAGGGGTCATTTACGTCTTTTGAGGTAACCGGCCGTGAATGACATCACTGTACTGCCTACGTCTTCATGCGAAAGGTGGTTGTAAGTTCCTAAACTCTATCTCGTTATTTACATGTTGTATCTCCTTATACTTAAACATTAGAACGATGTTGTTTCCTGTATATTGAGTATTTATACTTACAGTATGTTGAGAGGCGGACGTGGACGTGGTCGCGGTCGTGGACGCGGACGAAGGAATGCTGAAAGGGAAGCGTCACCTTCTAATCAGGCCAGTCATAGCTCAGGCGAGCCACAATGATCTATCAATAACGAACCGGAACCTGCTGTACCAGAAATCCTTCGTCAAGTTGTGAACCATATGACTCAGTTCGCTCAGGTCGTGGACCGAATGCAAGTGGCGGCGGGATTTCAGCAGGGAGATGGACAACAAAGGATTCCAGAAATGGGAAATCGAGGTGACCGATGGTTACAAGAGGTGGCGAAGATGCAACTACCCAAATTTGACGGCTTTCTCGAAACTCCCACATGGGACCATTGGTTGAAGGAACTGGAGAAAATTTTTGCTGGAATAAATTGCCCAGACGATAGAAGAGCTCCTATTGCTCAGTACTTTTTGATATGGGAAGCATCCGAGTGGGGGGAAGCTATCCGACCTGCAGATCATGATGCTGATTGGACAGAAGATAAAATGATGATGGAAGCTCAGTACTGCTCTCGTCCTGTGAGGGAAGCCAAAGTTCGGGAGTTTTTCTCCGCTCAGCCATCAGACGAACCCGTATCCCACACCATTAAGACGTTTAATCAGCAGTTAGCGTTTGTTCAACATCTGGTCAGAACAGATGCAGAGATGATGATTCACTTTGAAATGAGGATGAAACCAGAAATCCAGAGGTACATGTTCGGTTTTGAATGTACCACTCTCCGTCAATACCAGGATAAGGCGTTGGCGTACGAAATCAAAGAAGCAGCAATGGAGAAGTTTATGGAGTCAAAGAAGCAGAAAGTCTCTGGTACTTTTACAGAGCACAAGAACAATGGGCCTCGCAAAGCCCAGTCATCAGTTCATTCTTTCAAGAATCCTCCGCACCTATCTAAGAGCGGAAAGAATTTCGGAACAATGTCAGCCACGACGGATACAGCTAGGAAGTGCTTTAACTGTGGTCGCCCAGGCCACCTTTGGCGTGATTGTTTGCGCACCCCAATTACATGTTTTGATTGCGGACAGGAAGGGCACCGTGCGATGTTTTGCAAGGATGCCACCAAGTACCATGGAACCCGTACATCACAGCCAGTTCAGAAGGAAGCTAGTATCCAACAGACGCAACAAAGTGTTCAAATGCCTCAAAATTTTAGCTGCGGACGAGGCAGAGGACAGTGGGACCGAAGGGGTACATCGAGTGCCGGATCTACTCCCCCACGTCTGTACGAGATGAGGAGGACAGACGATCAGGATGCTTCTGTCACATCAGGTACTGTTCAAATCCTTTCCCAGCCAGTTACCGTTTTATTCGATACGGGAGCTACGCATTCATTTATATCCTCATCTTGTGTAAATCGTTTGAATATTTCTGGTTTTCATTACTGTGAACCTTATGTTGTTGGTTTACTGAGTGGAGAGAGGATTGTTGGGAACTTAGAGACTAGAGATTTCCCTGTATTATTTGGGGGCAGAGAGTGGCTCTCAAATCTAATTGTAATAGAAATGCAAGGAGACGACCTGATACTCGGAGATGATTGGCTTAATCGTTATGGAGCTATTGTAAACTACCGAAGAAGGAATATTTCTCTGATCGCTGACGATGGTTCCGAAATACTATTTGAGGGATGGAAATCGGGAAGCTCAGGAAAGTTGATCAAAGCGATGAAAGTCACAATCAAATGTGGTCAGACGGATCTTGGTGCTATGCAATGAAGAAAGAAGACAAAATTGTGGAACTTTCATCCATTCCTATTGTGAACGAATTTCCAGATGTATTTCCTGACGAGTTACCTGGACTACCTCCACGAAGGGATGTAGAATTTACCATTGAGCTGGAACCCGGAGCCACACCAATTTCTAAGGTGCCGTATCGTATGGCACCTACTGAGATGTATGAACTGAAAAAGAAGCTGAAGGAGTTACTGGACAAAGGCTATATCCAGCCAAGCGTTTCGCCCTGGGGAGCGCCAGTTCTTTTTGTCCGAAAGAAGGATGGATCGCTTCGATTGTGCATCGACTATCGAGAACTGAACAAGATGACGATTAAGAACAAGTATCCGTTGCCACAAATTGATGATCTGTTTGACCAGTTGCAAGGAACAATAGTGTTTTCTAAAATCGATCTGAGATCAGGATACCATCAGCTGAGGATGAAGGAATCTGATGTTCCGAAATCAGCGTTCAGAACTCGCTACGGATATTATGAGTTTGTAGTGATGCCGTTTGGTCTCACTAACGCACCTGCTATATTCATGCAATTGATGAACCGAGTGTTCATCGAATATTTGGATAAATTTGTGGTCGTGTTCATTGATGACATTCTGGTGTATTCTAAGAGCCCGGAAGAGCATGCGCAGCATTTGCGAATTGTATTAGAACTTTTGAGAAGCGAGCAACTGTACGCCAAACTCTCTAAGTGTGAATTCTGGCTAAAGGAAGTAATGTTCCTCGGTCATGTGGTATCAGCTGAAGGAGTCCGAGTAGATCCTCAGAAGATCAAAGCGATTTTGGATTGGAAGCCTCCAAAGAACGTGAAAGAAGTCCGAAGTTTCTTAGGACTTGCTGGGTATTATCGTCGGTTCGTGGAAAGGTTTTCCAAAATCTCCCGCCCACTTACTCGACTCCTGCAGAAAACTCAAAAGTTTGAGTGGAACGAGTCGTGTCAAATTAGTTTTGATGAATTGAAGGAGAGATTGACGACAGCACCAATTTTATCACTTCCACAGGGGACTGGAGGATTCATAGTTTACAGTGATGCTTCGAACCAAGGACTTGGATGCGTATTGATGCAGAATGATAAGGTGATCGCTTATGCTTCACGACAGCTGAAACCTTATGAAGTAAATTACCCAACACATGATTTAGAGCTAGCGGCAGTAGTTTTTGCTTTGAAGATCTGGATATATTACTTGTACGGGACTCACTGCCAGATCTTTACTGATCACAAGAGTCTCAAATACATCTTCAGTCAGAAAGAGCTGAACATGCTGCAAAGAAGATGGTTAGAGCTGATTAAGGACTACGACTTGGAGATTTTGTATCATCCAGGCAAAGCAAATGTGGTGGCAGATGCACTTAGCCGCAAGCCTATTTCTATTCAGATGCTAGAGACTCTAACTTCCCAACTTAGCCTTCAACGAGAGATGATTAGAGAAGGAATTGAAGTGTGGTTACAAAGAGTGCAAGGACAACTGTGCGTGATCGAATTAACTTCGTCATTAACCAAAGAAATCAAATCTAGTCAGGCAGATGATCCTCTGATGATTCGGTTACGTGTTGAAGTGATCAAGGAAAAGGCCCCCGGATTCCTAATTCATGATGATGGAGTTTTGAGATTTCAGAACCGACTCTGCGTTCCTGATGTTGATGTTCTGAAACAGACGATTATGAAGGAAGCTCACCGCTCGCCCTATTCTATCCACCCGGGCACCAGTAAGATGTATAAGGACTTGAAACAAAATTTCTGGTCGGGCAACATGAAGAAAGATGTAGCAGACTATGTTTCGAAATGCTTGACTTGTCAGCAGGTTAAGATCGAGCATCAACGACCTGCCGGGATGTTGAAGACGCTTCCGATTCCTGAATAGAAGTGGGAAGACATATCGATGGACTTTATTACTAGTATGCCGAGAACTAAGACAGGAATGAACATGATTTGGGTGATAGTTGATCGTTTAACCAAATCAGCTCATTTTCTAGGCATTAAGGATACGTGGGGACCGGAGAGGTTGGCACAAGTATTTATTTCGGAGATAGTTCGATTGCATGGCACACCGAAGACCATTATTTCTAATCGAGACGGCCGTTTTGTGTATCATTTTTGTAAAGCAGTTCATAAGGCCTTGGGGACCGAATTAAACTTCAGTACAGCTTATCACCCGCAGACTGACGGACAATCCGAAAGGACCATTCAAACGGTGGAAGACATGCTAAGAGCCTGTGCCTTAGAATGGTCAAACGATTGGGAAACTCATCTACCGTTGATTGAATTTACTTACAACAATAGTTGGCATGCTTCCATTAAGATGGCACCGTTTGAGGCATTCTACGGGAGGAGATGTAGATCGCCCCTATGTTGGGATGATTCATCAGACTTAATCGGGACAGAACCAGAGTTGATCGTACAGACTCGAGAGATGATAGCCTTGATTCGTGAAAGGCTGCTGACCGCCCAGAGTCGCCAAAAATCTTATGCAGACGTACGCCGTCGCCCTTTGGAGTTCAGTATGGGAGACCACGTGCTTTTAAAGGTTTCCCCTACTCGAGGAATCTTTCGTTTCGGAAGGAAAGGAAAGCTGAGTTCGAGATATATCAGACCATTTGAAATCCTTGAGAGAGTTGGAGAGTTGGCATACAGATTGGCATTGCCGCCGTCATTGTGCCATGTTCATAACGTGTTCCACGTATCCCAGTTACGGAGGTATATACTGGACCCTAGTTATGTCAATAATTTCGGGGAGATCGAAATCGCTCAGGATGGGACGTTTGAAGAAAGACCGGTCAAGATACTCGAGAGTCTAGTTAAATAGTTGAGGAACAAACCAATCGTTTTGGTCAAAATTCAGTGGTCTAGACACGGAGTCGAAGAGGCTACTCGGGAAACCGAGGATAGTATGCGGGAGAGTTATCCCGAGTTGTTTGACCCTTAGTTTAGGGGACGAAACTCTTTTAAGGGGGGTGTATGTAATACCCGGTTGTAATTCAGTCATTATCATTCAGTAATTGCATTCGGTAATTTTATTTTTTGGCGGAAGTCCATCTTAGCAACTCTATTGCTACCTTTTCGTCATTTCGAGAATGATTAATTCTACACTTTTTGTCATCCGAGTTCGTCTCGGTGTCGTTCTGTTGAATTCAGTGTTCTTTAGCGACTTTTCCGCGTATGAGTTCGACTTTGTTAAATCACCATTAATTTTTGGAAACTCCAAAAATTCTGAATCTTTGTAATATTATAATGCATCGAGTTAGCTTTCCAATGGTTCAAACGGTGAGTCAATCGGAGTCCAGACGAGGGAGTTATGGTCGAAATAGCTAAGTCACTCTCATTTCCAGTTTTTGGCCGAGCACTCTGTACCTTGTGCCGCGACACATGCCGACAGGGCTGCGGCACACTGCCGAGTCACTGCCGCGGCATAACCATCCGGGCCGCGGCACACTCGTGTTGCATTTTCGGCCAAACCCGTCTGTACCTTATGCCGCGGCACATGCCGACGGGGCCGCGGCACACTGCCGAGTCACTGCCGCGGCACACTCGTCCGTTCCGCGGCACGCTGCCGATCACTGCCGGCAGATTTGGCCCTGTGCCGCGGCACACTTCGGCTGGGCCGCGGCACATAAGGCAGTCAACTCTATAATTGTGTTTTTTGAGCGAGATTCAACTCATTTCTTCCATCTTCTTCAACATTCGAGAGAGAGAGCTTGAGGGGAGATACTTTTCATCATCCATCACTTGAGGGTTTGATTTTCTTCATTTCCGTTCGATCATGAAGCCCGGATTCTTCGGATCAAAGTGCTTGAATCTTCAAGAGGTAATTTCTTCAACATCTTAGATTTCAATTTTGTATTGAAAGATGATGTTTTGGGTGTTAAGATCATGTTGTATGAAGTGATATACGCATGATTATGGATATGTTTGATTATTCATTGGATTATTGAAGGATTATTCAAGAACACTTTGAATGTTGAGTTGGATTTGGGGGTTTTCGATTAATTGTTGTTGAAATCACGATTTTGGATATTCATAATGGATTATTGATCGTATTGAAGATGTTTTGTTGGTTTGAAACACTTCTTGGGGATTTGATGTTGGTATTTTTGAGGTTTGGTTATAAACAATCTAAGTTTGGCCACAAAGTGTTCGATATAATGTCTCAATGATTTTGGTTTAATCGTATCGACGTTTTGAGTTCGTTATATTCGTGTTTGATACGTGTATTGAATGGATTATTGGTAATTGTGTTATTCAAGGTTGTTCGAGCGACCGATATCTCAATTAGGACGTTATTCGTGGAAGTTTTATTCTTGTCAACAAACTGAGGCAAGTACTCTAAATTAGAATTGTTTATATTATGACAGTTATGATGTGATTGTATTGTGTAAATGTGTTGTGATTATATGTCCACCATGCGTTGATCCGACGGGAATCATCATGGGAATCTATTGTTGTGTGCGCTGGATCATTGGACAGGTAGTTCCACCATGTGTTGGTCCGACGGGATCGTTGGAATACCATCAGTATGTTGGAAACTATTATGATATGATATGTGTTGTTGATATTTTCTCGTTGGAGAAACTTGTTACGATATAATTGTTGATTATATCACTGTTGTATGATTATTGTACTTGTACTAGCATCGTTGTGCTAACCCCTGTGGGGGTGAACATTTGTTTATGTTTAGGATCCAAGAGAGCAGGGAAACAACCACAGAAGCTGCATGACGACGAGGGTGCAGAGTGATGTTCCGGCCGGGTTATATTGTCTGTTGTTTGTTGGTTATTTCAATAAGTACTCGAGTGCGTCGTCAGTTTTAGACGTTTGGATTTTGGTGATGTATTAATAACCCTTCATTGGATAATTGTATTCTCGGTATTGAACAAGACTGTTGTATTTTATTTCAGTAATTTCATAAGTTAGTATTTGTTATTGTCATTTCACTTCTTCAGCCTTGTAAATTCTTACGTAAAGGATTTACGGCGCTGTAATATTCCTGAATATATCGGGGGTGTTACATACACTCCCCGACTCATAGAAGACATTCAAGCCGTTTCTGAACGTAAAATCAGAGGAAGATGTGAGCCACAATCACAACTACTCTACATACGCGTAAGTATCTTTTATTTTTGTCGTATGGTGAGATTTTCCTAATAAAAAAATGTGATACGCGATAAATGCATTCATTATTCTATTGAGTAGTTGAAGCGCAATCAATGCAATCACAAACTTGTTAAACAATTTTTCCTCATTTTTCTTCTATAAATAAACATTGTGCTTGTTTCTTTTATTCATCCCTCAAACTTGTGCTTTTTTTTTTCCTTTTTTTCTATAATAAATTTCTTTTCAAAAATGGAATCATCATCTTCCACAAAAAGATTTAACTCAGTCTGCATTTTTGGTGGATCTAGTTATGGAAAAGAGGCATGCTTTACTGAAGCAGCCCACAACTTGGGTCGTACTTTAGGAGAAAAATGCATTCATGTAGTTTACGGAGGAGGAAGTCTAGGATTAATGGGACGACCTGCTGCTTCTGCCTATATGGAAGGAGTAAGAGTGTTGGGAATAATTCCAAAACCTCTGGCTGAAAGTAAAATCACCGGGGCAACTATTGGAGATGAATTTAGATATGTAAATATGCAAGATCGCATAACTCACATGATAAATATTTCTGGCGCCTTTATCACCCTTCCAGGTGGTTTTGGCACCCTTGAGGAACTTTTTCATGTGGTTACCAGAGCCCAGCTAAATGTTCATCAAAACCCAATAGGTCTGCTTAATGTCAATGGTTTCTTTGATGGTTTACTATCTTTCATCGACTACTCTACTGAAAAAGGTTTTATTTCCGAGCATGCTAAACGAATCATAGTCGTTGCAACAACACCAGAAGAGCTAATCAAAAAACTCATTGGATTTGTTCCTCAACCAGATCCAGCTCTAGCTAATATTGTCTGGATGGAAGATCTCACCGTGAGAAAACGAAAAGTGGATTCATTCATCTCCCTTTGATACCCTATACCAGACCTCTTGTTATTTTTACTTTCTGTCGTGTGTAAAAATCGTGCTAAATGATGGCAGCTTAAGGAGTTTCTTTTTGATCTCTTGATGCGCATCTATTCGCGATTTATGTATTGTTATTTTTATTGCCGTATTTTTTTTTATTTTTAATAAAAGCATTGATGGCAGCGTAAGGCGACTCTTCGGACTTTCCTAAAGCGCATCTTAAAAATTGTGTTATACTTCCGGGTATATTTTATTTTTTTATTTTTTTTGTTGTTGTTGTTTGCCTCGTATTTTTTTTCATGCAGATCCAAAAAGGCGTAGCTCAAGCATCAATTTTCATAACAGGGAGTATTTTTTTTCTCTCTCTTGCTTTTTATTATTTTTTTTAAAACCGAGGACGGTTTCTTTTTCAAGTTTGGGGGTGGTATGTTTTGACTCTTTTGGTGTGTGGTATTTTGGTGTGTTTAGCTTTGATTATTGTGGTGTGTGTTGATTATTTTTGTTATTTGGCTTTAATTTTTTTAATGTATATTTATATATATTTATTTTGTTTATTTGTGAGATTTCTATATCTGGCCATAACATCAATAATGTAACACCCCGAGATATTCGAAGTATGTTACAGCGCCGTGGACCCCTACATGGGACCCACCAGGCTACAATCGAGAAAACACCACTCGACTAACCATCTCGGTTAGCGAGGACACATTTAAATGATATGACATATAAAGATACGCCCGGAGCAACCGGCGAAATAAGCATCATCCGACAATGTAACAATTTAAAGTAATACAATACGTAGTTTGCAATGAAAAGCCTAAGTACTCGCGAGTACAATCTATAAGTTTATAACTTTGGGAACAACCATATCGAAATAGACAAAGGAAATAAGATGACCCAAATGCACATGTCAATGACCCTCGCCAACATCCTCGTACTGTCCCGGTGCTCGCTCGTCCGGATAATCATAACCTGAAATCCATAACAAGAATTTCCCCAAAACGGGTCCCCAAAGGGGTTAGCAATTACGCTAGTACAAGTAATCAAGGCAAACCAATCGCTTACACATTTTCATAGTACATGCACCAATATCATTTCAAAAACCAAAACCAGACATGTCTTTTCCGGAAACAAACAGTCAAACAATTTGCTTTGGGAACAGAGTAATATCATAGATCCCGCCCGAGGCCTCTAAGGACCCTCCCGAGCTGGCCATATTATAAAACAAAACACGCACGTGCATCGCCTTGGGAACAGAGTAATATCATAGATCCCGCCTGAGGCCTCTAAGGACCCTCCCGAGCTGGCTAGCTAAACAAACTCATGAATCCAGGACTCAACCCTTTGGATTCCCTCTGTGATCCTGTCGGACCAACCCGAGGTGAGCAAATCACACACAAAATACATTACCATTCCACGTTAAGCATAAAGGTTTCCAAAAATACTGGCCTTGAATAATTGATGACGCAACGAACGGAAAGGAGAATCACCGACGAACGCTAGGAATCAATGGAACCGAACCTAACGATTCGAAGAACATAATTACAACCAACTCTAGACGAATACGGGAATGGATTGCACCCGAAAACACGCCTACGATTCATGTATATTCGTACAACAATAACAACGAGGGCGGACCACAACCAAACCCTCTCGATTCCGTAAAACCATGAAAATATACTATGAATCCTTAGGTAAACTAATGATATTGACAAGTTTAATCATATTCATCATGAATCCACCAACAAAACGGAACGAATCGGAAGAAATTCCCAAAACCCCCCAATTTACCCAAAAGTAGGGTTCTAAGAGATTTAACTTGGATTAGGATGAAAGATTCGTGTTGATGTTGTTATAATACACCAAGAACTCAAGAAAGATGTTGGATGAGATGATTGGAGGAAGAAATCGCCCGGAATCGCCTTAGCCGCGGAGAGGAGGAAGAAATGAGAAATTATGATTATCTCGGTCAACTCCTTGGTTTATATAGCCAGGGAGTGTTAGCGCGCGCTAACTCCTCAAGGTTAGCGTGCGCTAGCGGGATAAAATTCCAATCCATACAGTTAGCGTCCCAGTCCAGTAGCCAGATTTATGGCTGTTAGCGTGCGCTACTCCAAATGTAGCGTGCGCTAATAATGTAATACCCTCGCCTTTAATATTGTATTTCATGATTTAAGTTAAGTATTGTTGCACCATATCTGTGATGTGTAGCATGTACCGACGAATTATGTTAAGTTGGATTCATGGTCATTCATACTATATTAGTTGTTGGGTGATATTGCGAAAATTCCATTTATGCTCGTTATAGTACTTAACGTACGTTAACATGTATTCTTAACGTACGCTATGAAGGCCGCCTTACGTACGTAACACCGATACGTTAACGTACGTAATGCGGAAGATTCTCCAACAATCCGCCTTTCGGCGGGTGGGGTCGAGCAAGGGTAGCTGGTCGGGAGTCGATCGCGACAGCCAAGTCAACGGCCACTACGTACGTAATAGCCGCTTGGTTACGTACGTAACGAACTGCGTGTTTTTAGGCAGTGAGTTTGATGAAATTGGTTACGTACGTAATGATCATAAGATTACGTACGTAAAGGCTATAACGTACGTTAACCACGTTCGTTAACGTACGTAATGTCCAGTTCAGATTATAAATGTAGGACTTGCCATTCATTTCCTACTCGACCTTTTTCAATCTCCCGACTAAGGAACGATTCCCTTCCCTTCCAACTTCGTTTCTAAGCCTTTCTAACTTGTGTTGGAGCCTCAACACTTGATTGGTGACTTGGAGAAGCTAGAGATTGAAGTATATTCCTTGAAGTGTTGGTGTTGTTCTTCATTTTAAGGTTGGTCTTTCTTTAACTCATATCAATTCCATGTTTCTGATGATGTTAGTAGATAAATACTTCACATAATGATAGTTTAGATTAGTGTAAACATGATAAGTTAATTGAATCATACTCAAATCAAGTGAAGATTAATTTTGAAGGTATTAGTATTGCTTCTTGAGGTAAATAACTTCATAATATGATTGTGTTGATAATGATATACATAAAACCTGAGGTATAGCATGATAATCGGAAGTTGATTTTAGTCTCTACACTAGGAACATGTTAGAGATGATGTCCTTAATGATTAAAAGTGAGAAATGTTAAGACTGTCTTGAACATTCTATTGATCCTTAAAGGTTTCATGAAACCATGATTTTGGCCTTTAAAACCTTTGTGATGGAATTGTTGGAAAGATGGTGTTAACCCTTTGAAGATGATCTTTGTTAGATGGATGAAATTACTTCAAAAATCTCAAGTATCCAATGGTATAACTAGGCATTTAATAAATTCTTCAAAGTAAAACAATGAATGTTGATAGTAGGAAGTTGTAATCTCCGTGCGTTCAATTTATCGATTTCACCAAAGAGTGTTAATCACTACATTAATAGGTTAATAATGTTCTTAAGAGAGTTGTGTTGAATATGACGATACAAATACGGTAGATGAATAGCCGAATTCCATTTCATTAATCCGTGCATGTCTAGAGGAGTAAATTAAGATAATGTTCTTAACTCACTAAAAACTTGAACTTACGTTTCATATAATAATCAAGTTTTGAATGAAATCGTCGGTAAATAATGAAGAATGTAATTAAACACAACTTATATCGTAATTGGAAGTGTCGATGATTTGAAACGATATCCTCACGATATTACATTGATGATAAACAGGACATCAAGAATTTGACATCAAGATTAGAATATGTAATGAACATGATAAACATGCGATGATTTGTAATAAGAACATTAAAATGGTCAATAGGATAATCTATTTATTCAAAGTGAATTTACGAATATTGTTCATGCGATAATACCATTATCATACGAATGTGTTGTTGAATGGATTATATTTCATTCAAGGTTGCTTGTTCACGTGAGTATTGTTAGACGAGGATACCGTTCGTTTGACCATTCAAAGAAGAATTATTCGTCTACGGAATTGAGGCAAGTTATCTTGCTTGGTTATAGTGATGGTTGAATTCTTGTGATTATTATGCAGTTCGTGTGTATGAAATGTTCTGATAATCTATGATTCGTGATATGGTGATACCCTTGATCGTATTGTCATGGTGTTGGGGATGATACCCCCGGAATTACCGTCCTTATTACCATTAGTTCTTTTGAGCTTTGTTGACACTTCGGTGAGTTGTTCGATTCCCTCGTAAAAGTGTACTTCGTTGAGTTTCGTTGTCATGTTGTATCGTGACATCTCTGGAGTCATATCTGCGCGCCGATTGGTTATGTGTAGGATTTTTAGCCGGGCACTTGAGGATCATGCGTGGATGTTTTCCGCATTTAGATCGTGCACACGAGACGTAGTTCGTGAGGCTAATTAGGTACATCGTCCCACGTATATTCTGGATTCCGTATACGGGGTGGACATATGCACGGACACATTTCCGGATCGGGCGTACTCTGACGTCCGTCTTGAGCCATAGTATGTGGTCGTTCGTATACTTGATTATGTTTTGACAGTTGGGACTGATTGTTTATACGCCTTCGGGGTATATTCAGTAGTCGGTGGACTTCTTTGAAATCAGTATATATATGAATTGTATAATGCCATGAGAATTATTATCATGTATAGCTGACCCTGTGGTTTGGGGCGAAATACTTGTATTTCAGGGCGAGGAAAGGGCAAGGCACAGGAGGAGCACAATGGCGACGGAGGATTCTGATGTATGCTATTTCGGGGGCCCCGAGTCTTTTGGTTGTTCGGTTATGTTTTAAGCGTGACTTTCGTTTTATTTTTGTGTCGGATGAATGCACTAAAACTTGTTAGGTAATGCCCATCGTCATATGGTGCATCCGTGTTTGAATCTGTGTATGTTTTCTTGTATTTAAAAAAATTAATAAATCATACTCCACACGGGGTTTTGATAAATATCGTGGTACGGTGCCACGTTGTCGGATTTTAAGTGTATTTTGTGATCTTGCTGGTGGGTCCTGGGAGGATCCACGGCCTTGTAATGGCCACTTGTTTTGGGCATTCTGAAGATGGTATCGTAGAGCTTGTGTATTTAATTTGAGTCATTGAAGTATCGAAATAGCATCAAGAAAACTTCGTGCCACGTGTAACTTTGTGCAAGCGCCTGACCCGTCGAATACGGTATGTTCTCATGAACCATAATTTGATTTCTGGCATGATATTGACGATGTATTGGTCTCCTTACTTATCTTGGCATCTTGCTACCATGAGGCAAAATTCATCTATTGAAGAGAACCTAAATTAATTATGTGATTGGAATTGTTTCGACTTAATGTTGATATGATATTGAGTGTGTAACACTTGTAGTGCCAGTGACTCTTTACAACTGCTTTGTTGGATAGGAAATTCCCTGTTGTTATTAACTTAGCATGAATTGTGATTGATAAATCAAACAGTACTTGTGACTTGATTCTTTCGGTATGGAAAGGAACCTTAGGGGCCGTGGCGAGGGGGACGAGGCCGCGGAAGAGGCCGAATTCGATACCACGAGCTAACAGACGCGCGAATGTGGAGCGAGTTCCGCAGTGGATTCGCCTTCGGGACCAATCACACCACCGGAGAGAATGCACGTGCCGATCCTTACACCGTGATGCAGGCATGATGGCCCAAATGACCCAAATGGGTCGGTGATGGAAACTATGCAAAGGAATACTCTTGGTCAACGGCGGGGACAACGGCCTCCGCCCACGGTACACTGGCGGGATCGTGAGCCGGATTATTAGCGACATATCACGTCGGCAACCTCCGACTTTTGAAGGCTCATCGAGCTGCCGACATTGTACCTTTGGATAGAACATTTCGAGAAACTGCTCGAGATGGTGGAGTGCCCAGAGGAAAATCGAGTTCTTTGTGGCGGCTACTACCTTAGTAAGAGTGCCCATACTTGGTGGCTTTCTGTGAGGCCTGCCGAAGGCGCGAGTACTTGGGAGGAATTTAAGACTCTTATGCTAGATCGTTACTATCCTGCACCCCTCCGTGAAGCCAAACTGTCCGAATTATTAAACCCCGACCCATCGGAAGACGAAGATGTGTTAGCAATTGCTGAAAAATTCCAAGCACTTCTCCCTTTTGCTACGCGGTTGTCCGTTCGGAAGCCGATAAAATCAAATATTTCCTCAAGAGGCTTAAACCCCGAATGAGGATGCAATTACTCAATCACCACTGCATGCGACCTTAGGAGTTTTTGAGAAGGCTTTGGAGTATGAACTTACTGCGAAGGAGATTTCTAAGAGACAACCTCGGTTTTCCAACAAGAGATCCAGAACTGCACCCAAGGAGACAAAGAACCGGGGTATTCAAGAAACCCCACTGTACTAAATCCTTCCGAGCGGCCACCTATGGCACCAAAACCGGCAGAACGCACTCTCGGGCAATCACCACTGTCGTGTGTTATAACCGTGGGGACCAGGGCATATCAGCTCCAAGTGTCCGGCCGGCCGTTACTGTCACACTTGCGGGAAGAACGGTCATCGCGCTCGCTATTGCCGGAGTGGACTCGGGCGTGCCCAAAGCATCTCTTGCTCCAAGATCTGATCTCTGTTCAGAACGTGCTCCTCCATCCGCTTCTTACCGGACTAAGGCGAACAAAGGGATAGGCCGTGAAACCAAGTTGGTACACTGCCTTAGGGTTGCAAAACCCGAGTTTACGAGATGAAGAAAGCCGATGATCCCGGCCGAGATGATTGCAGTACTCTCGAGATCCACTCTCGGCCGTTTGTGTTCTTTTTGATCTTGGTGCTTCACACTCCTTTTTGTCTAGTTCTTGCTTGAGTCGTTTGCATTTGAATCGTGTTATCAATTGTGAACCTTATGTAATTGGTCTACCCGATGGTAGAAGAATTATTGGGAGTCGTGAAGTACTGAATCGTCTGATTAGCATAAACAACCGTGAGTGGTTGTCGACTTGATTGTGGTGGATTTACCTAAAGATGATGTAATCTTGGGTATTATTTGGATGGATCGTCACGATCCCGTCCTTAGCGTCCGTAAGCGAATGGTGACCGTCACATCGGATGATGGCGTCGAGTGTATTTTTCGGGTGATAATCCCAATCATTCAGGAGAGTCATCGCTATGAAGGCTATGAGATTACTAAACCGAGGATGCATTGGTTATTGGTGTTACATGACTAAGACAAGTGACCGTCCATCAAATTGATTGATATTCCAAAGAGTTCGAGATTATCCAGATGTATTTCCGACGAGCTTCGGGAATACCCCCACGGCGAGAGGTGGAATTCACCATTGAGTTGGAGCCGAGGACGTCCCGCTTTGAAAGCACCATACCGTATGGCCCCGGCGAGATGCGGGAATTAAAAAGACAACTCGAAGAATTAATCGAGAAAGTACGTTCGACCCAGTGCATCCCCTTGGGGAGCGCCGGTGTTATTAAATGCGGAAGAAGGACGGATCGGCTGCGTTTGTGTATTGATTACGGAGTGAACAAGGTAACAATTAAGAACAAGTATCCTTTACCTCGCATCGATGACCTATTGGATCAGCTCGAGGAGCCATTGTATTTTCCAAGATCGACTTGAGGTCGGGTACCACCAATTGCGGATTCGAGAGTCGACGTCCGAAACGACTTTTCGCACTCGCTATGGGCATTATGAGTTTGTTGTCATGCCATTCGGATGACTAATGCACTGCAGATTCATGGAATTGATGAATCGGGTTTTTATTAATTATCCTGGATCGTTTTGTAGTCGTTTTATTGACGATATCTTGGTCTACTCTCGTAATCATGAGGAGCATGAGTGTCACCTCACTTGTGTTCTCGATGCGTTAAGGCGAGAACAACTCTATGGAAAATTTTCCAAGTGTGAATTGGATGTCCGAAGTTATTTTTAAGGTCATGTGATATCGGCAGAGGAGTAAGAGTAGACCCACGTAAGACGGAAGCTATCGAGGTGGCTACCCCGAAGAACGTGAAGGAAGTTCGTAGTTTTCTGGGTCTAGCAGGCTATTACAGACGATTCGTGGAAGGATTTTCCAAAATTGCTCAACCGATGACTAATCTGCTGAGAAAAGATAAGAAGTACTTGTGGTCGGAAGCATGTCAGCAAAGTTTTGATGAACTCAAAGGTCGATTAATTTCAATTTTGTTTTGGTACTACCTAGAGGGACGGAAGGATTCGAGGTATACGGTGATGCATCGAGGCGGGGCCTTGGGCTGCGTATTAATGCGGGGCGGGAAAGTGATCGCCTATGCGTCAGACGATTGCGTCCTTACGAGGTCAACTACCCGACTCATGACTTGGAGTTAGCAACCGTAGTGTTTGCTTTAAAAATCGCGCCACTATCTGTATGGAGTTACCCGCGATTTTTACGGACCACAAGAGCCTCAAGTATATTTTTACCCAGAAGGAGTTGAATATGAGACAAAGGAGGTGGTTAGAGCTAATCAAAGACTATGATATCGAGATCCTTTATCATCCGGGCAAGGCAAACGTGGTTGCCGACGCCTTGAGCCGCAAGACGGTGCAGGAGCAGATGCTAGCTCGTTTGACCGCCCGAGAGGAGTTGCGATTAGAGTTCATGAGACCGAGAGATTGAGGTCCTGGATACAACGCATTCGGGGACAGTGTGCATGCTTGAGATTTCACCATCCATTGATGAGACGATCGGGGCGAAGCAGATGTCGGACCCATTCTTATCCGAGTCGAGGAGAAATCGATAAGGGAAGGCCCCTGGATTTGTGGTTCACGAGGATGGATTTACGCTTTAAAAATCGAGTGTGTGTACCAAAGGACGAAGAGTTGAGGAATACTATTCTGAAGGAGGCTCATGCTACCCCGTATTCCATACACCCGGGATCAAACAAAATGTATAAGGATTTGAAGCCGTATTATTGGTGGGGTAATATGAAACGGGAGGTTGCCGAGTTCGTTTCGAAATGTCTGACCTATCAGCAGGTCAAGATTGAGCATCAACGACCAACTGGCATGATGAGACCGCTTCCTATTCCCGAGTGGAAGTGGGAAGACATATCGATGGACTTTATTACTAGTTTGCCGACGAGCCGTCGAGGCATGAATACGATTTGGGTGGTTGTGGATCGATTGACTAAATCAGCCCACTTCTTGGAGATCAAGGATACTTGGGGCCCTGAGAGATTGGCCCAATTATTCATCAAAGAGATTGTGAGACTGCATGGCACCCCTAAGAGTATTGTATCAGATCGGGACGGACGGTTCGTGTCGCACTTCTGGAAGGCGGTTCATCGTGCTATGGGTACACAGTTGAACTTCAGTACAGCTTTTCATCCTCAGACCGACGGTCAGTCTGAGAGGACAATTCAAACTCTAGAGGATATGTTGAGGGCATGTGCTCTCGATTGGAAGCCTGACTGGGAAGCCCAACTGCCGTTGGTAGAATTCACATACAATAACAGCTGGCACGCCTCGATCATGATGGCACCTTATGAGGCACTATATGGTCGTCGTTGTAGGTCCCCATTGTGCTGGGACGAATTATCTGAATCTATTGGTACGGAACCTGATATGTTATTGGCAGCCCGCGAGAAGATTTCCCTGATTAAGAGCCATCTATTAACGGCCCAAAGCCGCCAGAAATCATATGCAGATAATCGTCGACGACCACTCGAGTTTGAAGTTGGTGACCATGTACTGGTCAAAGTATCTCCTACTAGAGGTGTTTTCCGATTCGGGAAGAGAGGCAAATTGAGCCCAAGGTATATTGGTCCGTTTGAGATCCTGGAACGAGTAGGCGACCTAGCCTATCGTTTAGCATTACCACCAGCTTTGAGTCGGATTCACAACGTATTCCATGTATCTCAGTTAAGGAAGTATGTTGCTGATCCAAGTCACGTTATTCAATTCGACGAGGTCGAAATAGCCGACGACCATTCGTATGAGGAGCAGCCTGTGCAGATACTCGAAAGGAGAATTAAACAGCTGAGGAACAAGACGATTCCCTTATTAAAAATTCAGTGGTCAAGACACGGAGTCGAGGAAGCTACGTGGGAGGCGAAGATAGCATGCGAGAGAGATACCCAATTGTTTACCCCTTAGTTTCGGGGGAAACTCCTTTTAAGGGGGAGTATGTAATACCCTCGCCTTTAATATTGTATTTCATGATTTAAGTTAAGTATTGTTGCACCATATCGTGATGTGTAGCATGTACCAGCGAATTATGTTAAGTTGGATTCATGGTCATTCATACTATATTAGTTGTTGGGTGATATTGCGAAAATTCCATTTATGCTCGTTATAGTACTTAACGTCGTTAACATGTATTCTTAACGTGCGCTATGAAGGCCGCCTTACGTCGTAACACCGATACGTTAACGTGCGTAATGCGGAAGATTCTCCGAGAATCCGCCTTTCGGCGGGTGGGGTCGAGCAAGGGTAGTGGTCCGAGTCGATCGCGACAGCCAAGTCAACGGCCACTACGTACGTAATAGCCGCTTGGTTACGTACGTAACGAACTGCGTGTTTTTAGGCAGTGAGTTTGATGAAATTGGTTACGTACGTAATGATCATAAGATTACATACGTAAAGGCTATAACGTACGTTAACCACGTTCGTTAACGTACGTAATGTCCAGTTCAGATTATAAATGTAGGACTTGCCATTCATTTCCTACTCGACCTTTTTCAATCTCCCGACTAAGGAACGATTCCCTTCCCTTCCAACTTCGTTTCTAAGCCTTTCTAACTTGTGTTGGAGCCTCAACACTTGATTGTTGACTTGGAGAAGCTAGAGATTGAAATATATTCCTTGAAGTGTTGGTGTTGTTCTTCATTTTAAGGTTGGTCTTTCTTTAACTCATATCAATTCCATGTTTCTGATGATGTTAGTAGATAAATACTTCACATAATGATAGTTTAGATTAGTGTAAACATGATAAGTTAATTGAATCATACTCAAATCAAGTGAAGATTAATTTTGAAGGTATTAGTATTGCTTCTTGAGGTAAATAACTTCATAATATGATTGTGTTGATAATGATATACATAAAACCTGAGGTATAGCATGATAATCGGAAGTTGATTTTAGTCTCTACACTAGGAACATGTTAGAGATGATGTCCTTAATGATTAAAAGTGAAAAATGTTAAGACTGTCTTGAACATTCTATTGATCCTTAAAGGTTGCATGAAACCATGATTTTGGCCTTTAAAACCTTTGTGATGGAATTGTTGGAAAGATGATGTTAACCCTTTGAAGATGATCTTTGTTAGATGGATGAAATTACTTCAAAATCTCAAGTATCCAATGGTATAACTAGGCATTTAATAAATTCTTCAAAGTAAAACAATGAATGTTGATAGTAGGAAGTTGTAATCTCCGTGACGTTCAATTTATCGATTTCACCAAAGAGTGTTAATCACTACATTAATAGGTTAATAATGTTCTTAAGAGAGTTGTGTTGAATATGACGATACAAATACGGTAGATGAATAGCCGAATTCCATTTCATTAATCCGCATGTCTAGAGGAGTAAATTAAGATAATGTTCTTAACTCACTAAAAACTTGAACTTACGTTTCATATAATAATCAAGTTTTGAATGAAATCGTTTAAATAATGAAGAATGTAATTAAACACAACTTATATCGTAATTGGAAGTGTCGATGATTTGAAACGATATCCTCACGATATTACATTGATGATAAACTGGACATCAAGAATTTGACATCAAGATTAGAATATGTAATGAACATGATAAACATGCGATGATTTGTAATAAGAACATTAAAATGGTCAATAGGATAATCTATTTATTCAAAGTGAATTTACGAATATTGTTCATGCGATAATACCATTATCATACGAATGTGTTGTTGAATGGATTATATTTCATTCAAGGTTGCTTGTTCACGTGAGTATTGTTAGACGAGGATACCGTTCGTTTGACCATTCAAAGAAGAATTATTCGTCTACGGAATTGAGGCAAGTTATCTTGCTTGGTTATAGTGATGGTTGAATTCTTGTGATTATTATGCAGTTCGTGTGTATGAAATGTTCTGATAATCTATGATTCGTGATATGGTGATACCCTTGATCGTATTGTCATGGTGTTGGGGATGATACCCCCGGAATTACCGTCCTTATTACCGTTAGTTCTTTTGAGCTTTGTTGACACTTCGGTGAGTTGTTCGATTCCCTCGTAAAAGTGTAATTCGTTGAGTTTCGTTGTCATGTTGTATCGTGACATCTCTGGAGTCATATCTGCGCGCCGATTGGTTATGTGTAGGATTTTTAGCCGGGCACTTGATGATCATGCGTGGATGTTTTCCGCATTTAGATCGTGCACACGAGACGTAGTTCGTGAGGATAATTAGGTACATCGTCCCACGTATATTCTGGATTCCGTATACGGGGTGGACATGTGCACGGACACATTTCCGGATCGGGCGTACTGTGGCGTCCGTCTTGAGCCATAGTATGTGGTCGTTCGTATACTTGATTATGTTTTGACAGTTGGGACTGATTGTTTATACGCCTTCGGGGTATATTCAGTAGTCGGTGGACTTCTTTGAAATCAGTATATATATGAATTGTATAATGCCATGAGAATTATTATCATGTATAGCTGACCCTGTGGTTTGGGGCGAAATACTTGTATTTCAGGGCGAGGAAAGGGCAAGGCACAGGAGGAGCACAATGGCGACGGAGGATTCTGATGTATGCTATTTCGGGGGCCCCGAGTCTTTTGGTTGTTCGGTTATGTTTTAAGCGTGACTTTCGTTTTATTTTTGTGTCGGATGAATGTACTAAAACTTGTTAGGTACTGCCCATCGTCATATGGTCTGTACCGTGTTTGGATCCTGTGTATGTTTGCTTGTATTTAAAAATATGAATAACTCATACTCCACACCGGGGTTTTGATAAATATCGTGGTACGGTGCCACGTTGTCGGATTTTAAGTGTATTTTGTGATACTGCCTGGTGGGTCCCAGGAGGGATCCACGGCACTGTAATGGCCACTGTTTTTGGGCTGTTACAAATAACCTATCGGTAGCGCGCGCTATCGACCAACAGCGTGCGCTACCTAGGCATCAGTCGAGTCCAGTGGCAAACTGTCCAGAACTCACCTGACCCGTTAGCATGCGCTATCGTGCAAACGTAGCGCGCGCTACCGGCACTGACCGAAGTTCGAGTAAATCGCCCAAAGATCGACAGCTGAAGCGCGCGCTAACGAACAACTTAACGTGCGCTAGTCTCCCGATATTAGCGTGCGCTAGACAAAGTAGCGTGCGCTAATCCGATAGTCTAGAGGGCTGGGAACAGAACTGCCATTCCCAGGGCTAACTCGCTAGCGCGCGCTACGAAGTAAACGTAGCGTGCGCTACTAAGGAACCTCTAGCGTGTGCTATGCAGAAAATTTAGCGTGCGCTAGATACCGAATATAAACGGTCCAAAACACCGGAATACGGACGAAACGTCAAATGGAACATCTCAAGACACATCAAAACATAAGATGGATCCACGACAACCCCAAAACAGCGGTTCCGCACAACAATAACGAGAATCAGATCAATAGATGACGGGAAAGATACACTGAAAGATACACGAGGGTCTCTACGACCGAAAAATACATCGAAAATAAAAATTCAAAGGAAAGAAAAATGTGGATATTACATTCTACCCCTCTAAAAACAAGTTTCGTCCGGAAACTTAAGTGACAAACAACTCGGGGTACCTAGCACGCATGCTATCCTCGGTTTCCCAAGTTGCCTCCTCGACACAATGTTTCGACCACTGCACTTTGACCAAAGGGATGGTCTTACGCCTCAGTCGTTTCTCGCGACGCTCCAAAATCTTCAAGGACCGTTCTTCAAAAGTAATATCCTCGGCGACATCAATCTCCCCATAGTCGATGATGTGACTAGGATCCGGGACATATTTCCTCAGCTGGGAAACATGAAAAATGCTATGAACATGACTCAGGGCCGGGGGCAACGCCAAACGGTATGCCAACCCACCGACTCGCTCGAGAATCTCGAAGGGTCTAATAAATCTCGGGCTCAACTTCCTCTTTTTCCCGAAACGGAAAATTCCCCTCGTCGGCGGCACCTTCAGCAAAACGTGGTCTCCCACCTCGAATTCTAAAGGTCGACGATGGACATCGGCATAGGACTTCTGTCGACTCTGGGCAGTCAACATCCGTTCTCGAATTAATTCTATCTTCCGCCTCGTCTCTAAAATGACATCCGGCTCGGTCCCGACTAAATCGTACGCCTCATTCCAACAAATCGGTGATCGGCATCGCCGCCCATAAAGTGCCTCATACGGTGCCATCTGAATCGATGCATGCCAACTATTGTTGTACGTGAATTTGATCAATGGCAAATGCTCCTCCCAGTCGCTGCTCCAATCGAGAGCGCACGCACGCAACATATCCTCGAATGTCTGGATAGTGCGTTCCGACTGTTTATCTGACTGAGGATGAAAAGAGGTACTCAAACGCAAATGAGTACCCAACGCTTTATGCACCGCCTGCCAAAAGTGCGATACAAATCGGCCATCACGATCCGAAACAATAGACTTCGGAGTAACGTGAAGCCTCACAATATGCGCGATAAACACACGAGCTAAATTCTCCGGGCCCCAAGTGTCCTTGATGCCCAGAAAATGTGCCGACTTAGTCAGACGATCAACAATCACCCATACCATATTCATGCCCGACCTCGATCTCGGCAAACTCGTAATGAAATCCATCGATATATCTTCCTATTTCCATTCCGGAATGGGAAGTGACTGCAATAACCCAGCCGGTCGCTGATGCTCGATTTTGACCTGCTGACAAGTCAAGCACTTCGCTACAAACTGCGCGACCTCTTCCTTTATATCATTCACCAGAAGTTCCTCCTCAGGTCCTTGTACATCTTACTCGAACCAGGATGAACGGAGTAAGGTGTAGCATGGGACTCACGCAAAATACTCTGTCTCAACTCTGAGTCGTTCGGCACACAAAACCGACTCTGGAATCTCAAAATACCATCCTCGTGAATCACAAACCCAGGAGACTTTCCCTTAACAATGTTTTCTCGGATTTAAGTAATCATCGGATCCTCTAACTATTTCAGGTTAATTTCATCGATCAAAGACGACGAAATCTCTAAAGCACAAAGTTGCCCGGCAGCTCCAGGCAACAAAACCTCAACATCTAACTCGATCAAAGCCCGCCGAAGCTCAGACTGAGATGTAAGGACCTCAAGCGTTCGCAACGCGATCGGTTTCCGACTCAAGGCGTCGGCCACGACGTTCGCCTTGCCCGGATGATAAAGGATTTCGAGGTCATAATCCTTAATCAGCTCTAACCACCTTCTCTGCCTCATATTCAACTCCCGCTGAGTAAATATGTATTTCAGACTTTTATGATCGGTAAAAATATGACATGTAGAGACGAAAAGGTAGTGATGCCAGATCTTGAGCGCAAAAACAACTTCCGCTAACTCCAAATCATGAGTAGGGTAGTTAAACTCATACGGCCTCAACTGTCTCGATGCATAAGCAATGGTCTTTTCGTGCTGCATCAATACGCACCCAAGACCCTAACCCGAAGCATCACTGTAAACGGCAAAACCCTCGTTGCCACATGGCAACGCCAAAACCGGGGCTGAGGTCAAACGCCTCTTCAGTTCCTCGAAACTCGACTGTCTCTCGTCATTCAGACGAATTTCTCGGATTTCTGGAGCAACTGCGTAAGTGGCCGAGCTAGTTTCGAGAAACCCTCGACGAACCTACGATAGTAGCCAGCCAAACCCAAGAAACTACGGAGCTCCTTCACATTCTTGGGCGGTGCCCAATCCAACACTGCCTCGATCTTCTGCGGATCCACACGAACCCCTACCAAATCACGTGTCCTAAGAACATCACTTCCTTCAGCCAGAACTCACATTTCGAGAACTTCGCATAGAGTTGCTCGGTCCTCAAAATGTCTAACACCACTCGCAAATGATGGGCATGCTCCTCCTCGTTCCTCGAATAAATAAGAATATCATCAATGAAGACGACGACACACTTATCCAAATACTCGATAAAGACTTTGTTCATCAACTGCATGAACACTGCCGGCGCATTAGCTAACCCGAAAGGCATAACTACGAACTCATAATGTTCGTATCTCGTCCGAAAAGCTGTTTTCGGCACGTCGGACTCCCTCACCCGAAGCTGATAGTACCCCGATTTCAAATCAATCTTCGAGAATACCACAGCTCCCTGCAACTGATCGAACAAGTCATCAATTCTCGGCAAATGATACTTGTTCTTGATGGCCACCTTGTTTAGTTCGCGATAGTCAATACACAAACGTAGTGAACCATCTTTCTTCCTCACAAACAGGACCGGTGCGCCCCAAGGCGAGGCGCTCGGTCGAACATACACCGACTCAAGAAGCTCACTCAACTGCTTCTTCAACTCTGACATCTCTGAAGGTGCCATGCGATACGGTGCCTTTGAAATCGGAGCCGCGCCCGGCTCTAACTCTATAGCAAACTCGACCTCGCGGTCCAGTGGCAATCCCGGCAACTCGTCAGTAAATACATCAGGAAATTCGCTAACGACTGGAATCGAAAAAGCTCGACTCCACCACTCTCCGCCTTCAAGGCATAGCACCAATAACCAGTACACCCCTTTCGCAGGAGACTCATCGCCTTCAAGGCATTAATAACGAACTTCTGGTTTCCCCTCTTTCGCCCTGCGAAAGAGTGTTCGGTGCCGTCCTCGACTAGCATAGTGATGATTCTCGTGCGGTAGTTCATGATTGCTCCATGCCGCTCGAGCCAATCATCCCCGAGAATCAAATCCTCACCCTCAATATTAACGACAATAATATTAGAGAGCCAAGCTCTCTCGCAAATAAACACAGAGCAGTCTCGGACTTCTCGATCACCGACAATTCTATCACCGCTAGGAAGTTTAATGACGAAAGGCTCGCAAGGTGACAAGCAGTCGAGACTCAAACGGCGTACACACTCTAGAGAAATGAATGAATGCATAGCAACCGAATCAAAAAGCACACCGACAGGATGGGAAAGGATATGAACGGTACCTGTCGCCACAGTGGTCGCTGGGTTATCGGCCCTCCTCATCTCATAAATACGCGGTTGGGCAGAGCCGACACTGGAAGCTCCTCCCTTAGCGGGCTGACCCCGACCCCTACCTCGGCCGGCACTCGGTGGAGGCGGCGGATAAAATGAGCCCTGGTTCACACTCGTCTCCATAGGTGCTGGGTGAGAAGAACGGGCGCCGCGAAGCTGTCTGATCTGATCACAAAAGAGGGCCTTGTGGCCCAACTCACCACAAGTATGACAAGTGAACTTCGAACGAGGACACTGTCGGTTCCTATGGCCCTGCACACCACATTTAAAGCATGTGGGTTCACGAACGGAGGTTCTGGCGGCACCCCGAAAGCTCCCAGAGAAACGAGCCGAACCGCCCGTAGAAATATTTGCAGCCTGAGATTTCTGCTGGCCTCCACTCTTGGGACCAGAAAAATTTCCGACCGACTTCTTTTTCTTGCTCTCGCGGGCCGCCTTACTCGCCGTCACAGACATATCGTAAGCAAGGGCCCTACTCTGATAATCCTTCAAGGTAGTACATACGAGCCCCAACATATAGTCCCGAATCGACAACTTCATCCGTCTGGAAAAATGGAAAATTTTGTCGCTCTCTTCGACAACTTGGGTCTTCACATAGCTCAACTCCTTGTTAAAATCAGCAATAGCTTGAGATACGGGGATGTCCCGTGGTTGAGCATCATAGAAAGCATGTACTCGAGCCTGTCTGACCGGCCATGGGCAATATTCGGTCTCCATCAATTCCTGAAATTAAGCCCATGAAGCAACATGGCCTTTAGGCCCAACGGCCTCCCACCAATCCGTAGCGTCCCCAGTGAGGACGTACTGGGCAATAGGGACCTTACGGTCCTCAGGACAGTTGGTAGCAGTGAAGACTTTAGATATCTCCTTGATCCACCCCTCCCAGCCGATCGGGTCTAACGCTCCCGAAAATTGAGGAGGATGCATCTTGATGACATCTTGGAGCCAACGGTCTGCTCTGCCCCGATTTGCATGGGCCTAATCGGGGTTTTGAACCACTTGAGCTATCGCCGCCATTTGGTTAACCATTTGCTGCATAACAGCCGCAATACCAAGATCGGCGCGCTCCTGAGAAGAAGCATGACTGTGATGGCCGCCCCACCGGCTGCCCCACGTCCTCGGTTGCGTCCACGACCACGACCACGACCAAGACCACGGTTTCCTCCAGCATCCATACTGGTGTTAAGAGATAACAGAAGTATATCGAGGATGAGTAAGGGAGGAAAAGCAACTACGATGATAAGCAAGAGAGGGAGAATAACCACATTTCAAGAAACGGAATACAACATGAGAAAGTAAAGAATCGAGTAAGGAAACTTACGAACACTGGAAGTACTGAGATGCTGGCAGCGGTGTGACAATGTGCAAAACAAAACACGACTAGACCCAAATAACCGACAAGCCTAGGTATCCATAAACCTAGTGCTCCGATACCATTTTATGTAACACCCCGAGAGAGTCGGAGTATGTTACAGCGCCGTGGACCCCTACATGGGACCCACTAGGCTACAATCAAGAAAACACCACTCGACTAACCATCTCGGTTAGCGAGGACACACATTTAAATGATATGACATATAAAGATACGCCCGGAGCAACCGGAGAAATAAGCATCATCCGACAATGTAACAATTAAAGTAATACAATACGGAGTTTGCAATGAAAAGCCTAAGTACTCGCGAGTAAAATCTATAAGTTTATAACTTTGGGAACAACCATATCGAAATAGACAAAGGAAATAAGATGACCCAAATGCACATGTCAACGACCCTGGCCAACATCCTCATACTGTCCCGGTGCTCGCTCGTCCGGATAATCATAACCTGAAATCCATAACAAGAATTTCCCCAAAATGGGTCCCCAAAGGGGTTAGCAATTACGCTAGTCCAAGTAATCAAGGCAAACCAATCGCTTACACATTTCATAGTACATGCACCAATATCATTTCAAAAACCAAAACCAGACATGTCTTTTCCGGAAACAAACAGTCAAACAATTTGCCTTGGGAACAGAGTAATATCATAGATCCCGCCCGAGGCCTCTAAGGACCCTCCCGAGCTGGCCATATTATAAAACAAAACATGCACGTGCATCGCCTTGGGAACAGAGTAATATCATAGATCCCGCCTGAGGCCTCTAAGGACCCTCCCGAGCTGGCTAGCTAAACAAACTCATGAATCCAGGACTCAACCCTTTGGATTCCCTACGTGATCCCGTCGGACCAACCCGAGGTGAGCAAATCACAAACAAAATACATTACCATTCCATGTTAAGCATAAAGGTTTCCAAAAATACTTGCCTTGAATAATTGATGACTCAACGAACGGAAAGGATAATCACCGACGAACGCTAGGAATCAACGGAACTGAACCTAACGATTCGAAAAACATAATTACAACCAACTCTAGACGAATACGGAAATGGATTACACCTGAAAACCCGCCTATGATTCATGTATATTCGTACAACAATAACAACGAGGGCGGACCACAACCAAACCCTCTCGATTCCGTAAAACCATGAAAATATACTATGAATCCATAGGGAAACTAATGATATTGACAAGTTTAATCATATTCATCATGAATTCACCAACAAAACGGAACGAATCGGAAGAAATTCCCAAAACCCCCAATTTACCCAAAAGTAGGGTTCTAAGAGATTTACCTTGGATTAGGATGAAAGATTCATGCTGACGTTGTTATAATACACCAAGAACTCAAGAAAGATGTTGGATGAGATGATTGGAGGAAGAAATCGTCAAGAAAATCGCCCGGAATCGCCTTAGCCGCGGAGAGGAGGAAGAAATGAGAAATTATGATTATCTCGGTCAACTCCCTGGTTTATATAGCCAGGGAGTGTTAGCGCGCGCTAACTCCTCAAGGTAAGCGTGCGCTAGTGGGATAAAATTCCAATCCATACAGTTAGCGTCCCAGTCCAGTAGCCAGATTTCTGGCCGTTAGCGTGCGCTACTCCAAATGTAGCGTGCGCTAATAACTTATCTAGCGCGCGCTATCGACCAACAACGTGCGCTACGTGGGCATCAGTCGAGTCCAGTGGCAAACTGTCCAGAACTCACCTGACCCGTTAGCGTGCGCTATCGTGCAAACGTAGCGCGCGCTACATGGCACCTGACCGAGTTCAGTAGTAAACTGTCCAGCACTGGACAGTCGCGCTAGCGCGCGCTAATGAACAACTTAACGTGCGCTAGTCTCCCGACATTAGCATGCGCTAGACAAAGTAGCGTGCGCTAATCCGATAGTCCAGAGGGCTGGGAACAGAACTGCCACTCCCAGGGCTAACTCGCTAGCGCGCGCTACGAAGTAAACGTAGCGTGCGCTACTAAGGAACCTCTAGCGTGCGCTATGCAGAAAATTTAGCGTGCGCTAGATACCGAATATAAACGGTCCAAAACACCGGAATACGGACGAAACGTCAAACGGAACATCTCAAGACACATCAAAACATAGGATGGATCCACGGCAACCCCAAAACAGCGGTTCCGCACAACAATAACGAGAATCAGATCAATAGATGACGGGAAAGATACACTGAAAGATACACGAGGGTCTCTACGACCGAAAAATACATCAAAAATAAAAATTCAAAGGAAAGAAAAATGCGGATATTACAAATAAGTTAGCTATATACAAGTTTCAAAAATCGTTTTAACCGGTAAAAAAAATTGTATATTCCAGAATTTTTGGGCCTTAATCTATCTTTCCAAATCTTGTAATTATCATTTAAAATCGAGTCATTCGTTACCTTGAGAAAAGAAGAATAAGTCAGTTGATGAAAGATAGAACTGAAATTTACTTAATTTGAGGAGTTTTTGATTTTTCATGCTTATCTAATAAACGATTTTTCTGCAAAAATTCTATATCACCTAAAAAGGCCTAAAAAAAGAGAGATGTAGAATGTGTTGGTAAAAAGAGCTACACGTTAGCAAATAACGGTGTGAAAAAACCAAACTAAACCAAACATACCCAGTATATCCCACTCAGAGCAGGGTCTGGGAAGGGTAAGATGTACGCAGACCATGCCCCTACTTATTACGGTAGGGAGGTTGTTTCCGTGAAGACCCCCAGCTTAGTGCACAGCAGAATCTTGTGTGATAAATACAAAGGAAAACATATGATTCGAAAAAGCTCGAAACCCTACCTGAGCCCATGGCTTGATCCACATGGGACTTAGCTAAGCGGAATTTGGCTACTTCACTCCCGATGAACGCTGCTCTAACAAAAGAGAGGTTGGCTCTGCGCATAGCTCCCTGTCAAAAATACACCACACGCAAAGACAATAGGATAAAATATATAATAAAAGTAAAAATGCAATGCTCTAGGTCAAAGCTAACCGAGACAACCCAACTGAGGCTCTCAACTACAGCACTCTCCCTACAAAAGAATCCACAACTCTAATCTAGCGCCTCCAAGCGCACCTATCAACAGTCATGGTCTCGGTGTGAAAGCTATTACCTAAAAAAAAAGAGATGGAGAATGTGTTGGTGAAAAGAGCTACACGTTAGCAAATAACGGTGTGAAAGCTATCACCTAAAAAAAGATGGAAAATGTGTTGGTGAAAAGAGCTACACATTAGCAAATAACGGTGTGAAAGCTATCACCTACTACTTCGAGTTATTAAGTCTATAAAAGGGATGTAGATTATGAGCAGATTTGACTTAATTAGTGGCTGATTTTCAATACACTCAATTTCGTGAACAATCATAATATTTGATGACGCCGATAAAATTCTTCTTCATATTGAGTCGAAAAATAAACGAGTGATCGAGAGCAACCTTTAAAAGGACTTGTATGTGTCATGAGTGGGAAAGAAATAATCAATCTTTTGAAGGGTAACCTTACATTTTGGAATTACAAAAAAATAAAACCGTGTTTTAACTTTGAAATTATTTGTAGATTTATTTTGGATCTTGATTCATGTCTATCTACTGTATAGAGCTGGTTGTTGTGTAGATGACATTTTGATCTCTTTTTCTCTTTATATATATATATAAGTATTGTTCTTAATTTGTCTATATAATATTTTAATTTGTGTCTTATATTTTTCCCTTATTTTATTTTGAGTATGAATAATAAAGAGTCTTGCTCGGGACTAGCAAGAATTTAAGTGTGGAGTATTTGATTAGTGCATAATTGATCTAAAATTCATATAAACAATATTCCTTTTACGGGCATAATCGTACTGATTTGTGATTAAAAATACATATTTTACAGATATGTCCAAACATGAGCTAAAATGGTTATTTTACAGATTACTGATATGAAACATCAAAAAGGACGGAAAACAAGATCAAATCCAACGACGGGTATTTTTCAAGACAAAACGACCATAGACACGGCGCAAAGAGGACCGTGTTATATAGGCCGTTTCACATACGGCGCAACAAGGGTCGTGTCTTGGGCCATTTCACACACGGCCGGCATTTAGCACCGTGTCCTCGCGCGTATTCCGAAAGAGACTGAGTCACCACAAAACGGTGCACAAATCGGGGCAAACTGGGCCGTTTTGCATCGCCGTTTTCAGGCTGATATTTGTGGAATTTTCCACATTTAGCATCTTGTGAGATCAAAAATTTGTATGAAGTCAATGATCTAAAAATCAAGACATGCAAGGAAGATCAAGTGTGAATCAAACACCAAAGACTTGTCAAAGTTGCCACAAATTAAATAATCAATTGTATTCTTGAAAATCACCTACAAAAAGACATCTTCATCCATTGCAAAATCATCCTTCTCTTCTTGCAAAGAAACACTCCTTTATTTTAGCAAGATATTTTCCTTAGAACTCTCAATTTTAGTTTGTATTTCATTTTTGGTTTGAAGTTTCTTTCATTTAGTTTGTAATTGAAAAGTGCTTGATCAATAAGCACTTAGTATTTTACTTTCAATTTTTGTAAGATTGTAACCTTTAAACTAGTTTGAAGTTATATTTTGAAGTATGTTTCTTTCATTTTGATACATCATATTCAAGTAAGTTTTATCTATTGTCATTAAGTTCTAGTAATTAAAAGTTTCTATATATATTATATATATCAATTATTTCTATTATAATTTTAGTTTGTATAAACCAATGAGTAGCTAATCTTTCTTCCTGGGGAAGGGGGATTTCTATTAGGTTATATATTGAGTATTTGATTAATTTACACTATTTTAAGGACTAATTGGTTTAAATAGAGATTGATCATATCCTATTTTTACTAATGAAACCTTCTTGATTGATTGTTGAGTGAATTGAAAATATATCTTTTCAATCTATCAAATGTTAATCTTGTTATCAACATCTTAAGATTGCGAAAGTGGTTAAGACACCTTTGAATACGAAAGTTATGAGGTGAAAAGTTGATTAGTCGATGAACAATCGTTTATCCTAAAAATAGTCAAGTTAAAGAAATGAAAGGATTAATTGATTTAAATAAAGATTGATCATATCCTATTTCTACTAGTGAAACCTCCTTGATTGATTGTTAAGTGTATTGGAAACACATCTTTTCAATCTATCAAGTGTAAATCTTGTTATCAACATCTTAAAAAAGCAAAAGTGATTAAGACACCTTTGAATACGAAAGTTATGAGGTGAAAAGTTGATTACTCGATAAACATTCGTTTTTCTTTTATATCCATATAAATCAATTCCTATACTTAATTAAATACCTAATTTAATGAACCCGTAATCCCCTAGATTTTATAAATTCCCAACTCATTTTAATCCTATTCAAATAGTCTAGTTATAAATAGTCTTAATATAAATAGTCTAGTATAAAAAATAGTCTTATTAAAAATAGTAGTATTAAAAATAGTCTCACTAAAAATAGTCTAGTTAAAATAGTCTAGTAAAAATAGTCTTATTAAAATAGTAGTATTAAAAATAGTCTTACTAAAAATAGTCTAGTTAAAATAGTCTAGTAAAAATAGTTTTATTAAAAATAGTAGTATTAAAAATAGTCTTACTAAAAATAGTCTAGTTAAAATAGTCTAGTTAAAAATAGTCTTATTAAAATAGTCTTATTAAAAATAATTTAAATTAAAAATAGTGTATTTTAATTTAGTTAATTTAAAAACCAAAAAATATATTTTAGAATATTTTAGTATTTATTTCTCGCAATTCGTAACAAAATATTATATGAAGCCCTGTTGAACAATCCTCGAGAGAAAAGACCTTGGTAGGACTTACCACAACTACTTCTACCTCGTATATATTTGCGAGCGACTCAAAAACTCCTATTTTTAAGATAAGTTTTTGTCGATCAGACCCCGCTCCTTATATAAATAAAATATGAGAATCGAATACCCACATATCACGAAATCAAAATCCACAGAAGGATTCCATCACTTAATGATATAATCACGCAAGCAGCTCATGTCACACAAAGCACAACCCAAAGAAGGGAGACTTACATCCATAGGTCGCACGAAGATGATGGCTGCACCCTGATACTAATCACGACCGACATTCCAAACAACGCGTCGCGACACGACATCAGTCAGACTCAATCTGAAAAGACAAGACCCAACAATACACGACTGGACCCGACAGCCTAGGTTTCCGCAACCTAAGCTCTGATACCATAAATGTAACACCCCCAGAATCAAATCAGGAATATTACACGCCGCAGACCCTCTTTGTGAGGATCCACCAGGCAAGACATTGAAACAACTCATTACATTACATACCGACGTGGCAAAATCACGAATCATTAGACCGGTTTGGTCTTTCATCACTGACTAACAAATCAAAATACATAAACCCATCCAGACTCATACCCACGCAAGGGTAAAATACTTTTAAAACAACAAACAATATGACAGCGGAAAAGACAATACAATGGACTCCGAGTAACTGAACCCAAAACTGGCCTTCGTGTGATTAGTATCATTCGTCTTTCATCATCCTCGTACCGATCCTGTGACTTGCTCCCGAAAACCTACATGTACCTGGACACAATACAGATATCCACCCCCTGATTAATCGGGGGTTAGCAAAACTCCACTGTTTCGCTAGTGCAAGTATAAAGTGCAAATATGAGCCATACACAACACATTCCGAGAATACAAAGAAAGACATCCCGAGATATTTTGTTTAATTAAAATAGTTTAAGTCTTGAAAGTAAAACAAAACAAGTAAGCACTTTTGAAAACACTTCCAAATCTCGGGAGTTTTGAAGACATTTGTGATTGAAAAGTTCTTAATTCCTCGAAAGCCACTTAGGGTCACAACCCAGAGCTTATTTTCCAAAATACAAATCCGACAACAAAACACAGGGTCCACGACCCAACCGGCTCGTTTCAAATCATTACGACAGACGAATACACACCACACATTACACTTATGCCATTCTAGCCAAACACCAAGACTCGATATTGTAACACCCCCAAGACATTCAGGGAATATTACAGCGCCGTGGACCCCACACTGTGGAATTCACCAGGCTAACATACCAACAAGACATTCGACGACGACAAACTATTATTAATAAAACGACAATTCAAATGAAAGACTACAAACCGACAATTAAAATCTGACATCAAATCCTTTTCCCAAAACGGGAACACAACATTAACAATTTCAAACAGGAAGTACTCGAGTACTTAAACCAACTTTATAATACATAAATCTCAAAATCAGACATCAATAGTAACCGACCGACATGACATCGAAAAATCAAATACTGGACAATATCATGCTTGCCCATCATCCTCATACGTCCCGAGTGCTCGTTTATCCCCACGATCAATACCTGAAATACAAAAAGTATTTCCCCCATTTAAGGGGTTAGCGACAACTGCTAGTGCAAGTACAATCCATTTGAACTACATTCTAATCAGATGAATATATGCGCCAAAAGTCATTTTAGAAAACATTTTAAATTCCGGAATATTTACAATGTACACACAAAACACATTATCTCCAACAAATCATAATTCAAAGTTAACCGTTGGCACGAGACTCACGGCCACCGTACCCCGCAGAGCCCCGTCGGACATCCCTGGGTGGCTAACCACAGTTCGTGATACGCACACACACGGCAATACGTATCCCTAGAGGTCCCGTCGGACCATCCCTAGGTGAACATACACATATCTCCCCACAACAACCACATATAGCCATAATTCAAATACTAGAACATGTAAACAAATGTAAAGTACTTGCCTTTGAGACATTCTTCGAAGAATCGGAAGTGAAAAATGACTACGGATGATCCGAATGGAAAACGACGGTTCCTAAACGAAGAATTAGCATAACTCAGTCCCAACGGACATCAATAATCGAAAGGAATACTCCCAAAACCCCGATTACAATTAACGACAAAAGACGTTCAATCAATACGGGTGAGGGTTTACGCAAAATCTCCCCGTATTGATAATTCGCGGATTAAAATCACGGAAACTGGATTTGGAATCATTCAATAATCACAATCGGTGAAGAATATCGATGAACAATTCGGAACTAAACCCTAAAATCCCGAAATCCCCCAAAACGTCAAAATTAGGGTTCCTGAGGAATTACCTTTAATCCGGCTGATGAAAGGTGATTATGTTGATTATGATATGATAGCACGACTCTACGGTGATGGAATATGAAGAGAACTCCGATCAGGACCGATGGAAATCGCCTCTGAGGTCGCACGTCGAAGAAACGAAGGGAAAAGAATGAAACTGCTGCTCTGAAAACTGCCCGCTGGGCTTATATAATTGTGAAGTTAGCGCACGCTAACTGCCATATGTAGCGTGCGCTAACGGGGCCGCGACAGTCCAGTGGCTACTGCCACCATTCGTTAGCGTACGCTAACAATAAGGGTTAGCGTACGCTAACTGTTCTTCGGTAGCGCACGTAAGGCAACAAAGGTAGCGTGCGCTACCTACACAAAGATTCAAGATCGGGCGATGTCATATCGCGATGAAGTCAGCCGAGGGTACGATACACGATACACACGACGAAACCGTAATCCGAAACATGAACACGAAGCATACAAGACGACGGAGCTAAGCGCTGAAAGAAAATACAATTCACCACCGAAGGGTCCGTAATGCGACAACGAAAACGAGATTCCCTAAACTATTAGGAAATTACAAAAATGGCCCAAGTGCCCGAAAATCACGAAACGACGTCGGATTTACGAACCGAAAGTCTCCACATGACCAACTCAACCATACGAACTTGCACAAACCAAGAAACAACGGAAACGAACGAGTTTTACAAGAATCGAACGTTCATACGGCAAAACATGTCATAAAATGAAATTACGTGAAAACATCATCAAAACTCATCCAAATGGAAAAACTCCAAGAACAAAATAGATTCGAAATGTCGAAATGGTTACAAGCGAGTCGATAAAAATAGACATACACCAAAAATGGAAACTGCTAAAAATGGAAAAATTACGGATATTACATTCTCCCCCTCTAAAATAAAGTTTCGTCCCGAAACTTAAGAATCAAAAAGCTCGGGGTATCTCGAATGCATATCCTCCTCTAGCTCCCACGTCGCTTCTTCTACTCCGTGCCTCGACCATTGCACCTTAACCAAAGGAATGGTTTTGTGCCTTAACTGTTTGTCACGACGCTCCAAAATTCTGACGGGCCTCTCTTCAAACGTAACATCCTTCTCGATCTCCACGTCCCCAAAGTCGATAATGTGGGACGGGTCCGGAACGTACTTCCTCAACTGGGAAACGTGAAATACGCTATGTACATGACTCAACGACGGAGGTAAAGCCAAACGGTACGCTAACTCACCGACTCTCTCCAATACCTCGAAAGGTCCAATAAATCTCGGGCTGAGTTTCCCCTTCTTCCCAAAACGGAAGACTCCCTTCGTCGGAGACACTCTCAACAGAACATGATCCCCCACCTAAAACTCCAAAGGTCTACGCCTAACATCCGCGTAAGACTTTTGTCGACTCTGGGCAGCCAACATCCTCTTTCTAATCAATTCGATTTTCTCCCTCGTCTCCAACACAAGATCCGGCTAGGTGCCAACCAAATCAGACGGCTCATCCCAACATATCGGTGATCGGCAACGTCGGCCATAAAGTGCCTTATATGGTGCCATCTTAATCGACGCGTGCCAGCTATTATTATAAGTAAACTCAATCAAGGCCAAATGATCCTCCCAGTTACTACTCCAGTCTAACGCATACGCGCGCAACAAATCCTCGAACGTCTGGATGGTACGTTCGGACTGCCCATCGGTCTGGGGATGGAACGAAGTGCTCAAACGTAACTGTGTCCCCAATGCCTTATGTACCGCCTGCCAAAAGTGCGATACAAACCGGCCATCTCTATCTGAAATAATGGTCCTCGGCGTACCATGAAGCCTCACTATCTGTGCAATAAAAATACGAGCCAACTTTTCTGGACCCCAAGTATCCTTGATGCCCAGAAAATGTGCCGACTTAGTCAGTCGGTCTACAATCACCCACACCATATTCATACCAGTCTTCGTTCTCGGTAAACTCGTGACAAAATCCATAGAGATGTCCTCCCACTTCCATTCCGGAACGGGAAGTGGTTTCAATAATCCGGTGGCCACGATGCTCAATCTTGACTTGCTGACAAGTCAAACACTTAGCTACAAACTGAACTACCTCCTTCTTCATATCGCTCCACCAGAAATTCTTCCTCAAATCTTTATACATCTTACTCGAGCCCGGATGGACTGAGTATGGTGACGCATGAGCCTCTCGCATAATGTTCTGTCTCGCCCAAGTCGTTCGAACACACAACCGACCTCGGAATCTCAACACTCCGTCCTCATGAATAACAAATCCCAGGATTTCCCCTTCTCTACACTCTCCCGAAGTCAATAAACATCGGGTCCTCCAACTGTCCCGATTTAATGTCCTCGACTGCAGACGAAGAAATCTCAAGAGTACGCAATCGCCGGAACTCTCTGGCAGTACAATCTCAATGCTCAGCTTCATAAAATCACGCTGAAGTCCTGACTGGGCCGTAAGCAACTCAAGCGCTCGAAGCGATACTGATTTCCGGCTCAAGGCGTCTGCTACCACATTAGCCTTGCCCGGATGTTAAAGGATCTCGAGATCGTAATCCTTAATCAATTCCAACCACCTCCTCTGCCTCATATTAAGCTCCTTCTGCGCGAAGATGTACTTCAGGCTCTTGTGATCGGTGAAAATCTGACACGACGAGCCATACAAGTAATGACGCCAGATTTTCAACGCAAACACAACTGCGGCCAACTCAAGATCGTGCGTAGGGTAATTCAATTCATACGGTTTCAACTGACGGGAAGCATAGGCAATCGTCCTCCCGTGCTGCATAAGTACGCATCCGAGCCCTTGGCCCGAAGCATCACTATAAACGGAAAAACCATCATTACCACTCGGTAAAGCCAACACGGGAGCGGTCGTCAACCGCTTCTTCAACTCCTCAAAACTATTCTGCCTCTCATCGGTCCACACAAACTTCTCTGACTTCTGTAACAACTGAGTCAGCGGTCGAGCGAGTTTAGAGAACCCCTCGACGAATCTACGATAATACCCGGCTAATCCCAGAAAACTGCGGACCTCCTTCACGTTCTTGGGCGGCGCCCAACCCAACACTGCCTCTACCTTATGTGGGTCCACACGAACACCCTCGGCCGAGATCACATGACCGAGAAACATAACCTCCCGTAACCAAAACTCGCACTTTGAGAACTTTGCAAAAAGATGCTGAGTTCTCAAAATATCTAACACAATATGCAAATGACGGACGTGCTCCTCCTCGCTCCTCGAGTAAATCAGGATGTCGTCGATAAGAACGACTACACACTTATCGAGGTACTCGATAAAGACTTTGTTCATAAGCTGCATGAACACGGCTGGTGCGTTGGTTAGCCCAAAAGGCATAACCACAAACTCGTAGTGACCGTATCTCGTCCGAAAGGCCGTCTTCGGAATATCGGTATCCTTCACTCGGAGCTGATAATACCCCGATCTCAAATCAATCTTCGAAAACACGGTCGCTCCTTGCAACTGATCAAACAAGAAATCAATCCTCGGGAGTGGATATTTGTTTTTGATGGTCACTTTGTTTAACTCTCGGTAGTCGATACACAAACGAAGTGACCCATCCTTCTTCTTTACGAATAGGACCGGTGCGCCCCAAGGCGAAGCGCTCGGTCGAATATATCCCATGTCTAGCAACTCTCCCAACTGTTTCTTCAACTCAAGCATCTCGGCAGGCGCCATACGGTATGGCGTCTTAGAGATAGGTGCTGCACCCGGCTCTAAATCGACGGTAAACTCAACCTCTCGGCCCGGCGGCAAACCCGGCAACTCATCTGGAAAAACGTCAGGATACTCACATACTACCGGAATAGACGAGAGCTCGACTCCCCCTTCTTCCGATCTCAAAGCGTAACACCAATAGCCCGTGCAACCTCCCCGAAGAAGCCTCACCGCTCTCAAAGCACTGATCAGTAATCTCTGACTACCCCGCTTACGCCCCACAAAAGAATGCTCGGTACCATCAGAGGCTAACATCGTAACAGTCCTCGTTCTATAATTCATGATCGCCCCATGACGGTCCAGCCAATCTTCACCCAGAATCAAATCCTCATCTCTAATATCTACCGCAATCAGATTAGAAGGCCAATCCCTCCCCGCGATACTCACAAGCAACAAGGCAATCAACATGCAGACGACGCACACAATCCATAGATATAAAAGAATGCGTAGCACCAGAATCGAACAATACGGAAACAGGATGGTCAAGGATGTGGACGGTACCTGTAGCCACCGTCGCGTCGGGATCTCCGGCTCGCCTCATCTCATACACACGGGGCGGAACAGACCCCGCACTAGAAGCTCCCCCTCTAGAAGGCTGACCACGACCTCGACCTCTACCAAAACTCTGCTGGCCGAGGAACTGCTTGCCTCGATTCACACTCGGCCTCTCCCGCACTGGAGCAGATATCCGAGTAATCGAGCCCGAGCCGCATCCGTACAAAACTTAGCACGGTGACCCATACGACCACAAGCAAGACACCGAATCGGAGGCCTATCACACTCACTCATCATGTGGCCGGACGATCGCAGCTTGAAGCATGTAGACCACGAACGGAACCAGCAGAGCGGACCAGAACCGTTCCTCGACCAACCGATGGCGATCGACTCAAGACTCGCGAACTGCACCGAGCCTTCGGATACCCTCCCGACTTGCCTCCCGAAACCGACCGAGGTCTTCGCTTCTTTCCTTCACCGCCGTCTCTGTCGCAGAAAACGACATCTCGTAAGCCATCGCTTTATTCTGATAATCTTTCAAAGTCGTGCACCCTGCACGGACATGTAGTGGCGCACCCTCGGCTTCATCCGCATATCAAAGTGGCGGATCTTATCTAGCTCATCTCGGACTTGGTTTCTCACGTAGTGCAGCTGTTGATTGTAGTCCTTGATAGCTTGAGAAATAGGAACATCTTGGGTCTTAGCCTCAAAGAAGGCTCGGATCCTCCCCTCTTTCACTGGCCACGGACAGAATTCGTCTTCCATTAGATCCCGGAACTCTGCCCACGTAGCTGCCCGGTCACGCGGTTTCACCGCTTGCCACCACGTCGCTGCCTCCTTGGCGAGGAAGTACTGAGCAATGGGTACTTTCCTCTCCTCGGGGCAATTAGCAGCCTCAAACACTTTCTCCATCTCGAACAGCCAATTCTCCCAACCAGAAGGGTCGGAAGCACCATCAAACTGCGGAGGGCGCATACGAATCACGTCCTGAAGTAGCTTATCATTGCCGGACCCAGTAGGCGGGACCGGGTTGGCATTAGCATGGCCGACCAGAACGGCCTGAGTCAGTAGCGTCATCTGGTTCGCTACCTGCTGTAAAATGTTGGCCACTCCAACATTCTCATGAGCATTACCGGAGCTAGCAGACTGGTCCTGCTGACCTCCGGAACTAGGGGGAACACTGTTCGACAAGGAAGGCATCGCCGAATCAGTTCCCGAGTGATCGGACATGGCCGCCCCACCGGCTGCGCCACGTCCCCTACCGCGTCCGCGATCAAGGCCCGCGTCCTCTACGAAAGGTGAATTCTGAAGAAGCAACGGGTAAGTACAATTCAAACGCAAAACGCAAAAGATACTAAGATAGGAATAGAACAGAACGGTGAAACGAGTCAAGTTAGGAAAACTTACGAGCACCGGCGTACTGAGATGATGGCATAGCAGTGATACTGTCCCAAAAACGACACTTAACTAGACCCAAATGACCGACAGCCTAGGTATCTATAACCTGGCTCTGATACCATATTCTGTAACACCCCCAAGACATTCAGGGAATATTACAGCGCCGTGGACCCCACACTGTGGAATTCACCAGGCTAACATACCAACAAGACATTCGACGACGACAAACTATTATTAATAAAACGACAATTCAAATGAAAGACTACAAACCGACAATTAAAATCTGACATCAAATCCATTTCCCAAAACGGGAACACAACATTAACAATTTCAAACAGGAAGTACTCGAGTACTTAAACCAACTTTATAATACATAAATCTCAAAATCAGACATCAATAGTAACCGACCGACATGACATCGAAAAATCAAATACTGGACAATATCATGCTTGCCCATCATCCTCATACGTCCCGAGTGCTCGTTTATCCCCACGATCAATACCTGAAATACAAAAAGTATTTCCCCCATTTAAGGGGTTAGCGACAACTGCTAGTGCAAGTACAATCCATTTGAACTACATTCTAATCAGATGAATATATGCGCAAAAAGTCATTTTAGAAAACATTTTATATTCCGGAATATTTACAATGTACACACAAAACACATTATCTCCAACAAATCATAATTCAAAGTTAACTGTTGGCACGAGACTCACGGCCACCGTACCCCGCAGAGCCCCGTCGGACATCCCTGGGTGGCTAACCACAGTTCGTGATACGCACACACACGGCAATACGTATCCCTAGAGGTCCCGTCGGACCGTCCCTAGGTGAACATACACATATCTCCCCACAACAACCACATATAGCCATAATTCAAATACTAGAACATGTAAACAAATGTAAAGTACTTGCCTTTGAGACATTCTTCGAAGAATCGGAAGTGAAAAATGACTACGGATGATCCGAATGGAAAACGATGGTTCCTAAACGAAAAATTAGCATAACTCAGTCCCAACGGACATCAATAATCGAAAGGAATACTCCCAAAACCCCGATTACAATTAACGACAAAAGACGTTCAATCAATACGGGTGAGGGTTTACGCAAAATCTCCCCGTATTGATAATTCGCGGATTAAAATCAAGGAAACTGGATTTGGAATCATTCAATAATCACAATCGGTGAAGAATATCGTAATATAGATGAACAATTCGGAACTAAACCCTAAAATCCCGAAATCCCCCAAAACGTCAAAATTAGGGTTCTGGAGGAATTACCTTTAATCCGACTGATGATAGGTGATTATGTTGATTATGATATGATAGCACGACTCTACGGTGATGGAATATGAAGAGAACTCCGATCAGGACCGATGGAAATCGCCTCTGAGGTCGCACGTCGAAGAAACGAAGGGAAAAGAATGAAACTGCTGCTCTGAAAACTGCCCGCTGGGCTTATATAATTGTGAAGTTAGCGCACGCTAACTGCCATATGTAGCGTGCGCTAACGGGGCCGCGACAGTCCAGTGGCTACTGCCACCATTCGTTAGCGTACGCTAACAATAAGGGTTAGCGTACGCTAACTGTTCTTCGGTAGCGCACGTAAGGCAACAAAGGTAGCGTGCGCTACCTACACAGCAGTTCAGTACTGCTGATGTCATATCAGCAGTAAGCTGCTGTCGAGGGTACGATACACGATACACACGACGAAACCAGAATCCAGAAACATGAACACGAAGCATACAAGACGACGGAGCTAAGCGCTGAAAGAAAAATACAATTCCGACCACTGAAGGGTCCGTAATGCGACAACGAAAACGAGATTCCCTAAACTATTAGGAAATTACAAAAATGGCCCAAGTGCCCGAAAATCACGAAACGACGTCGGATTTACGAACCGAAAGTCTCCACATGACCAACTCAACCATACGAACTTGCACAAACCAAGAAACAACGGAAACGAACGAGTTTTACAAGAATCGAACGTTCATACGGCAAAACATGTCATAAAATGAAATTACGTGAAAACATCATCAAAACTCATCCAAATGGAAAAACTCCAAGAACAAAATAGATTCGAAATGTCGAAATGGTTACAAGCGAGTCGATAAAAATAGACATACACCAAAAATGGAAACTGCTAAAAATGGAAAAATTACGGATATTACAGATATATAATGTATCTCGACCCTGAGCACACAACATTGTGATACTCCGGACAATATCACAATTAATCATCAAAGTAGTACATTAACAAGTCTCAACATTACAACTATCCATACTTGGTAACCCGCGGCCGTACCCATCAGTATCGACCCCGAGAGGCCCCGTCGGACCATCCCCAGGGGAGAAACCACTTCCACGATCGTACCCATTAGTATCGACTCCCAGAGGTCTCGTCGGACCATCCCCGGGTGGAAGAACAACAACACACACACCCAAGTCCACTTCCATGGCCGTACCCATTAGTATCGGCCCCTAGAGGCCACACATGCCATCCCCGGGTGGAAGAACGACAACACAATAACATAATTCACAGTTGCAAACCACAAGCCTCGAAAGTCAATCACAGTATATATATATTTATATATATATATATATATATATATATATATATAGTCGAGGTATCTTAGTAGAGTGGCCAGTTTATCCAACACATATTCACAACCCAGAACTATCACAATCTACACGGAAGCACAATATCTCAACAGCATCGAAATGACATAACCAATACCACATAAACCCGCATATTCGTCGATAACTACGTGACTCCACGCACACCTTTTAACAAAAGATGTGAACTTTTACATTTACCGACGACATAATCATACATAATAACATCATACGAAAGTAAGGCGATCCTATACTCAACACTAGTACACATATTCAATTAAGCATATTAATTCCCAAAACACACGGATCACCTTTAAGAAAACCATGATGGTAAATATACCGAGTCCTTTGAAAAACGGTTATAAATATTTATTTAGCACATATCGACGATTAACAACCATTATATCCACAAAACACGTAATGTATGGGCAAGATACTTGCCTCGATAATCGATACCGGACACTCCGACAAACACGTCTCAGTCGGGACACCTCGAACACCTAGAATTCTCTAGCAAAGACAATGAATACACTCTCGATCGGAAAGCTTGAAGAAAATGACGAACGGAAGGGTTCCGACTCGAGATCTTTGCGAGGAATCTGACCCTAACATCATACCATCAATAAATTAACGATCGAACGAGGAAAAACAATCGTAGAACGCCCGAATCCCCCTCTATGACATTCTACCGGACACCTTCAAGGCGTTGATTAAGAACTCGACCAAAACGACAAATCTATACGATCCGACCATGGAATAACAAGGGAAATGATATAATACATCTAAATAATCATAAATCCATCACAATCCTAAGTTTAATCGGATTAAACGGAAGAAATCGAACAAAATACCAAAATTCCCCAAAACTAGATTTCTAGAAAATCTGACCTGCTTCGCTCGATCAAAAGATGTTATAGGATGGATAATCTATGACATGAACTCCGAGACTTCGTGGATTTATTGTCTAGCAACATGCTTCCATGTCCAACATGTCTCCATCCGCGAAAGAGGAAGAATGAAGTGGGAAAATGGGTGAAAAACCCGTCTGCTGGGTCTTATATAGGGTGCTTGCCGGCCGCCTTACGTACGTAATCGGCCATGACTTACGTACGTAATCAGCCATGGCCGAGTTAACTGCCTAGAAATGCCGGCATCATTACGTACGTAACTGTACAAGGCTTACGTACGTAACAGGCCTTACGTATGTAACTGTCGGGCCCTTACGACCGTAACTTGGCCAGGTGTGGCCTGGCCCCAACACGTGCGGCCATGACTCGGCCGTGGCCAACTCCGACGGCCCGGACGACCCCGAAAACCGAACCTGAATACGAATCGAAGATACGGTTACGAAGTACTCGCAAATACGAATTCGAGCACTAAGAGAACACACGATTCCGACCACCCGAAGGCTCGAAATTCGACAACAGAAAGTAATTACCCCAAACTTTGGGAAATTACAAAAATGGCCCAAAACGTCTGAAACACACGATAAACGATCGAAACACCAAGCCAAAGCTCGCAACATGAATAATAACATTAAATGAACTTACGAGAAACTCAAAACAACAGTTTCGGACGAGATTCGCAAGAATCGAACTCAAGTGCCGAAAAATCACTAAAAAGTATAGAACTCAACAAAACGACACCGAAACGAACTCAGATGTCGAAAAGTGCAGAAATAATTATTCTCAAAATGACGAAACGGTCACGAGCGAGTCGTCAACACGGACTCCCGCCAAAAAAAGAAAATTACCGAAATCCAAAATTGCGGATATTACAGAAACTTCCTCTGGTGACGCTAACCTATGCTATAATTGCAGGAAACCAGGACATTATGCAAACAAATGTCCTCATCCCAAAGTTCAAAGGTTGCCAGAAGCTGAGCAAAAAGAGAGGGATGAACGAAGATATGCTTGGAAAAACAAGCTCAAGGCACTGATAGGAGAATCAGAAGCCTCCCCCACACCATCCAAATCCGGAGAATGTCTTCAGGTAGTCACTGAAAGTGACTCATCTGACGATGAATTCGAAGATAAGGCATATATGTGCTTTATGGCAAAGGACATTCCGGAAGAAGAAGATAGCGATGATGAGGTAAGCTCAACTTCAATTATTCCAGTAAATGCATCGCATACTTTCGAAAACATGATGAATGAATTTAAGAACATTCAAAAAGCCCACGAGACTTTGAAAAATGAAAACATTCAGCTTTAACTTTCCAACATAGAGCTAAAAGAAGAAAACGACTTGCTAAAGATAAATTATGAAAATATGTCTATTGATTGTGAAAACAGCAAGGTCGAGCATGAAAAACTCATGGAGAGCAATCATCAACTTACTCATGAACTAAGTGAGACTAAGTCTCAAAATGGAAGCAAGACAAATGATTTTGTTCTACTTCAAGCAAAATTTAATACTCTCAAAAACGAGAAAGCGAACTTGAGACCATTCTGAAATCTTTCGAGAAATCATCTAAAAGAATGGAAGAACTTCTAAGCACTGGGCAAATGCTTATGATAAAAGTGGCTTAGGATACAACTCATTTTCCAACAAGGGGAAAACTAGTACTGTGTTCGTCAAGAGTGTGGAAGACATTCCTATATCGGAAGAAACTCCAAGTCCTGTGAAGGAACCTGCTGCACCGCGAAAAGCAAAGGCTGCCATTCCGCCCCCGCAATCCTATTCGAGACAGCGGAATTATAAGCCATTCCAACATGTAAGGCGCACGCAACAGCATGCTCCCCGAGCATATCAACAACGCCAACAGCCGTTCATAAAGAAGGTTGTATCCAAATACCAAAGGCCTACACGGCAGTACTTTCAGTACAGCACGCTTAGGTACTGGATACAGGAGCCTCATTATCCATAAAGAAAGCAGGTATCCGCACAACATCGACAACAACTTTGGGAATCTAACTGGAAACCCAGAAGGCAAGCTGTAATGCCAAAGAAAATGGCTCCACCTCCAAGACGGCATACGTACTCGATTAATATTAATAACCCTGATTTTTACATGCATAATGATTATCATAGATACAGTAACTACGTACATGCCCTACGTAGATACTGCAAATCTGTACCAAATGTAACCTACAGTAAACCAATTGCTGTCAGGAAAATTTGGGTACCAAAAGGCACTAACATTCACGGACCCAACAATCAAAGGGGACCTAAATCTACATAATTTGTGTGCTACAGGACATTTTGGAGAAGGACATATGGTACTTCGACAGCGGATTCTCCCGGCACATGACAGGAGATAGAATCAAGCTATCAGATTTCGTAGAAGGTTGCGGTCCAAAAGTGCGCTTTGGTGATAAATCTAAAGGAAGAACAAGAGGAAAAGTAAACCTTCTTGTCGGAAAATTCAAAGTCACCGATGTAGCTCATGTTGAAGGCTTACAGTACAATCTACTTAGTATTAGCAAGTTCTGTGGCAAACAGTTCTCGGTGAAATTCTATATAGATCACTGTAGAGTCAAGAACATCCTAACCAAAGAAGTGCTCATAGGAAGAAGATCAAGTAATATGTATATTGCTGACTGGATGCCTACGAGCTCCACAATTCCTTGTTTAGTTGCCAAAGGCACTGCAGATCTAAGCTTGCTATGGCACAAGAGGATGTCACACATCAACTTCAAGATGATCAACAAGCTCTCAAGACAGGGACTGGTTAGAGGATTGCCGAATGTATCATTCCAAAAAGACAGTGTTTGTGAACCATGTCAAAAACGCAAACAAATCAAGTCCACCTTGAAGAGCAAATCCTACCTTTCAACCCACAGAGTGTTGGAAATGCTACACATGGATCTCTATGGTCCTGTAGACCCAGTAAGTTTGGGAGGTAAGAAATACTGTCTCGTTGTTGTTGATGATTACTCTCGGTATGCTTGGACAATTTTCCTAAGCAAGAAGAAGGAAATAATATCAAAGATGCCCGAGCTCCTGAGAAAGCTTTAAAATGAAAAAGGATCGAGTATCGTGTCCATTCGTTCCGACAGAGGTACAGAATTTACTAACCGCTTTATAGAGCAATACTGTTCGGAAAATGGGATACAGCATGAATACTCAGCTGCCCGTACACCTCAACAAAATAGTGTTGCCGAGCTAAAGAATAGGACGCTGAAGGAAGAAAAAAGGACAATGATTGCCGCAAACAAGTTGCCATAGTGTTTCTGGGGTGAAGAAACCAATACAGCATGCTACACTCAAAACTGTTGTATGTCAACAAGCACCACAACAAAACAACATACGAGGTATGGAACAACAAAACTCAGTTAGTTTCGTATTTTCACATTTTTGGATGCAGGTGCTATGTGTTGAATAATGGGAAGGATCAACTTAGAACCTTTGATGATAAGTCGGATGAAGGAATATTTGTAGGATACTCCTCCGTCAGCAAAGCTTACAGGATCTTTAATAAAAGGAAGCTGACGATCGAGGAATCAGTTCATGTAGTGTTTGACGAACCTTACCATGACCCTACAAGAGTAGAAGTTGTTACTCAGAACATCCAACAACTTTCCATCTTAGATCCACCAACTCCCATAGAACCGGTTGTTGACCTAGAAATCAACCCCGCAGCTATAAAAATCGACGTAGATGAAGCCGATGATGTACAATCTGTAGTCGAAACTACAGCAACTCAAGATACAGTATAGGACCCCAAATTAGAACCCGACCGAAGATGGTTGAGAGATCACCCGCAAGAGCTGATCATTGGAAACTTTAATGCTCGTGTTTCTACCCGTAGGAGAATACAAAGTACACAAGGAAATATACTGTGTGCACAAGAAGAACTAGATACTGAGATATCACCATTCCCTGAATGGAAATCTCAATCCGAGCTTAGAAGACTCAATATGTGCACTATTGATGTATTCTTAGCCCAGTCCGAACCTGTTTCTACCATAGAAGCTCTCAATAATTCTCATTATATAACATCTATGGAAGAAGAGCTTAACAGTTTCGAAAGAAACAATGTATGGTATCTTGTACCTAGACCTACGCATCAATCGGTTATTGGAATCAAATGGGTATTTAGAAACAAGAAGGATCGAAATGGACTGATTATAAAGAATAAATCAAGGCTAGTCGCACAAGGCTATAGACAGGAAGAAGGCATAGACTGTGATGAAATGTTTGCCCCTGTAGCCAGACTCGAGGCCATTAGGATATTTTTAGCCTTTGCCACCCATAAGAGCTTCATTGTATACCAAATAGACGTCAAAAGTGCATTCCTAAATGGAGACCTTGCCGAAGAAGTTTATGTTGAATAACCACCAGGGTTTGCCAACACAGAAGGCATAGATCTAGTTTACAGGCTAAGGAAAGCATTGTATGGACTTAAGCAAGCCCCTAGAGCATGGTATGAGACCCTGTCCCAGTATCTAACCAATAATAGATTTGAGAAAGGTATTGTGGACAAGACCTTGTTCAAAATACAGGAAGGCGATGACCTTCTAATGGTTCAAATCTTTGTAGATGACATTATATTTGGTTCAACTAACCTTGCTTTATGTCACAGGTTCTCTCATCTCATACAAAGTAAATTTGAAATGAGTATGATGGGAGAACTTAGTTATTTCCTAGGTTTTCAGGTAAAGCAATTGCCTACAGGGATTTTCATCAACCAGGAAAAATACAGCAAGGAGCTTCTCAACAAATTTGGAATGAATACTTCCAAATCATCGTCAACCCCCATGAGCACTTCTGTGCAAATTAGTGCTGATGAAGCCAAAAAGCCGGTTGACCAATCACTCTACAGGAAGCTTATTGGCTCTCTCGAATACCTAACGGCTAGCAGGCCCGATATCCAGTTTGCTGTAGGAGTGTGTGCGAGATATCAAGTAGCACCCAAAGAATCACAGTTCAATACAGCTAAACGAATCTTAAAGTATATTAAAGGAACAGTCGATGTAGGACTATGGTATCCTAAAGAAGGTGGATTTGATTTAGTTGGCTATAGCAACTCGGATATCGGAGGCTACAAGCTAGATAGGAAGAGTACAAGTGGAACTTGTCACTTTCTTGGACCTAGACTTGTGTCTTGGTTCAGTAAGAAGCAATTGGCAAACTCACTTTCCACGGCTGAATCAGAATACTATGCTGCTGGTAGTTGCTGTATGCAGATCCTTTGGATGCAGCAACAGTTGTCAGATTATGGGATTGAAGCCAAGAAAATGCTAATCATGTGCGATAGCACGAGTGCAATTACAATAACGCACAACCCTGTATTGCACTCACGCACTAAGCATATCCACATGAAGCATCATTTCATTAGGAATCATATCGAGAACAAGGATGTTTAGCTGGAAAAAGTTCATACAGATATTCAGTTGGCCGATATTTTCACCAAGCCTCTCAACACAGAAAGATTCAACATGCTTCGACAAGAATTGGGATTGCTACAGCCTGACTCCCTGTAAGTATTTACTATTTTTACTCAACAATTGAGGGGGAATGCTGTAAGACCCAATAATACAGTATCCACCATTAATTATCTGTACACTCAAAGCCTTCAATACATCACTGTAGGGAACAAAGCGATATGAATCATCCTACAGCTGGCGTGTGCAATAATTAAGGGGGAATACAGTATGACCCATGAATACAGCATTAATCCAAAAGTTGTTGTATGGAATTGAAACCTATATGTACCTTTTAAGGGGGAACGTTGTATCGTCACGGATACAGCACATACTATGGGAATTCGATTCATTATATATTATAATATTTCATTTCCAAACAATTTTTTCCATGTGCCCTGTTTTCATGTCAAACATCTTTTACATTAAATACATTACACGACATCTGGACAATCGAATCTCAAAAGCTGCGATGTTTTCAAATTGTTTAATATTTAATACCGCCGTTTCAGGCATTAAGGGTAATATGAAATGTCAGAAGTGGGACCCACTCTTATTTTAAAATTCAATGGATAAGTGTATCAGTTACACTCAGTCCATCGTGACCGTTCATTTTAAACACCAATTCCCATCCCTTAAATCTGACCATTCGTTCTCTGAAAACCCTTCTTCGCTGCCTACTATAAAAGGACTGTAAATGCCATTTGAGACTCTTTACGCCTTCTGCATATTTTAAGAGCACTCGAGCATTCAGCTTACAAGATTTTTCTTGTTTACTGCATAATTTTTCTTGTATCTTTCTCACCGTTACTTGAAAAATCATCAATGGCGTCTACCCAGACATCTTCCACCTCTCTCAAGAAGTCGCTCAACTTCATCGACGGACGGATCTTCTCCATATCTGTCGTGATAGAACGTATTCACGCTGAAGGTGATGATGTTGATGCCATGGAGGTCGTCACTACAAGAATCCATCAACAAGGCCTCTATCGCCTTGGGATCCACACCGCCGAGAACTATGATGCTCATCTGGTTGTGGAATTCTACCTCAACGCCGTAGTTCGTTTTCTGTCGCTGGCTCAAGGAGGTCATGTCGCTGACATCACAGCCGTTATCCGCGGAGTGGAGATCCGCATTGATCAACAGCTTCTCCAAAACATCTTCAGGCTACCTTCGGATGGCCTGACTATAGAAGAACTTGAGACCTTTGGGTCCCAAGAACTGCTAACTCAGTACTATGGGTAATTCACCGGTTCAGCAACGGTGGAAGTGGTTAACACCACATGCCATAAGAAGCATTTTTGTTTACCTTACGTTTACTTACATGATTTTTGCTGCCATATTATTGAGAATCGTACAGGTAGTTTTGAGATGTGCACTAATCTCATATTCAGGATGATGGTCGCTATAATGACCTGCGAGAAGGTCAATTGGTGTCAGGTCATACTTAAGCGTTTGCAGGAAGAGGTGTCTAAACCTGTTTCGCAGAAGAAATCGTTTGGTTTGTTTTTGAACCATGTTTTGATGAAGTGCGGACTTCAGCAAACCGCAGAGGCAAAGAAGATCAGTTCATGGATATTCTTAGGAGGCGTCAGGCCCACTGCCTTCAACCAGAGCGTCCTGATTGCCAACAGACCTTTTATCCGGAATTTGCCGCTGTCTGTAGATCCGAGGGACGTTTCTTCTAAGTCCCATAGTGTAGAATCTTCGAAGAAGAGAAAAAGATCTCACAGCAAAACACCAGTTGCTGTTGAGAAGCCGAAAAGGAAGCTAAGGAGGCTTACGAAAGTTAAAGCTACAGAACCCTTCGAGTATGCTCCTCTCGCGGCGCAACCTACTGATCAACTATCCCAGGGCCCAACCCCTGTGGAAGAGATGCCTGCTACTGCCGATATAGTAGATCCCGAGCCTTTGGCGGCTATGACAGATACATTTGCCAACTCAAAAGACTCTGGAGAGTCGGCTGCCTGTTTGGAGCCAAAAGCTACCTCTCCTATATGGGATTCCACACCCATTCAGGATCCATATTCTTTCGGGGTACCATCCCCTGTAAGGAAGCCCCCTCCAATACAGGATTCCACATCTGTAGAGGAACCCCTTCATACAGCAAACCCAGGTGCTGTACGGAGTCCCTCCCCAGACACAATCATTTCCAAGACCCTGCTTTCCATGCAGATTGAACAGTCTTTCGAGCGGTTTCTCCAATGGAAGAGCTTTAGACTTGCTCCGTATGAAACTTTGTACAATTAGAGGGAGTGGAGTAACGAAGAAAAATTCATTTTGGAAGTGACAAACACTTAGGAAATTGCTGTCCTGATCCAATGGGACAACTTATTCATTAAGGAGCTTATTGAGAGTCATCTGCTTGATAAGGTTGAAGCTCGAAGGAAAGGGAAGGCTTCGTCCATGGAAACTCCCGATAGTCCAAATTCCGATCCTGATTCCAACAACGGTGATGATGCACTCTAGGATGGTCTGCGGATGAGTCGAGAGGAAGCACAATTAAAGAAAGATACAGGGACATCTACCCATCAGTCGCCCCCTTCGCCACAGCAAGACACTATTACCGACAATGAGGATTCAGTCCCTCATGTCGAGGAGGAACAACATGTTTGCAACAGGCACCCGAGCCTGTCGTTGCCCCCACCGAAGAAAGCTCTAGCGCCATCCATCAAGAGGAATCAGTCCCTCTACCGGAATAGGCGGATGCTGAGAGATATCAGGAGGAATTCATCCCTCCTGTATCCATGTCTACAGAAACCACTTCAACACAGGAGGATGCCGCAACCCCTGCCTCCGAACCCAAAACAGTTACTCCTGCCCCATCAACCACCCTGGAATCCGATGATGGTACTATACCTGAGGATGTCCAACTCATTTCACGCCCTAATGTGAATTTGAGAAGGTTAAATGGAGTCGAGGACTTAGCCCAGACAGACTCTCCAAGCACCAAAGCAAGAAAAAAGTGATTACGTGCTCTTGGCCTCTAAACTGTCTTTATTCAGGATGCAGTCAATGCTCTATACTCTGTAGAAAAGGCTCTTGATTGGGTTCACACATCTGCTATTGAAGAAATGACCGGACTAAGGCATGAAGTCTCTCAAGTAGTCGAAGCATTCACTGTCTTGCCACATGTCTTCAAGCAAGCTCTGAGCCAACTTGTTGGCCACTAAGTATACTGGATACAGTTTGGAAAATAGTTTAAGCAACAAACTGTATGGATTTTAAATCTGAGTGCGTAGCGGAAGTCTTGGATACAGTAGGTTGCTGTGGATACAGCAACTAAGTGTATAGTGTATACTTAATTTATCACAGTAATTAAAACAGTAAAAGCTGAAGGTAAATAACACAGTAATTAAAGTGGTTCGAGGTAAACCCCTCTACGTCCACTGGTCCTCCACACAGGAGTAAAAGGTTTATTATAATTACTACGTACACAACTACGTAATTATAACAACACACACAATCAATATATCGTTCACACATATTGATATAAAGATCTTAGCTTAAACCGTTCACACAGATTGGTTTTGAGCTAATGCTTTGACTTGCTTCTTCACATACGATTACAAGCTTCATCTTCTTCAATGCAAATCCTTCACACACGATTACGGAGAAGCACAGTTGTTCGATCCACACGGCTGATCTTGAGTTTGTTCAACGTATAGAACAGATGATGAACAACAACTTTGACTTTAAGAGCTTTCAGCTGATGAAGTGTTGTTCAGGATGATGAGCACTATATATCTCTTTAGATCTTAATTGCAGTAAGCTTTGGAGATATGTATTGCTCTGATGATAACTTTTGATAGCTTGAGTGTTAGGTGACTGGTTACTGATCTTCAATGCCTTCATAAGATATATATAGTCTCTGAAGCATATATCCATTGAGATGTATCCGTTTGAATGAGATTTCATTCCAACGGGATTATGACACGATCCGGATTTCGCGGGATTCTGAAGATCTGAAGACTGGCAGTATTTAAATACTTTATCCCTGAGTATTTAAATACTTCTTTATTCAACGGGACTTGACTTCTGGATATTCCTCCTTTGTCCTGTTGTGAGCTGTATGGAAGATAACTGTATTTTGAGTTTCGAGACAGTTTCCATACTTGGTCTTTTACAAGACTTCTTGCTGTACTGAGGGGCTTCACTATATGCTGATTCGAAGCAGGTCTTCGATACAGGATAAAACCTCAAAGCTTTGATACAGTTTCCTTTACTGTATTCGGATTGGCATATATGTCAAAACCTCTTTATTAAATATTATTCGATACAGGGATTGGATATCCCGGCTGTTTCGATACAGAGTCTTTGTTTTCCCAACAATTTCCCCCTTTTTGACAATTTGCCAAGACTTGCTTTCTTAATTTTTCAAGTCTTCTTGATGATGCCAAAACCTTCTTCATGAAGTGATCTTCTTGATGTCTTCTGGCAGATTTCTTGGTCTTTCGTCAAAGGGTCTGACTTAGCCTACAATAATGAACTGCTCACAGGCAAGTTCGATACAGTTTAAGGTTTATTACAACTTAAGCTTATGATTGGCGCGCAGGCACAATCTTACAATGTATTCTAAGCTTACAACTGAAATTATGAACTGTTCGTAGACTAGTTCGTACAGCTTAATTTTCAATCAAGTTATCTAACTTGAGATTGCTATCAAACAATTTTAAGTAATCATACATCAACACAGTAGATTACGAGTTGTAATCTTTCAAGACAAACAAACGCTTTTATTGATATTCAAAATGAATTGAGTACAAAGTTTGCTGTTTCGAAGAGAAATTACAAAGCAAAAATAATATACATAGATTTCAGCTCCTTATCTATAATCCGCATGCCTCCATGGATTTTTCCCTGGTTCATTCTCGGTACCACGCCACCAGTTATGAAGAGAATCATTGCCTCGATCCTGGTATATAGCTCTTCCTTCATAGGATCAATCAAAGGCAAGTATCCAGTCTTCTGGATGGGTGATCTGATCTCCTCTTCTGTGTTTGGATTTCATCTCGATTTGGAGAGGGAGTTTCCCGTCTTCTAGCATCTTCGTAAATTTGTCTGCGGCCTCCGCTAACGTTTTATAGTTCTTGAAGATGGCGAATTCCCTGATGAGTTTGACAAAGAATCTCATCAGTTCGTTCTTCCTCCAATGCTTCACTTCGTCGGCAGTAGGATTGCGGTTGGTCGGCAGACGAATTTCAGAAGGTCTGTGAATAAGAGTTTGCCAAGGGACATTGGTATCATGAAATTCCGGTCGGGAGCCTGAGATCTTAAAACTTTGGGAGGGAGGTGCTAGTTTGTTCAACTCGGCAGTGATACTGTTTTGAGCAGCCTCAAATTCCCTTTCTTGTTGCATCCTGATTCTCCTAGCACCTTCTCGTGCCTCTTCCCCCTTTTTGGCTTCATCAAGACTTTTCAGGATTTCTAGAGCAGCATCCTGTTTTGTCTCGATTCTAGTCATTCTCTCTACAAGGGAGGAAAGAGTCTGAGACATTTCCTTAATGCATTTGTCGTGAGCGCGCAGTTGAGAGCTGTTTTCAATCATAGCACAAGCGGTCTTGGCTTCAGCTATCCTCATTTTTGTTGCTTCTTCCTTCAGCAGTTGCTCCTGCTTATCTTCCATGATTTTCAAAGCTTGTTTGAAAACTTCTGGCAAAATAATGAATGCGTCGACAACACGAGATACTTCATGTTGAAGAGTGGTCATTTCTTCGACGGCAGAAGTATGCATCTAATTTAATGCTTTTTCAACGGAAGATAGAGCATTTACTGCATCCTGGATGAATACAGTTTGAAGGCCAAGTGCACGGAGGCGCTCTTTCCGTGCGGCAGAAATCGGAGAATCTGGTTGGTCAAGGTCTGCAGAGCTGTTCAACCTTCTTACATTCACGGATGGGCGTGAAGTAAGTTGGACATCCTCAGGTTCGATACCCTCCTCGGATTCCACTGTTGAAGGGGCGGGAGCAGTTTCCTGTGGTTCAGCGACAGGGGGTTGAGAAGCTTCCTGTTGCGAAGATTCTTCAGCATACATGGATACAGGAGGGACTGAGTCCTCCTGTTGTCTTTCAGGAACAGCTTCTTCGGTCGCAGCAGGCTCAGGTGCCTGTTCCAAAATTTCTTCTACTTCCTCGACTGGAGGGACTGATTCCTCTTCGTCGGGAATGTTCTCATGCTGTAGCGAAGGGGGATTGTTCTGGGTAGAAGGCCCTTCATCGTCTCTGGGTGGAGAGGCATCTCGAGCTTCAGCCTCTTCACGACTCATTCTCAGACCTGCTTGTAAAGCATCGTCGTCGTCATCTGAGTCATGATCTTCGTCGTCTTTTGGATTAGTGGGAGAGTCCTCCGACTTTTTCTTTCCTTTCCTCCGAGCGTCAGATTTGTGCAGAAGATGGATTTCAATTAGATCCTTGCAGGAGGGATTGTCCCATCGAAGCAGCGCCTCAATTTCTGTTGAGTCCTTCACTTCTAAGACGAATCTCTCTTCGTGGCTCCAATCGCTCCAGTTGTACAGTGTATCGTACGGAGCTAGCCTGTAGCCTTTCCATTGCAAAAATCTTTCGTAGGCGTGTTCAATTTGAACCGAAAGAAGGGTCTGATTAATAATCGAGTCAGGGGAGGGACTTCGTACAACGTTTGGAGACGCTGTATCGAGGGATTCCTGTACAGGTATGGGATCCTGTATAGAAGAGGGACTTCTTACAGGGGATGGTGCCCTGAAGCAGGAAGGATCCTTTACGGGTGTGGGATACCGCAGAGGAGAAGTAGATTTTGGCTCCAAATGGGCAGCCGACTCGCTAAAGTCTTAATCGTTGGCAGATGTCTCAATATCCGTCCTAGCCGCCAAAGGCTCGGGATCTACTGTCGATACAGTAGGAGACACCTCTTCCACAGGGGTTGGGCCCTGGGGTTCTTCGTCAGTGGGTTGAGCCACGGGGGAGACTTCCTTGGAGGGCTTGGCAGATTTGATTTTCGAAAGCCTCCTGAGTCTCTTCTTGGGCTTCTCACCAGCAGAGTGTTTCTTGCTGTGAGATCTCTTTCGCTTCTTTGAAGATTCCACTTCTTGGAACTTCAAGGATTCATCTCTTGGATTATCAGAAATTGGCATGTGCCTGGTTCTTGGGTGGTTGCAAGACAAGGTGCTCTGGTTATACGCAGTAGGCTTGACGCCTCCTAAGTATATCCTCGAGCTATTCTTCTTCGCATCGGCGGATTGCGTCAGTCCGCACTTCGTCAGGATATAGTTCAACATTAAACCAAAGGATTTCTTCTGGGTGGCAGGTTTGCACACCTCCTCTTGTAGGCGCTTCAGGATTATTTGGCACCAATTGACCTTTTCACAGGTCAGAATAGCCACCATCATCCTGAACCTCAAGTTGGTACACATCTCGAACGCACCGGTTCGATTCTCAATAATCCTGGAGCAAAAATCATGAAGATACACATAAGGAAGACAAAAGTTTTTCTTGTGACAAGTAGTCGTCACCATGTCAACAACTTTGGACCCTGTGAACAGTCCATAAAATTTAGTAATGAGCTCTTGAGACCCGAATGTCTCAAGTTGATCCATGGTCAGGCCATCAGCGGGTAGCCTGTAGATGCTCTGGAGCAGATCGTGATCGATACAGATCTCAACTCCCTGGACTGTAGCAGTGATGTCAGCAACATGACCTCCTTGGGCCAATGACAGAAAACGTACGGCGGCGTTGAGGTAGAATTCCTCAACCAGATGGGTGTCGTATTTGTCAGCAGTCTTGCTTCCAAGGCGATAGAGGCCTTGTTGTTAAAGACGAGTTATGATATATTCCATGGGTTCTGCGTCATTGGTTTCTGAGAGAATACGCTCAATGATGACAGGTTTGGAGAATATCCGGCCATCAATGATGTTAGCAGATTTCTTCAGAACAGGAGAAGAAGATTGTCCAACCATTGATGTTTTCTTAAGAAATAGATGCAAGAAAATAATCGAAATATGCAGTAAAATACAGAAAAATATGTAGGCTGTTTTTGCTTGAGAACTCTTGGATTTGCATAAAGCGTAAAGAGTCTCTAATGGCAGATTCAGTCCTTTTATAGCTGGGCGGCGAAATAGGGTTTTGCAGAGTACGAATGGTCAGATTTTAAGGGATGGAACCGGTTTTGAAATCAACGGTTAAGATGGACTGAGTGTAACTGGTACGCTAATCCATTGAAATGTTTAAAATATTAGCGGGTCCCACTTCTGACATAAGTTGATACCCTAAATGCCTAAAACAGCGGTTTAAAAATAATAAACAATTTAAAAACATCGCGGCTTTTGAGATTCAGTTGTTCAGATGTCGTGTAAGGCATTTAATGTACATGATGTTTGACATAAAAACAGGGCACGTGGACAAAAATTATTTTGAAAGGAAATAATATTATATTATATACTGAATCAAAATCCTATAGCATGTGCTGTTTCCGCGTCGATACAGCGTTCCCCCTTAAAAAGTGCTTATAGGTTTTGAATTCCATACAGCAATATTTGGATTAATGCTGTATTCATGGGTCCTACAGTATTCCCCCTTAATTATTGCACACACCAGTTGTAGAATTCATATGTCTTCGCTCGCTACAGTGCTGTATTGACGATTCTGAGTGTACAAATAATTAATGTTGGATACTGTATTCTTGGGTCTTACAGCATTCCCCCTCAATTGTTGAGTAAAAACAGTAAATTACTTACAGGGAGTCTGGCTGTAGCATTCCCAATTCTTGTCTGAGCATGTTGAATCTTGCTGTGTCGAGCGGCTTGGTGAAGATGTCGGCTAGCTGAACATCTGTATGAACCTTTTCCAGGCGAACATCCTTGTTCTCGACATTATTCCTTATAAAATGATGCTTCATGTTGATATGCTTAGTGCGCGAGTGCAGAACAGGATTGTGCGTGATTGCAATTGCACTCGTGCTATCACACATGATTGGAGTCTCTCTAGCATCGATTCCATTGTCGACGCTTGTTCTTTGCATCCAAAGGATCTGCATACAGCAGCTACCAGCAGCATAGTACTCTGATTCAGCCGTGGAAAGAGAGTTAGCCAATTGCTTCTTACTGAACCAAGAAACGAGTCTAGGTCCGAGAAAGTGACAAGTTCCACTTGTACCCTTTCTCTCTAGCTTGCAGCCTCCGAGATCCGAGTTGCTGTATCCAACTAAATCGAATCCGCCTTCCTTAGGATACCATAGTCCTGCATCGACTGTTCCTTTAATGTACTTCAGGATTCGTTTAGCTGTATTGAAGTGTGATTCCTTAGGTGCAACTTGGTATCTCGCACACACTCCAACAGCAAACTGGATATCGGGCCTGCTAGCCGTTAGGTACAGGAGCGAACCAATGAGCTTCCTGTAGAGTGATTGGTCAAACGGCTTTCCGGCTGCATCAGCACTAATTTGCACGGAAGTGCTCATGGGGGTTGGCGAGGATTTGGAAGTGTTCATTCCAAATTTGTTGAGAAGCTCCTTGCTGTATTTCTCCTGGTTGATAAATATACCTGTAGGCAACTGCTTTACCTGCAAACCTAGGAAATAACTAAGTTCCCCCATCATACTCATTTCAAATTTACTTTGCATGAGATGAGAGAACCTTTGACATAGAGAAAGGTTAGTTGAACCAAAAATAATATCATCCACATAGATTTGCACCATAAGAAGGTCATCACCTTCCTGTATCTTGAACAAGGTTTTGTCCACAGCACCTTTCTCAAATCCATTGTTGGTTGAATCTTTGGGACAGGTTTCGTACTGTGCTCTAGGGGCTTGTTTAAGTCCATACAGCGCTTTCCTTAGCCTGTAAACTAGATCGATACCGTCTGTGTTGGCAAACCCTGGTGGTTGTTCAACATAAACTTCTTCTGCAAGATCTCCATTCAGGAAAGCACTTTTGACGTCCATTTGGTATACGATAAAACTCTTATGGGCGGCAAAGGCAAAAAATATCCTAATGGCTTCTAGTCTCGCTACAGGGGCGAAGGTTTCATCATAGTAGATTCCTTCTTCCTGACTATAGCCTTGTGCTACTAGTCTGGATTTGTTCCTTATGATAAGTCCATTTCGATCCTTTTTGTTTCGAAATACCCATTTGGTTCCTATAACCGATTGGTGTGTTGGTCTGGGTACAAGATACCATACATTGTTTCTTTCGAAACCGTTAAGCTCTTCTTCCATAGATGTTATCCAATGAGAATTGTTAAGAGCGTCTATGGTCGAAACAGGTTCGGACTGGGCTAAGAATACAACGATAGTGCACATATTGAGTCTCCTAAGTTCGGATTGAGATTTCCATTCAGGAAACTGTGAAGCTTCAGCATTAGATTCTTCTTGTGCACAAAGTACATTTCCTTGTGTACTCTGTATTCTCCTACGAGTAGAAACACCGGCATTAATGTTTCCAATGATCAGCTCTTGAGGGTGATCTTTCAACCATCTTCGGTCGGGTTCTAATTCAGGATCCCGTACTGTATCGAAAGGTTCTGTGGATACAGCTTCAGCTTGTACAGCGTCGGCTTCATCCACATCGATTCTTACAGCTGCGGGGTTGATTTCTAAATCAACGACAGGTTCTATGGGTGTTGGTGGATCCAAGATAGATAGATGGTGAATGTTCTGAGTGATATCATCTACTCCTGTAGGGTCATGGTGTGGTTTGTCGAACACTACATGAACTGATTCCTCGATCGTCAGCTTCCTTTTATTGAAGATTCTGAAAGCTTTGCTGACGGAGGAGTATCCTACGAATATTCCTTCATCTGATTTTTCATCAAAGGTTCTAAGTTGGTCCTTCCCATTGTTCAATACATAACACCTGCATCCAAAAATGTGGAAATACGAAACTAACGGAGTTTTGTTATTCCATACCTCATATGCTGTTTTGTTGTGGTGCTTGTTGACGATACAGCGGTTTTGAGTGTAGCACACTGTATTGGTTGCTTCACCCCAGAAACGCTGTGGCAATTTGCTTGCGGCAATCATTGTCCTTGTTGCTTCTTTCAACGTCCTATTCTTTCGCTCGGCAACACCATTTTGTTGAGGTGTACGGGCAGCTGAGTATTCGTGCTGTATTCCATTCTCCGAACAGTATTGCTCTATGAAGCGGTTAGTGAATTCTGTACCTCTGTCGGAACGAATGCACACGATACTCGATGCCTTTTCATTTTGAAACTTTCTCAGGAGCTCGGGCAGCCTTGATGTTGTCTCCTTCTTCTTGCTAAGAAAGATCATCCAAGCATACCTGAAATAATCATCAACAACAACCATGCAGTATTTCTTACCTCCCAAACTTACTGGGTCTACAGGACCGTAGAGATCCATGTGTAGCATTTCCAACACTCTTTGGGTTGAAAGGTAGGATTTGCTTTTCAGGGTTGACTTGATTTGCTTGCCTTTCTGGCATGGTCCGCAGACGTTGTCCTTCTTGAATGACACATTTGGCAAACCTCTAACCATTCCCGGTCTTGAGAGCTTGTTGATCGTCTTGAAGTTTATGTGAGACATCCTCTTGTGCCATAGCCAGCTAAGATCTGCAGTGCCTTTGGCAACAAAACATGGAATTGAGGAGCTCATAGGCTTCTAGTCAGCAATATACATATTACCTGATCTGCTTCCTGTAAGCACAACTTCCTTGGTTTGGGTGTTCTTGACTCTACAGCGATCTATATAGAACTTCACCGAGAACTGTTTATCTCAGAACTGGCTAATACTAAGTATATTATACTGTAAGCCTTCAACATATGCAACATCGGTGACCTTGAATTTCCCGACAAGTAGGTTTCCTTTCCCTCTTGTTCTTCCTTTAGACTTATCAACGAAGCGAACTTTTGGACCGCGACCTTCTACAAAATCAGATAGCTTGCTCCTATCTCCGGTCATGTGACGAGAGCATCCACTATCAAAGTACCAGGTATCCTCCTCTAGAATGTCCTGTAACAAAGAAATTAGGTAGATTTAGGTCCCCTTTGATTTTTGGGTCCATGTATGTTAGTTCCTTTAGGTACCCAAGTTTTCCTGGCAGCAATTTGTTTACTGTAGGACATACTTGGTACAGTGTTGCGATATCTACGGGGGGCATATCCGTAGTCGTTATAATCATGATAATTATTATGCATGTAAAATTCAGGGTTATTATTATTATTCCAGTACGAGTGCCGTCTAGGAGGTGGAGCCATTTTCTTAGGCCTAACAGCTTGTCTTCTGGGTCTCCAGTTGGATTCCCAATGCTGTTGTTGATACTGAACTGGCATCTGCTGTCTTGAGGGATAATGGGGCTCCTGTATCTAATACCTCGGCGAGCTGTACTGATAGTACTTCCGTGCGGGCCTTTGGTGGTTGGATACAGCCTTCCTTCTGAACGGCTGTTGACGCTGTTGATATGCTCTGGGAGCATGCTGTTGAGTGCGCCTCACAGGTTGGAATGGATTATGATTCTGCTGTCTGGTATAGGATTGCGGGGGCGGAATTGCAGCCTTCGGTTTTCTCGGTACAGCAGGTTCCTTCACGGGACTAGGGGTATCTTCCGATTCTGGAATGTGTTCCACACTCTTGACGAACATTGTACTAGTTTTCCCTTTGTTTGAACATGAGCTGTATCCTAAGCCACTTTTATCATGAGCATGTTGCCCAGTGCTCAGAATTTCTTCCATTCTTTTGGACGATTTTTCAAACGACTTCAGAATGGTCTCAAGTTCAGTTTCTCGCTTTTCGAGAGTTTTGATTATGGCTTGTAGTAGAACCAAATCATTTGTCTTGCTCTCATTATGGGTTTTAACCTCATTTAGTTCATGAGCAAGTTGATGATTGCTCTCCATGAGTTTTTCTAAATCGACCTTGCTGGTTTCACAATCAAGAGACATATTTTCATAATTCATTTTCAGCAAGTCATTTTCATCTTTCAGCTCTAAATTTGTTAATTGAAGTTGTATATTCTCAGTTTTTAGAGTCTCATGGGCCTTTTGAATGTTTTTAAATTCATTTATCATATTTTCGAAAGTATGAGATGCATTTGACGGAATAGCTGAGGTTGAACTTACCTCATCGTCGCTGTCTTCACCTTCTGGAACATCTTTGGCCATAAAGCACATGTATGCCTTATCATCGAACTCATCGTCAGATGAATCACTTTCAGTGACCACCTGATGACATTCTGCTGATTTGGATGGTGTGGGGGAGGCTTCTGATTCTCCAATCAGGGCCTTGAGCTTGTCTTTCCAAGCACGTCTTCTTTCATCTCTCTCTTGTTGCTCGGCCTCAGGCAATCTTTGGACTTCGGGATGAGGACATTTATTTGCATAATGCCCTGGTTTCCTGCAGTTATAGCACAGGTTAGCATCACCGGATGATGTTTCGGTACTTACCTTGTGGACGGAGTTTGGGCTGTAGGGAGTCTTTCAGCATCGTTTGATGAACTTTTTGAATTTATGCATGAGAAGCGCCATTTTATCTTGGGATAGGATGTCGTCGTCCTTGTCGGCATTCTTGTGGTGGGCTTCGACGAGCTAGGCATCTTTGTGTCGACGGTTCGATACGGCGGCGAGAGCCGTGACCTTTGAAGGAGATTCTTGATTTTCTCTCTTCACAATATCATACTCAAAAGCTTTGAGGTCGAGAAGAGATCAAAAGTAGATATTTCATTAAGATTACGGGATACACGCATAGCCGTGGTCTTAATGTCCCATCGGGCGGGAGAGATCTGAAAATTTTTAAGTTCTTCTCCTTTTGGGTGTAAATTTTGCCCAACGCTTCAAGTTCACCAACAATACCAGTGAATCTGAGGTCAAGTTCCTCAAGTGTTTCCGTTGGTTTCATTTCAAAAGATTCAAATTGCTGAGTTAGTTTTGAAATCTTGTTTTCTTTCGAGAGATCAGTTCCCTCACAAATTAACTTGAGTTTATCCCAGATTTCTTTGGCTGTTTTGCAGCTCTTTACCTTTGAGAACGTGCCTTTGTCAAGAGTGACAAATAACGCGTTCTTAGCCACATTGTCGAGATTGGCTCGCTTCCTTTCATCTGTTGTCCATTGCTCGCGTTCCTTCTCGAGCATTTCAACATGGGCTTGGCCCTCAATCCTTGCGGACGGATTTACCTTCATGATCTTGATAGGACCATCCTGTATAACAAAAATCATCTCTTCGTGCATTGCTGCAAGATGAGCTTCCATTCTAATTCTCCAGTCGTCAAATTCGTTAATAGAGAACATAGGGACTTTGTTAATCATAGAAGTATCCATACTGATAATATAGGAATGAAAGAGACTGTTTTGAAAATAAGTGATTTGAATCTGATTCGGTTAAAAAGAAATACGACTGATTCTTTTTAGAATCAACCGCTCCGATACCACTTGTTGGCCACTAAGTATACTGGATACAGTTTGGAAAATAGTTTAAGCAACAAACTGTATGGATTTTAAATCTGAGTGCGTAGCGGAAGTCTTGGATACGATGAGTTCTTTGTGGATACAGCAACTAAGTGTATAGTGTATACTTAATTTATCACAGTAATTAAAACAGTAAAAGCTGAAGGTAAATAACACAGTAATTAAAGTGGTTCAAGGTAAACCCCTCTACGTCCACTGGTCCTCCACACAGGAGTAAAAGGTTTATTATAATTACTACGTACACAACTACGTAATTATAACAACACACACAATCAATATATCGTTCACACAGATTGATATAAAGATCTTAGCTTAAACCGTTCACACAGATTGGTTTTGAGCTAATGCTTTGACTTGCTTCTTCACACAGTTTCAAGCTTCGTCTTCTTCAATGCAAATCCTTCACACACGATTAGGAGAAGCACAGATTGTTCACCACACAGGCTGATCTTGAGTTTGTTCAACGTATAGAACAGATGGTGAACAACAACTTTGACTTTAAGAGCTTTCAGCTGATGAAGTGTTCTTCAGGATGATGAGCACTGTATATCTCTTTAGATCTTAATTGCAGTAAGCTTTGGAGATATGTTTTGCTCTGATGATAACTTTTGATAGCTTGAGTGTTAGGTGACTGGTTACTGATCTTCAATGCCTTCATAAGATATATATAGTCTCTGAAGCATATATCCGTTGAGATGTATCCGTTTGAATGAGATTTCGTTCCAACGGGATTATGACACGATCCGGATTTCGCGGGATTCTGAAGATCTGAAGACTGGCAGTATTTAAATACTTTATCCTTGAATATTTAAATACTTCTTTATTCAACGGGACTTGACTTCTGGATATTCCTCCTTTGTCCTGTTGTGAGCTGTATGGAAGATAACTGTATTTTGAGTTTCGAGACAGTTTCCATACTTGGTCTTTTACAAGACTTCTTGCTGCACTGAGGGGCTTCACTATATGCTGATTCGAGGCAGGTCTTCGATACAGGATAAAACCTCAAAGCTTCGATACAGTTTCCTTTACTGTATTCGGATTGGCATATATGTCAAAACCTCTTTATTAAATATTATTCGATACAGGGATCGGATATCCCGGCTATTTCGATACAGGGTCTTTGTTTTCCCAACACAACTGCAAGATAAGCAAGAACATATCATGAGAGAAGAACAATCAAAACTCCGCGTGTCTGAGGTCAAGACCACATCTAATCTGATTGAATCCGGTTCCTAACTGTGAGCCCATGACAAGAACATAAAAGATACGTCGCAAGTGCTCTACTCCCTTGTTGAGAGAATGTCTAATATTGAGACGAAACAGGATGTCGCCTTGCAAATCCTAGAACGTCTTGATGACAAGGTGTCATACCTTGATGACAGAAAAAAGGGGGAAGAAGCAAGGGAAGCCGCTAGGAGAACGAGGTTGGAGCAAGAGAAAGAATTGTTTGCTCCATTAGAAGACTCCATCACTGCATACATAGCCCGTATCTTAACGCCGAACGTAAGGATAGAGGGAGAAAGACCAGAATTCTAGGATCCTAAGTATCCTCAGAAAAGCCTAGTCCGAAAGCCGCAATCTATGAACCTCCCAGTAGACTGACAACCTACCGCTGCAGAGATCAAGAATTGGAGGAGAAATGAACTGTTAAGATACTTTATTGTACTTATCAGGGATTCCCCTTTATTAAATAGATGCAGAACGGTACAGGAAGCCGTAGAGGAATTCAAGATGAAGCTGGAAGGTGGAACGCTCCCGCTACAGCTGCAGATGAAATCAAAGAACAAGAATGGTGACTTGGTGACCCACCCAGAGGATTGGATTCTTGTATTCGACAAATCATATGAAGGTCGAGCCATTTATTAGAATCGAGACAAGGAAGCCTATCAATACTGGTGGAAAAACACCAAGAATGACCCAAAAAGACCATGGAGGCATTCAGACTATAGGAGTTAAATTTCCTTGTATTATAGTTTTTGTAATCAATAAAATTTTTGTCTGTTTTGAAAGATTACAACTAGTAATCTACTGTGTTCTTATATCTTTACAGTCACTTTATTTATTCTTACTGTATTCATATTATGAAACCTATCTCATACACAAGCTGTAAGAACTTGTCTGCGAACAGTTCATAGTTTAAGTTGTATGCATCTCGAAAACAATGTAAGATTGTGCCTGCACGCCAATCATAATTTTTTAATGTAATTTTCTTTTGACAAAAGATGAACTTGCCTGCGAGCAGTTCTTAGTGTTAAGCCACATGCCAAAGGCCAGAACATTCGAAAGAAGACCAAGAAATCTGCCCTACTTCAAACCGCTAAATGTCAAAGTTTTGGCATCATCAAGGATGTTCGGATAACATCATAAGGTTTTAAAAGGAAGACTCAGAAGGACTTGGCAAATTATCAAAAAGGGGGAAATTGTTGGGATAAAAAAAAAACCTGTATCGATGATGTTGGGATAAACAATCCCTATATCGATCGTATTGTCAGAATGTTTTGACAATATGCCAAATCCTGAATACCGCCAATAGCTGTATCGAAAAGCTGATCAAGTATCAACCTGTATCGAAGACTTCTCGCAGTCCCAACCATACAGTAAATATATCATACAACAAAGAGTCCCGCAAAGCTAAAGTATGGAAGCTGTCTCGAAATATCAATACAGCGATCCTTCCATACAGCCCTCAAACAGGATAAGAAGGAATCTTCAGTATTCGCTAGAAGTCAAGTCTTGCTTGATAAAGAAGTATTTAAATACTAAAGGATAAAATATTTAAATATTGTAAGTCATCAGAAGATCTTCAAATCCCGCAATATCCGGATCTCAGTCCAATATCAAGTTGTCGCAGAATCTTGCTCAATGGATATATTTCAAATGGATATATTTTAGAGGCTATATATATCTCCGGAGTTTGAAGATCAAGATGGACAGAAACACAGAACATATACAGAATATTCACGACATACAAACCAACAAATCTTACAAGAAATATTCAGAGCAAAACATATCTCCCTAAGCTTTCTGCTATTCTGATAGAAGAGATATACATTGCACAAACCTTGAACAACACATTATCATCTTAAAGCCCAGAAAGTCATAGCTGTTGTTCAAACCTTGTTCTATCTTTGAACAAACTCATATCAGCCCTGTGTGGACTGAAGAATCCTTGCTACTCCCGAACTATGTGTGACGGACTTGCATTGAAGAAGACGAAGCTTCAGAACTGTGTGTGAAGAAGCCAGTCAAGTGTTAGCTCAATCCAATCTGTGTGAACGGTTGAAAGCTATGATCTTTATATCAATCTGTGTGAACGATATATTGATTAGGTGTTGTTATAATTACGTAGTTGTGTACGCAGTAATTATAATAAACTTTTTACTCCTGTGTGGAGGACCAGTGGACGTAGAGGGGTTTACCTCGAACCACTTTAAATATTGTGTTATTTACCTTCTGTCTTTATTGTTTTATTAACTGTGATTATTGAAGTATACACTACACACCGAGTTGTTGTATCCTCATCAACTTACTGTATTAAAGACTTACGCTACGCAATCAGATTTAAAAACCGTACAGCTTTTTGTTTTAAACACTTTCCAAGTTGTATCCAGTATACTTTGTGGCCAGCAGTAATAACGATGAGGAACAACACAGAGGAGATGGAAATCCATTCTAAGGGGGGCAACAACACTGCCCAAGCGATCACTCAATTGGTGACCTTTCTGCAACAACACATTGCACCAAACCCGAACGCACCCGAAACACATGATCGAGCACTAGAAAGGTTCCTCATATTTAAACCCCCTACTTTACTTGGAGAACCAAATGACACGATAGCTGAACACTGTCTTGAAAGGATAGAGAGTATATTGGCGACCCTATAGTACTCGGAGGATCAAAAGCTGGAGCTCGCAACCTTCTGATTGGAGTCTGCAGCTCACGACTGGTGGAAGATCACCAGTGGAAAATGGACAAAGGAAGATACTGACCGGACATGGGAGAACTTCGTTAAGGCTTTCCGTAATCAATACATTTCTTTGGCCGCTCGCGAAGCTCGTCATGACGAGTTCTATCATCTTAAGCAAGGGGCAATGACTGTCGCCCAGTACGTGTCTCAATTCAATCGACTCTCAAAATACGCGCCAGGACTGGTGAGCATAGAGGAGGACAAACTGTACAAATTTATGCATGGGTTGAGGTTTGCGCTACAACAAAGCTTGCTGCTAGTAAGAATGACTACAATGACCGAAGTCGTCGAGGCTGCCAGCCGAATCGAAAGTGGGATGACCCGGTTGGGACAGACGAAGGATCGCACAAATGGGAAGTTCAAGAGATTTGCACCAAATCCATCATCCATACCACCCCAGAAATTTCAACGCAAGACTACTGGATAGAATGCCAGAAAAAGGCCTGCGAATAACTTACCGCCATGTTCCCACTGTAATAACATGGGACATAAATCTGAAGACTGTTGGAAGAAGCAAGGGAGATGCTTGCGTTGTGGAGATAATCAACACCCAACTAAGGAATGCCCAAAGTGGGAGACGCAGGGCAACAACCAGCAGAAAAATGCATCTAAGAAGGATGATCGCAAAGGCAAGGGTAAGGCACCAGCAAGAGTTTTTGCCTTAGCTCGACAAGAAGCCACTAACGTTACAGACGTGGTGGAAGGTACATTTATTGTGTCAAACCACTCTGCTCATGCATTGTTAGATCTAGGATCATCAAATTCTTTTGTTGCACCTCATTATGCACAAAAATTGAATTTCTACATGGAGTCACTACCCATAAGCTTATAAGTATCCACACCTATGGGTGCGCGCCGAGAAACAGATTTAGTATTTAAAGAATGTGAAATGATCATTAAAGGTCACTGTTATCCTGTCGACCTAATTCTTCTCCCTATACTTGAGTATGACCTAATACTTGGGATGGATTGGCTATCTAAACACTTTGCACAACTCGACTACCATTCTAAAATAGTTCGATTCTGCAAACCCGATCACCCAGTAGTTGAACTACACGGGGATGCTAGAATTAACTCGTCCCCAATCATATCAGCCATGAAGGCGGGAAAGGCCATCTCGAAAGGAGCAATGGGATATTTGGCTTTTGTCCATTAACAAACCCAAGAGTAAAATGGAGATTGAAGCTACACCAGTAGTATCAGAGTACCGTGATGTTTTCCCCACGGAACTCACTTCTCTACCTCCATATAGGGAAGTTGAATTCAGCATTGAGATTTTGCCGGGAAAGGCATCTGTGGCTAGAACGCCATATCGAATGGCACCACTGGAACTGCAAGAACTGAAGGTTCAGTTGCAGAAATTACTGGAGGTTGGATTTGTAACACCCCAAACTAGGCGGATATTACAGCGCCGTAGATCCCCAACTGGGACCCACCAGGCAAAAGAAAATGAATGAATTACACCAGATAAATGTAGTACCGAACTACATTACAGCAATAATTACTCCGATGAGGAGTTTAGTTACAATACACCAGGACAATACCGAATACTGGTGTATTTTATATGAAGATAAAATACACAACACTGAATGAAACGGAGTATTCAAATGAAAGTCTGCAGCGGAAAATAAAGGACAATAACATGAATAACTGAAAGATCGGGGCCCCCTACTAGTATCACTAGGACTCCTCGACATCAATATGCTATTCCCGTGCGTTTGCCTTGCCATGACCTGAAAAACAAAATCCCCAAACGGGGTCAGTTACAAAGAACAACAATCCTCAAGGGTTGAAAATACACAATCATGATATATCTGAAATTATGAATTATCCTGTCGAAACATACGCAATCAAACATGCTATATGAATCGACTAATCAGTACGGCTCAAAGGAATGGCGCCACACTGCGTCCGGGATGGAAATGTGTCCGTGCACAAGCCACCAACGATCAAACACGCGTGGTCTTGTACCTAATCAGTCTCACGAGCAAACGACTCGTGTGCACAGTCCAATGTGAGGCCACCAACCAACACACGACTATAATGTGCCCGACATGAAAATCCTACACATACCAACCGGCACGCCAGTATGACCCGGAATGCCACAATATGACAAAAGTGACAATGAAAATGAATAATGACTCACCAAGATTGAATGATAGTGACATGAATGATAGCTCAATGAAATGATCGGAACCGTCGTTCCTTATGACTGAGGTGATTAATTGACAATGACGAGTTTTGATACGATTAATACAATGATGAATGAGTTATGATTATGAATGAACAACGACAAAAGGAATGAATATCCTTTTAACCGAGTAAGAATTAACTTACTCAACGCCGGTGACAATTATCCTTCCGCGAACAATGTCCTAATTGAGATATCGGTCGCTCGAACAACCTTGAACAATTCAATTACCAACAATCCGTTCAATATACGAATCAAACACGAATATAACGAACTCAAAACGCCAATACGACTAAACCAAGTCCATTGAGGCATTAAATCAAACACGTTGCGTCCGAACTCCGATTGTTTACAATCAAACCTCAATATACCACTATCAAATCCCTCAAGAAAGGTTTCAAACCCACAAAACATCTTCAATACGATTAATAATCCAAAACGAATATCCAAAAACGTGATTATAACGACAATTAATCGAAAACCCCCAATTTCAACTCGATATTCAAAGTGTTCTTGAATAATCCTTCAATAATCCAATGAATCTTTATACAAACTTATAATCATATACATATCCCTTCATATAACATGATTATAACGTCCAAAACATCTTATCTCAACACAAAATCGAAATCCAAGGTGTTGAAGAATATTACCTTTGAAGATCCAAACACTTCGATCCGATGAAAACGTGTTAAATCGACTATCCAAGCTTCCCAACGAAATAAGATGATGAAATCCGAATACACAAGTGATTGAGGATGGAAAATTACCTCTCTCAAGTCTCTCTTTCGGAACAAGAAGAAGAGGATGAAAATGAGTAAAACTGTCCCGGCCGAGTACTTAAATACTGCCGGAAGTTACGGCCGTAACTCGGCCCTCTTACGGCCGTAACTTTACAAGTCAACGGCCTTACGGCCGTAACCGGCCAACTCGTACGGCCGTAACTCGGCTTCCTCCGAAAGCCTGCCGACAGACTTACGGCCGTAACCGTTCCTTAGTTACGGGCGTAACTCGCCTTCGTCAAAAACACCCGCCGACAGCCTTACGGCCGTACCGCACACCTTACGGCCGTAACTCGGATGATACGGCCGTATCCGGTCAACCTTACGGGCGTAACCCGCCTTCGTCAAAAATGGCCGGACATCCTTCCTGCAGCGTACGGCCGTATCCGGCCAAGCCTTACGGCCGTACCTGACTCGACTTACGGCCGTATGCCGCAACCCTTACGGCCGTAAGTCACCCTTGGTCGGCAACACCCGAAATTTACGAACGCCACTTACGGCCGTATCCGGCCTTCCTTACGGCCGTAACTCACCTTCGGCCAAAACGCCTGGCGGCTCTGGACCACTTACGGCCGTAATCGCCAGCCTTACGGCCGTACCTACTGGACTTACGGCCGTATCCCGAACCTTACGGCCGTAACTCAATGTTGGCCAAGGTGAATAAATCCGATGATTCCGATTCCTCGATACGACCGATGAATGATCCGACAAATCATACGAATGTGGAAATGAACAAGTCTAACACATGCCAAAGAATGATACTCCGGACAAGACTACCAATCACGATGATAATGATAATACTCCTGTTCCGACACTCAAACGGAGATGAAATGACGATCGGTAACTAATACACGGTTACAACATGCCAACATTGAACGCAATTGAGTGATTCAAGAATGATGAGTGATTATTAATGAGTGAGAATTACTGAGTGACAAATACAGACTGATAATTACCGAATGAAAATGACTGAGTTACAACCGGGTATTACATACTCCCCCCCTTAAAAGAGTTTCGTCCCCGAAACTAAGGGTCAAACAATTCGGGATAACTCTCCCGTATATTCTCCTCGGTTTCCCAAGTAGCCTCTTCGACTCCGTGTCTAGACCCGAATCGACCAAAGGAATCATCTTGTTCCTCAACCTGTTTGATTTGCCGCTCCAACACTCGTGCAGACGCTCCTCGTACGGATGATCATCCGCGATCTCGATTTCGTCAACCGACGTATGTGAGAGACGTGAAACACATTATGAATTCGGCCCAACAACGGGGTAAAGCCAATCGATAAGCTAACTCGCTTACTCGATTCAAAATCTCACACGGTCAATGAATCTCGAACTCAACTTCCCCGTTTTCCGAAACGGAAAATACCTCGACTCGGGAATACCTTGACCAAAGCGGGATCACCGTATCGAACTCTAGTGGTCGATGACGATTACTGTATATGATTTACGCCGACTCGAGCGGTCAATGACGCGTCTCGATCAAAGCTACCTTCTCCCGGCGGCTATAAGTATATCGGGCTCGGTGCCGATTGACTCGATGGGTCGTCCCAACACAAGGGAGATCGACAACCGTAACGATGGTGGGCTTCTGATCCTCTACTAATCGAGGACGCATGCCCTCAACATGTCCTCCACTGTCTGAAAAGTCCTCTCTGATTGTCCGTCGGACTGAGGATGAAAAACGGTAATGATATTAAGCTGAGTTCTCAAAGCACGATGAACTGGTTCCCTAAACGAGACACGAATCGCCCGACACGATCAGAAACAAAACTCTTAGGAGTACCGTGCAATCTCACTAACTCTCTGCTGAGCAGTTGGGCAAGTCTCTCGGGACCCCACGTATCCTTGATCTCAAGGGAATGAGCTGATTTAGATAGCGATCCACGATCACCCAGATCGTATTCATGCTACGACGACTCGTCGGCAACTTGTGAAGAAATCCATAGAAATGTCTTCCCACTTCCATCCTGGAATAGGAAGCGATATCAGCATACTCACCGGTCGCTGATTTTCAATCTTGACTTGCTAATAGGCTAAACATCTCGAAACAAATTCCGCGACTCCTCGCTTCATATTATTCCACCAGAAATGTTGTTTCAAATCCTGGTACACCCTGCTAGACCCCGGATGAACCGGATAAGGGGTAGCATGAGCTTCTCTCAAGATCGAGCTCTTCAACTCATCATTCGCCGTACGCACAACCGATTCTCAAAACTCAAGAGTCCATCCTCGTGGACCACAATTCCAGGGGCTTTCCCCTGTACCACATCCTCGCGGATGAGCAACAAAATGAATCTGAACCCTGATTCTCCCTGATTTCCTCCTCAAGTGATGATGAAATCTCTAACCTACAAAGCTGTCCCTGAACTTGCTGAAGTCGGACCTCGATCTCGGGTCTAAGGAATTCCTGCTGAAGCTCCTTCTGAACTCTTAAATGAGCAAGCATCTGCTCCTGAACGGACTTACGACTCAAGGCGTCGGCGACAACGTTCGCCTTGCCCGGGTGGTAAAGGATCTCGAGATCAAAATCTTTGATTAGTTCCAACCACCGCCCCTGTCGCATATTTAACTCCTTGTGAGTAAATATATACTTCATCTCTGGTGATTGGTGAATGACTGACAGGTGACGCCATAAAGGTAATGACGCCAAAATTCCAACGCGAAAACCACGGTTGTTAGCTCCGGTCATGGGTTGGATAATTAATCATCTAATCCGGGGGAACTTCGGATTTACTTAACATCTTTCGGAGGTTGCCAATCTCGGATAGCCTCCGTCTTCTGAGGGTCGACACGAACTCTGTCAGATGAAATTACATGCCCGAGAAAAGTCACTTCGGACATCCAGAACTCACATTAAGAAAACTTCCATAAAATTGCTCGCGTCTCAACACGTCGAGAACCTGAAGAAGATGAACCTCGTGTTCCTCTCGGCTAAGAGAATAAATCAAAATGTCGTCGATGAAGACAACAACAACTGATCTAAAAAGTCGATGAAAACCCGATTCATTAACTCCATGAATACTGCAGGTGCAATAGTTAGCCCGAACGGCATAACTACGAACTCATAATGACCATAGCGTGTATGAAACGCTGTCCTCGCGATATCCGATTCTCGAATCCGCAACTGGTGATATCCAGATCTTAAGTCGATCCTGGAAAAAAATACTGAGGCTCCCTGAAGTTGATCTAAAAGATCATCAATACGGGGTAAGGGATACTACTCTTGATCATTACCCTGATCAACTACTGGTAATTAATACACACACGAGACGAGCCATCCTTCTCCTTGACAGATCACACCGGTGCTCCTCACGGGAACGCAATCGGTCGGAGATAACCTTTCTCGAACTACTCCTCAAGTTGAATCTTCAACTCTTGCATTCTGGTCGGGGCCATCCGATACGGTGCCTTCGATAAAGGGAACGTACCGGTTCCAACTCACTCCTGAATTCCACTACTCTATGTGAAGGCAACCAGATAACTCGTCTGTAAATACATCGTCAATCGATGACAATGATACCACGAATGATTGAACATTTCGATTGTCCTAGAATGGTCAATCGATAAAAAGAGATACCAATAATGATTGAACAACTCGATTGCCTTAGAAAGGCCAATCGATGAAGATGACACAATGAATGTTTGAATAACTCGATTGCCCTTAAAGGTCGATCGATGAAAATGATGCAATGAATGGTTGAATAACTCGATTGCCCTAGAAAGACCAATCGATGAAAATGATACAATGAATGATTGAATAACTCGATTGCCCTAGAAAGGCCAATCGATGAAAATGATACAATGAATGATTGAATAACTCGATTGCCCTAGAAAGGCCAATCGATGGAAATGATACAATGAATGATTGAATAACTCGATTGCCCTAGAAAGGCCAATCGATGAAAATGTTACAATGAATGATTGAATAACTCGATTGCCCTAGAAAGGCCAATCGATGGAAATGATACAATGAATGATTGAATAACTCGATTGCCCTAGAAAGGCCAATCGATGAAAATGATACAATGAATGATTGAATAACTCGATTGCCCTAGAAAGGCCAATCGATGAAAATGATACAATGAATGATTGAATAGTTCGATCGCGGAATCTCTCTGCCTCTGCCATAATAAAAAAAATTCTACTGGAACAACGGGGATCACTTCCCTGAAGCACACAATCGACAACCAACGATGGAAAGATAGTGACCAAACGCTAACAATCACTGAGGATAGTATCAAGACGGTTGAACCAACAAATACTGAAAATTACATCGTCCTAAGATAAGTTCACCACAATTAGACCCATCAACCAATCGCGGTCATTAAGCTTAATTTGGTAAAATTCCGAAAATTCTTCCATCGTCAGGTAGACCGATGGTATGAAGTCCACAAGCAATAGGACTATTCCGAAATAAGTCTATTCAAACATGATTCGAAAATGAATGAATGCGGTGTACCAGCATCAAAAGGTACACACAAGTTGAAATAAAATTACGAGCATACCTGAAATCATTCGGACCACCGATCGTCGATCCTCCTCATCATATGAATCTGGGACTTGCCGGCCCCCGAACCGGACGCTCCCGTCTGATAAATACGAGCTCCAACTCAATTTGCTTCAATTGTCTTAAATGACGTTGACAAAGCAGTCTGATTCTGAAACGCTGATTGCTTCGGGGCCTGAGATGCCGCCGGAGCCGACTTGGAGTCCTTTCGGCAAAAACGGGCCTTATGTCCAAAATTCCCACAATTATAGCACGTGATAGACGGTTTCAGGCACTCAGTGCTGAAATGACCCGGCGTTCCACAATTGAAACAGGTGATGGCCGAACTGGCCGCTCGGGAATGAGGTCCCGCACGATCATGCGCCGTAGAAGGTCGCTCAGAAACGATAGGGCTCACACGAGGCTTCTTGAAGGTTGACTGACCGCCTTCGGATTGATTACGCTTCGTTGATTTATTGTTGACAAATGAAGGTTGTTGTTCAGCACTTTCCTTAGCAGCTGGCTCATACGGAAGAGTTCTCTCGATTAATCCGGTCAGAGTGGCACAATGATGATTGAGCAACTGCACATGGGTCATCATGGCCTGCATAAAAGTGAGTGGATCAACCCGAACATCTTCTGATCGAGCCGAGTCCTGGGCACGATTTCCCGACAGCGAGTGATTATTCCTCGGGTTTCGGCCCGCACCGCGGCCTCTTCCCGTGCATCCCCCGACAGCTCTCTCCATACTGAAGTAGGAAGGTCGCATAATGATTATATTACCCGCATGATTATCACGTTATGATTACGTCATGAGATGATGAAAATGAGTATACATGCTCTAACTTAGTGATTATATGAATGATTGACTGAAGTGACATGAATATCTGATGAAATTCTTGAAATGATTATTTTGAATAACTTAACAAGATTTATAATATGATCATCTAGATCGGCAACTGAGTAATGAAATAAATTAAGTGATTAATGAATTAACATGGTCGTCCTGATCATTAACTGAGTAATGAAATGAATTAAGTGATTAATGAGTTAACATGATCGTCTTAATCATAATAAATGATGATGTTGAGGATTGTGAAATGATGAATGATGAATGAATGACTATTGCCGTAAATTATACCATGGCGTTAGAAATCTTACAGCTTCTTTCGGTCGATTGGCTCGGCATTTGCACAGTCACACGTGACGCGAAAGTCAATGATACTAGTCGATGACGATGATTTCAAATGAGACATGACTCGGAAGGTAGTATTCAAAACCACGCTCCGATACCAACTCTGTAACACCCCAAACTAGGCGGATATTACAGTAGTAGATCCCCAACCAGGACCCACCGTGCAAAAGAAAATGAATGAATTACACCGATAAATGTAGTACCGAACTACATTACGGCAATAATTACTCCGATGAGGAGTTTAGTTACAACACACCAGACAATACTGAATCCGTGTATTTTATATGAAGATAAAATACACAACACCGAATGAAACGGAGTATTCAAATGAAAGTCTGCAGCGGAAAATAAAGGACAATAACATGAATAATCGAAAGATCGGGGCCCCTACTAGTATCACTAGGACTCCTCGACATCAATATGCTATTCCCGTGCGTTTGCCTTGCCATGACACGAAAAACAAAATCCCCAAACGGGTCGATTACAAAGAACAACAATCCTCAAGGGTTGAAAATACACAATCATGATATATCCGAAATTATGAATTATCCTGTCGAAACATACGCAATCAAACATGCTATATGAATCGACTAATCGATCTGACTCAAAGGAATGGCGCCACATGCGTCCGGGATGGAAATGTGTCCGTGCACAAGCCACCAACGATCAAACACGCGTGGTCTTGTACCTGTCAGTCTCACGAGCAAGCGACTCGTGTGCGATCAATGTGAGGCCACCAACCAACACACGACTATAATGTGCCCGACATGAAAATCCTACACATACCAACCGCACGCCCAAGATGACCCGAATGCCACAATATGACAAAAGTGACAATGAAAATGAATAATGACTCACCAAGATTGAATGATAGTGACATGAATGATAGCTCAATGAAATGATCGGAACCGTCGTTCCTTATGACTGAGGTGATTAATTGACAATGACGAGTTTTGATACGATTAATACAATGATGAATGAGTTATGATTATGAATGAACAACGACAAAAGGAATGAATATCCTTTTAACCGAGTAAGAATTAACTTACTCAACGCCGGTGACAATTATCCTTCCGCGAACAATGTCCTAATTGAGATATCGGTCGCTCGAACAACCTTGAACAATTCAATTACCAACAATCCGTTCAATATACGAATCAAACACGAATATAACGAACTCAAAACGCCAATACGACTAAACCAAGTCCATTGAGGCATTAAATCAAACACGTTGCGTCCGAACTCCGATTGTTTACAATCAAACCTCAATATACCACTATCAAATCCCTCAAGAAAGGTTTCAAACCCACAAAACATCTTCAATACGATTAATAATCCAAAACGAATATCCAAAACGTGATTATAACGACAATTAATCGAAAACCCCAATTTCAACTCGATATTCAAAGTGTTCTTGAATAATCCTTCAATAATCCAATGAATCTTTATACAAACTTATAATCATATACATATCCCTTCATATAACATGATTATAACGTCCAAAACATCTTATCTCAACACAAAATCGAAATCCAAGGTGTTGAAGAATATTACCTTTGAAGATCCAAACACTTCGATCCGATGAAAACGTGTTAAATCGACTATCCAAGCTTCCCAACGAAATAAGATGATGAAATCCGAATACACAAGTGATTGAGGATGGAAAATTACCTCTCTCAAGTCTCTCTTTCGGAACAAGAAGAAGAAGAGGATGAAAATGAGTAAAACTGTCCCGGCCGAGTACTTAAATACTGCCGGAAGTTACGGCCGTAACTCGGCCCTCTTACGGCCGTAACTTTACAAGTCAACGGCCTTACGGCCGTAACCGGCCAACTCGTACGGCCGTAACTCGGCTTCCTCCGAAAGCCTGCCGACAGACTTAAGGCCGTAACCGTTCCTTAGTTACGGGCGTAACTCGCCTTCGTCAAAAACACCCGCCGACAGCCTTACGGCCGTACCGCACACCTTACGGCCGTAACTCGGATGATACGGCCGTATCCGGTCAACCTTACGGGCGTAACCCGCCTTCGTCAAAAATGGCCGGACATCCTTCTGCAGCAGACGGCCGTATCCGGACAAGCCTTACGGCCGTACCATACTCGACTTACGGCCGCAAGCCGAAACCCTTAAGGCCGTAAGTCACCCTAGGGCGGCAACACCCGCAATTTACGAACGCCACTTACGGCAGACTCCGGCCTTCCTAACGGCCGTAACTCACCTTCGGCCAAAACGCCCGGCGACTTTGGACCACTTACGGCCGTAATCCGGCCTTACGGCCGTACCATTGGACTTACGGCCGTATCCCAGAACCTTACGGCCGTAACTCAATGTTGGCCAAGGTGAATAAATCCGATGATTCCGATTCCTCGATACGACTGATGAATGATCCGACAAATCATACGAATGTGGAAATGAACAAGTCTAACACATGCCAAAGAATGATACTCCAAAGACAAGACTACCAATCACGATGATAATGATAATACTGCTCCGACACTCAAACGGAGATGAAATGACGATCGGTAACTAATACACGGTTACAACATGCCAACATTGAACGCAATTGAGTGATTCAAGAATGATGAGTGATTATTAATGAGTGAGAATTACTGAGTGACAAATACAGACTGATAATTACCGAATGAAAATGACTGAGTTACAACCGGGTATTACAGGATTTATCCGACCGAGTATATCTCCTTGGAGAGCACCAGTGCTATTCGTAAAGAAGAAATATGGCACACTAAGATTGTGCATCGATTACCGAGAACTTAACAACATTACTGTTAAGAACAAGTATCCACTTCCCAGGATCGACGAACTATTCGACCAACTGCAAGGAGCAACGGTTTACTCAAAGTTCGATCTTCAACAAGGATATTACCAATTGAGGATCAAAGAGAATGACATACCAAAGACTGCCTTTTAAACTAGGTATGGTCATTATGAATTCGTGGTAATGCCTTTTGGATTGACCAACGCGCCGGCTGCATTTATAGATTTAACGCACCGCATATTCCAACTGTATCTAGATCAATTCGTAGTGATATTTATCGACGACATACTCGTTTATTCCAAGTCGGATCAAGATCACGAAACTCACTTGAGATTGGTGCTAGAGACACTAAGGAAGCATAAATTGTACGCCAAATTCAGCAAGTGTGAATTCTGGTTAAGCGAGGTAGCATTTTTAGGACACATAATATCTGGAAATGGAGTCGCAGTAGATCCATCAAAGGTGGAGACTATTTTGGACTGGAAGAGACCAGAAATAGTCACAGAGATACGTAGCTTTCTTGGAAGAGGCCAAATTCATTAATGATTTTTCCAAAATCGCAGGACCACTCACGAGACTCATGCAGAAGCACGTCAAATTTGAGTGGAACGATAAGTGTGAGTTGAGCTTCCAAGAACTCAAGAGAAAACTCACTACCGCACATGTACTAACACTTCCCGAAGGGAGTAAAAGATTTGTGGTTTACAGCGATGCATCAAAGGAAGGATTAGGAGCTGTACTGATGCAAAACGGCAAGGTTGTGGCTTATGCATCACGAAAGTTGAAAATCCACGAGATGAATTATCCGACCCATGACCTTGAACTAGCAGCAATATTGTTTGCTTTGAAGAAATGGAGACACTACCTGTATGGAGCTACATTCACCATCTTTACCGACCACAAGAGTCTCAAATGTTTGTTCTCTCAGAAGGAGTTGAATCTAAGACAGAGACGGTAGATATAACTTCTTGAGGATTATAACCTCACCATTCAGCATCATCCGGGCAAGGCCAATGTCGTAGCAGACGCCTTAAGTAGAAAAGCGAGTGTGGCTAGACTCATGATAAGAGAATGGAATGCCCTGAGAGAAATAATCCAATGGAACCCAAGACAGTCTAAGACACACGTTTTATGCGCTAATTTGTCAATGACACCGGACTTACTTAAGGAAATCCAAGAAGCACAGACTCAAGACGGGAAGTTGTTTAAACTTAAGAAAAGGGTCGCACAAGGTGAGAAATCTGAGTTTAGCATGTCGGAAGATGGAACACTAAAATTCAAACACCGTATATGTGTTCCCGATAATGACGAACTCAAAAAGAAAATTTTAGCATAGGCTCACTGCTCTATAAGGATCTAAAGAAACACTAGTGGTGGGTAAATATGAAGAACCGGGTAGCAGAATTTGTAGCAAGGTGTTTAACTTGTCAAAGAGTGAAGGCTGAACACCAAAGACCATCAGGGTTGCTACGGCCGCTCGAGATTCCCAAATGGTAATGGGAACTAATCACGATGGACTTCGTGATGGATCTACCAATAGCCAGTGGAGGATATAACACAATATGGGTAGTCGTGGATAGACTTACAAAGTCAGCTCATTTCCTACCTATAAGAAAGAATGATAGTCCACATAAGCTAGCAAGGACATATATCCGAGAAATTGTTAAATTACATGGAGTACCTGTAGACATTGTGTCAGACCGTGACCCCAGATTTGTCTCTAGATTTTGGAAGAGCCTTCAACAAGAACTTGGGACGACATTAAGTTTCAGCACTGCAGCTCACCCTCAGACAGACGGACAATCCGAGAGAACGATACAAGTCCTCGAGGATATGTTACGGGCATTTGCACTGGATTTTCAGAAGAGTTGGAGTCACCACCTACCCTTAGCTGAGTTTGCTTACAACAGCAGCTATCAGGCAACTTCGGAATGGCTCCATATGAAGCATTATATGGGAGAAAGTGTCGATCACCAATACATTGGGAGATTGACGACCTATGGACACCAAGGACTAAGCAGAACCGAAACCCGATACCAAAAGTTGATCTAGTAAAAGATGCCATGGATAAGGTTCGAATCATTCGGGATCGAATTCGCACTGCTCAGAGCCGACAGAAGAGTTACGCAGATCAGAGAAGGAAGGATTTGGAATTTGACACCAGAGACAAAGTATTCCTTCGTTTATCACCATGTAAGGGATTGATCAACCCGAAGAAGGGAGGGAAGCTTAACCCTATATATGTCGGACCTTTCACAATCCTAGAACGAATTGGAAAACTGGCATATCGTCTCGAGGTACCAACCGATCTTGTAGGAATGCACAACGTATTTCATGTCTCAAGATTGAAGAAATATCATCCGGATCCTGTGTAACACCCCAAAAAGCGGCTATTACAGTGCCGTGAATCCCACACTAGGACTCACCAGGAGATATCCAAAACAGATTAAATAAATATTATTTGTGATACCGAACCACAATGAATAGTCATTACTCCGATTAGGAGTTTATCAAAATATGGCCAACGGCCTTACAATACACAGGATCCAAAAACAAGTATAAACCATATGGAGATGGAAGATACTTCAAATGTCAAATACAACCAAATAGCAATTTAAATGAAATAGGAAATAACATAACACGGTTTAACACAACCGGACAACAAGAGATGTGGGGGCCCCCGAACTAGTATCCCTCGAACCCTTCGCCGTCGACATGCTCTTCCCGTGCCTTGCCTTTGCCTCGACCTAAAATACAAAACAAGTATTTCGCCCAACACAGGGTCAGATATACATGATAATCAATTCTTCTGACATATACAATTCACATATATAGATTTCAAAGAAATCATTCCGACTATCAATCATACCCCTCGGGCGTATGAAACGAACAGTCACAAGCATCCAATACTATGGACGATTTACGGTATGGCTCAAAGATGGACATCACAGTACGCCCGATCCGGAAATGTGTCCGTGCACATGTCCGCCCCGTATATGGAATCCAGAATATACGTAGGACAATGTACCTAATTAGCCTCACGAAACTACGTCCCGTGTGCACAGTTCAATGCGGAATAATATCCGCCAATGACTATATGTGCCTGGCTAAAAATCCTACACAATAACCAATCGGAACGCAGATATGATTCCGGATATGTCACGATACAACATGACAATAAATTCAACAAATCACATATCCGATTAAGGATCAAGAAAAACTCACCGAAGTGAAAATAAGGCCAACGAGATCAATGATTCAAAACGACGTGCTTGGGAATGCAACCCATGAAGAAAACGGAATAACGTCAAGGACAATGTCAAATCACGACAAACATTTCATGAACAATTCATACATATGAAAGATATAACCATCAGAAGAATCTAATCATCATTATAACCAAGCAAGATAACTTGCCTCAAATCCGTAAGCGAAAGATAGTCCTTCTCCAACTGATCAAACGGACGGTATCCTCGGTTAAACACTCAATCAAACAAGCAACCTTGAATGAAACGTAATTCATTCAATAACATATTCACATAATATTAATATCAATTCGTAGGGAACGACGCCCGCAACCTACTCGAATAATTCATTCCACCCTAATGAATACCTTAACGATTAATGAAAGGTTTCAATACATCTAATTCATCTTCCAAAATCGGATTACCATGCCAAAAGTGTCCTTTAATTCTCTTGTTATTCCATGAACAAAAACATCTTCAATTTGCCAATAAAATTGGTTTAAATCAAATTCTCATGTTCTACAACATCTACTATTATAAAAGGATAGTCATAATGAATTTGATACTCAATCTACCATGATAGTATCATTCATAAACAGCATCATCTACTTAAGAACACTATCTATTTAGCATGATGATGAATCACATTCTAAGTTATCAACACAATCGATTAATGAAAAGTTATTGTTGTAAGATCCTTATCATTCTTCAAAGACTTGTGAAACTGAACAAATATGATTTGTTAAAGCTTCTAAGATTTCTGAACTAGATCATCTAATCTCATCTTTAACATCATCAAGTTCTTCTCAAGGTAAATAAATACCTAAAATGGTGTTTAATCACTTTATGATATCAAGTTCTTGACTAAGTCCAGTTATGAAGAAGCTAACCGATCCAACAATGTCCTACTGAGCTAAATTCGTCCAGAAGATGAGTAATGACAGTTACAAACATGGTTACCATTACTACAATATCAAGAACTCCTCTAAACTAAACCCTCATTTCTCATATTCATCAAGAAGTGTTTAAAGAGTTTAATTATAACCATGTTTTACTTGCTTAATCTAACTCTAGGTGAAGTATAATTCGTCATTAATAATCAACATAAGAAAATAATACAGAGAAGAAAGCACACCTACCTCTAGAAATGAAGAACAACTTCAATGCTATGAGAGAATATATTCCAAGCTCAAAAACAACTCCAAATCTCCAAGGGAATGAGCTCCACTCCAAGATTCAAGGCTTAGAAACAAGTTGGTGTAGGTTGATATCGTTTTTAGAGTGCAGAGGGACGATAAAATGGAGAGAGAATCGGTTTAGAGTTGTGAAGAAATGAAAACAAAGTGCCCTATAAATAGATCGACATACTTAGCGCACGCTATCGGAACAGTTTAGCGTACGCTAATGCACTTACGTACGCTATCCGGTCGATATTACGTACGTAAGCGGCTTACAGTGGCTACTGTCTTGAATTATCGCAGGCCGTTAGCACACGCTAACGAGAAATGGGTTACGCACGCTAATAAAAGTAGATTCTCACCAACACGCCAGCTCAGATTTAGATCTCATGCATGCTAACGGTTAAAAGGGTTCACGTGCTGAAGTCAATCGCCGCGATTCCTCTTAGCGACGCAATGTAGGAAACCTTACGCACGCTAAGTCACATGATTAGCGTACGTTAATAGTATCGTAGCGTACGCTACATTAACAAAAATTCGAAAATGCAACACTCTAATAACATCGAATCATCACATATGAAATAACAACGATATGATATTCAAATCTATAATACCTCAACATAATACTAAATGCAACGATTCATGATAATCAGATTATCCGAATAATACAATGACAGGTAAAAATAAAAAGTTACAGTCGGATATTACATACTCCCCCCCTTAAAAAGAGTTTCGTCCTCGAAACTAAGGGGTAAATAACTCGGGGTATCTCGGTCGCATACTATCCTCGGTCTCCCACGTAGCCTCCTCGACTCCGTGTCGTGACCACTGAAATTTCAGTAGGGGAATCGTCTTGTTCCGCAATTGCTTGATCCTCCTCTCGAGTATCCGTACAGGACGCTCCTCGTACGAATGATCCTCTGCTAAATCAATATCTTCGAATTGAAGTACGTGGATCGGATCAGCAACATATTTCCTCAGCTGAGAGACATGAAACACGTTGTGAATCTTACTCAAGGTCGGTGGCAAGGCTAGTCGATAGGCCAGATCACCTACACGCTCCAGAACCTCAAACGGCCCAATGTACCTTGGGCTCAGCTTGCCCCTCTTCCCGAAACGAAAAACACCTCGAGTAGGAGACACCTTCATTAACACATGGTCACCAACCTCGAACTCAAGCTGTCGTCGACGATGGTCAGCATAAGACTGCCGACTCGAGCCGTTAACAACCGACTCTTAATCAAAGTGATCTTCTCACGGGCGGCTAACAACATATCGGGTTCCGTACCCGGAGATTCTCGGCGATTCGTCCCAACACAAAGGGGACCTACAGCGACGGCCATATAATGCCTCATACGGTGCCAGCTGAATCGAAGCGTGCCAACTATTATTATAAGTGAATTCCACCAAAGGCAGCTTGGCTTCCCAATCGTTCTTCCAATCAAGAGCACATGCTCTCAACATATCTTCTAGAGTCTGTATGGTTCTCTCCGACTGACCATCAGTCTGTGGATGGAAAGCCGTACTGAAATTCAACTGCGTGCCCATCGCACGATGAACTGCCTTCCAGAAGTGTGACACAAATCGCCCGTCACGGTCTGATACAATGCTCTTGGGGGTACCGTGTAGTCTCACAATTTCCTTAATAAACAGCTGGTTTAATCTCTCGGGGCCCCATGTGTCCTTAATTTCCAAGAAGTGGGCTGATTTGGTCAGACGGTCCACAATCACCCAAATCTTGTTCATTCCTCGACGACTCGTCGGCAAGCTAGTGATAAAATCCATAGATATGTCCTCCCATTTCCATTCAGGAATCGGGAGCGGTTTCAGATTCTCGCGGTCGCCGGTGCTCAATCTTAACTCACGATGTGTCAAACACCTAGAAACGAATTCGGCAACCTCACGCTTCATATTCCCCGACCAATAATTCTGTTTCAAATCCTTATACATCTTGCTAGTGCCCGGGTGAATAGAGTACGGGGTAGCATGGGCTTCTCTCAGGATAGAGTTCCTCAACTCTTCGTCAGCGGGTACACAAACTCGATTTCTAAAACGTATCAATCCATCCTCGTGGATCACGAATCCAGGGGCTTTCCCCTGGGTTACTTCATCCCGAATTCGAGATAAGAATGGGTCCGTAATTTGCTTCGATTTGATCATATCATCAAGAGACGAAGAAATCTCAAGGGTTCAAAGTTGTTCCTGAACACGTTGTAACCAAACTTCAATTTCTGACCTCATAAGGTCCAACTGCAACTCTCTCTGTGCTGTCAAATGGCTCAGCATCTGCTCTTGCACGGTTTTACGGCTTAATGCGTCGGCAACCACATTTGCTTTACCCGGATGATAAAGGATCTCGATATCATAGTCCTTGATTAATTCTAGCCACCTTCTCTGTCTCATGTTCAACTCCTTCTGAGTAAAAATGTACTTTAGGCTCTTGTGGTCCGTAAAGATCTGGCAGGTAACTCCATAAAGATAGTGGCGCCAGATTTTTAAAGCAAACACCACGGCTGCTAACTCCAAGTCATGGGTCGGGTAGTTAACTTCATAGGGTCGCAATTGTCTCGATGCATAGGCAATCACTTTCCCTTCCTGCATTAGTACACATCCTGCACTCTGTCTCGACGCGTCACTATACACCACAAATCCTTCCGTTCCTTTTGGTAAGACCAAAACAGGGGCCGAAATCAATCGACTCTTGAGCTCATCAAAACTCTTCTGACATGTTTCTGACCACAAATACTTCTTGTCCTTTCGCAGTAAGTTAGTCATTGGTTGCGCAATTTTAGAAAATCCTTCTACGAACCGTCGGTAGTAACCTGCTAGGCCGAGGAAACTACGAACTTCCTTCACGTTCTTCGGTGGTAGCCAATCTCGAATGGCTTCCGTCTTTTGTGGGTCTACTCTCACCCCTTCGGCTGATATCACATGCCCGAGAAAGACAACCTCAGGCATCCAGAATTCACACTTAGAAAATTTTCCATAAAGTTGTTCCCGCCTCAATGTATCGAGAACTTGGTGGAGGTGACTCTCGTGCTCCTCGTGGTCGCGAGAGTAAATCAGAATGTCATCTATGAAAACGACTACAAAGCGATCCAGATAGTTAATAAAAACTCGATTCATCAATTCCATGAATACTGCCGGTGCATTAGTCAGTCCAAATGGCATCACCACGAACTCATAATGCCCATAGCGAGTACGGAATGCTGTCTTCGAAATGTCAGACTCTCGAATCCTCAACTGATGATAACCAGATCTCAAGTCGATCTTAGAAAACACGGCAGCCTCACGAAGTTGGTCCAATAAATCATCAATACGAGGCAAGGGATACTTGTTCTTGATGGTTACCCCTGCTCACTCACAGAATCAATACATAAGCGTAGAGATCCATCTTTCTTCCGTACGAATAACACGGTGCTCCCCAAGGGGACGCACTAGGTCGAATATAGCCTTTGTCACCAACTCCTCCATTTGGTTCTTCAATTCTTGCATCTCGATTGGAGCCATACGGTACGGTGCTTTTGAGAGCGGGACGCACTGGTTCTAACTCAATAATAAACTCCACGTCACGATGAGGAGGTAAGCCTGCAACTCGTCTGGAAATACATCGGGGTAATCTCGGACTACCGGAATGTCGGCCAATTCAATCGTCGACCGCTGCTTTGGTCATGTAGCACCAATAACCAATACACCCTTGATTAAGCGCCATCGCTTTCATAGCATCGATGAATCTCCCGAGCAGTGGGATTATCACCTCGAAAAATACACTCGAATCCATCATCAAGTGACGGTAACCATCCGCTATGACACCGAGTATTGCATCATGACGATCCATCCAATCGATACCCAAGATTATATCATCCTTAGGTAGATCGACTACAATTAGATTTGACAACCACTCATGGTCGTTCAAACGAATCGGACGATCCTGGACTTCACGATTCCCAATAATTCTTCTACCATCGTAGGCCAATCACGTAGGGCTCACAATCGATAACATGGTCTCGAGGCAAACGACTTAAACAAGAAGAAGATATAAAGGAGTGTGAAGCACCGGTATCAAAAAAACACATACAGTCCGGGAGTGGATCTCGAGTATACCCGAAATCATGCCGGCCTCGGGATCACGGCTTTCTTCATCTCGTAAATCCTGGGTTTCGCAAGATCGCACCAGTGTACCACTTTGATTCCCACGGCCCATTCCCCTATTCGCTCCGGTGGTCCGATAGAAGCGGATGGAGGCGTCCGGCTCGGGATGTAAGATTGAACCGAGCATGAGACGCCACCGATCATGTCCGGCCCACTCCTGCAAAAACGAGCACGGTGACCATTCTTCCCACAAGTATGGCATGTGATGGCAAAGCTTTGGGCAATTGAAGTTGATATGCCCTGCCCTACAGCTTGTGGCACACCGCGGAAGAGGGAACCGCTCGAGAGTGCGATTCGGCGGGCTTTGACGCCATGGGTGGTCGATCAGAAGGGTTTGGCAATGACTGGGGCTTCCTGAATGTCCCCCGATTACTCTCAGTCTGGTTCTGGTTCTTGGACCTTTTGTTGTTGGACTGGGGTTGTTTCTTGGAAATCTCCTTCGCGGTGAGTTCGTACTCCAGAGCCTTCTCGATGAACTCTGGTAAGGTAGTACAGTGGTGATTCAACAGCTGCATTCTCATTCGGGGTTTAAGCCTCTTGCGAAATTATTTGATCTTATTGGCCTCTGTTCGGATAATTGTCGTGGCAAAAGGAAGGAGTGCCTGGAATTTCTCAGCAACAGATAATACATCATCGTCTTCAGACGGGTCGGGGTTCAATAGTTCCGACAGTTTGGCCTCGTGGAGTGGCCCTGGATAGTAACGGTCTAGCATGAGGTTTTTAAATTCCTCCCAAGTGTAAACACCATCAGCTGGTCTTACTGAAAGCCACCAGGAGTGAGCGCCTTTGCCAAGGTAATACGCGGCTACTGAAACGCGATTCTCTTCCGGCACCCACCATCCGGAAAAGTTTCTCAAAATGCTCGATCCAATGCACAATGTCGCAGGCTCAGGAGCCTTCAAAAGTCGGTGGTCGCCGGCGAGAGATGTCGCCGATAATCCGACTCACGGGTCCGCCAATCACAGGAGGAGGATGAGCCCCGCCGCCGCCGCAGCGGCCCTCTGCATAGCTTCCATTAGTTGACCCATCTGGTCATCGTGTCATCATGCCTCGCATTACGACGTAAGGATCGACACGCGCATCCCCGCGCCCACCGTGGTGCGATTGTTCCTAGAAGGTGAACCACCGTCGCGGAACTCCGATCGGCATTCGCGCGTCTGTTGGCTCGAGGTATTGGGATTCGCCCCTTCCGCGGCCTCGTCCCCTCTCGCCACGACCTCTCAGGTTTCTTTCCATACTGAAAGAATCAATCATAATGATAACCATAAGTACAGTTCAAGATACTAAAATTCATGCTAAGTTAATAGCAACAAGGAATCACATATTAAAGGAAAACGGTTATCGATACCACAAATGTCGCACCGAATATCATATCGGTGTCAAGTCGAACAATTTCGATTGTATAATCAATTCAGCATTTACCTCGGATTATCAATCAGATGAATCCTGTCACAATTCCTTGAAATAACATGATCAACAGGGAGACCCATACTGATATCAATATCATGCCAGTAATTAAACCATGGCTCATAAAGTACATACCGTATTTGGCTCATAGGGTCAGGCGCTTGCACAGGTCACACGTGACACGAAGGTCTCTTGATACTAGTTCATTTCTCAATGACTCATAAAAAAAATGACTCTCCGATACCATCTTCTGTAACACCCCAAAAAGCGGCTATTACAGTGCCGTGAATCCCACACTGGGACTCACCAGGCGATATCCAAAACAGATTAAATAAATATTATTTGTGATACCGAACCACAATGAATAGTCATTACTCCGATTAGGAGTTTATCAAAATATGGCCAACAGCATTACAATACACAGGATCCAAAAACAAGTATAAACCATATGGAGATGGAAGATACTTCAAATGTCAAATACAACCAAATAGCAATTTAAATGAAACAGGAAATAACATATCACGGTTTAACACAACCGGACAACAAGAGATGTGGGGGCCCCCGAACTAGTATCCCTCGAACCCTTCGCCGTCGACATGCTCTTCCCGTGCCTTGCCTTTGCCTCGACCTAAAATACAAAACAAGTATTTCGCCCAACACAGGGTCAGATATACATGATAATCAATTCTTCTGACATATACAATTCACATATATAGAATTTCAAAGAAATCAATCCGACTATCAATCATACCCCTCGGGCGTATGAAACGAACAGTCACAAGCATCCAATACTATGGACGATTTACGGTATGGCTCAAAGATGGACATCACAGTACGCCCGATCCGGAAATGTGTCCGTGCACATGTCCGCCCCGTATATGGAATCCAGAATATACGTAGGACAATGTACCTAATTAGCCTCACGAAACTACGTCCCGTGTGCACAGTTCAATGCGGAATAATATCCGCCAATGACTATATGTGCCTGGCTAAAAATCCTACACAATAACCAATCGGAACGCAGATATGATTTCGGATATGTCACGATACAACATGACAATAAATTCAACAAATCACATATCCGATTAAGGATCAAGAAAAACTCACCGAAGTGAAAATAAGGCCAACGAGATCAATGATTCAAAACGACGTACTTGGGAATGCAACCCATGAAGAAAACGGAATAACGTCAAGGACAATGTCAAATCACGACAAACATTTCATGAACAATTCATACATATGAAAGATATAACCATCAGAAGAATCTAATCATCATTATAACCAAGCAAGATAACTTGCCTCAAATCCGTAAGCGAAAGATAGTCCTTCTCCAACTGATCAAACGGACGGTATCCTCGGTTAAACACTCAATCAAACAAGCAACCTTGAATGAAACGTAATTCATTCAATAACATATTCACATAATATTAATATCAATTCGTAGGGAACGACGCCCGCAACCTACTCGAATAATTCATTCCACCCTAATGAATACCTTAACGATTAATGAAAGGTTTCAATACATCTAATTCATCTTCCAAAATCGGATTACCATGCCAAAAGTGTCCTTTAATTCTCTTGTTATTCCATGAACAAAAACATCTTCAATTTGCCAATAAAATTGGTTTAAATCAAATTCTCATGTTCTACAACATCTACTATTATAAAAGGATAGTCATAATGAATTTGATACTCAATCTACCATGATAGTATCATTCATAAACAGCATCATCTACTTAAGAACACTATCTATTTAGCATGATGATGAATCACATTCTAAGTTATCAACACAATCGATTAATGAAAAGTTATTGTTGTAAGATCCTTATCATTCTTCAAAGACTTGTGAAACTGAACAAATATGATTTGTTAAAGCTTCTAAGATTTCTGAACTAGATCATCTAATCTCATCTTTAACATCATCAAGTTCTTCTCAAGGTAAATAAATACCTAAAATGGTGTTTAATCACTTTATGATATCAAGTTCTTGACTAAGTCCAGTTATGAAGAAGCTAACCGATCCAACAATGTCCTCGAGCTAAATTCGTCCGTAAGATGAGTAATGACAATTACAAACATGGTTACCATTACTACAATATCAAGAACTCCTCTAAACTAAACCCTCATTTCTCATATTCATCAAGAAGTGTTTAAAGAGTTTAATTATAACCATGTTTTACTTGCTTAATCTAACTCTAGGTGAAGTATAATTCGTCATTAATAATCAACATAAGAAAATAATACAGAGAAGAAAGCACACCCACCTCTAGAAATGAAGAACAACTTCAATGCTATGAGAGAATATATTCCAAGCTCAAAAACAACTCCAAATCTCCAAGGGAATGAGCTCCACTCCAAGATTCAAGGCTTAGAAACAAGTTGGTGTAGGTTGATATCGTTTTTAGAGTGCAGAGGGACGATAAAATGGAGAGAGAATCGGTTTAGAGTTGTGAAGAAATGAAAAACAGGCTGGCCCTATAAATAGACTGGACATACTTAGCGCACGCTATCGGAACAGTTTAGCGTACGCTAATGCACTTACGTACGCTATCCGGTCGATATTACGTACGTAAGCGGCTTACAGTGGCTACTGTCTTGAATTATCGCAGGCCGTTAGCACACGCTAACGAGAAATGGGTTACGCACGCTAATAAAAGTAGATTCTCACCAACACGCCACCGATTTAGATCTCATGCATGCTAACGGTTAAAAGGGTTCACGTGCTGAAGTCAATCGGCCGCGATTCCTCTTAGCGTACGCAATGTAGGAAACCTTACGCACGCTAAGTCACATGATTAGCGTACGTTAATAGTCTGTAGCGTACGCTACATTAACAAAAATTCGAAAATGCAACACTCTAATAACATCGAATCATCACATATGAAATAACAACGATATGATATTCAAATCTATAATACCTCAACATAATACTAAATGCAACGATTCATGATAATCAGATTATCCGAATAATACAATGACAGGTAAAAATGAAAAGTTACAGTCGGATATTACATCCTGAGCATATCATCACATACGATGTACCACCGATCAAAGAGGATTTAACTTATGTCGAGAATCCGACCAGGATCGTGCATCAGCAAGTACGCGAACTAAGAGACAAGAAGATACCATTGGTTAAAGTTGTATGGCAGAACCACGACCGAGAAGAAGACGCCACGTCGGAAGCAAAGGATGAGTTGAAGAAGACTTTTCCAGAACTATTCAGATAGGAATTTGGGGACCAAATTCTCCCAAGGTGGGGAGGATGTGAGACCCCATTATTTTGTATGTAGATTAGATTATTAATTTTTAATGAATAAAATAAAGTTTATAATATTTCATTATCGAATAAAATTAGTTCTTACCTTATGCATAGTCACATTAGCTAAATAAATTCTATAAGTTCAACAACCTAATTATTTTTATTACTTCAATTTAATAAATAAAAATAATAATATCATATAAGTTTAATTAACTTAAATTTTTAATAAACTTTAATTTATTAGCTAAATAGGCTATTTAATCTAATAGTATAACTTAATTAGTGGGCTTATTATTAAAATTTGAACTTAGATGCATTATGGTCTTATGACCACTTAAATAATAAACCACCTATCACCTAAAATACTACACCTAGTCCAAAACACTCATGACCCAACCCAACTTAAACTTACTACCTAATACTTAATAAATACAACTAAAATACACCATACATGTATAAATACAAGAAAAAAAATCTGCCTACGCAATTAAAACAAAGGAGACTTGTGTTGTCATAATTTCAAGCTTGATCCATGACACTTGTACCCTTACATGCAAGCCTTGATCACACCTCCACCTTAACACCTCACCTATAAATACTTTCTCCTTGTAAACTCCTCCCATTTCACAACACACACAAAAAAAAATCTCTGCACATAAGAGAGAGAGAGAGAGAGAGAGAGAGAGAGAGAGAGAGAGAGAGAGAGAGAGAGAGAGAGAGAGAGAGAGAGAGGGCTGAAGTGAGGAGAGAAGAAAAAAAATAGAGAGGAACAAGAAGAAGAAAGAGCAGGAAAAGAAAGTAATGAATCAACCTTAGAACCTTGTGTATTTTTTTTTTCTATTATTATAAACTTAGAAATAAACTAATTATCCTTGAACTCTTCCTTTGATGAACCACATGTATTCAAGGAGAGGAGTCATCTTGTCTAAGCCATCATCTTTAACATCTCTTTGAAGAATTCAAAAGTGGGTAAAATTGTTTTCTTCTTTTCTCTTATTCAAAATTATTATAAGTTAAATATATATGGTGCATGCAAGTATTATGACTTAAGTTAGCCATACTTGATTAAAAATGATATTCATTACCATGCATGTAATGATCTTTGTAATTTTTGAATTTTAGTTTGCCATATTTTGATTATATGTGCAAATTAATTCATTGGTGGAAATTTTGGTTGAATATGGTAAATATGACTCTTTATTAAAACTCCAAAAATATATGAGTATATACTGGACTATGGTAAGAAGATAATTAATCACTGGAAGATTTGATAATTCGAACCTAAATTCGAAGGATAACTAAAATAATTTAATTCAGATAAATTTTGGGATAAAATTGTTAAAATCCATAATTCTGGTCTTATATCCTGAAATTAAGTCTTAATATATCAAAAATAAGTTCTCTATAAAATTTGACCAACATTGGAATTTACTAAAATAGAAAATCAGGGCAAAAATATAAATTTCAAGAATTCGGGGCCAAAACTGTAATTTACATAAACTTACTTTTTCGAAAATAAAATTTCCAGAAAAGTTGAGCTCACTGGACTCGTAATTACATAAATAACTTACCCCGAAAATTTGAGGTCAATCCGATAAGAAATGAAAAAGATATGTCAAGAATACTAAAATACCGATTAAGACAAAATGAAGGGGTGAAATTATAATTTCTAAAAGAATTAAAAATTAAAACTGAACGTAATCAAAAATTACAAGTCGTAAGGTTCAAATTGAAACTGGATTCATAATTTTCGGAGTTTAAATGAATCCAAACGAATTAATCAAAATTATAAGACAAAATTAAATAAAAATAATAATAATAATAGTATTTTAATATCAAAAGGGCAGAATTGTAATTTATGGAAGGAAAAACCTCAATACAACTTCTGATCTCAGAACCTTATACTATAACGGACTTTTCGCCACCAAGTTCATAATTTTCGGACGTACAATCAAACTGTTCCGACTTAATCAAATTTACAATATTTTAGTAAAAATAATTATAATATTTAAAAGACGGAAGGGCAGAATTGTAATTTCTGAAAGGTAAAACCTCCATGCAACTTCTGACCTTCAATCCTCATATCATGACGTACTTTTTGCAATAAAGTTCGTAATTTTCGGACGTACAATCAAACCGCTCCGACTTAATCAAATTTCTAATATTTTAGTAAAAATAATGATAGTACTTAAAAGATGGAAGGGGATAATTGTAATTTCTGAAAGGTAAAACTTTCATGCAACTTTTGATCTTCAATCCTCATATCATAACGGACTTTTCGCAATAAAGTTCGTAATTTTCGGACGTACAATCAAACCATTCCGACTTAATCAAATTTATAAAATTTTAGTAAAAATAATGATAGTACTTAAAAGACGGAAGGGCAGAATTGTAATTTCTGAAAGGTAAAACTTTCATGGGACTTATGACCTTCAATCCTCATATCATAACGGACTTTTCTCAATAAAGTTCGTAATTTTCCGACGTATAATCAATCCGTACCGAACTATTCAAGTTTATGAGTTTATTATAAGATTATGCTAATACTTGCACAATAGCAATCTAATCATCAACCGATTGAACTAATTCCTCTAGTTTATCCAAGTCCATTTACAATCAAATAATCATATTGATATCTTATAATATGCATAATCGTTGTTAATCACGACAATAATTGTTATTCAATTGAAATCGGGAGTAAGTGATGTGCGGAGCTAAATGCTACGACCTTCGGGCGGAAGCCACCGCTAGAGTCCGTACGAGTACCTCTAAGGTCCCTTTTTCTATTTATATGCATGAGGGGCGGTTAGTCTAAGTGATGAATCGAGCAGCGTGGCTGCGATTCTAGGCAAAGCTACTGTCGTATCATATTCCCTTGAAGCCGAAGGACGGAGTGATCCTAAGGTGACTGGGTCGTAGAATTTGGGTATAGTCGCGATTATGATATGATCCGGGCATAGACCCAAGCTAAGGACATATCGAGCCCAGATAAGAGATAAGGCATCACGACACCAAGCGTGAGAGCGATAAAGCTCAAAGGCCAATGTTATAGTGATGGTCCGACAAACGCCCAAGGCTACGGTTATCAAACCAAAGGTCGTGGCGATAGTCAAAGGCCAAACACCGATAACGGTCTAAGACGTTATAATGAGGCTAAGGGATTAGTCATATAGACGACCTCCCAAAGCTAAATACTCATTGGGCGTTCGACGCCGTGCATTCTTCATACTCAACCGCAATCTACGGAGATTGACTGTACATTCATAATTCATAATATTCTTCTTGAAAACTTGCACCAATTTTCAAACAACACTATTTTTCAAAAGTGGGAGAAACATAATGTTTATTAAATAATAAACTCATTAAATACCCAAACCCAACTCACTGAGAATCCATTATTCTCACCCCATTTTGAATTGTTTTTCTAAAACCCCATTAGATGAAGAGAATCAAGAGGAAGAAGAGACACATGCTGACGACCACTGAAGACCATCCTCAAAAGTATTTCCAAGACATAGGAATTAGGATGCTGCTTTACTGCTTCTTTTATTCCTGTGTCAAAATGTATTTTGGTTTCCGATGTACTCTTTTGCATTAGATGTAATAATTCCGCTATACCCTTGAGTATTTCTTTTCTATGGAACAACCAGTCTTAGTTCACCGGGATGAGATCTGGTATATGAATGCTTTACTGGAATGTATTATCACAAACGTTAGTTATTACGTTAACTGTCGCGTTCTCGTCCAACCCCGGTGTAGGGGCGTGACAGATTGTGCTAAGAATACAGCAATGGTGCACATATTAAGTCTTCTAAGCTCGGATATAGATTTCCATTCAGTAAATGGAGATATCTCTGACTCAGGGTCTTCCTGCGCACATAGTACATTTCCTTGTGTACTCTGTATTCTCCTACGGGTATAAACACTAGCATCAATGTTTCTAATGAGCAGCTCTTGCGGGTGATCTCTAAACCATCTTCGGTCGGGTTCTAATTCGGGGTCCCGTACTGTATCTTGAGTTGTTGTAGTTTCGGCTTCAGCTTGTACAGCATTAGCTTCATCTACGTCAGATCTTACAGCTGTGGGGTTGATTTCTAGGTCAACGACAGGTTCTATGGGAGTTGGTGGATCATCGATGGAAAGCTGTTGGATGTTCTGAGAAATGTCTTCTCCTCATGTAGGGTCATGGTGAGGTTCATCGAACACTACATGAATTGATTCCTCAATTGTTAGCTTCCTTTTGTTGAAGATCCTGTAAGCCTTGCTAATAGAGGAATACCCAACAAATATCCCTTCATCTGATTTCTCATCGAAGGTTCTAAGTTGATCCTTACCGTTGTTCAAAACGTAACACCTGCATCCAAATATGGGAAAGTACGAAACTAGTGGAGTTTTGTTGTTCCATACCTCGTATGCTGTTTTGTTGTGATGGTTGTTGATGATACAGTGGTTTTATGTATAGCACGCTGTATTGGTGGCTTCGCCCCAGAAACGCTGTGGCAACTTACTTGCGGCAATCATTGTACTTTTTGCTTTCTTCAGCGTCCTGTTCTTTCGCTCGGCAACACCATTTTGTTGAGGTGTGCGGGCAGCTGAGTATTCGTGATGTATCCCATTTTCCGAACAGTATTGCTCAATAAAGCGGTTAGTAAATTCGGTGCCTCTGTCGGAACGAATGGACACGATACTCGTCCCTTTTTCATTTTGAAGTTTTCTTAGGTGCTTGGGCAGCTTTGATGTTGTTTCCTTCTTCTTGCTAAGGAAAATTGTCCAAGCATACCTTTCTGACAGGGTCCACATACGCTGTCTTTCTGGAATGAAACATTTGGCAATCCTCTAAGTATTCCCTGTCTGGAGAGTTTGTTGATAGTATTGAAGTTGATGTGAGACATCCTCTTGTGCCATATCCAGCTTAGATCTGCATTTCCTTTGGCAACAAAACAAGGAATTGTGGAGCTCGTAGGCATCCAGTCAACAATATACATATTACCTGATCTGCTTCCTGTGAGCACAACTTCTTTGCTTAGGATGTTCTTGACTCTACAGTGATCTATATAGAACTTCACCGAGAACCGTTTGTCATAGAACTGGCTAATACTAAGTATATTGTACTGTAAGCCTTCAACATAAGCTACATCGGTGACTTTGAATTTTCCGACAAGTAGGGTTCTCTTACCTCTTGTTATTCCTTTAGATTTATCACTGAAGCGCACTTTTGGACCACGACCTTCTACATAATCTGACAGCTTGCTTTTACCTCCTATCATGTGCCGGGAACATCCGTTGTTGAAGTACCATATGTCCTTCTCCAAGATGTCCTGTAGCAAACAAATTAGGTAGATTTAGGTCCCCTTAGATTGTTGGGTCCATGGATGTTAGTGCTTTTAGGTACCTAGATTTTCCTGACAGCAATAGGTTTACTGTAGGAAGGTTGAGGTCCGTAGTTGCGATTTCTACGTGGGGCATGTACATAGTCGCTATAACCATGATAATTATTATGCATGAAAAATTCAGGGTTATTATTAGTCTAGTATAAATGCCGTCTTGGAGGTGGAGCCATTTTCTTCGGCCTAACAGCTTGCCTTCTGGGTCTCCAGTTGGATTCCCAACGCTGTTGTTGATACTGTGCGGAAACTTGCTGTCACGAGAAATGACGGGCTCCTGTATCCAATACCTAGGCGTGCTGTACTGAACCTACTGTCGTGTGGGCCTTTGATATTTGGATACAGACTTCCTTCTGAATGGCTGTTGGCGCTGTTGATATGCTCGGGGAGCATTCTGTTGAGTGCGCCTTACAGGTCTGAATGGCTGATGATTCCGCTGTCTGGAATAGGATTGAGGTAGCAGAATGGCAACTTTTGCTGTTCGCGGTGCAATGGGTTCCTTCACAGGACTCGGAACTTCTTCCGATACAGGAATGGGTTCCACACCCCTGACGAACACAGTACTAGTTTTCCCTTTATTGGAAAATGAGCTGTGTCCTAAGCCACTTTTATCATGAGCATGTTGCCCAGTGCTTCGAATTTCTTCCATTCTTTTGGATGATTTCTCGAAATATTTCAGAATGGTCTCAAGTTCTCCTTCTCATTTTTCGAGAGGTTTTACTTTGGCTTAAAGCATAACAAAATCATTTGTAGTGCTTTCACTATGAGATTTAGTATCACTTAGTTCATGAGCAAGTTGATGATTGCTCTCCATGAGTTTTTCATACTCGACTTTGCTGTTTTCACAATCAATGGACATATTTTCGTTGTTTACTTTCAGCAAGTCGTTTTCTTCTTTCAGCTCTAAGTTAGAAATTTGGAACTGTATGTTTTCATTTTTCAAAGTCTCATGGGCCTTTTGAATGTTTTTAAACTCATTCATCATGTTTTCAAAAGTATGAGATGTATTGGTAGGAATAGCTGAGGTTGAGCTTACCTCATCATCGCTATCTTCATCTTCCGGAATGTCCTTAGCCATAAAGCACATATAGGCTTTATCTTCGAAATCATCAACAGATAAATCACTGTCAGTGACTACCTGAAGACATTCTTCGGATTTGGATGGTGCGGGGGAGGCTTTTGATTCACCAATCAGGGCCTTGAGCTTGTTTTTCCAAACATGTCTTCTTTCATCCTTTTCTTGTTGCTCGGCTTCCATCAACCTTTGAACTTTGGGATGAGGACATTTATTTGCATAATGTCCTGGTTTCTTGCAATTATAACACAGGTTAGCATCACCAGAGAAAGTTTCAGTACTTACCTCGTGTAAAGGATTGGGCCTATATGGAGTATTTCCAGACTGTTTGATAAACTTCTTGAACTTATGCATGAGGAGCGCCATTTCATCTTGCGACAGGAAGTCGTCGTTGTCAGCATTCTTATGAATGGGATTTGATGAGCTCGGCATGCTGTGTCTTCGGTTGGATACAGTGGCTAAGAAAGTAGTCTTGGCGGGAGATTCTTCAGCTTTCTCTCTCCTGTCTATATCGTACTCAAATGCTTTAAGGTCAGAAAAGATATCAAAAGTAGATATTTCACTAAGATTGCACGACACACACATAGCTGTGGTCTTAATGTCCCATCGAGCAGGGAGAGATCTGAAAATCTTTAGGTTTTTCTCCTTTTGAGTATAAATCTTGCCTAATGCTTCAAGTTCACCAACAATGCCAGTGAATCTGAGGTCAAGTTCCTCAAGTGTTTCAGTTGGTTTCATTTCAAAAGATTTAAATTGCTGAGTTAATTTTGAAATCTTGTTTTCTTTTGAGAGCTCAGTTCCCTCACAAATTGACTTGAGTTTATCCCAAATTTCCTTGGCTGTTTTACAGCTTTTTACCTTTGAGAACGTGCCTTTATCAAGAGTGATAACTAACACGTTCTCAGCAACATTGTCGAGGTTGGCGCGCTTTCTTTCGTCAGAAGTCCATTGTTCGCGCTCTTTCTCGAACATCTTTGCATGAGCCTGGCCTTCAATCCTTGGGGCCGGATTTACCTTCATAATCTTTATGGGGCCATCCTGTATGACAAAAATCATCTCTTCGTGCATTGCTGCAAGATGAGCCTCCATTTTAATTCTCTTATCATCAAGTTCGTTAATAGAAAACATAGGAACTATGTTGATCAATGATGAATCCATATGAGAATAAGAAAGAAAAAGACTGTTTTACAAAAATAAGTGATTTAAGGATCTGATTCAATTAAAAATATGACTGATTCTTTTTAGAATCAACCGCTCTGATACCACTTGTTGGCCACTAAGTATACAAAATTCAATTTGGAGAATGTATGGTTTTCAAATCTGAGTGCGTAGTGAAAGTCTTGTTAAAGTAAGTTGCTGTAAATATAGCAACGAGAAATGAAGTATATACTTAAAGATAATCACAGATATTAAAACAGTAAATGCATAAGGTAAGAAACACGGTAATTAAAGTGGTTCGAGGTAAACCCCTCTATGTCCACTGGTCCTCCACACAGGAGTGAAAATGTTTATTATAAATACTACGTACACAACTACATATTTATAATCAAACCTAATCAATATATCGTTCACACAGATTGATATAATGATCTTAGCCTTCAACCGTTCACACAGATTGGTTTAAGCTTTCACTTGACTGGCTTCTTCACACACAGTTCCAAAGCTTCGTCTCTTCAATGCAAGTCCGTCACACACAGTTCAGGAATAGCAAGGTTTCTCAGTCCACACAGGGCTGATGGGTTTTGTTCAAGAGTAGAACAATGTTTGAACAACTGCTTTGACTTCCTGAGCTTTTAGCTGATGATATGTTGTTCACGGTTTGAGCACTGTATATCTCTTCTTTCAGAATAGCAGAATGTTTTGGGAGATATGTTTGCTCAGATGTATATGATAATAACTTCGTTGTTTCAAGCGTATATGAGTTATATCGTACGTGACCAGATCTTCAAAGGCTGGGGATATATATAGTTTTCTGAGATATATCCATTGAGATAAATCCGTTGAGCAAGATTCCGTTCCAACAGAATGATGTGTTTGAATAAAACACGATCCGAATTTTGTGCTAGAAAGAAGATCTCTGACGACTTCATATTTAAATACTTTATCCTTTAGAATTTAAATATATCTTCTTAAACAGGACTTTGGCTTTAGCGGATAACAAAGATTCCTTCTTATCATGTTTGGATACTGTATGGAATGATAGTCGTATTATCGATTCGAGACAGCTTCCATACTTAGTCTTTATAAGACTCCTTTGCTATATGATAGATTCACTGTATGCTGGGACTACGAGAAGTCTTCGATACATGTTGACATCTTTTGATCAGCTTTTCGATATAGTTGCTTGCTGTATTCTGAATTAGCATATTGTTAAAACATTATGTCAACACTTTCGGTACAGGGATTTGTTATCCTGATAATTTCGATACAGGGATTGTTTATCGCAACAATATGTTGTTCAAGATTTGAGCACTTGTATATCTCTTCTTTCAGAATAGCAGTATGTTTTAGGAGATATGTTTGCTCAGATGTATATGATGATAACTTCGTTTTCTTTTCGTGCGTTGTAAGATTGGTAAGTTTTTCTGTTCTTCGATCTTCAAGGTCTGGGGATATATACAGCCTTCTGAGATATATCCGTTGAGCAAAAGTCCATTCCAACGGGATGATGTGTTTGAATAAAATACGATCCGGATTTTGTGCTTGGTTGCAGATCTCTGACGACTTTAATATTTAAATACTTTATCCTTTAGTATTTAAATATATCTTCTTGAACGGGACTTTTGACTTTTGCGAATAGCAAAGATTCTTCTTGTCCTGTTTGGATACTGTATGAATGATAGCTGTATTGTCGATTCGAAACAGCTTCCATACTTAGTCTTATGAGACTCCTTTGTTGTATGATAGATTCACTGTATGCTGGGACTACGAGAAGTCTTCGATACAGGTTGACATCTTTGATCAGTTTTTCGATAGAGCTGTTTGATGTATGTTGGATTGGCATATTGTCAAAACATTCTTATCACGATCTTTCGATACAGGGATCGTTATCCCGACAATCTCGATACAGGGATTGTTTTCCCAACATACTATAATTAAACCATGGCACAAAATCACAGACAGTAGGAAAACAATAAGTACAGAAAGTAATGACACACTTTAATGTGGTTAGAGGTAATACCCTCTACGTCCATAGGTCCTACACACAGGAGTAAGAAGTTTATTGAAATCAAGGCGTACGTAATTGTATGATTTTAACTAAACCCATCGCTGTAACGTTCACACAGATTGATACAACCGACTGTATCTTGAGCCGTTCACATAATTGGTTGTAGGCTTATTTTATTTTCTTCTTATCACACAGATTAGTCCACATTTGTAGGTTTTGAAATATCCCGAATTAAACCGCATTTATAGGCTTTGTAAGCTTCGCCGTAGTTGTGCTGTTCTTTGTTGAGGACTTGGACATTTCTTCACTCAACATATACGTTGTATGCTTGAAGAAATATATTGCTCTTAGATTATAATCTCGATGTTCAGTCTAGCAGTTGATCACTATTTTCAGTAAGTGAGCATGGTCCTTTTGCTTGGGCTATTTATAACCTTGGAAATAGATCCGTTATAGATATAGCCATTGGCTTGTTGGTGAGATTTAGGCAGCTCTAATTGTCGGCTTCAGAATGTTTAAATTAAAGATGTTTTGCATTTAATGCTTCTGACATTCTCCGCATTAAATACTCTTCTGTCTGTAGTCTCTTCGGTTGCATTAAATGCTGTCCTGTTAGCATTAAGTGCTACTTTAAAACCGTGAATACTTTATGAATAAAGAAAGATTATGGCTTAAAGTTCATTCTAAATCCTGTTGGTTTTGTGTTTTACTTTTCCTAAGTAAAGCACCTACATCATTATTTGTTGTAGCCAACGTCTTGTTTTTGCTATACTCTAAAGCATTAACTCTACAATTTGTCTTCTTTGGGTGCTATATGATATTGTGTTGTAGGGCACATTTATCAAAACACGATATTATTTTTCCCAATAATTTATCCCTTTTTTATAATGCCAGAACCCCTTAAAAACATGAGGCTGTCTTCAGTATTCTATCGAATGATCTGATCTTCGAGACTTAGAATTTGAACTTCTAGCAAGCAAGTTCCAAAACTTTAAATCCTGCAGGACTAAGTGTAATACAATATGAATTATGATTGACTCTGTTGGGATAAACAATCCTGGTTTTGATAATTGTCATCATATAGCAAGCTGTCTCAAAGCCATCATACAGCAAGTCTAGCCATCATACAGAAAGTTGTCTCAAGAAACCGAAAGGATTCGAAATACCGCTAAGTATGGAAACTGTCTGGAATCTCCATACATCATCCTTTCATACAGCATTGGAGATAGCCTACAGCGTTGAAGTTAACAGTTACAGCATTAAAGTAATATCATGTTGGATACAGCTTACAGACTGAAAGTGTTGGGCAAATAAACACTCATCCTACATGACTGAAGTCCATTGTGAAGGAATATACTTTATTCACTAAACTCATAATGCCGTTTGAAAAGAAGTATTTAAATACTAATCGGATAAAGTATTTAAATACCAACCGACAAGGATCTTCAGACAAGTAGAAAAAATTGGATCTAGCATCTTGAAAGTCAATCGACCAATCAGAATGGATCTTTGCTCACCAACCAGCCAATAGACATATTTATAACGGATCTATTCCAAAGTTATAAATAGTCCATGCAAGAGAACATTGCACTATACAAAAGACTTGAAGCACTAACAAATATTAGTAAGAAATATACGAACAAGAAGATGAACGACTGGATATACATTATTCTGTCAATCAAGCTTACAAGAGCAAATATATTTCTTCGAGCATATATCAAATATCCGAGAGAAGAAATATACTCAGTCAATGTGAACAGCACATCATCAGTCTAAGATCATCGTGTTCAAGCTGCTGTTCAAACCAGTGATTTCACCATCTTTACCTTTGAGTAAACTTAGCCCGGTGTGGACTAAGAAAATTTATTCTCACCTGTGTGGGAAGAATAGGACGGAGCTTCAATCTGTGTGAGAAGAAGCAAGTCAAAGCTACCAACAACCAATATATGTGAACGGTTGAAAGATACAGTCTTTGTATCAATCTGTGTGAACAATACAAGAATTGGTTTGATTATAGTCACGTAGTTGTGTACATAGTGATTATAATAAATATTTTACTCCTGTGTGGAGGACCAGTGGACGTAGAGGGGTTTACCTCGAACCACTTTATATTGTGTGTTATTTACTACCTTCTGCATTTAGTGTTTTCATAACTGTGATTATTTACAAGTATACATTGCAAAAGCCTGTACGCACCAAGCTAACAGGAGAAAGCCTAGTTGCTGTATTTACAGCAACTCACTTAAACAAACTTCCGCTACGCACTCTTATTTGAAAATCGTACACCTTGTTGTACTAACACTTTTCCAAGCTGTATTCTGTATACTTAGTGGCCAACAAGTGGTATTGGAGCGGTTGATTATAAAAAGAATCAGTCGTATTTTTAACCGAATCTGATCTAAAATCACTTATTTTTGGAAACAGTCTCTATCTTTCTTAATCTCTATATGGATACCTCTATGATAAATAAGGTTATTATGTTTTCTATTAACGAATTTGATGATTTGAGAATTAGGATGGAAGCACATCTTGCAGCCATGCACGAAGAGATGATATTTGTTGTCCAAGATGGCCCCATCAAGATAATGAAGGTGAATCATGCTGCAAGGATAGAGGGACAACCTCATGTACAGATGCCCGAGAAAGAGCATGAGCAATGGACGACCGATGAATGCAAGCGCACGAACCTCGATAACATAGCTAAGAATACGCTATTTATCACTCTTGACAAAGGCACATTCTCGAAGGTAAAAAGATGTAAGACAGCCAAGGAAATCTGGGATAAACTCAAGATGATTTGTGAGGGAACTGAGCTATAAAAAGAAAACAAAATTTCAAAACTCACTTAGCAATTTGAACCGTTTGAAATAAAATCATCTGAAAGTCTTGAGGAACTTGACCTCACTGGCATTGTCGGTGAACTTGAAGCATTGGGTAAAGTGTATACCCAAAAGGAGAAAAATTTGAAAATATTTAGATCACTCCCTGTCCGATGGGACATAAAAACCACAGCTATGCGTGTGTCATGTAATCTCAATGACATTTATACTTTTGACCTCTTCTCTAACCTAAAAGCTTTCGAGTATGATATTGACAGGAGAGAGAAGGCCGAAGAGTCACCTTCTAAGATTACAGCACTAGTCGTTATATCTAACAGAAGACACAGCATGCCCATCACATCTAAATCTGCCTATAAAAATGCTGAGAGTGACGGTGATATGCTGTCACAAGATGAAATGGCCCTGCACATGCACAAATTCAAGAAATTCATCAAACAGTCTGGAAAGAGTGCATACAGGCCGAAGCCTTTTCACAAGGTAAGTTCTGAATCTTCTCCATCTGGTGATTCTAATCTATGCTACAACTGCAGAAAACCAGGACATATGAAAATAAATGTCCGCATCCTAAAGTCCAAAAGTTGCCAGAAGCCGAGCAACAGGAAAAAGACGAAAGGAAGCCTCACCCGCTCAAACCAAGACCGAGGAATGTATCTAATAGGTAGCAGGCTCACTCCTATACCTAACATCTAGCAGGCCCGATATCCAGTTTGTTGTAGGAGTGTGTGCTCGGTATCAAGTAGCACCTAAGAATCACACTTCACAACAGCTAAACGAATCCTGAAGTATGTTAAAGGAACAGTCGATGCAGGACTGTGGTATCCAAAGGAAGGAATATTCGATTTAGTTGGCTACAACGACTCGGATCTCGGAGGTTGCAAGCTAGATAGGAAGAGTACAAGCGGAACTTTTCACTTGGTTCAGTAAGAAACAATTGGAAAACTCGCTTTCCGCAGCTGAATCGGAATACTATACTGCTGGTAGTTGATGTATGCAGATTCTTTGGATGTAACAATAGCTTTCAAAATATGGAATCATTGCCAAGAAAACACCGATCATGTGCGATAGCACGAGTGCAATTGCAATAATGCACAATCCTGTATTACACTCGCGAACTAAGCATATTGATATGAAGCATCATTTCATTCGGAATCATGTTGAGAATAAGGATGTTCCAATCGAGAAATTTCATATAGACATTCGGTTAGCCAACATCTTTACCAAACCTCTCAGCACCATATGCTTCGACAAGAATTGGGAATGATACAACCCGAATCCCTATAAGTTTTTATGCTTTTACTCATCAATTGAGGGGAAATGATGTAAGACCCAAGAATACAGTATCCACCATTAATTAACTATACACTCAGACAGTCAGACAACACTGTATGACTAAGAAGACATGAAATCTTCCTACAGCTGACGTGTGCATTAATTAAGGGGGAATACAGTACGACCCATGAATACAGTATTAATCCAAACATTGCTATGAGAATTGAATCCCATATGTACCTTTTAAGGGGGAGTGCTGTATTTTTTGCGGATACAGTACATACATTATGGGACGTCAATTAATAGTTTATGATTATTTTATTCATACTATAAAATCATTTTTAGTCCACGTGCCCTGTTTCAAAATTCGAACGTGTCATCACTTAATGCTTAACATGATATCTGGACTTTATTATCTCAAAGGCCGCGATTTTAATTAATTCAAACTGTCATTTCGTGCAATGAGGGAATACGAGCTGTCAGAAATGGGACCGATTATCATTTCAATAACGGATGGATAGATATACCAGTTAAATCTCAGTTCATCTTGTTCTTTCTTTTAAAACGACGGTTCCCATCCCTTAAATATGACCTTTCACTATTTTTGTAACCCTAATTTGTTTCCCTGCACACTATAAAAGGACTTGTTTTTTGTTCCCTTCGACTCTTCATGCTTCTACATATTAAATGAGTCCTTGAGCAAACAGCGTACATCAATTTCTTGCGTTTACTGCTTTTTCTTTGTTCTTCACTCACTTTTTCTTCAGAAATCAAATGGCATCTTCCCAGACATCATTTGAATCCCTCAAGTAGAGAGACTCCATCATCGACGGGCGAATCTTCGCCAGATCCTTCGTGCTTGAATGAGTTCGCATTGAAACCGGGGATGTTGAAGCCATGGAACTCGTCGTTTTCAGAATCCGACAACAAGGCCTCTACCGCCTTGGAAGCTACCACCCTGAGCTCTATGATGAGCGTATAATCGAGGAATTCTATCTCGACGCTTCTGTTTGATTCTTCTCTCTGAAAAGAGGAGGAGATGTTTTTAATGTATATGCTACCTTTCGTGGAGTTCAGATCTGGGTTGACCGGGATCTTCAGCAGAATATTTACAGGCTACCATCTGATGGCGTGACCATAGAAGAACTTGAGACCTTTGGATTCCAAGAAATCCTCACTGCCTATTGGGGATTGTTCACTGGCAATTCTTCGGACAAGAACTTCCATGCATCTTGCCATGAAAAGAGATTGTACTTACCCTTTGTCTACTGCACGATTTTTGTTGTCGCGTTGTTGAAAATAGGACCGGCGCATTCGAGATGTGCACCAATTTGCGTTTTAGAATGATGGTCTCCATCATGTCTGGTGAAAAAGTCAACTGGTGCCAAATCGTCTTGAAGAGGCTGCAGGAAGAGGCTTCTAAGCCTGCTACCCAGAAGAAGTCATTCGGCCTCATTCTCAACAATATCCTCACCAAGTGTGATGTGCCGCAGTTTAAAGGAGCCAACAAGATTGGCCACGACAAGTGCATAGGCGGAAGCAAGCCCTCCGCATACAGAGACTAACTCATTTTTTCGAAACCCTTTCCGCGATATCTGCCCCTCTCTGACGACCCAAGGGATATCACTCTACTGTCCGGGAGTGAGGAGAAATCAAAGAAGAAGACAAAGATATCACCTCACAGCAAATCTCCTCTTGCTATCGAGAAACCGAAGAAGAAGCTAATTAGAGATTCAAAAGACAAGGCTGTAGAGATTACAGCGATCTCTATGGATGCCCCATCATCGGCGCAACCCGCTGTATCACACCCCCAGGGCGCAACCCCTGCGGAAGAAGTGATAATTGCACATGCTGTAGATCCCGAGCCTTTTTCGGCTATGACGGATGATCAATTACTTGCCAAGTTAGAAGGAACTAGCGAATCGGCTGCCCACTCGGAGCCGAGAGCCACGTCTTCTGTAAGGGAACCCACACCCGTACAGGATCCCTCTCTCATCAGGGTACCAACCCCTATTCGTGATCCCTCTCCAAAATAGGCTCCCACACTAGTCGCGGATCCCATTCCTATAGTAGACCCACATACTGTAAGGAGACCCTCCCCCACTGCTGTCGTTAATGAAACCCTTCTTTAAGTGCAAATTGAGCAAGCATTTGAACCGTTTGTACAATGGAAGGCATACAGGGTTGCACCTTATGACGTCCTGTACAACTGGGAGGAGTGGAGAGAGGAAGAAGCCTTTGCTCTGGAAGTCTCGGTCACTCAAGACATCAACATCTTGATTCAATGGGACAACAAATTTTGCCGAGAGCTTATCTTAGATTACTATCAAGCAAAAGCACAGGCCCAATTGAGGGGAAATCCAAGTCCGAATACACAGTTCCCAACAGCCCCGAATCTGATCCTGACTCAGATGACGATGATGACGCCTTTCATGCAGGTCTGAGAATGAGTCGCGAGGAAGCTGACGAACAGGAACAATCCAGAAGGCAAGACCAACAGGGTCAGGGGACCTCAAACAGCAGACATCAGTCCCCTCCCCAACAAGGAGAAGCTGCGAAGGACAACGTACAGGAGGAATTAGTCCCTCACGTATAGCATGAAGCTTCACAACAGGAAGCTCCACAAGAATAAGAAGCCTGCGCCATCCCGTATGAGGAATCAGTACCTCTGCCAGAGCAGGCGGAAGCCGAGAATCAGCAGGAGGAATGAGTCCCTACTGTATGCATGACTATAGACACCCAACAACAATCAGTCCCTCGTCCCCAAGACCGACGATGCTGCCCAGCCAACAGCCGATCCCGCGCTGAATGACCCCGCATCACCCATCCCTATCAGCTCCAAATCTAATGACGGATTCCTACCCGATGAAAGACCATGTCCTCATGTAGCTATGCGTCAACTTAATGGAGCAGAGGATGGGAGAATCGCGCACCTCAACTATCCGCGTACAGAGGCATGGATAGAGCAACTTCAAGCCATCGTCCATGAGACAGTGTTCATGTAGAATGCCGTGAAGGCACTGTATGATGTCAGCAAAGATCTTGAATTGATGAGAGAAACTGCCATTGATGAGATGACTGGCCTGAAGATAGAAGTTTCAAAAGTTGAAGAAGCATTTTGCATAGTGCCTAGTGCATTACGGCAAGTACTCGCTCAACTTTAACAATTCCAGGACCAAATTCTCAAGCAAGAGAAGGAAAACCTTAGAGTATACGAAGCCAAGACTGTTGCCTCCCTACAAGAAACTAGCTCCAGTCTCACAGGACATGATAAAAAGATCGAGGGCATGTATATGGTGCTCAGTTCCCTGGTGGTCAAAATCTCGAGTATAGAGACCAAGCAGGACAACACAACGAAGCTCCTGGAGAGCATTGATGCTAAGGTCACTTTTTTATGATGCCAAAAAGGTGGAAGAAGCGAGAGAGGATGGAAGGCAATGGAGGCTAGAGAGAGAGAGAGAGAGATTGACGCTGCATTAGAGGACAGCGTTGCTGCTGCAATAAACCATTTGGCTGCACCTGCACAAGGATACAGGGTAACTGGTTCTCGCCCAGAGTTCCATGACCCCAACTATACCTGGAAGAATAATGTGCAGAGACCATCGGAGATTCGTCCGCCCACCAACCGTCAGCCTACAGCTGATGAAGTGAAGGCAATGAGGAAGAACGAACTGATGAGATAGTTTGTTAAGCTCATCAGGGAGTCCGCCATATTCAATAAGTGCAAGACTCTGGTGGAGGCTCCAGATGAATTTGCAAGGAAGGTGGAAAAAGGTCTGCTCCCCATGCAAATTTCAATGAAATCAAGGCACCGAAAAGGTGATCGGCTTACTCATCCCGACGATTGGATACTTGTCTTCGATAAATCTGCTGAAGGAAGATAGATCTATCTAGATCGAGGCAAGGATTCCCTGGAGAACTGGTGGAGAGGAACTGATAATGATCCTGACAGAAGGCCTTGGAGACATGCTCATTACAGGAGTTAGCATGGATGCCCCTTTATCCTTGTACTTAGCAGCATACAATCTATGTATCTTTCTTTGTCTATGCATTGTCATCTTTTGACCCTTATCAATAAATCCTATTTTTAAATGATAGATTACAGCTCATAATATACGCTTACTATTTTCATACTGTCTGATTACGAATTTAATTTATTTGCTGTAAAACAACAACTATAAAACTTGTTAAGTGCTAAGCTGTAAGAATTTGTCTGCGAACAGTTCATAGGTTTAGTTGTATTCAACCTAGATCACACTATAAGATTGTGCCTGCGTGCCAATCATAAGTTTAAGTTGTAATACACATCCCTGTAGACATTTACAAATTCCTATAACTTTTGTGCGAGCAGTTCATACTTTTAGACTAAGTGCTGAAGACCAGATCGTTCGACAGAAGATCAAGAAGTCGGCCTCTCTGGATCAAGATGTTATCTTTAAGAGGTTTTGGCATTATCAAAAAGGGGAAATTGTTGGAGCAATTTCGGTATTTGCGCCGTTGTGTGGAAGCGTAAATATAAAATGTCTATATTCATCAATTGGAGGTACCGCTCCGATACAAATTGTTGGAGCAATTTCATTATTTGCGCCATTGTGTGGAAGCGTAAATATAATGTGCGGAAAATAAATCGATACACCGATTTATAGAGGTTTGGCAAAATGTGCCTACGTCCTCTCTCGTTATCTTTTTCTATAGGTTGAAGATATAAACCTATGCACCTCTCTTCTATCGGTCGAGGGATTACCGTTACAAGCTCGTCTTCTATCGGTCCGAGTAAACTATTCTCTTACTTGTCTTTTTGTCGGTCCAAGTTAAACCATTTTCCTTTTCTATTGGACAAGGAATCAATCACTCTAGCTTTCTATTAGTACTAGATAAACCTTACTAAGATAGCGATTGTGATTCTAACAATGCCGGATCCTTGATCCTAATAACACCGAATCCAATCGTATCTTTTTTTCTTCTCCTTTTTGATTTCTATTATTTTCTCCTCCTTTTTACTTTTTATATTTCTCTTCATTCTTTCATGACGCTTTTTATCCGATTCAACTCCCTCCTCCCCTTTTTGTATTCAGCAGAAAGGGTAAAAAATAGCAATTGAATAGAGGATTCCAATTATTGAATATGCATGATACCAATTGATGAATATAGACATCTTTTTCACTATATTATCAATTAATGAATATAGACATATTTTTCATCCGAGCTTATGACATCGAGCTTTGGAAAGTGATATGTCTTGGTCCGAAAATTCCAATCAAATCCGACGGTACGCTTAAATATTTCGAAGAATATGATGACTGTAACACCCCCAAAACCATATGGGAATATTACACGCCATAGACCCCTTTTCACAAGGATCTACCAGGCTAAACATCCATAAACAACCAAATGCTTGCCCGACCAGGGTCAAATAATAAAAGAATACAGACCGTTATGGTCACTTACACGTGAATACACAAACCGATGAGGTCACACAACTCCAATCAACAAAACTGACTTAAACGACATTACCCACACAGGGGTCGAAATACAATACAGCGGAAGACTGAAATCAACTCTGTCAACACAATAAAAATCAAACAACTATCAACTCATGATTAGTATCGCAGCTCGTCATCCTCTTGTGCCAATCCTGTGACTGCTCCCCCGAATCTGCATGTACCTGGACGCAAAACAGACATCCACCCCCCAATTACTCGGGGTTAGTAAAACTCCACTGTTTTACTAGTGCAAGTATCAAATCATACGAAATATAACAAGCAAGTAATAATCGTGAATCAAATATAACAATCAAGTATCAAAATATCCCCGGGAGGTTTTCAAAAGGAAAGATATGCTATGAAGCATTCGAAAATAAGATTATCACCTCAGGAATTTTTAGAATTTCAAAACCTTTCGAAAATCTTAGGGTCTTAACCCAAATCTCAAAAATGTATTTCAACAATTTACAGTACGAAAATATTTCCATAAATCTCATGGGGCTCGGCCCAACATTCCTTTCTTAAAACTTTCTTACAAAAGTTTGATTTACAAAACATGATTCGTGACACCGTGATCCCGTGTCACGTGTCTCCGTAGGTTCAACAACCCGCACGGACTTAACCAATCACAACAATCACAACAATCAATCATGCTCATGACTCCGTGATCGCTTGCCACGAGTCTCCGTAGGTTCAACAACCCACACGGATTGAGCAAACACAACAATCACAACAATCAATCATGCTCATGACTCCGTGATCGCTTGCCACGAGTCTCCGTAGGTTCAACAACCCACACAGATTGAGCAAACACAACAATCACAACAATCAGTCATGCTCATGACTCCATGATCGCTTGCCACGAGTCTCCGTAGGTTCAACAACCCACACGGATTGACCAAACACAACAATCACAACAATCAGTCCCGAACCCATGAAACTGTGTCACGTGTCACCGTAGGTTCCATCGAACCCGCACGGTTGGACATACTGTGTCCAGATTTAATGGACCTGTGCCATGAATCATCGTAGGCCTCGTCAGACCCGCACGATTGGACCTCAGCACCACACACTAAGTTCTGATCCCATGGACCTGTGCCATGAATCCTCGTAGGCCCCGTCGAACCCGCACAAGTGAACTTAGCATTCCAGCACATCACATTCACATTCACATTACATACAATAATGAGCACAGTTAGTCAATCACGTTGATCACCAGAAAACCGTACGTCACACGCACATAACACAATCTCAACACTCTCAACAACTATCATCAATCAATGACATACAACTAACATACCACACGTTCTGTACACAATGCATTGCACAGCAGCTAACATATATACCAATATAACACTATTATCACAAAGCCTTCAAATTTCGGAAAGCACAAACAACTCAAACGGAACATATTTATGAAGACAAGCAAAATCTTCATAAATCTCATACGTGATTACTAGTCGCAAGATACAAGTCGTATAGTAAGATACTTGCCTTAATAACCGCTACCGAATGCTCTGAAGAACACGGTTCGACCGGGAAGCTCGGACCCCAAAGAAGGCAACGAACGGAAGGGTTTCGACTCGAGTTCTTCACAAGAATTCGTTCCTAAGTCACAACGATATCAATTTAATCACAATTCTACGAAAACGTATGGAACTTCCCAAGTTCTACCCATTGAAGCATTTTATCGGACACTTTGAAGGCGTAGTCCAATTTAATCGATTATTCAAAGAAATACTCAAATTCGTTCCACGAAACTTCAAGGGTATTGAATGATTACGAGTTTATAATCAAGTTCTAACAATAATATGAATCAAAACGAGGCAAATCGGCCAAAACACCAAGAAACCTCAAGAACATCCAAAAACCAAAAGTTTAGGTGTTCTTACCTTCGATCCGGGTGGAAGATGATGTTAATACATGATTCCAACTTCCAAAACATGTTGATATAAGTTGATTCTACTCAAAACCATCGATCTATGGTGAAAAATCGCGGAAGGAACGAAGAAAAGATGAGAAATGGCCGGATGACTCGGTCCATGCCTATAAATAGCCGACCCTGGTCGGCCGCTTACGTATGTAATCGGCCAAGGCCTACGTACGTAATCGGCCAAGGCCGAACTCTCAGGACTGATTCTGCTGGACATGTTACGTACGTAACTGGATGTTACGCACGTAACCGGCCTTACGGCCGTTACTGCCGGGCTATTACGGCCGTTAGTCGGCCAGGCCTGGCCAGCGAGGCCTCGGTCGATCCGACGGTCCGGAAAATCCCGAAACTCATACCTGAATGTAAACCGAAAACACGATTACGAAGTACTCGCAAAGACGAATCCGAACACTAAGAGAACACACGATTCCGACCACCCGAGGGCTCGAATTTCGACAATGGAAGTAATTACCCCAAACTTTGGGAAATTACGAAAATGGCCCAACACGTCCGAAATACATGATACACGATCGAAACACCAAATCGAAGCTTACAACATGAATAATAACATTAAATGGAAACAACAGTTTCGGACGAGATTCGCGAGAATCGAACTCAAGTGCGGAAAAGTCATTTAAGAACACTAAACTCAACAAAATTTTACCGAAATGAACTCGGATGACAAAAAGTGTAGAATTAAATATTCTCAGAATGACGAAACGGTCAAAAGCGAGTCGTCGAAACGGACCTCCGCCGAAAAATGAAAATTACCGAAAATCCGAAATTGCGGATATTACATTCTACCCTCCTTAAAAGAAGTTTCGTCCCGAAACTTAAAACAAGTAGGGAGAAGAAATATCCCGACAGGAAAACTCAACAAGATACACAAGAAATGCGTAACTTTCGTCCATTGGCGAAACGTTACAAGCAACGCGAAAGAATATACAGCGTGAAAACACGCCACACGACGACCATAACAACGCCACCGGCAATGATTCAAAACAATAACAATCAATTAACGACACATCACATACCACATCATATGTACACATTTAATCAAAGAAATGTACGCGACAACAAGTTGCACCCGACTAAAACGGCTATGCGATAGAAACAAATAGAGTATTACGATAGAAATCATTCCGATTCTCATCAACAAGAAAATGTCTGACGTCAAAACACAAACAATTCAAGATAACGGAAAACGAGGGTACCGGATATTACATTCTATCTCACAAAAAATAAGTTTCGTCCCGAAACTTAAAATAAAACATCAGGGTAGACTACAAACAAAACCAAAAAGTTCACGCAACAAATATCAATCTCTACTCGAATTACAACACAAATACAACACGCAACTATGCTACTGGGCACCACTGAGCTCTCCATGCGTAGGGGCGGGATCTCGGCTTCCGAACATCTCAACGACGGTCTCGCAGTGTACCGCCTGATGTCCCACATGTCCACATTTGAAACAGTTAACTTGCGGCGAGCGACAATTCTTACGAGTATGGCCCACACGGCTACAATTGAAACATAACTTCACGCTGCTTGTCTTACTAGGCTCGTGAGTAGGATTCTTAGACTGGTCAACCGAACGAGGAGTGCTCCCAGAAGGAAACTGCGAAGCAACAGGCTCACGGATCTCACTTCTCTGGCCTCTTGAAAAGTTATTGGAGGTCTTCTGCCTCTTACCTCCTGAGCTACCCTATGACATGGAAACAGCCATCTTGATGGCTAGAGCTCGATCCTAATAATCTTTCAAGGTGGTACACATGAGCGGAGCCATACTATCACGGATATGGGGTTTCATGCGCATATTGAAGTATCGGACCTTGTCCGCTTCACTTCTCACTTGATCACGAACATAAGCCATCTATCGATTAAAATCGACTATCGCCTGGGATATCGACACATCCTGGGGCGTGGCCGAGAAAAACTCAATGATCCTGCGTTCACGAACAGGCAACGGGCAATACTCTGCCTCCATGGCGGTCTTAAACTCAGCCCATGTAGGTGTACGATCTGCAGGCACTACACCGCCACCACCGCAGCTTCTTTGTTAAGCAAGTACTGAGCAATGGGTACCCTCTTCTCATCCGGACAAGCTACAGCATCAAATGTTCTGTCCAACTGGAAGAGCCAGCCTTCCCAACCTAACAGGTCAGATGAACCCACAAAACGGGGCGGCTGCATCCTCATCACATCTCGTAACCACTTACTAGCCCCGTTATCCCATCTGGGTTCTCATTTCGATGTACAGCCTGATTCATTTGCACTAACTGATCAACCACCTGACGAAGGATGGTGGCGGCGCCAACGTCAACATTAACGCTAGTCGAATGTCCCTGATCTGTACTGAGCTGATCGATACTCGGCAAGGCGGGAGTCGCCCTCTCATGCTCCTGATCACGACCACGACTACGACCACGTCCTCGGCCACGACCTCTCAGCATTCTGAACAGACGACCAAACAGAATAACGCAACCAAACAAATGTCACAACGTCAACATAGGACGATAATAGCAGCACGATAAAGCATCAACTCCAAGTCATCACACAAGTGCATGAACTAACACTGTAATTTAAGAAGTTCATTCAAAAATAATTCACACAAATACATCAATGCAGGTGTTGGATTTTACCAAACCAAACACACCAAAACCACACACGTATCGTAGGGATCAAACACTCGCAAAGAAAAATAAAATATTTCCAGGTATTATTCAAATGATAAAATTTTAAAATTTTCAAGTTTGAAAAATTTGGTGAAATGAAATTTTTGAAGACACTTTTAATACCTCGATCGTTTAATCAAAACCATGTATCTCAACATTTAGAAAACACTAAAACATTCTCCGGCGAGCACAACAACACTACAAACTTATCACAACCACTTAGCCCCAACACATGGACATAAGAAGTTCAAAATTCCAAAAACCAAAAATCGTTCTGCAAAATAAAGATTTCCTAAAATCCTTTAGTTCATAAATAAAACGACGGTAATATTTTACAATGTCCGAAGTACTTCAAAACACATTTTTCAAATACCGTCTGATGGTGTCATTTGAAAATACACGGCCCATTTGTCAAAATTTACAAATTTTAAAAATCCATATAAATCGTGGTTTGACCGAACCACCAAAATATTTTCCAAAAATCGATTTCTACAAAAATTCTCAAACTGTAAAGTCCTTCGAAAATATTCTTAAAGTTACCCATAGCGGACAAAAATTACAACATTCCAAAAACAGTCGAATTTAAAACCACATACTCAAATGGCAACCAGGGTCGCCAATTCAATCAAATGCATCTCGTGGTATCAAGTTTAAACACACAGCAAAATCATTGATCGGAGTTTCTCACAAACTCTACCGTTGATATCTTCACAGAACCCATCAAGGTTTACATCTTTCACACCATACCACCCCAAACGGTGGTTCAAAAGTAAAACAACAATACGCCCAGCTATACTCATACCATGTACCACAAGTATTAAACACAACTACATCACACAATACTGTGTAAACAAAATCATGCACCGCAATTAACTCACTAAGATAAAATCGAGATACACAGGTATTACGCATAAAGGAGGAGACTTACATCCACAGGTCGCACGGAGGTGACAGTCGCCCACGATACTAATCTCGTCCGACAACATAACTGACACATTGTGACTACGCACAACTCAATTTGTCACTGACGACTCGAACAACAAGACAACACATTACTCGACAAATCACGACTTGACTCGACCCGACAGCCTAGGTTTCCGCAACCTAAGCTCCGATACCATAAATGTAACACCCCCAAAACCATATGGGAATATTACACGCCGTAGACCCCTTTTCACAAGGATCTACCAGGCTAAACATCCATAAACAACCAAATACTTGCCCGACTAGGGTCAAATAATAAAAGAATACAGACCGTTATGGTCACTTACACGTGAATACACAAACCGATGAGGTCACACAACCCCAATCAACAAAACTGACTTAAACGACATTACCTACACAGGGGTCGAAATACAATACAGCGGAAGACTGAAATCAACTCTGACAACACAATAAAAATCAAACAACTATCAACTCATGATTAGTATCGCAGCTCGTCATCCTCTTGTGCCAATCCTGTGACTGCTCCCCTGAATCTGCATGTACCTGGACGCAAAACAGACATCCACCCCCCGATTACTCGGGGGTTAGTAAAACTCCACTGTTTTACTAGTGCAAGTATAAAATCATACAAAATATAACAAGCAAGTAATAATCGTGAATCAAATAAAACAATCAAGTATCAAAATATCCCCGGGAGGTTTTCAAAAGGAAAGATAAGCTATGAAGCATTCGAAAATATGATTATCACCTCGGGAATTTTTAGAATTTCAAAACCTTTCGAAAATCTTAGGGTCTTAACCCAAATCTCTAAATTGTATTTCAACAATTTACAGTACGAAAATATTTCCATAAATCTCATGGGGCTCGGCCCAACATTCCTTTCTTAAAGCTTTCTTACAAAAGTTTGATTTACAAAACATGATTCATGACACCGCGATCCCCTATCACGTGTCTCCGTAGGTTCAACAACCCGCACGGACTTAACCAATCACAACAATCACAACAATCAATCATGTTCATGACTCCGTGATCACTTGCCACGAGTCTCCGTAGGTTCAACAACCCACACGGATTGAGCAAACACAACAATCACAACAATCAATCATGCTCATGACTCCGTGATCGCTTGCCACGAGTCTCCGTAGGTTCAACAACCCACACGGATTGAGCAAACACAACAATCACAACAATCAGTCATGCTCATGACTCCGTGATCGCTTCCCACGAGTCTCCGTAGGTTCAACAACCCACACGGATTGAGCAAACACAACAATCACAACAATCAGTCCCGACCCCGTGAACCTGTGTCACGTGTCACCGTAGGTTCCGTCGAACCCGCACGGTTGGACGTACTGTGTCCAGATTCAATGGACCTGTGCCATGAATCATCGTAGGCCTCGTCAGACCCGCACGATTGGACCTCAGCACCACACACTAAGTTCTGATCCCATGGACCTGTGCCATGAATCCTCGTAGGCCCCGTCGAACCCGCACGAGTGAACTTAGCGTTCCAGCACATCACATTCACATTCACATTACATACAACAATGAGCACAGTTAGTCAATCACGTTGATCACCACAAAACCGTACGTCACACGCACATAACACAATCTCAACACTCTCAACAACTATCATCAATCAACGACGTACAACCAACATACCACACGTTCGGTACACAATGCATTGCACAGCAGCTAACACATATACCAATATAACACTATTATCACAAAGCCTTCAAATTTCGGAAAGCACAAACAACTCAAACGGAACATATTTACGAAGACAAGCAAAATCTTCATAAATCTCATACGTGATTACTAGTCGCAAGATACAAGTCGTATAGCAAGATACTTGCCTTAATAACCGCTACCGAACGCTCTGAAGAACACGATTCGACCGGGAAGCTCGGACCCCAAAGAAGGCAACGAACGGAAGGGTTCCGACTCGAGTTCTTCACAAGAATTCGTTCCTAAGTCACAACGATATCAATTGAATCATAATTCTACGAAAACGTATGGAACTTCCCAAGTTCTACCCATTGAAGCATTTTATCGGACACTTTGAAGGCGTAGTCCAATTTAATCGATTATTCAAAGAAATACTCAAATTCGTTCCACAAAACTTCAAGGTTATTGAATGATTACGAGTTTACAATCAAGCTCTAACAATAATATGAATCAAAACGAATTAAATCGGCCAAAATACCAAGAAACCTCAAGAACATCCAAAAACCAAAAGTTTAGGTGTTCTTACCTTCGATCCGGGTGGAAGATGATGTTAATCCATGATTCCAACTTCCAAAACATGTTGATATAAGTTGATTCTACTCAAAACCATCGATCTATGGTGAAAAATCGCGGAAGGAATGAAGAAAAGATGAGAAATAGCCGGATGACTCGGTCCAGGCCTATAAATAGCCGACCCTGGCCGGCCGCTTACGTACGTAATCGGCCAAGGCCTACGTACGTAATCGGCCAAGGCCGAACTCTCTGACCGATTGCCAGACATGTTACGTGCGAATCGGCAGTCGTACGTAACCGGCCTTACGGCCGTTACTCGGCCAGGCCTGGCCAGCCAGGCCTCGGTCGATCCTACGGTCCGGAAAATCCCGAAACTCAGACCTGAACGTAAACCGAAAACACGATTACAAAGTACTCGCAAAGACGAATCCGAACACTAAGAGAACACATTATTCCGACCACCCGAGGGCTCGAATTTCGACAACGGAAGTAATTACCCAAAACTTTGGGAAATTACGAAAATGGCCCAACACGTCCGAAATACATGATACACGATCAAAACACCAAACCAAAGCTTACAACATGAATAATAACATTAAATGGACTTCCGAGAAACTCGAAACAACAGTTTCCGACGAGATTCGCGAGAATCGAACTCAAGTGCGGAAAAGTCATTTAAGAACACAAAACTCAACAAAACGATACCGAAACGAACTCGGATGACAAAAAGTGTAGAATTAAATATTCTCAAAATGACGAAACGGTCAAAATCGAGTCGTCGAAATGGACCTTCGCCGAAAAATGAAAATTACCGAAAATCCGAAATTGCGGATATTACAATGACGCGGATTGGAAAAATGATCATTACAATTGTAAGACAACTCAACTCCTATATTGTGCCTTAATCTGGAAGAACACAACCGGATATCATTGTGTGATAGTGCCAAAGAAATTTGGCAAATGCTTGAGGTAACACACGAAGGAACGTCTCAAGTCAAGGAGACGAAAATAAACATGCTCCTTCACGAATACGAACTATTCCAAATGAAGGACGATGAATCCATCACGATCATGCTCGATCGTTTTTCGGTCATCAAAAATGTATTAGCATGTTTTGGTAAACCACTTTCGAGTAGTGAGAAAGTAAAGAAAATTCTGCGATCACTACCTCGAGAATGGGACGGTACGGTGACGGTAATAATAGAATTTAAAGATCTAAACAATCTTGATTTTAGTGCTCTCGTTGGTTCTGTAACACCCCCAATCCACTCAGGGATATTACACGCCGTAGACCCTCTCCTCGAGGATCTACCAGGCTGGTAACAACATTTCACATCTCGACAATGCCTTCAAGGCTAAAATGACTCAGTAGACCGATTTGGTCTTTCAATAAAATATACAACTCGATTACAAACACATACCCACGCAGGGGTCAAAATATAATAAACTCCCGTACAACGGGGAAAAGATACTGCAGCGGAAAAGAAAATACAACTAGACCAATACGACATCAACGGATCCTCGTGTGATTAGTATCGTTCATCTTTCATCATCCTTCGTGCCGACCCTATGTTATGCTCCAAAACCTGAATGCAAAAATAGACATCCACCCCGAATACTGGGGTTAGCAAAACTCCTTTGCTTTGCTAGTGCAAGTATAAAATACGAAAACGAGCCATACATATCATACTCCACGAAACATGTTAATCATAAACATACTTCCCGAGGTGATTCACTTAATTAAACGATTAAATCGAAAGATGGGGTAAACCCGATAAACATCTTGTGAAAAATATTTTACGACCTGAGTTTTGAATACATTGGGATTTAAAATCCTCAGCCTTTCGAAAACATTTAGGGACACAAACCAAAAGTCATTTTCCCAAAACATAAATTCGATAACAACAAGTGGGGTCCACGACCCGATCGTACCATAACAACCTGTTTCCACAGTTATTCGCGTCCGTGCTAGCAAGCCACGGACCTCGGATGCTCCCGTAGAACAAACCCGAGTGAATAACCCACAGGAAACTATATCAAATCACATGTCACCGTAATCAGCTACGTGACTAAAAGCACATATACTTACATAATCAAACCACAACCATAAGTTATCCCGGCATCGTGCTTACAAGCCACGAACCTCGGAGTCCCCGCAAGACATACCCGATGATAACCACACAAGTTATCTCGGCATCGGGCCAGCAAGCCCCGAACCTGAGTCCCCGCAAGACATACCCGTATTGGATAACCCTACGGTTTCGCCCGACCCATACTAGCAAGTATGGATCCCAGAGATTCAACAATCCTACCCGGAGGCACATCACATACAATAAGCACACAACAATAACCGATTATCAAGACAAGCAACACTAAGCATCACAACCTCCTTTCAAAGGAGTAACGACTAACATCACATCATGTCGAATACCCACCGAACAAATATACAATTCAATGCACAATCCTCGGCAAACAATTATGGTCAATGCGATCATAACGTCTCTCAACGTACGAAACTAACACACATATTCCGAGAACATATCCATTCACGAAGTATACGAATTATCGTTGAAAGACAATATTTATCGAGAACATACCGATCCTTTTTAACGTTCATTAAACATTGGATTTCGCATAAAATCATTTATCAATAATTATGCCTAAGAAATATGAAATGTATGGGCAAGATACTTGCCTCAAAATCGGTACGCAAGTATTCCGACGAACACGGCTCAACCGGAAAGCTTCGAAACGCCCGATGCTATCGAAAAGGAAGACGACAACGAACGGAAGGGTTCAACTCGGTTTCTTCGTAAGAAACTCGACCCTAACATCATATAATTAATAAATCAATGATCATACGATGAGGAGTAATCGTAGAACGCCCGAAAACTCCTCTATAACATTTTACCGGACACCTTCAAGGCGTCGGTCAAGAACTCGACCCAACTAACGAATCGATACGATCCAACCATGGAATAACAAGGTAAATGATATAATACATCTAAATAATCATCAATCCATCATAATCCTAAGTTAAATCGGATTAATCGGACGAAAACAACCAAAATACCCAAATTCCCCAAAACTAGATTTCTAGGAAATCAATTCGGTCAGTAGATCGTAGGATGTTATAGTACGGATGATTGATGATATGAACCTCCAAACTTCATGGATTTATTGTCCAACAACATCTCTACATGATTAGCACAACATAAGCCTCGGAGGAGAAGAAGAGAAGTGAGAAATGGTCAAGAAAACGCCGCTGTGCCTTAAATAGGCCGATCGCCGCGGGTTACGACGTGAATCGGCCATGGCTTACGACGTAATCGCCATGGCTTACGACGACGTAATCGCCATGGCCGAACTCCTCGAAAATGCCTAACGTTACGCACGTTACGGCCGTGGCCTTACGTGCGTAATCGCCTTACGTGCGTAATCGCCGATCACTACCGCACGTTACTCGGCGGTGGCTGGCCCGAGCATGCCCGGCCATGACTCGGCCGACCAACTCCGACGGCCCGCACGACCCCGACACCCGACCCCGACTACGCATCGAAGAGACGGTTACGAAGTACTCGAAAAGACGAATCCGAGCACTACTAGAACACACGATTCCGACTACCCGAAGGCTCGAAATTCGACAACGGAAAGTACTTACCCAAAACTTTGGGAAATTACGAAACTGGCCCAAACGCCCAAAATCACGATACGTGATCGAAACACCAAGCCAAAGCTCGCAACATGAATATTAACATTAAATGAACCTACGAGAAAGTCGAAACAACAGTTTGGACGAGATTCGCAAGAATCGAACTCAAGTGCGGAAAACCGCTAAAAGCACGGAACTCAACAAAACGACACCGAAACGAACTCGGATGACAAAAAGTGCAGAATTAATCATTCTCGGAATGACGAAACGGTCACGAGCGAGTCGTCAAAACGGACTTCCGACGAAAAAAAGAAATTTACCGAAAATCGAAAATTTCGGATATTACATTCTACCCTCCTTAAAAGAAGTTTCGTCCAAACTTAAAACAAGTAGGAGAAGCAATATCCCGCCAAGAAAACTCAATGAGATACGCAAGAAACGCGTAACTAATGCGAAACGGCGAAACGTTACAAACAACGCAACGGAATATACGGTGTGAAAACACGCTCCACGACGACCAACACAACGTCGCCGTTAGGGATATAATAGAACCAACAAGTGACAAGCGTCATCAAATGGATAATACAATCAAGTCAATTATCCGAACAATCACAAAACACAACGAACGAAAATCAATACGATTGACCACCCCAACGGTACATCAACCAAAACGCGAGCCAATCAAGAAATACTAATTCCACCGCCCAAGGGTTAGAAGATCGAAACGAGACAAATTTCCCGAATATAAAGAAATTAGGAAGGAGTCTCAATGCTCAACAATCACGAAACGAGATCAACAAAAACCGAACAATCAAACGATCGAACCACAACGGTTGAGACAACAAATCGAACAATCATGTTCGAATCACGAAGAACAATAAAATTCAAACAACAACTCTCAGTTCACGTCTCGGCTCGAGACAATATATGATCCGGTAAAAGCAACAAGATGTGATTCGCATAAGATCCATAGGAAAGGGAATAGCAATTGAAAAGTCACAACGACAAACGAGTAATTTCAAAACACCACACTCGTTCGATCAATAAAAGAAAGGGATAGGGCAAGCTCAGAAAATGTTAACGAACATAAATGAGTCGACAGAGTCGAAAATATAGAAGTTCAAAATCTGATCCACTTCGAATAAAAGAACTAGTAGAACCAAAAGATGTTACATCCGAACAAGGTTCACAAGTATCGAACCGGACTCGGAAAAGTCACAATGATAACCGGATCGACCCAAAACAAGATCACACTCGTTCGAACGATGAAACCGAAATACAAGTGTCAACGAACACGAGCGAGTCGATAGAATTGAGAAAGAGAAAATGCAGGAGCCAAAAATAATACGGGTATTATATTCGACCTCTTCTAAAAGAAGTGTCGTCCCCGAAAATCACAACAACGAAATCAATGTGACAACACAACAAGCAACCGATAGAAACATCCTTCAAGGCCTCTCAAAGCCGATTCGATACTTGTCTTTGAAGCGCGAACTCCGAAAGTCTCGTGTGATTCGTAAAATCAATTCGGTGTCCTCGAGTCCACACTTGAAATGTGTTATCGACGAGAAGGACAATTTTACACGTGCATGCCCGGCACATCACGGTTGAAACGCCTCGGCTCGGCATACCGAAAATACAAATGCTAGATACAATGGGGCATAACGTCGCAAAACAACATAGCAGAGATGCCAACTCAAAGACAACAAAGAATCATAACACATATCATATACAACGATTACCTTTGTAAAGTAATACGCACACAAACACTACAATGACGATGGTATCGTTCGGAGACCTTAACGGCCCGAACAATAACCAAAGACATAATTACAAACCTCATGAAACAATCACCCATGTGCATAAACGCACAAAAATCCAAGCTTTAACAACTCACACTCGTGCGACAACAGCAAATCACCACGAGGCGACAATTAGTAAATACCAGTTCACACCTCTCACAGAGGGCTAGTACTACAAATACGTGGCAACGCCTCAACGTTCATGCCACCAATTCAATCATATTCGGAAGCTAACATCATAACGACAATGCGAACATCATACATACATTCCCAGACCGCAAACGGGAATTGATAGGTTTTAAAGAAAATGAAACCACATTTTGAAAAACAATTTGGAAAACACCAATTGATCTTGAGTATCACATTTTCAAAAAGTTGTACAAACACCATTATCGAGACTTTGAAAATCATCTTGCGTTTGAACAAAAATGAGGACACCTTTCTTTTAGTGAAAAACTTTCAAAAATATTCGACCCTTGGGTCTAAGCAACTGCATTTGAAAATATCTCAAAATATTTTTGGTCCTCAACCGGAAAATTTTTGAAATGTATTGCGGCATTAGAAAACATCTTGAAAACACCGCAAGAAAATAATTCGTTTTAAAAGTACGTCTCGAATTTTAGTTTTCTAAGATACTCAAGGTTTTAAAAAATAATTCAATGGGCTAGAATGCCCAAAAAGTTTAAGTACTTACACGGAACATTATAGCGCCGTGTGTCCCGCGCCGGAACCCAGCAGGCTAAAAATCATTTACAAAAACGCCAAAAAGGCCGATGACGGTAATATTTCAAAAACTCACAGAAGCCATTTAGAAAATAATAAATACCGTCATAAGAATTTCGCCAAAACGATCAAGGCCGTAATGCCAAAAACTCGGTTAAGGAATTGTTTTTCGAAATAAAACTCAGTCGGTAAAATACCAAAATCCATTACAAAAGAACTCACATCGGATAAAAGAAATAAAGTCAAACATGCACAAGACAGCAACACTACTCCTCATATGAACGAAATATGAGGGTCAAATAACCACATATCAAGAAATCAAAATCCATAAGAGGATTCCGTCAATTAACTCATAATCAAAAAAAAATAGCTCGTGTCACACGAGGCACAACACAAAGAAGGGAGACTTACATCCACAGGTCGCACGAAGATGATGATCGCCCCACGATACTAATCACAACAAACCAACTCAGACGACGCGTCGCAACACGACTCAATCAGATAAAATCCGACGAGACAAAAACTCAATAGACACCACTGACCCAACAGCCTAGGTTTCCACAACCTAAGCTCTGATACCATTTATGTAACACCCCCAATCCACTCAGGGATATTACACGCCGTAGACCCTCTCCTCGAGGATCTACCAGGCTGGTAACAACATTTCACATCTCGACAATGCCTTCAAGGCTAAAATGACTCAGTAGACCGATTTGGTCTTTCAATAAAATATACAACTCGATTACAAACACATACCCACGCAGGGGTCAAAATATAATAAACTCCCGTACAACGGGAAAAGATCTTGCGGCGGAAAAGAAAATACAACTAGACCAATACGACATCAACGGATCCTCGTGTGATTAGTATCGTTCATCTTTCATCATCCTTCGTGCCGACCTCGTGTTATGCTCCAAAACCCGAATGCAAAATAGACATCCACCCCGAATACTCGGGGTTAGCAAAACTCCACCGTTTTCTAGTGCAAGTATAAAATACGAAAACGAGCCATACATATCATACTCCACGAAACATGTTAATCATAAACATACTTCCCGAGGTGATTCACTTAATTAAACGATTAAATCGAAAGATGGGGTAAACCCGATAAACATCTTGTGAAAAATATTTTACGACCTCGGGAGTTTTGAATACATTGGGATTTAAAATCCTCGTGCCTTTCGAAAACATTTAGGGACACAGCCCAAAAGTCATTTTCCCAAAACATAAATTCGATAACAACAAGTGGGGTCCACGACCCGATCGTACCATAACAACCTGTTTCCACAGATTATTCGCCTCCCGTGCTAGCAAGCCACGGACCTCAGATGCTCCCGTAGAACAAACCCGAGTGAATAACCCACAGGGAAACTATATCAAATCACATGTCACCGTAATCAGATCACGTGACTAAAAGCACATATACTTACATAATCAAACCACAACCATAAGTTATCCCGGCATCGTGCTAACAAGCCACGAACCTCGGAGTCCCCGCAAGACATACCCGATGATAACCACACAAGTTATCTCGGCATCGGGCTAGCAAGCCCCGAACCTCGGAGTCCCCGCAAGACATACCCGTATTGGATAACCCTACGGTTTCGCCCGACCCATACTAGCAAGTATGGATCCCTGAGATTCAACAATCCTACCCGGAGGCACATCACATACAATAAGCACACAACAATAACCGATTATCAAGACAAGCAACACTAAGCATCACAACCTCCTTTCAAAGGAGTAACGACTAACATCACATCATGTCGAATACCCACCGAACAAATATACAATTCAATGCACAATCCTCGGCAAACAATTATGGTCAATGCGATCAAAACGACTCTCAACGTCTGAAACTAACACACATATTCCGAGAACATATCCATTCACGAAGTATACGAATTATCGTTGAAAGACAATATTTATCGAGAACATACCGATCCTTTTTAACGTTCATTAAACATTGGATTTCGCATAAAATCATTTATCAATAATTATGCCTAGGAAATATGAAATGTATGGGCAAGATACTTGCCTTAAAATCGGTACGCAAGTATTCCGACGAACACGGCTCAACCGGAAAGCTTCGAAACGCCCGATGCTATCGAAAAGGAAGACGACAACGAACGGAAGGGTTCAACTCGGTTTCTTCGTAAGAAACTCGACCCTAACATCATATAATTAATAAATCAATGATCATACGATGAGGAATAATCGTAGAACGCCCGAAAACTCCTCTATAACATTTTACCGGACACCTTCAAGGCGTCGGTCAAGAACTCGACCCAACTAACGAATCGATACGATCCAACCATGGAATAACAAGGTAAATGATATAATACATCTAAATAATCATCAATCCATCATAATCCTAAGTTAAATCGGATTAATCGGACGAAAACAACCAAAATACCCAAATTCCCCAAAACTAGATTTCTAGGAAATCTGACTGGTCAGTAGATCGTAGGATGTTATAGTACGGATGATTGATGATATGAACCTCAAACTTCATGGATTTATTGTCCAACAACATCTCTACATGATTAGCACAACATAAGCCTCGGAAGAGAAGAAGAGAAGTGAGAAATGGTCAAGAAAAACGCCGCCGTGCCTTAAATAGGCCATTGATCACGGCCGGGTTACGTGCGTAATCGGCCATGGCTTACGTACGTAACCGGCCATGGCCGAACTCCTGCTGGAAAATGCCGGGCGTTACGTGCGTTACGGCCAGGGCCTTACGTGCGTAACCGGCCTTACGTGCGAATCGCCGATCACTACCGCACGCGTTACTCGGCCAGTGGCTGGCGAGCATGCCCGGCCATGACTCGGCGGGACCAACTCCGACGGCCCGAACGACCCGAAACCCGAACCTGAGTACGAATCAAGATACGGTTACGAAGTACTCGAAAAGACGAATCCGAGCACTAATAGAACACACGATTCCGACTACCCGAAGGCTCGAAATTCGACAACGGAAAGTAATTACCCCAAACTTTGGGAAATTACGAAAATGGCCCAAAACGCCCGAAAATCACGATACGTGATCGAAACACCAAGCCAAAGCTCGCAACATGAATATTAACATTAAATGAACCTACGAGAAAGTCGAAACAACAGTTTCGGACGAGATTCGCAAGAATCGAACTCAAGTGCGGAAAAACCGCTAAAAAGCACGGAACTCAACAAAACGACACCGAAACGAACTCGGATGACAAAAAGTGCAGAATTAATCATTCTCGGAATGACGAAACGGTCACGAGCGAGTCGTCAAAACGGACTTCCGACGAAAAAAAGAAATTTACCGAAAATCGAAAATTGCGGATATTACAGGTTCACTTATCAATTACGAGATAGTACTTAAATCTCAGAATGCCAAACCAAAGCTGAAGGAAAGAACGATAGCCATGAAGGCTAAGATGTCCAAGAGAGAAGAAATCTCGGTGGATGAAAGCGACGAAAAATTGGTATATTATGCCAAAAATATTAATAAGTTCCAACACTTATTAAACCGGAGAAAGAAAGACATCAAATCGGGTGAATATAAGAAATTCAACAATAATTGTCGAGTATGTGGTAAACCAGGCCATTTCGCAAAAAATTTCCAAGCAGCAAATCGAATAAGGTACTCGTTACAACATAGAGTGACGAAGATATTGATGATTTCATTGATCAAAATAATTTTGCATTTATGGCACGGAGTTCATTCGATGATAGCGACATCGAAAGTCAAGTAAGTAATTCTTACGATGAAATTTTTGAAGCATTCGAGTTATTACATACGGACTATCAAAATGCTTTAAGTGAATTTAAATCCCTTAAATCTAAATACAAATCATTGGAAAATGAAAATTCCAAAATTCTTGAAAAGGGAAAATTTATTGAGATCGATCATTCTAAATGAATTGAAAACGAAAATATTTTAAAGGATGATCTTGTTAAAGTTCAAACCAAGCTCAGAAATTTAACAAAGAAATTCTCTCTCGAAAATGAGAAATTTGAAAATATACTCTCGGTTCAAAAATACACTTTGAATAAATATGGGTTGGGATTCAAACCGCATTCTAAAAATGAATCCGTAAATTTTAAAATACCTCATTGTGAAAAATGTTTGAAAATTGAGCACCACATTTCGAATTGCAAAAGCCCACGACGGGCGATAAAAACTAAGAAGATTTGGATTCCTAAAGGAACTTTTATTCCAAATATCGTCTATGTTTCTAAAGAAAAACCAACTATCGGTTGGATCCCCAAAAATTAATTTTTAACAATTGATATTTTACAAAGGGGGAGATAATATTTTCAGGGGGAGTTATTTCCTATTCATGCATTATTATATTCATCAATTGGTATCATGCATATTCAATAATTGGTATCCTCTATTCAATTGCTATATTTTTTTACACTTTTTGCTGAATACAAAAAGGGGGAGAAGGAGTTGAATCGGATAAAAAGCGTCATGAAAGAATGACGAGAAATATAAAAAGTAAAAAGGAGGAGAAAATAATAAAAATCGAAGAAGTCGAAAAGGAGAAAAAGAAAGCATACAAAAAGGGGGAAATGAAGGAGTTAAAAAATGAGAAACGAAGAGAATGACAAGAAAAGAAAAAATGGGTGAAACTAACGAAACGATCAAAGCCGAAAACTTTGAAACGTATATATATATATATATATATATATATATATATATATATATATATATATATTTTATTTTGCAGGTTTTATCCAATTCAAGGGTTGTTTTGTAATCATCAAAAAGGGAGAGACTGTTGGAATATTTATTCCACATATTCATAAATAGAGTTTTGATGATTAAGTTGCTAAATAAAACAAAACAACAAAGAGGCGGAGCAAAACGACGAAGAAGACGAAGACGCAAAAAGCTGAACAAATTACAAAGCTAGCGCATGCTAGACATAAACATTAGCGCATGCTAACGATACCCGACTGCATAATAGACGAGTTCGAAGTTACCTGAAGACAAGTAATCGAGTGAAGATAGCGCATGCTACTCATAAACATTAACGCATGCTATCGAAGACATTTTACCGTTGTGAAGACATTCAAACACAGAATGAAGTAAGCAGTGACTAAATCATAGCGCACGCTAGGGATGAGGAATAGCGCACGCTAATGTGTTTGAAATCAAGTCAATCAGTTCGTTGGGAAGATTCTGAAGCAAAGTCAAAAAGTATAAACAGATATATGATACATGCAATGATGCAAGATTAGCGCACGCTACAAGGAAATGTTAGTGCATGCTAACTGTCATGGACAGTAGCCACTGGACTGGAATGGACGTTAACGTACGCTACATGCATTACATAACATACGCAACATGCAGCAATGCGCGATAGCATACGCTAATGAATAAGACTAGCGCACGTTAATAAGTCAAAACAGGCCAATGGCTAGTTTGATAGAGAAGGCTATAAATACCACTGCAAATGGTATTCATCCTACAACAACTTCAAGCAATCAAGACATTGATCTGATATTTTTATTCATTATATTCTTGTTGTGATATTATGCTTATATTGATAGTTTGAGTGTTTATATATTCAACACATACACGAGAGGAAAAAGAAAAGATACGATTAGATTCGGTGTTATTAGGATCAAGGATCCGGCATTGTTAGAATCATAATCGCTATCTTAGTGAGGTTTATCTAGTACCGATGGAAAGCTAGAGTGGTTGATTCCTTGTCCAATAGAAAAAGAAAACGATTTAACTTGGACCGACAAAAAGACAAGTAAGAGAACGGTTTACTCGGACCGATAGAAGACGAGCTTGTAACGGTAATCCCTCGACCGATAGAAGATAGATGCAGAGGTTTATATCTTCAACCTATAGAAAAATATAACGAGAGAGGACGTAGGCACGTTTGGCCGAACCTCTATAAATCCGTGTGTCGATTTATTTTCCGTACTTTATATTTACGCTTCCGCACAACGGCGCAAATACCGAAATTACTCCAACAGAAATTGCTGGGATAAACAATCTTGTACCTGGTTTTGATAATTGCCATCATACATCAAGCTATCTCAAAGCCATCATACAGCAAGTCTAGCAATCATACAACAAGTTGTCTCAAGAAACCGAAAGGATTCGAAATACCGCTAAGTATGGAAACTGTCTGGAATCTCCATACATCATCCTTTCATATAGCATTAGAGAGCCTACAGCATTGAAGTCAACAGCTACAACATTAAAGTAATATCATGTTGGATACAGCTTACAGGCTGAAAGTGTTAGGCAAATAAACACTTATCCTACAGGACTGAAGACCATTGTGAAGGAATATACTTTATTCACTAAAGTCAGAATGCCGTTTGAAAAGAAGTATTTAAATACTATTCGGATAAAGTATTTAAATACCAACCGACAAGGATCTTCAGATAAGGAGAAAAATTTGGATCTAGCATCTTGAAAGTTAATCGACCAATCATAATGGATCTTTGCTCACCAACCAGCCAATGGACATATTTATAACGGATCTATTCCAAAGTTATAAATAGTCCATGCAAGAGGAAATTGCACTATACAAAAGACTTGAAGCACTAACAAATATTCGTACGAAATATACGAGCAAGAAGACGAATGACTGGATATACATTATTCTGTCAATCAAGCTTATAAGAGCAAATATATTTCTTCGAGCATATATCAAATATCCGAGAGAAGAAATATACTCAGTCAATGTGAACAGCACATCATCAGTCTAAGATCATCGTGTTCAAGCTGCTGTTCAAACCAGTGATTTTACCATCTTTACCTTTGAGTAAACTTAGCCCGGTGTGGACTAAGAAAAGATATTGTGACCTATGTGGGAAGAATAGGACGAAGCTTCAATTTGTGTGAGAAGAAGCAAGTCAAAGACGCAATAACCAATCTATGTGAATGGTTGAAAGCTACAGTCTTTGTATCAATCTGTGTGAATAATACAAGGATTGGTTTGATTATAGTCACATAGTTGTGTACGTAGTGATTATAATAAATATTTTATTCATGTGTGGAGGACCAGTGGACGTAGAGGGGTTTACCTCGAACCACTTTATATTGTGTGTTATTTACTACCTTCTGCATTTAGTGTTTTCATAACTATGATTATTTACAAGTATACATTGCAAAACCCTGTACGCACCAAGCTAACAGGAGAAAGCCTAGTTGTTGTATTTACAGCAATTCACTCAAACAAACTTCCGCTACGCACATCGTACAGCTTGTTGTACTAACACTTTTCCAAGCTGTATTCTGTATACTTAGTGGCCAACAGACTCGTAGGTGCAATCTTACACTAAGTAATTTTACTTGAATGCAACTTAATCTATGAACTGTTCGCAGACAAGTTCTTACAGCTTGAGATTTAGCAAAATTTATACTTGGTAAATATTCCAATATTAATCGTAATTAAAGCAATAACTGAAGATCACGAGCTATAATATTTTGAAGTAAAATAAGATTTTTATTGATGATTAAAAAAGATGTGGTGGCATAATTGAAAATTTTAAAACAAATTAACATCGGTTATGCTAAAACCGATGTTAAATTGTCATTTAATATCGGTTCTAGTAAAAAATATGTTGGAATATTTTATTCCAAATATTCATTATCGAGTTTTGATGATTAGTTGTTAAACATAGGAAAACAACAACGAAGCAAAACAATACAACGAAGAAATCAAAGTCGCTCGGAATGGGAAAAGTTACCTGACCAGATCAGTCGAGGAATGATAATTAATCAGATCAGAGAGCAAATTTTCCTGATCAAGCGAGTCGGTGAAAGTTAACTGATCAGACGAGTCAGAAAAGTCGATTGCAGATAACATGCTTAACGCACGCTATATGCATTGTATAGCGCACGCTATCGAAGGTGATTAACATACGTAACACAAAGTTGTTAACGTACATAATGAAGTATTTCAGAATTCAAACAAGACACCTGTTGGAAGATTCCAGGTCAAAGTCAAGCATACAACGGACAGTTTGACAAAAGCAGGCAATGGATATATTGACTGATTATCGCACGCCATGAGGAAGGAATAACGTACACTACTGAACGTAGTTAACGTATGTAATTAAGAATGACAACGCACGTAAAGAGAGGAACGAAGCTACTGGTCTGACTAGCATGAATTATAACGTACGTAACACGTAGTGATTAATGTACGTAATATGCATAGCGCATGCTAAAACGAAGAGCTAACGTATGCTAAAGAGACAGCAGGCAGTAACGGATAGTTGGAGGAAATTTCCTATAAATACCAAACCATTTGGTATCAAACCACACAACTCAGAGCAAAACATCTATACTTGTTATATCATTGTAAACATTCTTGTTGTTGTATTTGAGCTTATATTGATAAGTGTTTGAGTGTTATACACGAAAACATACACGACAGGAAAAAGAAAGGATAAGATTGGATTCAGTGTTATTAGGATCAAGGATCCGACATTATTAGAATCGCAATCTATATCCACGTGAGGTTTGTCTAGTACTCATATAAAGCTAGATAGGTTGATTCCTTGTCCGATAAAAAAGGAAAACGGTTTAACTTGGACTGGCAAAAAGATAAGTGTGTTATGGTTTATCTCAGACCGATAGAAGATGAGATTGTAACGGTAATCCCTCGATTAATAGAAGAGAGGTGCAGAGGTTGATCTTTAGCCTATAGAAAAAGATATGGAGAGAGGACGTAGGCATGTTTGGCCAAACCTCTATAAATCTTATGTCGATTATCTTTCCGCACTTTAAATTGCTTCCATAAAGCGCAAAGAGTTTCATAACTCTAATTCCAAAATGGCGATACCAATAATCTTGCTCCAACAATTGGTATCGGAGCAGGTATCCATATATAGATCGGCTTAACATCCGAGGAAGATCCTATGGCGTTTCAAATTGCACCGGTCGAAGGTCTTGCTCTAAATCGACCATCATTCTTTGACGGATCTAACTTCATGACATGGAAGAAGAAGATGTCGACATTCACTCGAGCCTACGACATCGAGCTATGGAAAGTGATATGTCTTGGTCCGAAAATTCCATCGAACTTCAACGTAGGCTTAAAACTTTCGAAGAATATGATGATGCGGATTGAAAAATCGACCACTATAATTGCAAAGCCATGCAATTATTATATTGTGCTTTAAATCCGGAAGAATACAACCGGATATCTTCGTGTGAAAGTGCCAAAGAAATATGGAAGATGCTAGAAGTCACACATGAAGGAACGTCTCAAGTCAATGAGACGAAAATAAATATGCTCATACACGAATAGGAGCTATTCCAAATGAAAGACGAAAAATCGATTACAATCATGCTCGACCGATTTTCAGTCATTACGAATGGATTGGTTTGTTTCAGAAAACCGCTTTCGAGTAGTGAAAAAGTAAAGAAGATCCTACGATCACTACCTTGGGAATGGGACGGAATGGTGACGGCAATTATGGAATCGAAAGATTTGAATAATCTTGACTTTAGCGCCCTCGTTGGTCCGCTAATAAATTACGGGATTGTACGAAAATCTCGGAATGCAAAGCCGAAACCGAAGGAAAAATCGATAGCTTTAAAAGCTAAGATGTCTCGCAAAGAAGAAATCCCGATTGATGAAAGTGATGAAGAATCAGCATATTATGCCAAGAATTAATAAGTTTCAAAACTTATTAAACCATAGAAAGAAGGACATTAAATCGGGTGAATCTAAGAAATTCGACAATAACTGTCGAATCTGTGGTAAACTAGGCCACTTTGCTAAAAATTGCCGGAACGCAAATCCTAAGAAGGAAGTTCTCATTGCAACATGGAGCGATGAAGATGAAGATGATGATTACAATCAAAATAATCTCGCTCTTATGGCTAGAAGTTCATTCGACGAAAGCGACGTCGAAAACCAAGTAAGTAATTCTTACGATGAATTATTTGAAGCATTCGAATTATTGCATACCGATTTTCAAAATGCTTTATCCGAAATAAAATCCCTTCAATCGAAAAATAAATTATTGGAAATCGAAATTTCCAAAATTCTTGAAAAAGGAAAAGTTATCGAGACCGATCATTCAAATTGTCTTGAAATTGAAAATAAATTAAAGAATGATCTTTTGAAAGTTCAAAACGAACTTAAAAATTTAACGAACAATTTTTCTCTCGGAAAAGAGAAATTTGAAAATATGCTTTAAACAAACAGGGGTTAGGATTCAAACCGTATAATAAAACAGAATTCTTAAACTTGAAGATACCCCGTTGCGATAAATATTTAAAAATTAGGCATCATATTTCAAATTGCAAAAGCCCACGTCAGACGATAAAAATTAAAAAGATTTGGATTCCGAAAGGAACCACTATTTCAAATATCGTCTATATTTCAAATGAAAAACTATCTATCGGTTGGATCCCCAAAAATTAAAATTAAATATTTCATCAATTGGTATCTTTATCATTGATATTTTCAAAATTGATATTTTACTCAGGGGGAGTTGTTATATTTTTAATGGGGAGATATATTTGTCAGGGGGAGTTTACCCTTTTCTGCATTTATCATAATTGTATTTCATCATTTATTATTATTTATACACTTTGTGCTGATAACAAAAAGGGAAAGAAGAATGGAATAAAAGAAGAATGGTATAAGGGGAGAAAAATGAGAGAAAGCGTCATGGAAGAAAGATGAGAAAAAAAAAATCCGAATCAAAGTCGAAAGTCGAAAAGATGAAACGGAAAAGAGGAAGTTGAAAAAATGAGAAGAAGTTGAAAAGGAGAAAAGAAAAGATGGGAGTCGGAAACTAACGAAACGGACAAAGTCGAAAACTTTGATCTGTTTATATATATATATATATATATTGCATGTTTATCCCATTCAAGAGTGTTGTTTTGTAATCATCAAAAAGGGGGAGATTGTTGGAATATTTTATTCCAAATATTTATTATCGAGTTTTGATGATTAATTGTTAAACAAAGAAAAACAACAAGGAAGCAAAACAAAACTCTAAAGAAGTCAAAGTTGCTCGGAACGGGAAAAGTTACCCGACCAGATCAGTCGAGGGATGCTAATTGATCAGATGAGAGAGCAAAGTTACCTGATCAGACGAGTTAGTGAAAGTTAACTGATCAGACGAGTCAGAAAATTCGACTGCAGATAACATGCTTAACGGACGCTATATGCATTGTATAGCACACGCTATCGAAATTGCTTAACGTACGTAACACAATGTTGTTAACGTACTTAATGAAGTATTTCAAAATTCAAACAAGACACCTGTTGGAAGATTCCAAGTCAAAGTCAAGCATAAAACAGACAGTTTGACAAAAGTAGGCAACGGATATATTAACTGATTATCACGCTATGAGGAAGGAATAACGTACGCTACTGAACGCAGTTAACGTACGTAATGAAGGATGACAACGCACGTAAAGAGAGAAACGAAGCTACTGGTCTGACTTGCATGAATTACAACGTACGTAACACGTAGTGATTAACGTACATAATACGCATAGCACATGCTAAAAACAAGAGCTAACGTATGCTGAAGAGATAGCAGGCAGTAACGGCTAGTTGGAGGAAATTGCCCATAAATTCCAAACCATTTGGTATCAAACCACACAACAACTCTGAGCAAAACATCTATACTTGTGATATCATTGTAAACATTCTTGTTGTTGTATTTGAGTTTATGTTGATAAGTGTTTGAGTGTTATACACGAAAACATACACAAGAGGAAAAAGAAAGGATAAGATTGGATTCAGTGTTATTAGGATCAAGGATCCGGCATTATTAGATACGCAATCTATATCCACGTGAGGTTTATCTAGTACCCATAGAAAGCTAGATTGGTTGATTCCTTGTCCAATAGAAAAGGAAAACGGTTTAACTTGGACCGACAAAAAGACATGTGTGCTACGGTTTATCTCAGACCAATAGAAGACGAGATTGTAATGGTAATCCCTCGATCGATAGAAGAGAAGTGCATAGGTTGATCTTTAGCTTATAGAAAAAGATACGGAGAGAGGACGTAGGCACATTTGACCAAACCTCTATAAATCTTGTGTCGATTATCTTTATGATTTTTATTTACGCTTTCGCACAATAGCGCATATACCGAATATACCAACAAAACAATGTAAATTTTTTAATTTAACATCAGTTCTTAGAGAACCGATGTTAAATTCTTTAATTTCACATTGGTTTCGAAATAACCGATGTAGTATGAAAAATTTAACATCGTCTTTTAATAAAATCGATGTTAGTTTTTAATTTAACATCGGTTTTTAGTAGAATTGATGTTAAATTCTTTCATTTAACATCGGGTTTTTTGGAATCAATGTTGTACCACTTTTATAATATATTATAACTTAATATATATTTTAATTTATATTATAATATATTCATAAATTGTATTATAATTTTCAGTTATATTTAAATAATTAGATAATATTTTTTCAATATTGAGACTTTAGCCGACAGTAAAAAATTGTCGGCTAAAGCCAAAAATCGTCAGCTAAAGTCGCCAGTTGGCGGCTTAAAGTCGGTCGGTCGGCTAAACATTAACCGAAGGCAAAGATAAAAGATCGTCAACTAAAGTTACACTTTATCCGATGGCGTCGACATTGTCGACTTAAGTCCTTATCTTTTAGACGATGATAGATTTGTTGTCGGCTAAAATTTCTCTATTATAGTCGACGGCACCGATGTTGTCGACTTAATGCTACATGTTTTAGGCGACGACCCAACTGTTGTCGGCTAAATTGTTTTTTTATTTTTATAAATTAAAACTTTAGCCGACGGTTTGTGCAAATTCCATCGGCTGAAGTCCATTAAAAAAATATATTCAGATTTTGGGATCCCCAAACCTGTTCAGATAACCTGTTATTCCAAATGTACAGTGCATCACCATACATCACAATCAGCATACATCAATGTACGGAAAGCATAATTTATACACCAAAAGTATAAAAATCACAACATGTCATGTAGCAACATCAACAAGTTCACTATAAACACCAACGTTAACGAACACGAGTCTAAATAAAAAAATATTTAGCATTAATAATATGTTTATATAGCAAAAGAACTACTACAATGACAACTAAAATCCACCTATAAATCCGTCAAACACTTAAAGATAGAAGAAGGATTACTACCGTCTTGCATGTCGTCACCCCGAGGCTATGAAGAAGAGGGGGCTGTTTGTGAATTGAAGAATGGAGGTGGAGGTGGTTCCGGAATTCCCGATTGAGTCACGGTCTAATGCAATGACATCATATACTGCATCATGGCCTGCTACTGAGCTAACATCTCTTGTTGAACCTTCTTTTGTTGCTCTTGCAATTTCTGGAACTGATCTTGAGACATACTTTGCTCCTCAGCTCGGAGCTCCCTCTTGATCCTCAATTGCTCCTCCAGATAGGCCTTTTGAGTGTCGCCCCTTTGATTGCGCTGATACCTTACAGTATCCTTCAATAATTTGTTGCCTTCAGCTCCCATCATCAGCGTCCGGTAATGACTCCCTTTAGGAGGGTAAATGTTAGCACACACCCTTGCCCTAATGTTGGGATCAGCCTGATCGATCTCTCGGCGTGCTAATTATTTGGAGTATGCCCTCGAATGCCACTCAGAGGATGTTAGAGTGAGGGCATTGTTCTTGTTATTATGTAATGCATTATCAGAAGGTAATTGTATGTTTCTTTATTTACTAGTAGTCACTGGCATTCCTGAATCGTAAATATATATATAGAAACTAGTCCGTATATTTGAGAAACATTCCACTCTTTATTGGATAAGGGGATCGGCACTAGAAAGGTTTATGGCTCAAATACTTAATCATTCGCAAGTCGTTAAAACTTGACTTGGCGTTAAGTTTATGTGAACCCTTGTATAACGTGTTTTTTAACTTGGAGAGTGCCTGTCGATCACTAATGGTAAGTGGGAGCACACGTTATAGGTATGCTAATGAGATTAGTATACTCGAACCGACTCACCCTCGATTTGTCACACGAATTTCACTCCGGGACAGTAAATGACGGAATCGAAAAGTTGTGATAGGTATTCATGAACCTTTGACTAGAGAATTTAGTAGGAATGTGCTTGTGACGTTAAGATTTTCATTAGAGTAGTTTGACCCAGAAAACCGGGGGGTCAACCTCGACATGCATGTTGACGGGCAAGTAGCAGGTTCTACTAAATACTAAGAAAGGATTTTTTTCTCCTGTAAGTGAACATGTATATGTCCTATGCAGTTATTGGCAGATGAGATCATAAACCTTTGGCCAAAGCATTGGAACTAGTTATATTAGATACACAAGATCTTGGTGATCTCCATTTGCATTAACTCAGGCATATCGTCAAGTACAAATAGGGTTTGACTGACCGTGACCCTATCACTTGATCGGGACATATGAAAGAAGGGTTTATACATTTATCGGTATTCAAAACAGAATGGTTCTTGAATGATCCCCATCATTCGTTCTCGGTAAGGGTACAGTGTAGGACACGGGGCAGGCTAGGTGGTGCTACTACTCTTTGGTTCCTCCCATTGCTTACTGAGGTTGACCCACCGAGTCGCGCATTAGAAAGCTGATGGAATAATTCGAACCGTATCTCTCATTGCGAATTTCAGACATTGGATGTCTTATTCAATTTATTGGATAAATTGAATCGGTCTGGTGGATTAAATAATTACTGGGTAATTGATTTAATTCATGAATAATTATTTCTTAGAGAAATAATGTTTTAATATGATTAATTAATTAGATTATTTAATTATATTAATTTTAGTTAAGACGTACCAAAGTGTATCAGTCGGACTGAACACACGATGGTCCGTTTCACGGACCGAAATGAACCAATCTCCTTATTTATTTGATATGGTCGTCCCCCTCATGTTCTCATATATGTCTTTGTTGTTTTGCTAAGACATGATATCTCATGTGGGGTTGTTGATAACATGATTGATGTAGTTTTATATGTTAGGCTTTTGGTGTGTTGCGGAGACTTTCATGATATATCTTTATATATCTAATCATTCCAACACACCAAGTGGATTCTCCATAACGAGCTATCACACGTCCATTTTAAGAGAGCGAGAGGAGAGTTGGTCATTTTGTTCAAGTGTGTATTCTTGCACTCTTCGAGAGAAAAATAAAAAACAAGAACAAATAAAATATCACTTAGAGTGATCAAATTCTTGAGAGAAACAAATTCCAATCATTTTTTTTCTAGCCGTATTCTTAGAGGATAATTGAGTGATTTGTTGTTCCGGTCATCTCCTGGTGCGTGGCTAGTAGAGACGCAGTGCTTTCGGCGTTGGATCATCCAAGAGCTTGTTGCGGATTGGATTCGTAAGGAACATCATCAAGGACTTACCAAATCGGATTTGCGGTCCCCAGGATCTTCTCAACGACTAAATCAACGGACTACAAGAGTATGATTCCATATCTTCCATTTTGTTCGTTTTATATTCGTATATACATAGTATGATCGATCCTCTTGAAGGATTCGTGTTACACTTGTGTTTTTTGCTTCCGCCGCTCCTTCGTTTTTGGTATGAGACTCCCAACAGTGGTATCGAAGCGAGTTTTTGCGATCGTATATACGATATTTAGCATTTAGAATGCTTGATTGAATGGTTTATGATTTGGAATCATAATTGTTTTAATTTTAATATTTAATTGTTCATTTAAAAATTATTTTCATGATTTTATATTACAATATAAATCTATTTTTCTTTTAAAAACTGATTTAATTGTATAATATAAAAATTAGAAAAATATTATTTTTGGGCTCGAAATTTGTCGAGTGGGATCGCCCAGCGACAAGTTTCTTTGGCATTGGTTGGTTACTGGCACCCCTTCCGGACCGCGGGCTTGGCACGGGCCTTGTGTTTTCCGACTCCGTTTTTTATATTTTGTTCGGTAAATTAATTTCCAACAAATTAAATTGGATTTAATTTGACTAAAATATAATTATGGTAATTTTATTTTTAAGGGAATTAATTTAATGAAATGTTTATTTTCTCATCCGGAACAAGTTAAAATTAACGGTTGTTTGAATGAATTGGATTAATTATTTTGGATAGATTAATTTATATTGATTGGATCAATAGTTAGATTGATTGTTATGCCATTTATTTTAATGTGATTGTTTCATTATTATTTGAATGATGATGTAGTTCGTGTACCTAGTTTTCTAAATTGTTTTTCGATTGCCTTGTAAAGGCAGTCTTGAGCCTGTTTATTTTACTAGAAATATTTGTATCTAGGATGCAATTTTTCAATGTAAAATTTATATGTAATGACGAAGACCGGAGGAAGATCCATTCGATAGGATGAAGATTCAAGACTCGAGACATGTAATTAGATTACGATGTTTTTAGTTCTAGGAACGGTCCATGAACTACATGTTGGTAGCAACTATGTTGTGTATATTTTATTCATATGGTATGAATGCTACAAACGTGCTTAAATGAATTAATGTGCAAAGTGTAACATTAATCGCGAAAATTCTCCCACGTCAAAATATTAAATTTAAAAGGTTTCAAGGTTTTCCTTCCCTCCGTCGAGCTCTTAGAAAATTGAAATCCAAACCGGATGTGCTATGCTTTCGAGTTATCGGGGTAGTCATTCGGGGAGGGTCGATAAATTCCGAGAGTGCATTGGATGCCTTCGGTTGGAGCAAATTTTATCCCTAGAAACCTGTTAGATTGTCAGATAAGATTCAATTGCGAAACTGATAAGCGTCGATGGTGTAAACTTAACTTGTTCATGAACTATAGAAACTGTATAGGTTGAGGGGATTGAACATGGGGAAAAAGAAGATTGAATCATCCATTAGACGGGTTGGTGTTGGACACCACTTTATGAAGATTAATAGACTAGAAACCTGTTTGGTTGTCCTCTATTAAAATTTATAAAGAACTCGATGACAACTATGAAGTAATGCAAACAAATACTTTCGGATCTCGCAAGGGAGTGTGTTATTCCAATAAAAGTAGTGGGAGCTGGGTTAAAAGAATAGAAATGACCTTAATTCTAAACTCAGATCATAAATGAACGAGTCACTAATCAATCAGTTATGCTTAATGCAGACAAACAAAATATCAACTCTCAAAATGACTACGAACCCGTTTATAATTCTACTCAAAAGAACACCTTAAATGGGCCTAACTTTGTGGATTGGCACCACAACCTGATGATAGCCCTCAATATGGAGATGTTGGGATACGTCTTAGAGGCGGACATTTCGGCAGATCTAGTGCGGACCAGAACCGGTCAGAAAGATTTTGAAAACCATGAAAAGTGGGTTAAGGATGACATTAGAGTCCATGGCTATATGATGGCGCCTCTATGTCTGATGAGTTTCAGAGAGCTCATGAGAAAATGACTTCTGCTAGGCAGATTTTATCTCACTTAACCGAGCTTTATGGTGAGCAGAGTCGAACTGCTAGATATGAGATATCCAAGCAATAATTCGGTGCCAGGATGTAGGAAGGTGAGAAAGTTGGGGACCATATCCTCAAAATTATTTTTATGATCGAGAGATTGGAGGCTCTTGATTTTAGGATGTATGCTTCTCTCCAGACCGACCTTATCATGCAGTCTCTTCCTGATTCCTTCTCATAGTTTGTTATGAACTTCAACTGCAATGAGATTGCTTGCAATTTAGCAGGGTTGGTGAACAAACTTGTAACCGCTCAGTCTCAGATGAAGACTCCGCGGATGACGGAGTCTGCTCTTGTGATTTCTTCTGGATCTCGGAGGTCCAAGAATAAGAAGAAAAAGACCAAGAAGCAGATGGGTCCACGAAGCAAAGACTTTAAGGGTAAGACCAAGGACCAGATGGTTCCTAAGAGCAAGAAGGTGAAGTCAAACGAATGTGTCAAATTCGGTGAGCTAGGCCACTGGTCAAGAGACTGTCCGATCCTTTATAGAGCTTTTAGTTTTGGAAATGAATTATTTTGCTGCTGTATCTTGGACACTGGATTCAGGTGCTACTTCTCATATTTATACCATAAATCAGGACTGAGAACAAAGTAGGAAACTTGGAGCTGGGGAAGTGATGATTACTGTCGGAAGCGGACATGGTGTTGAAGCGATTGATATAGGATCACTTCTTTTAGGTTTGGAATCCGGCTTTGTTTTAACATTAGATGAAGCACTTGTATTGCCCAAGGGGCATAAGAACATTGTATCCATTCCGGTCTTGGATAGGAAAGACTTTTCATTTTTCATTGGTGATGGTTCTTGCAAAATTTATTTTCAAAATTAATTAGTATGCACTGCCATATTATTGAATAGATTGTATCATCTAAATATAAGTAACAAAGTCATTGCGAACACTATGATTAGGAAGCGTGGTAGGGATGAAACTAATCAAGTTTTGAAATGGCATCTTAGACTTGGTCATGTTGGTCAGACCAAGGTTTACGAAATGGCAAAGGATGGACTTATGGGTCCATTGGGATCGGATCCCTTTTCAACTTGTGAATCTTGTCTTAAAGGCAAAATGGCTAAGTCCCCATTCATAGGGACTTTTGAAAGAGCCTCCAATAAACTTGGATTAGTCCATACTGATGTGTGTGGTGCTTTAGAAGCAGCACATGATAGATATCAGTATTTCATTACGTTCATAGATGATCATACTAGGTATGGTTATGTGTACTTAATGAAACACAAATCCGAGGCCTTTGAGAAAATTCAGGAATTTAAGGCCTTAGTCGAAAATCAAACTGGTAATCATATCAAAGCACTTCAGTCAGACTGAGGTGGCGAGTATATGAGTTTATAGTTTGAAGAGTTCCTTAAGGAACACAGAATAGTGTCACAACTCACACCTCCAGGAACTCCTCAGTTAAATGATGTGTCGGAAAGAAGGAACCGTACCTTGTTGGACATGGTTCGTTCCATGCTTAGCTACACCGACTTACTGTTGGAACATTTAGTTCCATACATAAATTAAAAGTGTTTTGATGATTAATGTTGATAAGCAAAACAAAACAACGAAGAGACGAAGCAAGCATCGAAGGAAAACGAAGTGCAAAATGCTGGAGAAAAACAAAGCTAACGTACGTAACAAGACATTGTTAACGTACATAATATGATGAAGTTAACGTACGTAATGGATGAGAGATAACGTACGTAACACAGTTCAAACCAGATGAACGTTGGACGAGTCGAAGTCAAAAAGGTGGCAACGGACATATGACGTCAGCAGTGACATACTATTAACGTACGTAATGAAAAGTATGATAATGTACGTAAAGAAAGAAACGAAACTCCCTGGACTGAAACTGGAAGAGGCTTACGTACGTAACCCGTGATGGTTAACGTACGTAACGATGCTTACGTACGTAAAATGGCGATGATAACGTACGTAATGAGCAGTCTGGAAGCTAACGGCTAGTTTGATGATGGAGCCTATAAATACCATGCTTATGGTATTGATCAGATACAACAACCTTGAGCAAATAGTCTATTCTTGTGATATTATTATACACATTCTTGTTGTTGATATTGAGCTTAATTGTAAGTGTTTGAGTGAGAATTCACGAAAACATTCACGAGTGGTAAAAGAAAAGATACGATTGGATTCGGTGTTATTAGGATCAAGGATCCGGCATTATTAGAATCACAATCGATATCTAAGTGAGGTTTATCTAGTACCCATAGAAATCTAGAGCGGTTGATTCCTTGTCCGATAGAAAAGGAAAACTGTTTAACTTCGACCGATGCAAAGACAAGTACGAGTGGTTTATCACGGACCAATAGAAGACGTGATTGTAAACAGTTATACCTCGACCGATAGAAGAGAGGCGTAGAGGTTGCTATCTTTAACCTATTGAAAAAGATAAAGAGAGGACGTAGGCTCATTTATAGCCGAACCTCTATAAATCCTTGCGTCATTTATTTTCCGCAATTTTATTTATGCTTCCACAAACGGCGCAAATATCCGACCCCGTACCCAACACTTACCAATTTACCTGTGGGGTTATGCGCTCCTTACTGCTACATATATATTGAACAGATATCCTTTCAAATCCATTCCTAAGACTCCACATGAGATGTGGGAGGGTAGGAAACCAAGTCTTAATCATATTAGGATTTGGGGATATCCCGCCTATGTCAATAAGACTAAGGTGGAGAAACTGGAAGCTATGTCTGTGAAGGGACATTTCATTGGATTCCATCTGGGATAATGGGTTATCTATTCTACATGCCCGAAGATCGAAAGATCATTGTTGCTTTGCAAGCACACTTACTGAAAGATGAGTTCATTCAGGAAGGCGGAGCAGGTAGAAGTATTTCTTTGGAAGAATAAAATGAAACTCCTCAGGAGACACCTATACAATAAATTGGAACCGAACCTTCTGAAACACAAGTACAACCACCTCGTAGGTCTAGTAGGGTGTCTCATTTATCTGAGATGTATGATTTTATGCACTTGGAGGAGCTGGGTCTCCATGAGGTTCCAGGTGATAACCAAGAGACCGATCCAACGACCTATGACCAAGCGATGGTGGATGTAGACTCCACAAAATGGTGGGAAGCTATGGAAGCTGAGATAGACTCGATGCATGTGAATCAGGTGTGGACTTTAGTAGACCGCCCCAAGGGCATAGTGCCTATTGGGAATAAGTGGATCTACAAGAGAAAGACTGATGGGGATAGCAAGGTTGACACCTATAAGGCCAGGCTTGTGGCAAAGGGTTATACCCAGAAAAAAGGGATCGATTACCACGATACCTTCTCGCCCATAGCTATGATCAAGTCTATTCGCATGATGCTTGCTATAGCTGCCTACCACGATTATGAGATATGACAGATGGATGTAAAGACGGCTTTCCTTAATGGATTCCTCGAGGAGGAAATCTATATGGAGCAGCCTAAAGGCTTTGTGTCTGAGGTCGATATTCATAAGGTGTGCAAGCTTCAGCATTCCATTTATGGACTGAAGCAAGCTTCGCGTAGTGGGAACCTTCGTTTTGACGAGGCAGTCAAAGAGTTTGACTTCGTGCAAAATGAAGAGGAACCTTGTGTATACAAGAGGGTTAGTGGGAGTAAGATCGCATTCTTAGTACTATATTTAGATGACATTCTACTAATAGGAAATGATGTGGGAATGCTCAGTTCTATAAAAGCTTGGCTTTCGAGTAGGTTCTATATGAAAGACTTGGGAGAAGCTACCTATATTCTTGGAATTCGGCTCTACTGGGATAGAGCGAAGAGGATGATAGGTCTTTCCCAAGCCCTCTATATAGATAAGATCTTAAAGCGATTTAGGATGGATGATTCTAGAAGAGGGTTCCTACCGATGCGACATGGAATAAAAATCTCCTCGAAGATATGTCCTCAAAGTGAGGAACACGAAAGGAAATGAGTAATATACCATGTGCTTCGGCCGTGGGTAGCCTTATGTATACAATTTTGTGTACGAGACCTGACATTGTGCACACTGTGAGCGTGGTATGTAGGTTTCAGGCAAACCTGGGTAGGAAACATTGGACTGCCGTAAAGAACGTTCTCAAGTACTTAAGAAGGACTAGAGATCTGGTTCTTATGTATGGCGGTGGAGAACTGAATGTGATGGGATTCATTGATTCAGATTTCCAAGGACAGAAAAGCAATGTGATGTCTACTTCTAACTACATATTTACTCTTAATGGAGGAGCAATATCCTGGCATAGCGCCAAGAAAAGTGCAACTACTGATTCCACTTGTCAGGCTGAGTATCAAGCAGCCTCGGAGGCTTCTAAGAAAGGGTTTTGGATTAAGCAGTTTCTGGGAGAACTTCAAGTGATACCATGTGCTGAGCATCCTGTTCCACTTTTCTACGACAACGACGAAGTTGTAGCGTAGGCCAAGGAGCCGAGGTTTCACAACAGTACCAAACACATTGAGAGGAATTATCATCTCGTAAGAGAATTTATTCTCAAAGAATACATTGTGATGCATAGAGTAGACTCAGCCGACAACGTCGCTGATCCACTGACTAATCTACTTTCTTAGATTAGCTTGGAGCGTCATCTGGAGAACATGGGTATTAGATACCATAGTGTGTGGCATTGAGTGCAAGTGGGAGATTATTAGGAGTATGCCCTCGAATGCCACTCAGAGGATGTTAGAGTGAGGCCATTGTACTTGTTATTATGTAATGCATTATCAGAAGGCAATCGTATGTTTCTTTGTTTACTGGTTGTCATTGGCATTCCCGACTCGTAGACATACATATATATATATATATATATATAAACTAGTCCGTGTATTTGAGAGCAAAACATTCCACTCCTTATTGGATAAGGGGATCGGCACTGGAAAGGTTTATGGCTCAAATACTTAATCGTTCGCAAGTCGATAAAACTTGACTGGGCATTAAGTTTATGTGAGGCTTGTATAATGTCTTCTTTAAAATGGAGAGTACCTGTCGATCACTAATGGTTAGTGGGAGCACACGTTATAGGTATGGTAATGAGATTAGTATACTCGAAACGACTCACCCTCGATTTATCACACGGATTTCACTCTGGGGCAGTCAATGACGGAATCGCAAGGTTGTGATAGGTATTCGTGAACCTTCGACTTTAGGGCTTAGTAAGGATGTGCTTGTGACATTAAGATTTTCACTAGAGTAGTTCGACCCAGAAAACCGGAAGGTTGGGGTCAACCTCGACAAGCATCTTGACGGGCAAGTGGCAGGTTCTACTAAATACCAAAAAAGGATTTTTTTTCTCCTGTAAGTGAACAGGTATATATCCTATGCAGTTAATGGCAGATGAGATCATAAGTCGTTGGCCAAAACATTGGAGCTAGCTGTATTAGATACACAAGATCTCGGTGATCTTGATTTGCATTAACTCAGGCATAACGTCAAGTACAAATAGGATTTAACTGACCGTGACCCTATAACTTGATCGGGACATATGAAATAAGGGTTTATACGTTTACCAGTATTCACGACAGAATGGTTCTTAAATGATCCCCATCATTCGTTCTCAGTAACGGTACAGTGTAGGCCGCGGGGCTGGCTAGGTGGTGCTACTACTCTTTGGTTCCTCCCATTGCTTACTGAGACGGACCTACCAAGTCGCGCATTAGGAAGTTGACGGAATAATTCGAATCGTATCTCTCATTGTGAATTTTAGACATTGGATGTCTTATTCAATTTATTGGATAAATTGAATCCGTCTGGTGGATTAAATAATTACTGGGTAATTGATTTAATTCCTGAATAATTATTTCTCGGAGAAATAATGTTTTAATATGATTGACTAATTAGATTATTAATTGTATTAATTTTATTTGAGACATACCGAAGTGTATCAATCGGACTGGACACACGATGGTCCGTTTCACGGACCGAAAAGAACCAATCTCCTCATTTATTTGATACTCCCCCCATGTTCTCATATATGTCTTTGTTGTTTTGCCAAGGCATGATATCTCATGTGGGGTTGTTGATATCATGATTGAGGTAATTTTATATGTTAGGCTTTTGGTGTGTTGTGGAGGCTTTGATGATATATCTTTATATATCTAATCATTCCAACACACCAAGTGGATTCTCCATCACTTGCTATCACACATCCATTTTAAGAGAGAGAGGAGAGTTGGTCATTTTGTTCAAGTGTGTATTCTTACACTCTTAGAGAGAAAAAGAAAAACCAAGAATAAATAAAATATCACTTAGAGTGATCAAATTCTTGAGAGAAACAAATTTCAATCACTTTTTTCTAGTCGTATCCTTGGAGGATAATTGTGTGATTTGTTGTTCCAGTTATCTCCCGGCACGTGGCTAGTAGAGACGCAGTGCTTTCGGCATTGGATCATCCAAGAGCTTGTTGCAGAGTGGATTCATAAGGGACATCATCAAGGACTTATCAAATCGGATTTGCGGTCTTCGGGATCTTCTCAACGATTAAATCAACGGACTACAAGGGTATTGTTGTGCGGCAATTTATACGCCTCGACGACGATCGGTATAAGGGCCGAGCGACTGAGTTCACGACCAAAAGAGCTACGGAGAACTTGCCTAAACAATTTAACAATCCACCTTCTAACATCTAGCGATCGACTCCCAAGGCGATCGCCTTTTGGCGCCCAGTGATCGACTCTGGTGACCGACCCAGGACGACCGACCTGTGCCACGAACAAGGCCATCGTCCATCAAAGTCTACGAAGAATGGATCATGAAGCAAGGACCCATGTGCAGATCCGCAAAAGGCGCCGCAGAACATGGATCATTGACTCCAGCCCATCAGCAGCTGTCAGTGACAAGGACGGCCTCACCTACCGACAGACCCGCCGAAAGGTCCTAACTCGGGCCTCCCATGACAGCAACTCAGACGTGTGTTGGCCTCTCATTGGTTCGCACTTTTGGCAGCCAACAACTCCTGCGGACTTTAGGGAGACCAACCCATGTGCTAAAGACGATCGCCCGCTTATTATAATACTGCGGAGGCGATTGCCCAACAATTCCCAGTCCTATAAATAGAGAACCTCCAACAACTGCAAAAATGTTCCTCTCAGTTCCCCTCACGTCAGGAAAACGTTCACAGACTTTCCTCTCCGAAAATACAGACATACGAACACACTTTCAGACTCTCAGCTTCCTCTCTTGAATCTATCTCAGGATTTCTCTCTCAGCACCTCTCAACCAGAAGACGCTCGGTAGAGGCAAGAACTCCCTGCAGCATAGATTCGAAGAGACTCGCAAGCCCAGGAGCTCAGACTTCCAGCTAATACACACTGTGAAAGACTTTCGATTTCTCACAGTCGTCACAGCACCCCATCATTGTTACAGGAACTCACAGAGCATCATATCTGGTTCTTCCGGCAATCTTCACGCTCAATAGCTAAGATAACTAGGGTCTTTACACTCATTGTAATTATAATCCAACATTAATCTTTGTACTCCAAAGTATTTGTATTAAAAATATCTCGCGAGAGCATTCAAGCCCGGGACTAACAACCCCGACAAATCTTGTGTTATTTACTTTCCCCACGGAAGTGCTCTCGCATTTGTTTGTTACTCGACCATTCCAGCAATATCATCTCCAGATAATATTTTGAGTAACAACAATTGGCGCTAGAAGGAGGGCATCTTAACCTTGTTCTCCGGGACATATACTTGAAGTGACACTCACTGCTCTTCAAAAAAAAACCTTCAGATTCATGATGTCTGCCACCGCATCGAAGAGAGCCACTCTCCGAACCGCCGGGCATCACATCCCGGCTCGATCCGAGCCCCAGCCGATGGCAGAGGGTAGCCGCGGTGACACGAGACTCTCGATCCCGCACCTAAGGGACAGCCCCAGCCTTTCGCTCGAACAGTTCCAAACTGCGGAATAGATTGAGGAGGCTATGGCCATCCTAAAAGAACGAAGGAGAGCATGCGTAGCGCCCGCTATAACTCCTCGGCCATCCGCCGCATGGGCAAATGGAAGTTCAAGGGGTTACTCGGCGAGCGATCGTCAGAAAGCCCCGATTCGCGAGAAAAGGCTCTCGCCAGGCGGGACGGTTCCGTATTCAGTCGCTTGGGAAGCGATCCATCATTGCGACCGGGGAATTCTGGACCTAACCACGAGACGACGGAATCCGAGTCCGTCACCAGGAGTTCGGCCTACCGAACCCCGAACCAATTACAGGTCAGCCGTCTGGCTCCCGCTCCGAGCACCAGGGGGTAAATACTTAATTGCCTTGGCTCCCGCTCCGAGCGCCAAGCCGCGAGCAGCCAGGCCGCGGCGATGGCCGCTATGCAACGCCAGCTCGACGAGATGAAGTCGCTCCTGGATATTGGGGCAAGCACCAGTAGAAAGATCATCGGACCGACCGAGCCACTCGTGGCCCACATTGAGCTTGCCCCCGTGCAAACAAGGATCACTCCTCCCAAAACACCTCTATATGAAGGGAGATCGGACCCCGAGACCCACCTAAGCAAGTTCCGGATCTACATGACCGGGTGTGGGGCATCAGATGCGACCAAGTGCCGAATATTCCCTTTAACATTGGGTGAGCTGGCCCATAGGTGGTACGTCTCACTACCACCGCGATCGATCATCTCCTTTCAGAAACTGGCGAGTGACTTCACGTCATACTTCGCCACCAAGGTCACCAAACCAGAAGGCCCCAACTGCATGATGAAAATCAGGCAGGTGGAAGACGAATCCGATGTAGATTACATCGACCGGGTGGACGAAATAGTCCTCACCGGCGAGCCCATCAAAGGACATCCCCCCAACCTACGCGATCTTCCGCGCTAAGGCTGCCGAATTTCTGGCCAGACAAAGGCTACTCACCCTCCGCCTAGGCGAAGGAACGCCACCTCCTGTCCAAAATACAGTGATCGCCAAAACCAAAAAGGCGGTTGCCAAGCCACCCGACGATCTCAAAGCCTTCGAGGATGTGGAATCCCATCTCCTCCACAATTTCAACCGAACTCCGGCCCACATTTTTTACGCCATCAAGGGGTGCAAACCGCTAAACAAGCCGAAGGCAATAAGGGACCATGGTCATATGGACCACAATCAATATTGTGCCTACCATAAGAGTCCCGGCCACAGCACCAACCAATGTTGTGACCTCCTCAGACAACTCTGGAGATTGTTCGAGCAGGGCAAGTTGGACAGCTTATTGGCTTAGCCTGAGCCCCATCAATCTCCCGATACGGTCGCCAGAGTCGAACGCGAACAGGCCGGAAAGCTCATACGAGCCGACCCCTTGATCAACCTCGGCGACCGGGTCTATATGCTTCAATCAGGAGGAGGAAACTTCGGAAGTCTCTCCTCGATTCCCGCCTCGTCAAACCATAGGCTACTTCCTGAGCAAACACCTCGAAAAAGAGGATGACTCGCTCGCCCTCTAAAGTTCGTCATCGACATGATGGACCTAGGCAGTGATCGCCTCCCCTAGCACAATGTATACCGTCGAGGATCGTCCTCTGACATGATGGTCCGAGGTAGAAAAGTGCCGCCATGGTCGCAAAAATCGATGAAACTGATGATCCGTCCATGCAAGGTTCCTTTGGGCTTCGGTCGCTCGTCCTTAGTTTAAATACGAGGCGGTCATAGCCTGAGGACTCTCCAAAGACAAATAAAAAGATGACTCGCTCGCCCTATAAAGTTCGTCATCAACATGAAGAACCTAGGCCAGCGATCGCCTTCCCTTACACAATGTATACCGTCGAGGATCGTCATCTGGCTTGATGGTTCGAGGTAGAAGAGTGTCGACATGGTTGTGGAGGACGATGGAACCATTCTATGTGCCCGTGCAAGGTCCCTTTGGTCCACAATCGCTCGCCCTTCATTTAAATACGAGGCAGGCGTAGCCTAAGGGGCCTAAAAAAGATTTGTGGACACATTCGCCTGCCCTCAAAGGTCCATCACTTAACATGGTGGATCCTTCCCGGACAATGCGACGCGTCCCTCCCCCCCGTCACAACGTATATCATCGGGGGTCGCCATCTTAATGGCAGTCCGAGGTAGAAAAGTGCTAACAAGATACGGTCGTGGAGTCGATTAATCCGACGACGCCCCGTGCAAGAAATCCTCCACATCAAGACCGCACGCCCTTCATTAAAATACGAGGCGAGGCGCAGCCTACGGAGGACCCTAACAATTAAGTGAGTCGCGAGAACTTAGCCATCAGACGGAATGTCGCTCGCGCACAAGACACGATCGTGGAGGTCGGTCCGTCGAACTCCGCAATCGTGCACGGTTCCTCAAGACCGAGATGGATGGCCTTCCTCGAGAAATCTGCAAAATTGAAGACCGCTCACCCAACGATTTATTTTCGTCCCCTTACTTTCACTAAGTGAACAAAAACAAGGAGGGAGGGCGGAGCTATGTATACGACGATCGTCCCTATTCAATTACATACAGAGATCGGCATTTTTCAGATGTATGTGCAGCGATCGAATTTGTTGTAAAAGTTATCTATATGAGTTTATCAATTCACTTGGAGCTATACACGCAACAATCTATTCTCACACATTTGTACAAAGTCGTGCAACGACTCAGAAAAGCAATCATTCAAGTAATAAATCGAAGAAGCAAACATTCATTTCATTACTTGAAATATCAGAGTACATACACGGTCGCCCGAAGGCCTAAGTACTACAAGGAAACCTACAAAAATTACAAGGCAAAGCTAAAACAAAATAAGGACGCAGAGCCTCAGGCTGCCCCTGCCTGGCCTTCACCTTCGACCACTAGATCGGCCCACGATCCCTCACCAGTTTCCGGAGGTGCCTCCCCATCCTATGGAGCATTCGGATAAGCAAGATTTTGGGGAGTCGGATACCAGCTCAGGTCTACGCCGATTTCCGATAGATCCAATATCGGCACGGAGAATGCAGGGTGGAGAGGATGCTCAAGCGCATATGCCTTGAAGTTTTCAGTAAGAGGGCCGACCTCCAGCCCTCCCTTGTTAGCAGCACGGAGCGAGTCAGCGAACGCCATGTAATAGGCAAACTCGCTGACGAACTCCATGTTGAGAAAGGGATCGACCTCGGTCGCCTTCAGCTTCCCTTTCAACTCCGCAACAGCCTATTGCACACCTTGAAGCTCGGTCTCCTTAGCAGCCATCTCGACCCTCGACGACGCCAGCTCGCTAGTCAGCCGAGCGACAGTCACCTTCAGCTGATTGGCCTCCTTCTGAGTGGTCGCGTACGACGGATGGGCATCTATAATCTGGTCCCAAAGTCGGTCGACCATCGCCCGGGCTCGCTCAGAATCCTGTCTCGCCAGCTCAAGATCCTGACTTGCCCGTTTTGCCGCATCCAAGGAGTCCTTCTCCATAGCCACAATCCTGTCGGCAAACTCGGAGTTCTGTTTCCGAGCGGCCTCGAGGTCCGCCTAAAGACGAGCAGTAGAAGGACACCCCTCGAATTCCTTCACAGCCTGGGCAGACATCGTCGCCACCTGGAGAGAGAGAGCGAAAGCAGCCTGCATCGTGTTCCCGGATCGCTGGCAGGCGATCGCATCTAATTCGGTCGTGCAGGCTTCGACAAAGCAGAAACAGCCCAATTAACGTATAGAGGGACATCACAGGCCGCACGAGGAGATCGGCTCGTGAGGAAATCCAATACCAGCGGCTGTCAAGCCGGGTTAGTGCTGCGGATCCTGCATCAACAGAAGAGTTAGCACATCTCCTACGCAAGTGACGAAACTCAACAAGACAAAGAAAGTTTACCTCTCAACTTTCTCAGGGTCGCGACCGAAGTACGGTTTCCCACGAGGGGTCTCGGCCTCGGCAATTGCCATGGCCTGCAGGAAAGCCGGCGAAGGCGTAGGCTCATCGTTCAAGGGGACCGCGGAGAGCGGAGGCACGGCGATCGGCACCTCACCGACAGGGGCAGAGACTGGGGGCTCCCCCGACCTCTGTCGCTTACGGTTCTGCCGAAGTCCCTCCTCCCGAACCTCCTCCTCTGCTGCGATCGGCTCTACGTGAGGCCTCACCTCCAGAACAAGAGGTAGCGCCACCGGAGGAACTCTACTCGACTTCTTCTAGCGCAGGTGACTCAAAACTCCGGGGTTCGACATAGCAATCTCCGGCGGAGGCTCCAAGAAGCGAGGGAAGCGGACCTATGCAAAAAGGAACAATCAAACAATGGTTAGAGACATTCTCCAAGCAGGACGATCTCCAAGCAAAAGGAGATAGTAGAAAGTCATACCTGGGACCGAAAGATGTCGTGGGAAACGGAATAGCCGAGTAGACAGCCAATGGCTCTCTTTGTTAATCCGGCGAGCATCTAAGTCGTCATCCGACAAACTTCGTATCCGCTCCCAGATGACCAGAAAATCGAAAGGTAGCTCGTCGACTGCCGGAATATGGAAACCTGCAAAAGGAAGACCAAATTAGATCAGTTCAGAACATATCCGAACTAAGGGAGAGTCAAAACCCTTATTCGGATTCCTCTCCCGAAAGCCTGTGGGAACGTCCAGCTTGCCCGTGGGATTGTCACTCGTTGAGGCCTTCCAAGCACCGCCGACCCAGAACCACTTCGCCGGATCGCCCCGCACCTTGTTCGGGACCCCAAGGATCACCCGACCGGAACGGTCTTGGATATGGTTGTAACACCCCCAATCCACTCAGGGATATTACACGCCGTAAACCCTCTCCTCGAGGATCTACCAGGCTGGTAACAACATTTAACATCTCGACAATGCCTTCAAGACTATAATGACTCAGTAGACCGATTTGGTCTTTCCACAAATACATACAACTCAAATATAACTCATGCCCACGCAGGGGACAAAATACAACTACACCGTCTGCATAACGGAACAATACAAACGAGAAAATAAAGTACAACCGAACCAACACACGATGTACGGTTCCTCATGTGATTAGTATCGATCATCTTTCATCATCCTTCGTGCCGACCCCGTGTTATGCTCCAAAACCCGAATGCAAAAACAGACATCCACCCCCGAATACTCGGGGGTTAGCAAAACTCCACTGTTTTGCTAGTGCAAGAACAAAGTGCAAATACGAGCCATACAATTCACATTCCACGAATAACAATAACCAGGAATCCTCAAAGATCCAAACAAAACGAAGAGTACTTCCCGAGGCAAGAATTTGAGAAAACGTTTCAAAATCGAAATATCATAAATCAATGGAAATAATTTATAAAACGGTTTAGAATGCCATCGAGAGTTTTAATAGAAAACAATTTAGGATTATCAAATCCTACTTTTCACAATCCACAAGACAAAAGGGGTCATCGCCCCAAAGTTTACTTTCCGTAAAATAACCTTTACCAAACCGTTGGGATTTTAGCCCCAAACCCGTCAAATGACCTTTACAAAACCATTGGGATTTTAGCCCCAAAACTCATCAACTCACAGTACACAAGAACGACCACAAGGTTCGTATCCCAACATCAAAATCCACAAATAAAGGATTTAAAACAAACAACAAAATACTCTAGAGCCATCCTAGCCAAGTAGGCCAAACGAACAACTTACCTCTTACACACTTAGTCAATGCATGCAATCATGAAAACCGTTCAAAAGCACTCATTTCTGGAAATGCCAATGATCAAACCACATTTGTAAAATGCACCACAATTAACCGCGGACCCACAGCTTCGTGGATCCCTGCCGAGACCCCGTCGGATCTAACCCACAGTGGTTAAAAGCAAGCTCGCGGTCCCACGGCTTCGTGGAACCCTACCGAGACCCCGTCGGATCTAACCCGCAGTGAGCATACACACACACACGTTACTCATGCAATACTAACATGCTAAGAATGTAAGTTCATTAAGAATACTCACTAGAGATGGCCATTAACTCGACACCATTACCAAACTCTTTAAAAATACAATAACAGGATTAAATACGGAATACACGATTCCATAACTTAAACAATAGGAGTATCATCATAAAATCCTTCAACGTTCAAAACAATCAAATCATAATCAATTCTCAAAACACCGTTCACAAATCACACTCGTTTTGAAAGAAAGTCTTTAACGAGGCCAAACCGAAATCCTTTGAAACTTCATTTCAAATAACCAAACAAACACATTAAGACGACCACCGATCATCATATCCCTAAAACGAGAAAAGTATGGGCAAGGTACTTGCCTCGAATAAGAACAACGCGGAGAATCGACCGAAGTAGGTTGGCCCGAACCGACTACGAACCCGCCGACTCCACCGAACGCCAACTCACGTTCATAAACTACGAAGGACAAATAATAACAATGAAATGAATTCCATAACACGACTCAAAGCCGTTGAATTCAAAGAACGAATGACGAAAGTTCACGGATTTCCCCCAAACGGCCAAGAACACGATTCGTTCCGTCAAAACCCGAAAACGAAATTCCAAGTTGAAATATGGATATACAATCCATAGAATATGTTTAACAACATCATTTAACCATAATCGATCCATCGAAAACGGATGAAAAACGAGATCGGGGACAAATCCCCCAAAAAGTCAACTCGAAGGAAATCAAGAAATATACTTCGATTCGACGAAGAACAATGGATTAAATGATGTTAAACACAAGAATACTATCAAGATTAATCACACCCATCATGAATTAATCAACAACACGGAACGAATCGGACGAAATTGCAAAAATCCCCAAATTCACGAAATTAGGGTTCTAAGGAAGATTACCTTGATTCGCTGGATCAAAGGTTGATAACGGACGATCGATTGATGTTATGAACTCAAGGACTTCATGGATTTGTTGTTAAACAACATGGCTTCGTCGCACATGAATCACGACTCGCGGATGGAGAAGGAAGGAAATGAAAAACGAAGTGAAATGTGACTGCTCAGCCATATTTATACTGGGCCGGCCTAGCGTGCGCTAGCCTTCCCGGACTAGCGTGCGCTATCGGCCGGTATCGGCCGAGTACCCTCGGCCAGGGCCCACACGACCCGGCATCACCGACCAACCCGCCACGAACCTGCCGACCCAACTCCCGCTAGCGTGCGCTACGGCCGGATACTGCGCGCTAGCGCTTGCCCGGCTATCGATAGCCGGATCGCCGCCCGGCAGTAACGTCGCTAGCCGGCCCGGCGTGCGTCGCGCTGCCCGACTAGCGCGCGCTACGCTCGGCGTAGCGTGCGCTACTCGCCGATCTGGCCGAGTCCGTAACCTCGAAACCCATCGCCCGGGCCCGATAGCGTCGCTAGCCACCCGGCGGCGTCGCTACACTGCCGGTTAGCGCACGCAGCCTTCCGCCGTAGCGTGCGCTACGCGTTCTCGCCACCGTCCGGCCGGTGCCCGCGTCCGTCCGGGCCCCGCCACCGCCAGGCTCGACGACCCGATTTCCGAACGAACGGACGAAAAGTTCGCGGACAACATAAACGACTCGAAATGAAAGCGTAATACCATAATTAGTCATACGCGGCGAAGAAACGGGTCGAGACAACAATTACAGATACGGATACCCGTAACTTTCAAGAAATTACAAAATGGCCCAAAACGCCCGAAAATCACGATACGTGATCGAATAACCAAACCGAGGTTCACAACACGTCTAACAAAGTTAAACGGACTTGCGGGAAACTCGAAACAACAGTTTCGGACGAGATTCGCAAGAATCGAACTCAAGTGCGGAAAAGTCGCTAAAAGCACGAACTCAACGAAACGACACCGAAACGAACTCGGATGTCAAAAGTGTAGAATTAATCATTCTCGTAATGACGAAACGGTCATGAGCGAGTACGTCAAAACGGACTCCGACCGAAAAAGAAATTTACCGAAAATCGAAAATTGCGGATATTACATTCTACCCTCCTTAAAAGAAGTTTCGTCCCGAAACTTAAAACAAGTAGGGAGAAGAAATATTCCGCCAGGAAAAACTCAACGAGACACACAAGAATGCGTGACTAACGCCCAACGGCGAAATGTCACAAACAACGCAAAGGAATATACGGCGTGAAAACACGCTCCACGGCGACCAACACAACGTCGCCGTTAGGGATATAATAAAACCAACAAGTGACAAGCGTCATCAAACGGATAATATATCCAAGTCAATTATCCGACAATCACAAAACACAACGAACGAAAACCAATATGATTGACCAACCCAACGGTACATCAATCAAAACGCGAGTCAAGCGCTGAACAAACAAGGAATCCCATCGCCTACGGGCTGGAAGATCGAAAACGAAACTAATTTCCCGAATTGAAGGGAATTACGAAGGAGCCTGAATGTTCACCAATCACGGAACGAGATCAATAAAAACCGAACAATCAAACGGTCGAACCACAACGATCGAGACAACAAAATCGAAGAATCATGTTCGAATCACGAAGGATAATAAAATTCAAACAACGACTCCAAGGTTCACATCTCGACTCGAGACAATATATGATCTGGTGAAAACAACAGGATGTGCATTCCCATAAGATCCACAGGAAAGGGAATAGCAATTAAAAAGTCACAACGACAAACGAGTTATTCCGAAACAATACCACACTCGTTCGATAAACAAAAGCAAGGCGGGACAAGCTCGAAATGTCAACGAACATATATGAGTCGACAGAGTCGAATAGACTTGTGTTCCTTAGCCGTTCCACTTCGAATAATTGAACTAGTTGAACCAGATGATGTCACTCCCAAACAAGGTTCACAAGAATCGAATCAACCCGAAAAAGTAACATCGATAACCAGATCGACCCACAACAAAATCACAGCTCGTTCGGACGATGAAATCGAAATATAGAACAAGTTCATAAAGTACCAACGATCATGAACGAATCGATAGACTGGGGAAAGAGAAAATACGTAAGTCAAAATAGTACGGCATCACCTCCGACCTTGTCCACGAAATTCACAAAAACGGAAGCAAGGTAACAAGACTTTAAACAATCGACACATAACGGAACCATCACCGATGCACACGGTCATACCAAACCAAGCTCTAACAGCTCGCACATGCGCGACAACGCAGGAATCACTACGAGGCGATAATATTCAACACCAACATCCCTCTCATAGGGGCTAACACAACAAATGTGTGGAAAGCGACTCAACGCTCACACCGCCAATTCGGTCATACTCTGGAGAAAGTATCAAAATGACAACGCGAACATCACACATACATACCCAGCCCTCAAACGGGAATGGATAGGTTTTAAAAACGAAAACCTCATTTTGAAAATAATTTAGAAGAATACTGGTTGATCTTGAGTATCACCTTTCAAAAAGTATAAACGTGAAACATCGTTATCGAGACATTGGAAAAAAAACCATTTCGCATTTGATAAAAATGAGGACACTTTCTCTTAGTGAAAACTTTCAGAATATTCGACCCTCGGGTCTAAATAAAAATGTTTCTAAGACATTGAAAATATCTCAAAACATTTTGGTCCTCGAGGTAGAAAATTTTTGAAATATATTGTGGCACCTAGGATGTACCACAAGAAAATAACTCATTTGAAAAATTATGTCTCGAATTTTATTTTTCCAAGATACTCAAGGTTTTCAAAAATCCAATAGGCCAGAATGCCCAAAACTCACGCATATCGACGTTCACTAAAACAACTCCTAGCACACGCATCAAAAAGTTTAGAATCAAGACAATACATGTCTTTGAACGGAAACAAACGATAAAATACCACAGTCGAAGACCGCCTAGGATTCAGAACAAAACCACTGACCCCATTCGAGGTCTCTAAGAACCCTTCCGTACTGACTAGTGAACAAGTCGTACGTGTATAAGCACAAAGCTTCCACGAGAGAACTTGTAAAACGTGCAAATCGATTCGAAAATCATCAAAAACGAACAAAAACAACAATAAAAAGACATCACAAGCGACGACACTCCTCGTATAAATCAAATACGAGAGTCGACTAAATACATATCGTGAAACCAAAATCCACATAAGGATTTCACCACTTAACAAATAATCATAAAAATAGCTCGTGTCACACGAGGCACAACACAAAGAAGGGAGACTTACTTCCGCAGGTCGCACGAAGATGATGATCGCCCCACGATACTAATCACGACCAACAAACTCAAACGACGCGTCGCGACACGACTCGGTCAGATAAAATCCGACGAAACAAGACTCAAACAACACGACTTGACCCGACAGCCTAGGTTTTCCTCAACCTAAGCTCTAATACCATTTATGTAACACCCCCAATCCACTCAGGGATATTACACGCCGTAAACCCTCTCCTCGAGGATCTACCAGGCTGGTAACAACATTTAACATCTCGACAATGCCTTCAAGACTACAATGACTCAGTAGACCGATTTGGTCTTTCCACAAATACATACAACTCAAATATAACTCATGCCCACGCAGGGGACAAAATACAACTACACCGCATAACGGAACAATACAATGGAAAATAAAGTACAACTGAACCAACACACGATGTACGGTTCCTCATGTGATTAGTATCGATCATCTTTCATCATCCTTCGTGCCGACCCCGTGTTATGCTCCAAAACCCGAATGCAAAAACAGACATCCACCCCGAATACTCGGGTTAGCAAACTCCACCGTTTTGCTAGTGCAAGAACAAAGTGCAAATACGAGCCATACAATTCACATTCCACGAATAACAATAACTGTGAATCCTCAAAGATCCAAACAAAACGAAGAGTACTTCGAGGCAAGAATTTGAGAAAACCTTTCAAAATCGAAATATCATAAATCAATGGAAATAATTTATAAAACGGTTTAGAATGCCATCGAGAGTTTTAATAGAAAACAATTTAGGATTATCAAATCCTACTTTTCACAATCCACAAGACAAAAGGGGTCATCGCCCCAAAGTTTACTTTCCGTAAAATAACCTTTACCAAACCGTTGGGATTTTAGCCCCAAACCCGTCAAATGACCTTTATAAAACCATTGGGATTTTAGCCCCAAAACTCATCAACTCACAGTACACAAGAACAACCACAAGGTTCGTATCCCAACATCAAAATCCACAAATAAAGGATTTAAAACAAACAACAAAATACTCTAGAGCCATCCTAGCCAAGTAGGCCAAACGAACAACTTACCTCTTACACACTTAGTCAATGCATGCAATCATGAAAACCGTTCAAAAGCACTCATTTCCGGAAATGCCAATGATCAAACCACATTTGTAAAAATGCACCACAATTAACCGCGGACCCACAGCTTCGTGGATCCCTGCCGAGACCCCGTCGGATCTAACCCACAGTGGTTAAAAGCAAGCTCGCGGTCCCACAGCTTCGTGGAACCCTACCGAGACCCCGTCGGATCTAACCCGCAGTGAGCATACACACACACACGTTACTCATGCAATACTAACATGCTAAGAATGTAAGTTCATTAAGAATACTCACTAGAGATGGCCATTAACTCGACACCATTACCAAACTCTTCAAAAATACAATAACAGGATTAAATACGGAATACACGATTCCATAACTTAAACAATAGGAGTATCATCATAAAATCCTTCAACGTTCAAAACAATCAAATCATAATCAATTCTCAAAACACCGTTCACAAATCACACTCGTTTTGAAAGAAAGCCTTTAACGAGGCCAAATCAAATCCTTTGAAACTTCATTTCAAATAACCAAACAAACACATTAAGACGACCACCGATCATCATATCCCTAAAACGAGAAAAGTATGGGCAAGGTACTTGCCTCGAATAAGAACAACGCGGAGAATCGACCGAGTAGGTTGGCCCGAACCGACTACGAACCCGCCGACTCCACCGAACGCCAACTCACGTTCATAAACTACGAAGGACAAATAATAACAATGAAATGAATTCCATAACACGACTCAAAGCCGTTGAATTCAAAGAACGAATGACGAAAGTTCACGGATTTCCCCAAACGGCCAAGAACACGATTCGTTCGTCAAAAACCCAAAACGAAAATACAAGTTGAAATATGGATATACAATCCATAGAATATGTTTAACAACATCATTTAACCATAATCGATCCATCGAAAACGGATGAAAAACGAGATCGGGGACAAATCCCCCAAAAAGTCAACTCGAAGGAAATCAAGAAATATACTTCGATTCGACGAAGAACAATGGATTAAATGATGTTAAACACAAGAATACTATCAAGATTAATCACACCCATCATGAATTAATCAACAACACGGAACGAATCGGACGAAATTGCAAAAATCCCCAAATTCACGAAATTAGGGTTCTAAGGAAGATTACCTTGATTCATTGGATCAAAGGTTGATAACGGACGATCGATTGATGTTATGAACTCAAGGACTTCATGGATTTGTTGTTAAACAACATGGCTTCGTCGCACATGAATCGCCACTCGCGGATGGAGAAGGAAGGAAATGAAAAACGAAGTGAAATGTGACTGCTCAGCCATATTTATACTGGGCCGGCCTAGCGCGTCGCTAGCCTTCCCGGACTAGCGTGCGCTATCGCCGCAGACGGCCGAGTACTCGGCCAGTGGCCCACACGACCCGGCATCACCGACCAACCCCGCCGACCAACTGCCGACCCAACTCCGCTAGCGTGCGCCATACGGATGCTGCGCGCTTAGCCGACTTGCCCAAGAGCCATCGGATCGAATCGCCCGGCCAGTAACGACGCTAGCCGGCCGACAGCGGCGCTACGCCGCCGACTAGCGCGCGCTACGCCGCGTAGCGTGCGCTACTCCGCCGATCCCGACCGAGTCCGTAACCTCGTAAACCCCATCGCCTGTGCCCGAGAACAGACGCTTAAGCCACCCGGCACAGGCGCTACACTGCCGGCGTTAGCGCAGCCTTCCGGCCAGAAGCGTGCGCTTACGCGGTTCGCGCACCGTCTGGCCGGTGCCTGCAATCGTCCGCGCCCCGCCACCGTCCGGCCGATCCGCCACCGCCAGGCTCGACGACCCGATTTCCAAACGTACGGAACGAACTCGACGAAAAGTTCGCGGACAACATAAACGACTCGAAATGAAAGCGTAATACCATAATTAGTCATACGCGACGAAGAAACGGGTCGAGACAACAATTACAGATACGGATACCCGTAACTTTCAAGAAATTACAAAATGGCCCAAAACGCCCGGAAATCACGATACGTGATCGAATAACCAAACCGAAGTTCACAACACGTCTAACAAAGTTAAACGGACTTGCGGGAAACTCAAACAACAGCTTTGACGAGATTCGCAAGAATCGAACTCAAGTGCGGAAAAGTCGCTAAAAAGCACAGAACTCAACGAAACGACACCGAAACGAACTCGGATGTCAAAAAGTGTAGAATTAATCATTCTCAGAATGACGAAACGGTCATGAGCGAGTCGTCAAAACGGACTCCGACCGAAAAAAGAAATTTACCGAAAATCGAAAATTGCGGATATTACAATGGTAGCCTCCGACCGACCCCTTCTGAACTGTTAACTTGAACAGGTGGTTCATCTCCATTGGCGAATGAAGGTGGTACATTCTGTGACCGCCAAACAAGGTGAGGGCACAGACGATCTGGATCCAGGCGCCACGTTCCATGCAACCAGCAAATGGGAGACGGCGAACGACAGAGGGAACCACAGCCCGGCCTTCATAATTGCCTCATTCACGGCGACCATACCCTCCGGAGGTTAGTCGGCCTGCTCGTTCTCCGCCGGCACAAAAAGATCCACATCTGAGGGGACATGATACCTCGCCATCCAGACGGCTAGGTCCTTTCTGGTCGCTGAGCTCCTGATCTGGCCGAGGGACCACGGAGAGCGTTGCACAGCCCGAAACAGCGACCGCTCAGCAGATTGATAGGGATGAGCGATCAAGTACTCCCAGTAATCGAATTTGGGAGACAGACCGGCCAACCTCTCCATGACTTCAGCGAAGGCCAAATAGGCTTGGCCAAAGGCGCTATGCTGCTCCCAATACGCCTTCACCACCATATCCTTCTCCGCCAACAAACGCTTCTGCTCAGCCGCCGCCTCCCTGGCAGCGTCGGCCTCGTTGAATAATGCCTCGACTTCCGCAGGATTAATACCAGCGCGGATAGCCTCGGCGGCCGTCTCCATATGGTATTCTGCGGAGGATCCTCCCCGGACAGTCGAAGTCCCGGTGGCAGAGGCGGTGTCCATTCTAGACGATGAAGGTACTCCAGACATTCTCGAAACAAGAAGAGGAGAAAAGGAGTGTTTCTTACCGAGGGTTGAGTCGATCGACGATCGGCAGTCAAAGCTTCATAAAATTCTTCAGCAATATCCTTCTTCTTCGATGAAATCGCATAAGGTTCTTAACAACTGCAGCCCAGCCCCTTTTTATAGAAGAAGGCAGGGGATTCCATGCAAATAAGGAGAATCTCGGGGGCTGAAGTGCAACCATCGCAATTAATGCTCCCTTGAAACCCGCATACGCATCGTTTCAAGGACACGCCAGACGAGGAGTCATAACTAACCGTCGATCTCCCCCAACAGGAACCCGACACGTGCCCCGTAGACCTTTCCACGACCACTGTCATTTCCCGCTCATTTCAGCGACCGACCTGGTCGTCCATATTCAAAATCACTCCGCTCAAAGACGATCGCCAGTTCCGTAAAATGCAGAGTCACTCATCAAAGTTAAGCGATCGCCAGTAAAACCACCTCACCCCACGTTTCCAACATCGGTGCGAGCTGCGAGGGCAATTGTTGTGCGGCGATTTATACGCCTCGACGGCGATCGGTATAAGGGCTGAGCGACCGAGTTCATGACCAAAGGAGCTACGGCGAACTTGCCTAAACAATTTAACAGTCCACTTTCGAACATCTAACGATCGACTCCCAAGGCGATCGCCTTTCGGCGCCCAACGATCGACTCTGTTGCCCGACCTAGGACGACCGACTTGTGCCACGAACAAGGCCATCGTCCGTCAAAGTTTACGAAGACTGGATCACAAAGCAAGGACCCATGTGCAGATCCGTAAAAAGCGCTGCAGAACATGGATCATTGACTCCAGCCCATCAGCAGCTGTCAGTGACAAGGACGACCTCACCTACAGACAAACCCGCTGAAAGGTCTTAAGTAGGGCCTCCCATGACAGCAACTCAGCCGCGTGTTGGCCTCTCATTGGTTCGCACTTCTCGCAGCCAGCAACTCCTGCGGACTTTAGGGAGACCAACCCATATGCTAAAGACGATCGCCCGCTTATTATAATACTACAGAGGCGATCGCCCAGCAACTCACAGTCCTATAAATAGAGAACCTACAGCAACTGGAAAAAGGTTCCTCTCAGTTCCCCTCACGTCAGGAAAACGTTCACAGACTTTCCTCTCTGAAAATACAGACATACGAACACACTTTCAGACTCTCGGCTTTCTCTCTTGAATCTATCTCAGGATTTCTCTCTCAGCACCTCTCAACCAGAAGACGGTCGGCAGAGGCAAGAACTCCCTGCAGCACAGATTCGAAGAGACTCGCAAGACCAGGAGCTCAGACTTCCAGCTAATACACACTGTGAGAGACCGTCGATTTCTCACAGTCGTCACAGCACCCCATCATTGTTACAAGAACTCACAGAGCATCATATCTGGTTCTTATGGCAATCTTCTCGCTCAATAGCTAAGATAACTAGGGTCTTTACACTCATTGTAATGGTACTCTAATATTAATATTTGTACTCCAAAGTATTTGTATTAATAATATCTCGCGAGAGCATTCAAGCCCGGGACTAACAACCCCGGAAAATCTTGTGTTATTTACTTTCCCCACGGAAGTGCTCTCGCATTTGTTTGTTACTCAACCATTCCAGCAACATCATCTCTGGATAATATTTTGGGTAACAACAGGTATGATTACATATCATCCCTTTTCTTCGTTTTATATTCGTATATACGTATCATGATCGATCCTGTTCAAGGATTCATGTTACGCTTGTGTTTTTCGATTCCGCTGCGCCTTCGTTTTTGGTATGCGAATCCGAACACTAACTCGAGGACAGTCTCGTCCAAATCCGGATGCTCCTCCCTCGCCATCTCTATCAACATCCTCTCATACTCCTCCATCACTTCTCCTAATTAAGTGGGAACAAAAAAAGTAACTGAATATTAATAAAGCTCAGAGGTAAAGACTAATAGCACTATTAAAATAGTTAGGATTTATTTACAACTTACAACTCTATTCGGATAGTTCGGATATGTCTTCTGAGTCATGTAGACAAAGGAATTCGCCACATTTTCATCAGAAGTGGTCTCGCTCGAAACTCTCGCCAACGACCACGAACCTAGGTTGTGGTTGTAATATCCGGATTTATTACTGTGTATTTCATCTGTATTCGAACCCTGTATTATTCGGATTTGTAGTCTTGATTATTGGAGTATCACATTTCTTGCAATGGCATATTTGTACATAAGTATAGCAACATGCAAATTTTCTCATGCAAACTCGTGATAGCGCACGCTAAGAATGTAGTTTAACGTGCGCTATCGGCTACTACTAGCGCACGTTACGTATGTAGGAGTTGCGTGCGCTAGACACTGAATTATTGAGCTGGGTGGATAGCACATGCGCCAGCCGGCACATGGGTCCGGATAAGATTCCCGCGGACGAACCTGGACAGATTTGGAGTCAACGCTTATTAGCGTGCGCTAAGTATGTATTGTAGCGTGCACTAACTAGCTAAAGTGCAGAATATTATAAATGAGATAACAACCCGTTTTGGCTTACATTTCCTTTGTCCATTCTTCATTCTTGAGAGGCCAGAGAGCAATAATTATCCTTCTAACACACTTAGAACTCATCTTCTTGATTCTTGAATATTGGATATTACTTGTGAGTGATCATTGAAGAGAAGAAACACCTTGGAGTGGCATATAACCAACCGGAGTCGGATTCTACCTTGCAGTTCAGTAATTTCATCATATTAAGGTATGCTCAATCTATCTCCAGCCTTAGATTTGGATTCTAAGGAATTAGATGATCATGTTAACGAGATATTGAATCTCATTAGTGAATTATTCAACAAACATCATGTTTAGAAGATGGGAATGTCTATGCTTATGATATTATTGTTGGAACCTTGTAGTGGGAATCCTAATACTTCAAATGATGAGAGAAACATTCTGAAGTTGGTTATCCGTATGATTTATTTTATCTTTGTGATCATGAATTGGAGGTGATATTATTTTCGGTTATAAGAACTTAAAGGAAGAATCATCTTAAAAAATATTCTTTCGTATAAGTTGGAATTGTTAGTTCACCTCAAGATGAAGCCTGAATGTGTATAATGATAGTAGAAACTGATACATCAACCGGAGATCACCAAACTTCGCATGAGAATTGTAATTAAGACGGATTATGGTGTTATGATGATTATACGTATACTTGCACCTCGAAGTTGTTATTATCCATGAGATCATTCATAAAGGTTATGAATATAACATGAAGTCGGATAACAAACATTAATCAATGAGGAATTCGCTTACTTCATCACCATTTGTATAATCTACTGCCCTCCAGTGAACTGCCATGCACGTTTAGCGTGCGCTAAGCTACGTGAATTAGCGTGCGCTATCGAGTACGTTTAACGTACGCCACATTTGGAACTTAGCGTGCGTTAAGTCATCAGGCGAGTCAGTCAGCTGATCAGTGAGGCACTGACCATGCCTGGTTAGCGTACGCTAAACTGTGTGTACTGCGTGCGCTAACGAGTAGCATTAACGTACGCTACATAGGATTCGTAGCGTGCGTTAAGCGATCCAGACAGATTGCATATTAAGGACTTCCTACAGTAATTTTTGAATTGTTAGACGTTCGTACGGCATGAGATGAATTCTATGCTATTTCTTTTGTTAAGGTTCGAGCTTAACACGTGATTGATCGAAGGGGACGACCTTCTAGTATTTTGATATTCGTGGAAGTTTTATTCTTGTCAACGAACCGAGGCAAGTACTCTAATTAGAATTCTTTATATTATGACAGTTATGATGTGATTGTATTGTGTAAATGTGTTGTGATTATATGTCTACCATGCGTTTATCCGACGGGAATCATCATGGGAATCTATAGCTGTGTGCGCTGGATCGTTTGACAGGTAGTTCCACCATGTGTTGGTCCGACGGGATCATCATGGGAATCTATAGCTGTGTGCGCTGGATCGTTGGAATACCATCAGTATGTTGAAACTGTTATGATATGATATGTATTGTTGATATTTCTCGTTGGAGAAACTTGTTATGATATAATTGTCGGTTATATCACTGTTGTACGATTATTGTACTTGTACTAGCATCGTTGTGCTAACCCCTTCGGGGGTGAACATTTGTGTATGTTCAGGATCCAGGAGAGCTGGGAAACAACCACTGGAGATGCATGACGACGAGGGTGCAGAGTGATGTTCCTAGGGTTTTATTATGTCATTGTGTGTTGGTTATTTCAATAAGTACTCGAGTACGTCGTCAGTTTATGATGTTTGGATTTTGGTGATGTATTAATAACCCTTCATTATATATTTGTATTCTCAGTATTGAACCAGACTGTTGTATTTTATTTCAATGATTTGGTAAGTTGATATCTGTTATTGTCATTTTATTTCCACAGCCTTGTAAATTCTTATGTAAAGGATTTACGGCGCTGTAATATTCCTGAATATATCGGGGGTGTTACAGAATATGGTATCAGAGCTAAGATTATGGATATCTTGGCCATTGGGTTAAAATAGGGGTCATTTACGTCTTTTGAGGTAACCGGCCGTGAATGACATCACTGTACTGCCTACGTATTCATGTGAACGGTGGTTGTAAGTTCCTAAACTCTATCTCGTTCTTTACATGTTGTACCTCTTTATACTTGAACATTAGAACGATTTTGTTTCCTGTATATTGAGTATTTGTGCTTACAGTATGTTGAGAGGCGGACGTGGACGTGGTCGCGGTCATGGACGCGGACGAAGAAATGCTGAAAGGGAAGCATCGCCTTCTAATCAGGCCAGTCATAGCTTAGGCGAGCCGCAACGATCCATCAATAACGAACCGGAACCTGCTGTACCAGAAATCCTTCGTCATGTTGTGAACCAGATGACTCAGTTCGCTCAGGTCGTGGACCGAATGCAAGTGGTGGCGGGATTTCAGCAGGGAGATGGACAACAAAGGATTCCAGAAATGGGAAATCGAGGTGACCGATGGTTACAAGAGGTGGCGAAGATGCAACCACCCAAATTTGACGCTTTTCCAAAACTCCCACATGGGACCATTGGTTGAAGGAACTGGAGAAAATCTTTGCTGGAATTAACTGCCCAGATGACCGGAGAGCCTCTATCGCTCAATACTTTCTGATAGGGGAAGCATCCGAGTGGTGGGAAGCTATCCTACCTGCAGATCATGATGCCGATTGGACGAAATTTAAAATGATGATGGAAGCTCAGTACTGCCCTCGTCCTGTGAGGGAAGCCAAAGTTCGGGAGTTTTTCTCCGCTCAGCCATCAGACGAACCCATATCCCAGACCATTAAGACGTTTAATCAGCAGTTAGCATTTGTTCGACATCTGGTCAGAACAGATGCAGAGATGATGATTCACTTTGAAATGAGGATGAAACCAGAAATCCAGAGGTACATGTCCGGTTTTGAATGTACCACTCTCCGCCAATACCAAGATAAGGCGTTGGCTTACGAAATTAAAGAAGCAGCAATGGAGAAGTTTATGGAGTCGAAGAAATAGAAAGTATCTGGTACTTTTACAGAGCACAAGAGCAGTGGGCCCCGCAAGGCCCAGTCTTCTTTTCATTCTTTCAAGAAACCTCCGCACCCATCTAAGAGCGGAAAGAATTTCGGAACAATGTCAGCTACGACGGATACAGCTAGGAAGTGCTTTAACTATGGTCGCCCAGGCCACCTTTGGCGTGATTGTTTGTGCACTCCAGTTACATGTTTTGATTGCGGACAGGAAGGGCACCGTGCGACGTTTTGCAAGGATGCCACCAAGTACAATGGAACCCATTCATCGCAGCCAGTTCAGAAGGAAGCTAGTATCCAACAGACGCAGCAAAGTGTTCAGATGCCTCAAAATTTTGGCCGCGGACGAGGCAGAGGACAATGGGACCGAAAGGGGACATCGAGTGCCGGATATGTTCCCCCACGTCTGTACGAGATGAGGAGGACAGACGATCGATGTCTTGCTGCATCGTGCACCGCCCAGATCCTTTCCCAGCCAGTTAGCGTTTTATTCGATACAGGAGCTACACATTCTTTTATATCCTTGTCTTGTATAAATCGTTTGAATATTTCTGGTTTTCATACTTGTGAACCTTATGTTGTTGGTTTACCGAGTGGAGAGAGTATTGTTGGGAACTTAGAGACTAGAGATTTTCCTGTGTCATTTGGGGGCAGAGAGTGGCTGTCAAATCTAATTGTAATAGAAATGCAAGGAGACGACCTGATACTCGGAGATGATTGGCTTAATCGTTATGGAGCTATTTTAAACTACCGAAGGAGGAACATTTCGCTGATCGATGATGATGGCTCCGAAGTACTGTTTGAAGGATGGAAACCAGGAAGCTTAGGAAAGTTGATCAAGGCGATGAAAGTTGTCAAATTGTTGAAACATGGCTGTACCGGATACTGGTGCTATGCAATGAAGAGAGAAGACAAAATTATGGAACTTTCATCCATTCCTGTTGTTAACGAATTTCCAGATGTATTTCCTGACGAGTTACCTGGACTACCTCCACGAAGGGATGTAGAATTTACCATTGAGCTGGAACCCGGAGCTACACTAATTTCTAAGGCGCCGTATCGTATGACACCTACTGAGATGTATGAACTGAAAAAGCAGCTGGAGGAGTTACTGGACAAAGGCTATATTCAGCCAAGCATTTCACCCTGGGGAGCACCAGTTCTTTTTGTCCGAAAGAAGGATGGATCGCTTCGACTGTGTATCGACTATCGAGAGTTGAACAAGATGACGATTAAGAACAAGTATCCGTTGCCATGGATTGATGATTTGTTTGACCAGTTGCAAGGAGCAACAATATTTTCTAAAATCGATCTGAGATCAGGATACCATCAGCTGAGGATTAAGGAATCTGATGTCCCAAAGTCAGCATTCAGAACTCGCTATGGACATTATGAGTTTGTAGTGATGCTGTTTTGTCTCACTAATGCACCTGCTGTATTCATTCAATTGATGAACCGAGTGTTCATCGAATATTTGGATAAATTTGTGGTCGTGTTCATTGATGACATTCTGGTGTATTCTAAGAGCCCGGAAAAACATGCGCAGCATTTGCGGATTGTATTGGAACTTTTGAGAAGCGAGCAATTGTATGCCAAACTTTCTAAGTGTGAATTCTGTCTAAAGGAAGTAATGTTCCTCGGCCATGTGGTATCAGCTAAAGGAGTCCAAGTAGATCCTCAGAAGATCGAAGCAATTATGGATTGGAAGCCTCCAAAGAACGTGAAAGAAGTCCGAAGCTTCTTTGGACTTGCTGGATATTATCGTCGATTCGTGGAAGGGTTTTCAAAAATCTCCTGCCCACTTACTCGACTCCTGCAGAAAACTCAAAAGTTTGAGTGGAACGAGTCGTGTCAGACTAGTTTTGATGAATTGAAGAAGAGATTGACGACAGCACTAATTTTATCACTTCCACAGGGGGCTGGAGGATTTATAGTTTACAGTGATACTTTGAACCAAGGACTCGGATGCGTCACTACTACAAAAATAAGCAAAGAGACCCTTAATAAAAGACTTGTTGGTTAAGATAACGGGTCTGTTTGATATAAGAGACCTACTATTAGAAATAACAGGTCTCTTATATGCCAAATGGGCCCACCATATTTTTATGAGTAAAATAAGAGATCTATTGTTTGATGTAACAGGTCTCTCATGTGTAAGAAAAGAGACCCGTTGTTTGATTTAACGGGTCTTTAATGTGTGAAACGGAAAAAAGACCGATTGTCTAAATTAATGGGTCTCTTACTCAGCCACACACCATAAAAAGAAAATCTCATAAAAAAAAAATCTCATAGCGTTCGAATTTTTTTTCTACTTCACACACACAAAATCTATCTCTCTCCGCCGCCTCCTCTCTCTGCTGCACTCCCTCTCTCTTCTCAGTCCAAATTCAAAACATACACATATACGCACTTGATTAACTGGCAAATCCGTTGAAGGGTGGTTGATCATAGTTCTATCAGCTAAAATGGGTATTTTGATCCTGTTGTCCGAATCCTAGTTTATCCTGGTGAATTCCTCATGTTCTGTTTCTGGCTAGCCGAGATAAAGATCGATTTATCTAGATCGGATCGTAGCAAGGTCTTGAAGAGCCTCTTGTTTGTTAGTGATTGATGTCAGAAGAGGGAACTTCTTCTTTCTTATTAGTTCCGGTAGGCTCCTTGGCTTTCGAGAATTCGGCCCAAGTAGTGCTTCACTAACAGAGTCTTCCAGAGAGGAAGGGAAGGGGAATTTACCATTTCATTACCATACGAGATTAGGTGAGTTCCGATTTTATTTTTATTTTTAATTGAGCTAGCAATGTTGAAAATTCAGGTTTCATTTTTCTAATGTTGGTTTGTGATAATTTTTGTGGACTGATTTGGATTTGACACTGTTCAGCTATACAGGCTGAATATGATGTTTGAAATGGGTGCTACGGATTCAAGCCATATCCTGGATTTGGTGTTTGCATTAATTTTTTGTTGTGGGGTTTTTGGATGAGAAGAACGATGTACGATGTTTTAATGTTAGATCAGGAAACATGGGACCGAGTTTGTGTGATTCTGGTGTTTGATGACTATCAAGGTATGAGAAAATATGAGAAAATTGAAGTTGGTGCGCTCTTTTAGAAGAAAACACTTCATTTTCGTTGTTGCTAATTGCCATATCAGTTTTTACTTCTGCATCTTTTATTATACAGTTGAAGAATCCATCTCATCCTAGCCGTGGCGTTCCCACTGCTATTAATTGCCTTGCAGCCTATGGTAAGATCTTCATTTGTTCAAGCAGATGGGTTTAAGTTGCTCATTCGCCTCATTTTTCCAGCATCCACTCAACAATCCATCCAGGTAACTGCATTTCAGCATTTTCTATGTGGGAAAATATTACACTTTATAATACTAATGCATGTATCAAATTCTATTAAGTATGAAGTTTATCGCAGTATACTTATTAATCCTCTATTCATGTGCAGCTAGTATTGGCTTTTTAATTGCAATATCTAATCTTTAACTTTTCGTTTTAACTTTGAAACAGCTCCTCTATGAGACCTGCTTTTGTGTATGGCTCCTTTCGTACTATGAACCTGCAATCGAGTACTTGGCCACTTCTATATCCTTGCCACGGTTGATATAAGTTGTTAAAGGATCCACAAAGGAAATTTTATTAAATGGAAATTTTTTGGTGCCTACCCATTTACATTTGCATCATGGTTTGCCTCCTCATTATTGGCTGTACCTGTATTATCAGTTTATACACACCAGGAGTCCTTCATGGAAATTTTATTAAGATGGAATATCCCTCTGAGAATGACTTTCGATCAACTTATGCACGTTGTCAGGGTAGTTATCTTGACTCTGAAGAATTTGCTGCACAAAGGGACATTTGGTGTTCAGATGGTAGACCTGGGATTGCCGCAGCTTGTTCAGAATTTAAAAGCTCAGGCATGGAGTGACGAGGTGAGAAAATACTTTCCTAGGATCCCTTATATTTGTTATTTATTTCTTGCATAAATTGAGTAAATGTAAACAGGATATCACAGAGTAGGGATTATTATTATAATAACTAATTATTAGGAAGAATACAACCAATAAGCTATTTACCTTAATTTAGATGGGCACAATGCCTTTAAATTATTTTTTGTCCTAAGCAACTAATACAGTTTTGATATTCCTTTTCTCCATTTAAATGTAAGTATGTAATATCTATAAGAATGAACATCGTAAGTGTTTATTCGCGGACTACTTTTCTAATATTTTCTGGCGCAAAATTGGTAGTTTGTTGGGTTTTGCTGCAGATCTCAAGGGTCCTGATCATAGTTTTGGACATCCTCTGATCCTAGGACACTTGCTGTTGCTTGCTATGATCTCTCACAGTTCATTCAGTACCATCCATCCTGCTGGTCGTATAATTGTGACCGACCTCAAAGCAAAAGAGCGCGTGATGAAATTGATGAACCATGAGAATGCAGAGGTTACTAAAAATGCATTGATCTGCATCCAGAGGTATTATAATCCAAACTCGAAAGCTGATGTTTCCTTTAAATTCTTTCTCAGGCATCTGAATTCTTGTTTTCCAATCATCCTTATGATCAGAAAGTTCACTATTTTTTTCCATTAATTCATTTACTGCAACATTTCCACCTCTTATTTGAAAATCATCCGTTTGTAACTCTTTTTCTCGAGAGTTGTTAACATTTTGTATAATCAGATGATAAAAGCTCCAGGTGCAAATTCTTCAAATGAGTTTGCCTTCGTCAGATATCTAAGCATTTTTTATTATTTTATGTTTGTTGTATGTCGGGCTTCCCATTTATATCTCGGTGAACAACTAGTAAACAAGTAGATGTCGGTAAAAAGAGGTTCCACACTTGCTGAAAAATCGGCCTGAAATAAAGCGATTCAGTATTTATTGGACTAATCTTGTAGTATCTCTTAAGTGAAAGAGCTGAAAACTTGCGATAGAGAGACGGATTCCTACAGAAAAGATCATATGATTATAATCAGTAGTAAACAAGTAGTTGTGGATAGACAAGTTTTTCTGAACTTGTGCTGTTGGCCTTTAAGAATAGGTTGATGGATAATCTGATCAGTGTTTATTGGTTCAATTTCACATTCATATTAATTGGTGTTAAATTTTGAGTATAACTTCATAATTGCTCGATACTTGATCGATTTTTCACATTAAAATGTTTATGAATATTTGATCAATTGATGGACTTTTGTTAACTTGCAGACATTTGATATGGAAAAACCTTATTCGAAGGATGACATCGGTCACGAAGGATGACATCGGTCACGAACGAAGACGTTGAACTCGATATCTTTAGTAGTCAATTAATGTTGTGAATGATAAGATTTTGGAGCATTATTTTTATCATTTTTATGTTTTTTGAGATTACAACTTATGTGAAGTTTGTATGACTTTGGAGATTATAGTTAGAGAATTTTTTTTGTGTTCTTTTTATGTTTTGGAGACTATATTGTATAAATTATTGGGGTGCATTTTTATTTTTTCTAGTGTAAATAATCACAGATTATCAAGTAGGTTTATGCTGATATTTTAAAAAAAAAAATGATAAGAGACCCGTTAGGTATGCAAACGGCTCTCTCAAGTTTTATAATAAAAATATTTAAAAATTCAAAGAGACCCGTTAGGTGGAAAATCGGCTCTCTCAGGTTTTATAATAAAAAATATTAAAAAAATCAAAGAGACATGTCACATGTGAAAACAGCTCTCTTATGCTTTACATAATAAACATTAAAAAATTCAAAGAGACCCCATATCTCTAATAACCGGTCTCTTACCCTTTTAAACAATTTTTCGAAGTAATTACCTAACAGACCTAATTTCTATAATAACGGGTCTCTTTTGTCTGAAAAAGAGACCCCCTCTAATGAAGCGGTCTCTTTATCAAAGAGACCCCTGAAATAGAGACCCGTCCAGAGGCGGTCTCTTAGCCTTATATGGACGGGTCTCTTTGCCTATTTTTGTAGTAGTGCGTATTGATGCAGAATGATAAGGTGATCACTTATGCTTCACGACAGCTGAAACCTTATGAAATGAATTACCCAACCCATGATTTAGAGCTGGCAGCAGTAATTTTTGCTTTGAAGATCTGGAGGCATTATCTGTACGGGACTCACTGTCAGATCTTTACGGATCACAAGAGTCTCAAATACATCTTCAGTCAGAAAGAGTTGAATATGCGGCAAAGAAGATGGTTAGAACTGATTAAGGACTATAACTTGGAGATTTTGTATCATCCAGGCAAAGTGAATGTAGTGACCGACGCACTCAGCCGCAAGCCTGTTTCTATTCAGATGCTGGAGACGCTGACCTCCCAACTTAGCCTTCAACGAGAGATGATTCGAGAAGGAATTGAAGTGTGGTTACAAAGAGTCCAAGGACAACTGTGCGTGATGGAAATAACTTCATCATTAACCGAAGAAATCAAATCTAGACAGGCAGATGATCCTCTGATGATTCGGTTACTGATGAAGTGATCAAGGGGAAGGCCCCCGGATTCTTAATTCATGATGATGGAGTTTTGAGATTTCAGAACCGACTATGCGTTCCCGATATCGATGTTCTGAAACAGACAATTATGAAGGAAGCTCACAATTCGCCCTATTCTATCCACCTGGGCACCAGTAAGATGTATAAGGACTTGAAGCAAAATTTCTGGTGGGGAAACATAAAGAAAGATGTAGCGGACTATGTTTCGAAATGCTTGACTTGTCAGCAGGTTAAGATCGAGCATAAACAGCCTGCCGGAATGTTGAAGCCGCTCCCGATTCCTGAATGGAAGTGGGAGGATATATCGATGGACTTTATTACTAGTATGCCGAGAACAAAGATAAGAATGAACATGATTTGGGTGATAGTTGATCGTCGAACCAAATCAGCTCATTTTCTAAGCATTAAGGATACGTGGGGACTAGAGAGATTGGCACGAGTATTTATTTCGGAGATAGTTCGACTGCATGGTACACCGAAGACCATTATTTCTGATCGAGACGGCCGTTTTGTGTCTCACTTTTGGAAAGCAGTTCATAAGGCTTTGGAGACCGAATTAAACTTCAGTACAGCTTATCACCCGCAGACTGACGGACAGTCCGAGAGGACCATTCAAATGGTGGAAGATATACTGAGGGCTTGTGCCTTAGATGGGTCAACTGATTGGGAAGTTCATCTACCGTTGATTGAATTTACTTACAACAATAGTTGGCATGCTTCCATTAAGATGGCACCGTTTGAGGTATTATATGGGAGAAGATGCAGATCGCCTCTATGTTGGGACGATTCATCAGACTTGATCGGGACGGAACCAGAGCTGATCGTACAGACTCGAGATAAGATAGCCTTAATTCGTGAAAGACTGTTGACCGCCCAGAGTCGACAGGAATCTTATGCAGACGTACGCCGTCGCCCTTTAGAGATCAATACTGGAGACCACGTACTTTTAAAGGTTTCTCTTACTCGGGGAATCTTTCGTTTTGGAAGAAGGGGAAAGCTGAGTCCGACATATATCGGACCGTTCGAGATCCTTGAGAGAGTTGGAGAGTTGGCATACAAATTGGCATTGCCACCGTCATTGTACCATGTTCATAACGTGTTCCACGTATCCCAGTTACGAAAATATATACCAGATCCAAGTCATGTAATTGATTTCGACGAGATCGAAGTCGCTCATGATGGGACATTTGAAGAAAGACCGGTCAATATACTCGAGAGTCGAGTTAAGCAGTTGAGGAACAAACCAATCGTTTTGGTCAAAGTTCAATGGTCACGTCACGGAGTGGAAGAAGCCACATGGGAAACGGAAGATGGCATGAAGTCCAGATATCCCGAGTTATTTTCGTCTTGAGTTTCGGGATGAAACTCTTTTTTAGTAGGAGAGTATGTAATATCTGGATTTATTACTGTGTATTTCATCAGTATTCGAACCCTGTATTATTCGAATTAGTAGTCTTGATTATTGGAGTATCACATTTCTTGCAATGGCATCTTTGTACATAAGTATAGCAACATGCAAATTTTCTCATGCAAACTCGTGATAGCGCACGCTAAGAATGTAGTTTAACGCGCGCTATCGGCTACTACTAGCGCACATTACGTATGTAGGAGTTGCGTGCGCTGGACACTGAATTATTGAGCTGGGCGGCTAGCACATGCGTCAGCCGGCACATGGGTCCGGATAAGATTCCCGCGGACGAACCTGGACAGATTTAGAGTCAACGCTTATTAGCGTGCGCTAAGTATGTATTGTAGCGTGCGCTAATTAGCTAAAGTGCAGAATATTATAAATGAGACAACAACCCGTTTTGGCTTACATTTCCTTTGTCCATTCTTCATTCTTGAGAGGCCAGAGAGAAATAATTATCCTTCTAACACACTTAGAACTCATCATCTTGATTCTTGAATATTGGATATTACTTGTCAGTGATCATTGAAGAGAAGTAACACCTTGGAGTGGCATATAACCAACCGGAGTCGGATTCTACCTTGCGGTTCAGTAATTTCGTCATATTAAGGTATGTTCAATATATCTCCAGCCTTAGATTTGGATTCTAAGGAATTAGATGATCATGTTAACGAGATATTGAATCTCATTAGTGAATTATTCAACAAACATCATGTTTAGAAGATGGGAATGTCTATGCTTATGATATTATTGTTGGAACCTTGTAGTGGGAATCCTAATACTTCAAATGATGAGAGAAACATTCTGAAGTTGGTTATCCGTATGATTTATGTTATCTTTGTGATCATGAATTGGAGGTGATATTATTTTCGGTTATAAGAACTTAAAGGAAGAATCATCTTAGAAAATATTCTTTCGTATAAGTTGGAATTGTTAGTTCACCTCAAGATGAAGCCTGAATGTGTATAATAATAGTAGAATCTGATACATCAACCGGAGATCACCAAACTTCGCATGAGAATTGTAATCAAGACGGATTATGGTGTTATGATGATTATACGTATACTTGCACCTCGAAGTTGTTATTATCCATGAGATCATTTATAAAGGTTATGAACATAACATGAAGTCGGATAACAAACATTAATCAATGAGGAATTCGCTTACTTCATCACCATTTGTATAATCTGCTGCCCTCCAGTGAACTTCCATGCACGCTTAGCGTGCGCTAAGCTACGTGAATTAGCGTGCGCTATCGAGTACGTTTAACGTACGCCACGTTTGGAACTTAGCGTGCGTTAAGTCATCAGGCGAGTCAGTCGGCTGATCAGTGAGGCACTGATCATGCCTGGTTAGCGTACGCTAAACTGTGTGTACTGCGTGCGCTAACGAGTAGCATTAACGTACGCTACATAGGATTCGTAGCGTGCGTTAAGCGATCCAGACAGATTGCATATTAAGGACTTCCTACCGTAATTTTTGAATTGTTAGACGTTCGTACGGCATGAGATGAATTCTATGCTATTTCTTCTGTTAAGGTTCGAGCTTAACACGTGATTGATCGAAGGGGACGACCTTCGAGTATTTTGATATTCGTGGAAGTTTTATTCTTGTCAACGAACCGAGGCAAGTACTCTAATTAGAATTGTTTATATTATGACAGTTATGATGTGATTGTATTGTGTAAATGTGTTGTGATTATATGTCCACCATGCATTGATCCGACGGGAATCATCATGGGAATCTATAGCTGTGTGTGCTGGATCGTTGGACAGGTAGTTCCACCATGTGTTGGTCCGACGGGATCATCATGGGAATCTATAGCTGTATGCGCTGGATCGTTGGAATACCATCAGTATGTTGAAACTGTTATGATATGATATGTATTGTGGATATTTCTCGTTGGAGAAACTTGTTGTGATATAATTATTGGTTATATCACTGTTGTACGATTATTGTACTTGTACTAGCATCGTTGTGCTAACCCTTCGGGGGTGAATATTTGTGTATGTTCAGGATCCAGGAGAGCGGGGAAACAACCACTGGAGATGCATGACGACGAGGGTGCAGAGTGATGTTCCGGCCAGGTTTTGTTGTCTGTTGTGTGTTGGTTATTTCAATAAGTACTCGAGTACGTCGTCAGTATATGATGTTTGGATTTTGGTGATGTATTAATAACCCTTCATTCGATATTTATATTCTCAGTATTGAACCAGACTGTTGTATTTTATTTCAATGATTTGGTAAGTTGATATTTGTTAATGTCATTTTATTTCCACAGCCTTGTAAATTCTTATGTAAAGGATTTACGGCGCTGTAATATTCCTGAATATATCGGGTGTGTTACAGTGGTGCTCCGTCAAACCCCTACTGTTAGCAGTGTTGGTTGAACTGCTCGCCTACACATAGAAACATGTATTTAAAAAGGAATAAAATTACCACAAGTAAGTTTCATATGCGTTACATATCTTTAAACAACAACATTACGACAATATTTAGAGCTTGATTACATACAATATAGTTCGGGTTGCTAAAATGTGCGCATAGCCACCTCCACTCATACTCCCGATACTTGAACTCCTCGGTAGTAGCCTCGCAGGAATTACCCCAAACCGGCCAAAATATGTGTAGCTCATTCTTCCAAGATTTGTACCTATAACAAACATTTATAAATAATAATCAAACATTAGTCAAACATAAAACTCATGAGTAAATTGTACCTCAAACAAATATTATCACCAGTTCAGTATGTTTAAATACATTAATATTTATATTTTAATATGTATTGTGTTATTTGTAAAATATATTTGTAAAGTATTTTGTAAAATTTATGTATTTATTTATTGTGATTTTTTTTATTATTTTATTCTTATTAATAATGTTATTTATTTATTATGTTATTCATAAATAATCTGTTGTGTATGTACAATTGTTATTATGCAGTTGAATGTTAAGATTTAAGTTTAGTGATGATGTTAAAAGTCATTATATATTTGTGTTTGTGCATGATTATATAATGTTAATGTTAATGTGTTAGTTTTATTATTTTTATGTAAAATTAATATTATAAGTGCCTCGACAGTAGTGGGGTCGTCCTCGATCTCAGAGTCTGATATGATAAGTGCCTCGCAATAGTGTGTGCGCCATCCGCCGGATACAGGTTTCCATACTTAAACTTCAGTCCACTACTCTATACTAGCCCATGTATGCTAGGGTTAGTCTCATCCAAATACTTATCCACATGATCTGTACGATTAGAAGCTGCGGAACTCTCCCCGACTCCAGAGTCTTCGACTTTTTCTTAATACCCGCTAGTCTCTTAATTTTATCCATTTAACCTATACAAATCAAAAACTATCACATTAACTAAACAAATCAAATTCAAAGCAGTACACGAATTCAAAGCAGTATACGAATTCAAAGCAGTATACATTAACATCCGGTTGAATATTTTTGAAATATACAAATCAAACCCTAAACCAATTCCAAAATCAAATTGAAAATTCTTTCAATTCCAATTCAAAGCAGTACACGGATTCAAATTGAAAATTATTCTGATCTTTTTAATAGAATTGGGAAATAACCTCTCAATTTTTATTCCATTAACAACATTGCTCACAACTGTTAGGGATTTTCCTGCCGGTTTTCTTTTTTTGTCATTATTAAAGAAAAAAAGGAATGTTCTAACACCAAATAATTGTTCATCAAAAAATTTCGCTACCAAACAAAGTACGAATACGACTGCATCAAGAAACTTATTCGCAAGCAGTTCACACGGGTCATCACAACAGTTTTCTGAATTAACATACATTATCATCAGGTTGGCGGAAGGACGGTGACAATTCAATTTCTAAAACCGAATAAAAACAGTAAAATCTAAACAGAATTCTAACCTCTCAAAATCAATTTCAATTTCAATTCCTAAACCAACCCTACACCACTAAAATATCATAAAATCGAATTAAGAAAAATAGTAGAAGCGGCGGACTGACGACAGAAGTGGCGGACTAACGACGGAAGCGGCGGATGAGGGTGGCGGAGGACGAAACCACTTGGCTCGGCAGGAACGCGGCAGATTATAGAAGGACGGTGGTGGGCGGCGGAAGGCGGACTGACGACGGAAGCGGTGGACGAGGGTTCCAGGAAGAAGGACATAACTGAAGGAAGAAAAAAAAATAACAAAAGCTCGTGTTTTAATATATAAGTGCACTTTAGCCGATGACACCCGAGGTCGTCAGCTAAATCTTATACATGTTATGAGTTTCGACGTCCGTCCGCGTGTCCGAGCGGGCCATTTATATAGATTATATGGTATTTTGCCACTAAGTCATGTTTATCATTCGTACATTTAAACACAGTTTTTATATTTATACATATACTGATATTTTAAATTATTTGAATCTAATTATAAATATATATATATATAATGATTATATATTTGTATATATTTATACAATTTTTATATAATAATATTTTATATATTTATGCAGTCTTTATATAATAATATTTTTTATATTTAAATTTAATTATAAATATATTAAATAAAAAATTAAGATATTTATACTTTAGCCGACAACTGTCGTCGGCTAAAGCTTAGTCAGCCATGTCAAACGTGACATGTCCGAGTCCGCGGATAGGACTTCAGCGTGTTCCCGGCCGGGACTTTAGCCGACGACAACAAAGTTGTCGGCTATACCTAGGACTTTAGCCAACGGCTGTCGTCGGCTATATATAAATCCAAAAAAAAACATGACTCAGTGGCTACCGGTATTCGAACCCGGGCATTTTGTATAGGTGATATGGAATTTTTGCCACTGAGTCATGTTTATCATTCGTACATTTGAACGCAGTTTTATATTTATACATGTTTTTATATAATAATATTTTATATATTTGAATTTAATTATAAATATATATATATATAATATGATTATATATCTATATATTAATACATTTTTTATATATAATATTTTATATATTTATACATGTTTTTATATAATAATATTTTATATATTTATAAATCAATATATATATAAATAATATGATTTTATATCTGTATATTATTTTATACAGTTTTATAAAATAATATTTTATATATTTATACCTGTTTTCATATAATAATATTTGATATATTTGAATTTAATTAATTAATTATATATAATATTTTAAATTTGAAAAAGTCATCAATGGAACAATGAATATAATAATATTAAAACGATGAAAAATATCACTTTTTCGATTCGTTCGAGCGGCACACAACAATGAATATCTAAGGAACTTTTACAAAAGATATGTCCGTCTAAGGTTCGTAGGCAGAATCACCACTTGAGTTTGTCTCTTTGTCGGAGTTGATAACTGGCAGCATATGTCTGAATTCTTCATCATCATCTTCATCAGAGTCTGCACGTAATTTATCTGTACCTACATCTATAAACCCACGTTCTTCACCATGTAGCCGAACCACTCGACCTTCTACAACATTATTCAGTAGTATTGTGGAGGATGGTGGAATATTAACTGTATCCGACTCTTGATATGCTTCATCGTCATCCTTATCTACTGCTTGTCCAAGTGTAGCCGCACTATATATATTTCTCGTAGCCACATGATTTACGATCTTCCATGCTCCTTTTTTTTACCAAGTCATCCAGGTAGTAAACTGGTTTAGCAGATGTTGCAAAAACAAAAGAATCACCTCCACACCTGTAACACCCCCAAGACGTTCAGGGCATATTACAGCACCGTGGACCTAACCCTTTGAGTCCACAAGGCTAACGCACATGTCGACTTCTCGAGATCAACGACAAGCACTACGCAGTAAATACACCGTTACTTAATAAAGGCAAATGACAATAAACAATTTGTTCCAAACAACAATAATCCAACAATCGTACACCTTCCTAAACTGAGTCCAAAACAATATAATCAAAACGAAGAAAGTACTCGAGTACTGAAGTAAATAATATAATCAATTTAAAACTCAACGACCAGAATGACTCAGTCGATTAACTGAACAGTGTCACTCTTGCCCATCATCCTCATACTGACCGCGTGCTCGCTCGTCCCTTGGACCTGTACATGAAATACAAAAGTATTTCCCCCATTTAATGGGTTAGCGCCAACTGCTAGTGCAAGTATAATACCATTTGAACTACCATTCTAATCATATGATATATGCGCCAAAACATTTTCTAAAACATTTATATTCTGGAATATTAAGGTGCACATGCACAAAACATAGTTCGCCAACAAAACATTTCAATGGTTAACCGTTGGTACGAGACTCACGGCCACCGCACCCCGTAGAGGCCCCGTAGGACCATCCCTGGGTGGTTAACCCTAGTTAATGATACGTACACACATGCACTATGTATCCTCAGAGGCCCCATCGGACCAATCTCTGGGTATACATACGCATTCACATCCACACATACACGCAAAGCCATAAATCAATGCTAGAATACGTAAACAAATGTAAAGTACTTACCTTTGAGATATTGTGATCGAAACGGAAGATCTACGATAACTAGGAATGACCCGAAATGACAACGTCCATTCCTAGATGAAAGGTTAACACGAATCATTTCTAAACGACACCAATAATCGAGTGTAAAACACCCACAACCCCAACTACACTTCACAACCACACACATTGGTTGAATCTTGACGGAAACGAATTGGGAAAACACTCACAAACATTAATAGATGTAGAATACTACAATATCAACGGACAATTCCTACACATCTGGACAAATTCCGAAAACCCCCACAAAATTACAAAGGTTAGGGTTCTAGTCAATTACCTTGGTTTGGGCGGAGGGAGGTGGATTAGGATGATGATAATTTCGTTTGGAGTACAACAATCGATCTATTATGGAACTCCATGGATTTATCGTCAAGAACCGCTCCAAAAAGATCAAGGGAACTCAAATCGCGGAAAAAGCGAGAAAGAAAAGGAAAATGGCGCGTCTGAGGTCAACTCAGGTATTTAAATAACTGTCAGCCACTAACATACGTTAACATGGAGAGTTAACATATGTTAGGGCCTTAACATACGTTAGGGCCTTAACGTACGTTAGGGCCTTAACGTACGTAACCTTACGTACTTAACGTACGTAAGGACTCGGCAAAATTTTCTGCATAAATTGCTGAAGATGTTAACGTACGTTATGGCTAAGAGTTAACGTATGTTAATAGCATATGCGTAGCATACGTAATAGAGCATGCATAATGTACGTTATGCATGCAGCAGTTCAGTACTGCTGAGTGCAGTCCATTGCCCAGAAAGAGCGAAACTGAAAAGTGACAAAAGATGGAATCCGAAGACACAGTTACGAAGTATTCGCGATGAAGAACCTAAACGCTAAAAGAAAGCACTATTTCGAACACGAAGTCTCGGAATACGACAATGAAAGTAATTTCCCTAAACCTTTAGGAAATTACAAAACGGCCTAAATGTCCGAAAATCACGATACGATATCGAAAAGTTGAACCGAAGTCCACAACATGAATAATTCTACCTCACAGACTTGTAGGAACAAAGAAACACTATATTCGAACAAGTTTTATGAGAATCGAATGTACATGCGATGAACATCATAACATAAAGTGAAATACGTAAAAACACCTCCAAAACTCGTCCAAATGGAAAAACACCAAGAACAAAATAGTTTCAAAACGTCGAACGATTACAAGCGAGCCGCTAAAATTAGACATACACCAAAAATAGAAACTGCTAAAGACAGAAATTACGGATATTACATTCTCCACCTCGAAAAGGAAGTTTCGTCCCGAAACTTAAGGATCGAAAAGCTCGGGATTTCTCGCATGCATATTCTCCTCCAGTTCCCATGTCATTTCCTCTATACCATCTGTCGACCATTGCACCTTCACCAAAGGGATGGTTTTGTGCCTTAACTGTTTGTCTCGACTTTCCAAAATCATCACTGGCCTCTCCTCAAACGTGACATCTTTCTCGATTTCCACTTCGCCAAAATCGATAACGTGACAGGGTCCAAAACGTACTTCCTCAATTGAGAGACGTGAAAAACACTATGAACGTGGCTTAAGGACAGACGTAATGCCAAACGGTAAGCCAACTCGCCAACTCTTTCTAATATATCGAAAGGTCCAATATATCTTGGACTGAGCTTCCCCTTTTTTCCAAAACGGAAAACTCCTCTCGATGGAGATACCTTAAACAAAATATGATCTCCTACCTCGAATTCTAAGGGTCGACGCCTAACATCCGTGTAGGACTTCTGTCGACTCTGGTAAGTCAACAATCTTTCTCGAATCAACTCGACTTTCCTTTTTATCTCCATCACAAGATCTGGCTCGGTGCCAACTAATTCGGACGGCTCATTCCAGCATATCGGTGATCTACAACGTCGACCGTAAAGCGCCTCATATGGCTCCATTTTGATCGAGGCATGCCAGCTATTATTGTAAGTGAACTCGATCAAAGACAAGCATTAGTCCCAGTCATTACCCCAATCTAACGCACACGCACATAACATATCCTCGAACGTTTGAATGGTACGCTCGAATTGTCCATCGGTCTGAGGGTGGAAGGAAGTGCTCAAGCGCAAACGTGTTCCCAATGCCCTGTGTACTGCTTGCCAGAAATGTGATACAAACCGGCCATCCTTATCCGAAATAATATATTTCGGCGTGCCATGAAGCCTCACGATCTGCACAATAAATATACGATCCAATTTTTCTGGACCCCAAGTGTCCTTGATGCCCAGAAAATATGCTGACTTAGTTAGTCGATCCATGATCACCTATACCTTGTTCATTACCATCTTCGTCCTCGGCAAATTCATGACAAAATCCATAGAGACGTCCTCCTATTTTCTTTCCGGAATTGGAAGTTGTTTCAATAACCCGACTGGTCGTTGATGTTCAATTTTGACTTGCTGGCAAGTCAAAAACTTAGCCACAAACTGCACTACCTCATTTTTCATGTCATTCCACCAAAACTTCTTCCTCAAATCTTTATACATTTTACTCGAGCCCAGATGAACTGAGTAAGGTGACGTATGAGCATCTTGCATAATGCTCTGCCTCAATTCCAAGTCGTTTGGTACACACAACCGACCTTGGAATCTCAGCAAGCTATCCTCATGAATCACAAATCCCGAGGCTTTCCCTTTAACTACATTCTCATGGAGATGGATAAACATCGGATCCTCTAACTGTCTCGATTTGATGTCGTCGACTAGCGACGAAGAAATCCCAAGAGCGCACAACTGTCCCCCGCTCCCCGGTAACACAACCTCGATCCCCAACTCTATCAGCTCTCGCTGAAGCTCTGGATGAACCATGAGTAACTCAAGTGTCCGAAGCTATACCGATTTCCGACTCAAGGCATCTGCCACCACATTTGCCTTGCCCGGGTGATAAAGGATTTTGAGGTCGTAATCCTTGATCAGTTCTAGCCACCTCCTCTGTCTCATGTTCAATTCCTTCTGAATGAATATGTACTTCAAGCTCTTGTGATCAGTGAAAATCTGACAAGAAGAGCCATACAGATAGTGACGCCAAATCGTCAACGCAAACACGACCGCAGCTAACTCTAGATCGTGTGTAAGGTGATTCAAATCATACGATTTCAGCTAACGGGTAGCATAGGCAATCCTCTTTCCATGCTGCATGAGTACACATCCGAGTCCTTGGCTTGAGGCATCGCTATAAACCGAAAATTCCTCATTACCGCACGGTAAGGCTAAGAAGGGAGTGGTAGTCAACCGCTTCTTTAATTCTTCAAAACTCTTCTACCTCTCGTCTGACCACACAAACTTCTTTGACTTCTGCAACAATTGAGTAAGCGGTCGAGCAAGCATAGAGAACCCCTCAATAAATCTTCGATAATATCTGGCCAGACCTAGAAAGCCATGAAGTCCTTCACGTTCTTGGACGGTGCCCAATCCGATACTACCTCTATTTTGTGTGGGTCCACACGAACGCCCTCGGCCGAGATTATGTGACCGAGAAACATAATCTCTCTCAACCCGAACTCACACTTGGAGAACTTCGCATAAAGGCACTGAGTTCTCAAAATGCTCAACACTATGCGTAGATGGTGCTCATGATCCTCTTCGTTCCTCTAATAGATCAGGATATCATCAATAAAGATGATTACACACTTATCGATTCACTAACTTCATGAACATGGCTGATGCGTTGGTTAGCCCGAATGACATAACCACAAACTCGTAATGGTCATACCTCATCCGAAAAGCTGTTTTCAGAATATCTGAATCCTTCGCTCGGAGTTGGTAATATCCACGACCTCAGATCGATTTTTGAGATCACTATAGTCCTTTTCAACTGGTCAAACAAGTTGTCAATTCTCGGAAGTGGATACTTGTTTTTGATAGTTACCTTATTCAGCTCTCGATAATCGATGCATAACCACAGTGACCCATCCTTCTTCCTTATGAACATGACCGACACGCCCTAAGGCGAAGCGTTTGGTCGAATGTATCTCGTGTCTAGCAATTCCCCCAGTTGTTTCTTCAATTCTCGCATTCCGCAGGTGTCATGCGGTATGGTGCTTTAGAAATCGGGGCCATACTCGGCTCTAAATCAATGGTGAACTCAACTTCATGGTCCGGTGGCAAACCCAACAACTCGTCTGAAAAAATGTCAGGATACTCATTTACTATTAGTATAGAGGAAAGCTCGATTTTCCCCTCTTCCGACCTCATAGCGTAGCACCAATAACCAGTGCACACTCCTCGAAGAAATTTCACTGCTTTCAATGCGCTGATCAAGAACTTCTGACTACTCCGTTTGCATCCCACAAAGGTGTGTTCGGTACCGTCAGGGGATAACATCAAAATGGTCCTTGCTCTATAATTCATGATTGCCCCATGCCTGTCTAACCAATCCTCACCAAGGATCAAATCCTCGCTCTTACTGTCTACCGCAATCAGATTAGAAGGCCAAGCCCTCCCCGCGATACTTACCAGAAAATCTCTAATCTCACGATCTCCCACGATACTATCTCCTCTAGGTAGTTTAACGATAAATGGTTCACATGCAACCAAACAATCAACACGCAGACGATGCATGCAATCCAAAGAAATGAAAGAATGTGTAGCACCGGAATCGAAAAGTACAGAAACGGGATGGTCAAGGATGTGGATGGTACCTGTAGCCACTGTCGCGTCAGGATATTCAGCTCATCTCATCTCATACACATGGGGCAGAACCGACCCGCACTAGACGTTTCCCCTCTAGAAGACTGCCCACGTCCTCGACCCCTGCCGAAACTCTGCTGAGGCTGATTAGCTGTCGGAGACTGATTCATGATCGGTTCCCTCGTTGTTGGGGCCGACACTTGAGTAACTGGTACTCGACTCGCATCTCCACAATATGTAGCACGATGCCCCAAACGACCACAACTATGACACTGCAGCAGCGACTTGTCACACTCACTCATCATCTGTCCTGGACGACCACAGTTAAAACAAGTACGACCACGAGTAGGAACAGTAGGATCAGATTTAGAACCGTGTCCTCCCCCAAAATATCGGGATTTACCCCCCATACGTCGCGATCCGAATTGAGTCTTCTGATGTCCGCCAAACCTACTTCCCGAAAACTGACCGGAAGTTTTCTGCTTTTTACCCTCTGATGCCACATCCGTAGCAGAGAAACACATCTCGTAGGCCACTGCCTTATTCTGATAGACTTTTAGAGTCATACACCCAAGGCCTACCATATAGTGACGAACCCTCGGTTTCATACGCATGTCAACGTGGCGGATCTTGTCTTGTTCATCTAGGACCTGATTCCTCACGTAATGTAGCTGTTGATTATAATTGCCTGCGAGATGTGAATATCCTGGAGTTTTGCCTCAATGAAGGCTCGAATCCTTCCCTCTTTCACTGGCCACGGGAAATACTTGCCCTCCATCAATTTTTGGAACTCATCCCACGTAGCTGTCTGGTCACGCGGTTTCACCGCCTGCCACCAAGTCGCCGCCTCCTTGACGAGAAAATATTGAGCAATTGGCACTTTTCTCGCCTCGGAACAGTTTGCCGCCTCGAATACCTTATTCATCTCAAATAGACAACTCTCCCAACCAGAAGGGTCAGAAGTACCATCGAACTATGGAGGACGCATACGGATCACATCCTGAAGCAACTTGTCGGTACCAAGACCAATAGGCGGAATCGGAGTAACATTAGCTTGATTAACCAGGACCGTCTAAGTTAGTAGTGACAACTGATTCGCTACTTGCTGCAGAATATTAGCTACCCCGATGTTATCATTAGCATTACCGAGGATAGAAGACTGGTCCTGATGACCTTCGACACTAGGCTTAACACTGCTCGATAAAGACGGCACTGCCGAACGAGCCTCAGAGCTATTGGACATGGCCGCCCGCCGGCTGCGCCACGTCCCCTACCGCGTCCGCGACCGCGTCCGCGTCCTCTACCAACAGGCACTCTGAAGAAGTAACTAGTGAGTACAATTCAAACGTAGAACACATCACGATACTAAGAATGAACAACACATGATAACGCAACGAGTCAAGTTAGGAAAAACTTACGAGCACCGGCATACTGAGATGATGGCGTAGTAGTGATACCATTGAGAAACAACACTCGACTAGACCCAAATAACCGAAAGCCTAGGTATCCATAAACCTTAGGCCCCAATACCATTTTCTGTAACATCCCCAAGACGTTCAGGGCATATTAAAACGCCATGGACCCAACCCTTTGAGTCCACAAGGCTAACGCACATCTCGACTACCCGATACCAATGACAAACACTACGCAGTAAATACACCGTTACTTAATAAAGACAAATGACAATAAACAATCTGTTCCAAACAACATTAATCCAATAATCGTACACCTTCCCAAATTGGGTCCAAAACAATACAATCAAAATGAAGAAAGTACTTGAGTACTGAAGTAAATGATACAATCAATTTAAAACTCAACGACTAGAAATGAATCAATCGACTAACTAAATAGTGTCACTCTTGCCCATCATCCTCATACTGATCGCGTGCTCGCTCGTCCCTTGGACCTGGACCTGAAATACAAAAGTATTTCCCCCATTTAAGGGGTTAGCGCCAACTGCTAGTGCAAGTACAATACCATTTGAACTCCTATTCTATACACATGATATATGGGCCAAAAACATTTTCTAAAACATTTATATTCCGGAATATTAAGGTGCACATGCACAAAACACAGTTCGCCAACAAAACATTTCAAAGGTTAACCGTTGGTACGAGACTCACGGCAACCGCACCCCGCAGAGGCCCCGTCGGACCATCCCTGGGTGGTTAACCCCAGTTCATGATACGTACACACACGGCACTATGTATCCCTAGAGGCCCCGTCGGACCAATCCATGGGTGAACATACACATTCACATCTACACATACATGCAAAGCCATAAATCAATGCTAGAATACGTAAACAAATGTAAAGTACTTGCCTTTGAGACATTATGATCGAAACGGAAGATATACGATGACTAGGAATGACCCGGAATGACAATGTCCGTTCCTAGATGAAAGTTTAACATGAATTAGTCCTAAACGACACCAATAATCGAGTGGAAAACACCCACAACCCCAACTACACTTCACAACCACACACACGGGTTGAGTCTTGACGGAAACGGATTGGGAAAACACTCACAAACATTAATCGACGTAGAATACTACAATATCAATGGACGATTCGTACACAATTGGACAAATTCCGAACCCCCCCCCCCCCCCCAAAAAAAAATACAAAGGTTAGGGTTCTGGCCAATTACCTTGGATTTTGACGGAGAGAGGTGGATTAGAATGATGATAACTTCGTTTGGAGTACAACAATCAATCTACTTATGGAACTCCACGGATTTATCTCCAAGAACCGCTCCAAAATGCTCAAGGGAACTCAAATCGCGGACAAAGGGAGAAGGAAAAGGAAAATGACACGTCTGAGGTCAACTCAGGTACTTAAATACCTGGCAGCCGCTAACGTACATTAACATGGAGAGTTAACGTATGTTAGGGCCTTAATGTATGTAACCTTACGTACTTAACCTACGTAAGGACTCGGCAGAATTTTTTTGCCCAAATTGCTGAAGATGTTAAGGTACATTATGGCTAAGAGTTAATGTCGTAGCGTACGTAATAGAGCATACATAACGTACGTTATGCATGCAGCAGTTCAGTAGTGCTGAGTGCAGTCAATTGCCCAGAAAGCACGAAATTGAAAAGCGACAAAAGATGGAATCTGAAGACACAGTTACGAAGTATTCGCGACGACAAACCTAAGCGCTAAAAGAAAGCAGTATTTCGACCACCTGAAGGATCGGAATACGATAATGGAAGTAATTTCACTAAACTTTTAAGAAATTACAAAATGGCCCAAACGTTCGAAAATCACAATATGATATCAAAAAGTTGAACTGAACTCCACAACATGAATAATTCTACCTTAGGGACTTGTAGGAACAAAGAAACACTATATTCGAATGAGTTTTATGAGAATCAAACGTACATGTGACGAACATCATAACATAAAGTGAAATACGTAAAAACACCTCCAAAACTCGTCCAAATGGAAAAACACCAAGAACAAAATAGATTCAAAACGTCGAACGATTACAAGTGAGACGCTAAAATTAGACATACACAAAAAATAGAAACTGCTAAAGATAGAAAGTACGGATATTACAATACCAACTTGTAGAAGTATCAACATATAAAAGTCCAATTATCCTCCCTTTCGATTTGAGGATTTATATTAAACCACCTAAACTTGAACAAGTACACTGTCAAGCCTTCTCCATAAATTAGTTCCACTACTTCGACAAGAACACCATAATATCCACCATCAATCAGAATACCAGAATTTTGACACCTCCTTCTTTGATCTCTGTCGATACATACAAATGTCACACCATTTACCTTCGCCATTGAATAAACTCTAGATATAACAGGCTTCATCGAAAGAAGCATCAACTCATGTGACCACATCGGGTGGCCATCACTTTGTATGGGCGTCATATGGATATTAGCTAAGGTGAATGTCATAATTAAGTAAATTGTGTAAGAAAATTAAGTAAACAGTAATTAAACACTTACCCATTGTCCGAAATAATCAGCAAATGTTCCATTGTGGAATTTAATGTCTCCATTCACAGCATCACATGAAAGGTGAATGTCTTTCCAATATTGAACTTCTAGACAGTTAAGCAATATCCACTAATATGCAATTCCTTGCTTGTAAGGTTGTAAATGACTGTCAGGTAATCTTCCTTGAACTTCGACTTCATTGGTGAAGATGGAGAGATTAAATTACACTGTAATGGTTGATATAAGCTCAGGTGTGGGATCCACCGCGCCTAAATAGAACTTGGTATATGTTACACACTCCCATGCAAGATATGATTCGGCTATACATCCTTCAGGTGCAGACTTATTAATCACAGAGTCCTTGTACTCACCAAGTTGCCTCTCTATTGGAAACATCCACATGCAGTGGACCGGGCCTGTTAGTAAAAGTTGGCGAGAAAGATGGATCATGAGGTGAGGCATGAGATCGAAAAAATTCGGTGGGAAGATCCTCTCAAATTTTCATAAGATATAAACGATCTCCTTTTGCATGAGCCGGAGATCTGACTTCCTGACTTCTCTACTGCATAACTTTTGAAAGAACCTGGATAACAATACACAAGGCTCGACCACCTATTTGGACAAGTATGGTCGAATAAACACAGGAAACAAGCGTAGTAAGAGATACGGCAATCATGGCTCTTCAGTCCAGTTAACTTGTTCTCCTTGAAGTTAACACACCTCCATATATTTCTAGCATATCCCGTGGGATACCTAGCATCCTTCATCTACGAAAAAATCTTAGCCTTTTGCTCAGGGGTGATGGTGTAAGATGCTTTCGGCATTTTGTGTTTCCCCTACCCTTCCCTCAACCATAAATATTTTCTAATGTTCATTTATTTTAAACCAATGCGTGTCTTATGGCCGTCTTTAGTCTTCCTTTCCCAACATAACACTGCATCGACAACACTTTCACAAACATTTTTTTCTATGGGCATCACATCTTGGTAGTTCCTAATTCACAACTTACTCCAATAAGGTAGATCCCAGAAGGTACTTTTGTGGGACCAGTACTTATACCTGTCCGGTCTTTCAGGAGTTGCCGTTACTATATCAGGATGGTTGCACCTATAATCATACTCATTCAGCACGGCCAAAATTTCCTCACCAGTCCACTCCCGTGGTGGATCACCAACCTCTTCAGTCCCATCAAATGTTGCAGCATCCGTACGCCAGACATGCATCCTCTTAAGCCATAGACGGTAACGCATTCTGAAAACCTTCCGACAATGATACCCTGCGCAGTCTACATTCAAGCACACTGGACATCCTCTATATCCACTAATAACAGATCTAGACAACATCCCGTATGCAGAAAATCGCTGATGGTATCGGTACACATAGCACGTATGTCACATCGTAAGACCGCTCCGCCGTAGCATGATATTGTCCGCTCTGGGCGCTCTCTGAGCTGGCACTCACGGTTTTGTTTCTGGGAGCCCGCGAGTAGCTTCCCAGGAGGTTATCTCACAATCCTAGGACAACCTCTCATTCCGACATAGAATCGATTCATGTTCTCCGCCTAGAAGCCTTGACAGGAGCCGCACTTTGATTGTGCCCTATTTGCACCGGCGTTCACTCCCCACCCTCGTCGGATTCGGCAAAACGTGACCACACCCGAACCATACCATACTGAGAGAGGTTTTGGCTCTGATACCAAACTGTCACATCCCAAGACTGCTCCGATGTAGCATGATATTATCCACTATGGGCACTCTCCTATGAGCTGGCCTTCACGGTTTTGTTTCTAGGAGCCCACGACTAGCTTCCCAGGAGGTCACCCATCCTGGTACTACTCTCACCCGAGCACGCTTAACTTCGGAGTTCCCATCTCCCCGAAGCCACTGGGCTCCCAAAAGGCCTCAGGCTATTTAGAGGCGGGCATGCACATAGAAGGCACTTTGCCCCCTCTCCGCTAGTCGATGTGGGATATCACAATACACCCCTCCTGAAGGGCCCGATGTCCTCGTCAGCTCACTTGCACTACACGGAAGAGTGGCTCCGATACCAAATTATCACATTCCAAGACCGCTCTGCCGTAGCATGATATTGTCCGCTCTGGGCACTCTCCTCTGAGCTGGCCCTCATGGTTTTGTTTCTTGGAGCCCGGTGGCTTCGGGGAGATGGACACTCCGAATCTAAGCGTGCTCGAGTGAGAGTAGTATCAGGATGGGTGGCCTCCTGGGAAGCTGCTCGTGGGCTCCCAGAAACAAAACCGTGAGGGCTAGCTCAGAGGAGAGTGCCCAGAGCGGACAATATCATGCTACGGCAGAGCGGTCTTGGAATGTTATAATTTGGTTTCGGAGCCACTCTGCCGTGTAGTGCGAGTGAGCCGACGAGGACGTGGGGCCCTTCAGGAGGGGTGGATTGTGATATCCCCCACATCGACTAGCGGAGAGGGGACAAAGTGCCTTATATGTGCATGCCCGCCACCAAATAACGTGAGGCCTTTTGGGAGCCCAGTAGCTTCGGGGAGATGGGAACTCCGAAGTTAAGCGTGCTCGAGAGAGAGTAATACCAGGATGGGTGACCTCCTGGGAAGCTGGTCGTGGGCTCCCAGAAATAAAACCGTGAAGGCCAGCTCAGAGGAAAGTGCCCAGAGCGGACAATATCATGCTACGGCGGAGCAGTCTTGGGATGTGACAGCTTGGTATCAGAGCCAAAACCTCTCTCAGTACGGTATGGTTCGGGTGTGGTCACGTTCTATCGAATCTGATGAGTGCGGGGAGTGAACGCCGGTGCAAAGAGGGCACAATCAAAGTGCGGCTCCTGTCAAGGTTTCTAGGTGGAGAACATGAATCGATTCTATGTCGGAATGAGAGGTGGTCCTAGGCTTGTGAGATCAGATGGTCCGGAATGTGGACACACTTGTATTACGCACTATTGGTAGCTCCATGTAACGCCCGGTTTCTTTTTTTTCGGTACGTTAATTATTTTCATGGTATTTAATTATTTTAAATGATGGGTTTAATTAATTAGCCAAGTTAGATTAAATTACAAGTTTTGGGCTAAGTTAATTGATAGATTTAATTATATTGGGCTAGTAAGAAATGAGTTTTGAGCCTAGCCCATTAGTGTAGTCATTAGGCTTTGTCCTAATATGAATTATAAAAATATCACAAACCCTAATCTCCTCCTCTCTCCCTCATTTTTTCGGCCGATCTCCCATCTCTCCCATCTCTCCCATCTCTCTCTCATTTTTCTTTTCCCAAAGCCATAATCATCTTCTCCTTCATTTCCTTGTTGGTGTAACAAGCTAAGGTAAGATCTTTAAGGTGTTTTAATCTTTTCTTTTGATTTATAATCAATTAATTGTTTTAAGTGTTGTTTATCATCTAGAAAATTCATCACCACCTCCTATACATGGTGTATGATGAGCCTAGATGATCATATTATGTAAAAGATCTATATGATTCATAAAAATCATCAAGTTGTAACTTGTGTGATTTAAAGAAGATGGATCTTATGGTTTTAACCAATGTTGTTATTGTTATAAGTTGTATGTTATCATCATCTCTAGATTATATCTACACCCTATACATGGTGTATGATGGATCTAGATGATTATATAAAAATACAAGGTCTAAATGAATCATGGAAATCACCAAGTTTTATTTAGGTGATAAAATGTGATAGATCTTGTGAATGGTTATAATTCTTGTTAGTTATTATTTTGATTCTCAACATATCCATATCAATATGTTTAGATCTAAGTATACAACTTTATAGCATCTTCTAAGATGTGTATATAGATATTTGTGTATTTGAAAGATCAAGGAACCCTTAAGAAAGGGAAAATTGTGGTTTGTCATATATTATGTTGATTTGATTCTTTTCCTTGTGACTAAATGAAATACCAATGACCCCTAGCCCTTTTTAGTGCCACCATGTTCATAGGGGACTGAATTTGGGTGATAAACACATCTAGGAATGTGTTTCAAAAGGGAGAGGAATGGATTGGTTAAAAAGATTAAGGGTTGGCTACGATTCTGTTTCCATCAGATTTGTAGTCATCTTACAAAAATCATAACTTGGATTCTATAACTCAAACGGATCTCAGACCTGTGCCAAAAGTTTACAAATTGTGTTGGGTAACTTTCTTATGAAGGTCACTCTCACTAATTAGGACTTTATCCATGGGCAAGAACGGCACCTTTGCTGGTAGGTCTGATCCGGGTTTGATCTGATAGGTCAACTTGTTTTATTCGTTTATAGGGCTTGGGAAATGATCTAATGGGATTCCAAGTTCCCACATGTGTGTTATGACCTAAAGTTGTGATCTGGAGTTTATGGGATGATATCTCCAAGTATTTCTTGGTCATATTGAGTTCACACTCCAGATCAGTTTTCTGTCATCAGCTTTTAAGGGTTTTGTAATTAGTCATGTTGTGAATTTCATATCTAGAGTTTGGGAAACCCTTTTTGGTCGATTCCAACTCTGAGACTTTGGTATTTATGTCTATTATCTCTGTGATTTTTAGTTTGGACAATGTCTACACACAAGTTGGGTAGAATTGGCCAACACTACTGATTCCTATGATTTGGGACTGCACTGCGATGTCTTTTTAAAAGCATCATAATAAATTCATATTTTGGAGTTAGAGTGAGTTCTTTACTGTTTTAAAAATGGGAAAGACTCTAGTTTCTTAGAAAAATTTAATATTGATATGTTAATACTTAGGAAAATTAAGTAAATCCATCTTTAACAGCGGGTCTGTTTTTAGACCTTGCTGTCCAGATTTTGTTTAAGTCTTTAAGCTTCATTTTTGGGTATATCCTAACTCCTAGTTTATAATAGGTGAAGTTTTGGCATTTGCTCAAGTGTGGTAGCCAGTTTTGATTTAGCAATCTCCCTTAAGTATTCAAGGTGAGTTCTCTCACTCCATTGTCTCAATATTTATGATTGCTAGGTTAGCACGTGAGTGTTAAATTATTATTATGGTATGATAATATGAATGCATGCTTAAATTGTTAATTATACATGTGCACTGTATGTTTATTGTTGAGGGGATCATAGCAATTATCCGGCTTTTGTCCGGTGCGCGTGGTTAGGTATAATTACTCCAATACCATCCGGGATGTGAGGTGAGGGTAAGATTAACCCAATACTCTTCGGTTTGTGAGATGCGGGTAACCTACTAGCCCTCCTTATAAGCCTTGATTTGTTCTTGGCTTATGTTTAAATGTTAAAACTATATATATTTAAATCTAGGTCTAGTGATTGTGGATATTGGTATAATGTTGTGTTTGAATTCACTAAGCTTTGTGCTTACGGTTTTACTCAACATTTTGGTATTACGATTAAGGAGGCTAAGAATTTGTGGGAGCATTCGTGACACCTTTGCGATTTATTTTAAGTCAATGAACATTTTTAGTACTTCCGCTTTTGACATTTCTATATTAGAAAATTTTACTTATGATGTTTTCTTTTGAAGTTAGATAACTTGACTGCCATTATTGGCTTATTAAATTAAATAAATGAAGTTCCTTTATGAATTGGTGTCAAACCTTATATTATTTCGGTAAAAAAAAAAATAAAAAAAATAATAATAATAATAATAAAAATAAAAATAAATTTTGGGTGTTACACTCCACCTGCGTGGGGTTGGAAAAATGACCAGGGTGTAAGAGCATGTATAATCATGGGCCATTGTGACCTCGACATGCGGGAAAATGCAGCAACTGGGGAATGTCGTTCAATCGAGGTACTAATGCCAGGAAGCACGTAGGGTGAAGGTTGATGTCGATTGGTGATGCGGTATGTGCGCGGAGCATTGCGGGCTAGCATGAGGGGCGCGATTGAAGAGCTTGTCCATTAGGGGATGGTGCCGTATGTGAATGGCCACTATCGTTTTGTGTGTGTGCGGTAGTACAGTGTACAGAAAGAAACATTCATCCCCCAGCACGAGGGCGTGCTATGATTTGGGTGGGGGGGATTTCACGAACCGAAATGTCATGACCGTATTGACCGACCAAATGAGGCGTGCCTTCTGGTTAGCTTGCCACAAGAGGGGTAAAGAGGGCTACAATGTATTGGCATACGTATGTGGGATAGGCTGGTCTTGGGGTGTGAGGGGCTCCGGGATGCCGCACGAGCTTCGGAACTCCCGTATCATGACAACATAAGTAGAACACATCATGTGAGTAATTGTCGTACATCGGATGACCTTGTCCCACAACAACTTCAGCTCCTCTATCAAAGGTCTCAAATAAACATCAATACACTTTCCTGGATACCCGGGCCAGATACTAAGAGAGTCAACATATTATACTACTTCTTCATGCACATCCATGGAGGAAGGTTGTAAGGAAACATTACCACCAGCCATATACTATACGAAAGACTCATGTTGCCAAAAAGGGTTGAATCCATCAGACGAAAGTCCGAGTCTTACATTCGGACATCTGATGCAAACTCTAGAAACTCCCTATCTATATGATTCCAAGCCTCTCCATTAGAAGGGTGTATCATAGTATCCTCGTCAGTGACGCGAGGCTCGGCACGCCATCTCAGCGCCTTAGCTGTGTGAAGAGACATGAAAAGCCTCTCTAATCTATCCTTCAGAGGGAAATACCAAAGAACCTTCATATCTTTCTCTTTACCAGAAGGAGTGAACTTATACCTCTCTGTGTCACATACCGGATATCTCTTTAGGTCTTCATTAGGCTTTCCCCAAAATAAAGCACAATCATATATGCATACGTGGATCTTGATGTACGATAGCCTAAGACCTTTTAGGATATGTCTCATTTTACTGTGATTACTAGGAAGATGATGACCTTCTGGGAGCATTTTTCCTTTAAGTTCCAAATAATCATCCACAACTTTAATCGAGGTTTTGTTCTACACCTTGACTCTCATAGTCTATATGACACTATCAAGAACCGTCATGTGACACCCAGGGTAAAGAAGAGTCTGTTGGAGCTGGATTAGCTTGTTGTATCTATCAACAGAAATAGTGTTAACGGGTATCAATGTAGGCATTCAGATGACTGGTTGATCAGCTATAAGGTATTCTTGTCCTTCAGACGCTACGTCCCTCTCGTAATAACCAAACACTTCATCAATCAACTTTCTTGTGGGGTCATTGGATGTGCTACCACTGTACTATCCGTGATAATAGGGAATAGTTGAATTTGATCTTTCACCTTGGTAAATCCAACATGTGTATTTATCCCAAAATTCATTCATTTTCAAGTTCTCCCATACGACACCGAGTGTAAAACGGTACATATCGCTGCGACATTTACATATTTTGCATGGACAGTAATGAATTATACTATCACTATCATGCTCCTTCACGAATCGAATAAACCCTCTCATTCCATTTATGACTCTTGGATCCCATTTTTGTAGACCAATCCAACTTTTATCCACCCTATAACAAAAATAACAACAATATTACACAATCATAATTTGTGTTTATCAAGAACATACAAAAATTATGACTACAATCATCATAGACGATTTCGAGATGTCAAACCCATATTTATACATATTATTCAAAAAATAATACTTGATCATATAATCATCAATATATATATATATATTGTTGGGAAAACAAAGACCCTGTATCGAAACAGCCGGGATACCCGATCCCTGTATCGAATGATATTTGATAAAGAGGTTTTGACATATATGCCAAATCTGAATACAGTAAAGGAAACTGTATCGAAGCTTTGAGGCTTGATCCTGTATCGAAGACCTGCCTCGAATCAGCATATAGTAAAGCTCCTCAGTACAGCAAGAAGTCTTGTAAAAAGACCAAGTATGGAAACTGTCTCGAAACTCAAAATACAGTTATCTTCCATACAGCTCACAACAGGACAAAGAAGGAACAGAAGTAAAGTCCCGTTGAATAAAGAAGTATTTAAATACTCAAGGATAAAGTATTTAAATACTGCCAGTCTTCAGATCTTCAGAATCCCGCGAAATCCGGATCGTGTCATAATCCCGTTGGAATGAAATCTCATTCAAACGGATACATCTCAACGGATACATTCTTCAGAGACTATATATATCTTATGAAGGCATTGAAGATCAGTGACCAAGTAACCTAACACTCAAGCTATCAAAAGTTATCATCAGAGCAAAACATATCTCCAAAGTTTACTGCAATTAAGATCTAAAGAGATATACAGTGCTCATCATCCTGAACAACACTTCATCAGCTGAAAGCTCTTAAAGTCAAAGTTGTTGTTCACCATATGTTCTATACGTTGAACAAACTCAAGATCAGCCCTGTGTGGACTGAACAATCTGTGCTTCTCCGGAACTGTGTGAAGGATTTGCATTGAAGAAGACGAAGCTTCAGAACTGTGTGTGAAGAAGCAAGTCAAAGCATTAGCTCAAAACCAATCTGTGTGAACGGTTTAAGCTAAGATCTTTATATCAATCTGTGTGAACGATATATTGATTGTGTGTGTTGTTATAATTACGTAGTTGTGTACGCAGTAATTATAATAAATTTTTTACTCCTGTGTGGAGGACCAGTGGACGTAGAGGGGTTTACCTCGAACCACTTTAATTACTGTGTTATTTACCTTGACTTTTCTTGTTTTAAATTACTGATATATTAAGTATACACTATACACTTAGTTCTTGTATCCACGGCAACCTCATATCAAGACTTCCGCTACGCACTCAGATTTAGAATCCGTACAGTTTGTTGTTTAAACTATTTTCCAAACTGTATCCAGTATACTTAGTGACCAACAAGTGGTATCGGAGCGGTTGATTCTAAAAAGAATCAGTCGTATTTATTTTTATCCGAATCAAATTCAAAACTTATTTTCAAAACAGTCACTTTCATTCCTATATTATCAGTATGGATACTTCTATGATTAACAAAGTCCCTATGTTCTCTATTAACGAATTTGACGACTGGAGAATTAGAATGGAAGCTAATCTTGCAGCAATGCACGAAGAGATGATTTTTGTTATACAGGATGGTCCTATCAAGATCATGAAGGTAAATCCGGACGCAAGGATTGAGGGCCAAGCCCATGCTGAAATGCTCGAGAAGGAACGCGAGCAATGGACAACAGATGAAAGGAAGCGAGCCAATCTCGACAACGTGGCTAAGAACGCGTTATTTGTCACTCTTGACAAAGGCACGTTCTCAAAGGTAAAGAGGCAGCAAAACTGAAAGAAATGCAGGATAAACTCAAGTTAATTTGTGAGAGGCCAGGCTCTCAAAAGAAAACAAGATTTCAAAACTAACTCAGCAATTTGAATCTTTTGAAATGAAACCAACTGAAACACTTGAGGAACTTGACCTCAGATTCACTGGTATTGTTGGTGAACTTGAAGCGTTGGGCAAAACTTACACCCAAAAGGGGAAGAACTTAAAAATTTTCAGATCTCTCCCAGCCCGATGGGACATTAAGACCACAGTTATGCGTGTATCCTGTAATCTTAATGAAATATCTACTTTTGATCTCTTCTCTGACCTCAAAGCTTTTGAGTATGATATTGACAGAAGAGAGAAAGCTGAAGAATCTCCTTCAAAGGTCACAGCTCTCGCTACTGTATCGAACCATCGACACAGCATGCCTAGCTCGTCGAAGCCCAGTCACAAGAATGCGACATGGCAGACGACATCATCCCCCAAGATGAAATGGCGCTTCTAATGCATAAATTCAAAAGTTCATCAAAGCGATCTGGAAAGACTCCTACGAGCCCAAACACATCCACAAGGTAAATCCGAAACATCATCAGTGATGTTAACTTGTGCTATAAGCTGCGAGAAACCGAGTCATTATGCAAACAAATGTCCTCATCCCAAAGTCAAAGATTGCACGAGGCCGAGCAACAAGAGAGAGATGAAAGAAGACGTGCTTGGAAAGACAAGCTCAAGGCCACGATTGGAGAATCGAAGCCTCCCCACTCCATCCAAATCAGCAGAATATCTTGGTGGTCATCGAAAGTGATTCATCGACGATGAGTTCGATGATAAAGCATATATGTGCTTTATGGCCAAAGATGTTCCAGAAGGTGAAGACAGCGACGATGAGGTAAGTTCAACCTCAGCTATTCCATCAAATGCATCTCATACTTTCGAAAATATGATGAATGAATTTAAAAACATTCAAAAGGCCCATGAGACTCTAAAAACAGAGAATATACGACTTCAATTAACAAATTTAGAGCTGAAAGATGAAAATGACTTGCTGAAAATAAACTATGAAAATATGTCTCTTGATTGTGAAACCAGCAAGGTCGATTTTGAAAAACTCATGGAGAGCAATCATCAACATGCTCATGAACTAAATGAGGTTAAAACCCACAATGAGAGCAAGACAAATGATTTGGTTCTACTACAAACCAAAATCACAACTCTCAGCGAAAGCGAACTTGAGACATTACAAGTCTTTTGAAAAATCGTCCAAAAGAATGGAAGAAATTCTGAGCACTGGGCAACATGCTCATGATAAAAGTGGCTTAGGATACAGCTCATGTTCGAACAAAGGGAAAACTAGTACAGTGTTCGTCAAGAGTGTGGAACACATTCTAGAATCGGAAGATACCCCTAGTCCCATGAAGGAACCTGCTGTACCGAGAAAACCGAAGGCTGCAATTCCGCCCCCACAATCCTATACCAGACAGCAGAATCATAAGCCATTCCAACCTGTGAGGCGTACTCAACAGCATGCTCCCAGAGCATATCAACAGCGTCAACAGCCGTTCAGAAGGAAGGCTGTATCCAACCACCAAAGGCCCGCACGGCATACTATCAGTACAGCTCGCCGAGGTATTGGATACAGGAGACCCGTTATCCCTCAAGACAGTAGATGCCAGTCCAGTATCAACAACAGCATTGGGAATCCAACTGGAGACCCAGAAGACAAGCTGTTAGGCCTAAGAAAATGGCTCCACCTCCTAGACGGCACTCGTACTGGAATAATAATAATAACCCTGAATTTTACATGCATAGTAATTATCATGATTATAACGACTACGGATATGCCCCCCGTAGATATCGCAACACTGTACCGAGTATGTCCTACAGTAAACCAATTGCTACCAGGAAAGCTTGGGTTCCTAAAGGAACTAACATACATGGACCCAAAAATCAAAGGGGACCTAAATCTACCTAATTGGACATTATAGAGGAGGATACCTGGTACTTTGATAGTGGATGCTCTCGTCACATGACCGGAGATAGGAGCAAGCTATCTGATTTTGTAGAAGGTCGCGGTCCAAAAGTTCGCTTCGGTGATAAGTCTAAAGGAAGAACAAGAGGGAAAGGAAACCTACTTGTCGGGAAATTCAAGGTCACCAATGTTGCATATGTTGAAGGCTTACAGTATAATCTACTTAGTATTAGCCAGTTCTGTGATAAACAGTTCTCGGTGAAGTTCTATATAGATCGCTGTAGAGTGAAGAACACCCAAACCAAGGAAGTTGTGCTTACAGAAGCGGTCGAGTAATATGTACATTCTTGTTTGGAAGCCTATGAGCTCCTCAATTCCATGTTTTGTTGCCAAAGGCACCTGCAGATCTTAGGCGGCTATGGCACAAGAGGATGTCTCACGTCAACTTCAAGACGATCAACAAGCTTTCAAGACAGGAATGGTTAGAGGTTTGCCAAATGTGTCATTCAAGAAGGACGGCGTCTGCGGACCATGCCGAGAAAGGCAAGCAAATCAAGTCAACCACGAAAAGCAAATCCTACCTTTCAACCCAAAGAGTGTTGGAAATGCTACACATGGATCTCTACGGTCCTGTAGACCCAGTAAGTTTGGGAGGTAAGAAATACTGCATGGTTTTTGTTGATGATTATTCCAGGTATGCTTGGACAATCTTTCTTAGCAAGAAGAAGGAAACAACATCAAGGCTGCCCGAGCTCCTGAGAAAGTTGCAAAATGAAAAAGCATCGAGTATCGTGTGAATTCGTTCCGACAGAGGTACTGAATTTACTAACTGCTTTATAGAGCAATACTGTTCGGAGAATGGAATACAACACGAATACTCAACTGCCCATACACCTCAACAAAATGGTGTTGCCGAGCGAAAGAATAGGACGTTGAAAGAAGCAACAAGGACAATGATTGCCACAAGAAAATTGCCACAGCGTTTCTGGGGTGAAGCAAACAATACAGCGTGCTACACTAAAAACCTCTGTATCGTCAACAAGCACCACAACAAAACAGCTTATGAGGTATGGAATAACAAAACTCCATTAGTTTCGTATTTTCACATTTTTGGATGCAGGTATTATGTATTGAACAATGGGAAGGACCAACTTAGAACCTTTGATGAAAAATCAGATGAAGGAATATTCGTAGGATACTCCTCCGTCAGCAAAGCATTCAGAATCTTTAATAAAAGGAAGCTGACGATCGAGGAATCAGTTCATGTAGTGTTCGACGAACCACACCATGACCCTACAGGAGTAGATGATATCACTCAGAACATCCACCATCTATCTATCTTGGATCCACCAACACCCATAGAGCCTGTCGTTGATTTAGAAATCAACCCCGCAGCTGTAAGAATCGATGTGGATGAAGCCGACGTTGTACAAGCTGAAGCTGTATCCACAGAATCTTTCGATACAGTACGGGATCCTGAATTAGAACCCGACCGAAGATGGTTGAGAGATCACCCGCAAGAGCTGATCATTGGAAACATTAATGCCGGTGTTTCTACTCGTAGGAGAATACAGAGTACACAAGGAAATATGCTTTGTGCACAAGAAGGATCTAATGCTGAAGTTTCACAGTTTCCTGAATGGAAATCTCAATACGAACTTAGAAGACTCAATATGTGCACTATCGCTGTATTCTTAGCCCAGTCTGAACCTGTTTCGACCATAGACATTCTTAACAATTCTCATTGGATAACATCTATGGAAGAAGAGCTTAACGGTTTCGAAAGAAACAATATATGGTATCTTGTACCCAGACCAACACACCAATCGGTTATAGGAACCAAATGGGTATTTCGAAACAAAAAGGATCGAAATGGACTTATCATAAGGAACAAATCCAGACTAGTAGCACAAGGCTATTGTCAGGAAGAAGGAATCGAATATGATGAAACCTTCGCCCCTGTAGCGAGACTAGAAGCCATTAGGATATTTTTAGCCTTTGCCGCCCATAAGAGTTTTATCGTATACCAAATGGACGTCAAGAGTGCTTTCCTGAATGGAGATCTTGCAGAAGAAGTTTATGTTGAACAACCACCAGGGTTTTCCAACACAAACGGTATCGATCTAGTTTACAGGCTAAGGAAAGCGATGTACGGACTTAAACAAGCCCCTAGAGCCTGGTACGAAACCCTGTCCCAGTATCTAACCAACAACGGATTTGAGAAGGGTGTTGTGGACAAAACCTTGTTCAAGATACAGGAAGGTGATGACCTTCTAATGGTACAAATCTATGTGGATGATATTATTTTTGGTCCAACTAACCTTGCTCTATGTCAAAGGTTCTCTCATCTCATGCAAAGTAAATTTGAAATGAGTATGATGGGGGAACTTAGTTATTTCCTAGGTTTGCAGGTAAAGCAGTTGCCTACAGGTATATTCATCAACCAGGAGAAATACAGCAAGGAGCTTCTCAACAAATTTGCAATGAACAATTCCAAATCCTCGCCAACCCCCATGAGCACTTCCGTGAATATTTGTGCTGATGAAGCAGGAAAGCCGATTGACCAATCACTCTACAGAAGCTCATTGGTTCGCTCCTGTACCTAACGGCTAGTAGGCCCGATATCCATTTCTTTGTTGGAGTGTGTGCAAGATACCAAGTTGCACCTAAGGAATCACACTTCAATACTGACTAAACGAATCCTGAAGTACGTTAAAGGAACAGTCGATGCAGTACTATGGTATCATAAGGAAGGTGGATTCGATTTAGTTGGATACAGCGACTCGGATCTCGGAGGCTGCAAGCTAGATAGGAAGAGTAAAAGTTGTACTTGTCACTTTCTCGTACCTAGACTCGTTTCTTGGTTCAATAAGAAGCAATTGGCTAACTCTCTTTCCACGGTGAATCAGTACTATCTTTCTTTGGCATTTCTTTGTATGCGAGATCCTTTGGATGCGGCAACAAGCTGTCGGACTATGGAATCGATGCTAGAGAGACTCAATCATGTGTGATAGCACGAGTGCAATTGCAATCACGCACAATCACATTCGCACTCGCGCACTAAGCATATCAACATGAAGCATCATTTTATCGGGAATCATGTCGAGAACAAGGATATTCGCACGGAAAAAGTTCATACAGACGTTCGGTGGCGGACATTTTCACCAAGCCTCTCGACACGGCAAGATTCAACATGCTCAAACAAGAATTGGGAATGCTACACCGGACTCCTGTAAGTAATTTCTGTTTTTACTCAACAATTGAGGGGAATCTTTGTAAGACCCGTGAATACTGATCCAACATTAATTATTTGTACACTCGGAATCATCAATACTGATCAGTAGCGAGCGAAGGCATATGAATCCTACAGCTGGGGTGTGTAATAATTAAGGGGGAATACTGTAGGACCCATGAATACAGCATTAATCCAAATATTGCTGTATGGAATTCAAAACCTATAAACACCTTTTTGAGGGGGAACGCTGTATCGACGCGGAAAACAGCACATGCTATAGGATTTCGATTCAGTATATAATATAATATTATTTCCTTTCAAAATAATTTTTGTCCACGTGCCCTGTTTTTATGTCAAACGTCATGTTCATTAAATGCCTTACACGACATCTGGACAACTGAATCTCAAAAGCCGCGATGTTTTTAAATTGTTTATTATTTTTAAACCGCCGTTTTAGGTAGTTAGGGTATCAACCTATGTCAGAAGTGGGACCCACTCTATTTTTAAACTTTTTAATGGATTAGCGTACCAGTTACACTCAGTCCATCTTAACCGTTGATTTCAAAACTGGTTCCCATCCCTTAAAATCTGACCATTCGTACTCTGCAAAACCCTATTTCGCCGCCCAACTATAAAAGGATACGCCATTAGAGACTCTTTACGCTTTACGCAAATTCAAGAGTTCTCAAGCAAATCGACTACATATTTTTCTCGCATTTCTTTGCATATTTCGATTGTTTTCTTGCACCCTTTTTCTTAAGAAAACATCAATGGTGGACAATCTTCTTCCCACATTACGAAGAAATCCGCTAACATCATTGATGGCGGATCTTCTCCAAACCTGTCATCATTGAGCGTATTCTCTCAGAAACCAACGACGCAGAACCTATGGAATATATCATTACTCGTCTTCAACAACAAGGCCTCTATCGCCTTGGAAGCAAGACCACCGACAAATTCGACGCCCATCTGGTTGAGGAATTATACCTCAACGCCGCCGTCCGTTTTCTGTCATTGGCCCAGGGAGGTCATGTTGCTGACATCACTGCAGATCCGGGAGTGGAGATGCAGATCGATCGCGATCTGCTCGAGAGAATCTACAGGCTACCGTGATGGCTGACCATGGATCAACTTGAGGCGTTCGGGTCTCAAGAGCTCATTACAAAATTTTATGGGTATTTACGTGGTCAAAGTTGTTGACATGGTGACAACTACTTGTCACAAGAAAAACTTTCTTCTTCCTTTTGTATATCTTCATGACTTTTGCTCCAGGATTATTGAAAACCGAACCGGTGCGTTCGAGATGTGCACAAACTTAAGGTTCAGGATGATGGTGGCTATTCTGACCTGTGAAAAGGTCAATTGGTGCCAAATAATCCTGAAACGCCTACAAGAGGAGGTGTGCAAACCTGCCACCCAGAAGAAATCTTTCGGTTTAATGTTGAATTATATCCTGACGAAGTGCAAACTGACGCAATCCGCCGATGCGAAGAAGAATAGCTCGAGGATATACTTAGGAGGCGTCAAGCCTACTGCGTATAACCAGAGCACCTTGTCTTGCAACCTCCCGAGAACCAGGCACATGCCAATTTTTGATAATCCAAGAGATGAATCCGTGAAGGTCCCAGATGTGGAATCTTCAAAGAAGCGAAAGAGATCTCACAGCAAGAAACACTCTGCTGGTGAGAAGCCCAAGAAGAGACTCAGGAGGCTTTCGAAAATCAAATCTGCCAAGCACTCCAAGGAAGTTTCCCCCGTGGCTCAACCCACTGATGAAGAACCCAGGGCCCAACCCCTGTGGAAGAGGTGTCTCCTACTGTATCGACAGTAGATCCCGAGCCTTTGGCGGCTAGGACGGATATTGAGACATCTGCCAACGATCAAGACTTTAGCGAGTCGGCTGCCCATTCGGAGCCAAAAGCTACTTCTCCTCTGCGGGATCCCACACCCGTACAGGATCCATCTTCCTTCAGGGCACCATCCCCTGTAAGGAGTCCCTCTTCCGTACAGGATGCCATTCCTGTACAGGAATCCCTCGATACAGCGTCTCCAGACGTTATTCGAAGTCCCTCCCCTGACTCGATCATTAATCAGACCCTTCTTTCGGTTCAAATTGAACACGCCTACGAAAGATTTTTGCAATGGAAAGGCTACAGGCTAGCTCCGTACGATACACTGTACAACTGGAGCGATTGGAGCCACGAAGAGAGATTCGTCTCAGAAGTGACGGACTCAACAGAAATTGAGGCCCTGCTTCGATGGGACAACCCCTCTTGCAAGGATCTAATTGAAAGCCATCTTCTGCACAAATCTGACGCTCGGAGGAAAGGAAAGAAAAAGTCAGAGGATTCTCCCACTAATCCAAAAGATGACGAAGATCATGACTCAGACGACGACGACGATGCTTTACAAGCAGGTCTGAGAATGAGTCGTGAAGAGGCTGAAGCTCGAGACGCCTCTCCACCCAGAGATGACGAAGGGCCTTCTACCCAGGCCAATCCCCCTTCGCCACAGCCTGAGAACATTCCCGACCAAGAGGAATCAGTCCCTCCAGTCGAGGAAGTACAAGAAATTTTGGAACAGGCACCTGAGCCTGCTGCGACCGAAGAAGCCATTCCTGAAAGACAACAGAAGGATTCAGCCCCTCCTGTATCCATGTTTGCTGAAGAATCTTCGCAACAGGAAGCTTCTCAACCCACTGTCGCCGAACCACAAGAAGCTGCTCCCGCCCCTTCAACTGTGGAATCCGAGGACGGTATCGAACCTGAGGATGTCCAACTTACTTCACGCCCATCCGTGAATGTAAGAAGGTTGAACAGCTCTGCAGACCTTGCCCAGCCAGGTTCTACGATTACTGCCGCACGAAAAGAGCGCCTGCGTGCTCTTGGCCTTCAAACTGTATTCATCCAGGATGCAGTAAATGCTCTATCTTCCGTTGAAAAAGCATTGAATTGGATGCATACTTCTGCCGTCGAAGAAATAACCACTCTTCAACATGAAGTATCTTGTGTTGTCGACGCATTCATTCTTTTGCAAGAAGTTTTCAAACAAGCTTTGAAGATCATGGAAGATAAGCAGGAGCAACTGCTGAAGGAAGAAGCAACAAAAACGAGGATAGCTGAAGCCAAGACCGCTTGTGCTATGATTGAAAACAGCTCTCAACTGCGTGCTCACGACAAATGCATTCAGGAAATGTCGCAGACTCTTTCCTCCCTTGTAGAGAGAATGACCAGCATCGAGACAAAACAGGACGCTGCTCTAGAAATCCTGCAAAGTCTTGATGAAGCCAAAAAGGGGGAAGAGGCACGAGAAGCTGCTAGGAGAATTAGGCTGCAACAAGAAAGGGAATTTGAGGCTGCTCAGAACAGTATCACTGCCGAATTGAACAAGCTAGCACCTCTATCCCAAAGTTTTAAAATTTCAGGCTCCAGACCGGAATTTCATGATCCCAATGTCCCTTGGCAAACTCTTATTCAGAGACCTTCGGAAATTCGTCTGCCGACCAACCGCAATCCTACTGCCGACGAAGTGAAGCACTGGAGGAAGAACGAACTGATGAGATACTTTGTCAAACTCATCAGGGAATCCGCCATCTTCAAAAACTATAAAACGTTAGTGGAGGCCGCAGATAAATTTACGAAGATGCTAGAAGACGGGAAACTCCCTCTCCAAATCGAAATGAAATCCAAACACAGAAGAGGAGATCGGATCACCCATCCAGAAGACTGGATACTTGCCTTTGATCGATCCTATGATGGAAGAGCTATATACCAGGATCGAGGCAATGATTCTCTTCAAAACTGGTGGCGTGGTACCGAGAATGAACCAGGGAAAAGGCCATGGAGGCATGCGGATTATAGATAAGGAGCTGAAATCTATGTATATTTTTGTTTTGTAATTTCTATTCGAAACAGCAAACTCTGTACTCAATTCATTTTGAATATCAATAAAAACGTTTGTTTGTCTTGAAAGATTACAACTCGTAATCTACTGTGTTGATGTATGATTACTTAAATTGTTTGATAGCAATCTCAAGTTAGATAAACTTGATTGAAAAATAAGCTGTACGAACTAGTCTACGAACAGTTCATAATTTCAGTTGTAAACTTAGAATACATTGTAAGATTGTGCCTGCGCGCCAATCATGAGCTAAAGTTGTAATAATCCTTAAACTGTATCGAACTTGCCTGCGAGCAGTTCATTATTGTAGACTAAGTCACTAAGTCAGACCTTTTGACGAAAGACCAAGAAATCTACCAGAAGTCATCAAAGAAGAACGCTTCATGAAGAAGGTTTTGGCATCATCAAGAAGACTTGAAAAGTTAAGAAAGAAAGTCTTGGCAAATTGTCAAAAAGGGGGACATTGTTGGGAAAACAAAGACCTTGTATCGAAATAGCCGGGATACCCGATCCCTGTATCGAATGATATTTGATAAAGAGGTTTTGACATATATGCCAAATATGAATACAGTAATGGAAACTGTATCGAAGCTTTGAGGTTTGATCCTGTATCGAAGACCTGCCTCGAATCAGCATATAGTAAAGCTCCTCAGTACAGCAAGAAGTCTTGTAAAAAGACCAAGTATGGAAACTGTCTCGAAACTCAAAATACAGTTATCTTCCATACAGCTCACAACAGGACAAAGAAGGAACAGAAGTCAAGTCCCGTTGAATAAAGAAGTATTTAAATACTCAAGGATAAAGTATTTAAATACTGCCAGTCTTCAGATCTTCAGAATCCCGCGAAATCCGGATCGTGTCATAATCCCGTTGGAATGAAATCTCATTCAAACGGATACATCTCAACGGATACATTCTTCAGAGACTATATATATCTTATGAAGGCATTGAAGATCAGTGACCAAGTAACCTAACACTCAAGCTATCAAAAGTTATCATCAGAGCAAAACATATCTCCAAAGTTTACTGCAATTAAGATCTAACGAGATATACAGTTCTCATCATCCTGAACAACACTTCATCAGCTGAAAGCTCTTAAAGTCAAAGTTGTTGTTCACCATCTGTTCTATACATTGAACAAACTCAAGATCAGCCCTGTGTGGACTGAACAATCTGTGCTTCTCCGGAACTGTGTGTGAAGGATTTGCATTGAAGAAGACGAAGATTCAGAACTGTGTGTGAAGAAGCAAGTCAAAGCATTAGCTCAAAACCAATCTGTGTGAACGGTTTAAGCTAAGATCTTTATATCAATCTGTGTGAACGATATATTGATTGTGTGTGTTGTTATAATTACGTAGTTGTGTACGCAGTAATTATAATAAACTTTACTCTGTGTGGAGGACCGGTGGACGTAGAGAGGTTTACCTCGAACCACTTTAATTACGTGTTATTTACCTTCGACTTTTCTTGTTTTAAATTACGTGATATATTAAGTATACACTATACACTTAATTCTTGTATCCCGCAACCTCAGTATCAAGACTTCCGCTACGCACTCAGATTTAGAATCCGTACAGTTTGTTGTTTAAACTATTTTCCAAACTGTATCCAGTATACTTAGTGGCCAACAAGTGGTATCGGAGCGGTTGATTCTAAAAAGAATCAGTCGTATTTCTTTTTAACTGAATCAAATTCAAAACTTATTTTCAAAACAGTCACTTTCATTCCTATATTATCAGTATGGATACTTCTATGATTAACAAAGTCCCTATGTTCTCTATTAACGAATTTGACGACTGGAGAATTAGAATGGAAGCTCATCTTGCAGCAATGCACGAAGAGATGATTTTTGTTATACAGGATGGTCCTATCAAGATCATGAAGGTAAATCTGGCCGCAAGGATTGAGGGCCAAGCCCATGCTGAAATGCTCGAGAAGGAACGCGAGCAATGGACAACAGATGAAAGGAAGCGAGCCAATCTCGACAACGTGGCTAAGAACGCGTTATTTGTCACTCTTGACAAAGGCACGTTCTCAAAGGTAAAGAGATGCAAAGCGACCCAAAGAAATCAGGATAAACTCAAGTTAATTTGTGAGGGAACCAGGCTCTCAAAAGAAAACAAGATTTCAAAACCAACTCGGCAATTTGAATCTTTTGAAATGAAACCAATGAAACACTTGAGGAACTTGACCTCGGATTCACGGTATTGTTGGTGAACTTGAAGCGTTAGGCAAAACTTACACCCAAAGGGAAGAACTTAAAAATTTTCAGATCTCTCGGCCCGATGGGACATTAAGACCACAGCTATGCGTGTATCCTGTAATCTTAATGAAATATCTACTTTTGATCTCTTCTCTGACCTCAAAGCTTTTGAGTATGATATTGACAGAAGAGAGAAAGCTGAAGAATCTCCTTCAAAGGTCACAGCTCTCGCTGCTGTATCGAACCATCGACACAGCATGCCTAGCTCGTCAAGCCCAGCCACAAGAATGCTTGTGATGGCACGACATCCTGTCCCAAGATGAAATGGCGCTTCTAATGCATAAATTCAAAAAGTTCATCAAACAGTTTGGAAAGACTCCCTACAGGCCCAAACCTGTCCACAAGGTAAGTACCGAAACATCATCTGGTGATGCTAACCTATGCTATAACTGCAGGAAACCAGGTCGTTATGCAAACAAATGTCCTCATCCCAAAGTCCAAAGATTGCCTGAGGCCAAGCAACAAGAGAGAGATGAAAGAAGACGTGCTTGGAAAGACAAGCTCAATGCCCTGATTGGAGAATTAGAAGCCTCCCCCACTCCATCCAAATCAGCAGAATGTCTTCAGGTGGTCACTGAAAGTGATTCATCTGACGATGAGTTCGATGATAAAGCATATATGTGCTTTATGGCCAAAGATGTTCCAGAAGGTGAAGACAGCGACGATGAGGTAAGTTCAACCTCATCTATTCCATCAAATGCATCTCATACTTTCGAAAATATGATGAATGAATTTAAAAACATTCAAAAGGCCCATGAGACTCTAAAAACTGAGAATATACAGCTTCAATTAACAAATTTAGAGCTGAAAGATGAAAATGACTTGCTTAAAATAAACTATGAAAATATGTCTCTTGATTGTGAAACCAGCAAGGTCGATTTTGAAAAACTCATGGAGAGCAATCATCAACATGCTCATGAACTAAATGAGGTTAAAACCCACAATGAGAGCAAGACAAATGATTTGGTTCTACTACAAACCAAAATCACAACTCTCAAAAAGCGAGAAACTGAACTTGAGACATTCTGAAGTCTTTTGAAAAATCGTCCAAAAGAATGGAAGAAATTCTGAGCACTGGGCAACATGCTCATGATAAAAGTGGCTTAGGATACAGCTCATGTTCGAACAAAGGGAAAACTAGTACAGTATTCGTCAAGAGTGTGGAACACATTCTAAAATCGGAAGATACCCCTAGTCCCATGAAGGAACCTGCTGTACCGAGAAAACCGAAGGCTGCAATTCCGCCCCCGCAATCCTATACCAGACAGCAGAATCATAAGCCATTCCAACCTGTGAGGCGCACTCAACAGCAGAAAGATTAGCGCGCGCTAGTCTTTCTTGGTAGCGCACGCTACGCTTGTTCGGTAGCACGCACTAGTGATTCGGGCACAGCAGTGTCAGTAGCCTGCTTCTGCCTTCTGCCCTCTGGAGAGTTGTTCTAGCGCACGCTAATAGTTAGCTCTAGCGCACGCCACTTTTCGGGTTTAGCGCACGCAGAGTGACCGGTAGCGCACGCTAACCCGGCAGCCCAGTACTGGGCAATTTACTTCTAGACTCGGCTGATGTCCAGGTAGCGCATGTTATGGCTTGATAGCGCGCACTACCGAGGGGCGGTTAGCGCACGGTATTTCCTAATAGCGCACGCTAACGGTCCAGAACTATAGGTTCTGGAGTGGAGTGTTAGCATTCTGGACCGAGGAATTAATCGATAGCGCACGCTAACTTGTACATGTTAGCGCACGCTAACTTGTACATGTTAGCGCACGCTAATGACCTCTGGTTATAAAAACCTGAGGGTTGACTGGGGCAGCTCATTTCTCCCCCTTTTCATTTCTTCTCCGAGAGTTAGGTGAGTGGAGCTTTGAGAGCCTGGATTCGAGCGATCATCATCATCTATTCAAGATCTTAAATCTCTAGCACCGATTTATCATCATCTAATCATCCTCCACCTCTTGTATCAAGGTAAATATCTTAGAACCCTACTTTTTGGGGAAAATTAGGGGTTTTCGCATTTTGGTCCGATTCGTTCCGTTTTGTTGGTTAATCCATGATGAATATGATTAATCTTGTTGATATTATTAGTTTTCCTACGGATTTATGGTATATTTCGTAGTTTTTATGTAGTCGAGAGGGTTTGGTTGTGGTCCGCCCTCGTTGTTGTTCCTATTCGAATATATATGAATCGTAGGCGGGTTTTCGGGTGTATTCCATATCCGTATTGGTTTAGAAATGGTTGTAATTGTATTATTCGAATCGTTAGGTTCGGTTTCTCCGGTTCCTAGCGGGTGTGTTTTATCCTTCCCCTCATTTGATCGAGACAAGTACCCTTATGAACTTACAATCTTTACATATTAGTTTTGCATGAGGAATTGTGTGTGTGGGTATGCTCACTACGGGTTAGATTCGACGGGGTCTTGGTAGGGGTCCATGGAGGTGTGGATCGACGAGCTTTGCTTTTAACCACTATGGGTTAGATCCGATGGGGTATCGGTAGGGGTCCCAGAGGTGTGGATCGACGGTTAATTGTGGTGCATTTTACAAATGTGTTTTGGATTATGGCGTTTCTGGAAATGTGTGTTTCAACTGATGTTTTCTGAATTGCATGCTTGACTATATGTGTAAGGTATAAGTTGTTCATTTAGTTACTTGTACTAGCGTAATTGCTAACTCCTCTGGGACCCATTTTGGGGAAATTCGTTTTATGAATTTCAGGCCAGGTTCTTTGAGACGAATGGACGCTGGACCAGTATGCGGATGACGGCCATGCGTGATGATTATGCAAAAGTGTATCTTTATAGTTTCCTGTCTTTTGATGCGTTTCACCATTTGTAAACTAATAGAAGTACTCGAGTACTTAAGCATTTTGTCCGTTCGGATTGAAGTGTGTTTGTCTATTGTATTTGCGTTGGATGATTGTGTTGTGCTTGACCGGTTAAACCGGGTGGATTATTTTGTTTTGCGTCTTTATGACGTGGTGTTATTATGTTGATTCGGCGAGTCGATGAGTATATTTTGGTCGTTTAGCCTGGTGGGTTCCATGTAGGGACCCGCGGCGCTGTAATATACCCTGGATATCCTGGGGGTGTTACATTTGCACCATAAAAAGATCATCACATTCTTAGATCTTGAAGAGGGTTTTGTCAACGACACCTTTCTCAAGTCCATTATTGATGAGGTACAGCGACAGGGTTTCATACCATTTCCTGTGTGCTTGCTTAAGCCCATGCAGCGCTTTCCTTATCTTGTATACAAGTTCTCCTCCTTCTTTGATGAAAAACCCTAAAGGTTGTTCAACATATACTTCTTCAGCTAGGTCTCCGTTAATAAATGCGCTCTTTACATCCATTTGATATACAATAAAATTTTTATGATCCGCAAAAGGTAGAAATATTCTAATGGATTCTAGCCTGGCTACAAGGGAAAATGTTACATCATTATCTATTCCTTCTTCCTTTCTATACCTTGGGCAACTAATCTGGACTTGTTCCTTATGACAAGGCCATTTTCGTCCTTTTTGTTCCAAAATACCCATTTGGTTCCTATAACAGCTTGATGGCTTGGTCTAGGGACTAGGTAACAAATATTGTTTCTTTTAGAAACCATTTATCTCTTCTTCCATAGAAGTGATCTAGTGAAAATTATTAAGAGCCCCATCGGTCGAAATAGGTTCAGATTTTGCTAAGAATACAACTAAAGTGCACATGACAAGTCTCCTTAGTTCAGCTTGGGACTTCCATACAGGGAATAAAGACTATTCAGAACTGGATTCTGTATCTTCTTGTGCACGGAGTACAGTTCCTTGTGTACTCTGTATTCTTCTTTTAGTGGACACACCAGCATCAATATCACCAATTATTAACTTTTGAGGATGATCTCTTAACCACCTCTTGTCGGGTTCTAGTTCAGTATACCTTGTCATATCCTGTTGAGCTTCAGCTTTAACTTCTAGAACATCGGCTTCGACTATTTTTTTTTCTTATACAGCAACGGGATTAATCTCTTGATTTACAACAGGTTCATTTTGAGTCTCTGGGATTCCCTCAAGAGATAGCGTGTGGATGCCTTGGGTTAGGTCTTATATTCATGTAGGGTCTCAATGGGGTTCATCAAATACTACATGTACTGATTCCTCAATTGTCAGCATTTTGTTGTTGAGTATCCTGAGTGCCTTGCTGGCAGGGGAGTATCCAACGAATATATCCTCATCCTACTTTTCATCGAAGGTCTTGAATTGATCCTTCCCATTGTTAAGAACGTAACATATGCATCTAAAAATATGAAAATACACAACCATTGGAGTTCTATTATTCCATACCTCATATGCAGTTTTGTTGTGGTTCTTGTTGATGATATGGTGGTTTTGTGTATATCATGTTGTATTTGTTGCTTCTCTATAGAAATGCTGTGGAAACTTGCTTGCAGCTAACATAGTTCTTGTTGCTTCCTTCAGCGTCCTGCTCTTTTGCTCGGAAACACCATTTTGTTGAGGAGTGTGGGATGCTGAGCATTCATGTTGTATGCCACTGCCCACACAGTACTGCTCTATGAAGTGGTTTGTGAATTGCCTCTGTCAGAATGAATGGATACGGATACTCAGTCCTTTCTTATTTTGACGCTTTTTCAGGTGTTCCGACATCTTTGTGGCTTTTTTTTCTTCTTTCTCAGGAAAAAAATATCTAAGAGTACGTAGAAAAATCATCAACAATGACAATACAATATTTATTACCTCCTAGACTTATAAGGTCTACATGACCATAAAGATCCATATGTAGCGAGTCCAGGACCTGTGAGTTGAAAGATATGATTTTCTCTTCAGAGAAATCTTGACTTGTTTGCCTTTCTGACAGGGTCCACAAACGTTGTTCTTATGAAATAAAACATCGGGCAAGCCTCTGACCATTTCCTATCGAGCTAACTTACTGATGGTCTTGAAATTGATGTGAGACATCATTTTGTGCCATAGCCAGCTTTGATCTGCAGTGCCTTTGGCAACAAAACAAGGAATTACAGTCCTTGTGGTTTTCCAGTCAGCAATATACATGTTAACTCACCGGATTCCTGTAAGGACAATTTGTTTGGTCTTTATGTCCTTCACCCTATAGTGATCTATATAGAATTTGACCGAGAAATATTTGTCGCATAACTGATTAATACTATGAAGATTGTACTGTAGTCCTTCTATGTAGCTACGTTAACTTTGAATTTTCCTACAAGCAGTGCTCTTTTCCCTCTTGTTCTTCCTTTTGATTTTTCAACGAATCGCACCTTTGGACCACAAACTTCTACATAATCTGTTAGTTTGGTGATATATCCTGTCTTGTGGCGAGAACATCCGCTATCAAAATACAAGATGTCCTTTTCCTTAATATCCTTTAATAAAAAAAATTAGGTAGATTTAGGTCCCTTTGATTTTTGGGTCCTTAGTTATTAGTACCTTTAGGTACCCATATTTACCTGACAACAATGAGTTTGCTGTAGGTTATATTTGGTCCTCTTTTGCGAGATTTATGCGGTGCAGGCATGTAATTGCTAGGCAATGTTATTATGCATGTAAGATTTAGAATTTCGGCTCCAGTACGGTTGTTTTCTAGGAGGAGGAATCATATTTCTATGCCTTTTATCCTACCTTCTGGGTTTCCAGTTGGATTCCCAGAACTGCTATTAGTAGAACTACGCGGCAGCTTGCTTAAGGGACAGATACTTGGTTCCCTGTTCCCAGTATCTAGGAGCATTATACTGTCGGTATTACTGATGTGCATGCTGTTGATGGTATTAGGATACATCCTTCCTTCTTGTCTTGTGCTGATGCTGTTGGAATGCTCGAGGAACATATTGTTGATATTCAGTATTGTGTCTTACAGGTCTGTGGGACTGTGTTTTCCGCTGCTTATGATATGAGTAGGTGGCAGAATGGCAGCCTTTGGTTTTTGAGAAGGGGCCTTTACAGGAGCAACCTTCAGGGCTTCCTTGGTTTTAGGAATGTGTTCCACCCCTTTGACAAACACCATACTAGTTTTGCCTTTGTTGAAGAACGAGCCGTATCCTAATCCACGTTCGTCCTGGACATGTTGTCCACTGCTTAGGATGTCTTCCATCCTCCTCGATGATTTCTCAAAAGATTTGAGGATGGTTTCGAGTTCTCCTTCTCTTTTCTCGAGAAGCTGTATCTTAGCTTCTAGTAGAGCATAATCATTTGCCTTGCATTGATTATGCGTTTTTACCTCATTTAGTTCAGTTGCAATTTTATGATTACTTTCCATGAGTTTTTCATGAATGGTCTTGCTGTTTTCGCAATCCAAAGACATATTTTCATAATTGTTTTTCAGCAGATTATTTTCATCCTTCAGCTCTAGATTTGAAAGAGAGAGTTGTAGGTTTTCTTGTTTAAGCATCTCATGGGCTTTTTGAATGGTCCAAAATTCATTCATCATGTTTTCAAATATATGTGATGCATTTATAGGATTAACTAAGGTTGAGCTTACCTCATCCTCACTCTCATCATCATCCTCTTCCTTTTCTATAAAGCACATGTAGGCTTTATCTTCGATTTCTTCATCAGAGGAGTAACTGTCGGTAATTGCCTGTAGGTATTCCTCTATTTTGATAGGTGTGGGCGTGGTTTCTGATTCTCCAATCAGTGTCTTTAGTTTGTTTCTCCAGACACACCTTTTCTCATCCTTTTTTTATTGTTCAACTTCGGGCAACTTCTGTACTTTAAGGTGAGGACATCTATTTGCAAAGTGTCCTGGTTTCCTGTAGTTATAGCAAAGATTAGAATCTCCCGATGATGCCGATTTATAGCTTTACTTTATTGAAGTGTTTGTTGGAAATAAAACGCAGAGGAAACGACGGGTTTTGGTTTACTAAAATTGGCCCTCAAGAATCGGATCTATTTAAGCTCGTCAAATAATTAATTACACAGATTAATAAGCAATTTAAACAAATATTATATATTTATGCATCTAGACATGATAATTTATAGTATTCTATCTAGATCTAAAAGATCTTAGAATACTTTACCTTTGAAGCGAAGCGTTTAAATTCCTCATTTGATCTTCTTGTATTTCTACCTTTAGATCTTCTAGAGTATGATCTCGCCTTAATCCAAACATTGTGTGGGAAACGAGCTACCGAATCTTGCTTGGGCTTCAACTGGGATCGGACGAATATGTTCTTACTTGGTGTCACTCGATTTTTCTTTATATTCTAGTATTATGGCAAAACTCTTAGAAAATTAATGTGTTATCTAAATTGTACAACCAAAGACACAAGTCAAGATATACAATTAAACACAAGATAAAAAATTGAACTCTCAAGCTTAGATAATATCTCACGGACGAACCCCATAGTCCTATTTATAGGCTTTTGGACTACTCTAAGGATCTTAAGGATGATTAGGGAAAGGACTCCTAATATACCTCAAATTTCCATAATAGGCCTTTCCTATTATACTGAGTCTATTAAATATCAACTCGGTCCACTAAAGAGTTAATATTGCACTTCCTACTCAAATCCCAAATTACGAAATTGGGCTTCTTTTTAAATTTATTATTTCCCGCGTTTAAGATATCATGTCCATTAATTAATTTAAGCTACTGGCGGCTTTAATTAATTAATTTCTTTTACAAGAGTATAACCACTCGACTTTTATTATTATATCGGAAAATTAATTCCACCTACAGAGTTTAATATAATAATCCTTTCGAATGCCTCAAGGGATATGATCATCCCGACTGATTGGGACACGATTTCTAGTTATAATATTATTTTCATATAAGTAAGATTATTGCCCAAGATACGAAGCTTATTGAGTCAATCATTGTGACTCTCACCCATAGTAAATCAAAACAATAAATATTATAAATACACGGTTAAATATTATATACTTAGAATTAAGAAATAATAATTATCCAAGATTTATATTCTTTTTACAGCCAGTACAGAAGACACTATCTCACTTCGATCCAGTTCAACGTATGCAAACACACTAATGCATGCTAATAGTCAAGACCAATTAATCTCAAGCATACATTACAACCTTTAACATAATTTGTCTAGAATTATATAGGTTGTGAACTATTATATTATTTTATAAGACACCGATAATGTGATCTTCCGTGTGACACCAACACACCACATTATCTACAATATAAAATAATTAGACAATACATTTTCACAACCATAACGTGAATAAATATGTAAAATATATGACGAAATGTAATACAAGCATAAAGTATGCTTTCCAATATACAATCCTAATAGGGTTTAAGCCTGTAGGGAGCATTTCCAGATTCTTAATGAATTTCCAAAATTTGTGCATGAGCAAGACCATCTCATCTTGTGACAGGATGTCATCATCACTGTCAGCGGCTTTAGATGTGGTTTTGGATGTGCCGGGGGCGGAGCTGTGTCTCTTGTTGGATACAATAGCGAGTGCTATAGTCTTTGCAGGTGACTCTTCAGCCTTTTCTCTCCTATCAATATTATACTCAAAATCTTTGATGTCTGAGAAGAGATCAAAAGTATATATATCATTTAAATTACAAGACATGCATAACTGTCGTCTTAATGTCCCATCGGGCATGCAGTGATCTAAATATTTTAAGATTTTTCTCATTTTGGGTATACACTTTATCTTATGCTTCAAGTTCACCGACAATAGCGAAAAATCTGAGGTCAAGTTCCTCAAGTGTTTTTGAAAATTTCATTTCAAAAGATTCAAATTACTGAGTGAGTTTTAAAATATTGTTTTCTTTTGAGAGCTCAGTTCTCTCACATATTAACTTGAGTATCTCTGAGATTTCTATAGATGTCTTACAACTCTTTACCTTGGAGAATGTGCCTTTGTCAAGAGTGACAAATAACGCATTCTTGGCGATGTTATCTAAATTTGCACGTTTGCAATCATCGATTGTCCACTGTTCCCCTTCTATTCTGGCGGCTGGATTGGCTTTTATAATTTTGATAGGTCCTCTTTGTATAACAAAAATTATTTCTTTGTGCATTGTGGCAAGAGGGGCTTCCATCGTGATTCTCCAATCATCAAATTCATTAATAGAAAATACAGAAACTTTATTGATCATATATGTATCCATGACAATAGTAGGATGAATGATAGAAATACAAAAATGAAGTTTTCCAAAAGCTAGTCATTTGTGGATCTGATTCAGGTTAGAAATGGACTGATTCTTTGTGTAACACCCCCAGAGCCGACCGGGAATATTACAGCGCCGTCGGCCCCGAGATGGAACCCACAAGGCTGAAGGATTATTTCGCAAACATTTACAAACGCCCAAGAGGCTAACAACGGTACTATGTTTTAAAAACATTCGAAGTCTTTAAAAAACTCGTTTATCAAAACCGTCGTAGAATCTCATTTGAAACCACAAGGCCCAAAATACCAAAACTCAACAGTTTAAAAACATACGTTAAGCTATCGCTTACACGCATCGACAGAACAAATTTAGAAAATGATTTCCAAGGTAACCTAAGTTACCAGATACCAATAGGTCATTTTGAAAACACTCACGCAGTGGAAAAAAGACAAATGATTAAAATACTCAAGCAGCGGAATACAAGAACTGATCAGGAAACTCAATACACAAATATATGCCCTAGCCAGTATCCCCCTGGAACCTCATCTCTCCACGACCGCTACAAGCTCGATATCCAAAGAACCTAAAAAGAAAGCCCATGACGGGGTCAGCCATAATATCCAACAATGATAACCATCACATCATGACAATAATTACATATCAATGGAAATACTAAGTAAGAATACGACCAATGTAATCTTACCGTCGTGATTTTACGAAAATCCACGATTCGTATCCTTAACAACACAATAAGATAATACCGAAATATTTGTACGGTATCTCAACAATACCCAAGGTTCTCAAAACATTATCATAACTCGCGATACGGAAATTATACCAACTCTGTCCAATTCAATCCATCGGATAACGTCGACATTTCCAATACGAAAATCGATTGTCCATCAAAGACAAGTACTAAGGAAATACGGAACGTACCTCAAGATACGAAATACCATGACAATCACGTCACTCTAATCCGAGATCAGATCAACACAACATACGTACATGGTCCTAACACAAGACCTACAAATACATACTCATATGACAAGGTCAATATGATGACAACAATAACGACATTGTATACTTATGGCAACCCATAATATACATATGCACAATAACAATCAACACATATGGTAATCCAACGATCCAGCGCACACAGCTATAGATTCCCATGATGATCCCGTCGGACCAACGCATCGTGGCATTACCTGTCCAGCGATCCAGCGCACACAGCTATAGATTCCATGATGATCCCGTCGGACCAACGCATGGTGGACATACGACAACAATGCACGACTGCACAAGACAATAGTACACAATGCACGACAAAAGCAATACACCAATGCATGACAACAAAGATACACAAATGTATCACAACATGATCGACACAAATGACAGAAATGATTAAAATACTTGCTCCGAGTCCTTCGAGAGCAATCTCGATATCTAAACCATCACCAACCATTATTCTCAATATTCACCAATCCAAAACATCACGGACGATAGATAATTCACGTTTTCGTGAATACCATGATGTATCCTCGATAACAAGTATACCAACGACAATGTAAATCATATACCTTATGATTTAATTCCCAAAACTCGAATACAACCTATAATCCCAAATCTCCTGTGATTATTATTATAAACATTGCTATATGAATTATAAACGAATGAAACTGAAACCATTCATTAAATATTATAGACTGAGCAAGTAATAACTTGCCTCGATACTGATGAAGCCGTTACCAATTCCATTGCCGTCATCTACAAGTCCCTCGGCCCCAATCAATGCAATTCACGAACATTCTCGAACATGACTGCAACGCATAGTTCTAATCACCGATCAATAATCTTAACCTATTACAATAATCGATAAACAACAAGTTCGACAACAATCAACAATCGATAAAACCAATTCACAAACCCAACGGCTCAATAATATCTCGGTTAACCACAAGTCTGATCAAACCAACTTAAACGATCACTAATTTATAACCGAAACAGAATATACTACCCTGCCTGTTGACTTAGCGCACGTTAATTACTTAACGTAGCGTGCGCTAAGTTGCTCCCGTTAGTGTGTGCTAGCCAGTAGGCTTAGCGTGCGCTAATGCTGTACAGATGCATGTTTTTCAGATACCGATCAGTATATGGCGATTATCAAGAACACTAGGTGATTCTAAACCATGTTCATTGCTATCAAAACAACGAAATCGGATATCCTTTAACATAAAAGTAATCATCCAACCCTTAATCCAATTCTTATATCTATATATCATCTTCCTCAATATCAACCTCATGAAACATTAAGAACGTAACAATACTTCCATAATCTATCATTACAGTGAGTAATTATCAACAATAACATCAACATTCGAAACTGAGGAGAAGAATTAACCAACTAATCTCAAGAAGACGAATCAACACGATTCAAACCATACGAATCACATTAATATCATCATACTCCGGTAATCCATGTCATAATCATGCTTATCAACTCGTTTATAATAATCATCAACTCAAGAACATCAACATTCAATCCAAAACGAAATCCAAAGGTGAAGAGTGATTACTTTTTGAAGGAATGGATTGATTTCCAAGGTTGAATCCATTTTCAAGAATCGCCAATGATTTAAAGAACAAATCTTTAATCCATGATTTCCATCTTTAATCTTGTTAAAGAGGATCATCCCTCAGTGTTTAGGAACTCCAAATGTTCTCCCAAGGTTCTCTCTATCGGTTGCAAGAAGAGAATGGACGAAATGAGGAATGACAGCCAACTACTCATATATATACACTGTACATTATTAACGTACGCTAACATCTAAAATTAACATATGTTACACGTTTAGCATACGCTAACAGTCTTTGTTAGCGTGCGCTATCGAAGTCCAGAGGCTACTGCCTTACTGCATGAAATGATTTACGTACGCAATGCCCATGCAATAGCGTACGTAAAGGCCTGTATTTAGCGTACGCAATCCTTCCGCCATAGCGTGCGCTACTCATAGTTGACTCGTTTGTCTGTATGCTCCGAAGACGGGTCCACAAGCCGATAGCTCTGACTAGGATAAGATTCCCTTTGGACAGATCCGATGTTAGCGTGCGCTAATCAACATGCATTAGCATGCGCTAACACTTCCCAACAATCATCCGTTGACCTCGTCGGCACATGCCCCGAAAGTGACCGGGTCCACACATAGATTCCTTCTGAGCTGGTCTGTACTAGCGTGCGCTATCTTTCGCCTCTAGCGTACGCTAAACCAGCACGATAGCGTACGCTAGGCATGTATATTAGCGTGCGCTAGAAATGTTACACTTAGCCATTTTCAGCTACTCTTGTCCAACGTCTCAACATACAGAATACGAACATACGGCATACTGAATACACATACTCAACATATTATATCCTCAAATACAATTGTCGACCAAGTACGACAATTATACCAATACCGACATCTCAGTCCTTCATTTATTTTATCCATACTGTACAGATTCCACGTTGTACAACATAACTCGGATAAAATAACATTAAACAATAGTAGTAGAAATTCCGGATATTACATACTACACCACTTAAAATAAGTTTCGTCCTCGAAACTTGCAATCCATCATAGAAAAGCAAACAAACCGTTCAACCAAAATATTTCGAAACCATCACAAAAACGATCAATCATCATTATTAACGAATAACCAAAACAATACACTAACATATGCGCCAAGTCGTCGATCTCCTGAGATACTAGCAAGTGACTTCACTGTAAAGCTTCAACATGCTTACGATCACAATTCTATGAGTCTCAACAAAAATATATCATCTTCGGATGAAATAATCTATCCGTTTCAAATCCTGTCTGCCTGATTACACAATCAAGTCCAAATACCTATACAAATCAATAATACACGATACATCTGTGAAACAACTGCCCAACACAATGGCAACGAATCTCGAAATATCAACACAAAATATTAACGCTCAGATGATCACTAGCAATGATCAATCAATAAATTAACCGAGAATATCATCGACATGATAAACTATAATACGACCATCCAAAGGTCAAAACACAACTGAGAATATCATCAACATGATAACCTCCAATATGACCAACCAGAGGTCAAAACACAATCGAGAATATCATCATCATGATAAACTCCAATATGACAAACGAACGATCAAGATAATCGAGAATACCTTCACACGGTAAGCTCCAACATGGTCAACATAGAACCACAAAAATAGATATACGAAAGAATAACATTCTCAAAACGACACACCCATCAGTAGATCTCAACAAACATACCCGACTGGTGAACATACTCCTCGGCATACGAACAACCAATCACAAACTGATGAACATATCCAACCATAAGTGGAGTGGGAACGACCACTCAATATCCAAAACAACCAGCATGGAGTCACCATCCCCAAATCTACACTTACAAAGAAATCATTCCAAAATCATTATGGTAAAATTGCGCTACTACCATACTATAATATCCGGATTTATTACGGTGTATTTCATCTGTATTCAAACCCTGTATTATTCGGATTTATGGTTTTGATTATTGGAGTATGATATTTATTGCATTGATATCTTTGTACATAAGTATAACAACATGCAAAATTTCTCATGCAAACTCGTGATAGCGCACGCTAAGAATGTAGCTTAACGTGCGCTATCGGGCTACTACTAGCGCACGCTATGCATGTAGGAGTTGCGTGCGCTAAGAACTCAATTATTGAGCGGGACGGCTAGCACATGCGCCATCCGGGACATGGGTTCGGATAAGATTCCCGCGGATGAACCTGGACAGTTCTGAAGTCAACTCTTATTAGCGCGCGCTAAGGAAAGCTTAGTAGCATGCGCTAACTTGTTAAAATGCAGAATATTATAAATGGGACAACAACCCGTTTTGGCTTACATTTCATTCGTCCATTCTTCATTCTTGAGAGGCCAGAGAGCTGTAATAATCCTTCTACACACTTAGAACACATCTTGTTGGTCTTTGTATATTGGTTATCACTTGGGAGTAATCACTGAAGTGGAATATCACCTTGGAGTGGCATACAACCAACCGGAGTCAGATTCTACCTTACGGTTCAGTGATTTTCATCATATTAAGGTATGTTCAACCTATCTCCAGACTTAGAGTTGGATTCTAAAGAATTGGATGATCATATTAACGATATATTGATTTTCATAAGTGAATTATCCAAAGTACATCATGTTTGGAATATTGAGATGAATAAGCCTTAAGTACCTTGATTATGATCATCATGATTCGAATCTTATTACATTGAACAAGTAAAGGAAGCTTCTATCATTGGTAATCCGAATCTAGTAGATGACTTCATAACAATCATGGACTTGACTTTAACATCATTATTGTTAGATGAATCTAAGGGATTGATCATGGAAGGATTTATCTAGTATAGATGGAATGTTAAACAACTACAGCATGATAATTTCGATGGATATAAGGTGTTGATATCAACCGTTAAGCCTTTCGAATCGTCATATGAAGAATTGTAGTCGAAATGGAATATGGTTTTATAATGGTATGCATATCCTTGAATCCGAAGTTGTTGTTATCCGTAAGATCATTCATAATCGTATGTACATGATATTCATGGAGGTAACATGAATTATCACGGAAGATTTCATTGTTTTGATCATGATGAGAATAAGCATCGCCTAAAGAAGAATCGCCATGCACAGATAGCGCACGCTAAGCTATAAAGATTAACGTGCGCTATCGAGCACGAGTTAGCGTACGCTACGTTTGGTACGTAACGTACGCTAGGCCATCAGACGAGTCAGTCGACTGATCAGTGAAGTACTGACCATGCATAGTTAGCGTACGCTAGGCTTTGTTGTTTGCGTGCGCTATCGAGTTGACTTGACGCACGCTACACAGAGTACTTAGCGTGCGCTAAGCAGTTCAGGCAGATTACATTTTATGAACTTTTGGCCGTAAATCGAATTGTTAAACATTCGTACGACGTGAGATAAATCCTATATCATTTCTTTTGTTAAGGTTTGATCTTGTTACGTGATTGATTGAGGAGGACGACCTTCGAGTGTTCGTTTTCGTGGAAGTATTGTTCTTGTCTTCAAATCGAGGCAAGTACTTTATTTTTTTTATGTATTGATGTTATACATATTGTCGTGCATGTATGTCGTTGTTGTATGTCCACCTCGTGTTGGTCTGACGGGATCATCGGGGGATCTATGCTAGCGTGCGCTGGATCATCGGACGGGTTTTTCCACCACGGGTTGGTCTGACGGGATCATCGTGGGTTCTAGGCAGTGAACGCTGGATCGACGAAATTACCATGTGTATGTTATGATATCATGTTGTGATTATCAATTGTGTATGTTATGTTTGAGTTTCTCGCAGGAGAAGACTCGTTTGACATTTTATCAATTACGTTATTATTATTATTCTACGTGTGACGTTGAATAATATGTCGTGGTACTTGTACTAGCATCGTTGTGCTAATCCCTTTGGGGGTGAACATTTTGTTTATGTTCAGGAACCAGGAGAGCGGGAAAACAACCACTGGAGCTGCATGGCGACGAGGGTGCAGAGTGATGTCCCGGTCGGGTTTATTTGTCTGTTGTTTATTGGTTATTTCAATAAGTACTCGAGTACGAAGTCATTTATGCTGAATTTGAATTTGGTGATGTATTATTAAGTTCCTGTTGAACAATTGTACTTTCAGTATTTGGTCAGGACTATTGTATCTTAATTCCGTTATTTCCATTCGTTAGTACCCTTTTAATGTCTGTTCAATTCTTCAGCCTTGTAAATCCTTATGTAAAGGATTTACGGTGCTGTAATATTCCTGAATATATTGGGGGTGTTACAGAATATGGTATCGGAGCTAAGATTATGGATATCTTGGCCGTTGGGTTAAAATAGGGGTCATTTATGTCTTTTGAGGTAACCGTCCGTGAATGACATCACTGCACTGCCTACGTCTTCATGCGAACGGTGGTTGCAAGTTCCTAAACTCTATCTCGTTCTTTACATGTTGTGTCTCTTTATACTCGAATATTAGAACGATGTTGTTACCTGTATATTGAGTATTTATGCATACAGTATGTTGAGAGGCGGACGTGGATGTGGTCGCGGTCCTGGACGCGGACGAAGAAATGCTGAAAGGGAAGCATCGCCTTCTAACCAGGCCATTCATAGCTCAGGCGAGCCGCAACAATCTATTAATAACGAACCAGATCCTGCTGTACCAGAGATCCTTCGTCAAGTGGTGAACCAGATGACTCAGTTCGCCCAAGTCGTGGACCGAATGCAAGTGGCGGTGGGACTACAGCAGGGAGAGAGACAGCAAGGGATCCCAGACATGGGAAATCGAGGTGACCGGTGGCTGCAAGAGGTGGCGAAGATGCAACCACCCAAATTCGACGGTATTTCTGAGACTCCCACCTGGGACCATTGGTTGAAGGAACTGGAGAGAATCTTTGCCGGAATTAACTGCCCCGACGACCGGAGAGCCTCTATCGCGCAATACTTTCTGATAGGGGAAGCGTCCGAATGGTGGGAAGCCATCCGGCCTGTAGACCATGATGCTGATTGGACAGAGTTTAGATTGATGATGAAAGTTCAGTATTGCCCTCGTCCTGTGAGGGAAGCCAAAGTTCGGGAGTTTTTCTCCGCTCAGCCTTCAGATGTGCCAGTATCCCAGGTAATTAAGACGGTTAACCAGCAGCTGACATTTGTTCGACATCTGGTCAGAACAGATGCAGAAATGATGATCCATTTCGATATGAAGATGAAACCATAAATCCAGACGTACATGTCCGGATTTGAATGTACCACACTCCGTCAATACCAGGATAAGGCGTTGGCGTATGAGATCAAGGAAGCATCTATGGAGAAATTTTCGGACTCCAAGAAACAGAAAGTCTCTGGTACTTTTACAGAGCACAAGAACAGCGGGCCTCGTAAGGCCCAGTCATCCTTTCACTCTTTCATGAAACCTCCGCACTCGGTTAGGAGCGGAAAGAACTTCGGAGCGACATCAACTATTACCGATGTTACCAGGAAATGCTTTAACTGCGCCCAGACGGGGCACTATCGACGGAATTGCCCCCTACCTGACGTGACTTGTTTTGATTGTGGACGAGAGGGACATCGGGCAGTGTTTTGTGAAGAGGCTGCAAAGTGTTTTAGAGCCTGTACACCACAAATACCCGTAAGGAAGCCAAGATTCAATGACGCAAAGAAAGTGTTCAGATGCCTCAGAACTTTGGCCGCGGACGAGGCAGAGGACAATGGGACCGAAAGGGAACATCGAGTGCCGGATCTGCTCCCCCACGTCTGTACGAGATGAGGAGGACAGACGATCAGGATGCTGTTGTCGCATCAGGTACTGTCCACATCCTTTCCCAACCAGTTAGCGTTTTATTCGATACAGGAGCTACGCATTCTTTTATATCTTTGTCTTGTATAAATCGTTTGAATATTTCCGGTTTTCATACTTGTGAACCTTATGTTGTTGGTTTACCGAGTGGAGAGAGGATTGTCGGAAACTTAGAAACTAGAAATTTCCCTGTATCATTTGGAGGCAAAGAGTGGCTCTCAAATTTGATTATAATAGAAATGCAAGGAGACGACCTGATACTCGGAGACGATTGGCTTAATCGGTATGGAGCAATTGTAAACTACCGAAGGAGGAATATCTCGCTGATCGCTGACGATGGTTCAGAAATTCTGTTTGAGGGATGGAAACCGGCACTCAGAAAATTGATCAAGGCGATGAAAGTCACAAATTGTTGAAACAGGTTATATCGCACCGTGTAACACCCCAATCAAGCGGTAATTACTGGCCGTGAATCCCACACTGACCCACCAAAGATACCCAAAACAAAGTTAAATAAATATTATTTGTGATACCGAATCACAACGAAAAGTCATTTCTCCGATTAGGAGTTTATTAAAATGTGGCCCATGGCCTTACAACACACAGGATCCGAAAAGAACAAGTATAAACCATATGGAGATGGAAAATACTTCAAATGTCAAATACAACCAAAAGTAATTTAAACGGAACAGGAAATAACACAACACGGTTTAACATAACCGGACAACAAAGATGAGGGGTCCCCGAACTAGTATCCTCCGAATCCTTCGCCGTCGACATGCTCTTCCCGTGCCTTGCCTTTGCCTCGACCTAAAATACAATACAAGTATTTCGCCCAACACAGGGTCAGATATACATGATAATCAATTCTTCTGACATTATACAATTCACATATATAGATTTCAAGAAAATCATTCCGATTATTAATCATACCCCTCGGGCGTATGAAACAATCAGTCACAAAATATCGAACACATCCAATCATACATGGTCTGTGAAATGATTAACATTATGGCTCAAGATGGACATCACAGTACGCCCGATCCGGAAATGTGTCCGTGCACATGTCCACCCCGTATACGGAATCCAGAAATATACGTGGGACAATGTACCTAATTAGCCTCACGAACTAACTTCTCGTGTGCACGGTCCAATGTGGTGATATCCACGCATGACCATTGTGTGCCTGGCTAAAAATCCTACACAATAACCAATCGGCACGCAGATATGATTCCGGATATGTCACGATACAACATGACAACGAAACTCAAAGGATAACACATCCAATTAAGGATCAAGAAAGACTCACCAAAGTGAAAATAAGGATCAACGAAATCAATGATTCAAAGGGACGTGTTTGGGAATGCAACACCCATGATGAAACGAAACAACGTCAAGGACAATGTCAAATCACGACAAGCATTTCATAAACATTTCATACACATGAAATATATAACCATCACAAGAATCTAATCATCATTATAACCGTGCAAGATAACTTGCCTTAATACGGAGACGAGAATAGTCCTCTTCTTATCGGAACGAACGAACGGTCCTCGACAAGTTTTACCCGAACAATCAACCTTAAACGAAATACATCTTACTCAAAACATATTCGTATAATTATCAATATAGGATTAGTGAGACGTCAACCTACAATCCTTTAAAATAGTTTGTTACTACAAATTATTGAAACCTTATGCCGAATCCTTCTAACATCATTACAACTATAAAAATCGGTTTACAAAATTTACCGAATGTTTGCATGGTTCAATATAACAAGAGTTCTAACAAGGGTATGTTTGAATAACCAATTGTGATGCTAAGATCATCTTATGATGATTAAACTTTCCAAAAACACTAAAAGGTTGAAAGGTAAAATCTGCACATTATGATTATTCTCCTCTCATCAAATTGACTTTAAGCTAACAACAAGTTCATAAGTTCTGAGATTACACCACACTAATGAAGGTTATCAAAGTCTTTGATACAAGGCTGGAGGGTTCATTAACATGATGGGGAATTCACCAATTCTAGTATGATGATCAAAATGTTCTAAGTTCTCAATACATTAGATTAATGAAAAGTTATTGTTGTAATTATCAAAACCTTTATCAATCTTCAAAGACTAGTGAAATCGAACAATCATGATTTGTTAAAGCTTCTAAAGTTTCGGACTAGATCACCTAATCTCATATTTAACATCATCAAGTTCTTCTCAAGGTAAATAAATACTTAAAATGGTGATTAATCATTTTATGATATTAAGTTCTTGATTAAATCCATTATGAAGAAGCTAACCTATCCATCAAAGTTCTACCGAGCTAAATTCGTCCCGTGTTGAGTAATGACAGCTACAAACATGATTAAAATCACTATATCATCAAGAACACCTCCAACAAACCCTTATTTAACATATTCATCAAAAGTGCTTAAAGAGTTTTATTATAACCATGTTTTACTTGCTTAATCTACTCTAGGTGAAGTATATTTCGACATTAATAATCAACATAAGAAAATAATGCAGAGAAGAAAACACACCAACCTCTAGAAATGAAGAATAACTTCAATGATATGAGAGAATATATCCCGAACTTAAAAACAACTCCAAGTTTCCAAGAAATGAGCTCCACTCCGAGATTCAAGCTTTAGAAACAAGTTGATGAAGGTTTATATTGTTTTTAGAGTGCAGAGGGATGATATGTGAAGAGAGAATTTCGGTTTGGTTCGTGGAGAAATGAAAAGCAGTGGTCCTATAAATAGATCATGCAGACCTAGCGCACGCTATCGTGACAGTTTAGCGTACGCTAAGGCCCTTACGACGCTATCCGGCCGATATAACGACGTAAACGGCTTACGGTGGCTACTGTCTTGAATTATTGCAGGCCGTTAGCGCACGCTAATGAAGAATGGGTTAGCGCACGCTAGGAAAAGTAGATTCTCACCGACATGACAGCTCAGACATAGATCGCATGCATGCTACCGGTTAAAAGGTTCACGTGCTGAAGTCAACTGCTGTCAGATTCCCTCTTAGCGTACGCAACCGAGGAAAACCTTACGCACGCTAAGGCACAAAATTAGCGTACGCTAATTTTAATGTGTAGCGTACGCTACACTAACAAAATTTCGAAAATGCACACCCTAATAACAACGAATCGTCATATATGAAATAACAATGTTATGATATTCAAGTCTATAATACCTCAACATAATACTAAATGCAACGATTTCTGATAATCAGATTATCCGAATAATACAACGACAGGTAAAAAAATGAAAAGTTACAGTCGGATATTACATACTCCCCCCCTTAAAAAGAGTTTCGTCCCCGAAACTTAAGGGGTAAATAACTCGGGGTATCTTGCTCGCATACTATCCTCGGTCTCCCACGTAGCCTCCTCGACTCCGTGTCGCGACCACTGGACTTTCAGTAGGGGGATCGTCTTGTTCCGCAATTGCTTGATCCTCCTCTCGAGTATCCGTACAGGACGCTCCTCGTACGAATGATCTTCTGCTAAATCAATGTCTTCGAATTGAAGTACGTGGCTCGGATCAGCAACATATTTCCTCAGCTGAGAGACATGAAACACGTTGTGAATCTTACTCAAGGTCGGTGGCAAGGCTAGTCGATAGGCCAGATCACCTACACGCTCCGTAACCTCAAACGGCCCAATATACCTTGGGCTCAGCCTTGCCCCTTTTCCGAAACGAAAAACACCTCGAGTAGGAGACACCTTCATTAACACATGATCACCAACCTCGAACTCAAGCGGTCTTCGACGATGGTCGCATAAGACTTCTGTCTACTTTGAGCCGTTAACAACCGACTCCTAATCAAAGTGATCTTCTCACGTGCGGCTAACAACATATCGGGTTCCGTACCCGGAGATTCCGGCGTTCGTCCCAACACAAAGGGGACCTACGGCGACGGCCATATAATGCCTCATACGGTGCCATCTGAATCGAAGCGTGCCAACTATTATTATAAGTGAATTCCACCAAAGGCACTGGGCTTCCCAATCGTCCTTCCAATCAAGAACACATGCTCTCAACATATCTTCTAGAGTCTCAGATGGTTCTCTCCGATGACCATCGATGTGGATGGAAAGCCGTCTTGAAATTCAATCTGCGTACCCATCGCACGATGAACCGCCTTCCGTAAATGTGACACAAATCGCGTCACGGTCTGATACAATGCTCTTGGGGGTACCGTGTAGTCTCACAATTTCCTTAATAAACACTGGGCCAATCTCTCGGGGCCCCATGTGTCCTTAATTTCCAAGAAGTGAGCCGATTTGGTCGACGATCCACAATCACCCAAATCGTATTCATTCCTCGACGACTCGTCGGCAAGCTAGTGATAAAATCCATAGATATGTCTTCCCATTTCCATTCGGGAATCGGGAGCGGTTTCAAGATTCTGCGGGTCGCCGGTGCTCAATCTTAACTCGCCGATGTGTCAAACACCTCGAAACGAATTCGGCAACCTCACGCTTCATATTCCCCACCAATAATTCTGCTTCAAATCCTTATACATCTTGCTAGAGCCCGGGTGAATAGAGTACGGGGTAGCATGGGCTTCTCTCATGATAGAGTTCTTCAACTCTTCGTCACGGTACACAAACTCGATTTCTAAAACGTATTAATCAATCCTCGTGGATCACGAATCCAGGGGCTTTCCCCTTGGTTACTTCATCACGAACCCGAGATAAGAATGGGTCCTTAATTTGCTTCTATTTAATCATATCAACAATATACGAAGAAATATCAAGGGTGCAAAGTTGTCCCTGAACACGCTGTAACCAAACTTCAATTTCTGGCCTCATAAGGTCCAACTGCAATTCCCTCTGTGCTGTTAAACGATTCAGCATCTGCTCCTGTACTGTCTTACGGCTCAATGCGTCGGCAACCACATTTGCTTTACCCGGGTGATAAAGGATTTCGATATCATAGTCCTTGATTAATTCCAGCCACCTTCTTTGCCTCATGTTCAACTCCTTCTGAGTAAAAATGTACTTTAGGCTCTTGTGGTCCGTAAAGATCTGGCAGGTAATTCCATAAAGATAGTGACGCCTTGATTTTCAAAGCAAACACCACTACCGCCAACTCCAAGTCGTGGGTCGGATAGTTAACTTCATAGGGTCGCAATTGTCTCGATGCATAGGCGATTACTTTCCCTTCCTGCATTAGTACACATCCCAAACCCTGTCTCGACGCGTCACTATACACCACAAATCCTTCCGTTCCCTTTGGTAAGACCAAAACAGGTGCCGAAATCAATCGACTCTTGAGCTCTTCAAAACTCTTCGACATGCTTCACCACAAATACTTCTTGTCCTTCCGCAGTAAGTTGGTCATCGGTTGCGAAATTTTAGAGAATCCCTCCACGAATCGTCGGTAGTAACCTCACAGCCGAGGAAACTACGAACTTCCTTCACGTTCTTCGGTGGTAGCCAATCTCGAATGGCTTCCGTCTTTTGTGGGTCCACTCTCACCCCTTCGGCCGATATCACATGCCCGAGAAAGACAACCTCGGGCATCCGTAACTCACACTTAGAAAATTTCCCATAGAGTTGTTCTCGCCTCAAAGTATCGAGGACTTGGTGGAGGTGATTCGTGTTCCTCGTGGTCGCGAGAGTAAATCGAATGTCGTCAATGAAAACGACTACAAAGCGATCCAGATAGTTAATAAAAACTCGATTCATCAACTCCATGAATACCGGTGCATTAGTCACCCAAATGGCATCACCACGAACTCATAATGCCCATAGCGAGTACGGAATGTCAGTCTTCGAAATGTCGGACTCTCGAATCCTCAATCGATGATAACCGATCTTAAGTCGATCTTAGAAAACACGGCACTCCTCAAGTTGGTCCAATAAATCATCAATACGAGGCAAGGGATACTTGTTCTTGATGGTTACCTGCTCACTCACGGTAATCAATACATAAGCGCAGGATCCATCTTTCTTCCGCACAAATAACACCGGTGCTCCCCAAGGGGACGCACTAGGTCGAATATAGCCTTTGTCACCAACTCCTCAAGCGGGCTCTTCAATTCTTGCATCTCGCCGGAGCCATACGGCACGGTGCTTTTGAGAGCGGGACGCACTGTTCTAACTCAATAATAAATTCCACGTCACGATGAGGAGGTAAGCCCGGCACTGTCTGAAATACATCGGGTAATCTCGGACTACCGGAATGTCGCCAATTCAATCGATCGATCGGCTGATTTGGTCATGTAGCACCAATAACCAATACACCCTTGATTAAGCGGTTTCATTGCTTTCATAGCGCTGATGACTCTCCCGTAACGACCGGGATTATCACCTCGAAAAATACACTTGAATCCATCATCAAGTGACGGTAACCATCCGCTATGACACCGAGTATTGCATCGTGACGATCCATCCAATCGATGCCCAAGATTATATCATCCTTAGGAAGATCGACTACAATCAAATAAGACAACCACTCACGGTCGTTCAAACGAATCGGACAGTCCTGGACTTCACGATTTCCCATAATCCTTCTACCATCAGGTAGACCAATCACGTAGGGCTCACAATTGATAACATGGTTTAGAGGCAAACGACTTAAACAAGAAGAAGATATAAAGGAGTGTGAAGCACCGGTATCAAAAAGAACGCACACAGGCTGGGAGTGGATCTCGAGTATACCTGAAATCATGCTGGCCTCGGGATCATCAGCTCTCTTCATCTCGTAAATCCTGGGTTTCGCAGTTCCGGCACCAGGTGTAACACTTTGATTCCCACGGCCCATTCCCTTATTCGCCCCGGTGGTCTGGTAGGAAGCGGACGGGGGCGTCCGGTTCTGGACAGAGGATTGCATAGGAGTATGAGACGCTACTGGATTATGTTCGGGCCCACCCCTGCAAAAACGAGCACGGTGACCAAACTTGCCACAAGTAAGGCAGGTGACGGCAGGCTTCGGGCATTTGGTGCTGACATGCCCCTGGTCTCCGCAGTTATAGCACACAACAGATGAAGGGACCGCTCGAGAGTGCGATCCAGCTGGCTTCGACGCCATGGGTGGTCGATCAGAGGGGTTTGGCAATGACTGGGGCTTCCTGAATGTCCCCCGGTTACTCTCGGTCGATTCGATTCTTAGACCTTTTGTTGTTGGATCGTGGTTGTTTCTTGGAAATCTCCTTCGCGGTGAGTTCGTACTCAGCCTTCTCGATAAACTCGTAAGGTAGTACAGTGGTGATTCAATGTTGCATTCTCATTCGGGTTTAAGCCTCTTGAGAAAGTATTTGATCTTGTCGGCCTCTGTTCGGATAATTGTCGTGGCAAAAGGAAGGAGTGCCCGGAATTTCTCAAAGAATGATAATACATCATCGTCTTCGGACGGGTCGGGGTTCAAAAGTTCCGACAGTTTGGCCTCACGGAGTGGTCCTGGATAGTAACGGTCTAGCATGAGGTTTTTAAATTCCTCCCATGTGCAAACACCATCGGCTGGCCTCACTGAAAGCCACCAGGTATGAGCGCTTTTGCTAAGATAATACGCGGCTACCGAGACGCGATTCTCTTCCGGCACCCACCATCCGAAAAGTTTCTCAAAATGCTCGATCCAGTGCACAATGTCAGCCGGCTCAGAGGAGCCCTCATAAGTCGGTGGTCGCTGGCGAGAGATGTCGCTGATAATCCGACTCACGGGTCCGCCAATCACAGGAGGAGGATGAGCCCCTTGCTGCTGGCCAGTAGCTTCCCTCTGCATAGCTTCCATTAGTTGACCCATCTGGGTCATCTGTGTCATCATGCCCTGCATTACGACGTAAGGATCGACACGTGCATCCCCGCGCCCACTGTGGTGCGATTGTTCCCTAGAAGGTGAACCACTGTCTGCGGAACTCTGATCCGCATTCGCGCGTCTGTTGGCTCGAGGTATTGGGATTCGGCCCCTTCCGCGGCCTCGTCCCCTCCGCCACGACCTCTCGTTTCTTTCCATACTGAAAGAATCAATCGTAATGATAACCATAAGTACAGTTCAAGATACTAAAATCCATGCTAAGTTAATAGCAACAAGGAATTACATATTAAAGGAATACGGTTATCGATACCACAAATGTCGCACCGAATATCATATCGGTGTCAAGTCGAACAATTTCGATTATACAATAATTTCAGCATTTACCTCGGATTATCAATCAGATAAATCCTGTCACAATTCCTTGAAATAACATGATCAACAAAGAGATCTATACTGATATCAATATCATGCCGAATTAAACCAGGGCTCAAAAAGTACATACCGATTTTGGCTCGCTGGTTCTGGCTTCTGCACCGGACACACGTGACACGACGTTTTATTCATACTTGTTCTTTTCACAATGAATAATGAAATAAAACGACTCTCTGATACCATCTTCAGAACACCCCAATCGGCGGTAATTATAAAGGCCGTGAATCCCACACTGGGACCCACCAGCGATACCCAAAACAGTTAAATAAATATTATTTGTGATACCGAATCACAACGAAAAGTCATTTCTCCGATTAGGAGTTTATTAAAATGTGGCCCATGGCCTTACAACACACAGATCCGAAAAGAACAAGTATAAACCATATGGAGATGGAAAATACTTCAAATGTCAAATACAACCAAAAGTAATTTAAACGGAACAGAAATAACACAACACGGTTTAACATAACCGACAACAAAGATGAGGGGTCCCCGAACTAGTATCCTCCGAATCCTTCGCCGTCGACATGCTCTTCCCGTGCCTTGCCTTTGCCTCGACCTAAAATACAATACAAGTATTTCGCCCAACACAGGTCGATATACATGATAATCAATTCTTCGACATTATACAATTCACATATATAGATTTCAAGAAAATCATTCCGATTATTAATCATACCCCTCGGGCGTATGAAACAATCAGTCACAAAATATCGAACACATCCAATCATACATGGTCTGTGAAACGATTAACATTATGGCTCAAGATGGACATCACAGTACGCCCGATCCGGAAATGTGTCCGTGCACATGTCCACCCCGTATACGGAATCCGTAAATATACGTGGGACAATGTACCTAATTAGCCTCACGAACTAACTCGTGTGCACGGTCCAATGTGGTGATATCCACGCATGACCATTGTGTGCCCGGCTAAAAATCCTACACAATAACCAATCGGCACGCAGATATGATTCGGATATGTCACGATACAACATGACAACGAAACTCAAAGGATAACACATCCAATTAAGGATCAAGAAAGACTCACCAAAGTGAAAATAAGGATCAACGAAATCAATGATTCAAAGGGACGTGTTTGGGAATGCAACACCCATGATGAAACGAAACAACGTCAAGGACAATGTCAAATCACGACAAGCATTTCATAAACATTTCATACACATGAAATATATAACCATCACAAGAATCTAATCATCATTATAACCAGCAAGATAACTTGCCTTAATACGGAGACGAGAATAGTCCTCTTCTTATCGGACGACCGAACGGTCCTCGACAAGTTTTACCCGAACAATCAACCTTAAACGAAATACATCTTACTCAAAACATATTCGTATAATTATCAATATAGGATTAGTGAGACGTCAACCTACAATCCTTTAAAATAGTTTGTTACTACAAATTATTGAAACCTTATGCCGGGAATCCTTCTAACATCATTACAACTATAAAAATCGGTTTACAAAATTTACCGAATGTTTGCATGGTTCAATATAACAAGAGTTCTAACAAGGGTATGTTTGAATAACCAATTGTGATGCTAAGATCATCTTATGATGATTAAACTTTCCAAAAACACTAAAAGGTTGAAAGGTAAAATCTGCACATTATGATTATTCTCCTCTCATCAAATTGACTTTAAGCTAACAACAAGTTCATAAGTTCTGAGATTACACCACACTAATGAAGGTTATCAAAGTCTTTGATACAAGGCTGGAGGGTTCATTAACATGATGGGGAATTCACCAATTCTAGTATGATGATCAAAATGTTCTAAGTTCTCAATACATTAGATTAATGAAAAGTTATTGTTGTAATTATCAAAACCTTTATCAATCTTCAAAGACTAGTGAAACTGAACAATCATGATTTGTTAAAGCTTCTAAAGTTTCTGGACTAGATCACCTAATCTCATATTTAACATCATCAAGTTCTTCTCAAGGTAAATAAATACTTAAAATGGTGATTAATCATTTTATGATATTAAGTTCTTGATTAAATCCAGTTATGAAGAAGCTAACCTATCCATCAAAGTTCTACTGAGCTAAATTCGTCCGTGTTGAGTAATGACAATACAAACATGATTAAAATCACTATATCATCAAGAACACCTCCAACAAACCCTTATTTAACATATTCATCAAAAGTGCTTAAAGAGTTTTATTATAACCATGTTTTACTTGCTTAATCTACTCTAGGTGAAGTATATTTCGACGTTAATAATCAACATAAGAAAATAATGCAGAGAAGAAAACACACCAACCTCTAGAAATGAAGAATAACTTCAATGATATGAGAGAATATATCCCGAACTTAAAAACAACTCCAAGTTTCCAAGAAATGAGCTCCACTCCGAGATTCAAGCTTTAGAAACAAGTTGATGAAGGTTTATATTGTTTTTAGAGTGCAGAGGGATGATATGTGAAGAGAGAATTTCGGTTTGGTTCGTGGAGAAATGAAAAGCAGGCTGGTCCTATAAATAGACTGTGCAGACCTAGCGCACGCTATCGTGACGCTTTAGCGTACGCTAAGGCCCTTACGTACGCTATCCGGTCGATATAACGTACGTAAACGGCTTACGGTGGCTACCGTCTTGAATTATTGCAGCCGTTAGCGCACGCTAATGAAGAATGGGTTAGCGCACGCTAGGAAAAGTAGATTCTCACCGACATGACACTGGACATAGATCGCATGCATGCTACCGGTTAAAAGGTTCACGTGCTGAAGTCAACTGCTGTCAGATTCCCTCTTAGCGTACGCAACCGAGGAAAACCTTACGCACGCTAAGGCACAAAATTAGCGTACGCTAATTTTAATGTGTAGCGTACGCTACACTAACAAAATTTCGAAAATGCACACCCTAATAACAACGAATCGTCATATATGAAATAACAATGTTATGATATTCAAGTCTATAATACCTCAACATAATACTAAATGCAACGATTTCTGATAATCAGATTATCCGAATAATACAACGACAGGTAAAAAAAAATGAAAAGTTACAGTCGGATATTACAACTGGTGCTATGCAATGAAGAAAGAAGACGAAATTCTGGAAATTTCATCCATTCCTGTTGCGAATGAATTTCCAGATATATTTCCTGACGAGTTACCTGGACTACCTCCACGAAGGGATGTAGAATTTACCATTGAGCTGGAACCCGGAGCTACACCAATTTCTAAGGCGCCGTATCGTATGGCACCTACTGAGATGTACGAACTGAAGAAGCAGCTGGAGGAGTTACTGGACAAGGGCTATATTCAGCCAAGCGTTTCACCCTGGGGAGCGCCAGTTCTTTTTGTCCGAAAGAAGGATGGATCACTTCGACTGTGTATTGACTACCGAGAGATGAACAAAATGACGATTAAGAACAAGTATCCGTTGCCACGGATTGATGATCTGTTTGACCAGTTGCAAGGGGAGACAGTATTTTCTAAAATCGATCTGAGATCAGTATATCATCAGCTGAGGATTAAGGAATCTGATGTTCCGAAATCAGCGTTCAGAACTCGCTACGGACATTATGAGTTTGTAGTGATGCCGTTTGGTCTCACTAACGCACCTGCTGTATTTGTGCAATTGATGAACCATGTATTCATTGAATTTTTGGATAAATTTGTGGTCGTGTTCATTGATGACATTCTGGTGTATTCTAAGAGTCCGGAAGAACATGCGCAGCATTTGCGGATCGTATTGGAACTTTTGAGAAGCGAGCAATTGTACGCCAAACTTTCTAAGTGTGAATTCTGGCTAAAGGAAGTAATTTTCCTCGGCCATGTGGTGTCAGCTAAAGGAGTCCGAGTAGATCCTCAGAAGATTGAAGCAATTATAGATTGGAAGCCTCCAAAGAACGTTAAAGAAGTCCGAAGCTTCTTAGGACTTGCTGGGTATTATCGACGATTCGTGGAAGGGTTTTCTAAAATTTCCCGCCCACTTACTCGACTCCTGCAGAAAACTCAAAAGTTTGAGTGGAATGAGTTGTGTCAGATTACCTTTGATGAATTGAAGAAGAGATTGACGACGGCACCGATTCTATCACTTCCAGAGGGAACTGAAGGATTTATAGTTTACAGTGATGCTTCGAACCAAGGACTTGGGTGCGTATTGATGCAGAATGATAAGGTGATCGCTTATGCATCGCGACAGCTGAAACCTTATGAAGTGAATTACCCAACATATGATTTGGAGCTAGCAGTAGTAGTTTTTGCTTTGAAGATCTGGAGGCATTATCTGTACAGGACTCACTGTCAGATCTTTACGGATCATAAGAGTCTCAAGTACATATTCAGTCAGAAAGAGTTGAACATGCGGCAAAGAAGATGGTTAGAGCTGATCAAGGACTATGACTTGGAGATTTTGTATCATCCACGCAAAGCAAATGTAGTGGCCGATGCACTTAGCCGCAAGCCTGTTTCTATTCAGATGCTGGAGACGCTGACCTCCCAACTTAGCCTTCAACGAGAGATGATTCGATAAGGAATTGAAGTGTGGTTACAAAGAGTCCAAGGACAACTGTGCGTGATGGAGATAACTTCATCATTAACCGAAGAAATCAAATCTAAACAGGCAGATGATCCTCTGATGATTCGGTTACGTGATGAAGTGATCAAAGGAAAGGCCCCGGGATTCATAATTCATGATGATGGAGTTTTGAGATTTCAGAACTGACTCTGGGTTCCCGATGTTGATGTTCTGAAACAGACGATTATGAAGGAAGCTCACAGTTCTCCCTATTCTATCCACCCGGGCACCAGTAAGATGTATAAAGACTTGAAGCAGAATTTCTGGTGGGGCAACATGAAGAAAGATGTAGCGGACTATGTTTCGAAATGCTTGACTTGTCAGCAGGTTAAGATCGAGCATCAACGGCCTGCCGGAATGTTGAAGCCGCTCCCAATTCCTGAATGGAAGTGGGAGGACATATCGATGGACTTTATCACTAATATGCCGAGAACCAGGACAGGAATGAATATGATTTGGGTGGTAGTTGATCGTTTAACCAAATCATCTCATTTCCTAGGCATTAAGGATACGTGGGGACCAGAGAGGTTGGCACGAGTATTTATTTCGGAAATAGTTCGATTGCATGGTACGCCGAAGACCATTATTTCTGATCGAGACGGTCGTTTTGTGTCTCACTTCTGGAAAGCAGTTCATAAGGCCTTGGGGACCGAATTGAACTTCAGCACAGCTTATCACCCGCAGACTGACGGACAATCCGAGAGGACTATACAAACGGTGGAAGACATGCTAAGGGCCTGTGCCTTAGATTGGTCAAACGATTGGGAAGTTCATCTACCATTGATTGAATTTACCTACAACAATAGTTGGCATGCTTCCATTATGATGGCACCGTTTGAGGTATTATACGGGAGGAGATGCAGATCGCCCCTATGCTGGGACGATTCATCGGACTTGATCGGAACAGAACCAGAGTTGATCGTGCAGACTCGAGAGAAGATAGCCTTGATTCGTGAAAGGCTATTGACCGCCCAGAGTCGCCAGAAATCTTACGTAGACGTACGCCGTCGCCCATTGGAGTTCAGTACTGGAGACCACGTACTTTTGAAGGTTTCTCCTACTTGGGGAATCTTTCATTTCGGAAGGAAAGGAAAGCTGAGTCCGAGATATATCGGACCATTTGAGATCCTCGAGAGAGTTGGGGAGTTGGCATACAGATTGGCATTGCCGCCGTCATTGTGCCATGTTCATAACGTGTTCCACGTATCCCAGTTACGGAGGTATATACCAGATCCCAGTCATATCATTGATTTCGGTGAGATCGAAGTCGCGCAGGATGGGACGTTTGAAGAAAGACCGGTCAAGATACTTGAGAGTCGAGTTAAGCAGTTGAGGAACAAACCAATCGTTTTGGTCAAAGTTCAATGGTCACGTCACGGAATGGAAGAAGCCACCTGGGAAACAGAAGCTAATATGAAGTCCAGATATCCCGAGTTATTTTCGCCTTGAGTTTCGGGACGAAACTCCTTTTTAGTAGGAGAGTATGTAATATCCGGATTTATTACGGTGTATTTCATCTGTATTCAAACCCTGTATTATTCGGATTTATGGCTTTGATTATTGGAGTATGATATTTCTTGCATTGATATCTTTGTACATAAGTATAACAACATGCAAAATTTCTCATGCAAACTCGTGATAGCGCACGCTAAGAATGTAGCTTAACGCGCGCTATCGGGCTACTACTAGCGCACTCTATGCATGTAGGAGTTGCGTGCGCTAAGAACCCAATTATTGAGCGGGACGGCTAGCACATGCGCCAGCCGGGACATGGGTCCGGATAAGATTCCCGCGGATGAACCTGGACAGTTCTGAAGTCAACTCTTATTAGCGCGCGCTAAGGAAAGCTTAGTAGCGTGTGCTAACTTGTTAAAATGCAGAATATTATAAATGGGACAACAACCCGTTTTGGCTTACATTTCATTCGTCCATTCTTCATTCTTGAGAGGCCAGAGAGCTGTAATAATCCTTCTACACACTTAGAACACATCTTGTTGGTCTTTGTATATTGGTTATCACTTGGGAGTAATCATTGAAGTGGAATAGCACCTTGGAGTGGCATACAACCAACCGGAGTCGGATTCTACCTTACGGTTCAGTGATTTTCATCATATTAAGGTATGTTCAACCTATCTCCAGACTTATAGTTGGATTCTAAAGAATTGGATGATCATATTAACGAGATATTGATTTTCATAAGTGAATTATCCAAGTTACATCATGTTTGGAATATTGAGATGAATAAGCCTTAAGTACCTTGATTATGATCATCATGATTCGAATCTTATTAAATTGAACAAGTAAAGGAAGCTTCTATCATTGGTAATCCGAATCTAGTAGATGACTTCATAACAATCATGGACTTGACTTAACATCATTATTGTTAGATGAATCTAAGGGATTGATCATGGAAGGATTTATCTAGTATAGATGGAATGTTAAACAACTACAGCATGATAATTTCGATGGATATAAGGTGTTGATATCAACCGTTAAGCCTTTAGAATCGTCATATGAAGAATTGTAGTCGAAATAGAATATGGTTTTATAATGGTATGCATATCCTTGAATCCGAAGTTGTTGTTATCTGTAAGATCATTCATAATCGTATGTACATGATATTCATGGAGGTAACATGAATTATCACGGAAGATTTCATTGTTTTGATCATGATGAGAATAAGCATCGCCCAAAGAAGAATCGCCATGCACAGATAGCGCACGCTAAGCTATAAAGATTAACGTGCGCTATCGAGCACGAGTTAGCGTACGCTACGTTTGGTACGTAACATACGCTAGGCCATCAGACGAGTCAGTCGAATGATCAGTGAAGTACTGACCATGCATAGTTAGCGTACGCTAGGCTTTGTTGTTTGCGTGCGCTATCGAGCAGACTTAACGCACGCTACACAGAGTACTTAGCGTGCGCTAAGCAGTTCAGGCAGATTACATTTTATGAACTTTTGGCCGTAAATCGAATTGTTAAACATTCGTATGACGTGAGATAAATCCTATATCATTTCTTTTGTTGAGGTTTGATCTTGTTACGTGATTGATTGAGGATGACGACCTTCGAGTGTTCGTTTTCGTGGAAGTATTGTTCTTGTCTTCAAATCGAGGCAAGTACTTTATTTGTTTTATGTATTGATGTTATACATACTGTCGTGCATGTATGTCGTTGTTGTATGTCCACCTCGTGTTGGTCCGACGGGATCATCGGGGGATCTATGCTAGCGTGCGCTGGATCATCGGACGGGTTTTTCCACCACGGGTTGGTCTGACGGGATCATCGTGGGTTCTAGGCAGTGAACGCTGGATCGACGGAATTACCATGTGTATGTTATGATATCATGTTGTGATTATCAATTGTGTATGTTATGTTTGAGTTTCTCGCAGGAGAAGACTCGTTTGACATTTTATCAATTACGTTATTATTATTATTCTGCGTGTGACGTTGAATAATATGTCGTGGTACTTGTACTAGCATCGTTGTGCTAACCCCTTCGGGGGTGAACATTTTGTTTATGTTCAGGATCCAGGAGAGCGGGAAAACAACCACTGGAGCTGGATGACGACGAGGGTGCAGAGTGATGTCCCGGCCGAGTTTATTTGTCTGTTGTTTATTGGTTATTTCAATAAGTACTCGAGTACGAAGTCATTTATGCTGAATTTGAATTTGGTGATGTATTATTAAGTTCCTGTTGAACAATTGTACTTTCAGTATTTGGTCAGGACTGTTGTATCTTAATTCCGTTATTTCCATTCGTTAGTACCCTTTTAATGTCTGTTCAATTCTTCAGCCTTGTAAATCCTTATGTAAAGGATTTACGGCGCTGTAATATTCCTGAATATATCGGGGGTGTTACACATACCAATGGAATCACATAGCACATATGTCCCGGTTTCACAAAATCCAAAGTTCAAAAATTACATCATGTGCATGAATCTACAACATGCAGCATATTTCTCTTATCCGATCAATTAACCGATCATCCCTGGATAACCAAACTATCATATTATAGTTCGGATCTCTTTTCCTCGTACCGTTAGTGTGTTATCCAGTTTGTGAATCTCACTCAGAACTTCACCATGATATGCACTATACACTAAATGCGTATGTATATCAATCACATTTTCAAAACCAGTTTGAAATCATATAATCTTGCCACGAAGACAAATTTTTTGAAAGTTCTTTAAAAAATCCCAAAACTCAAAATATAAATTTTCGTAGGACCACGAAATCAATTTTCAAAAAAATTAGATCAATTTGCTTACGTCAAGTTCTCGATGAAAATTCTTTTCGAAAACATACATTTAAATAGAATGGAATTATGCAAATGCTCGATTACATCCGTACTCCTGTATACCAATTCGATTCGTCACCAATCCATTGACATTCCATCGGAAAACTACACGATATAGTTCCAAAACATCAATATATAGACTCTGATAAAAACTCCTTTTTCATATATGACTCGCAACGTCAACCATTAACCCATCCTGGATCACCTCAACTATGTTATGATGGAAACAAATCAACACAACGAAAGACTTCCCGAGAAGTTTCATTTGAACAAGTAAGCTAAAAACTTCAAAAGACGGAAATAAAAATGATTGTAAAGTTTTTTACAATCTCGGGAGATTTAGAAAACAGAAGAGCTTTTTGAAACATTAGGGTCTCAGCCCGCATCTTGTTCCGCATTACAAGGAGTTTAAAAAGTAGAAAACCCTTCTGGACCTCAAGTCCTGAGTTATAAAACTATTTCAAAATCGATTGGGTCTCGGCTCAAAAATTATTTTCCGTAAAACATCCGTAAAACATTCATTTTGAAGAGTCATTTTCAAATGCTCAAAAGTAGTTCATATATCTTCAAAAATGAATTAACATGACTACATGTTTTTCTTAACCGTCCACAACATTTCTCCCAAATGCACAATTCCGTTCCAAAACTTAACCGACATATTAATTTCCAAAATCATAGCGTCTCAAGATCATCAATCCTGTCCCAACTCTATCATCTCATAACACAACGCATAATATTCTCCTGAATCTCAAAGCATATCAACTTAGAACGGCAGTAAATCTCAATGCTATTCAAAAATCCAAAAACTTACAGATCGTGAAGCCGACGATTCCTCGTGATACCGGCACATGTCTCGACTCAAGAAAATACTCGACACAGATATTTTCAAAACACACATTTTGCAAAATTCAGTTCAATTCGAGAACACGACACATTTCTATCCGAAGAAATACGTTAGTACCATTTGTAAAAGTTTATAACAAGCCCAGTACTATACTGGCAAATCCCATAACGCACAAGCCTGAGTGAACAACAAAAACTCACGGCTCTAATATTTGTCAATCGACAACTCGAATGACGCAACAAAAACACGACTCAACTCGACCCAATTGCCTAGGTTTTGTCAACCTAAGCTCTGATACCATATTCTGTAACACCTCCAGAGCCGACCGGGAATATTACAGCGCCATGGGCCCCGAGATGGAACCCACAAGCTGAAAGATATTTTCGCAAACATTTATAAATGCCCAAGAGGCTAACAACGGTACTATCTTTTAAAAATATTCGAAGACTTTAAAAAACTCGTTTATCAAAACCGTCGTAGAATCTCATTTGAAACCACAAGGCCCAAAATGCCAAAACTCAACAGTTTAAAAACATACGTTAAGCTATCGCTTACATGTATCGACAGAACAAATTTAGAAAACGATTTCCAAAGTAACCCAAGTTACGAGATACCAATAGGTCATTTTGAAAACACTCACGCAGCGGAAAAAGACAAACGATTAAAATACTCTAGCAGCGGAATACAAGAACTGATCAGGAAACACAATACACAAATACATGCCCTAGCCAGTATCCCCCGGGAAGCTCATCTCTCCATGACCGCTACAAGCTCGATATCCAAAGAACCTAAAAAGAAAGCCCATGACGGGGTCAGCCATAATATCCAACAATGATAACCATCACATCATGTGAATAATTACATATCAATGGAAATACTAAGTAAGAATACGACCAATGTAATCTTACCGTCGTAACTTTACGAAAATCCACGATTCGTATCCTTAACAACACAATAAGATAATACCGAAATATCTGTACGGTATCTCAACAATACCCAAGGTTCTCAAAACATTATCATAACTCGCGATACGGAAATTATACTAACTCTGGCCAATTCAATCCATCGGATAACGTCGACATTTCCAATACGAAAATCGATTGTCCATCAAAGACAAGTACTAAGGAAATACGGAACGTACCTCAAGATACGAAATACCATGACAATCACGTCAGTTTAATCCGAGATCAGATCAACACAACATACGGACATGGTCCTAACACAAGACCTACAAATGCATACTCATATGACAACGTCAATATGATCACAACAATAACGACATTGTATACTTATGGCAACCCATGATATACATATGCACAATAACAATCAACACATATGGTAATCCAATGATCCAGCGCACATAGTTATAGATTTCCATGATGATCCCGTAGGACCAACGCATCGTGGCATTACGTGTCCAGCGATCCAGCGCACACAGCTATAGATTCCCATGATGATCCCGTCGGACCAATGCATGGTGGACATACGACAACAATGCACGAATGCACAAGACAATAGTAGACAATGCACGACAACAAGAATACACTAATACATGAAAACAAAGATACACGAATGTATCACAACATGATCGACACAAATGACAGAAATGATTAAAATACTTGCTCCGAGTCCTTCGAGAGCAATCTCGATATCTAAACCATCACCAACCATTATTCTCAATATTCACCGATCCAAAACATCACGGACGGTAGATAATTCACGTTTTCGTTAATACCATGATGTATCCTCGATAACAAGTATACCAACGACAATGTAAATCATATACCTTATGATTTAATTCCCAAAACTCGAATACAACCTATAATCCCAAATCTCCTGTGATTATGATTATAAACATTGCTATACGAATTATAAACGAATGGAACTAAAACCATTCATTAAATATTATAGACTGAGCAAGTAATAACTTGCCTCGATACCGATGAAGCCGTTACCAATTCCATTGCCGTCATCTACAAGTCCCTCGACCCCAATCAATGCAATTCATGAACATTCTCGAACATGACCGCAACGCGTAGTTCTAATCACCGATCAATAATCTCAACCTATTACAATAATCGATAAACAACAAGTTCGACAACAATCAACAATCGATAAAACCAATTCACAAACCCAACGGCTCAACAATATCTCGGTTAACTACAAGTCTGATCAAACCAACTTAAACGATCACGAATTTATAACCGAAACAGAATATACTACCCTGCCTGTTGACTTAGCGCACGTTAATTACTTAACGTAGCGTGCGCTAAGTTGCTCCCGTTAGCGTGCACTAGCCAGTAGGCTTAGTGTGCGCTAATGCTGTACAGATGCATGTTTTTCAGATACCGATCAGCATATAGTGATTATCAAGAACACTAATTGATTCTAAACCATGTTCATAGCTATCAAAACAACGAAATCTAATATCCATTAACATATAAGTAATCATCCAACCCTTAATCCAATTCTTATATCCATATATCATCTTCCTCAATATATGAAACATTAAGAACGTAACAACACTTCCATAATCTATCGTTACAGTGAGTAATTATCAACAATAACATCAACATTCGAAACTGAGGAGAAGAATTAACCAACTAATCTCAAGAAGATGAATCAACATGATTCAAACCATACGAATCACATTAATATCATCATACTCCGGCAATCTATCTCATAATCATGCTTATCAACTCGTTTATGTAATAATCATCAACTCAAGAACATCAACATTCAATCCAAAACGAAATCCAAAGGTGAAGAGTGATTACCTTTTTGAAGGAATAGATTGATTTCCAAGGTTGAATCCATTGTTGTGTCAAGATTTAACACCTTCCGACCGGCGATCGCCTTCGAGGCCGAGCGACCGACTTACTGCCGAGCGGCCAAGGCAGATCTGCCGAGCAGCGACCAGGCGACCAAGCCTCAACCCAGCGGACCAACTAAATCGGCCAAATGAAGGTCCCAGGACAAGTCCCGGTGCCGAGCGATCGACCTCAGATACGATCATCACTCGGCACTCGGCGACCGACTCCTGGCGATCGACTAGCGGACGATCCTCTCTGGGCATCTGCCGATCGACCTTTGGTGACCGACCTCCCTGGGCATCTGCCGATCGACCGCATCATGACGATCTCCACCGATGACCATCCAGTCGGCAAAGACCAATTCTCAAAGCTGACCCCACGTGCAGATCCACAAAAGGCGCTGACAATCTTGTCACCTACCTCACCTACCAGAATGGCCTGCACTGCGAAAGGAGTTGGCGGACAAGACATGTGACTACACTGTCACCTACCCCGACAAAATCCGCCGAAAGCAGCTAGGTGGGACCTCCTGTGACAAGTGCTTAGACGCGTGGCCGGATCCTCATTGACCGCACTACTGCCACCACCGTAGCCGTGGACTTTGGCAGTGACCCACGTGCCCTTTGTAGACGATCGCCTGTTACATTAAATGCCGAAAGGCGATCGCCCACTAAGGGACAGGCCTTTCACCTCTATATATACAAGGCGGCCTTCACTTGTAAAAGGGACCGAGATTCGACTCTCTAAACTCACCGCATTCTCACACTTCATACCATACGAAGCAAACATTAAGCACTTGGCTAACATCCAACTCTTGGCAACAGCTTTCTTTCTGTCTTACTTCTCCCTACTTTTCTCCTCGAGCATTACCATGGGACGAAGAACACCTAGCTTCGCTCAAGAGCCGGATCAACAGAGTCTTTTTACACTCATTGTATTTAGATTTCTCTCATTAATATTTGTATCCACGAATATTTGTATTAATAACATCTCGCGAGAGCATTCAAGCCCGGGCCTAACAAACCCGGCAAATCTTGTTTTATTTATCTTCTCTCGGAAGTGCTCCCGCATTTGTTTGTTGTCCGTCTTCCAGTAGATTAATCTTCGGATAAATATTTTGGGCAACAACAATTGGCGCTAGAGGAAGGGGGCATCCAACCTCGAATTTTTACACCTACCGTCCCGAAGAACACTCACTGTTCTGGCGTATATTTGAAGTGACACTCACCGCACTTCAAAAGAAATCCTTCGTAAAACATGTCTTCCGCCTCCGCCGAAGAAAGCCAGCCGGCCCGGCTGCACTTCTGCCTGGCCGTCCCGAGCCGCAGCCCGATGGTGGAAAGTAGCCGCCGCGGCCGAGGCGCTGACCACGCCCCGGGAAGGCGGCCCGAGCCTCTCGCTCGATCGGTTCCAACCAAGGAACAGATCGAAGGGGCCCCTGCCGCCCTTCGTGAGCGACGGCTCTCGACGCGCCTCCAGCCTACCGCCCCGGTCTCTCGCCGGAGATCAGCGAAGCTCAAGGCTCTCTCGCCGAGCGTTCGCCATGAGGCTCCCGTCCGCAGGAAGAGGCGCCGCGCCCGGGCACCTCTCTTCGATCGCACGGGCGACCCGACTGGCGACCGGGCCAGGCCCGGCCTACGAGACGACGGAGTTTGAGTCCGTCACCGTGAGCTCGGCCTACCCGACTCCTAAGGCGCCCAGCCGTCTGCTCCTCGCCGAATTGCCGAGGTCGGGCGGCAATGAGCCCGGAGATCGGTACACGATCGCCTCGGCTCCTGCTCCCAAAGCCGATCGGCAAGCGACCAAGCCACGGCGATGGCTGCAATGCAACGTCAACTTAACGACATGAAGGCGCTCCTGGAATCCAGGGCAGGCGCCAAGAAGACGATCGCCGGGCCAAGCGAGCCGCTCGCGATCGACATCGAGCTCGCCCCCGTGCAGCACAGGATCGCTCCCCCGCAAACACCCGTGTACGTGGGGCGATCGGACCCCCAAGTGCACCTAAGGAAGTTCAACATCTACATGACTGGGTGCGGGGCATCTGACGCGACCAGATGCCGAATGTTCCCTCTGACGCTGGACGACCTCGCCCACCGGTGGTACACTTCATTGCCACCTCGGTCCATTGGCTCCTTTAACGAGCTGGCGCACGGCTTCACTGAGTACTTCGCCACCAGGGTCGTCCGGCCCGAAGGTCCCCTTCGCATGATGCAAATCAAGCAGGGAGAAGAAGAGTCCGACTCGGACTACATCGACCGGGTGGACGTGATCATCCTCAATGGCGAGCCCATAAGCGATGAGACCGCCCTCTACGCGGTCCTAGGAGGTTTTCAGGGTTTTTCGCCTATGTTCAGGCATCTTACGAAGACCCAACCTACGACCTACGCAGCCTTCCGGCAAGAGCCGCAGATTTTCCGGCCGTGCAAAGGTTTCTTCTTAGCCTGTGAGCGCGCGATCGGCACCCGGACGACGATCTCCCGCCCGATCGCCAATATCGACCTACGAATAAGCGATCGGCGGCGAGCGACGATCACCAGCCTTCCAGCCCGATCGCCGATCATCACGCTACATCATCCGCAGTTCGGAGGACACGATCGCCATCTACATCCGGATATAACATGACGGACTAAGGCATAAGATCGCCTCCACCGCACATCATAAAGCCATGGCCCTGGCCGATGGAACCGGGCCGCTTCGGTCATGCAAGGTCCCTTTCGCCAAGATCGCCCGCCTTCGTTTAAATACGAGGCCGGCGTAGTCCGAGGGCTCTCCAAAATTAATCGGTGGACTCATTCCACAAACCCGTCTCAACGCACACCGCCGAGGTCGGCCATCTCCATGGCCGGGCCGAGGTGGAAGCAGAGCTAACAAGCCGCAGCGTGGAGTTGATTCATCCGACGCCGCTCGCGCAAGGACTCCTCTAGACCGAGACCGCACGCCTTTCGTTTAAAAACAAGGCGAGGCGCACCTAACAGAGACCCTCATAATAAAGTGAGTCACGAGACACTCATTGTCTTCGCGCACCAAGACACGGTCATGGGGTCGGTCCATCGATCTCCGCGTGCACGATTCCTCAAGCAAGCGAAACCACCAAGTTTCCATGGGGATCGGCCAATGTTGTTTTTTGGTGTACAAGACCGAAAGATAGCTAAGCCAATCGACTATGTTAGCCCAAGTCCGAGTCCTAAGTCACTCGGCAAGGTCGCCCTTTCTCATCCAGACGCGATCACCAGAAGACTCCACCTCGCCCCATGTCTTCAACATAGGAGCAAGTGGGGCAATTGTTGTGTCAAGATTTAACACCTTCCGACCGCGATCGCCTTCGAGGCCGAGCGACCGACTTACTGCCGAGCGGCCAAGGCAGATCTGCCGAGCAATGACTGTGCGACCAAGCCTCAACCCACAGACCAACTAAATCGGCCAAATGAAGGTCCCAGGACAAGTCCCGGTGCCGAGCGATCGACCTCGAGATACGATCATCACTCGGCACTCGGCGACCGACTCTGGCGATCGACTAGCGGACGATCCTCTCTGGGCATCCGCCGATCGACCTTTGGTGACCGACCTCCCGGGCATCTGCCGATCGACCGCATCATGACGATCTCCACCGATGACCATCCAATCGGCAAAGACCAAGTCTCAAAGTCGACCCCACGTGCAGATCCACAAAAGGCGCTGACAATCTTGTCACCTACCTCACCTACCAGAATGGCCCAGACCTGCGAAAGGAGTTGGCGGACAAGACATGTGACTACAGCCTGTCACCTACCCTGACAAAGTCCGCCGAAAGCAGCTAGGTGGGACCTCCTGTGACAGTGCTTCCGGACGCGTGCTGGATCCTCATTGGACCGCACGGCTGGCCACCACCGTATGCCGGACTTTGGCAGCAGACCACGTGCCCTTTAGACGATCGCCCGTTACATTAAATGCCGAAAGGCGATCGCCACTAAGGGACGTGGCCTTTCACCTCTATATATACAAGGCAGCCTTCACTTGTAAAAGGGACCGAGATTCTGACTCTCTAAACTCACTGCATTCTCACACTTCATACCATACAGAAGCAAACATTAAGCACTTGGCTAACATCCAACTCTTGGCAACAGCTTTCTTTCGGTCTTACTTCTCCCGGCCTTTTCTCCTCGAGCAGACACGGCGGGACGAAGAACACCTAGCTTCGCTCAAGAGCCGGATCAACAGAGTCTTTTTACACTCATTGTATTTAGATTTCTCTCATTAATACTTGTATCCACGAATATTTGTATTAATAACATCTCGCGAGAGCATTCAAGCCCGGGCCTAACAAACCCGGCAAATCTTGTTTTATTTATCTTCTCTCGGAAGTGCTCCCGCATTTGTTTGTTGTCCGTCTTCCAGCAGTATTAATCTTCGGATAAATATTTTGGGCAACAACATCCATTTCCAAGAATCGCCAATGATTTAAAGAACAAAGCTTTAATCGATGATTTACATCTTTAATCTTGTTAAAGCGGATCATCCCTCAGTGTTTAGGAACTCCAAATGTCCTCCCAAGGTTCTCTCTATCAGTTGCAAGAAGAGAATGGACGAAATGAGGAATGACAGCCAACTACTCATATATATATACTGTACATTATTAACGTACGCTAACATCTAAAATTAACGTACATTACACGTTTAGCATACGCTAACAGTCTTTGTTAGTGTGCGCTATCGAAGTCCATAGGCTACTGCCTTACTGCAAGAAATGATTTACGTACGCAATGCCCATGCAATAGTGTACGTAAAGGCCTGTGTTTAGCGTACGCAAACCTTCCGTTGTAGCGTGCGCTACTCATAGTGGACTCGTTTGTCTGTATGCTCCGAAGACGGGTCACATGCCGACAGCTCTGACTAGGATAAGATTCCCTTTGGACAGATATGATGTTAGCGTGTGCTAATCAACATGCATTAGCGTGTGCTAATACTTCCAACAAACATCTGTTGACCTCGTCGGCACATGCGCCAAAAGTGACCGGGTCCACACATAGATTCCTTCTGAGCTGGTCTATACTAGCATGCGCTATCTTTTGCCTCTAGCATACGCTAAACCAGCACGATAGCATACGCTAGGTATGTATATTAGCGTGCACTAGAAATGTTACACTTAGCCATTTTCAGCTACTCTTATCCAACGTCTCAACATTCAGAATACGAGCATACGACATATTGAATACATATACTCAACACATTATATCCTCAAATACAATTGTCGACCAAGTACGACAATTATACCAATACCGACATCTCAGTCCTTCATTTATTTTATCCATATTGTACAGATTCCACACTGTACAACATAACTCGGATAAAATAACATTAAGCAATAGTAGTAGAAATTCCGGATATTACACTTTGTAGAATCAATCGAGAATCAATCGCTATGATACCACTTGTTGGTCATAGTATTCTGTTGTATAGCTTCGAAGGGGGGTTGAATAAGTTGTATTCCTTTTCGAAGTTTAAGTTTGGGTAACGAAAGTCTGAAACTAAGTTGCTGTAAGTACAATAACTAGGTAATCTCCTGTAGCTTGGTGCTTACATAGTTTTCAAGATAAGTATACTAAAATCATAGGCAATGAGAAAAGAATAAGGACAAAAAGTAATGACACACAATTTAATATGATTTGAGGTAATTCCCTCTACGTCCACAAGTTCTCCACACAGGAGTAATAAGTTTACTAATATCAAACAATTTTATGATTTTAACTAAACCTGTCGCTATATTGTTCACATATATTGATACAACTGACTGTAACTTGAACCATTCACATAGATTGGCTGTAGGATTCTTTCGACTTGCTTCTTCTCACACAGATTGAAGATTCATCCTTGAACTCTAATCTTCCCACACAGGTCGCAATAGCTGACTTAGTCCACACAGGGCTAAGGGTCTCAACAGTAGGTTTATGAAGTATCACGAATTGAAAATCAGGTGTAGGCTTTGTAAGGTTCGCTGTAGTTGTGTTGTTCTTTGTTGAGGACTTAGATATTTCTTTACTCAAGATATATGTTATATGCTTGAAGAAATATATTGCTCTTAGATGATAAGCTCGATATTCAGTCTAGCAGTTGTTCAGTATTTTCAGTAGGGGGCAATGTCTGCTTGCTTGGGCTATTTATAACCTTGGCAATAGATCCATTATAAACATAGTCATTGGCTAGTTGGTGAGATTTAGACATCTCTGATTGGGGGCTTCAGAATGTTTGAATTAAAAATGTTTCACATTTAATGCTTCCAAAATTCTCCACATTAAATGCTCTTCTGTTTGTAGTCTCTTCAGGTGCATTAAATGTTGTCCTGTCAGCATTAAATGCAACTTTAAAACCGTGAATACTTTATGAATAAAGAAAGATTATTTCACAATTTTAAAGTTCATTCTAAGTCTTGTCCGTTTTGTGTTTTACTTTTACCAAGTAAAAACCTATATCATTGATTTAGCCAATGTCTTCTTTTTGCTGTACTCTGAAGCTTTAACTGTAGGATTTGTCTTCTTTAGGCAATGTATGATATTGCGCTGTAGGACAGGCTATAGGGTGCATTTATCAAAACACGATATTATTTTTCCGAACAATAATACCCCAAAAATGGCAGCTATCACAGCGCCGTAGACCCCACACTGGGATCTATCCGGTGATACAAATGCACTAACCAACCGTAATATAACTGAAGTACCGAACCACATGATATTGCCCAATAGTCCGACGAGGAGCTTATACATCATACAACTATAAATTGACACATTACACAGGATCCAAAATACAAGTATAAACCATCTGAAGAAGGAGTATACCCAAAATAATACAACTGAAGATAGTTCATTCATAATCGAGGAAAATAAGACTCAGGGCCCCCAAATTAGTATCCATCAAACCCTTCGCCGTCACGATGCTCCTCTTAGTGTATCGATGAGTCGATTTTTGATCGTCTCATTCTGTTCTATTGAGTCGTGCTTTCATTTTTTTAAGTGTTTTTGCTCTTTTTACGCGTGGTATGTTGTGTTTTTGTTTTGTAGGTAGCCAGACGAAGATTGTGGTGAAATATGCTCTTTTATGGCTAATATTGGAGTTTATGACGATCAAGAGCAAGAACGGGGCCTAAACGATGAAGATTGAAGAAATGTCGGTCGTATCTTCTAATATCCTGATTCATTAATTCGAACTATAATGCTTTATATATATTTATGGGTTCCTCATGAAATTAGCTTCGCAACGGTATATTATACGCTGAATTCTGAGGTGTATTGAGGGAGATATGGCTTCTAGACCACAACCTCACAGTCCGGACCGCACCCGCATTGCGATCCAGAACTCAAACCACGAAGCAGATTGTTCCGCTGAACACCCGGATCGTGATCCACATCAGCCGGATCACGATCCAACCCCTGTTTGTGCAGAAAATGCGATTTTTTGCACTATTTGCGATTTTTGACGGGTATATAAGGGAAAACCCTATACACAACTTGGGGAAGAGCCGAAATCCACTCTTAGTACCCAGTTTTCATCTTTGTTTTTGGTATTCAAACATCTAGAGAGACAATTGTGAGTGATTTTCATTCCTTGTATGAAGATTTTGTGAGTTTTTGAAGGAATATCATCAAACCTTCCTCGGGCTTCGATTTCATTTTCGCAAGGGAAGATTTCTACCATGTTTTATTCTATGATTTTTGCTATTATTGTTGAAATGATCATGAGTAGCTAATCTTATCATATGGGTGTTTAGATTGAACCACACACATGTTCTTGGTTGTTAGTTTTGATTGATTTTCTGGGTATGAGTTTGGGATTGTTCCTCTTTCTTTGTTCTTCGTAATCTATCGGCGTTCTTGATGATATCTGTGCATGAATATTATTTAGACACAAGAGAACTTATGATTTAGATCATCAAACCTTTTTCATAGTTGTTTTTATTGTCAAAATTGAGGGTTTTTGTCGGTGCTCGCCATCAAATGACCCGATAAAAGCGATTGTGAATGTTCTAAACCTTTTTCCCCGATCTTTTAGCGAATTACCCCATCAAAGGTATTTAGTTCATCGATTGTTAGTAGATATTCATCCCCATCAAAGGAGTTTCTCTTGTTTTCGAAATGAACAATCTCGGTTGTTAGAATTTGCCGCCATCAAAAGGGTTTTCTTTTAAATGTGAGCTATCGGTCATCCCAAACCTTAAATTCTTTGAGAATCGAAACTAATAATCGATAACGTGTGTCGGTAATTCTAAACTCCCATAACATTCTCATAATTGTAATCTCTAGATAATCCAACTGGTATTTTTAATGCTTAGCTATTAATTTAATTTTTGCGCTTGTGTTTTTACAATCTTACCTTTTTATCGAATCATTCACCGTGTTTTAATTTACTTTACTTTTGTTAATTCGACTATTTGCCAAACATAATCAAACTTCAAACCATTCCCAACTCCTTGTGAGATTGACCTCGGAGTTACTTGCCGCTTCCAACAAAAGTGATTCGTACACTTGTGAGTTTTTAATTTGTTCATCAAGTTTCTGGCGCCATTGCGTGGGAGTTGGCGTTTCAATTTTGATCTTTCTTTAATAATAGTTGAATTATTTTTCTTGATCATTTATCAGTTTTCATTATTTTCGATAAAATCTAAAAATTCGCTCTAACTACTCTTATTTATGCTTGGTAGGAGATCATTGGGAAACCCGATTCTTCCACCCATAGACGAGGTTCAAAGAATTAGAGCACCAAAAATAATAGCACCATCATCAATGGAAAATGACGAGGAGATTCTGGATCTTGAAGAGCCCCAATTGCTCGATGGAGAAAACATTTATCAACCGAGATTTCCGAGATATGAGAATGTTGGGCACAATCAAGAGATACCCGAAGCTCAACAATGGAGGTACTTTTATCCGAGACAACCACCCATTGGAGTTCAATATGAAACGAACTATTATCTAAGGCTTCAATATGGGATGGGAGAAAACTATAATATGTCGCAACAACCTCCGGTTGAGCATCTAATGTGGGACTATGCAAAGCCCATGGTTAACACCGCCATCTCGTGCATCCAATTAGCACCGGCAACAAGGAACTACCACATCAGCGGATTTCACATCGAGCAATTACCCTCATTCCATGGATTAGCACGTGAGGACCCATTGTCGTTCATCCGGAACTTCTATGTGGTGATTGACAACTTACCATTAAATAGGTTGAGCGAGGATCAACTAAGAATGAAGTGCTTCTCGAATACACTAAAGGATGGGGCGAAACAGTGGTTGGTGACTTTAGCACCGAGATCACTAAGAATGTGGGATGATGATTACAACAAATTCATTACCAAGTATTTCTATCATTCGAAGACTACAAAGTTGAGAACCCAAATATCAACATTCGGACAACAAGATGGAGAGGCATTTCACGAAGCATGGGACAGAAATAAGATGCTCCTCATTCAATGTCCACACCATCACTATCCGCTTCAACTACTTAATCAATTCTTCTATGATGGATTGACTCAATATTGCCAAGGTGCAGTGGATAACGCAACCGGTGGTTCGTTTTGGGAGCTATGACGTATTTGAAATATTGGGAGCTAATTCTCAACAAAAAAGTATGCGTGTTCGTAGGGGAGTTGTGAACCAAGTAAGCGAGAAGGACGAGACGCAATCTAAAATCGATTAGTTAACATAGGAACTAAGACAACTCAAGACCCAAAAGAAATCTTCGAGATCACGAGTTTGCGAAATTTGTTGGGGACCCGAACATGATGCTAATTCTTGCCCACATACTTTTCCATAAGAACAAACCGAACAAGTAAATTGGGCTATGGGACAAAGCACGGGAAGACCCGAGTGGGAGGAGAGGAGAAATAATTATGGCGGAAATGTAAGAAATGCACCTCTCCGGAACACTTATCAATCTGGGCTATGAAACCATCCGAATTTCTCTTGGAGAAACAACAACCCGATGTCGTACGACACAAGAGCCCAAGCTCAATAAAACGGAGGAAATCGAGCCCAACAAACAATGCAAAGTGAACCACCTCCACATCAAAGAAACTCTCTTGAGGAGAGTATTGCGGCGTTCATTAAGGAAAGCAGGGAAAACCAAGCTGAGAACAATAAAATATTCGAATCTTTAGAAGCTTCGATGAAGAAAATGGAGATTCAAATTGGGAAACTTGCTATCGAGGAATGCAGACAAGAAAGGGGTAAACTACCAATTCATCCCAAGCAAGCTCAAGCTATTACCACCCTTCAAAGTGGTAAAGTGATAAATAAAGAGATAATTTCCGAAGCAAAAGTGAGGGGCGGTGAGAAAGTAGAATTGCGGAGTCAATCGGAGAAATCTATGGTGATTGAAGAGCATGAGTCGAAAGATGAGAAAATACGAGCAACTGCTACTCAATCTTGCGAGACTTGAATTCCTTGGGAGAAATCTAAAGATCCAATCGAGAAGCCAATTGAAGAGAATAAGATCGAGCCAGTCGAATCAATTCATCAAAAGGAGGACCTAGAAAGCTTTGACATGGAAGTTCTTTTTGTGGAAAAAGAACTTACCATTGTGAACTTAGGAGCGAGTATTAATTTAATGCAAAAACCAATATACTCGCAACTATGTTTGGGGAATGTGATAGCCCCGATGGATTTCGTGATAGCAAACATAGAAGAAACATCACCAACAAAAATCACGTTACTTATACTTCAAGAAAGACATTTCATGGTGATAAAAGCGCTCACAATGGAAATCCATGGAACCACTATATATATCCTGGCGAAGAAAAACGAGCAAAAAATGACGAGCTATGTGGGTGGACCTGACAGGTTTCCATTTAATTTAGGATAAAAGAAGCTGAAGATTCGAGCTAAAGACTATAAAGCGCTGCTTGGGAGGCAACCCAAGGGAGTTTTTAAATTTTTATCGCTTTTATTATTATTATTATTATTATTATTATTATTATTATTGTTATTGTTGCTTTTATTTGTTTTTGTCCGTGGTGTGTGTAGGAAATCTCAAAGGAGATATTTACGGGAGGAAGAAGCCTGACCTATTAAAAGTTGAGACCCGAGCATAAAAGCATGGTGCCCCATGATAAAAAAACCACACTTCTTAATCCGGTAGTTTTATTTCTTTTCTTCTTAAATTGCATTTTTGCATCTTTCCCAACTTCTTTTTTTTTTTTGGCTTGGGGACAAGCAAAGATTTAGGTTTGGGGGTGCAACTTTTTTGATTTTTATTTCTTTTTAGTTTGCGTGATTTTTGTTTCTTTTCTTCATTTTTTTTCTCTTGCGTGATGTAGTAGTTGGATTGTAATCACCTTGTTAACTGTTGGGTATATTGATGATTAGTCGTGTTTGTACTTGACTCGTGGAGTTTTATAAATCTAATTAATTGTTTGACCTTGCGTGTGAATGTATAAGGAATGAGTGTGGTAGTCCAAAAGCCGTGAGTTCTTGTGCCTATTTGAACCGTTCACTTTTAGCGATAAAATTCTTTCATGTGTGATTTCTCTTCTTATGGTTTGTATTATTTAGAACTTGCATGATTCTATCGGATGATGTGTTGATATTTACATGCACGAGAAATGATTAGGGATGCCCATTTTTTTTGTCCTGAACCTACTTATCTAAAAATACCTACCATTTCATATCAATATTCTTTGCTAGCCCCATTGAGCCTTTAGCGGTATTTTTGTTCGAAAAACCCGCATCTTATAGCTCCATATCAAAAATCCATAACTTACCCAAGTATTGGTCCACGTGAGAGCATGAGAGTGTATATTTAAAAAACGAAGGTGTACAAAGTTTGTGGTGTATAGAGGCAAAATCTTCTCTCCCGTTCCCCTGAAAATAATAAGCCCCACAAAAAAAGCGGGCGATCCTGATAATAATAATGAGATAAAAAAGATAGGGGAGGAGAGGAGTGAGCCTAAGAAAAAAAGGGAGAAATTGTTGGGTTGTGAGAAATAGGCCAATATCATAAGAATTGCGCTTAACAAGGCCTAGAAAAAAAAAATATATATACGAGAGAATTGAAGTAGAGTGGTCGATCTTGCTTTGAGTGTTTATTTCATATATGTGAGGATTGTATATGCTCTACTTGGACTAAACTTGTAACCACTAGCCAAATTTTCCCAACCTGAGCCACAGACCCGTTACAACCAAAAGTAAGACCCTATGACTCGTGTTTTGTGAATATTGATGCGATTGATGAGAGAAAAAGTGCCAGCATATAGTAGAACATTCCGTTCGAATCGAGTTGAGCGTATTAACCTATCTAAACACTTGAGAGATGAGTGAATTGATAAAATTCTGTGAGGGACTACTAAGACGTTTTTTCTTGCATGTTCGATCAAGTGCCATTGCTTTCCACTCATTTGTGAGTTTAGGCTTCCATGACGAATTACGAGACTTTACGATACTTTTACATTGCTGGTTGATTGTATGTATACCCGATGATTAACTTGATTATTCAATCCTCCTTGTTTTTTGTCGTGTGTTTTGTTTCTTTTTGCTTGAGGACAAGCAAAGTTTAGGTTTGGGAGGATTTGATGAGTCGATTTTTGATCATCTCATTCTGTTGTATTGAGTCGTGCTTTCATTTGCTTTTAAGCGTTCTTACTCGTTTTACGCAAGTTATGTTGTGTTTTTGTTTTGTAGGTAGCCATACGAAGATTGTGTTGAAATATGCACTTTTATGACCAATATTGGAGTTTATGATGATCAAGAGAGAGAACGGGGCCCAAACGATGAAGATTGAAGCATTGTCGGTCGTATATTCTAATTTCCTGATTCATTAGTTCGAATTAGGATGCGTTCTATATATATATGGATTTCTCGTGAAATCAGCTTCGCAATGGTATATTATACGCTAAATTCCGAGGTGTATTGAGGGAGATATGACTTCTAGATCACAGCCTCACAATCCGAACCGCGCGCCCGGATCGCGATCCAAGTTCAGACCGCGCCCGGATCGTGATCCAGAACTCAGACCATGAGGCAGCTTGTTCCGCTGAACACCCGGATTACGATCCATAGCATCCGGATCGCGATCCAACCCCTGTTTGTGCAGAAAATGTGATTTTCTGCACTTTTTAGATTTTTGACGGGTATATAAGGGAAAACCCAATACACAACTTGGTGGAGAGCCGAAATACACTCTTACAACTCAATTTTCCTCTTTTTTTTTGGTATACAAACATCTAGAGAGACAATTGTGAGTGATTTTCATTCTTTGTATGAAGATTTTGTGAGTTTTTGAAGGAAGATCATCAAACCTTCCTCGGGCTTCGATTTCATTTTCGCAAGGGAAGATTTCTACCATGTTTTATTCTATGATTTTTGCTATTATTGTTGAAATGATCATGAGTAGCTAATCTTATCATATGGGTGTTTAGATTGAACCACACATATGTTCTTAGTTGTTAGTTTTGATTTATTTTCTCGATATGAGTTTGGGATTGTTCCTCTTTCGTTGTTCTTCGTAATCTATCGGCGTTCTTGATGATATTGTGCACAAATAATATTTAGACGCAAGAAAACTTATGATTTAAATAATCAAACCTTTTTCATAGTTGTTGTTATTGTCAAAATTGAGAGTTTTTGTTGGCGCTCGCCATCAAACGACCCGATAAAAGCGATTGTGAATGTTCTAAACTTTTTTCCGCGATCTTTTAGCGAATTACCCCATCAAAGGTATTTAGCTAGTCGATTGTTAGTAGAGATTCATCCCTATCAAAGGAGTCTCTCTTGTTTTCGAAAAAAACAATCGCGATTTTTAGAATTTACCGTCATCAAACGGGTTTTCTTTTAATTGTGAGCAATCGGTCATCCCAAACCTTAAATTCATTGAGTATCGAAACTAATAACTGATAGCGTGTGTGTCAGTGATAATAAACTCCCATAACATTCTCATAATTGTAATCTCTAGATAATCCAACCGGTATTTTTAATGCCTAGCTATAAATTTAATTTTCGCGCTTGTGTTTTTATAATCTTACCTCTCTATCGAATCATTAACCGTGTTTTAATTTACTTTACTTTTTTTAATTTGACTATTTGCCAAATAAAATCAATCTTCAAACCATTTCCAACTGCTTGTGAGATCGACCTCGGAGTTACTTGCCGCTTCCTACAAAAATGATTCGTATACTTGCGAGTTTTTAATTTGTTCATCAAGTTTTTGGCGCCGTTGCCGGGGAGTTGGCGTTTTCATTATTTTCGATAAAGTCTAAAAATTCGCTCTAACTACTCTTGTTTATGCATGGTAGGAAATCGTTGGGAAACCTGATTCTTCCACCCATAGATGAGGTTCAAAGAATTAGAGCACCAACAACAATAGTGCCATCATCAATGGCAAATGACGAGGAGATTCCGGATCCTGAAAAGCCCCAATTGCTCGATGGAGAAAACATTCATCAACCGAGACTTCCGAGATATGAGAATGTTGGGCACAATCAAGAGATACCCGAAGCTCAACAAGGGAGGTACTTTTATCCGCGACAACCACCCATTGGAGTTCAATATGGAGCGAACTATTATCCAGGGCCTCAATACGGGATGGGAGTAAACTATAATATGCCGCAATAACCTCCGGTTGAGCATCTAATGCGGGACTATGCAAAGCTCGTGGTTAACACTGTCATCTTCTGCATCCAATTAGCACCGGCAGCAAGGAACTACCACATCAGCGAATTTCACATCGAGCAATTACCCTCATTCCACGGATTAGCACGTGAGGACTCATTGTCGTTCATCCCGAACTTCTATGTGGCGATTGACAACTTACCATTAAATAGGTTGAGCGAGGATCAACTAAGAATGAAGTGCTTCTCGTGTACACTAAAGGATGGGGCGAAACAGTGGTTGATGACTTTAGCACCGGGCTCACTAAGAACGTGGGATGATGTTTACGACAAATTCATTACCATGTATTTCTCTCATTCGAAGACTACATAGTTGAGAACCCGAATCTCAACATTCGGACAACAAGATGGAGAGTCATTTCAGGAAGTATGGGACCGATTCAAGATGCTCCTCATTCTATGTCCACACCATCACTATCTGCTTCAACTACTTAATCAATTCTTCTACGATGGATTGACTCAATATTGCCAAGGTGCAGTGGATAACGCAACCGGTGGTTTGTTTTGGGGGTTAACGGAGAGACAAGCTTATGGTGTATTTGAAATATTGGGAGCTAATTCTCAACAAAAAAGTGTGCGTGTTCGTATGGGAGTTGTGAACCAAGTAAGCGAGAGGGACGTGATGCAATCTAAAATCGATGAGTTAACGAAGGAACTAAGACAACTCAAGACCCAAAATAAATCTTCGAGATCACGAGTTTGCGAAATTTGTCGGGGACCCGGACATGATGCTAATTCTTACCCACATACTTTTCCAGAAGAACAAACCGAACAAGTGAATTGGGCTATGAGACAAAGCACGGGAAGGCCCGAGTGGGAGGAGAGGAGAAATAATTATGGCGGAAATGCAAGAAATGCACCTCTCCGGAACACTTATCATCCTAGGCTAAGAAACCATCCGAATTTCTCTTGGAGAAACAACAACCCGATTTCGTAAAACACAAGACCCCAAGCTCAATACAATGGAGGAAATCGAGCCCAACAAACAATGCAAAGTGAACCACCTCCAAATCAAAGAAACTCTCTTGAGGAGAGTATTGCGGCGTTCATTAAGGAAAGCAGGGAAAACCGAGTTGAGAACAATAAAAAATTCGAATCTTTAGAAGCTTCGATGAAGAAAATGGAGATTCAAATTGGGCAACTTGCTACCGAGTTATGCAGACAAGAAAGGGGTAAACTACCAAGTCAGCCCAAGCAAGCTCAAGCTATTACCACCCTTCGAAATTGTAAAGTGATGAATAAAGAGATAATTTTCGAAGCGAAAGAGAGGGGCGGTGAGAAAGAATAATTGCGGAGTCAATGGGAGAAATCTATGGTGATTGAAGAGCATGAGTCGAAAGATGAAAAAATCCGAGCAACTGCTACTCAATCTTGTGAGACTCGTATTCCTTAGGAAAAATCTATAGATCCAATCGAGAAGCCAATTGAAGAGAATAAGAGCAAACCAGTTGAATCAATGCATCAAAATGAGGACCTAGAAAGCTTTGATATAGAAGTTCTTTTCGTGGTGAAAGAAGTTCCCACTGTGAACTTAGAAGCGAGTATTAATTTAACGCAAAAGCCAATATACTCGCAACTATGTTTGTGGGGGTGATAGCCCCGATGGATTTCGTTATACCAAACAAAGAAGAAACATCACCAAGAAAAATCACGTTACTTATTCTTCAAGGAAGACATTTCATGGTGACAAAAGCGCTCACAATGGAAATCCATGGAACCACTATCCATATCCTGACGAAGGAAAACGAGCGAAAAATGAGGAACTATGTGGATGGACCTGACACGTTTCCATTTAATCCAGGATAGAAGAAGCTGAAGAGTTGAGCTAAAGACTATAAAAAAGAGCTACTTGGGACGCAACCCAAGGGAGTTTTTAAATTTTTATCACTTTTATTATTATTATTATTATTATTATTACTGCTTGTATTTGTTTTTGTCAGTGGTGTGTGTAGGAAATCTCAGAAGGAGGAATTTATGGGAGGAAGCCTGACCTATTGAAAGTTGAGACCCGAGCATAAAAGCATGGTGCCCCGCGATCAAAAACCACACTTCTTAATCTGGTAGTTTCATTTCTTTTCTTCTTAAATTGCATTTTTGCATCTTTCCGAACTTCTTTTTTTTTTGGCTTGGGGACAAGCAAAGGTTTAGGTTTGGGGGGGTGCAACTTCTTCGATTTTTATTTATTTTTAGTTTGCGTGATTTTTGTTTCTTTTCTTTATTTGTTTTCTCTTGCGTGATGTAGTAGTTGGATTGTAATAACCTTGTTAACTGTTGGGTATATGGATGATTACTCGTGTTTGTACTTGACTCCTGGAGTTTTATAAATCTAATTGATTGTTTGACCTTGCGTGTGAATGTAAAGTTTTGGTTACTGGATTTGATGTGTAAGGAATGAGTGTGGTAGTCCAAAAGCCGTGAGTTCTTGTGCCTAATTGAACCGTTCACTTTTAGCAGTAAAATTCTTTCATGTGTGATTTCTCTTCTTATGGTTTGTATTCTTTAGAACTTGCATGATTCTATCGGATGATGTGTTGATATTTACATACACAAGAAATAATTAGGGCTGCCCATTTTTTTTGTCTTGAACCTACTTATCTATAAATACCCACCATTTCATATCAATATCCTTTGCTAGCCCCGTTGAGCCTTTAGCCGTATTTTTGTTCGAAAAACCCGCATCTTATAGCTCCATATCCAAAAGCCATAACTTACCCAAGTATTGGACCACGTAAGAGCATGAGAGAGTATATTTGAAAAACGAAGGTGTACAAAGTTTGTGGTGTATGAATGTCACAGATCTCAATAAAACAAACCCGAGTGTCGAACATACTCGGTATGAACAACCAATCGCAAAATCGACGGACATACCCAATTGCACATAGTGTATGAATGACCAATCAATATGGATCACAGACGGACATCACAGTACGCCCGACTTGGAAATATGTATGTGCACATGTCCACTCCGTACACCGAATCCTCAGGATACACATTGGATTACCTAAATAGTCTCACGAAGTAATCTTGTGTCCACGGTCCAATGTGGAAACATCAACACACGACCATATGTGCCCGGCTAAAAATCCTACACAACCAATTGGCACGCAGATATGATTCCAGAAATGTAACGATACAACATGACAATGAAACTAAAATAATCAACATATCCAACAAGGCTTGAAGAAACTCAATGAAGTAACAACAATGATCAACGAGATCAATGGTATCAATGGTAGTGAACTTGGGATTACAATCCCACAACGAAACGATCGACATGATCAACAGCAAAACCTCGATATGAATCATAGATTCATAAAGTGTTTCACATACATGATATGTACAACATTCACAATAATTATTTATCATTATAACCAAGCAAGAAACTTGCCTTAATTCCGAAAGCAAAAGTAGACTTCCTTACGAATGGAGTCCTTCGAAAAACAACACTCACTCGAACACGCAACCTTTAATGAGATACAATCCATTCAATAACACAAATACCGATATCGAATTCATAAAAATTGATATCCTCGATTCAACACAAATGGTTTTAATCTACTCAAATGAATATCAAAGTCTTAACTTATGAATTCCAACCTCCTCAATGTATCAAACTAACATGTTCACAATGTTTAATATAATCTATTCTACAAGGATTATCAAGAACAACATTCAAATAATCATATTATTATGACAAAATCATCATTTATCATCATAATCTTCTCAAGAACATTACCAAAACTTAAACATGATATTTTAAACAATTATCAATCCCAATTCATCAAGAATCTTGGATTTAACATCAAGTTTAACTTAACCATTTGAAAACATGAATTATCTCATAACTCATCAGAATCTTTCATTCAATGGTTATACACTCCCAAGAACATCAAGGGTACCAACAATCACCTTCAAACTATGTTAATCATTTGACAATTTTAACATAATCCCTCCAAAATATGATTATAACATCTAAGTAATTCTAAACATCAACAACATACTCATCCTCAAGTTGTAATCATCATGTTCTTCATCATGTGTTCATAAAAACCAACAATGTTCATGCTATCCTCCAACAATTTGTCAACACCTGAATTAATCATCAACAGTATCATCATCATCATCATCATCTTGGAAGTAACACAAGATTAGACAACATACCTCTTCAAGATGAAGAACAAATATTTCTTCAAAGAAATGGCTGGAATCCTAAGATTTAATCCGCTTCCAATCACTTCCCAATGTTAAAGACGACCAATCCCTCGAACACTCAAGTGTTTGGGTCTCAAAAACCACTCTAGAAATCTCTCTCTCAGATATAATGAAAGAATGGCCGAAGTGAACAATAAATTTTATTCTGCAGATATATTACTAGAGTGCGCTAAAGAGTATATTAACACGCGCTAGCACGTATTTGAAGAAGGTTGGATTTTTTCGAATCCGTTAGCACATCACTTACTGTGCGCTACTGTTGGCTTAGCCATGCACATGCACGCCGAAAATTATTGGCCATCGGATCTACCAGTCGACCACTTCTTGGATCCTTGTTTGATTAGGCTAACATGTCCTACTCTTGTAACATAGCGTATGGTACATCTGCAAGCTAGTGTGTGTTAGCTCACGCGCGCTAGCTAGGTCTCATCTAGCCAAAAAATGCAACTCACCAAGTATCATATAATCAATAAAAATGATACAAACGACAAACACAAATAGTTAAATTCCACAATGATCCAATATAATACTTATAGTGTAACTCCAAATATAATACATCACTTGTACAATTCCAACTAAAAACGTCCAATATAACAGTATAAAATGAAAAATTACAGCCGGATGTTGCATCATCTGGGATATTTAGGTGGCGAAGAAGTTTTTCAAAGCATTCATCCTTGTCTGGCACTCGATTATCTCATTTTGACTCCACATGATTTCCACATGGGTCGTCTCAACTATCTGAATCCTCTCAAGCATATCATGCTCAAACGAAGTATAGTCCTCCGTATGGGCTTCTCAATCCTCCTCATCACCACCAGCATATCCCTCTGCTTCCACCATTATAGTCCTCCATATGGACTTCTAAGTTGAGTGTCGCGAATAATGGGGCTTTTTAGAGTGAGAAGGTCCCCATGTGTCAACATATCACCCCCAGCCAGAATTTCTACTCTTTGACTATGGCAAATTCCCAAGATGATGCATGGGTATGGATTTTTCTATCTCGTCGGGACTGTGCCGGCGTAGTGGCAGATGTTGTTGTAAATATGGGAGCCTAAATCCATTTTGATTCCTCGGCTGATAGCATAGGTGCCTCTTATATTGCCGATTAAAACCATTTTCAAACTCGATGTCAGGTAGATGCTCCCAGAAGCCCACATCCACATGAACCAAGCGTTGTTAATAAGGTCGGACTCATTGTAAATGTTGTGTATTTCTCTTACAATCGCCCATCGTAACACCATTTTGTCGGTTTCATCTTCATTAGGCACAATTGAGATAGAAACCGCATTTGTCCTTTCGACCCCTAAGTAAGCATCAATCACTTCCGGCGAAAAATTGATCATTTTCCGGTTCACCTTAGTTTGATGATATGGAAGCAACCCCTCAACTCCAATGGACTTATTGAATGTTTTATAGAAGTTGAGTGTTAGGGTGTGGTTTCCTTTTGGTAGGTCGGATCGCCAATAAACTTTTGAATGAATGGGTGTGTTACAGTGCAATAATCCGGATCACCAATAAATTCTTCAATTTTGAAAAGCCTTTCTTTTATGCGGCCCATGTTTTCACACATTTTAGGCAGTGCCGGTTCTTGTGAGGATGAACCGACCTTCTCTTTCCCTTTGATTGATTTCTTCGGTGTTTTCCCTGAAAACATCATAAACAAATAGACTCCATCGTGTATAACAAATCTCTTTTATTAATAATTCTACAATCATCAAGCAAAACAATCAAAAACAAAAAAAAAAACACTCAAGGAAATTCATTTTGGAGTTCATTGATAATGAACATGAATTTCAAAAATTTTAACTCAAATCCTCTAACTCACCATAATCCTTGAAACAACAATGATAATATACTCCAATAACATCAAAGCTAACAACTATACACATCCAAATCAAAGAAACCAACTATAATCACCAAATGTAGGACGGATTAAAACTAAGAAAAACTAAAACAAAAAAATAAAGTTAGTGAAAAAAATGAAGAACCTAATGAATTGTGTTTAGACTGAAAGAAGTTGGTTATGGAGTGACGATTTGGAGGAATTTTGAAGTAAGGTTTGAAAGGGGTTAAAATCGTCTCTTTTGTGGCTCCTCCATCGGGTTTTTTGTGAAAGATATGAATAGCTGCCCTCTTTTTTTTATAACACGACAGTAAGGAATGCGACATACGGCCGTATGGTAGCTACATCAAAATCCCTCTTAAATATGCTCCAGATTTTATACGGACGTAACATGAACAAGTTAAGGCCATAATGGCAGTATGTGAATTGACATGTTGGAGGCAGAAAAGATACGGCCGTAACACAATAGTGATACAGCCATAATGAGATGAAAATACAATCGTATTAGAGGAATTACACGACCGTAAGGTAAAAAAATGAATAAGTACTAATTAAAAAATAGGATAATAATAATAAAAAAAAGTAGAATAAAATCAAATTAGCAATATTTTATATTTTGAGAATAATGCAAGAAAAACTCCGTGGATTTTGAATGAGATGATTCCTTATTTCGGCGGTTGAATCTTTATGCGTTACCCCCAAACTTATTTATTTTGGAAATATAAAATGAATTGTGTTGCGTCCCAACAAGCATTTTGTTTAACGCCCTTAGCTTGACTTCTTGTCTGGTCAATTCGGCTTTTGAAGTGTAATAAATGACTTTGTGTCGAAAATTCACCTCCCAAATATGGCTTTAACCTTTGCCCATTTACTTTGAAACTTACGTTCATTGGATGGTGAATTTACACGGCTCAATGAGAAAACACTTTCTTAATTGTGTATGGGCCTATCTACCGTGCTCATAGCTTGACGGAAAATAGACAAAGTCGGGCATTAAAAAGGAGCACTTTGCCTCATGCTTTAAAATCTCTTCTCAAAATTCAGTTGCCATGTTGTCTTTTTGTCTTTTCATTGTAGATTTTAGCATTTTCATATGAATCGAGTCGGATTTTGTCCAACTCATTTAATTGCAAAAACCTACTTCTCCTAGCTAACTGTTCACATACTTTAATTTTGTTAATAGACCCGAAGGCTCGATGTTCTAGTTCTACCGGCATATGACAAGCTTGAAAGGGAGACATGCCTATTGGTGTCTTCTAGGCTGTTTCAATCAACTGTATCTCTAATATGCATTTTAGTTTTTGATTAGAGACTTCAACTTGTCCACTAGTTTGTGGGTGGTAAGAGGTAGCAACTCGATGCTTTATTCCAAATTTGGTCAACAGGGTCTTAACTTGGTGATTGTAGAAATGAGTTCTGCAGATGATAACTCTTGGTGTTCCAAAGCGAGTGAATATGTTTTTCTTTATAAAATCTACCACCATTTTAGCCTCATTTTTTTGATAATGCTACAGCCTCTACCCATTTAAACACAATTCACAGCTACAAGAATACAACCGTTCGAGAAAGATGATTGTTAGGATAACTATTACTGTTTTGATAATTGCCAACGTACAACAATAGAAGTCTTAAAGAAGTCAGTATATTGTTAAGTATGATGTTACATATATTTTTGTGCGCTTTATTGTCATTATTTTATCTCTATTTTGGGTTTAAATCTGCGTAAATGAGCTCTTAATGCATTATGTTTACATATTCTGAAGGAAATTAGAGTTCTGAAGCTCGAAAATGGAAAAACAGCCCAAAAACGACATTTTTCGGTCACGCGTCGCGCTGAGGCTAGGCCGCGGCACAGGCACAACTCCAAGCAAGGCGGTACAAACTGTACCGGGGGCCGCGGCACACTCTACGAGCCGCGGCCCATAAAGAAATCTCGCCCAGGTCTGGGCTGCCTAATGACTACGGCCGCGGCACACTTAAGCCGAGCCGCGGCCCGCGGCGCGGGTTTCTTAAATTCAGATCGTGATTTTGGGCTGTTTTAGAGGCGGATTCGACCTAATCCTCGGAAGTGTTTTTGGAGACAGAAGATAGTTATAAAAAGGCCGTGAAGGTCAGAAAATAAATCATCGAAGGGAGGAGAAGAATACCTAGCAGCAGAGAGCAAGGCCAGAAAACAGAAGAAGAAGTTCATCAATTGTGTTTGAATTTCTACCTTATGTTTTATTCAAATATTTGTGTATTGTTTTCTAGCATGTCGGGCTAGACCCTTTTATTCTAGGATTAAGATTAAACCGAGATTATGAAGGATTAATTCTTGATTTTACGTTATTGTTATTTTTCCCTTTTCTATTGAGTTTTCCCCAATTGTTCTTAATGCTTTCAATTGTGTGGCCTATGATTGAATTGTTATAACTACGTAACTTGAATCGGGAGAGGAGAGTAAGTAGTGAAAATTAGGAGAAAACCATTTTGTCTTGTGAGATAGGTTTATACTCATAAGAATTACGAAGCTCATTTGAAGATTTTAAAACTTTTTGGCTATTGTCGAATTAACTCACCTAGGAATAGAGTGAATTATTCACTTTGGAAAATTCTACTAACCTCGGGAGAGGCATTAGATTAACTCAGAATCTTCACTTTGAATAAATTGGGAAATTACATAAATTATATTAATCAAGATTAATTTGGATTAATCGAGGAGAATTCTCGATCCTAGAGTCCTCTGCTATTTGATCATCCTTTTGTCGAACTGTCGACTCTATTGTTTGTTTTTAGTTTATTGCAGTACTTAGTTGTTAATAATTATTCAACCCCAGAATTTCGATCGTTCAAATAAAATTAGAAATACGAATAAACTGGTACTTAGTACATCCGTCCTCGAGGGAACGATACTTTTCTCATCACTTTATTACTTGATTACGACAACGTGCACTTACGTTCACACAATTACGTAACAAGTTTTGGTGCCGTTGTCGTGGACTGATTGTTTTTACTAATATCAATTTCAGTATTTTTAGTCTTAATTTGAACATTATTTTATTTTTTTGTAAATTTGTTTTTATTTGTTTTCCTTTCAGTAGTTCGTTTAGTGCATGAGAAAATTTGGTAACGAAGGTTTATTCCCTTTGGATACTGAACTCGAACGCACTTTACGGAAAAACATGAAGGAAAGACGTGAACATTTGATTACGGATATCATGGGAGACAACACTTGAAACCAAGGGATTGACAACCATATTCAGCAAGTTCAACCAGCATTGGCTCTTCGTGACTATGCACTTCCACAAATTAATGCAAACTTTTTGGGGATTCGACGCCCGACCATTCAAGCAAACAACTTTGAAATCAAGCCGGTTATCATCCAAATGGTGCAACGAGCTAATTTTGTGGACTGGCAAATGACGATCCCAATGCTCACATTGCTTCGTTTCTCGAGATTTGTGACACATTCAAGAATAATGGAGTTACTGATGATGCCATTCATCTACGGCCTTTCCCATTCTCTCTAAGGGACAAGGCCAGGTTTTGGTTGAATTCACTCCCACCGGGCTCTATCACAACTTAGGCGGAGTTAGCACAAGCTTTTCTGGCTAAGTTCTTTCAGCTGGCAAAGACAGCGAGACTCAGGAATGAAATAACTACTTTCGGGCAATTTGAGATGGAATCACTGCATGAGGCATGGGAGCGATACAAGGATTTTATAAGGAGATGCCCCCATCATGGTCTACCGGATTGGCTGCAGATTCAAACGTTCTATAATGGACTGAGTGCTTCTACATGCACTCTTGTTGATACAGCCACTGGAGGTGCTTTAATGGGCAAGACGATGGCTGAAGATCATTCTTTACAAGAAGCTATGGCAGCAAATGCTTATCAGTGGCCTTCAGAATGTGTGAATCCAAAATGAGTTATGGGAATTTCTGACAACGATCCAATCTCTATGCTATCAGCCCAAGTTGCAGCTTTAACTCAACAACTGCAAGCTTTTTCACATACCCCTTATACTAATACCATAGAAGCTTGCAATTGGTGTAACGAATCTCATCCTAGTGCTGAATGTCAAGTCGGGAATCCTTTTGATCAAACTCAGATGGAACAAGCTCAATTTGTGGGGAATGGAAATCGTCAGAATAACCCGTATTCTAACACTTACAACCAAGGTTGGCGAAATCATCCCAATCTTTCATGGAGGAATGGGCAAGCTTTGAATAAACCTCCGCAAGCTCAATTCACTCAGCGACAACAGCATCCCCCTCAACCACCGAAGGTTTCTTTAGAAGATGCTCTTGCTCAAATAGCGGCTAACATGAGCCAATTCATGACTCGCATGGAAACTACTCTACAAAATCATTCCGATTCTATTCGGAATTTGGAAGTCCAAATGGGGCAGACCGCAAATTTATTATCTTCTCGACCTCAAGGTGTATTACCAAGTGCTACCAAGATGAATCCTAAGGAAATGTGCAAGCTATCGAGCTACGAAGTGGAAAGGAGCTACACGAGCAGCCCAAGAGTAGTAAAGAAAAGAGCAGCCTCATTGAGAAAATGAAGGACGAAGAGCCCAAGTCAAAAGCAGTCTTGACCACTCATCCTACACCACCAATCCCATTCCCACAATGTCTGCAAAAGCAAAAAATAGACATGCAATTCTCCAAGTTTCTTGATGTCTTCAAGAAATTGCATATCAATATTCCATTTGCCGACGCCTTAGAACAAATGCCGAGCTATGTGAAATTAATGAAGGAGGTCTTATCTAACAAAAAGAATCTCGAAGAATATGAAACAGTGGCATTGACTAAAGAGTGCAGCGCTATTTTACAGAAAAAGCTCCCGCCTAAATTGAGGGATCCGGGAAGTTTCACTATACCATGCACTATTGGAAACTCGTCCTTTGATAGAGCTTTATGTGATCTCAGAGCCAGCATTAATCGTATGCCTCTTTTCATTTTCAAGAAGCTAGGTATTGGGGAGGCCAAGCCGACTAGGGCCTCTTTACAACTATCAGATAAATCCATCAAGTATCCGAGAGGGGTAACAGAAGACGTCCTGGTCAAGGTCGATAAATTCATCTTTCCTGCTGATTTTATTGTGCTTGATATGGAAAATGGCAATGACATCCCAATTATATTGGGAAGACCATTTTTAGCGACCGGCCGAACTCTAATTGATGTGGAAAAAGGGAAACTCACTTTACGAGTTCAAGAGGAGCAAGTTACCTTCAATATATTTCGATCTATGCAACATCCTAGTGATGTCGAGAATTGCTTGCAAATTGACGTCATTGACTCGTGTGTAAGAAGAGCTTTTCGGGAGAGCTATCCATCAGATCCACTGGAGTTCGTTTTAGTCGAATCCTCTACTGAATCGAATTCAGAGCATGTAGCCTATTTACGACACATGGATGCGTCACCACCATTTTTTACTCGAAGACCATGTGAGGAGCTCGGAAGTTCACCAAATCGACCCGTCCAATCAATTGAGAAGCCCCCAAAGCTAGAGCTTAAGCAGCTTCCGAATCATTTGAAATATGCATTTTTGGGGCCCGGCGATTCCCCGCCTGCCATTCTTTCTGCCACTTTGGCGGCTGATCAAGAGGAGAAATTGTTGAGAGTATTGAGGGAGTACAAATCTGCCCTTGGATGGTCTATTGCGTAGCATCAATGTCGGTTAAATCCGAATATGAAAGAGGTGGTAAAAGTCAAGGTTTTAAAAGTCCTCGATGCGGGTATGATCTTTCCTATTTCTGATAGTAAGTGGGTAAGTCCGGTTCAAGTTCTGTCAAAGAAGGGTGGGATAACGGTTATTCAAAATGATAATAATGAATTAATTCCCACTATAATTGTTACGGGGTGGCGTATGTGCATAGATTATAGAAAATTAAACAAAGCCACTAGAAAAGACCACTTTCCTTTACCGTTTCTTGATCAAATATTGGATAGATTAGCCGGACACGATTTTTACTGTTTTCTTGATGGTTATTCTGGGTATAATCAAATTTATATAGCCCGAGAAGACCAAGAAAAGACGATGTTTACATGTCCTTATGGCATTTTTGCTAATAGGCGCATGCCTTTTGGTTTATGTAATGCGCCGGCCACTTTTCAAAGGTGTATGATGGCTATTTTTTCTGACATGGTAGAGCATTGTATTGAAATTTCTATGGATGATTTTTCTATTTTCGGTGATTCGTTTGATTTATGCTTGCAGAATTCACAGAAAGTCCTGAAAAGATGCGAAAAGACAAATCTGGTATTAAACGGGGAGAAGTGCCATTTTATGGTCCAGGAGGGCATTGTGCTGGGCCATCGCAAATCTGCCCATGGGATTGAAGTCGACCGTGCTAAAATTTAAACGATTGAGAAGATGCCTCCGCCTACTTCTGTAAAGGGGTGAGGAGTTTTTTGGGACACGCCGATTTTTACCGCCGTTTTATTAAAGATTTTTCGAAGATCACAAAGCCTTTGTGTAATTTGCTCATGAAAGATGCCCCGTTTGATTTTGATGAGTCTTGTAAATAAAGCTTCGACCTCTTGAAGAAGGCTCTAAGCACCTCTCCTGTCATAGTCACTCCATACTGGAGTTTTCCATTTGAATTAATGTGCGACGCTAGCGATTTTGCCATTGGGGCTGTTTTGGGAAAGCGACGGGGAAAAGTATTTCATGCCGTGTATTATGCAAGCCGAACCCTTGACGACGCCCAAAGGAATTATGCCACGACAGAAAAAGAATTATTGGCCGTGATTCTCGCTTTTGATAAATTCCGTGCTTATTTGTTGGGAACAAAAGTGGTTGTGTGGACTGACCATTCGGCGATCAAATACCTTTTGGAAAAGAAGGATGCTAAACTAAGGTTGATTAGGTGGGTGCTTCTACTACAAGAATTCAATTTGCATATTCGAGACAAGAAGGGGACCGAGATTGTCATTGCAGATCAACTTTCACGCTTAGAAAATCCCCTCGAGAAGGCGGAGAGTCATCCACCAATTGTGGAAAAATTTTCCGATGAACAGCTCTACAAGCTGGATGCGCAACAAGCACCTTGGTACACTGATCTAGTGAACTATCTTGCAAACAACATAATTCCGAATGACTTCTCTCATCATCAAAAGAAGAAGTTGATTTCAGACGCAAAGTACTACTTATGGGATGACCCTTTTCTTTTTAAAATATGTCCTGACCGAATCATTCGTAGGTGTATTCCGGACGAGGAAATTCACTTGTGTTGAGTCATTGCCATGCATCACCTTACGACGAGCATTTTAGTGGCAATAGGACAGCGGCAAAAGTTTTGCAGTCGGGTTTCTACTGGCCATCGTTATTCAAGGATGCTCATTCCTTTGTATCCACATGTGATCGGTGTCAACGGACAGGAAACATCTCAAAACGACATGAAATGCCGTTGAACACTATACTTAAGGTTGAATTGTTTAACGTGTGGGGGATCGACTTTATGGGTCCATTCCCTCCATCAAATAAGAACCTATATATTCTAGTAGTAGTGGACTACGTCTCGAAGTGGGTCGAAGTGGTGGCACTACCAACAAATGGGTCCAATGTCGTGATCAAATTCATAAAAAAAATACATTTTCATGCGTTTTGGGACTCCACGTGCAATTATCAGTGATGGTGGCTCACATTTTGATAACAAGTTCCTTGATGTGGTCTTAAAGAAATACGGAGTCACTCATCATGTTGCTACAGCCTACCATCCCCAAACGAGTGGTCAAGTCGAAATATCTAATCGAGAGCTAAAGTGGATCTTAGAAAAAACAGTCAACTCGTCTCGAAAGGATTGGTCCTTTAAACTCGATGATGCACTTTGGGCATACCGTACAGTGTACAAGACACCCATTGGCATGTCACCGTATAGGTTGGTTTTTAGGAAAGGTTGTCATTTGCCGGTAGAGATGGAGCATCGTGCATATTGTGCGACCAAGAAACTTAATTTTGATCTTAAATCGGTCGGTGAAAAGTGTTGTTTGCAGTTGAATGAGTTGGAGGAGATACGTCATGATGTCTACGAGAATGCTAAAATTTATAAGGAGCGAACCAAGGAGTGGCATGATAAGCACATTATACATCAAGAGTTCGTTCTGGGTTAAAAGGTTTTAGTATTCAATTCTCGCTTGCGGTTATTTCCCAGGAAATTACGCTCACGATGGTCGGGACTGTTCATTGTAGTTCAAGTATTTCCACACGGATCAGTGGAGGTACAATGTGAGAATCGAAAATTTTAAATAAACGGACAGCAGTTGAAGATCTACACGAGTGATCCAATGGACGCGCAGAAATTGACAGTCATCCTATCCGCCGCGGAGTGAATTCTAGCAAAGTCTGGCTGAAGACTATAAACATAGCTCTTCTCAGGAGGCAACCCGAGTATTAGTTGTAGATTTTAGTTTTTCGTTGTTTTCCTTCATTTTAGGAGTCTATTTTTTCGGCATTTTTGCTTTGCTATGCTTCTTTCTCATGTTCTATGTGTTTTCACTTGAAAAACTTGTGCAGTAACTTCTCCATAGCAAATTTTAACTTAGGGCCGCGGCGCACTAAGAGCGGGCCGCGGCACACACAATTCTTAAAATTCGGCTAAACTTGTTGTACTAGGGGCCACGGCACGAGAGTGCTGAGCCGCAGCACACTTGCCCCCAGAGCCGCGGCACGTTGAGAATAGGCCGCGGCACGCCAAAGGTCCACAAATACGCCCAGTTGCTTGTACCACGAGCCGCGGCACGATAGCGCTGAGCTGCGGCACACTAACTTTGGAAGTTGCGGCACGCTGGTCTGAGCCGCGGCACACTGATAATTTCCCCACAATGCCTAAACCTGCTGTACTCTGGTCCGCAGCTCACTTGCTACGTGTCGCGGCCCGTGTTGAAGAATTTAAAGGGGCTGGGCTAGTTAGAAATCAATAGGCCAACAAAGGTAACACTTCCTAAAACCTTTCTTCTTCCGCGCGGCGCATGTGCTCACCATCTCCAATTTAGTTCTTCTTCTTAGCTTCTTCAATCCAACACCAGGTAATCCTTATTCCTTAAGTTTATTTACAAGAAGGATTGAGAAGTGGGGTAATGTCTGTTTCGTTCATTGATGAATTTTTCTCTCTTTTCTAAGTTCTATCGAGATTTTGATCGGAATGTGTTGAGAATATCATTTGATGTCGATTGTGTTTCATGTATTGTCATGAATTTCTGCGATATTGGTTGTTGTTGGCAATTAAATTCACTAATGATTATTTTTGTTCTTCATTTAAGCTACGTACGCCAAGTGTTTGACGAAAGGCCCCCGTGAAACTCTTGAACTAAAAATCATAAATATTTAGAAGCAAACATGGTTTTCTGAATAATGTATATCCCCCTACCTTAATGCTTAGTTTGAGTTAAATTTGTGCATCATATCCCTCATATGGAAGTGAGAATTTTTGACGCTACATTCGTTTATCGCACTCTATAAATTGTGATTGGTGTTTTGTTATTTAAAGTCGTCTAATATCCTGCGTTTATTTTTCAAGAATTCGCTATGGCACGTAAGAGAAAGTTGATCTCCACTCTGCTACAACTCGTTCATCCCCCGAGAGGGGAAACCTCGCAAAACCAGATGGATGGGCAATCCCATCAATTCTCTGACCCAGAGATCCACCGAATCTTTAATGAAAAAATTCGTCATCGGCCCATAATTCCTGAGAGGGGATTCACTCCCACCCCCCAAGACGGCAAACTATTAACCATGATCGCCGAAATGGGGTGGATAAGATTTGTCGCCCAGCCCGAGCCGGCTGTAATCTCTATAGTGCATGAATTCTATGCCAGCGTGTTGCTACTCCATATCCGGGGAAGTCAGATGTTGGGGAGACCGAATATACGTACTGAGGTTGTTGTCCGTGGCCAGACAGTGGACTTCTCGGCAGCAGCAATTTGGAGTTTATACGAGCTACCCGAGGTAGACGAATCGACATTCACGCGGACTATGGGTAGCCTCATGAGGGAGGCATTGCTGAAACGCTTACTCAGCCGGAGTCCGTTTGGGAAACGCGTGTCCCGGGGTCCGCAACTTTCTTCTTCAAGAGCTCCCGTCTCAGTCGACTCGGGCGCGCTTGGCTATATTTTCTCTGCTCGCGAGTCGACCCTACTTTGAAGATCCGCTCTGTCCTACTTCCTCGTGCCTGACTGCTATATGCCATCACGGCCGGACTTCGATTTGATGTGGCCCCATGTCTGGCCCGGTCTATTCTCCAGTGCATCCATGGAGGGGCCAAGACGGGGCTAAAACATCCCTCTCTCATTTGCGACTCATGCCGCCAGTCTGGTGTGACTTGGTCGGATGATGAGCCGACTATAGCACCCCAGGGTCCGATCGATCATCGTATTATCTCTCACTTCGACCAGTGGGGTGGCGTGCGGGCACACCCACGGGGACGAGGATTTCTTCTAGACGAGCCACATGAGCACTCCTCAGAGCCACTCCTTCTGACTCATGAGCCGGTGGCAGATACTGAGGATCAGACTGAGTCCACTCCACCGCCAGCGAGAGATCATCTTCTTCAAGCGATGTTTGATGGCTTGAGGGAGGAGATACGAGCAGAGAGAGATAGCGTGATCACATCCGTTCGAGAGGAGATGTAAGAGCAGGTTCGCCGGGCCAATCGGCGTGCGGAGAGGCACCTAGCTGCGAGGGACGCTTACCATCGGGACTACTTAGCTGTGTGGACGGGCCATATCTTCCACCCAGATGGACATTTCATCCCTCCGATCACACCACCTACACCACCCACTTCACCGGACGAGGCTGATGCTAGTGCCTGAGTTTTCTTCAGGGGAGTACTTGATCTGCTTTTACTGCTTATTCTTATTTGTCGTCCATTGGGGTCAATGTACTTCACAAGTTTGGGGGGGATTACTTTTTAGTTATAAATTTTTAGTTGTTATTTATTGATTTTAGCCTTGCTTGTCTTCTATGATATTCTGGACATTGTTTGCATTCGTGAGTATTTCGTGCAGTCTTGCGTAAGACCGATTATATGATACTGATTTCTATTTAAAGAAACGGATGAGTATTAGTCGAGTTCACATTATGAGATATTTCTTTCCCTCGAGTATTCATTTCGGTCTGATTTTTTTGCGTCATTGTGGTAGTCTTGGCATATAAGAAATGAGACATAAGTGTTTGTAATGTCCGCATTACACGAGCCGTTGTCTATATGGTTGGTGATGCTATTTACTTAGCTAGTCATCCAGTAACATTAGTCTTGTTGGCATTCAATTAAGTACCTAAGGTTAGGCATTGAGTCGGACAGTTTTAATTCCCAAAATTTGAGCAACCTTGCATGTTCTATGATGGCAACTCTAGTAACCGGGTATATTCACGTGACCCGTTGTTTACACTCGTGTAAAACGACAACCCTGAATAGACATGTTCATGAGTAGATTAATGGTTCAGAAAAATTGCATCTACGATGATAGGAAGCCAAGTAACCGGGTGTATTAACGTGACCCATCGTTTACATTCGCGTAAAACAGCAACCTTGAATCGGATGTACAGGAGTAGTTATTCGAGTTTTATCTCCGCTGTAGAGGGAGGCTTAGTAACTAGAAGCATTCATGAGCCCCATGAGTGTCTTTTACGTCAAACGGTTCCCCAATATATGGGAATGGAATCCATCCTAGGGTTCTTCCGATGAAACATCCCGGGAGTCGAAACCTAGTGGTTAACTCGAATCATCATAATTATTAAATATAAGGGAGTGCTGTCCGGGATATATTATGAAATTCTTGTGTTTTTGCCACGAGGTTGTGGGACCGGGCTAGTTGGCTTGTTATACTCTCAACATTCATATTGGCGGTCGGCTCAATTCACGTTTGTTAATCTTTGAGCCTTGATTTTCTTCATGAGCTATTGATTAGCACTAAAAATGGTTACCTTGTGGAATCATTGTCCGTAATGTGACTCACTAGTACGATATTCATATTATTGTTTGAGATTTTCAGGGCAGTATTAATTAGTTGAGCACTATGGATTTGCACGATTATCCACAATACTTATAGTCTCGTTTGAAATTGATTTTTGCTTGAGGACAAGCAAAGGCTTAAGTTTGGGGGTATTTATTACATGTATTTTTGTGCGCCTTATTGTCATTATTTTATCACCATTTGGGGTTTAAATCTGCATAAATGAGCTCTTAATGCATTATGTTTACATGTTCTGAAGGAAATTAGAGTCCTGAAGCTCGAAAATGGAAAAACGGCCCAAAAACAACATTTTTTGGTCAAGGGACGCGTCGCGCCGAGGCTAGGCCGCGGCATAGGCACAGGCACAGCTCCAAGCAGGGCGGTACAAACTGTACCGGGGGCCGCAGCACACTCCCTACGAGCTGCGGCCCGTAAAGAAATCTCGCCCAGGTCTGGGCTGCCTAATGACTAGGGCTGTGACACACTTAAGCTGGGCCGCGGCCCGCGGCGCAGGTTCCCTAAATTCAGATCGCGATTTTGGGTTGTTTTGGAGGCGGATTCGACCTAATCCTCGGACACATTTTTGGAGACAAAATATAGTTATAAAAAGGCAGTGAAGGTCATAAAATAAATCATCAAAAGGAGGAGAAGAATACCTAGCAGCAGAGAGCAAGGCCAGAAAACAAAAGAAGAAGTTCATCAATTGTGTTTGAATTTCTACCTTATGTTTTATTCAAATATTTGTGTATTGTTTTCTAGCATGTCGGGCTAGACCCTTTTATTCTAGGATTGAGATGAAACCAAGATTATGAAGGATTAATTCTTGATTTTACGTTATTGTTATTTTTCCCTTTTCTATTGAGTATTCCCCCATTGTTCTTAATGCTTTCAATTGTGTGGCCTATGATTGAATTGTTATAACTACGGAACTTGAATTGGGAGAGGAGAGTAAGTAGTGAAAATTGGGAGAAATCCGCTTTGTCTTGTGAGATAGGTTTATACTATAAGAATTACGAAGCTCATTGGAAGATTTTAGAACTTTTTGGCTACTGTTGAATTAACTCACCTAGGAATAGAGTGAATTATTCGCTTTGGAAAATTCTATTGACCTCGGGAGGGCATTAGATTAGCTCAGAATCTTCGCTTTCAATAAATTGGGAAATTATATAAATTATATTAATCAAGATTAATTTGGATTAATCGAGGCGGATTCTCGATCCTAGAGTCCTCTCCTATTTGATCATCCTTTAATCGAACTGTCGACTCTATTGTTTGTTTTTAGTTTATTGCAATACTTGGTTATTAATAATTATTCAACCCCAGAATTTCAATCGTTCAAATAAAATTAGAAATACGAATAAATCGGTACTTAGTACTTCAGTCCTCGAGGGAACGACACTTTTCTCATCACTTTATTACTTGATTAAGACAACGTGCAATTGCATTCACACAATTACGTAACATATGAAAGCTATTAGGATTCGTCATACAGCCTATCCATACAGCAACGAGATCTTCTACAGAGTCCATTATACAGAGCCTACTTCATACAATAATAAGAGAGTACTTTGGATACAGCAGTAAGGTTGTAGGTGTTTTACTTAGGAAAAGTAAAACACATCCAACATGATTGATAGAATACAGCTTTAAACCATTGAGATAAATATTGTTTATTCATAAAATATTCATGATTAATAGCATCATCTATTGCTGATAGGACAACATTTAATGCGGCTGGAGAGAGACAAGTCTGAATGCTCTGAAGAGCGTTTAATGCAGAGAGAAAGGATGTGTGAAGCATTAAATGCGATCTACTTTAATTCAAACATTCAGCAACCGCCGATCAGAGACGTCAACATCTCACCAACCAGCAACGAGTACATTTATAACAGATACATTTCCAAGGTTATAAATGTTGGAAAGTAAAACGCAGCGGAAGCGAAGTTTGGGAAAGATGATAATCGCGTTTTACGCATCTACGAGCATAAGATCTATTTAGGCATGCTAATTAATTAATTACTAAGACTAATAAGCAATTTAAATATTATTTATTATTTATTAATTAAATATGCTGATTATTAAAATATCCTAATCTAGATCCAAGATCATATGATATTAATTTTTGAAGAGTATTGGTTGCTTTCGTCTTGATCACCTTGTATTTCTACCTTTAGACCTTCTAGAGTATGATCCGCCTTGAACCGGATGTTGTGTGGGCAACGAGCTATCGGATCTTTTTTGGACAATCTTTCGATCGGCCGAATTCAATCCCTCACAACTCTCAATTTTCTTTTCTTCAAGTTATTCCGATATGTAGCAAGAATAAAAGTGTTCTCTCAATTGTGGAATCAAAGACACAAGTCAAGATCTACAATTAAACACTTAGAAGAAACAAATCGAAATTCCTTATGTATCTTTGATGATAAAATCGGCCAACCCAAGATGTCCTATATATAGGCTCTTGGACTACTACTAGGGATCTTAAGAAGGATTATGGAAGGACTCCCAATAAATTCATCTTACCTTATTAGGACTCTTCCTAATATAATGAATCTATTAATATCAACTTAGTCCGCTAAAAGGTTGATATTGCACTTCCTACCAAAATCCCAAATTACGAAATTGGGCTCCGCATTAAATATATTATTTCCCATGTTTAAGATATCGAATGCCCATTAATTACTTATAAGCTACTGACAGCTTTAATTAATTAATATCTTATCCAAGAGTAGTACCACTCGAACCTTATTATTATGTCGGAATTAAATCCACCTATAGGGTTTAATATAATAATCATTATCGAGCTCCTCAAGGGTACATCATCCCGCACGAGTCGGGACACGATTTCTAGTAATAATAATAATTATCGTATAAACAATATTATTGCCCAAGATACAAGGCTTATTGAGTCGATCAATTTGACTCTCACCTATGGTAAATCAAAGCAATAATTATTATAAATACACAATTAAATATTATATGCTTAGAATTAGGAAATAATAATTATCCAAGATTTGTGTTCTTCTTACAGTCAGTACAGAAGACACTATCTCACCTCGATCCAGTTCAACGTATGCAAATACGCTAATGCATGCTAATAGTCAAGACCAACTATTCTCAAGCATACACTACAACCTTTTATATAATTTGTCTAATAATTATATAGGTTGTGAACTATTATATTATTTTATAAGGCACCGATAATGTGATCTTCCATGTGACACCAACACACCACATTATCTACAATATAAAATATACAGACATTTCATTTGCATAGCCATAACATGAATAAATATGCAAAACATGTGATTAAATATAATTAATATTCTCATAGGTAGTAACAGGGAAATTAGGTAATACAAGCATAAAGTATGCTTTGCAGTATACAATCCTAACAATCTCCCACTTATACTCAAAACATGCTTTTAAGTATACTACTCTATTACATAGTCTCTCATTTCTCCCACTTATACTCAAAGCAATGCTGCCATACACCGCAATCCCATTCCTTCCACATGCCTTTCAAAAACTTTTGAGGTAGGCCTTTCGTGAAAGGGTCAGCAAGATTATCTTCTGATGCAACCCTGGCTACAACTACGTCTCCTTCCTTTACGAAGTGTCGTATGATGTGGTACTTGCGGTTGATATGTTTACTTGCCTTGTGCGCTCGTGGTTCCCTCGAATTTGCGACTGCACCAGTATTATCACAATAAAGTGTAATACCCTCTGGCAAATCGGGAATCACATCTAAGTCCTGCAGGAAGTACTTGAGCCACACTGCCTCCTTGGATGCCTCAGAGGCTGCCACGTACTCGGCTTCCATGGTAGAGTCCGAGATGTATTTCTGCTTCACACTCCTCCAACTAATAGCTCCACCTCCCAGGCTAAACACATAACCCGAAGTAGACTTGGACTTTTCTTTGTCCGATGAAAAATCTGAGTTAGTGTAACCCACCGGAAACAGGTCGTCTGATTGATATACAAGCATGTACTCCCTAGTCCTTCTCAGGTACTTGAGTATGTGCTTGACAGCAATGCAGTGTCCTAGTCCTGGGTTTGACTGATATCTAGCAGCCATGCCCACGGCATGACAGATGTCTGGTCTAGTGCAAAGCATAGCATACATGAGACTTCCCACAGCAGATGCATAAGGGACCATCTTCATGTCATCTATCTCTTTTTGTGTCTTAGGACACATATCCTTAGATAGTTGAATTCCATGTCTGTAAGGTAGAAAACCTTTCTTGGAATTCTCCATGCTAAACCGTCAAAGATCAGATCGATATATGATGCCTGGGATAAGCACAACATCCTTTTCTTCTGATCACGAAAGATCCTGATTCCAAGGATGTGTCCTGCTTCTCCTAGATCCTTCATATCGAACTGCTCAGATAGCCATACCTGTACGTCCGACAATTTCTTCACGTTGTTTCCAATCAGAAGGATATCGTCTACATGCAGTACAAGAAACACCAACACATTTTCATCGCATTTCTTATACACACAACTCTCACTCGGACATTGGACGAATTTATATGACTGTACAATTTCGTCAAAACGAGTGTTCCAAAATCTAGATGCTTGCTTAAGTCCATAAATGGATTTCTTAAGTTTGCACACCAAGTGCTCTTCTCCTTCAGCAATGAATCCCTCTGCTTGGAACATATAGATTTCCTTGTCTAGACTCCCATTCAAGAATGCAGTCTTGACATCCATCTGCCAAATCTCCAGATCCAAATGTGCAGCTATAGCTAAAAGAATCCGGATTGACTTAAGTATGGCTACCGGCGAAAAGGTTTCATCATAATCGATACCCTCTTTCTGAGTGTAACCTTTTGCAACAAGCCTCGCTTTGAAGGTTTCAACCTTCCCGTCACGTCCTTTCTTTCGCTTGTAGACCCATTTACTCCCAATGGCTTGTACACCATCAGGTAGCTCTACTAGCTCCCACACTTGATTGGAATCCATAGTTCCCATTTCTGATTCCATTGCTACTTGCCAGGAGTCAGCATCTTTATCTTGGATTGCCTCCTTATAGGTCCAGGGATCTGATTCATCTTCGCCTGGGATTGAGTCCGAAGACTTTCCCATGCCTATGAATCATTCAGGCTGACGAACAACCCTTCCACTACGACGAGGCAAATCCTGAGTTGGTGTAAAAGTATCAGAATCGATATGTGGTGCAGTGTTAGTTGGCGCTTGTACGATTGGTATAGACAGAGTCTCGCGCCTCAGCTCTTCTAGAATTATCTCGCTCATGGGCTTGTGACTAATCATATAATCCTCTTCCAGAAATCAGGCATTGGTGCTAACAATGACCTTCTGATCCTGGGGACTATAGAACAAGCCACCCTTCGTTCCCTTAGGATATCCCACAAACACTCGCATTATACATGCGAGATGCCAACTTATCAGCTTCCTTATTCAGCACATGTGCTGGAATACCCCAAATCCGAATATGTCCTAGAGTGGGCTTACGCCCACTCCACAGTTCTGTGGGTGTTTTTGGAACTGATTTCGAAGGCACCAGGTTTAGAATGTACGCCGATGTTTCTAAGGCGTATCCCCAAAATGAAATAGGTAAATCTGAATAACTCATCATTGATCTAACCATTTCTAAAAGAGTCCTATTCCTTCTTTCAGCCACACCATTTTGTTGTGGAGTTCCCGGCGCGGTGAGCTGTGACGAAATCCCCTCATTCACCAAGAAATCCAAAAACTCTCCACCAAGGTATTCGCCACCACGATCAGATCGTAGTGATTTGATACTCTTTCCATGACACTTCTTCGCTTCAGCCTTGAAGTCTCTAAACTTGTCAAAGGATTCAGACTTACGTCGCATCAAATAGATATATCCATATCTCGAATAATCATCTATAAACGTGATGAAGTATTCGAAACCACCCATAGCCTGGATATTCATTGGACCACATACATCCGTATGAACCAATTCTAACACATTCTGAGCACGTTTTCCATTGGTTTTAAAAACCCTTTTGGTCATCTTACCTTCCAGACAGGATTCACAAATTGTAAATGACTCAACTTGGAGGTCATCCAATGGTCCATCATCTACCAATCTTTGAATCCTTCCAAGGTTTACATGCCCTAACCGTAAATACCACAAATATGTTTGGTTTATGCATGAAGGTTCTGTTCTCTTTTTAGGTTTAGAGAAAGAGTTAAGTGATTTATGCATAAGAGTTTGTGCAGTATTAATGACATATAGTCCATCATTAAAATACGTTTGCAAATATATTCACCGCTTCTTTTCTTAATAATGGCATCATCATCAAAAGTAACTGAATAACCATCGCTTTTTAATTTAGAAACCAAAATTAAATTCATTCTAAAATCCGGTACTAATAATACGTTATTGAGGACTAATAATTTATCATTAATCTTCAACTGCACGACTCCCACTGCAACAGCCATAAGCCTAGAATAATCGCCCCAGTTGATGGTAATCTCGCCCGTATTAAGCTGCTTGGTTACCTGAAAACCATGCGAGTCAAAGCAAACATGATCAATGGAGCCTGAATCAACTATCCACGAAGTGGAAGAACAAGCTGCCAAACATGTTTTGACTACTAGTGCACGAGACATACCTTTCTTAAGAGCAGGGCAGTCCGCTTTAAAATGTCCTTTCTAACCGCACTTGTAGCACTTTCCCTTTGGCTTTTTATTCGCCTCGGGGTGGGGAGCCTTGATTTTAACCTTGAGGGTTACAACTTGCTTCTAGCCAACCTATTTCTTCTTCTTTCCCCATTTGGGTTTGGAAGAAGTAGCACTGGTTGCCGCAAGAATCTGATGATAACCTTGTTTGAAGAGACCTTCAGCAGACTGAAGCTCTATCAGAAGTTCCGCCAAACTATATGTCCTACGGTTCATATTGTAGTTAAGGCGGAACTGCTCAAAGCTTCTAGGTAAGCTGCCTAAGATAATATCGACCTGCGTTTCCGCATCGATAGTAGCCCCTAGTATGCTCAGTTCGTTCAAATAGGACATCATTTTTAGAACATGATCCCTTACTGGGGTCCCTTAAGATATTTGGGTTGTCATCAATACTCTCATTTCATTTTGTCTAGCCGCCCGGTTCTGATGACCAAACATCTCGGTGAGACTTTTCATCATTTCCGCGGCCGAGCCTATTGTCTGATGCTGATGCTGCAATACATTTGTCAGTGAAGCCAAAATGTAACAGCGAGCCATCAGACTTTTTCCATTTTGGGAATTCAGCTAACTCTTCGGGAGTGGCATCCGGTTCTGGTTCTAGAGGGCTCTATTCGATTAAGACAAATTTATGCCCCTCAGCAGTCAGGACAATGTCAAGATTTCTTTTCCAATCGGCAAAGTTAGTGCCATCAAGTTTATCTTCTTAGAGAATAACAGCTAGTGGATTGAAAGACATATGAGATAAAATTAAAACATCCATCACATAATGCATAGAAAAATATATCGAAAAACCTCAAAACACAATATATATGCTAGCAACCAACACCTCAAAAAATCCGCACATGCAAGCCACGATCGTATGGACGTTTACACACACAATTTCCAAGTAGAGTTTTACGTCTTAAATTTTACTATCTAGTCAAATTACGTTATGACAAGTAAAATAAATAGTTGGTTTCTCTTGGCCATATATTAATTAACATAGACTCCGATGGGGAGCTTATTAATTAATACACCTAAGTGAACACCATAATTTAACATCTTTAAAATATTATCTCTTAAATAATAGTCCTACAGATGGAGAGGTCCTATCATAAAAAGTAATATTTACCTTATGTTATCATTTTTAAATTTAAAACTAGTGAACCTATAATTAGCACATCCGATATGGAGGAAGACCCTAATGTTAACGCGCATGCTAATTACTTCAAAATTTAAATTAATTATGGAGGGCAATTTGATTTTATTTTAAAAAAATAAATCAATTTAATCACTTAGTTATTTTAGCCTTAAGGTTTTTAATTTTCTCGTCCTAACATGTAAGGAAACATATCACGCATACATTCATACATGCCATACATCAAAACAATTAAAAAACCAAAAATAAAGCATGGATAATTAAATTATTCAATTATCATGGTCTTCTTCCTTGAGTTAAAACCGAGAAAATCTTCGACTCAATCTCTCCCACTAAATCAAGCATCTCGTCGCTCCTCCCCGGCCGGGCTGTGGATTTCCAAAATTAAAATTTCACTTTTATGCAAAATTAATTACATAAAAAAATTAATTTTAAATCCCGACTCTCCAGCGGACGCAACGAACGGCGGCGAAACGGACCGGACCAAAAACTGGATGACCCGCCAACGTAATCGCCGGACCGAGGCTACCGCGCCATTGGCGGTACTCGGCCCTTTCAGCCGCTTGTCGCTTGTCAATGCATGGCGCCAGCGATCCCGCGATCTGGTTCTGCTCTATTTCTTCGTGATCCCGTCTTTTCCGAATTCGATTACAATTTTATACAAAATAAAATACATCGAAATTACATCAAGATTACACGAAAAATAAAAACACCTAGAACTACCTGCGGATTTTCTCATGGGAAAAACCATTACATGCCTCAAAAAACGTGCCAAACCAACAATTGCATAATTAATAAAAATAAAAAAAATACACCATTCATATAAACCATGATAATTGGATCATATCACCTGCAATAACACATCTAGCAAAATATTCCAACATCAAAATATATGAATATTTAAATTGCTATCAATTAATCACCAAAATTAATTAAAATAGCAAAAGCCTAAAAATCCAGCTCCGATACCAATTGTTGGAAAGTAAAACGCAGCGGAAGCGAAGTTTGGGAAAGATGATAATCGCGTTTTACGCATCTACGAGCATAAGATCTATATTTAGGCATGCTAATTAATTAATTACTAAGACTAATAAGCAATTTAAATATTATTTATTATTTATTAATTAAATATGTTGATTATTAAAATATCCTAATCTAGATCCAAGATCATAGGATATTACCTTTTGAATAGTATTGGTTGCTTTCGTCTTGATCACCTTGTATTTCTACCTTTAGACCTTCTAGAGTATGATCCGCCTTGAACCGGACGTTGTGTGGGCAACGAGCGACCGGATCTTTCTTGGACAACCTTTGGATCGGCCGAATTCAATCCCTCACAACTGTAATACCCGGTTGTAATTCAGTCACTATCATTCAGTAATTTCATTCGGTGATTGTCACTCAGTGGATTTTCACTCATTTATAATCATTCATCAATCATATTCATTCACCGTGTTCACCATTCGGAAAAACTTCGAGTTGTGTATCGTTATTGTTCATTGTTTCCACTTTCCTCATATGAGTTCGACTTTGTTAGATCACCATTAATTTTTGGTAACTCAAAAAATTCTAAATCTTTCCAATATTATAGAGCATCGAGTTAGCTTTCCAATGGTTCAAACGGTGAGTCAATCGGAGTCCGGACGAGAGAGTTATGGTCGTTTTAGCTCAACCGCTCACTTTTCAGTTGTTGGCCGATCACTGCCGAACGAACTCGGCCGTGTCGTCCGACACGGCCCGTGCCGTACTCGTCCGGATAATGCCGCATTGTCTGCCTCAGGACCCGACCGTGTCGCTGCAGCACGGCCAGTCGCACCCTTCCGGATAGGCGAGCAAACTGCCCGGAGGCCCGACCGTGTGCCGGGACACGGCCGAGTCATTGCCGAGCGCCGCGACGGGTCATCATCGGTAGGCCCCTTCGCGCCGCGACCGTGTCATGCAGACACGGTCGAGTCCTCGCGGGCAGATGCGCGCCGCGACCGTGTCGAGCGGGCACGGTCGAGTCCGCTGTAAGTCAACCCCTATAAATTCATTTTTGAGCATTTTGAGCTCATTTCTCCCATTTTTTCCATCTTCTTCACCTGCAACCGAGAGAGAATAACTTGAGGGAGAGATTTCTTCATCAATTATCATTTGAGTGTGTATTTTTCATCACCTTCAATCATTTGGGAAGCTTGGATAGTCGTTTTTACACGTTTTCATCGGATCGAATTGGTTGGATCTTCAAGAGGTAATTCCTTCAACACTTTGGACTTCGATTTTGTGTTGAGATATGATGTTTTGGACGTTATAATCATGTTATATGAAGGGATATGTATATGATTATGAGTTTGTACAAGGATTCATTGGATTATTGAGGGATTATTCAAGAACACCTTGAATATCGAGTTGGAATTAGGGATTTTCGACTAATTGTTGTTATAATCACATTTTTGGATATTCATAACGGATTATTGATCGTATTGGAGATGTTTTGTTGGTTTGAAACACTTCTTGGGAATTTTGATATTGGTATATTGAGGTTTGATTGTAAACAATCGGAGTTTGGACGCAACGTGTTTGTTTTAATGCCTCAATGGACTTAGTTTTATCGTATCGACGTTTGGAATTCGTTATATTCGTGTTTAATTCGTGTATTGATCAGATTGTTGGTAATTGTATTGAATTAAGGTTGTTCGAGCGACCGATATCTCAATTAGGACGTTGTTCGTGGAAGGATAATTGTCATCGGTATTGTGTAAGTTAATTCTTACTCGGTTAAAAGGATACTCATTCCTTTTGTTGTTGATTGCTCATAATCATAATTCATTCATCATAATATTATTCATTTTGAGACTTGTAATTGTCGAATAATCATTTCATTCACGAGGAACGACGGTTCCAAATCGTTTCACTGGGTTATCAATCACGTCACTATTACTTTCATATCGGTGAGTCATCTTGGCCTAGTCTAATTGTTATTCATTGATATTCATCATGGTCATTCTCGTTCATGTGACCTTCCGGGTTCATATTGCGTGGCCGGGTGTGGCTGTGTGGAATTTTTAGTCGGGCACACGATGGTCATGTATTGGGTTCACCGATACATCGGACCGTGCACACGGTAACGCTTACCTCCGTGAGACTAATTAGGTACAAGGACGGGTGTGTCCGGTCATTCGTCTTGTACACTTGCCCCTAACATTACGGGCGTACTATGATACTCCTCTTCAGCGAAATTCATAATTAAGAATATTTCATAACTTCAGTTAATTCATGATTGTGTAATTTCAACTCTTGAGGATTGTTGTTCTTTGTAACTGACCCCGTTTGGGGATTTTGTTTTTCAGGTCATGGCAAGGCAAACGCACGGGAATAGCATGTTGATGTCGAGGAGTCCTAGTGATACTAGTAGGGGGCCCCAAATCCTTTCAGTCATTCCTATTGTTGTCATTTATTTTCCGCTGCAGATTTTCATTTGAATACTCCGTTTCATTCAGTGTTGTGTATTTTATCTTCATATAAAATACACTAGTATTCGGTATTGTCCTGGTGTGTTGTAACTAAACTCCTCATCGGAGTAATTATCGTTGTAATGTAGTTCGGTACTACATTTATCTTGTGTAATTCATTCATTTTCATTTGCCTGGTGGGTCCCAGTTGGGGATCTACGGCACTGTAATATCCGCCTAGTTTGGGGTGTTACAACAACTCTCGATTTTCTTTTCTTCAAGTTATTCCGATATGTAGCAAGAATAAAAGTGTTCTCTCAGTTGTGGAATCAAAGACACAAGTCAAGATCCACAATTAAACACTTAGAAGAAAAAAATCGAAATTTCTTGTGTATCTTTGATGATAAAATCGGCCAACCCAAGATGCCCTATATATAGGCTCTTGGACTACTACTAGGGATCTTAAGGAGGATTATGGAAGGACTCCCAATAAATTCATCTTACCTTATTAGGACTCTTCCTAATATAATGAATCTATTAATATCAACTGAGTCCACTAAAAGGTTGATATTGCACTTCCTACCAAAATTCCAAATTACAAATTGGGCTCCTCATTAAATATATTATTTCCCTTGTTTAAGATATCGAATGCCTATTAATTAATTATAAGCTACTGACAGCTTTAATTAATTAATATCTTATCCAAGAGTAGTACCACTCGAACCTTATTATTATATCGGAATTAAATCCACCTGCAGGGTTTAATACAATAATCATTATCGAGCTCCTCAAGGGGACATCATCATCCAGTACGAGTCGGGACACGATTTCTAGTAATAATAATAGCTATCGTATAAACAATATTATTGCCCAAGATACGAGGTTTATTGAGTCGATCATTTTGACTCTCACCTATGGTAAATCAAAGCAATAACTATTATAAATACAAAATTAAATATTATAGTCTTAGAATTAAGAAATAATAATTATCCGAGATTTATGTTCTTCTTACAGTCAGTACAGAAGACACTATCTCACCTCGATCCAGTTCAACGTATGCAAATACGCTAATGCATGCTAATAGTCAAGACCAACTATTCTCAAGCATACACTACAACCTTTTATAATTTGTCTAATAATTATATAGGTTGTGAACTATTATATTATTTTCTAAGGCACCGAAAATGTGATCTTCCGTGTGACACCAACACACCACATTATCTACCATGTAAAATAATTAGACATTTCATTTTCATAACCATAACGTGAATAAATATGCAAAACATGTGATTAAATGTAATTAATATTCTCATAGGTAGTAACAGGGAAATTAGGTAATACAAGCATAAAGTATGCTTTGCAGTATACAATCCTAACAATAAATACCCCCTAGCCAGAGGACTTAAATACAGAAATTATTCATTATCGCTCATACTTTGACAGATTCTCTGACATTCTAGAGATTGCAAGTGAAGTATATTTTGTGAGCATACAGCAGTATCCAAGCGAAGAAATATACCAAGTCCTCCATGCAAACATCACAGCATACAATGATTGTTCATCAAAGATAAAGCTGTTGTTTGGAATTGTTCTACCCTTACCGTTGAGATTATCATTCGCCGTGTGTGGACTAAAGATCCTTGCATATTCCGACCTGTGTGGGAAGAATAGCATTGAAGATGAAGCTTCGATCTGTGTTAGAAGAAGCGAGTTGAAAGAGATCAAGCCAATCTGTGTGAACGGCCCAAAGCTGCAGTCCATGTATCAATCTGTGGGAACGATACAGAGACAGGTTAAGTTAAAGTCATGTAGTTGTGTACGTAGTGATTTTAATAATCTTTTTACTCCTGTGTGGAGGACCAGTGGACGTAGAGGGGTTTACCTCGAACCACTTTAAACTGTAACACCCCCAAATCCCATTGGGTTATTACAGTGCCGTGGACCCCACATCAGGTGATCCACCAGGCGAACACGACTAAAATACAACAAACTGACCAAAATGGGAAATCACAGACCCTACTATGACGTCCGACATACTATTCCGATATGGAATTTCAACGACAAGAATGGGCCTACATGGCCAAAATAAAAATACAACAACATCCCCGAGCCTTGCTCGGATAATACAAAATGACAACGATTGAACAAAAATGGAGTACTCCAACTGTCTGACCAACATGAACACCAAAATATCTCGGACTAGTATCGCTCGAATGCCTCGTCGCCATCGTCATGCCCCTGTGTCTCAACTCTCTCCTCGCAAGCACCTAAAACATGAAAACATGTTCCGCCCCCACGGGGTCAGTCATCCAGAATAATGAATATCAAATACATGCACAACATGATATGCATCCAAAGGCAGAATAAACAGTACAACAATGGTAATATGAGATGCTCACAAACCAAAGTAAGAATCGAGCATTCGTGGAACACTATGCCCACGGCATACGATCAATACACCTTTCAATAGGTTAGAACATAAGTGCCCAACGGCGAATCATCAATATAGAACACAACAATACATTACCCGAAGGTAAATCAAACCAACGCTGAAATAAATAAGGATCACAATGCCCGAAGGCTCCAACGGAAATACCGATACATCACAATGGCCTGAAAGCCCTCAGCCGAAGCTGTCAAAATATCACGATGGCCTGAAAGCCGAGCAAGCCGCCAAAATATCACGATGGCACAAAGCCGAACAACCCAAGTCAAATCATCACAATACAGATCTCAAAAAAACAAACCTGACTGTCGAACATACCCCTCTGGCGTATGAACGCTTAATCACAAAACGTCGAACACATCCACACATTTAAATGGACTATGAACGAAGAAAATTGTATGGCTCAATGATGGACATCACAGTACGCCCGATCCGGAAATGTGTCCGTGCACATGTCCACCCCGTATACGGAATCCAGAAACATACGTGGGACAATGTACCTAATTAGCCTCACGAACTACGTCTCGTGTGCACGGTCCAATGCGGAAACATCCACGCATGACCATCGTGTGCCTGGCTAAAAATCCTACACAATAACCAATCGGAACGCAGATATGATTCCGGATATGTCACGACACAACATGACAACGAAACTCAAAGGATAACACATCCAATACGGATCATACGACTCACCAAGTGAACGATGACATACGAATAATGAAAGATCGACACGACCAACGATATTCAAAACAACCATCCTGGGATCAAAATCCCTAAGGACCGATTAACACGAGCAACGATCACAACGCAACAGTCCGGGAAATCCTCAACCTTCAACAATCACAAAATTACCGAGTTCACAAGAATAATAGTGTGCTGCCTTGAATCGGTCAATACGACAATAATAATTCAACGGATGGGAACTATCCTCGACAGTCCCAATTCAATACTTCGATTACCGTAGAACGGCCAATCGATAACAATTATACAACGGATGGGAATTATCTTTTTGACAACGTATGGGAATTATCTTTGATAATCCCAATTCAATATATCGATTACCGTTAGAGCGGACAATCGATAATAATTGTACAACGGATGGGAATTATCTTTGATAATCCCAATTCAATATATCGATAACCTTCAGAACGGTCAACCGATAACAATTGTACAACGGATGTCTCGGCACCTTTAATCGGTTACCGATAACGAAGATGATAATCGAATACGTCAATGCCTTCAATCGGCCAAAACGACATCAATAGAAAAACACTGATATCAATAACGACGATTCACGAAAAATATCTTGATGGAACATCAATCAATAACAACAATCGATACGTCGATGCCGCGAACCGGCTATCAACAACAATATCTCAAAGGAACATCAATCAACAATAACAATCGATATGTCGATACCGCGAACCGGCTATCGACAAATATATTACCAACAAGTATCGCAATGCCTTAAATCGGCCATTTACGAACAACAATAATATTTGGCATAATTTGCCGAAGGGTATCGTATCAAACAATCCCCTGATATCAACAAAATCATAAAGAGACCAAGTCTCGAAATGATACACACATTCATACACATACATGATAACATTAATCTCATTGACCAGTACAAGTATAAAACTTGCCTCAAACTGAAGGCGAGAAAGTCCTTCCACGATCAACGTCCTACCACGAATCGATCAACGGGGTCCTCCGACAATCACAAGCACTCGAACAACCTTGAATGAAATACAATTCATTCGATAACACGATATCGACCGAAAACAACATAATAGATAACTCCGATTCCAACACGAACACATACTACACTCGTATTTATCCGTATACACACATATAATATATATATATATATATATGTGTGTGTGTATAATATACATACGGTACACACATTACTAACACACACTCACTTTACATAATATATATATATATATATATGTGTGTGTGTGTGTGTATATATATATATATTGCACATGCACACACTACTTACTACAACACACACTGCACACTATATATATACAACACACACACACACACCGCACGTTATATATATATATATATATATATATATATATATATATATATATATATATATATATATATATTGCACAGCACACACTATACAATTTATATATATATATATATATGTACAACACACACCACACACACAGTATATATATATAACAGTACGTGTATATATATATATATAACACAGTACATACAATATACATATATAGATATTTATAAATATATCTACACACACATCTTACCAAAGAAAAGTCAATCGGCCGGGCAACCTCGCCGGAACCAGGACATAAAACAACTCCTACTGGAACTCGGCCGCCGGAAAACTGACCGCCGGACCTCGTCTCCAGTCCGTTCCCGTCCATGGCCGGTTTTCACCCAACTCCATCTCCGCCTGCAACTCCTCGCCGGAAATCTGTCAAGTCTCCGTTCCACTGTCCGTTCCGGACAAAAACCACCTCCGGTCGCCGGAAACAATGGAGAAGCGTCCATGGCCGGAAACCATGAAGAACCGGCGCCTGAGCTCCGTCTCGCCAGAAAAAAAAAAAAATGCCGGAACAGCTCGACTGGATTTGCAAAGCCTTCCGATCCGGAAATTCCGACCAGGCCGTCGCCGCTCCAGTCACGAGCCGCCTGCCGCCGCCGAGCTCCGGTCGTCGCCGGAGATGTCATCAAACTCCGGTTGTCAACTCCAGTCCGTCGCCGGAAAGAGCCGGATGCCATCCTTCAGCTCCACCTCGCCGGAAAAAAAAATGAAACGAGAGAGATGGAGAGAAGAGAGAGAGGACGAGAGGGAGAGATGACGGAGAGAGAGAGATGGCAACAGGAAAAGAAAAAAATGAGAGAGGGAGGAGAGAGGAAAGGGCCGAGAGAGAGAGAAAGGTGAGGGGGAAAGGGTTGATAAATGTATATTATATATATATATAATTGTGAGGCACATGAGGGAGAAAGGGAATCACATTCCAAAGTTGATAACATATTATATATATATATATACATATATATATATATATATAAATGATACCCCAAAGATACCCTCGCCCCGAAAGTTGACCACGAGGAAGGTTCCCACCACCTACCACGCATTACGTACGTAACCTCAAGGCGTAACGTACGTAATCGTAACAAATTAGCGTACGTAAAGTTACACAGGTAGCGTACGCTATGGCTATAAACTTAGCCAAAATTCTAAACTCGCCAAGAAACAACCAAACGGCGAAACCAAACCGTCGACCAGTATAAATATTTCGATCCCGAAATATTCTAATACAATATACATTGTATCGGTCCAAACAACAACACTTGTACAATTCCAAATGAATACGTACAACTCAACAGTAACACGAAAAAAAAAAATTACCCCCAGATATTACATACCCCCCCCCCCTTAAAAAGAGTTTCGTCCCCGAAACTCAGGGTGCACAAGTCGGGGCACAGACTATCCATCGGGATAAGAAAACAACATCTCCAGGAATACTCCTCAATACGAGCAATTCCGCCTGAGCAACTGGGCCGACCCCACGGGTTCCCACGTCTCCTCTGCCTGAACAAGGCGAAAAAAATCAAGTGATAAAGACACTCAATCAAATGCGAGATTAGCAGAATCATGACTCCTGCTAGAGACCAGCCAGGAAGTCGTACTAACCGCATGACTAGTAACACCGGCGTACACATCCCGAGGGATCCGCTCATTGTACATGCCTACAACCATCGGTGTACACTTCCCCGTTCTCGTCAGCATCGGACGCCCATGTAAACACGGACTCGCACCACAAAAGAAAATAACAACACAGACATAGTCCTCGGGACTATATCGAACGCACGCCCAAGTCCTCACGACTTGACGTCTTGAACCACAATGAACAATTACCCAGATCATCACAAAAATATCGGGTACAGGACCAAAAGGAAAGAGAATCACATCAAATGACTCAAGTGTCAAGATTCTCAGATACAATCATTACAAGATCGATCAACCATAAATGGTTCGCAACCACAATATTAAAACACAGACCGAGTCAAACATCAATCCGAAAGACAAGGAAAATACAAATCAAGGTTACATCTCAAATGTACCCGAAATCAAAATCCTCCAGATCATCGAGCTCCTCGATCTCATCGACTCGAGGAAGACCCTAATCTGAACTCGCTACTTCCCCTTGGGTGTCCATACCTCTGGCTCCCGAAGCCCGATATGACCCCTTGGATGAAGTACGGACTGAAGCAACAAAATCTCTCGAGGCCCGTGAGCTCTCCCGAGATCTACTGGCACTAGAACTCCTGTAGTATTCTGAAGGTGTCCCTGTCTCCCACACAGAAAATAAATAATAGCTGGCACCGTACATCAAGCACTCACATGCCCTGCTGAATCACAATTAAAACAAATAACAGTCGAACTCGTCGCCTGAGAAGAAAATGTTTTCCCAGTACGAAGCCGACTAGGAAATGACCTCTTGGACGTCGGAGCTCGATGTCCCTCTGAACGAATCGGCATCCTAGTCCTCTCACCATAAGAAACTGAAGGATCCTTCTGAGTAAGCTCCTCGATCGAAAGCTCTGCTCCAAGAGCCTTCTCGATGAATTTGCCAAGTGAACTAAAATTGTGATTGAACAACTGCATCCTCAACCGCGGGTTCAACCTCTTGTTAAAATACTTGATCTTATCCGCCTTAGTACGGATAACAGATGAAGTAAACTGAAGAAGTCCTTGAAACTTTTCAGCAATAACAATAACACCCTCGTTCTCGACGGATTCGGGGTTCAAAACCTCCGACAACTTGGCTTCACGAAGTGGAGCCGGATAATACCTCTCTAACATGAGAGTCTTGAACTCGATCCAAACACAATCACGATCGGTGGGTTCTCGAGCACGACTCCGAAAATGATTCGTCAGCCCCCAAATTATTAGTACGAGGTTTCGGGTTTTGGCCCACTCTGCGGCCTCTACCCCCTCTGTTACGTCCTCTTTCCAGACTGAAAGAATAACGTTCAATCATGACCACAACACAATTACACCTCAACGGCCAGAATGCTAGGTCAACGCCAAACATGAGTATACATACTCAACATATAAACGATCACATCGATCGCGCTAATCATAGCCGATACAGAGCCCACACGTTCCAAAGCAAATAATCATAAATCAATCGCACCCGATCGTCACATACAAGTGTCAACAAAACATGTATAATCAATAACATAATGAATGTATGCACATAAAAGAGAATAGAGTCCTTACACAGGTCATACGAAGCTTCGAGGTCTTGCGATACTAGTCTTCACTGACGACGACTCGATGAAAGAATGACTCATTCAGTCGTCCAACTATCATGACTCACAAAACCCGACTGTCCAGATTGTCATAACCTGACAGCCCCACTACTACCGCCTTGGTAGAGCCACATAACACACAAGCCAGGGTATCTCACAACCCAATTTCTCTCATACCATCTTCTGTAACACCCCCAAATCCCATTGGGTTATTACAGTGCCGTGGACCCCACATCAGGTGATCCACCAGGCGAACACGACTAAAATACAACAAACTGACCAAAATGGGAAATCACAGACCCTACTATGACGTCCGACATACTATTCCGATATGGAATTTCAACGACAAGAGTGGGCCTACATGGCCAAAATAAAAATACAACAACATCCCCGAGCCTTGCTCGGATAATACAAAACGACAATGACTGAACAAAAATGGAGTACTCCAACTGTCTAACCAACATGAACACCAAAATATCTCGGACTAGTATCGCTCGAATGCCTCGTCGCCATCGTCATGCCCCTGTGTCTCAACTCTCCCCTCGCAAGAACCTAAAACATGAAAACATGTTCCGCCCCCACGGGGTCAGTCATCCAGAATAATGAATATCAAATACATGCACAACATGATATGCATCCAAAGGCAGAATAAACAGTACAACAATGGTAATACGAGATGCTCACAAACCAAAGTAAGAATCGAGCATTCGTGGAACACTATGCCCACGGCATACGATCAATACCTGCTCAATAGGTTAGAACATAAGTGCCCAACGGCGAATCATCAATATAGAACACAACAATACATTACCCGAAGGTAAATCAAACCAACGCTGAAATAAATAAAGATCACAATGCCCGAAGGCTCCAACGGAAATACCGATACATCACAATGGCCTGAAAGCCCTCAGCCGAAGCTGCCAAAATATCACGATGGCCTGAAAGCCGAATGTACCAAGCTGCCAAAATATCACGATGGCCTGAAAGCCGAACAGCCCGAAGCTGTAAATCATCACAATACAGATCTCAAAGAAACAAACCTGACTGTCGAACATACCCCTCTGGCGTATGAACGCTTAATCACAAAACGTCGAACACATCCACACATTTAAATGGACTATGAACGAAGAAAATTGTATGGCTCAATGATGGACATCACAGTACGCCCGATCCGGAAATGTGTCCGTGCACATGTCCACCCCGTATACGGAATCCAGAAATATATGTGGGACAATGTACCTAATTAGCCTCACGAACTACGTCTCGTGTGCACGGTCCAATGCGGAAACATCCACGCATGACCATCGTGTGACTGGCTAAAAATCCTACACAATAACCAATCGGAACGCAGATATGATTCCGGATATGTCACGACACAACATGACAACGAAACTCAAAGGATAACACATCCAATACGGATCATACGACTCACCAAGTGAACGATGACATACGAATAATGAAAGATCGACACGACCAACGATATTCAAAACAACCATCCTGGGATCAAAATCCCTAAGGACCGATTAACATAAGCAACGATCACAACACAACAGTCCGGGAAATCCTCAACCTTCAACGATCACAAAATTACCGAGTTCACAAGAATAATAGTGTGCTGCCTTGAATCGGTCAACACGACAATAATAATTCAACGGATGGGAACTATCCTCGGCGGTCCCGATTGATACTTCGATTACCGTAGAACGGCCAATCGATAACAATTATACAACGGATGGGAATTATCTTTTTGACAACGTATGGGAATTATCTTTGATAATCCCAATTCAATATATCGATTACCGTTAGAGCGGACAATCGATAATAATTATACAACGGATGGGAATTATCTTTGATAATCCCAATTCAATATATCGATAACCTTCAGAACGGTCAACCGATAACAATTGTACAACGGATGTCTCGGCACCTTTAATCGGTTACCGATAACGAAGATGATAATCGAATACGTCAATGCCTTCAATCGGCCAAAACGACATCAATAGAAAAACACTGATATCAATAACGACGATTCACGAAAAATATATTGATGGAACATCAATCAATAACAACAATCGATACGTCGATGCCGCGAACCGGCTATCAACAACAATATCTCAAAGGAACAACAATCAACAATAACAATCGACATGTCGATATCGCGAACCGGATATCGACAAATATATTACCAACAAGTATCGCAATGCCTTAAATCGGCCATTTAGGAACAACAATAATATTTGGCATAATTTGCCGAAGGGTATCGTATCAAACAATCCCCTGATATCAACAAAATCATAAAGAGACCAAGTCTCGAAATGATACACACATTCATACACATACATGTACAAGTATAAAACTTGCCTCAAACCGAAGGCGAGAAAGTCCTTCCACGATCAACGTCCTACCACGAATCGATCAACGGGGTCCTCCAACAATAACAAGCACTCGAACAACCTTGAATGAAATACAATTCATTCGATAACACGATATCGACCGAAAACAACATAATAGATAACTCCGATTCCAACACGAACACATACTACACTCGTATTTATCCGTATACACACATATATTATATATATATATATATATATATATGTATAATATACATACGGTACACACATTACTAACACACACTCACTTTACATAATATATATATATATATGTGTATATATATATATATTGCACATGCACACACTACTTACTACAACACACACTGCACACTATATATATACAACACACACACACACACACACACACCGCACGTTATATATATATATATATATATATTGCACAGCACACACTATACAATTTATATATATATATATATACAACACACACCACACACACAGTATATATATATAACAGTACGTGTATATATATATAACACACAGTACATACAATATACATATATAGATATTTATAAATATATCTACACACACATCTTACCAAAGAAAAGTCGATCGGACGGGCAACCTCGCCGGAACCAGGACATAAAACAACTCCTACTGGAACTCGGCCGCCGGAAAACTGAACGCCGGACCTCGTCTAACTCCAGTCCGTTCCCGTCCATGGCTGGTTTTCACCCAACTCCATCTCCGTCTGCAACTCCTCGCCGGAAATCTGTCAAGTCTCCGTTCCGCTGTTCGTTCCGGACAAAAACCACCTCCGGTCGCCGGAAACAATGGAGAAGCGTCCATGGCCGGAAACCATGAAGAACCGGCGCCTGAGCTCCGTCTCGCCAGAAAAATAAATAAATATGCCGGAACAGCTCGACTGGATTTGCAAAGCCTTCCGATCCGGAAATTCCGACCAGGTCGTCGCCGCTCCAGTCACGAGCCGCCTGCCGCCGCCGAGCTCCGGTCGTCGCCGGAGATGTCATCAAACTCCGGTTGTCAACTCCAGTCCGTCGCCGGAAAGAGCCGGCTGCCATCCTTCAGCTCCACCTCGCCGGAAAAAAAAATGAAACGAGAGAGATGGAGAGAAGAGAGAGGACGAGAGGGAGAGATGACGGAGAGAGAGAGAGATGGCAACAGGAAAAGAAAAAAATGAGAGAGGGAGGAGAGAGGAAAGGGCCGAGAGAGAGAGAAAGGTGAGGGGGAAAGGGTTGATAAATGTATATTATATATATATATATATATATATATATAATCGTGAGGCACATGAGGGAGAAAGGGAATCACATTCCAAAGTTGATAACATATTATATATATATATATACATATATATATATAAATGATACCCCAAAGATACCCTCGCCCCGAAAGTTGACCACGAGGAAGGTTCCCACCACCTACCACGCATTACGTACGTAACCTCAGGGCGTAATGTACGTAATCGTAACAAATTAGCGTACGTAAAGTTACACATGTAGCGTACGCTATGGCTATAAACTTAGCCAAAATTCTAAACTCGCCAAGCAACAACCAAACGACGAAACCAAACCGTCGACCAGTATAAATATTTCGATCCCGAAATATTCTAATACAATATACATTGTATCGGTCCAAACAAAAACACTTGTATAATTCCAAATGAATACGTACAACTCAACAGTAACACGAAAAAAAAAAATTACCCCCGGATATTACATAAACTGTGTGTTATTTACCTTTTGTATTTGCTATTTTCATTCTACTGTGATTTATTAAGTATACATTATTAAATCCTGTATGCATCAAGCAAATAGGAGAACACCTAGTTGTTGTACTTACAGCAACTCACTAAACATACTTTCGCTATGCAATTAACTTCGAAAATCGTACAACTTATTGTATCTTTATAATCTAAGCTATTTACTGTATACTTTGTGGCCAAGAAGTGGTATCGGAGCGGTTGATACTAAAAAGAATCAGTGGACTTTTATGTTCTCCATTAATGAGTTTGATGACTGGAGGATTAGGATGGAGGCTCATCTTGCAGCCATGCACGAGGAGATGATATTTGTCATCCAGGAAGGCCCAATAAAGATCATGAAGGTCAATCCTGCCCCAAGGATAAAAGGACAGCCCCACGCTGAAATGCTCGCGAAATAGCACGAGCAATGGACAACTGGAAGCATTGGGTAAAGTGTATACCCAAAAGGAGAAAACTTTAAAAATCTTTAGATCACTCCCTGCCCGATGGGACATTAAGACTACAGCTATGCGTGTATCTTGTAATCTTAACGATATTTCTACTTTTGACCTATTCTCTGACCTTAAAGCTTTTGAGTATGATATTGACAGGAGAAAAAAGGCCGAAGAGTCACCTACCAAGACTACATCACTGGCAACTATATCTGACAAGAGACACAGCTCTGCACCCAGCACATCCAAATCAGCTCACAAGACTGCAGACAGCGATGATGACATCCTGTCACAAGATGAAATGGCCCTGCTTATGCAAAAGTTCAAGAAGTTCATCAAACAGTATGGAAAGGCCCCATACAGGCCTAAGCCTTTTCACAAGGTGAGTTCTGAAACTCCATCATCCGGTGATTCTAACTTATGCTACAACTGTAGGAAACGTGGACATTATGCAAATAAGTGTCCACATCCTAAAGTGCAAAAGTTCCCAGAAGCTGAGCCTAAAAGAAGACGTGTCTGGAAAACAAGCTCAAGGCCCTCATTGGCAAATTAGAAGCCCAACCCGCGTCGAACAAGACCGAGGAGTACCTTCAGGCAATCACGGACAGTGACTCCTCCGACGATGAGATTGAGGATAAAGCATATATATGCTTTACGGCTAACGAAATATAGAATGATGAGGACAGCAATGATGAAGTAAGTTTAAATTTAATTATTCTTGTAAATGCATCGCATAACTTTGAAAATATGATGAATGAATTCAAAAACATTCACAAGGCCCATGAGACTAAAACGAGAAAACATACAGTTCAAAATTTCAAACTTAGAGCTGAAAGATGAAAATGACTTGCTGAAGAATAACTATGAAAATATATCTATTGATTGCGAAAACAGCAAGTTTACTTTTGAAAAACTCATGGAAAGTAATTATCAACTTGCCAACGATCTAAATGAGGCTAAGTCTCATAATGAGAGCAAGACAAATGATTTTGCTTTACTCGAATCAAAAGTGAAAATTCTCGAGAAACGAAAAGGAGAATTAGAGACCATCCTGAAATTATTTGAGAAATCTTTTAGGCGGATGGAAGAAATTCTACGAACTGGGCAACATGCCCACGACAAATATTGCTTAGGATATGACTAATTCTACCATAAGGGAAAGACTAGTACGATATTTGGTAGGGGTGTGGAACCCATTCCTGTACCTGAAGAGATTCCAAGTCCTGCAAAGTCGACAGTTGCCCCTCGTACAACAAAGGCTGCGATTCCACCACCAAATTCATATCACAGACAGTGGAAGCGTCAGCCTCCCAGACCTATAAGGCGTGATCAACAGCATGCTCCCCGAGCATATCAAAAGCGCCAGCAGCCATTCAGAAAGAAGGGCTGTATCTAAATATCAAAGGCAAGCACCACGGTACTACTAACAGTACAGTGCGCCTAGATATTGGATACAGGAGCCCCGTTATCCTTCTAGAAAGCAGGTCGCCGTGTTGTATTATCAATAGCTCTAGGAATCTAACTGGAGACCCAGAAGGCAAGCTGTAAGATCAAAGAAAATGGCTCCACGTCCTATATAGCAATCATATTGGAATAATAACCCTAGATTTTACATGCATAATAATCAAGGTTACAGCGACTACATACCTGCCGCACGTAGACATCGCAAGACAGGACCAAAAGTAACGTACAACAAATCAATTGTTGTCACGCAAATATGGGTACCTAAAGGAACTAACACACATGGACCCAACAATCAAAGGGGACCTAAATCTACTAAAATTCTCTGCTTACAGAATATGAAAGAGAAGGACATCTGGTACTTTGACAGTGGAAGTTCTCGACACATGACAGGAGATATCAGGAAGCTATTATGTAGAAGGTCTCGGTCCAAATGTGCGCTTCGGTGACAAGTCCAAAGGAAGAACAAGAGGGAAGGTAACCCTGCTTGTAGGAAAGTTCAAAGTCACCGACGTAGCCTATGTTGAAGGCCTACAGTACAATCTACTTAGTATTAGCCAGTTCTGTGACAAATAGTTCTCGATCAAATTCTATGTAGACCACTGTAGAGTGAAGTACATCAAGACCAAAGAAATTGATTCTCACAGGAAGCAGGTCAGGTAATATGTATATTGCTGACTGAAAGCCTATGAGATCTACTGTTCCTTATTTTGTTTCCATAGGCACTACAGATCAAAGCTGGCTATGGCATAAGCGGATGTCTCATATCAACTTCAAGACAATCAACAAACTCGCCCGGCAGGGAATGGTTAGAGGTTTGCCCGATGTGTCATTCCATAAAGACAGTGTCTGTGGACCCTGTTAGAAAGGCAAACAAGTCAAAATCATCCTGAAAAGCAAATCATACTTGTCCACCCACAGGGTTCTTGATATGTTACACATGGACATCTACGGCCCTGTAGACCCTGTAAGTTAGGGAGGTAAGAAATATTGTCTCATTATTGTTGATGATTTTTCCAGGTATGCTTGGACAATATTCTAAGCAAGAAGAAAGGAACAACAATGAAGTTACCAGAGCACCTGAGAAAGCTACAAAATGAGAAATGGTTGAGTATCGTGTCTATTCGTTCCGACAGAGGTACTGAATTCACAAATTGCTTTATAGATCAATACTGTTCGGACAATGGAACACAGCACGAATACTTAGCATACCAGATTCCACAGCAAAATGGTATTATCGAGCGAAAGAATAGGATGGTCAAGGAAGCAACAAGAACCATGATTGCTGCAAGCAAGTTGACGCAGTGGTTCTGGGGAGAAGCAACAAATACAACATGTTATACACAAAGCCGCTGTATCATCAACAAGCATCATAACAAAACAGTCTATGAGGTATGGAACAATAAAACTTCATTAGTTACGTACTTTCATATCTTTGGATGCAGGTGTTACATTCTGAATAATAGGAAAGATCAACTCAAGACCTTTGACGAAAAGCCAGATTAGGGGATATTTGTAGAATACTTCTCTGCCAGCAAAGATTTTAGGATCTTTACCAAAAGAAAGCTGACAATATAGGAATCTATTCATGTAGTGTTCGATGAACCTCACTTTGATCCTACAGGAGTAGAAGACTTAACTCAGAATATCCGAACACTCTCCATTGATGACCCTCAAACTCCAATAGATCCTGTCGTAGACTTACATATTAATCCCGCAGCTGTAAGATCAGGAGTAGTCGAAGATGATGTTGTACAAGCTTAAGCTAATACTACAGCACCACAAGATACAGTATGGGATGCCAAATTAGAACCTGACAGAAGATGGTTGAGAGATCATCCATAGAAATTGATCATAGGTGATATTGATGCTGGTGTATCTACCCGGAGAAGAATACAGAGTACACAAGGAAATGTACTGTGTGCACAAGAAGATACCGATTCTGAGAAATCTCCATTTTCTGTATGGAAATCTCAAGTTGAGCTTAGAAGACTAGCAATGTGCACCCTAGATGTATTCTTAGCTCAATCTGAACCTATTTCTACAAATAAACCTTTAAATAATTCTCACTGGATCACTTCTATGGAAGAAGAGCTTAATGGTTTCGAAAGAAACAATGTATGGTATCTAGTACCCAGGCCAGAATTGGGTATTTATAAACCAGAAGGATGAGAATTGACTTGTTATTATGAATTAATCCTGTCTAGTCGCACAAGGCTACAGACAGGAAAAAGGCATAGATTATGATGAGACTTTTGCCCCTATAGCCAGACTAGAATCTATCAGGATATTTCTAGCCTTTGCCGCCTATAAGAGTTTCATAGTGTATCAAATGTACGTTAAAAGCGCATTCCTGAATAGAGATCTTGCCGAAGAAGTCTATGTTGAGCAACCATCAGGGTTTGTCAACACTGAAGGCGGAGGCCTAGTATACAGACTATGGAAAGCTCTGTATGGACTTAAGCAAGCACCTAGAGCATGGTACGAAACCCCCTCCATGTACCTTATCAAGAATGGAGACGGTTTTGGGGACAAGACTCTATTTAAAATATACGAAGGAGATGACCTATTGATGGTGCAAATATATGTCGATGATATTATATTTGGTTCTACTAAACCTGATCTATGTCAAAGGTTCTCTCATCTCATGCAAAGTAAATTTGAAATGAGTATGATGGGGGAACTTAGTTACTTCCTAGGACTACAGGTGAAGCAATTGCCTACAGGAATCTTCATCAACCAGGAGAAGTACAGCAAGGAGCTGCTCAACAAGTTTGGAATGAATAACTCCAAATCCTCATCAACCCCCATGAGCACTTCCATGCAAATTAGTACTGATGAAGCTGGAAAGCCGGTTGATCAATCACCCTACAGGAAGCTTATTGGCTCACTCCTATACCTAATGGCTAGCAGGCCGGATATCCAGTTTGCTGTAGGAGTGTGTGCTCGGTATCAAGTAGCACCTAAGGAGTCACACTTCACAACAGCCAAACGAATCCTTAAGTACGTGAAAGGAACATTTGATGTATGGTTGTAGTATCCTAAGGAAGGAGGATTCGATTTGGTTGGCTACAACGACTCGGATCTCGTAGGCTGTAAGCTGGATAGGAAGAGCACCATTGGTACTTGTCACTTTCTTAGACCTAGACTTGTGTCATGGTTCAGTAAGAAGCAATTGTCCAACTCGCTTTCTACAGCTGAGTCGGAATACTATGCCGCTGGAAGTTGCTGTATGCAAATTATCTGGATGCAACAACACTTACAAGATTATGGAATCACTAGAGAGACGCCAATCATGTGTGATAACATGAGTGCAATTGCAATAACCCACAAACCTGTATTGCACTCGCGGACTAAGCATATTGATATGAAGCATCACTTCATCAGGAATCATGTTGAGAATAAGGATGTTCGGATCGAGAAAATTCATATATATTCAGTTGGCCGACATCTTTACAAAACCTCTCAGTACAACCAGATTCTGTATGCTTCATCAAGAATTGGGAATGCTATAGCCCGACTCCTTGTAAGTTTTTACATTTTACTCATCAATTGAGGGGGAATGCTGTGAGACCCAAGAATACAGTATCCACTTTAATTGACTGTACACTCAGAACAGTCAGATAGTACTGTAGCACAAAGAAGGCATGGAACCTTCATACATCTGACATGTGTATTAATTAAGGGGGGATACAATACGACCCATGAATACAGTATTAATACAGATATTGGTGTAAGAATTGAATCCTGTATGTACCTTTTAAAAGGGAATGCTGCCACCAGTTTGATAAGGAGTCCTTGCCTCGATTCTGATGAATCGCTCTTCCTTTGGATGATTGATCAAAGGCAAGAATCCAGTCTTCGGGGTGGGTGGCCTTTTCGCCCTTTTTGTGCTTAGACTTCATTTGTAGTTGCAAGGGGAGCTGGCCTTGCTCGAGCATCCTTGCAAAATCTTCTGCGGCTTCCGTCAGGGTCTTGCACTTGTTGAACATGGCGGACTCCCTGATGCGATGTACAAAGTTTCTCAACAGCTCGTTCTTCCTCCAGTTCTTCACTTCTTCGGGAGTTGGCTGACGGTTAGCAGGTAATATAATTTCGGCCAGTCTTTGCACATTATTTTTCCACGGAAACTTGGGATCGTGGAACTCAAGATGAGAACCAGTTATCCTGTATCCATGTGCCAGTCAGGCCATGCGGCCTATTGCGGCGGTGACGCTTTCTTCCGGAATAGCGTCAAATTCCCTTTCTTTCTCCAATCTCTAGCGTCTTGCAGCTTCTCTCGGCTCTTCTCATTTTTTGGCTTCATCAAGTGAGGAGACCTTAGCATCAATGCTCTCCAAGAGCTTCATCGCGCTGTCCTATTTGGTCTCTAGACTTGAGATCTTGGAAACCAAGGAACTGAGTACCACTGACATGTATTCAATCTTAGCATCGTGGCCTGTCAGTCTAGAGTCATTCACTAAAAGGGAGGCTACAGTCTTTGCTTCTGAGATACGGAGCTTTGCCTGCTCATCTCTGAGAATTTCTTCCTGGCGGTTTTGTAGTTGAGAGAGAGCTTGCTTCAATGCACTCGGCAGAATGCATAAAGCTTCTTCAACCTTCGTAATTTCATGCTTCAGGCCGGTCATCTCGTCGATGGCAGTCCCATGCAGCCAATCAAGTTGTTTGCCAACATTGTACAGTGCGTCGACAACATCCTATAGAAACACTGTTTGGCGACCAAGAGCATGCAATTGCTCTATCTTCACTTCTGTGCGTGAAGAGTTGGGGCGCGCAAGATTTTCTTCAGCTCCATTTAGCTGTCGCATAGCCACATGATTGTGCGGCCAGTGTGGTCTGTCCTCAAATAGGAAACCATCATCGGAATCCACTGTTGGAGGTGATGGAGGGGCAGGAGTTGCGGGCACGGCTGTTGGTTTGTCAGTCTGTTCGGACTCGGCAACAGGGGGGACTGATTCCTCCTGTTTCGGATGTGCTTGTGTAGACAAAGGTACAGGAGGGACTGAATCCTCCTGCTGTCTCTCAACATCCGCCTGCTCCGGTAGAGGGACTGATTCCTCATGCGGGATGGCGCGGGTTTGATTTTCTTGTTGTACGGCAACAGGCTCGGGTGCCTGTTGAGAAACTGTCAGTTTTTAAGCGACAGGAGGGACTGATTCCTCCTTGTCTTGGGTAGTTTCTTGCTGTCGGGGAGGGGACTGCTGTTGGCTTTAGGTCCCTTATCCCTGTTGGTTTTTCATGCGAGAGAATTCCTGTTCTCTAGCTTCTTCACATCTCATTCTTAGACCTGCCTGAAAGGCGTCGTCTTCGTCGTCTGAGTCGTGGTCGGATTTGGGGCTGATAGGAACAGTGTCTTTGGACTTCGATTTGCCTTTCAATCGGGCTTGCTCTTTTACCAGAAAATAGCTCTTGATCAGCTCTTGGCAAAAGTTGTTGTCCCATTGAATAAGGGCTTCGATGTTCTGGGAATCTGACACCTCCAGAACAAATAATTCTTCTTCCTTCCACTCGCTCCAGTTTTACAGGGTTTCATATGGAGCGACCCTATAGCTCTTCCACTGAACAAAACATTCAAAATCCTGTTCAATCTGTACTGACAGCAAAGTGTTATTGATTAGAGTATCGGGGGAGGGGCTGCGTACAGTACATGGGTCTACTGTAGGCACAGGTTCCTCGATAGGTATGGGAGCCTATTTCGGAGATGGATCCCGAATAGGGGTTGGTACCCTGATGGGAGATAGAACCCTTACAGGTGTGGGTTCCCGTGCAGGAGATGCAACTTTTGGCTCCGAAGGGGCAACCGACTCGCCAGAACCTTCTAAATGGGCAAATAGTTGTTTATCTGTCGTTGCTGCCAAAGGCTCGAGATCTACTGTATGAACAGTAGTAGCTAATTATTCCATAGGGGTTGTGCCATGTGGTTGTTGTACAGCGGGTTGCGCAGTATCTTTGGCATTTGAGGCCTTCTTCTGTTTCTTTTTCGGCTTCTCGACAGTAAGAGGAGATTTGCTGTGAGGTGATCTCTTTCTCTTCTTTGATTTCTCCTCACTCTCGGACTTCAGAGTGGTGCCTAAGATCATCAGAAAGGGGCAGATTCCTGACATAGGGTCTCGACCCAATTAGTCCATCTCTGTTGAATACGAAGGGCTTGCTTCCTCCGATGTATTTTCCTTGGCCAATCTTCTTGGCTTCTTTCTATTGCGGCAAACCACTTTTGGTGAGGATGTTGTTGAGGATGAGGCCAAATGACTTCTTCTGAGTAGCAGGCTTAGAAACCTCTTCCTGTAGCCTATTCAGGATGATTTGACACCAATTGACTTTTTCACCAGACATGATGGCGACCATCATTCTGAATCGTAGGTTGGTTCACATCTCGAATGCGTCGGTCCTGTTTTCAACAACACGACAGCAAAAAACGTGTAAGTACACAAATGGCAAGCAAAAACTCTTTTTGTGGCAGGATGCATGAACATTAGTGTTCGAAGCAATGCCAGTAAATAATCCCCAATACACGGTGAGGATTTCTTGGGACCCAAATGTCTCAAGCTCTTCCATGGTCATGCCATCAGATGGCAGCCTATACCGATTCTGCAGTAGATCTTGGTCAACGTAGATCTGAACTCCGCGGACGGTGGCAGAAATGTCAGAAACGCCTCCTCCTATTTTCAGAGAGAAGAAACGAACAGAGGCGTCAAGATAAAATTCTTCGATGATTTGCTCATCATAGAGCTCAGCAGTATGGCTTCCAAGGCGATAGAGGCCTTGCTGGCGGATTCTTGAAATGATTATTTCCATGGCATAAACATCCTCGTTTTCAACATGAACACGTTTGAGCACGACGGATCTGGTGAAGATTCGCCCATCTATGATGGTGTTGCCTCTCTTTTTAATGGATTGAGATGATGTCTGAGAAGATTCCATTGTGATTACTGAAGAAACAGTGAGTGAAATGACAAAGAAAAGGCAGTAAAATGCAGTAAACAATATAGGCTGTTTGCTCAAGAACTCGTTTAATTTTGAAGAAAGCGTAAAGAGTCGAAGGGAGCATGTAACAGTCATTTTATAGTGGGCGGGGAAGATTAGGTCTTACAAACAGTGAACGGTCAGATTTAAGGGATGGGTACCGTCATTTTAAATGTACGAACAGGATGAACCGGACGTAACTGGTACATCTTATCCATCCAATTTTGAAATGATAACCGGTCCCACTTCTGACGTTTCGACTTCCCTTATTGCCCGAAATGGTGGTTTGAAATATTTAATTTAATGAAAAATCGCGGCGTTTTAGATAATATAGTTCAGATGTCGTGTAAAGCTTTAAATGCAATGACGTTTGATTTTAAAACAGGGGGCTTAAAAATGTTTTGAAGTGAATATTAATATAATGTTAATATAATACTAATTGATGTCCCATAGTATGTACTGTATCCGTGAAAATAAAGCATTCACCCTTAAAAGGTACATACGGGATTCAATTCTCACAGCAATTTTTGGATTTATATTATATTCATGGGTTATACTGTATTCCCCCTTAATTAAGGCACACGTCAGATGTAGGAAGATGTCATGTCTTCTTAGTCCTACAGTGTTGTTTTACTGTCTGAGTGTACAGTTTATTATCAGTGGATACTGTATTCTTGGGTCTTACAATATTCCCCCTCAATTGATGAGTAAAAGCATAAAAACTTACAGGGATTCGGGCTGTAGCATTCCCAAATCTTGTCGAAGCATACAGAATCTAGTTGTGCTGAGAGGTTTGGTAAAGATGTTGGCTAACTGAATATCTGTATGAACTTTTTCGAGCTGAACATCCTTGTTCTCAACATGATTCCGAATGAAGTGATGCTTCATATGAATATGCTTAGTACGCGAGTGCAATAGAGGATTGTGCATTATAGCAATTGCACTCATGCTATCGCACATAATTAGAGTTTCCTTGGCTTCAATTCCATAGTCTCACAGTTGTTGTTGCATCCAAAGGATCTACATACAGCAACTACCAGTAGCATAGTATTCTGATTCAGCTGTGGAAAGCGAGTTTGCCAATTGTTTCTTAATGAACCATGACACAAGTCTAGGTCTAAGAAAGTGACAAGTACCGCTTGTACTCTTCCTCTCTAGCTTGCAACCTCCGAGATCTGAGCCGCTATAGCCAACCAAATTGAATCCGCCTTCCTTAGGATGCCACAGTCCTGCATCGACTGTTCATTTGACGTACTTCAGGATTCGTTTGGCTGTTTTGAAGTGTGATTCTTTAGGTGCTACTTGATATCGGGCACACACCCCTACAACAAACTGGATATTGGGCCTGCTAGCTGTTAGGTACAGGAGTGAGCCAATTAGCTTCCTGTAGAGTGATTGATCAACCGGCTTTCCATCTTCATCAGCACTAATTTGCATGGAAGTGCTCATGGGGGTTGATGAAGATTTGGAGTTATTCATTCCAAACTTGTTGATAAGCTCCTTGCTGTACTTCTCCTAGTTGATAAGGATTCATGTAGGTAATTGCTTTACCTGTAATCCTAGGAAATAACTAAGTTCCCCCATCATACTCATTTCAATTTTACTTTGCATGAGATGAGAGAACCTTTGACACAAAGCAAGGTTAGTGGAACGAAATATAATATCATCTACGTATATTTGAACCATCAGGAGGTCATCACTTTCTTGTATCTTAAATAAGGTCTTGTCCACAGCACCTTTCTCGAATCTATTATTGGTAAGATACAGGGACAGGGTCTCATACCACGCTCTGGGTGCTTGCTTAAGTCCATACAGTGCTTCCCATAGCCTGTATACAAGGTCTCCGCCTTCTGTATTGACAAACCCTGGTGGTTGTTCAACATAGACTTATTCGGCGAGGTCTCCATTCAGGAATGCGCTCTTGACGTCTATTTGATATACAATAAATCTCTTATGGGCGGCAAAGCCTAGAAATATCCTAATGGCTTGTCTGGCAACAGAGGCAAATGTTTCATCGTAGTCTATGCCTTCTTCCTGTCTGTAGCCTTGTGCGACTAAACAGGATTCGTTCCTGATAACAAGTCCATTCTCATCCTTCTTGTTTCTAAATACCCATTTAGTTCCAATCACGGCTTGATGCTTAGGTCTGGGTACTAGATATCATACGTTGTTTCTTTCGAAACCATTAAGATCTTCTTCCATAGATGTGAGAATTGTCTAGAGCTTCTTTGGTAGAAACAGGTTTGGATTGAGCTAAGAATACAGTAATGGTGCACATATTAAGTCTTCTAAGTTCAGCTTTAGATTTCCATACAGGAAATGGCTATTACTCAAATTCGGGTTCTTCTAGTGCACACAGTACATTTCCTTGTGTACTCTGTATTCTCCTACGGTTTGATACTCCAGCATCAATGTTTCCTATGATCAACTTATGTGGGTGATCTCTCAACCATCTTCTGTCAGATTCTAGTTCAGCATCCGTACTGTATCTTGAGTTGCTGTAGTTTCATCTTCAGCTTGTACAACATCAGCTTCATCTACCTCTCTTCTTACAGCTGCAGGGTTGATTTCTAAGTCAATGACAGGCTCTATAGGAGTTGGAGGGTCATTAATGGAGAGTTGTTGGATATTCTGAGTAATACTGCTATAGGGTCATGATGAGGTTCGTCGAACACTACATGTACTGATTCCTCGACTGTCAGCTTTTGTTTGTTAAAGATCATGTAAGCTTTGCTGACAGAGGAATATCCTACAAATATCCCTTCATCCGACTTCTCATCGAATGTTCTAAGTTGATACTTCCCGTTGTTCAAAACATACCACCTGCATCCAAATATGTGAAAGTACGAAACTAATGGAGTTTTGTTGTTCCATACCTCATATGCTGTTTTGTTGTGATGCTTGTTGATGATACAACAGTTTTGTGTATAGCATGCTGTATTTGTTGCTTCACCCCAGAAACACTGCGGCAGCTTGCTTGCGGCAATCATGGTCCTTGTTGCTTCCTTGAGCGTCCTGTTCTTTCACTCGGCAACACCGTTTTGTTGAGGTGTGCAAGCAGCTGAGTATTCATGTTGTATCCCATTATCCGAACAGTATTGCTCTATGAAGCGGTTAGTGAATTCAGTACCTCTGTTGGAATGAATGGACACGATACTCAACCCTTTCTCATTTTGAAGCTTTCTCAGGTGCTTGGGAAGCTTTGATGTGGTTTCTTTCTTCTTGCTCAGGAAGATTATCTAAGCATACATGGAATAATCATCAACAATAACGAGACAGTATTTCTTATCTCCCAAACTTACCAAGTCTACAGGACCATAGAGATCCATGTGTAGCATTTCTAGAACTCTATGAGTAGACAGGTAGGATTTGCTTTTCAGGGTGGTCTTGATTTGCTTGCCTTTCTGACAGGGTCCACAGATGCTTTCTTTTTGGAATGACACATCGGGCAAACCTCTAATCATTTCCTGTCTAGCGAGCTTGTTGATCATCTTGAAGTTGACGTGAGACATCCTCTTATGCCATAGCCAGCTTAGATCTGTAGTGCCTTAGGCAACAAAACAAGGAATTGTGGAGCTCGTAGGCATCCAGTCAGCAATATACATATTACTTGATCTGCTTCCTATGAGCACATTTTCTTTCGTCAGAATGTTTTGACTCTATAGTGATCTATATAGAATTTCACCGAGAACTGTTTATCAAAGAACTGGCTAATACTAAGTAGATTATACTGTAAGCCTTCATCATAAGCAACATCGGTGACTTTGAATTCTCCTACAAGTAGGGTTCCCTTCCCTCTTGTTCTTCTTTTGGATTTATCACAGAAGCGCACTTTTGGACTGCGACCTTCTACATAATCTGACAGCTTGCTTCTATCTCCTGTCATGTGCCGAGAACATCCGTTGTCTTTCTCTTGGATGTCCTGTAAGCAAAGAAGTTAAGTAAATTTAGGTCCCCTTTGTATGTTGGGTCCATGGATGTTAGTGCCTTTAGGTACCTATATTTGCCTGACAGCAATTAGCTTGTTGTAGGTTACTTTAGGTCCATTCTTGTGATGTCTACGTGGGGCAGTCACGTAGTCGCTGTAACCTTGATAATTATTATACATGAAAAATTCAGGGTTATTATTATTAATCCAGTACAAATGCCGTCTTGGAGGTGGAGCCATTTTCTTCGACCTGCTTTCTCGATGGATAACGAGGCTCCTGTATCCAGTATCTAGGCGCGTTGTACTGTTAGAATTACTGTCGTGCGGGCCTTTGATATTTGGGTACAGCCTTCTTTCTGAACGGCTGTTGGCGCTTTTGATATGCTCGGGGAGCATGTTGTAGGTTACGCCTTACAGGTCTGGGTGGCTAAGGATTCCGCTATCTGTGATATGACTTTGGTGGCAGAATGGTAGCCTTTGTTGTACGCGGTGCAACAAGTGCCTTGACAGGACTTGGGGTCTCCTCAGGTACAAGAATGGGTTCCACACCCCTAACGAACACAGTACTAGTTTTCCTTTTATTGGAGAATGATTTATATCCTAAGCCACTCTTAGCGTGAGCATGTTGCCCAGTGCTTAGAATTTCTTCCATCATTTTAGATGATTTCTCGAAAGATTTAAAGATGGTTTCAAGTTCTCCTTCTCGTTTCTCGAGAGTTTTTACTTTGGCTTCGAGCAAAACAAAATCATTTGTCTTGCTCTGACTATGGACTTGGTCTCATTTAGTTCGTGAGCAAGTTGATGATTGCTCTCCATGAGTTTTTCCAATGCGATCTTGTTGTTTTTGCAATCAACAGACATATTTTCGTAATTATTTATTAGCATGTCATTTTTATCTTTCAGCTCAAAGTTAGAAATTTCGAGATGTATGTTTTATCGTTTTAATGTCTCATGGGCCTTTTGAATGTTTGTAAATTCATTCATCATATTTTCGAAAGTATGAGATGCATTAATGGGAATATTAGATGTTGAGCTTACCACATCATCGCTATCTTCATCATCTTCAATATATTTAGCCATAAAGCATATGTATGCTTTATCTTCGAGCTCATCATCAGACGAGTCACTGTCAGTAACCACCTGAAGACATTTCTCTTTCTTGTTTTGACCGGGCGAGGCTTCTGATTCATCGATCAGGGCCTTTAGCTTGTTCTTCCAAGCACGCCTCCTTTCGTCCTTTTCTTGTTGCTCGGCTTTCGGCAATTTTTGGACTTTAGGATGCGGACACTTATTCGCATAATGTCCTGGTTTCCTACAGTTATAACATAAATTAGAATCACCGGATGGGGAAGTTTCAGAACTTACCTTATGAAAAGGCTTGGGCCCGTATGCAGTTTTTCCAGATTGTTTGATGAATTTCTTGAATTTGTGCATGAGTAGAGCCATTTCATCTTGTGACAGGATATCGTCGTCACTATCAGCATTTTTGTAAGCAGATTTGGATGTGATGGGCATGTTGTGTCTCCTGTTGGATACAGCAGCTAATGCTGTAGTCCTAGCAGGTGACTCTTCGGCCTTCTCTCTCCTGTCAATGTCATACTCGAAAGCTTTTAGGTCAGAGAAGAGGTCAAAAGTAGATATGTCATTGAGATTACATGACACATGCATAGATGTGGTTTTTATGTCCCATCGGGCAGGGAGAGATCTGAAAATTTTTAAGTTCTTCTCCTTTTGGGTATAAACTTTGGCCAATACTTCAAGTTCACCGACAATGTCAGTGAATCTGAGGTCAAGTTCCTCAAGAGTTTCAGTTGGTTTCATTTCGAAAGATTCAAATTACTCAGTTAGTTTTGAAATCTTGTTTTCTTTTGAGAGCTCAATTCCCTTCCTTGGCTATCTTATAGCTCTTTACCTTTGATAATGTGCATTCTTAGCTACGTTGTCAAGGTTGGCACGTTTGCGCTCGTCAGTTGTAAACTACTCGCGCTCTTTCTCGAGCATCTTGGCATGAGTTTGGCCTTCAATCCTTAGAGCAGGATTTACCTTCATGATCTTTATGGGACCATCTTGAATAACAAAAATCATTTTTTCGTGCATGGCTACAAGATGAGCTTCCATCCTAATTCTCCAATCATCAAATTCGTTAATCGAGAACATAGGAAACTTATTTATCATAGAGGTATCCATATGAGAAAATAGGAAAGAAAAGACTATTTTCGAAAATAAATGATTTTAGGATTTGATTCGGTTAAAAATACGATTGATTCTTTTTAGAATCAACTGCTCCGATACCACTTGTTGGCCACTACTAAGTATACAGAATATGTTTTGGAAAAGTGTTGGTACAACAATCTATACGTTTTTCAAATAAGAGTGCATATCGGAAGTTCGTTTAAGTGAGTTGCTGTAAATACAACAACTAGGTTTTCTCCTGTTAGCTTGATGCATACAAGGTATATTATGTATGCTTATAAATAATCACAGTAATGAAAACAATAAATGTAGAAGGTAAATAACACAGTATTTAAAGTGGTTCGAGGTAAACCCCTCTACGTCCACTGGTCCTCCACACAGGAGTAAAAACGTTTATTATAATCACTACGTACACAACTACGTGACTATAATCAAACATATCCTTATATCGTTCACACAGGTTGATATAAAGACTGTCGCTTTCAACCGTTCACACAGATTGGTTAAAGCTTTCACTTGAGTTACTTCTTCACACACAGTTGCAAATCTTCTACAATGCAGATCCATCACATACAGTTTCAGGAAAAGCAAGGCTTTCTTCAGTCCACACAGGGCTGATGGTTTTCTTCAAATGTAAGAACATGAGTTTGAACAACAGCTTGACTTCTTGAGCTTGAGCTGATGATGTGTTGTTCAAGGTTGAGCACTTAAATATTTCTTCTCTCAAGAATGGCAGTATGCTTGAAGAAATATGTTTGCTCTTGATATACTGTTCTTGTGATGTTCACGATTATATCTCAGTATAGATCAGTATATTCAGTTTGTTCAGTTTTCAGTAGTCAGTTCTGTGTCTGGTCTTCAAACTTCGGGTTATATATAGCCTTTGAGATAGATCCGTTGTGAATAGATCTATTGAGCAAAGAGTCCGTTCCAACGTGTTGATTGACTTGCAAAATACAAGATCTGGATTTTGCTCCTTGTCTGAAGATCCTTGTCGGCTGGTATTTAAATACTTTATCGAGTCAGTATTTAAATACTTCTTTTCAAAATGGTGGCTTGATTTTAGTGAGTAAAGTAGATTTCGTTTCAACTGTCTTCAGTCCTGTTGGATGAGTGTTGATTATCCTAACACTTTACAGCCTGTTTGCTTTATCCAACATGTTGTATCTATAGTGATGTAGTTGTAGGTTCCAACGGTGTATGCTATCTTTTAGTGCTGCTATATGGAAGGTGTTGTATGAATGTTTCCGGACAGCTTCCATACTTGGTGTTATCTTGCTGTATGATGGCACTTATCAAAACAAGGTACAGGATTGTTTATCCTAACATACCTCCTGACTGACAATCATGAAATCGAAAAGTTAAAAGCGAGAGTCACGTCTTGAGTAAATTGGGAAGACCTCATTTGAGCTTGAAAATTATGTTTCGCATAATTATAGTACAAGATGAAAATGAAATGTCAATAGTTTGAATTCTCAAAATATTTCGACCTTGAGGTCATCATACGAAAATTAAAATTTTCCCTCCCTTGGAGGATGTTTTAAAATGAAATTACGTGACTCTCAAAAAACATTCAAGCCTTAAATATCAAAGCCATTACTCCCGTAAAAATGGTTTATACAATATATATATATATATGTGTGTGTGTATATATATACCGGCACCACCTTTTATTCCAGCACAATATGAGAATCGAACAAACATATGCCACATAATCATAAATCACATTTAACTTTTACCCAGTAACACTGAATCACACAATTAGCTCGTATAGCTCAAGATACAACATGTAGTTGGGAGACTTACATCCACATATCGCACGAAGATGATTGCTGCACCATGATACAAATCACGACCGATATCACAGATAATGCATCGCGACACGACTCAGTCAGACACAATCCGACAAGACAAGACTCAACAATACACGACTTGACCTGACAGCCTAGGTTTCCACAACCTAAGCTCTGATACCATAAATTTAACACCCCCGAAATCTAACTGGGAATATTGTATGTCGTAGACCTTCTCTTTCAGGATCTGCCAGGCTAGACACGAAACAACACAATACATTACATGCCGACGTGACAAAATAACGAACCAATAGACTGATTTGGTATTTCATCATTAACATACAACTCACATAACTCTGTCCGGACTCATACCCAAGCAAGGGTAAAATACACTCACAAACAGAAAGTAAGACAGCGGAAAAGACCATACAACGAACTCTAACTAACTGTACCCAAAACTGGCCTTCATGTGATTAGTATCATTCATCTTCCATCATCCTTGGTACCGATCCTGTGTTTTGCTCCCCAAAACCTGCATGTACCTGGACGCAATACAGACATCTACCCCCTAATTTCTCGGGGGTTAGCAAAACTCCACTGTTTTGCTAGTACAAGTATAAAGTGCAAATACGAGCCATACATAACATATTCTGAGAATACAATAACTTGAATAATCCACAGCTCAGTCAGAACGAAAGACTTCGATTTCTCATTCGAATAAAATAGTTCAAACCGTAAAAGTATAAAATAAACGAGTGATCATTTTGAAAATCAATTCAAGATCTCGGGGATTTTGAAAACATTTGGGATTGAATAATTATCAACTTATCAAAAACCACTTAGGGTCACAGCCCAAAGTTTATTTTCCAAAATACAAATCCGTTCACAAAACATGGGGTCCACGACCCAACCATCTACATCAATTCACTTCCACGGGCAAGTTACACACAACACATCACTCTTATGCCATTCTAGCCAAACACCAAGACTCGGTAAATTATGTATCTCAACCCCGAGCACAAAGCATTATGATACTCTGGACATATCACAATTAGTCATCAGTAAAAACATCACTTGAAGGTAATTCTCGTGACAAGGCACAACTGCCAAGTCCCTGTGTGCCCCGTCGAGCAATCCCCAAGTGAAAATACCGCCACCCCGAAGGTAACCCTCGCGACAAGGCACCTTCATCCAAGTCTATGTGTGACCCCGTCGAGCCAATCACCAGGTGAGAGTACCCCAAGAACGTCCTCACATCACACAAAAATCGAAAATTCCACAATTCCCAGTTTCAAAACCACAAACCTCACAAGTCAATCACAATATATATTGCCGAGGTGTCTTTCTAGAATAGCCATATTATCCGACACATACTCACTACCAAGAAACAATACCGTCAATACTAGAATCCAACGATGCAACTGGTACCAATTACAAAGCAACGAGAAAGAATACCTTTCCAACCATGCCAAACGGCACAACCTCCTCATAAAGGAGTTACAAGCTTTATCACACAACGTCACTTGATTATCAATAAACACATGTATCCTCACACACACTTTAACGAAAGGTTAAGACGTTAAATCTACAAACGACATAATCACACCCTTAGATAATCACCTTTAACCACAAAACACACGAGTTGTATTTAAGGAAAATCTTTGTTGAAAAACGTATCGATTCTTTTGAAAGTCAATTCTAGAAATTCATTTAACACACATCATCGATTACCAACGATTAGATTCACAAAAATACATAGTGTATGGGCAAGATACTTGCCTCGAAACCACGAGCAATGAAACAACAAACGGACATGGTCAAGCAGCCCCTGAACTTCCAAGAACAATCACGAACCCGACAGTCCCACAAACTCTACGAGAGTGACACCACCACAAATCAACAACACTAAACGGAATCCAAACCGACATTAAGAACAACAGGGGTTCAAGGGTTTCCCAAGGAAGCCAAAATCATGTTCCGGGTGAAATGAAATCAATAAATGAGTTTCTAATCTGTAGGTTACAACCAAAACAACAAGAATACATGATTGATCGAATGGAATCGGGTAAGAATCACGAAACAAAGGGAAAACCCCCAAATTCAATGAAACTAGGGTTCTAAGAAGAAATTACCTCGATCCAAACAAGAAGGATGATTTGATGATGTTAGATGTGCATGAATTCGCCCCATGATGAAGCTAGGTGAAGAGATCGCCTTAAGACTCGCTCCCGATGGATAGAAATGAAGAAAAATGAAAAATGACGAAAAAGAGGGCTGATGTCCAGTATTTATACTGGACAGTTAGCGTGCGCTACATCTTCCCCTTAGCGCGCGCTAACGGTCATGAGTTCAGTCCAGTAGTTTCTGAACAGTTTCGAAACTTCCAGGTAATGTGCGCTAAGGCATAGGACATCGTGCGCTAAGACGACGGTAGCATGTGTAACACCCCGAGATATTCGGAATAATTACAGCGCCGTAAACCCTTTAGATAAGGATTTACAAGGCTAATTTAGGAGAAGTGTAAAAACAATACAATCGAACAACTGAAGTTCAAATACAGATTTGATTCAACCGGTCAAATGAGTTAACTTATACAACCATATCGAATTCACTTTATTAAAACAGACGTACTCGAGTACTAAACGAACCAAGAAGACCAGTCACAACAACAATAACATCAATCACATCACTGAGCCATTCCATCGTCCTGTCGGTACTGTGTTTGCCTCCCCGCTCCTCGGCTACCTGAACATCAAAACAATGTCCACCCCCGAAGGGGTTAGCAAAACAATGCTAGTACAAGTATCATCATACAATAAATCATCAAAGCATCATAAAGCATGCAAAACGGACTTCCGCCACCGGAATCCAACGATGCGAATCCTCACGATTCCATCAACACAATACATGGTAATCCAGCGATCCAGCGCCCTCAGCATAGATCCCCATGATGATCCCGTCGGACCAACACATGGTGGAAAACCTGTCCAGCGATCCAGCGCCCTCAGCATAGATCCTCATGACCCCCTCGGATCATTTATACCATAATCAATCAATTATGCATACATATATGCATTTCAATATGTTCATCAATACGAACAAACAACAACGAATATCACGAAAATTCTCAGAAATACATATCATATTCATCAATATGAATAAAACCACAAGCATGATAAATCGAACTCGACATATGATACTTGCCTCGAAAATGGCAAGGACGAAACACTTCAATGATCTCGACACACTCGATGGCCACCTCCTTCGATCAACGTAACAAGCTCGAACCTTAACAAAAGGAACGATATACACATCATCTCAAGTCGAACGATGGCCTAACAATTCGGTCTACGACAGAAAAGCTCAAAAATAACCAATCTGCCTGAACTGCTTAGCGCGCGCTACGTACTCTACGTAACGTGCGCTAAGACGGACTGTTAGCGTACGCTATCGTATAAGACTAGCGTGCGCTAGCCACGGTCTGGCAGTCTGACTCGTCTGGTCTCATAACGTACGCTACGTACGTTTCGGGCGTTAACTGAACCCCGATAGCGCACGTTAACTCACACGTGTTAGCGTGCGCTAATCTTGCATGGCAGAATACTGCAAACCGAAAACTGGGTTGAATGGTGAAGAACTCATGAATTCTACCGTGATGATACAAGTTATCCTCGGGCATATCATGCTAATAAGGTTTGTGGAAGTTCCATGATCATGAGGTACAAATATACGGATAATCAACTCAACATCATATCTTATCTTCGATCTTCAAGAAATATTCTAAGTTCCGATTATTTCAAGTCCCACAACATATGATTCCTTACGTAAAACATATGAACTAGGTAATTTCCGATTACTGATCATAAACCGATTTGAAAACACTTAGGAGTCCATACTACTAAGATGGTTCAAAGGTTCATATGATAAATAGTGCCGATACGTCAAAGTATCCTTCTAACATGTGATGACCGATCATAAACGAAATAATTGGCTATCTAAGCATGATCAGACGTCCTTAAGAACATTACTAACATTAGTGAAGAATCACCTACCTCAAGTAGTGAAGAACACGGAGGAAAATGAAGCAATCCGACACCGAAAGCTTGAACACCAATCTCCAATGATAAACGATCTTCAATCACGAATCAGGATGTTGGCATGAAGTGTTTGGGGTGAAGGAAGTTATGTTCTAAGTGTAGGAATTCGGGTAATGAGAGTAGAGAGAACTGGAATCACGAATAGGATGTTGTACTATTTATAATAAATGGCTATTAGTGCGCGCTAGACCCTGATCGTAGCGTGCGCTAACGGCTCACAGTCTAAACTGTACTCGGCACTTAGCGTGCGCTACGCATATACCTGTAGCGTGCGCTAAGGCGTTGACTCGGCTTTTCCCGAAAGCCGTCCAGGTACATCCGACACGATCCGACAGGGGTCCCCCGGCCAGATCTCACCTACCGCACGTCTCAATCAAATTGACCATGCATAGCGTGCGCTAATGACCCTCTGTAGCGTGCGCTATGAATCTACGTTAGCGCACGCTAAACACAGCCAATAGCGTGCGCTACATGCGCAAATTTACAATCTTTTAAATCACAACCACGGAATTAAACGCTCGACAACATCGGATTATGAAATACGGAAAATAATACTCAAATCAAGTACAATCATTACAATATCACAAGTTCCAATTACATAACAGAAATCTCGGGTATTACATCCTTCCTCCCTAAAAAGAAGTTTCGTCCCGAAACTTAAGATGAAAACAACTCCGGATATCTAGTCTTCATACTGTCCTCTGTTTCCCAAGTGGCCTCTTCGACTCCATGTCGTGACCATTGTACTTTAACCAAGTGTATTGGTTTATTCCTCAATTGTTTGATCCGGCTCTCAAGTATTCTGATTGGTCTCTCTTCGAAGGTGCCATCATTAGCTATTTCGATCTCGTCGAAATCAATGACGTATTTGGGGTCCGTACATACTTCCGCAATTGGGATACGTGAAACACATTGTGAACGTGACTCGGTGATGGCGGTAAGGCCAACTTTGTATGCTAAATCCCCAACTCTCTCTAGGATCTCAAATGGTCCGATATATCTCGCTTAGCTTACCTCTTCTCCCAAACGGAAAATCCCTCGTGTAGGAGACACCTTCAATAGTACGTGGTCCCGGCGTCGAACTCTAGAGGGCGACGACGTACATCTGCATAAGACTTATCGACTGGGCGATCAGCAGTCTCTCTCGAATCAAGGCTATCTTCTCTTGAGTCGAATAATCAGTGCAGTTCCGTCCCGATCAAATCCAAGGATCATCCCAACACAGGGGTGATCGGAATCTTCTCCCGTATAAAGCTTCAAATGGGGCCATCTTAATAGAAGCATGCCAACTGTTATTATAGGTGAACTCGATCAAGGGCAAGTGAACTTCCCAATCAGTCGACCAATCTAATGCACAAGCTCTAAGCATGTCTTCTACTGTGTGTATAGTCCTTTCGGACTGACCATCCGTTTGGGGATGATAAGCTGTACTAAAACTGAGCTCAGTCCCCAAAGCCTTATGAACTGCCTTCCAGAAGTGTGACACGAAACGACCATCTCGATCCGAAATAATGGTCTTCGGCGTCCCGTGCAATCTGACTATCTCCACAATAAATATTCGTGCCAATCTCTCGGGTCCCCATGTATCTTTAATTCCCAGGAAATGAGCCGACTTGGTTAGTCGATCAACTACAACCCAAATCATGTTCATTCCTATTCTAGTCCTTGGCATACTAGTAATGAAGTCCATCGAGATATCTTCCCACTTCCATTCAGGGATCGGAAGCGACTTTAACATTCCGGCAGGTCGCTGATGTTCAATCTTAACCTGCTGACAAGTCAAACATTTCGAAACATACTCCGCTACGTCCTTCTTCATATTCCCCCACCAGAAGTTTTGCTTTAAATCTTTATACATCTTACTACTGCCGGGGTGAATAGAATAGGGCGCGCTATGAGCTTCCTTTAAAATTGTCCGTCTCAAATCATCATCCTCGGGAACGCAAAGTCGACTTTGAAATCTCAGAACTCCATCGTCTTGTATCACGAATCCTGGGGCTTTTCCTTTCTTTACTTCGTCACACAATCGAAGGATCAGGGAATCGTTCAGTTGTTTAGACTTGATCTCCTCGACTAATGATGAAGTCAGTTCCATCACATAAAGTCGCCCTTGGATTCCTGGTGCCCATACCTCAATCCCCTCGCGGATCAATTCTCGTTGAATACTGGTTTGGGACGTAAGTGCTTCCAACACTTGAAGAGAAACAGGTTTACGGCTCAAAGCATCAGCTACTACGTTTGCTTTCCCCGGATGATAGAGAATCTCCAAGTCGTAATCCCTGATTAATTCCAGCCACCTTCTCTGCCTCATGTTTAACTCTTTCTGACTGAAAATGTACTTGAGGCTCTTATGATCTGTAAAGATCTGACAATGAGTGCCATACAAATAATGTCGCCAAATTTTCAAGGCAAAGACCACAGCGGCTAGCTCCAGATCATGAGTCGGGTAGTTAATCTCGTATGGTTTCAATTGTCGAGAAGCATAAGCAATCACTTTATCCTTCTGCATCAATACACAACCCAGACCCTGATTCGAAGCGTCGCTGTATACCATAAATTCGTCAGTTCCTTCTGGCAGCGCTAATATAGGTGCTGTCGTCAGCCTCCTCTTAAGTTCGTCAAAACCAGCCTGGCACTTCTCATTCCACATGAACTTTTGAGTTTTCTGTAACAGCTGGGTGAGCGGACGAGCAATTTTGGAAAATCCCTCTACAAAGCGGCGATAATATCCAGCTAGTCCTAAGAAGCTTCGGACTTCCTTCACGTTCTTAGGAGCTTCCCATTCCAAGATCGCTTCGACTTTCTTCGGGTCCACCTGAACTCCATCGGCTGATATCACATGCCCAAGGAAGGTTACTTCCTTAAGCCAGAACTCGCATTTAGAAAATTTTGCATATAGTTGTTCCTTCCTCAAGGTGCTCAAAACCACACGTAAATGTTCAGCATGTTCCTCTGCATTTTTCGAATATATCAGGATGTCATCAATGAAGACGACCACAAATTTATCCAAGTATTCCAAGAATACCCGATTCATCAATTGCATGAATGCTGCAGGAGCATTGGTAAGTCCAAACGGCATCACTACGAATTCATAATGCCGTCTGGGATCAAAGCGATTTGGTATATCCGATTCCTTAATTCTCAACTGGTGGTATCCTGATCGCAAGTCAATCTTCGAGAATACCCTTGCCCCTTGCAGTTGATCAAACAAGTCGTCGATCCGAGGTATAGGATACTTGTTCTTGATTGTCATCTTATTGAGTTCCCTGTAATCAATACACAGTCGGAGGGATCCGTCTTTCTTCCGGACAAAGAGAACGGGCGCTCCCCAAGGAGAAACGCTCGGTTGAATATAACCCTTCTGCAACAATTCCTCTAGTTGTTTCTTAAGTTCATACATCTCGGTTGGCGCCATGCGGTATGGTGCTCTGGAAATAGGAGCTGCTCCAGGCTCCAGTTCGATAGTGAATTCCACTCCCCTCTGCGGAGGTAACCCAGGTAGTTCGTCAGGAAATACATCTGAGAACTCATTCACAACTGAAATAGACGAGAGCTCTACTCCTTCCTCTTTCCTCATGGTATAGCACCAAAGTCCGTGACATCCCTGCTTCAGTAATTTCACAGCTTTCATTGCCTTGATCAATTTTCCCGAGCTTCCCGGTCTCCATCCCCGGAATAAGTGTTCAGATCCGTCGTCAGCAATGATGGAAATGACTCTCTCTCGGTAATTCAGAACAGCTCCATAACGGTTGAGCCAATCATCTCCGAGAATTAAATCGTCACCGTAGCTGTCGTCTACAATGAGGTTCGATGGCCACTCTCTTCCTCCTATAGATACTGGGAAATCCCTAGCTTCTAGGGTTCCCACAATTTTCTCTCCGCTCGGTAATCCCACAACATAAGGTTCACAATTATACAAGCACGAGATTTTCAAACGATTAACACAGTTCAAAGATATAAAAGAATGCGTAGCTCCCGAATCGAACAAGACACTAACTGGTTGCAAAAGGATCTGAATCGCACTGATGCAATACCGTGTTCGATCATCGATTTCCTCATTTCAATGCAGGCGTGGAGGAACGGACCCGGCCTGGATGCCTCTCTCTTCCAGCGTTACTGCTGCTGAAATCCACTTTCTTTGTCTGGTTCACACTCGTCTCCTTCGGGACTGGAGTTGGAGTGCGAGTACCAAAAGATCGGGTCGCATTCCCACAAAATGTTGCGCGATGTCCTTCCTGTCCACACTCGAAACAGGTCACAGCAGGCGCGAAACAATCACGTCGAACATGTCCCGCCTTGCCAGAGTTGTAACACTTCTTTCCTGCGTCTGAAATAGTCGGTGCTGCCCGGAACTTCTTTCCACCTCGAGAAGGATGCGGAGGTCTCCTGGATGAATGAAAAGAGGACTGACCCTTGCGAGGTCCGCTACTCTTATCCTCCGTGAAGTTGCCAGACACCTTCTGTTTCTTTGCTTCCGTCGCTTTCTCTACTGCTGCCTCCTTCATATCATAGGCCAACGCCTTGTCCTGATACTGTCGCAAGGTGGTACATTCGAATCCGGACATATACTGCTGAATTTCCGGCTTCATTCGCATGTCAAAATGAAAAATTTTCTCCGCCTCGGTCCTGACCAAGTGGCGTACATAAGTCAGCTGGTGATTAAAAGTCTTAATCACGTCCGTCACAGATGCTCCCGAATTTTGTGGTGAGAAAAACTCCCGAACTCGGGCTTCTCTAACTGGACGAGGACAATACTGTGCCTCCATCATCACTTTGAATTCCGTCCAGTCAACATTGTGCTCCTCTGGTCGAATGGCCTCCCACCAGTCAAAAGCTTCTCCGGTCAAAAGATACTGGGCGACTGGAACCTTCCTATCGTTGGGACGGTTTATCCCCGCAAAAATCTTCTCTAATTCCTTCAGCCAATGATCCCACGAAAGCGTCTCAGCGGAACCGTCAAATTTCGGAGGATGCAATTTGACTACCTCGGTAAGCCATTTATCTCCCCGATTATCCACGTTATTCTGCTGTCCCATCGCCGTCTGCATGCGATCCACAACTTGAGCAAATTGGTTTATTTGGGCAACCACCTGCTGAAGCACTCCCGGCACGTTAGGATCTGCATTATTATTTGCCGATCCCTGCTGTCCCCCGGAATGTGAATCCAATTGACTAGCGGCTATCTCTGGAGTAGATACCGACTCTTCTTGCCTCGCATTTCCACGTCCGCGTCCACGACCTCCTCTCAACATACTGTAAACATAAATACTCAATATCCAGGACAAACTTTCTCAAAGTACATCCATTAATGTTTACAAGACGTGAATTAAATAAAACAGTAGTATTCGAGATTAGGAAACTTACAACCACAGTCCACACGACGATGCTGGCTCAGCAGTGATGTTACGAACGACCAATAATCAAATAACGTAAACAGACCCAACTAACCCGATTGCCAAGATATCCATAAATCTTAGCTCCGATACCATATTCTGTAACACCCCAAGATATTCGGAATAATTACAGTGCCGTAAACCCTTTAGATAAGGATTTACAAGGCTAATTTAGGAGAAGTGTAAAAACAATACAATCGAACAACTGAAGTTCAAATACAGATTTGATTCAACCGGTCAAATGAGTTAACTTATACAACCATATCGAATTGACTTTATTAAAACAGACGTACTCGAGTACTAAACGAACCAAGAAGACCAGTCACAACAATAATAACATCAATCACATCACTGAGCCATTCCATCGTCCTGTCGGTACTGTGTTTGCCTCCCCGCTCCTCGGCTACCTGAACATCAAAACAATGTCCACCCCCGAAGGGGTTAGCAAAACAATGCTAGTACAAGTATCATCATACAATAAATCATCAAAGCATCATAAAGCATGCAAAACGGACTTCCGCCACCGGAATCCAACGATGCGAATCCTCACGATTCCATCAACACAATACATGGTAATCCAGCGATCCAGCGCCCTCAGCATAGATCCCCATGATGATCCCGTTGGACCAACGCATGGTGGAAAACCTGTCCAGCGATCCAGCGCCCTCAGCATAGATCCCCATGATGATCCCGTCGGACCAACGTTTGGTGGACATTCGATCCAGCGCCCTCAGCATAGATCCTCATGACCCCCTCGGATCATTTATACCATAATCAATCAATTATGCATACACATATGCATTTCAATATGTTCATCAATACGAACAAACAACAACGAATATCACGAAAATTCTCAGAAATACATATCATATTCATCAATATGAATAAAACCACAAGCATGATAAATCGAACTCGACATATGATACTTGCCTCGAAAATGGCAAGGACGAAACACTTCAATGATCTCGACACACTCGATGGCCACCTCCTTCGATCAACGTAACAAGCTTGAACCTTAACAAAAGGAACGATATACACATCATCTCAAGTCGAACGATGGCCTAACAATTCGGTCTACGGCCGAAAAGCTCAAAAATAACCAATCTGCCTGGACTTCTTAACGCGCGCTACGTACTCTACGTAACGTGCGCTAAGACGGACTGTTAGCGTACGCTATCGTATAAGACTAGCCACGGTCTGGCAGTCTGACTCGGCTGGTCTCATAACGTACGCTACGTACGTTTCGGGCGTTAACTGAACCCCGATAGCGCACGTTAACTCACACGTGTTAGCGTGCGCTAATCTTGCATGGCAGAATACTGCAAACCGAAAACTGGGTTGAATGGTGAAGAACTCATGAATTCTACCGTGATGATACAAGTTATCCTCGGGCATATCATGCTAATAAGGTTTGTGGAAGTTCCATGATCATGAGGTACAAATATACGGATAATCAACTCAACATCATATCTTATCTTCGATCTTCAAGAAATATTCTAAGTTCCGATTATTTCAAGTCCCACAACATATGATTCCTTACGTAAAACATAGGAACTAGGTAATTTCCGATTACTGATCATAAACCGATTTGAAAACGCTTAGGAGTCCATACTACTAAGATGGTTCAAAGGTTCATATGATAAATAGTGCCGATACGTCAAAGTATCCTTCTAACATGTGATGACCGATCATAAACGAAATAACTGGCTATCTAAGCATGATCAGACGTCCTTAAGAACATTACTAACATTAGTGAAGAATCACCTACCTCAAGTAGTGAAGAACACGGAGGAAAATGAAGCAATCCGACACCGAAAGCTTGAACACCAATCTCCAATGATAAACGATCTTCAATCATGAATCAGGATGTTGGCATGAAGTGTTTGGGGTGAAGGAAGTTATGTTCTAAGTGTAGGAATTCGGGTAATGAGAGTAGAGAGAACTGGAATCACGAATAGGATGTTGTCCTATTTATAATAAATGGCTATTAGCGCGCGCTAGACCCTGATCGTAGCGTGCGCTAACGGCTCACAGTCTAAACTGTACTCGGCACTTAGCGTGCGCTAATGACCCTCTGTAGCGTGCGCTATGAATCTACGTTAGCGCACGCTAAATACAGCCAATAGCGTGCGCTACATGCGCAAATTTACAATCTTTTAAATCACAACCACGGAATTAAACGCTCGACAACATCGGATTATGAAATACGGAAAATAATACTCAAATCAAGTACAATCATTACAATATCACAAGTTCCAATTACATAACAGAAATCTCGGGTATTACAGCATGCGCTAACTACAAGCATTATCGTTCGCTAACTACAAGAATTAATGTATGCTAATGAGACCTCCATTCCCAGTCCAGTAGCTTTTGGACAGATCTGCACCCACCAGGTAGCGTGCGCTACAACACTCGATAGTGTGCGCTAATAATGCCTTGGTAGCTCGCGCTATGAAGCATCATAGCGTGCGCTATGCCTACTACACAAGCAGTAGGATCGCATCAAAAATCCAACAGAACAAAATAATCGGCACAACCAACAAATAATTCAAAATAACCGGAAATGAAATCTCGTGTGTTACAGAACACTTGTGTTGGTAACAGCTTAGAATTTAGAAGCATAGTCAGTTGTACGATTTTCGAAGTTAGTTTGCGTAGATGAAGTTTTGTTGTGAGTTGTTGTAACTACAACAACTAGGTGATCTCCTGTTTGCTTGGTGCGTATAGGGTTTTAGCAGTATTCTTGATAAATCACAAAGCAAGGAAAACAGTAAAGACAGAAGGTAAATGATACACAGTTTAAATTGGTTCGAGATAAACCCCTCTATGTCCACTGGCCCTCCACACAAGAGTAAAACGTTTATTATAATCAGTGTGTACACAACTACGTGACTTTAACTAAACCTGTCTCTGTATCGTTCACACAGATTGATACAGGGACTGCAGCTTTGGGCCATTCACACAGATTGGCTTGAGCTCTTTTTCGACTCACTTCTTCTCACACAGATCGAAGCTTCGTCTTCAATGCTATTCTTCCCACTGTTGGGATTCGGTTCCTAAAATGAAGGTCCAGTGGAAGTGGTAAAATGAAAATTAATTCGATCCGAATCCCTACGAAGATCGATCGAGCTACGCATGTACAAATATAAAATAAACAAAGGAAGATTCGAAATCATACCCTTGTCTTCCATTGATTATATGGAGTTCCTTCTCTTGAGCTATTCCCCAAATGATCCAAAGTGCTCCAAGCCCTTGGATGATGCAACGCCGAAAAAACCGCATCTCTACTTGTCACGCGCCGGAGAAATGAATGGAATGACAACACTCGATTAACCTCTAAGGTTACGGCTAGAATCAAGTGATGAAGTTTTATTATTATAACACTCTAAGTGTATAATATTTAATCTCTCAATTTTATTTCTTGATATTTTCTCCAAGAATATATCTCAAGAACAATGAGTAAATGTGAAGACTTGAAGAAAACTTTTCTCTCTCTCCAGCTCAAATCACCAATGGAATGGGTGTTGATTTGCTGGGAGAAGTCTTCCTTTTATTCCATTTACAAATCCCACAAAATCACCTTTATCCTTATTTTAAGAGATATCTTATCTCTTAGGTGATTAGTCTTCACCCACCAAAGGAAGACAAAGACTAAAGGTAAGGCATCAAAGTGGGGCGGCCTATAGAAGGAATCGGATGAGTTCGGTTCGTTTCGGACTCTCGTGAGTCCAAACAGATAAACTCCGATTCCGTTCCGATATATTTATATCGATTAATTAATCATATCAAATACATAATGACATAATTAATTTCTCCAAGAAATAATTATATTTATGAATTAAATTAATCACCTGGTAATTTATTAAATTCATTAGGCTGTAAATTAATTTATCCAATAAATTAATTTAGGCATCCAATGTCCCAAATTAGATATCCAATATCTTAATGTTCATTATGAGAGAATAAGCTTGATTCATTCCGTCGTCAATCTTATTGCGCGACTCGGTAGGTCCGTCTCAGTCAGCAATGGGAGGAACCAAAGAGTAATAGCACCACCTAGCCAGTCTGGCGGCCTACACTGTACCCCAACTGAGAACGAATGATTGGGATCATTCAAGAACCATTCTGTCGTGAATACCAGTATACGTATAAACCCTTGTTTCAAATCTCCCGATCAATTTATAGGGTCACGGTCAGTCAAACCCTATCTGTCACTTGACGCTATGCATTGGTTAATGCAAATCGAGATCATCAAGCTCTCGTGTATCCAATACAACTAGCTCTAATGCTTTGGCTAAAGACTTATGATCTCATCTGCCAATAACCGCATAAGACATTTAACCCGCTCACTAACGGAAGAAAGAATCCTATCTTGGTATTCAGTAGGACCTGCTACGTGCCCGTCAAGATGCACGTCGAGGTTAACCCCCGCCTTTCGGTTTACAGGGTTGAACTACTCTAATGAAAATCTTGACGTCACAAGCACATCCCTACTAAATCCTCAAGTCGAAGGTTCACGAATACCTATCACAACCTTTCGATTCCGTCATTGACAGTCCCGGAGTGAAATCTGTGTGACGAATCGAGGGTGAGTCGGTTCGAGTATGCTAATCCAATTAGCATACCTATAACGTGTGCTCCCACTAACCATTAGCGTTCGACAGGCACTCTCCATGTCCAAGAACACGTCAAACAAGTCTTCACATAAACTTAATGCCCAGTCAAGTTTCATCGACTTGCGAACGATTAAGTATTTGAGCTATAAACCTTTCCAGTGCCGACCTCCTTATCCAATAAGGAATGGAACGTTTTGCTCTCAAATACATGGACTAGTTTCTATACGTATAATTACGAGTTAGGAACGCCAGTAACTACCAGTAAATAAAGAAACATTCATTGCCTTATATAAATGATTTACATAATTAAAAGTACAATGCCCTCACTCAACATCCTCTGAGTGGCATTCGAGGGCATATTCCTAACAATCTCCCACTTGCACTCAATGCCACATAATAAGGTATCTAATACCCATATTCTCCAGATGGTGCTCCAAGCTAGTCTGAGAAAGTGGCTTGGTCAGTAGACCAGCGACGTTGTCGGATGAGTCTACTCTGTGCAGCACAATATATCCCTTGCGAACAAATTCTCTTACGAGATGATACTTCCTCTCAATATGTTTGGTGCTGTTGTGAAACCTCGGCTCTTTGGCCTGCGCTACAGCTCCGTCGTTGTCGTAGTACAGTGGAACAGGCAGCTCAGCACATGGTATCACTTGAAGTTCTCCCAGAAACTTCTTAATCCAGAACCCTTCCTTGGAAGCCTCCGAGGCTGCTTGATACTCAGCCTGACAGGTGGAATCAGCAGTCGCACTTTGCTTGGCGCTACGCTAAGATACTGGTCCTCCATTAAGAGTAAATATGTAGCCAGAAGTAGACATCGAGTCGTCCTTCAGTCCTTGGAAGTCCGAATCAATGAATCCCACCACATCCAATTCTCCACCGCCATACATCAGAACCATATCTCTAGTCCTTCTCAAGTACTTGAGAACATTCTTTACGGCAGTCCAATGTTCCCTACCTGAGTTTGCCTAAAACCTACTTACCACGCTTACAGCATGCACAATGTCAGGTCTCGTACACAACATAGCATACATAAGGCTACCCACGACCGAAGCATATGGTATATTACTCATTTCCTTTCGTTGTTCCTCATTTTGAGGACACATCTTCAAGGAGAGTTTTATTACATGTCGCATTGGTAGGAACCCTCTTTTAGAATCATCCATCTTAAATCGCTTTAAGATTTTATCTATATAGAGGGCTTGGGAAAGACTTATTGTTCTCTTCGCTCTATCCCGGTAGAGTCGAATACCAAGAATATAGGTAGCTTCTCCCAAGTCTTTCATGGAGAAATTACTCGAAAGCCAAGCTTTCACAGAACTGAGCATTCCCACATCATTTCCTATTAGTAGAATGTCATCAACATATAGTACTAAGAATGCGATCTTGCTCCCACTAACCCTCTTGTATACATCCTCTTCATTTTGCACGAAGTCAAACTCTTTGACCTCCTCGTCAAAACGAAGGTTCTAACTATGCGACGCTTGCTTCAGTGCATAAATGGAACGCTGAAGTTTGCACACTTTCTGAATATCGACTTCAGACACAAAGCCTTTAGGCTGCTTCATATAGATTTCCTCCTCGAGGAATCCATTAAGGAAAGCCATCTTTACGTCCATTTGCCATATCTCATAATTGTGGTAGGCAGCTTTAGCAAGCATCATACGAATAAACTTGATCATGGCTACGGCGAGAAGGTATCATGGTAATCGATCCCTTCTTTCTGGGTACAACCCTTTGCCACAAGCCTGGCCTTATAGGCGTCAACCTTGCCATCACCATCAGTCTTTCTCTTGTAGATCCACTTGTTCCTAATAGGCACTATGCCCTTGGGGCGGTCTACTAGAGTCCAGACCTGATTGACATGCATCGAGTCTATCTCAGCTTCCATAATTTCACGCCATTTCGCGGAGTCAACATCCACCATCGCTTGGTCATAGGTCGTTGGGTCAGTCTTTTGGCTATCACTTGAACCTCATGGAGACCTAGTACCTCCAAGTGCACAAGCCCATACCTCTCAGGTAAATGAGACACCCTACTAGACCTACGAGGTGGTTGTACTTGTGTTTCAGAAGGTTTGGTTCCGGTTTCTTGCACAGGTGTATCCCGAGGAGTTTTATTATATTCTTCTAAATAAATACTTCTACCTGCTCCGCCTTCCTGAATGAACTCATCTTCCAGGAAGTGTGCTTGTAAAGCAACAACGATCTTTCGATCTTCAGGCATGTAGAATAGATATCCCATCATCCCAGATGGGAATCCAATGAAACGTCCCTTCGCGGACCTAGCTTCCAACTTCTCCACCTTAGTCTTCTTGACATAGGTGGGACATCCCCAAATCCTAATATGTTTAAAACTTGGTTTCCTGCCCTCTCACATCTCATGTGGAGTATTAGGAACGGATTTGGAAGGACTTCTGTTCAAGATGTAAGCCACAGTCAGGAGTGTATACCCCACAGGCAAATCGGTAAGTCAGTATAGCCCAGCATGGAACGGGCCATGTTCAACAAGGTCCGGTTCCTTCTTTCTGACACACCATTTAACTGAGGAGTACTTGGAGATTTTAGTTGTGAAACTATTCCATGTTCCTTAAGGAACTCGTCAAACTCCGTACTCATATACTCACCACCTCGGTCCGACCGAAGTGCTTTGATATGATTACCAGTTTGTTTCTCGACTAAGTCCTTGAAAATCCTGGAATTTCTCAAAGGCCTCGGATTTATGTTTCATTAAGTATACATAACCATACCTAGTATGATCATCTGTAAACGTAATGAAATATTGATATCCATCACGTGCTGCTTCCAAAGCACCACAAACGTCGGTATGGATTAATCCCGGTTTATCAGCGGCTCTTTCAAAAGTCCCTATGAATGGGGACTTAGTCATTTTGCCTTTAAGGCAAGATTCACAAGTAGGAAAGGGATCTGATCCCAATGGACCCATAAGTCCATCCTTTTCCATTTTGTAAACCTTGGTCTGACCAACATGACCAAGTTTAAGATGCCATTTCAAAACTTGATTGGTTTCATCCCTACCATGTTTTCTAGTCATAGTATTCACAACTACTTTGTTGCTGATATTTAGATGATATAATCCATTTAACAATGTAGCAGTACCCACTAGTTTATTTCTGAAATAAATTTTGCAGGAACCATCATCAATGAAAAATGAAAAGCCTTTTTAGTCCATGACCGGAATGGATACAATGTTTTTGTGCCCCTTGGGCAAAACAAGTACATCTTCTAAAGTCAAAACAAAGCCGGATTCTAAACCCAAAAGAAGTGATCCTATGTCGGTTGCCTCGACACTATACCCGCTCCCGACTGTGATCATAACTTCTCCAGCTCCAAGCTTCCTACTTTGTTCCAGATCCTGATACACGGTATAAATATGAGAACTAACACCAGAATCCAGTATCCAGGAAGTAGAAAATACAGTAGCAGAACAATTTGTTTCCAAAACTAAAAGTTATGTACCTGAAGTGCCATGAAGAATTGGATAGTCTCTAGCCCAGTGGCCCAGCTCACCGCACTTGAGACAAGCATCCTTCTTCTTCTTGTTCTTCGGAACCATTGCGGCCTTGCCCTTACCCTTGAAGTCCTTGGCTTATGGTCCCGTCTGCTTCTTGGTCTTTTTCTTCTTGTTCTTAGACCTCCGAGGTCCAGAAGAAATCACAAGGGCAGACTCCATCCGCGGAGTCTTCATCTGAGACTGGGCGGTCACAAGTTTGTTCATTAGCCTAGCTAAATTACATGCAATCTCATTGCAGTTAAAGTTTATAACAAACTGTGAGAAGGAATCAGAAAGAGACTGTAGGATAAGGTCGGTTTGGAGAGAAGTATCCATTTTAAAATCAAGAGCCTCCAATCTCTCGATCATGGATATCATTTTGAGGACATGTTCCCCAACCTTCTCACCTTCCTTTATCCTGGCACCGAACAATTGCTTGGATATCTCATATCTAGCAGTTCTGCTGTGCTCACCATAAAGTTCGGTTAAGTGAGATAGAATCTGCCTAGCAGAAGTCACTTTCTCATGAGCTCTATGAAGCTCATTAGACATAGAAGCCATAATGTATGCACGGACTTTTACGTCATCCTTAACCCACTTTTCGTGGTTTTCGATCTCTTCCTGATTGGCTTTGGTCCGCACAGGAGGCGCCGGAATGTCCATCTCCAAGACGTATCCCAGTGCCTCTATACTGAGGACAATCATCAGATTGCAGAGCTAGTCCACAAAGTTAGGTCCAATCAGGGTGTTCTTCTTGAGTAGAATTGCGAGCGGATTCATTGTCATATTGAGAGTTATGTCTGCATTAAGTATAACAGATTAATTAGTGACTTGTTATATTATGATCCGAGTATAGAATTAAGGTCTTTTCTATTCTTGTTACCCAGCTCCCACTATTTTTATCAAAACAACACACTCCCATGTGAAATCCGGAAGTATCGTCACTCTACTTCATAGTGGTGATCGAGTTCTTTATAAATTTTAATAGAGGGCAACCGAACAGGTTTCTAGTCTATTAATTTTCATAAAGTGGTGTCCAACACCAACCTATCTAATGGATGATTCGATCTTCTTTTTCCCCTTGTTCACTGTTAGAAGTATGCCCTCGAATGTCACTCAGAGGTTGTTGAGTGAGGGCATTGTACTTGTAATTATTTAAACCATTTATATAAGGCAAATGAATGTTTCTTTATTTACTGGTAGTTACTGGCATTCCTAACTCGTAAATAAACATATAGAAACTAGTCCGTGTATTTGAGAGCAAAACGTTCCACTCCTTACTGGATAAGGGGGTCGGCACTGGAAAGGTTATAGCTCAAATACTTAATCGTTTGCAAGTAGATGAAACTTGACTGGGCGTTAAGTTTATGTGAAGACTTGTATGACGTGTTCTTTGACATGGAGAGTGCCTGTCGAACACTAATGGTTAGTGGGAGCACACGTTATAGGTATGCTAATTGGATTAGTATACTCGAACCGACTCACCCTCGATTCGTCACACGGATTTCACTCCGGGACAGTCAATGACGGAATCGAAAGGTTGTGATAGGTATTCGTGAACCTTCGAATTGAGGATTTAGTAGGGATGTGCTTGTGACGTCAAGATTTTCATTAGAGTAGTTCGACCCTGTAAACCGGAAGGCGGGGGTCAACCTCGACGTGCATCTTGACGGGCAAGTAGCAGGTCCTACTGAATACCAAGATAGAATTCTTTCTCCCGTTAGTGAGCGGGTTGTATGTCCTATGCGGTTATTGGCAGATGAGATCATAAGTCTTTGGCCAAAGCATTGGAGCTAGTTGTATTAGATACACGACAGCTCGATGATCTCGATTTGCATTAACGCATGCATAGCATCAAGTACAGATAGGGTTTGACTGACCGTGACCCTATAACTTGATCAGGGACATTTGAAAGAAGGGTTTATACGTTCTTGGTATTCACGACAGAATGGTTCTTGAATGATCCCAATCATTCGTTCTCAGTCGGGGTACAGTGTAGGCCACCAGGCTGGCTAGGTGGTGCTACTACTCTTTGGTTCCTCCCATTGCTGACTGAGACGGACCTACCGAGTCGCGCATTAGGATTGGCGACGGAATGAATCGAGCTTAATCTCTCATTATGAATATTAGATATTGGATATCTAATTTGAGACATTGGATGTCTAAATCGATTTATTGGATAAATTGATTTACAGCCTAATGAATTAAAGATATCACTGGGTGATTAATTTAATTCATGAATATAATTATTTCTTGGAGAAATTAATTATGTTATTTTGTATTTGATATGTTTAATTAATTGGATTAATTAAACAATATAAATACATCGGAGAGGAATTGGAGTTTATCTATTTGGACTCTCGGGAGTCCGAAATGAACCAAACTCGTTCGATTTCTTCTAGAGGTCGGCCCCCACCTTGATTTCCTACCTTGATCATTGTCTTGTTTTCTTGTTGGAAGACTTTTGACATATGAGATTTCATATCTCTTATTATAAGGTTAAAGGTGATTTTGTGGGTGTAATCTTATCTTGTGAATGATTATTAAGACCAAAATAAAACTCTCTTTCTCCCATCCTAGCATCTCACGACAGCTTCATTATTCAAGAGAGAGGGAGAGAAAACTTGTTTTTGTGTTTTTCCATCATTCACATTTTCTTAGAGAAAAATTATTGAGAGATATATTATACACTTAGAGTGTAATAATAAAAGCTTCATCACTTGATTCTAACGGAACCTTAGAGGTTAATCAAGTGTTGTTATTCCAGTCGTTTTTCCGGCGCGTGGCAAGTAGAGACGCGGTGCTTTCGGCGTTGGATCGTTCAAGGGCTTGGAGCGGATCGGATACGTAGAGATCAAGCAAAGCTTGGGGAATAGCTCAAGAGAAGGTTATCCATCTAATCAACGGACTACAAGGGTGAGTTTCTATATCTCTTGTGAATTCGTTTTTATATTCGTATATACGTAGCTCGATCGATCCTCGTAGGGATTCGGATCGAATTAATTTTCGTTTTACCGCTTCCGCTGGGCCTTCGATTTAGGCACCGAATCCCAACATTCACTCCCCTCAACTTATACGGTTTCTATGGTTCGTGAACAAGTTAAGTTTATACCATCGACGCAAATCAGTTTCACAATTGAATCTTATCCGGCAACCTATCAGGTTTCTAGGGATAAAATTTGCTCCAACCGAAGGCATCCAATGCGCTTCCGGTAATTTATCCGTTCTCCCCGAACGACTACCCCGATAACTCGGAAGCATAGCACATCCGGTTTGGATTTCAATTTCCTGAAAGCTCGATAGAGGGAAGGAAAACCTTGAAACCTTATAAACTTAATAATTTGTTGTGGGAGAATTTTTGTCATTAACGTTACACTTTGCACATTAATCATTTTAGCGCGTTTGTTGCATTCATACAATATGAAACAACCATTCACAACCTAGTTGCTACCAACATGTGGTTCATGGACCGTTCCTAGAAAAGAAAAACTCCGTAATGTAATTACAAGTCTTCGTCTTGAATCTTCGTCTTCTCGAAATGGATCTTCCTCCGGTCTTCGTCATTACATATAAATTTTACATTGAAAAATTGCATCCTACATACAAATATTTCTAGTAAAATAAATAGGCTCAAAACGGCTTTTACAACCCAATCGAATAAAACGAACGATTCAAACTAAGTCCATGAACCACGTCCCCATTCAAAAGCATTCATCCAATAAATACTATACAAATGGAAAACGAGAAGATTACATATGATCCAATCAATAATCAACAATAAATAGAATTGATCCAATCAATTCAACAATAATCGACAATTTAATTTCCGTCCGTAGTGTACCCTTAAAATATTTTCTTTGAATTTTCCTTCATCAAAAATTCCAAATTAATGATTTTAATACAGGAAAATTCAATAATCAAAAATATACTGAAAAATGATACCCAGTGCCCGACAACTGGAAAGCGCTAAGCGGCACCGGGCACCTGCCGGCGGCCTACGAGCCATGCTCGGCGGCTACGAGACGCGCCGGCTCAGGACAGAAAGGGGGGCCCGACCATGCCCGAACACGACCGGCAGAATACAGCAAGTACTCGGCCGGATACAGCAAGCGCTCGGCCTGATCCAGCGAGCACTCGGCTGGATACAGCAACGCGCTCGGCAGGATATAGTAAGCGCTCGGCCGGATCCAGCGAGCACTCGGTTGGATACAGCAACGCACTCGGCAGGATACAGCAAGCGCTCGGCCGGATCCAGCAAGCACTCGGTTGGATACAGCAACGCGCTCGGCACTGACCTGGCAGAAAACAGCAAGCGTCCGACCACGGTCCGGACGTGCTCGGCCACACTCGGCAGCTGTATGGAAAATCGTCCAACAATTGGATACAGCTCATTTTCGGGCAGATTTCTAAAATCCTGTTATTCCTGGTCTGAATATTATTAATATAAATCATATTTCCAAGAAAAACCTGATTTATATCATAACATAAAATCGCGGAAAAAGACACTACGACGAACAAGAAAATATCTACGATTATCAAAGTGATTCTAAATCACAAAATAAGCATTCCAAATGCTAAATATCGTATATACGATCGCAAGACCTCTCTCTGATACCACTGTTGGGATTCGGTGCCTAAAACGAAGGCCTAGCGGAAGCGGTAAAATAAAAATTAATTTGATCTGAATCCCTACGAGGATCGATCGAGCTACGCATATACGAATATAAAATAAACAAAGGAAGATTCAAAATCATACCCTTGTCGTCCGTTGAGCTATTCCCCAAACGATCCAAAGTGCTCCAAGCCCTTGGATGATCCAACGCCGAAAAAACCGCGTCTCTACTTGTCACGCGCCGGAGAAACGAACGGAATGACAACACTCGATTAACCTCTAAGGTTACGACTAGAATCAAGTGATGAAGTTTTATTATTATAACACTCTAAGTGTATAATATTTAATCACTCAATTTTATTTCTTGATATTTTCTCCAAGAATATATCTCAAGAACAATGAATAAATGTGAAGACTTGAAGAAAACTTTTCTCTCTCTCTCCAGCTCAAATCACGAATGGAATGGGTGTTGATTTGCTGGGAGAAGTCTTCCTTTTATTTCATTTACAAATCCAACAAAATCACCTTTATCCTTATTTTAAGAGATATCTTATCTCTTAGGTGATTAGTCTTCACCCACCAAAGGAAGACAAAGACTAAAGGTAAGGCATAAAAGTGGGGCGGCCTCTAGAAGGAATCGGATGAGTTCGGTTCGTTTCGGACACCCGTGAGTCCAAACAGATAAACTCCGATTCTGTTCCGATGTATTTATATCGATTAATTAATCTAATTAATTAATCATATCAAATACATAATGACATAATTAATTTTTCCAAGAAATAATTATATTCATGAATTAAATTAATCACCCGATAATTTATTTAATTCATTAGGCCATAAATTAATTTATCCAATAAATTAATTTAGACATCCAATGTCCCAAATTAGATATCCAATATCTTAATGTTCATTATGAGAGAATAAGCTTGATTCATTCCTTCGTCAATCCTATTGCGCGACTCGGTAGGTCCGTCTCAGTCAGCAATGGGAGGAACCAAAGAGTAGTAGTACCACCTAGCCAACACTGTACCCCAACTGAGAACGAATGATTGGGATCATTCAAGAACCATTCTATCGTGAATACCAGTATACGTATAAACCCTTCTTTCAAATGTCCCGATCAAGTTACAAGGTCACGGTCAGTCAAACCCTATCTGTCACTTGACGCTATGCATGCGTTAATGCAAATCGAGATCATCGAGCTCTCGTGTATCCAATACAACTAGCTCTAATGCTTTAGCCAAAGACTTATGATCTAATATGCCAATAACCGCATAGGACATTTAACCTGCTCACTAACGGGAGAAAGAATTCTATCTTGGTATTCACTAGGACCTGCTACTTGCCCATCAAGATGCACGTCGAGGTTGACTCCTGCCTTCCGGTTTACAGGGTCGAACTACTCTAATGAAAATCTTGACGTCACAAGCACATCCCTACTAAATCCTCAAGTCGAAGGTTCACAAATACCTATCATAACCTTTCGATTCCGTCATTGACTGTCCCGGAGTGAAATCCGTGTGACGAATCGAGGGTGAGTCGGTTCGAGTATGCTAATCCAATTAGCATACCTATAACGTGTGCTCCCACTAATCATTAGCATTCGACAGGCACTCTCCATATCAAAGAACACGCCATACAAGTCTTCACATAAACTTAATGCCCAGTCAAGTTTCATCGACTTGCGAACGATTAAGTATTTGAGCTATAAACCTTTCCAGTGCCGACCTCCTTATCCAATAAAAAGTGGAACGTTTTGCTCTCAAATACATGGACTAGTTTGTATATGTATATTTACGAGTTAGGAATGCCAGTAACTACCAGTAAATAAAGAAACATTCATTGCCTTATATAAATGATTTACATAATTAAAAGTACAATGCCTGACACGTCTTTAGTGTAACTATCGCAAGTGCACGATATCGTATCAAGTAGTAAGTGGACTTTTTGAGTCCGGTTTATCGATCCCACGAGGAAGTTAGGTTATATATTGATTTATACACTATTTAACTATTTGTTATAGAGATTTATAAGATTGAAACATACAATTTTAAGATTTTGGTTTGACAATTGCAAAGAAAATACAATAATAGTTCAAATATTCAAGGAAATGAAAGATTGCACTAATAATAGATTAATAAAAGATAAAATGAAACAGTTGGGATTAGAAACTTAGTTCATCATTAGTTATAGAAGATGTATAGGAGATCATAAGATGAATTTACTTATTATGTTGTATAGATTCGATTTTCCTTAAAAAGACGGTTTCTCTTTCGAACTATAAAACGCCCCTTATATATTGAATCAATTCACTATATTTCTATGTTGATTGGCTTCAATACATAGCATTAGGTTTTATGAAAATAACTCAAAGAATCATCTAAGGTCTAGAGGTATATTTCTATCCCCTAGAACAACTTAGAGTGGAGATCATTTGATCTAATCAAACATATTTTCTTTCGAAACATATGAAGACCATAAATATCGTCATTTATTGGCCAAATAAATAAAGATGGGTAAAACAATGAAAATCACACACAATAATAAGTAATTCATAATAGATCTTTATACAAACTTAAATAACATGACTAACCTTGTTTATAATCCCAACTTAAGTAACTTAGCCCATGAAGGGTTTAATAAACATAATACAAGCTTGAGTGGTCATTATTAGTTGAAAAAGAGAAAGAATTGATCATAACTCCCTTAATAGATAAAGGAGAAAGAAGAAATAAACTCCCTTAACAACATATGCTATATCACAATTACACAAGTCACTCAATAACACAAGTGTGTTCTTCACACAAAAAGAAAATATTACAAAGAGTGGAAAAATATAAGATGAATGATGATTAATGAAGGATCTAAGAGGTCTATTTATACACCTAAAGTCATCTAATAGCTCCAAAACTCCAGCATTATTACAATAGATCGGATCAATGCCAGCCATCCCCTCAATAATACACCAAAAGTATAAAAAATTAGACAAATGATTACAATCTGTCAAGAGTTACGGCCGTAACATTGAGGAGTTACGGCCGTAACTAGGATGGCTTACGGCCGTAACATTCAGTATTTACGACCGTAACACGGCTTCGTAAATTTGCATTTGTGAGTTACGCCCGTACACGCCCGTATGGAGTTTCAGACTTTATTTTCAGCCCAGAATTTCTTAGACTTTGCGTTTTTGCCCCAAATCTTCTTCGGATGATAACTTTTGATATATAACTCTAATTTTGAATCCGGAAAGACTGCAGAACTCGTCTCGGAAATCCCTACAACATTAATACATAAAAACTCAATAAAGAGAATAATTTATAACATGTTATTTCTTGAGTAAATCAGTAATTCAATCCGATTAAGGCTAAATTTACATCTTCATCCGATAAATAATAAAATCATTAAAAACTAATTAATTAAAAGCAAAAACGAGTAGACTAGCTCAATTATGGATGAAATATATCGATACAAACCATGGATAAGTGTATAAAACTGACACTTATCACACCCCCAAACTTGAATTTTTGCTAGTCCCGAGCAAGACTCTTTATTATTCACGCTCAAAATAAAATGAAATAAGACACAAAATAAGAAAAATAATATAAACACAAAAAAGAATAATTATATATATAAAGAGGATAATAGAACAAAAAGCCATTAATACACAATCACCAGCTTTATACAGTAGATAGAAATGAATCAAGATTCAAAATAAATCTACTAATGATTTTGAAGTTAAAACACGATTTTATTTTGTAATTCGAAAATGCAAGGTTTTCCCCCCAAAAGGTTGATTATTTCTTTCCCACTCGTGACACACATGACTCCCTTTAATGGTTGCTCTTGATCACTCGTTTATTTTTCGACTCAATATGAAGAAGAATTTCATCGGCGTCATCAAATATTGTGATTGTTCACGAAATTGAGTGTATTGAAATTCAGCCGCTGATTAATTCAAATCTGCTCATAAACTACATCCCTTAGTGATATCTTTCACACCGTTATTTGCTAACGTGTAGCTCTTTTCACCAACACCATTTCTATTTTTTTTAGGTGATAGCTTTCACACCGTTATTTGCTAACGTGTAGCTCTTTTCACCAACACCATTTCCATTTTTTTTAGGTGATAGCTTTCACTTTTACCAACAGAATTTCCATTTTTTGTGAGACGGCAGCTACGCACCAACAATGGTTAGTTCTTTATTTTTCGCAAAATTTTAGGATCCCCAAAATTAGGCAGGTGTTGCTGCTCAACTCTTCTCCTTTTTTTATTTTCGACTAACCTCCTTTTATCAATGACCTCCTTTTTTTAGGGAATAGAATTTTTGCAGAAAATGATTTATTAGTTAAGCATGAAAAATCAAAAACTCCACAAATTAAGTAAATTTCAGTTCTATTTTTCATCAACCGACTGATTCTTCTTTTCTCAAGGTAACGAATGACTCGATTTTAAATGATAATTACAAGGCTTGGAAAGAGATATTAAGGCTCAAAAATTTTGGAATATACAATTTTTTTACCGGTTAAAACGATTTTAGAAGCTTGTATATAGCTAATTTATTGGTGTTATGGCTAGATCTAGAAATCTCACAAATCAAAATAATATATATATATATATATATATATAAATTAAGGCAAATAACCAAAATAATCAAAACCAACACACCAAAATAATTAAAATATACCACCCCCAAACTTGAAAATAAAACTGTCCTCGGTTTTTTTTAAAGAAAATAAAAAAAAATCAAGGAGAAAAACAGAATACTCCCTGTTATGAAAGTTGATGCTTGAGCTAACGCCTTTTAGAATCTGCAAGAGAATAATAAACGAGGCAAACAACAAACGAAAATAAAATATACTCGGAAGTATAACACACTTTTTAAGATGCGCTTCAAGAAAGTCCGAAGAGTCGCCTTACGCTGCCATCAATGCTTTTATAAAAAACAAACAATAAAAATTACAGCAATAAAATAACAATACATAAACCGCGAATAGATGCGCGTCAAGAGATCACGAAGAAACTCCTTAAACTGCCATCATTTAGCACGATTTTTACACACAACAGAAAGTAAAAATACAAGAGGTCCGACATGGGTTATCTAAGGGAGAGGAATGAATCCACTTTTCGTTTTCTCACGGTAAAATCTTCCATCCAGACAATTTTAGCTAGAGCTGGATCTGGTTGAGGAACAAATTCAATGAGTTTTTTATTAGTTCTTCTGGTGTTGTTGCAACGACTATGATTCGTTTAGCACGCTCGGAAATAAAACCTTTTTCAGCAGAGTAGTCGATGAAAGATAGTAAATCATCAAAGAAACCATTGACATTAAGCAGACCTATTGGTTTTTGATGAACATTTAGCTGGCCTCTGGTAACCACATGAAAAAGTTCCTCAAGAGTGCCAAAACCACCGGGAAGGGTGATAAAGGCGCCAGAATTATTTATCATGTGAGTTATGCGATCTTGCATATTTACAGCTCTAAACTCATCACCAATAGTTGCCCCGGTGATTTTACTTTCAGCCAGAGGTTTTGGAATTATTCCTAACACTCTTACTCCTTACATATAGGCAGAAGCAGCAGCTCGTCCCATTAATCCTAGACTTCCTCCTCCGTAAACTACATGAATGCATTTTTCTCCTAAGGTACGACCCAAGTTGTGGGCTGCTTCAGTAAAGCATGCCTCTTTTCCATAACTAGCTCCACCAAAAATGCAGACTGTGCTAATTTTTTTTGTGGAAGATGATGATTTCATTTTTTGAAAAGAAATTTATTAGAGAGAAAAAGAGAAAAGTACAAGTTTGAGGGATGAATAAAAGAAACAAGCAAAATGTTTATTTATAGAAGAAAAATGTGGTAAAATTGTTTAACAAGCTTGTGATTGCGTTGATTGCGCTTCAACTTCTCAATAGAATAATGAATGCATTTATTGTGTATCACATTTTTTATTCAAAAAATCTCACCCTACGACAAAAATAAAAGATACTCACGTGTATGTACAGTAGTTGTGATTGTGGCTCACATCTTTCTCTGATTTTACATTCAGAAACAGCCTAAACGCCTTCTATGAGTCGGCGAGAAGCTTCCCATCCAATTTTCTTACAAATTGGCAAACAGGGTCTTTTAACATCAGATTCCCAAGACGTTGTTCATATTCTGGTTTGAATTTATTCTACAAACATCGAATTCCGTAATGTATGAGTCCACTAGGATGCGTGTCAAGAGAAATTTCGATATTATCTAAATTCTCTTTATTCAGACCATCCTTAATGAACCGAATTTTATCTTCTCTATTTGTAGATGGAATTCCTAAAGATCGACATTTTAAATTATAGTTCCATATAGCACATTTATAGCAAACGGCTATTATCTTTGCTCGTCGTTTCTTGGCATATGAACTTTTTCCTAGCCCTGGTAAAAATATAGTAGGTATTTCTGTGAATCCACCTGCTATTCTCACTTTGACTTGAATTATGAATATAATATCAAAAGGTATGCTATTATTCATAAGCAACCTCATCCTTTCAATTCTTGCTTTGTAGATTTTTAAAATTACTTTTTTGCTCAGAAAGGGAAATCTTTTTTCAATATTATTCAAAGTTTCATCCATGACAAAAAAAATTAAAATGAAAAAGGATAAAATATCTACAAATATCAGTTGTTGTGGGAAACTGAAAAATCTGACTTTAATAGTCACGGAGTACCGTAATCCGCCACTTGACCGGACAGACACAATTGAGTACTAAGTTACAATGTCGAGAAATTATTTCTATAACAATAGTTTACAATGTAAGATTTCAAAATAAAACTTATACTTCCCCGACAATGGCGCCAAAAACTTGACACGTCTTTAGTGTAACTATCGCAAGTGCACGATATCGTATCAAGTAGTAAGTGGACTTTTTGAGTCCAGTTTATCGATCCCACAAGGAAGTTAGGTTATATATTGATTTATACACTATTTAACTATTTTTATAGAGATTTATAAGATTGAAACACACAATTTTAAGAGTTTGGTTTGACAATTGCAAAGAAAATACAATAATAGTTCTAATATTCAAGGAAATGAAAGATTGCACTAATAATAGATTAATAAAAGATAAAATGAAATAGTTGGGATTACAAACTTAGTTCATCATTAGTTATAGAAGATGTATAGGAGATCATAAGATGAATTTACTTATTATGTTGTATAGATTCGATTTTCCTTAAAAAGACGGTTTCTCTTTCGAACTATAAAACGCCCCTTATATATTGAATCAATTCACTATATTTCTATGTTGATTGGCTTCAATACATAGCATTAGGTTTTATGAAAATAACTCAAAGAATCATCTAAGGTCTAGAGGTATATTTCTATCCCCTAGAACAACTTAGAGTGAAGATCATTTGATCTAATCAAACATATTTTCTTTCGAAACATATGAAGACCATAAATATCGTCATTTATTGGCCAAATAAATAAAGATGGATAAAATAATGAAAATCACACACAATAATAAGTAATTCATAATAGATCTTTATACAAACTTAAATAACATGACTAACCTTGTTTATAATCCCAACTTAAGTAACTTAGCCCATGAAGGGTTTAATAAACATAATACAAGCTTGAGTGGTCATTATTAGTTGAAAAAGAGAAAGAATTGATCCTAACTCCCTTAATAGATAAAGGAGAAAGAAGCAATAAACTCCCTTAATAACATATGTTATACCACTATTACACAAGTCACTCAAGAACACAAGTGTGTTCTTCACACAAAAAGAAAATATTACAAAGAGTGGAAAAATATAAGATGAATGATGATTAATGAAGGATCTAAGGGGTCTATTTATACACCTAAAGTGATCTAATAGCTCCAAAACTCCAGCATTATTACAATAGATCGGATCAATGCCAGCCATCCCCTCAATAATACACCAAAAGTATACAAAATTAGACAAATGATTATAATCTGTCAAGAGTTACGGCCGTAACTAGGATGGCTTACGGCCGTAACATTCAGTAGTTACGGCCGTAACATGACTTCGTAAATTTGCATTTGTGAGTTACGCCCGTACACGCCCGTATGGAGTTTCAGACTTCATTTTCAGCCCAGAATTTCTTAGACTTTGCGTTTTTGCCCCAAATCTTCTTCGGATGATAACTTTTGACATATAACTCTGATTTTGAATCCGGGAAGACTGCCGAACTCATCTCAGAAATCCCTACAACATTAATACATAAAAACTCAATAAAGAGAATATTTTATAAACATGTTATTTCTTGAGTAAATTAGTAATTCAATCCGATTAAGGCTAAATTTACATCTTCATCCGATAAATAATAAAATCATTAAAAATTAATTAATTAAAAGCAAAAATGAGTAGACTAGCTCAATTATGGGTGAAATATATCGATACAAACCATGGATAAGTGTATAAAACTGACACTTATCAATGCCCTTACTCAACATCCTCTGAGTGGCATTCGAGGGCATATTCCTAACACCCACACAAGTCGGAATACACACAAATCCTTAGTCCACACACGACTAATGATAATCTCACCGGTAAGGTAGAACAAATCTCAAATAGCAGCTATATCTTTGATGAACACTCGTTGTATGCTGTGCTGTCTCCGTTGAGGACTTTTATTTCTTCACTTGAATACTTATTGTATGCTCACGAAATATACTCTATTGTAATCGCTAGAAATGTCAGAGTGATCTGTCAGAGCTTTTGCGATATTGAATAACTTGTGTTCTTCATTTTAAGTCCTCTAGCTTGGGGGTATTTATAACCTTGGAAAATGTTGTTGGGATTCGGTGCCTAAATCGAAGGCCCAGCGGAAGCGGTAAAACAAAAATTAATTCGATCCAAATCCCTCCGAGGATCGATCGAGCTACGTATATACGAATATATAAACGAAAAGCAAGAGTCGTAAGAAACTAACCCTCGAAGTCCGTTGATTAAATGGAAACCTTCTCTTGAGCTATTCCCCAAGCTTTAGTTTGATCTCTACGAGTTCAATCCGCTCCGAGCCCTTGAACGATCCAACGCCGAAAACACCGCGTCTCTACTTGCCACGCGCCGGAAAAACGACCGGAACAACAACACTTGATTAACCTCTAAGGTTACGGCTAGAATCAAGTGATGAAGCTTTTATTATTACACTCTAAGTGTATAATATATCTCTCTCAATATATCTTGAATTTTCTCCAAGAAAACTCAAGAACAAAAATGGAAAAAGAAGATGAAGACTTAAAAAAAAAAAAAAATTCTCTCTCACTCTCCAAGACTCACGGCTGGCAGCTTGTAGTTGTGAGTGAGGTGAGTCTTATTTATCTTCTTATTCAACTCCCCAAGATATCTCCCTTTAGACAATATCACCTAATATCATATTTAATATGATATTGTCCCCTTGGTGGCCATATGTCATCCACCTAACAAGGAGAAGACCAAGACCAAGGGAGGGGTTAGGTATGGGGTGGCCTTCTAGAAGGAGCCGGGACGAGTTCGGTTCGTTTCGGACTCCCGTGAGTCCAAACAGATAAACTCCGATTCCGTTCCGATGTATTTATATCAATTAATTAATCCAATTAATTAATCATATCAAATACATTATAACATAATTAATTTCTCCAAGAAATAATTATATTCATGAATTAAATTTAATCACCCAGTAATATATTTAATTCATTAGCCGTAAATTAATTTATCGATAAATCAATTTAGACATCCAATGTCCGATAAATTAGATATCCAATATCTAATATTTATAATGAGACAATAAGCTTGATTCATTCCATCGTCAATCCTAATGCGCGACTCGGTAGGTCCGTCTCGATCGGCAATGGGAGGAACCAAAGAGTAGTAGCACCACCTAGCACATGCGGTGGCCTACATACTCGACCGAGAACGAATGATTGGGATCATTCAAGAACCATTCTGTCGTGAATACCAAGAACGTATAAACCCTTCTTTCAAATGTCCCGATCAAGTTATAGGGTCACGGTCGGTCAAACCCTATACGTACTTGACGCTATGCATGCGTTAATGCAAATCGAGATCATCGAGTCAGTAGTGTATCTAATACAATTGGCTCCAATGCTTTGGCAAAGACTTATGATCTCATCTCGCCAATAACCGCATAGGACATATAACCCGCTCACTAACGGGAGAAAGAATTCTATCTTGGTATTCGTAGGACTGCTACTTGCCCGTCAAGATGCACGTCGAGGTTGACCCCGCCTTCCGGTTACGGTGGTCGAACTACTCTAATGAAAATCTTGACGTCACAAGCACATCCCTACTAAATCCTCAAGTCGAAGGTTCACGAATACCTATCACAACCTTTCGATTCCGTCATTGATCGTCCCGAGTGAAATCCATGTGACGAATCGAGGGTGAGTCGGATCGAGTATACTAATCCAATTAGCATACCTATAACGTGTGCTCCCACTAACCATTAGTGTTCGACAGCACTCTCCATGTCAAAGAACACGTCATACAAGTCTTCACATAAACTTAACGCCTACCAAGTTTCATCGACTTGCGAACGATTAAGTATTTGAGCTATAACCTTTCCAAAGGCCGACCCCCTTATCCAATAAAGAGTGGAACGTTTTGCTCTCAAATACACGGACTAGTTTCTATATGTTTATTTACGAGTTAGGAATGCCAAGAACTACCAAGAATAAAGAAATATTCATTTGCCTTATATAAATGGTTTACATAATTACAAGTACAATGCCCTCACTCAACAACCTCTGAGTGGCATTCGAGGGCATACTCCTAACAATCTCCCACTTGCACTCAATGCCACACACTATGGTATCTAATACCCATTTTCTCCAGATGACGCTCCAAGCTAGTCGAGAAAGTGGCTTGGTCGATGGATCGGCGACGTTGTCGGCCGAGTCTACTCAGGCGGACAATGTATCCCTTGCGAACAAATTCTCTTACGAGATGATACTTCCTCTCAATATGTTTGGTGTTGTGAAACCTCGGCTCCTTGGCTGCGCTACTGACTCCGTCGTTGTCGCAGATCTGTTGAACAGTAGCTCGGCACATGGTATCACTTGAAGTTCTCCCGAAACTTCTTAATCCGTAACCCTTCCTTGGAAGCCTCCGAGGCCGCTTGATACTCACCTGACAGTGGAATCGCAGTCGCGCTTTGCTTGGCACTACGCCAAGACACTGCTCCTCCATTAAGAGTAAATATGTAGCCGTAGTGGACATCGAGTCGTCCTTCGGTCCTTGGAAGTCCGAATCGGTGAATCCCACCACATCCAAATCTCCACCGCCATACATAAGAACCATATCTCTAGTTCTTCTCAAGTACTTGAGAACGTTCTTCTGAGCATCCAATGTTCCCTACAGGTTTGCACGAAACCTACTCACCACGCTTACAGCATGCGCGATGTCAGGTCTTGTACACAACATAGCATACATAAGGCTACCCACGGCCGAAGCATATGGTATATTACTCATTTCCTTGCGTTGTTCCTCACTTTGAAGACACATCTTCAAGGTGAGTTTTATTCCATGTTGCATCGGTAGGAACCCTCTTTTAGAATCATCCATCTTAAATCGCTTTAAGATCTTATCTATATAGAGGGCTTGGGAAAGGCCTATTGTTCTCTTCGCTCTATCCCGGTAGAGTCGAATACCAAGAATATAGGTAGCTTCTCCCAAGTCTTTCATGGAGAAATTACTCGAAAGCCAAACTTTCACAGAACTAAGCATTCCCACATCATTTCCTATTAGTAGAATGTCATCTACATATAGTACTAAGAATGCGATCTTGCTCCCACTAACCTTCTTGTATACACAAGGTTCCTCTTCATTTTGCACGAAGTCAAACTCTTTGACCGCCTCGTCAAAACGAAGGTTCCAACTACGCGACGCTTGCTTCACCATAAATGGAACGTGAAGCTTGCACACTTTCTGAATATCGACTTCGGACACAAAGCCTTTAGGCTGCTCCATATAGATTTCCTCCTCGAGGAATCCATTAAGGAAAGCCGTCTTTACGTCCATTTGCCATATCTCATAATCGTGGTAGGCAGCTATAGCAAGCATCATGCGAATAGACTTGATCATGGCTACGGGCGAGAAGGTATCGTGGTAATCGATCCCTTCCTTTTGGGTATAACCCTTTGCCACAAGCCTGGCCTTATAGGCGTCAACCTTGCCATCACCATCGGTCTTTCTCTTGTAGATCCACTTATTCTCAATGGGCACTATGCCCTTGGGGCGGTCTACTAGAGTCCAGACCTGATTTACATGCATCAAGTCTATCTTAGCTTCCATAGCTTCACGCCATTTCGCGGAGTCTACATCCACCATCGCTTGGTCATAGGTTGTTGGGTCGGTCTCTTGGCTATCACTTGGAACCTCATGGAGACCCAGCTCCTCCAAGTGCACAAGCCCATACCTCTCAGGTAAATGAGACACCCTACTAGACCTACGAGGTGGTTGTACCAGTGTTTCAGAAGGTTCATTTCCAGTTTCTTGCACAGGTGTCTCCTGAGGAGTTTCATTATATTCTTCTAAAGAAATACTTCTACCTGCTCCGCCTTCCTGAATGAACTCATCTTCCAGGAAGTGTGCTTGTAAAGCAACAATGATCCTTCGATCTTCGGGCATGTAGAATAGATATCCCATCGTCCCGCAGAATCCAATGAAACGTCCCTTCGCAGACCTAGCTTCCAACTTTTCCACCTTAGTCTTCTTGACATAGGCGGGACATCCCCAAATCCTAATATGATTAAGACTTGGTTTCTGCCTCCCACATCTCATGTGGAGTTTTAGGAACGGATTTGGAAGGACATCTGTTCAAGATATACGCGATCGAGTGCATACCCCACAGTAAATCGGCAAGTCAAGATAGCCCGGCATGGAACGGACCATGTTCAACAGGGTCCGGTTCCTTCTTTCGACACACCATTTAACCGAGGAGTACTGGAGGTGTTAGTTGTGAAACTATTCCATGTTCCTTAAGGAACTCGTCAAACTCCGTACTCATATACTCGCCACCTCGGTCCGACCAAGTGCTTTGATATGATTACCGGTTTGTTTCTCGACTAGGGCCTTGAATTCCTGGAATTTCTCAAAGGCCTCGGATTTATGTTTCATTAAGTATACATAACCATACCTAGTATGATCATCTGTAAACGTAATGAAATATTGATATCCGTCACGTGCTGCTTCCAAAGCACCACATACGTCGGTATGGATTAATCCCAGTTTATCAGCGGCTCTTTCAAATGTCCCTGTGAAGGGGGACTTAGTCATTTTGCCTTTAAGGCAAGATTCACAAGTAGGAAAGGGATCCGATCCCAATGGACCCATAAGTCCATCTTTTTCCATCTTGTAAACCTTGGTCTGACCAACATGACCAAGTCTAAGATGCCATTTCAAAACTTGATTGGTTTCATCCCTACCACGTTTTCTAGTCATAGTATTCACAACTACTTTGTTGCTGAGATTTAGATGATATAATCCATTCAACAATGTAGCAGTACCCACTAGTTGATTTCTAAAATAAATTTTGCAGGAACCATCACCAATGAAAAATGAAAAGCCTTTTCGGTCCATGACCGGAATGGATACAATGTTTTTGTGCCCCTTGGGCAAAACAAGTACATCTTCTAAAGTCAAAACAAAGCCGGATTCTAAACCCAAAAGAAGTGATCCTATGTCGGTCGCCTCGACACTATGCCCGCTTCCGACTGTGATCATAACTTCTCCAGCTCCAAGCTTCCTACTTTGTTCCAGATCCTGATTCACGGTACAAATATGAGAACTAGCACGAATCTAGTATCCGGGAAGTAGAAAATACAGAGCGAACAATTTGTTTCCAAAACTAAAAGTTCTCAGACGAAGTGCCATGAAGAATCGGACAGTCTCTAGCCCAAAGGGCCCACTCACCGCACTTGAGACAAGCATCCTTTTTCTTCTTGTTCTTCGGAACCATCGGGGCCTTGCCCTTATCCTTAAGGTCCTTAACTTGTGGTCCAGTTTGCTTCTTGGTCTTTTTCTTCTTGTTCTTAGACCTTCGAGGTCCAGAAGAGATCACAAGAGCAGACTCCTTCATCCGCGGAGTCTTTATCTGAGACTGAGCGGTCACAAGTTTGTTCATTAGCCCAGCTAAATTACATGCAATCTCATTGCAGTTGAAGTTCATAACAAACTGTGAGAAGGAATCAGGGAGAGACTGCAGGATAAGGTCGGTTTGGAGAGAAGTATCCATTTTGAAATCAAGAGCCTCCAATCTCTCGATCATGGATATCATTTTGAGGACGTGTTCCCCAACTTTCTCACCTTCCTTCATCCTTGCACCGAGCTTGCTTGGATATCTCATATCTAGCGATTCTTTGTGCTCACCATAAAGTTCGGTTAAGTGAGATAGAATCGCCTAGCGAAGTCATTTTCTCATGAGCTCTCTGAAGCTCATTAGACATAGAAGCCATCATGTATGCACGGACTTTTACGTCATCCTTAACCCACTTTTCGTGGTTTTCAATCTCTTCTGATTGGCTCGGGTCCGCAGAGGAGGTGCCTGAATCTCCGTCTCCAAGACATATCCCCGGGCCTCAATACTGAGGACAATCATCAGAAATCGGAGCCAATCCACAAAGTTAGGACCCAGGAAGGTGATCTTTTCGAATGCGAGTGGATTCATTGTCATATTGAGTTATGTCTCGCATTAAGTATAGCAGATTAATTAGTGACTTGTTATATTATGTTCTGAGTATAGAATTAAGGTCTTTTCTATTCTTGTTACCCAGCTCCCACTATTTTTATCGGAATAACACACTCCCATGTGAAATCCGGAAGTATCGTCGCTCTACTTCATAGTGGTGATCGAGTTCTTTATAAATCTTAATAGAGGGCAACCGAACAGGTTTCTAGTCTATTAATTTTCATAAAGTGGTGTCCAACACCAACCCATCTAATGGATGATTCGATCTTCTTTTTCCCCTTGTTCACTCCCCTCAACCTATACGGTTTCTATGGTTCGTGAACAAGTTAAGTTTATACCATCGACGCAAATCAGTTTCACAATTGAATCTTATCCGGCAACCTATCAGGTTTCTAGGGATAAAATTTGCTCCAACCGAAGGCATCCAATGCGCTCCCGGTAATTTATCCGTCCTCCCCGAATGACTACCCCGATAACTCGGAAGCATAGCACATCCGGTTTGGATTTCAATTTCCCGAAAACTCGATGGAGGGAAGGAAAAACTTGAAACCTTATAAACTTAATAATTTGTCGTGGGAGAATTTTCGCAATTAACGTTACACTTTGCACATTAATCATATTAGCGCGTTTGTGGTATTCATACAATATGAAAAAAAAACATTCACAACCTAGTTGCTACCAACATGTGGTTCATGGACCGTTCCTAGAAAACGAAAACTCCGTAATCTAATTACAAGTCTTCGTCTTGAATCTTCGTCTTCTCGAAATGGATCTTCCTCCGGTCTTCGTCATTACATATAAATTTTACATTGAAAATTGCATCCTAGATACAAATATTTCTAGTAAAATAAATAGGCTCAAAACGGCCTTTACAACCCAATCGAATAAAACGAACGATTCAAAAACTAAGTCCACGAACCACATCACCATTCAAAAATAATGCATCCAACACATTAAATAAATGGCATTCATAATGAATCTGAATATTGATCCAATCAATATAAAACAATCCATCCAAAATGAATTAATCGATTAATTCAAACAAATCAATTTTAACTTGTTAGGACGAAAATATTTCATTAAATTAATTCCCCTAAGAATATAATTACCATAATTAAATCTTAGTCAAATTAAATCCAATTTAATTTGTGGGAAATTAATTATCGAACGAAATATAAAAACGAGTCGGAAAACACGACCGGCCAAACCCGGACATCGCCAAAGAAGCCGCCGAGCGGCCGCACTGGTGCCGATCACGGCCGCAATCCCCGCCGACCAGACCCTTGCTGCCGCTGCATCGGTCCATACAGTGCATCATGAGGCAAGGCTCTGGCGGCTCCAAGCCGGTCCGTTACGTTTTCGGCTCGTTTTTCGCCCCGATTCCAAAAATAATATTTTTCTAATCTTTATATTACTCATTTAAATCAGTTTCTCAAAAGAAAAATAGATTTATATTGTAACATAAAATCATGAAAAATTAATTTTTAGATGAACAATAGAAATTAACGATTAATACGATTATGATTCCAAATCATACACCATCTAACCAAGCATTCCAAATGCTAATATCGTATATACGATCGCAAGACCTACGCTCCGATACCACTGTTGGGATTCGGTGCCTAAATCGAAGGCCCAGCGGAAGCGGTAAACGAAAATTAATTCGATCCAAATCCCTCCGAGGATCGATCGAGCTACGTATATACGAATATATAAACGAAAAGCAAGAGTCGTAAGAAACTAACCCTCGAAGTCCGTTGATTAAATGGAAACCTTCTCTTGAGCTATTCCCCAAGCTTTAGTTTGATCTCTACGAGTTCAATCCGCTCCGAGCCCTTGAACGATCCAACGCCGAAAACACCGCGTCTCTACTTGCCACGCATGGAAAAACGAGCGGAACAACAACACTTGATTAACCTCTAAGGTTACGGCTAGAATCAAGTGATGAAGCTTTTATTATTACACTCTAAGTATATAATATATCTCTCTCAATATATCTTGAATTTTCTCCAAGAAAACTCAAGAACAAAAATGGAAAAAGAAGATGAAGACTTAAAAAAAAAAATTCTCTCTCACTCTCCAAGACTCACGGTGGCACTTGTAGTTGTGAGTGAGGTGAGTCTTATTTATCTTCTTATTCAACTCCCCAAGATATCTCCCTTTAGACAATATCACCTAATATCATATTTAATATGATATTGTCCCCTTAGTGGCCATATGTCATCCACCTAACAAGGAGAAGACCAAGACCAAGGGAGGGGTTAGGTATGGGGTGGCCTTCTAGAAGGAGCCGGACGAGTTCGGTTCGTTTCGGACTCCGTGAGTCCAAACAGATAAACTCCGATTCCGTTCCGATGTATTTATATCAATTAATTAATCGATTAATTAATCATATCAAATACATTATAACATAATTAATTTCTCCAAGAAATAATTATATTCATGAATTAAATTTAATCACCCAAGAATATATTTAATTCATTAGGCCGTAAATTAATTTATCCAATAAATCAATTTAGACATCCAATGTCCAATAAATTAGATATCAATATCTAATATTTATAATGAGACAATAAGCTTGATTCATTCCATCGTCAATCCTAATGCGCGACTCGGTAGGTCCGTCTCGGTCGAATGGGAGGAACCAAAGAGTAGTAGCACCACCTAGCACATGCGGTGGCCTACACTGCTTCGACCGAGAACGAATGATTGGGATCATTCAAGAACCATTCTGTCGTGAATACCAAGAACGTATAAACCCTTCTTTCAAATGTCCCGATCAAGTTATAGGGTCACGGTCGACCAAACCCTATCTCATTGACGCTATGCATGCGTTAATGCAAATCGAGATCATCGAGTGTAGTGTATCTAATACAATCGGCTCCAATGCTTTGGCCAAAGACTTATGATCTCATCTCGCCAATAACCGCATAGGACATATAACCCGCTCACTAACGGAGAAAGAATTCTATCTTGGTATTCGTAGGACTGCTACTTGCCGTCAAGATGCACGTCGAGGTTGACCCCCGCCTTCCGGTTTACGTGGTCGAACTACTCTAATGAAAATCTTGACGTCACAAGCACATCCCTACTAAATCCTCAAGTCGAAGGTTCACGAATACCTATCACAACCTTTCGATTCCGTCATTGATCGTCCGGAGTGAAATCCATGTGACGAATCGAGGGTGAGTCGTTCGAGTATACTAATCCAATTAGCATACCTATAACGTGTGCTCCCACTAACCATTAGTGTTCGAGGCACTCTCCATGTCAAAGAACACGTCATACAAGTCTTCACATAAACTTAACGCCTACCAAGTTTCATCGACTTGCGAACGATTAAGTATTTGAGCTATAACCTTTCCAAAGGCCGACCCTTATCCAATAAAGAGTGGAACGTTTTGCTCTCAAATACACGGACTAGTTTCTATATGTTTATTTACGAGTTAGGAATGCCAGTAACTACCAGTAAATAAAGAAACATTCATTTGCCTTATATAAATGGTTTACATAATTACAAGTACAATGCCCTCACTCAACAACCTCTGAGTGGCATTCGAGGGCATACTCCTAACAAATGTATTCGTTATAAATTGAAGAAGTTGCTGTTTGATGAGATGTTGGCGTCTGACTCTTGATAGGCGGCTTCTGAAAGTTTGAATTAAAACAGATCGCATTTAATGCTTCAGACATGCTTTCTGTCTTCGCATTAAATGCTCTTCAGAGCATTCAGACTTGTCTCTCTCCAGGTGCATTAAATGTTGTCCTATCAGCAATAAATGCTACTTTAACTGTGAATACTTTATGAATAAACAATATTTATCTCACAACGGTTTAAAGCATAATAATATACAGTTCGGTTGGATGTGTTTTACTTTTCCTAAGTAAAACACCTTCAGCCTGCATGTTGTATCCAACGTATTTTGTTTTTTGCTGTATGAGGATGGCTCTATAGGATAGACTGTTGGACGATCTGTTTGCTGTATGTTGGGGCTGTATGACGAGTTCTAACAGCTTCCATGAGGAATGTTTATCCCAACAATTACAATCTTCTTTGTGACTACTTATTGTATGTTTGGTAATTATCAAAACAGGAATATTTATCCCAATAATTTCCCCATTTTTGATAATGCCAAAACCCTTCTCTAGATGATTTCATCTGGATATAGAGAGGCAGTCATCGAGTATTCTGTCCGAATGATTTGATCTACAATACTTAGTCTAGAAAGTGAACTGCTCGCAGGCAAGTTCTAAAATGAAGAATCCAACATTATTGTGTACTAAAACTTAAACTTATGATTGGTGCGTAGACAAAATGTTACATTATGATCTAGGTTGAATACAATTTAACCTATGAACTGTTCGCAGACAAGTTCTTACAGCTTAAGACTTAACAAGTTTTGTACTTGTTCGAATATTGTAACAGCTTCATAAATAGACAGTAAAACAGTAAGCTTAGATTACGAGCTGTAATATTTCAACAGAAATAGAATTTTATTGATAATAATCAGGAAAATTACAATACTTGAAAGAAAGAAAAAAAACATAGTGCGATGATAAGCCTATAGAAGAAAAAATACCGTAAAAATACAGATAGGTTAACTCCTGTACTGTGAATGCCTCCAAGGTATTTTGTTAGGATCATGCTAGGTTCCCTTACACCAATTGACTAGAGAGTCACTGCCTCAATCCTGATATGTGCCTCTTCCTTCAGGAGATTGATCGTAGGTAAGTATCCAGTCTTCAGGGTGAGTGATCTGATCACCTTTTTGATGCCTTGACTTCATATGTATTTGCAATGGGAGCTTTCCATCTGCTAACAGCCTCGAGAACTCATTTGTGGCATCCTGCAGCATTTTGAATTTGTTGAACAGGGGAGATTCCCAAATGAGTGTACAGAAGTATCTCATCTGTTGGTTTTTCTTCCAGTTCTTCAGTTCACCGGCTGAAGGCTATCGGTCTGTGGGTAGCAAAATCTCAGAAGGCTTTCGCACGTTGTTCTTACAGGGGATGTTGGCATCTTGGAACTCTGGTTGAGAACCAGATACCCTGTATCCTCTTGTAGGCGCGGCTAAATGGCCTATCGCAACAGCGACACTTTATTCTAGAGCAGCATCAATCTCTCTTTCTCTTTCCATCATCCATTGCCGCCCGGCCTCTCTGGCTTCTTCCCCCTTGTTGGCATCATCAAGATCTGTGACCTTAGTATGAATCTCTTATAGGATCTTCATAATTGCATCCTGTTTGGTCTCCAGACTTGAGATTTTATCAACTAGAGTACCGAGCACCAGAGACATGTCATATATCTTATGATCATGGTCTGCCAACCTAGTTCCGGTCTCCTTAAGGGCAGCAACCATCTTCGCCAAGGCAATACTGAGCTTTTCATGTTCTTGCTGAAGGATTCTCTCCTGATGCACTTTCAGCTGATTAAGCGCTTGCCACAATGCATTAGGCATTAGGAGGAACGCATTCTCGATGTTGGTGATTTCATTTTTCAGACCAGAGAGCTCCTCCTGGGCAGTTTCTCGCATCTAATCAAGTTCTTTACCGATGTCATAAAGTGCCTTCACGGCATCCTGTAGGAACACGATCTGTCGGCCGATTGCATGGAGTTGCTCGATGTGGGCTTCGGTGTAACACCCCCAAGACATTCAGGGAATATTACAGCGCCGTGGACCCCACACTGTGAAATTCACCAGGCTAACATACCAACAAGACATTCGACGACGACAAACTATTATTAATAAAACGACAATTCAAATGAAAGACTACAAACCGACAATTAAAATCTGACATCAAATCCATTTCCCAAAACGGGAACACAACATTAACAATTTCAAACAGGAAGTACTCGAGTACTTAAACCAACTTTATAATACATAAATCTCAAAATCAGACATCAATAGTAACCGACCGACATGACATCGAAAAATCAAATACTGGACAATATCATGCTTGCCCATCATCCTCATACGTCCCGAGTGCTCGTTTATCCCCACGATCAATACCTGAAATACAAAAAGTATTTCCCCCATTTAAGGGGTTAGCGACAACTGCTAGTGCAAGTACAATCCATTTGAACTACATTCTAATCAGATGAATATATGCGCCAAAAGTCATTTTAGAAAACATTTTATATTCCGGAATATTTACAATGTACACACAAAACACATTATCTCCAACAAATCATAATTCAAAGTTAACCGTTGGCACGAGACTCACGGCCACCGTACCCCGCAGAGCCCCGTCGGACATCCCTGGGTGGCTAACCACAGTTCGTGATACGCACACACACGGCAATACGTATCCCTAGAGGTCCCGTCAGACCGTCCCTAGGTGAACATACACATATCTCCCCTCAACAACCACATATAGCCATAATTCAAATACTAGAACATGTAAACAAATGTAAAGTACTTGCCTTTGAGACATTCTTCGAAGAATCGGAAGTGAAAAATGACTACGGATGATCCGAATGGAAAACGACGGTTCCTAAACGAAGAATTAGCATAACTAAGTCCCAACGGACATCAATAATCGAAAGGAATACTCCCAAAACCCCGATTAAAATTAACGACAAAAGACGTTCAATCAATACGGGTGAGGGTTTACGCAAAATCTCCCCGTATTGATAATTCGCGGATTAAAATCAAGGAAACTGGATTTGGAATCATTCAATAATCACACGGTGAAGAATATCGTAATATAGATGAACAATTCGGAACTAAACCCTAAAATCCCGAAATCCCCCAAAACGTCAAAATTAGGGTTCCTGAGGAATTACCTTTAATCCGGCTGATGAAAGGTGATTATGTTGATTATGATATGATAGCACGACTCTACGGTGATGGAATATGAAGAGAACTCCGATCAGGACCGATGGAAATCGCCTCTGAGGTCGCACGTCGAAGAAACGAAGGGAAAAGAATGAAATCGCTGCTCAAAATCGCCTACTGGCTTATATAATTGTGAAGTTAGCGCACGCTAATCGCCATATGTAGCGTCGCTAACGGGCCGCGATACCAGCCGCTATCGCCACCATTCGTTAGCGTCGCTAACAATAAGGGTTAGCGACGCTAATCGCTTCTTCGATAGCGCACGTAAGGCAACAAAGGTAGCGCGCTACCTACATGCAGCTTCGATCGCTGATGTCATATCGCCAGAAGTCTGCCGAGGGTACGATACACGATACACACGACGAAACCGAATCCGAAACATGAACACGAAGCATACAAGGCGACGGAGCTAAGCGCTGAAAGAAAATACAATTCCGACCACCAAGGGTCCGTAATGCGACAACGAAACGAGATTCCTAAACTATTAGAAATTACAAAAATGGCCCAAGTGCCCGAAAATCACGAAACGACGTCGGATTTACGAACCGAAAGTCTCCACATGACCAACTCAACCATACGAACTTGCACAAACCAAGAAACAACTAAACGAGCGAGTTTTACAAGAATCGAACGTTCATACGGCAAAACATGTCATAAAATGAAATTACGTGAAAACATCATCAAAACTCATCCAAATGGAAAAACTCCAAGAACAAAATAGATTCGAAATGTCGAAATGGTTAGAAGCGAGTCGATAAAAATAGACATGCACCAAAAATGGAAACTGCTAAAAATAGAAAAATTACGGATATTACATTCTCCCCCTCTAAAATAAAGTTTCGTCCCGAAACTTAAGAATCAAAAAGCTCGGGGTATCTCGAATGCATATCCTCCTCTAGCTCCCACGTCGCTTCTTCTACTCCGTGCCTCGACCATTGCACCTTAACCAAAGGAATGGTTTTGTGCCTTAACTGTTTGTCACGACGCTCCAAAATTCTGACGGGCCTCTCTTCAAACGTAACATCCTTCTCGATCTCCACGTCCCCAAAGTCGATAATGTGGGACGGGTCCGGAACGTACTTCCTCAACTGGGAAACGTGAAATACGCTATGTACATGACTCAGCGACGGAGGTAAAGCCAAACGGTACGCTAACTCACCGACTCTCTCCAATACCTCGAAAGGTCCAATAAATCTCGGGCTAAGTTTCCCCTTCTTCCCAAAACGGAAGACTCCCTTCGTCGGAGACACTCTCAACAGAACATGATCCCCCACCTCAAACTCCAAAGGTCTACGCCTAACATCCGCGTAAGACTTTTGTCGACTCTGGGCAGCCAACATCCTCTTTCTAATCAATTCGATTTTCTCCCTCGTCTCCAACACAAGATCCGGCTCGGTGCCAACCAAATCGGACGGCTCATCCCAACATATCGGTGATCGGCAACGTCGGCCATAAAGTGCCTCATATGGTGCCATCTTAATCGACGCGTGCCAGCTATTATTATAAGTAAACTCAATCAAGGCCAAATGATCCTCCCAGTTACTACTCCAGTCTAACGCACACGCGCGCAACAAAATCCTCGAACGTCTGGATGGTACGTTCGGACTGCCCATCGGTCTGGGGATGGAACGAAGTGCTCAAACGTAACTGTGTCCCCAATGCCTTATGTACCGCCTGCCAAAAGTGCGATACAAACCGGCCATCTCTATCTGAAATAATGGTCCTCGGCGTACCATGAAGCCTCACTATCTGTGCAATAAAAATACGAGCCAACTTTTCTGGACCCCAAGTATCCTTGACGCCCAGAAAATGTGCCGACTTAGTCAGTCGGTCTACAATCACCCACACCATATTCATACCAGTCTTCGTTCTCGGTAAACTCGTGACAAAATCCATAGAGATGTCCTCCCACTTCCATTCCGAACGGAAGTGGTTTCAATAATCCTACCGGCGCTGATGCTCAATCTTGACTTGTCGACAAGTCAAACACTTAGCTACAAACCGAACTACCTCCTTCTTCATATCGCTCCACCGTAAATTCTTCCTCAAATCTTTATACATCTTACTCGAGCCGGATGGATCGAGTATGGTGACGCATGAGCCTCTCGCATAATGTTCTCGTCTCGGTTCAAGTCGTTCGAACACACAACCGACCTCGGAATCTCAACACTCCGTCCTCATGAATAACAAATCCCGGGGCTTTCCCCTTCTCTACACTCTCCCGAAGCTGAATAAACATCGGGTCCTCCAACTGTCCCGATTTAATGTCCTCGACCAGAGACGAAGAAATCTCAAGAGTACGCAACTGCCCGGAACTCTCTGGCAGTACAATCTCAATGCTCAGCTTCATAAAATCACGCTGAAGTCCTGACTGGGCCGTAAGCAACTCAAGCGCTCGAAGCGATACTGATTTCCGGCTCAAGGCGTCTGCTACCACATTAGCCTTGCCCGGATGATAAAGGATCTCGAGATCGTAATCCTTAATCAATTCCAACCACCTCCTCTGCCTCATATTAAGCTCCTTCTGCGTGAAGATGTACTTCAGGCTCTTGTGATCGGTGAAAATCTAACACGACGAGCCATACAAGTAATGACGCCAGATTTTCAACGCAAACACAACTGCGGCCAACTCAATTTCGTGCGTATGGTAATTCACTTCATACGGTTTCAACTGACGGGAAGCATAGGCAATCTTCCTACCTTTCTGCATAAGTACGCATCCGAGCCCTTGGCCCGAAGCATCACTATAAACGGAAAAACCATCATTACCACTCGGTAAAGCCAACTCGGGAGCGGTCGTCAACCGCTTATTCAACTCCTCAAAACTATTCTGCCTCTCATCGGTCCACACAAACTTCTCTCGACTTCGTAACAATCGAGTCGGCGGTCGAGCGAGTTTAGAGAACCCTCGACGAATCTACGATAATACCCGGCTAATCCCGAATCGGACCTCCTTCACGTTCTTGGCGGCGCCCAACCCAACACCGCTCTACCTTATGTGGGTCCACACGAACACCTCGGCCGAGATCACATGACCGAGAAACATAACCTCCCGTAACCAAAACTCGCACTTTGAGAACTTCGCAAAAAGATGCCGAGTTCTCAAAATATCTAACACAATATGCAAATGACGGACGTGCTCCTCCTCGCTCCTCGAGTAAATCGGGATGTCGTCGATAAAACGACTACACACTTATCGAGGTACTCGATAAAGACTTTGTTCATAAGCCGCATGAACACGGTGAGTGCGTTAGTTAGCCCAAAAGGCATAACCACAAACTCGTAGTGACCGTATCTCGTCCGAAAGGCCGTCTTCTAATATCGGTATCCTTCACTGAGCCGATAATACCCCGATCTTAAATCAATCTTCAAAACACGGTCGCTCCTTGCAATCGATCAAACAAGTCATCAATCCTGGAGTGGATATTTGTTTTTGATGGTCACTTTGTTTAACTCTCGGTAGTCGATACACAAACGAAGTGACCCATCCTTCTTCTTTACGAATAGACCGGTGCGCCCAAGGCGAAGCGCTCGGTCGAATATATCCCATGTCTAGCAACTCTCCCAATCAAGCTTTCTTCAACTCAAGCATATCGGCGGGCGCCATACGGTATGGCGTCTTAGAGATAGGTGCCGCACCCGGCTCTAAATCGACGGTAAACTCAACCTCTCGGCCCGGCGGCAAACCCGCAACTCATCCGAAAACGTCAGATACTCACATACTACCGGAATAGACGAGAGCTCGACTCCCCTTCTTCCGATCTCAAAGCGTAACACCAATAGACCGTGCAACCTCCCCAAGAAGCCTCACCGCCTCAAAGCGCTGACGGTAATCTCGACTACCCCGCTTACGCCCACAAAAGAATGCTCGGTACCATCGTAGGCTAACATCGTGATCCTCATTCTATAATTCATGATCGCCCATGACGGTCCACCCAATCTTCACCGAATCAAATCCTCATCTCTAATATCTACCGCAATCAGATTAGAAGGCCAATCCCTCCCCGCGATACTCACAGAAAAATCTCTAATCTCACGGTCCCCCACGATGCTATCCCCACTAGGAAGTTTAACAACAAAAGGCTCACAAGCAACAAGGCAATCAACATGCATTTACGCACACAATCCATAGATATAAAAGAATGCGTAGCACCAGAATCGAACAATACGGAAACAGGATGGTCAAGGATGTGGACGGTACCTGTAGCCACCGTCGCGTCGGGATCTCCGGCTCGCCTCATCTCATACACACGGGGCGAAACAGACCCCGCACTAGAAGCTCCCCCTCTAGAAGGCTGACCACGACCTCGACCTCTACCAAAACTCTGCTGCGGCTGAGGAACTGTCGGTGCCTGATTCACACTCGGCTCTCCTGCAGCTGGAGCAGATATCTGAGTAACTGGAGCCCGAGCTGCATCCGTACAAAACTTAGCACGGTGACCCATACGACCACAAGCAAGACACTGAATCGGAGGCCTATCACACTCACTCATCATGTGGCCCGGACGACTGCAGTTGAAGCATGTAGGACCACGAACGGAACCAGCAGAGCGCACCTAGAACCGTTCCTCGACCAACCGATGGCGATCGACTCCCAAGACTCGCGAACTGTGACCGAGCCTTCGGATACCCTCCTGACTTGCCTCCCGAACACTGACCGGAGGTCTTCTGCTTCTTTCCTTCAGTGCCGTCTTTGTCGCAAAACGACATCTCGTAAGCCATCGCTTTATTCGATAATCTTTCAAAGTCGTGCACCCTGCACTGCACATGTAGTGGCGCACCCTCGGCTTCATCCGCATATCAAAGTGGCGGATCTTATCTAGCTCATCTCGGACTTGGTTTCTCACGTAGTGCAGCTGTTGATTGTAGTCCTTGATAGCTTGAGAAATAGGAACATCTTGGGGCTTAGCCTCAAAGAAGGCTCGGATCCTCCCCTCTTTCACTGGCCACGATGCACTTCGTCTTCCATTAGATCCCTAACTCGCCACGTAGCTGCCCGGTCACGCGGTTTCACCGCTTGCCACCACGTCGCTGCCTCCTTGGCGAGGAAGTACTGAGCAATGGGTACTTTCCTCTCCTCGGGGCAATTAGCAGCCTCAAACACTTTCTCCATCTCGAACAGCCAATTCTCCCAACCAGAAGGGTCGGAAGCACCATCAAACTGCGGAGGACGCATACGAATCACGTCCTGAAGTAGCTTATCATTGCCGGACCCAGTAGGCGGGACCGGGTTGGCATTAGCATGGCCGACCAGAACGGCCTGAGTCAGTAGCGTCATCTGGTTCGCTACCTGCTGTAAAATGTTGGCCACTCCAACATTCTCATGAGCATTACCGGAGCTAGCAGACTGGTCCTGCTGACCTCCGGAACTAGGGGGAACACTGTTCGACAAGGAAGGCATCGCCGAATCAGTTCCCGAGTGATCGGACATGGCCGCCCCACCGGCTGCGCCACGTCCCCTACCGCGTCCGCGACCGCGTCCGCGTCCTCTACCAGCAGGAATTCTGAAGAAGCAACGGGTAAGTACAATTCAAACGCAAAACGCAAAAGATACTAAGACAGGAATAGAACAGAACGGTGAAACGAGTCAAGTTAGGAAAACTTACGAGCACCGGCGTACTGAGATGATGGCATAGCAGTGATACTGTCCCAAAAACGACACTTAACTAGACCCAAATGACCGACAGCCTAGGTATCCATAACCTAAGCTCTGATACCATATTCTGTAACACCCCCAAGACGTTCAGGGAATATTACAGCGCCGTGGACCCCACACTGTGGAATTCACCAGGCTAACATACCAACAAGACATTCGACGACGACAAACTATTATTAATAAAACGACAATTCAAATGAAAGACTACAAACCGACAATTAAAATCTGACATCAAATCCTTTTCCCAAAACGGGAACACAACATTAACAATTTCAAACAGGAAGTACTCGAGTACTTAAACCAACTTTATAATACATAAATCTCAAAATCAGACATCAATAGTAACCGACCGACATGACATCGAAAAATCAAATACTGGACAATATCATGCTTGCCCATCATCCTCATACGTCCCGAGTGCTCGTTTATCCCCACGATCAATACGAAATACAAAAAGTATTTCCCCCATTTAAGGGGTTAGCGACAACTGCTAGTGCAAGTACAATCCATTTGAACTACATTCTAATCAGATGAATATATGCGCCAAAAGTCATTTTAGAAAACATTTTATATTCCGGAATATTTACAATGTACACACAAAACACATTATCTCCAACAAATCATAATTCAAAGTTAACCGTTGGCACGAGACTCACGGCCACCGTACCCCGCAGAGCCCCGTCGGACATCCCTGGGTGGCTAACCACAGTTCGTGATACGCACACACACGGCAATACGTATCCCTAGAGGTCCCGTCGGACCGTCCCTAGGTGAACATACACATATCTCCCCACAACAACCACATATAGCCATAATTCAAATACTAGAACATGTAAACAAATGTAAAGTACTTGCCTTTGAGACATTCTTCGAAGAATCGGAAGTGAAAAATGACTACGGATGATCCGAATGGAAAACGACGGTTCCTAAACGAAGAATTAGCATAACTCAGTCCCAACGGACATCAATAATCGAAAGGAATACTCCAAAAACCCCAATTACAATTAGCGACAAAAGACGTTCAATCAATACGGGTGAGGGTTTACGCAAAATCTCCCCGTATTGATAATTCGCGGATTAAAATCAAGGAAACTGGATTTGGAATCATTCAATAATCACAATCGGTGAAGAATATCGTAATATAGATGAACAATTCGGAACTAAACCCTAAAATCCCGAAATCCCCCAAAACGTCAAAATTAGGGTTCCTGAGGAATTACCTTTAATCCGGCTGATGAAAGGTGATTATGTTGATTATGATATGATAGCACGACTCTACGGTGATGGAATATGAAGAGAACTCCGATCAGGACCGATGGAAATCGCCTCTGAGGTCGCACGTCGAAGAAACGAAGGGAAAAGAATGAAATCACGCTTCAAAATCGCTACGGGCTTATATAATTGTGAAGTTAGCGCACGCTAACTGCCATATGTAGCGTGCGCTAACGGGGCCGCGACAGTCCAGTGGCTACTGCCACCATTCGTTAGCATACGCTAACAATAAGGGTTAGCGTACGCTAACTGTTCTTCGATAGCGCACGTAAGGCAACAAAGGTAGCGCGCGCTACCTACACAAGATTCGATCACTGATGTCATATCGCCGATGAAGTCATTGCCGAGGGTACGATACACGATACACACGACGAAACCAGAATCCAGAAACATGAACACGAAGCATACAAGACGACGGAGCTAAGCGCTGAAAGAAAAATACAATTCCGACCACTGAAGGGTCCGTAATGCGACAACGAAAACGAGATTCCCTAAACTATTAGGAAATTACAAAAATGGCCCAAGTGCCCGAAAATCACGAAACGACGTCGGATTTACGAACCGAAAGTCTCCACATGACCAACTCAACCATACGAACTTGCACAAACCAAGAAACAACGGAAACGAACGAGTTTTACAAGAATCGAACGTTCATACGGCAAAACATGTCATAAAATGAAATTACATGAAAACATCATCAAAACTCATCCAAATGGAAAAACTCCAAGAACAAAATAGATTCGAAATGTCGAAATGGTTACAAGCGAGTCGATAAAAATAGACATACACCAAAAATGGAAACTGCTAAAAATGGAAAAATTACGGATATTACATTCGGTGCGTGGGGAGCCAAGGTGCGCTATTTTGGAATCTTGAGGCTCATTGAGTTGACGGAGAACCACATTATGACAAGGGCCTTGTGGTCTGTTGTCAGGCAAGAATCCATCATCAGAATCTGATTTTGAGTAAGCAGAGGTGGGAGATGCAGGAGCATCTTGAGCGGGCTCTTCGACAGCAGGTGCTTCGGAAGATTGTGTGGCTTCTTCAGTCTCGGGGACATGAGGGACTGATTCCTCCTGTTCGGATTGTTCTTCTGTAGTCAGAGGTATAGGAGGGACTGAATCTTCTGGCTGACTCTCAACTTCCGCCTGGTCTGGAAGAGGGACTTATTCCTCTTGGAAGATGGCTCGGGTGGTGTCTTCTTGAGGGACAGGCTGGGCTGCCTGTTCAGGGGATGCTCGCTCTTCAGCGGTAACAGGAAGGACTGATTCCTCTTACGATTGATCATTGCTAGCTTCCTGTTGCGGGGGAGGGGGCTGATTCCGGTCAGATGTCCCCTGAACCTGTTGGATTTGGTGATTAGCCATATCTCTTTCCCTTACCTCTTCACGGCTTATATGCAGACCTGCCTATAGGGCATCATCGTCCGGGTCAGAGTGCTGGCTGAGTGAGGGAGCTTTATCATCGAACTGTGATTTCCCTTTCAGTTTCGCCTGTTCTTTTGCCTTGTAAAAATCTGAAATAAGCTCATGGCAAAAGTGATCCTCCCAGCTGATCAAGTGCTCGACTGTCTGGGTGTCCGTGATCTCCAAAATAAATAGCTCTTCATCCTTCCATGCAGTCCAGTTGTACAGAAGTTCTTTTTGTGGCACGACGGATGAACATTTTGGGCATCCGCTTCTCCAGTAAACAGCCTCCAGTAGGCCGTTAGAAACTCCGTCGACCCAAAAGTCTCGAGGTCTTCCATTATCAGGCCATCAAATGGTAGCCTGTAAAAATTTTCTAGCAACTCTCTGTTCATAGTGACCTGAATCCCTTGAACATTAGCAGAGATTTCAGACATGTCACCTCCTTTCTTCTTATACACGTAGATAATAGATGCATCCAGGGAGAACTCTTCCATGATTTGTTCATCATACACCTCAGTATGACGACTTGCAAGGTGGTACAGCCCTTGCTGTTTCACACGGGAAATGAGCACTTCCATTCCAGAAAAGTCTTCACCTTCCAGGGTGATTCTTTCCATGATAACTGACCTGGCGAAGATACGCCGTCGATGATTATCTCATTTTTCTTCATGGAAAGGGAGAATGTTTGGGAAGTCGACATAGTTGCAGAGAAAAGATTTGAAGAAAAACTAAAGATTATTGCAGAGAATGCAGAAAGTACAGCGAAGAATGTACGCTATTTTTGCTTGAGACTCATTTAATTGCAGAAAGTGTAAAGAGTCTAAGAGAGCAAGATACAGTCCTTTTATAATGTGTAGGGACGATTAGGGTTACATACAGTGAACAGTCAGATTTAAGGGATGGGAACTGTCCTTTTAAAATGAACGCATAGGATGGAGTCAGAGTAACTGGTACGTCTTATCCATCTATTTTTAAAATGATAACCGGTCCCACTTCTGAGAGCTCGTCTCCATTATTGCACTAAACGATGATTTTGAAATTATTGAAATCGCGTTATTTGAGGTATGAAGTCCATTAAGGCATTAGAGAATAAAATGTTTGAAATGTAAAACAGGGCACGTGGACTTAAAAATGTTTTCTGTATGAACAGAATAGTGATATAATATTAATTGATGTTCTTTAATGTATGTGTTGTATCCGCGAAAATACAGCGTTAGCCCTTAAAAGGTGCATACAGGTTTTCAATTCTTACACCAATATCTGGATTAATACTGTATTCATGGGTCGTACTGTATTCCCCCTTAATTAATGCACACGTCAGCTGTAGGAAGGTTTCATGCCTTCTTTGTCCTACAATGTTGTCTGACTGATTCTGAGTGTACAGTTAATTAATTTGGATACTGTAATCTTGGGTCTTATAACATTCCCCCTCAATTGATGAGTAAAAGCGTAAAAAGTTACATGAAGTCAGGTTGTAGCATTCCCAATTCTTGACGAAGCATGCTAAATCTGGTTGTGCTGAGAGGTTTTGTAAAGATGTCGGCCAACCGAATATCTGTATGAATCTTATTGATCCGAACATCCTTATTCTCAATGTGATTCCTGATGAAGTGATGCTTTATATCAATATGCTTAGTTCGCAAGTGCAATACAGGATTGTGCGTTATTGCAATTGCACCATGCTATCGCACATGATTGGCATCTCTCTGGCACTTATTCCATAATCTTGTAACTGTTGTGGCATCCAGGGAATCTGCCTACAGCAACTTCCAGCGGCATAATATTCCGACTCAGTTGTAGAAAGCGAGTTGGCCAATTGTTTCTTACTGAACCATGACACAAGTCTTGGTCCAAGAGAATGACAAGTACCGCTTGTGCTCTTCCTATCCAACTCACATCCTCCGAGATCTAAGTCGTTGTAGCCAACCAAATCGAATACTCCTTCCTTAGGATACCACAATCCTACATCAACTATTCCTTTTATGTACTTAAGGATTCATTTGGCTATCGTGAAGTGTGACTCCTTAGGTGCTACTTGTTACCGAGCATACACTCCTACAGCAAACTGGATATCGGGCTTGCTAGCCATTAGGTATAGGAGTGAGCCAACAAGCTTCCTGTAGAGTGATTGATCAACTGGCTTTCCAGCTTTGCCAGCACTAATTTGCACTGAAGTGCTCATGGGGATTGACGAGGATTTGGAGTTGTTCATCCCAAACTTGTTGAGTAGCTCCTTGCTGTACTTCTCCTGGTTGATAAAGATTCCTGTAGGCAATTGCTCCACCTCATAGGCTGTTTTGTTGTGATGCTTGTTGATAATACAGCGATTTTGTGTATAGCATGCTATATTTGTTGCTTCGCCCCAGAACCGCTGCGGCAACTTGCTTGCGGCGATCATGGTTCTTGTGGCTTCTTTGAGCGTCCTATTCTTTCGCTCGGCAACACCATTTTGTTGAGGAGTCCGGGCTGCTGAGTATTCGTGATGCATTCCATGGTTCGAACAGTATTGCTCTATAAAGTAATTTGTGAATTCAGTACCTCTGTCGGAACAAATGGACACGATACTCAACCCTTTCTCATTCTGAAGCGTTCTAAGGTGCTCTGGCAACTTTGTTGAGGTTTCTTTCTTTTTGCTTAGAAAGATTGTCCAAGCATAACTGGAGTAATCATCAACAACAACCAGATAATATTTCTTACCTCCCAAACTTACAGGGTCTACAGGGCCGTAGAGATCCATGTGTAGCATTTACAGAACCCTGTGAGTCGACTGGTATGATTTGGTTTTCAGGGAGGTTTTTGACTTTTTTGCCTTTCTGACAGGGTCTGCAGATGCTGTCTTTATGGAACGACACATTGGGCAAACCTCTAACCATTCCCTCTCTTGCGAGTTTGTTGATTGTCTTGAAGTTGATGTGTGACATCCTTTTGTGCAATAGCCAGCTTTGATCTGCAGTGCCTTTGGCAACAAAACAAGGAATAGTGGAGCCCATAGGCTTCCAGTCAGCAATATACATATTACCGGACCTACTTCCGGTGAGAACAATTTCTTTGGTCAAGATGTTCTTCACTCTACAGTGATCTATATAGAATTTCACCAAGAACTGTTTGTCACAGAACTGGCTGATACTAAGTAGATTGTACTGTAGGCCTTCAACATATGCTACGTCGGTGACTTTAAACTTTCCTACAAGAAGGGTTCCTTTCCCTCTTGTTCTTCCTTTGGACTTATCACCGAAGCGCACCTTTGGACCGCGACCTTCTACATAGTCTGACAGCTTGCTGATATCTCCTGTCATGTGCCGAGAACATCCACTGTCAAAGTACCATATGTCCTTCTCCTTGATATCCTGTAAGCACAGAATTTAAGTAGATTTAGGTTCCATTTGATTTTTGGGTCCATGGATGTTAGTGCCTTTGGGTACCCATATTTGTCTAACAGCAATTGGTTTACTGTAGATTACTTTTGGTCTAGTTTTGCGATGTCTACGTGGGGCAGGCACGTAGTCGTTGTAACCTTGATTATTATGCATGTAAAATCTAGGGTTATTATTATTCCAGTAAGATTGTCGTCTAGGAGGTGGAGCCTTTTTCTGCAACCTTATAGCTCGACTTCTGGTAACACCCCAAATCCACTCAGGGATATTACATGTTGTAGAACCTTTCCTCAAGGATCTACCAGGCTGGTAACAACATCAAACATCTAAACAATGCCTTTAAGGCTAAAATAACTCAGTATACCGATTTGGTCTTTCAATAGAAACATACAACTCAATCTCAATACATGCCCACACAGGGGTCAAATACAAAATACTCCCATACAACGGTGAAAATATTGCAGCGGAAATAACGTACAACTGAACCAATACAACAACGTATGGGTCCTCATGTGATTAGTATCGATCATATTTCATCATCCTTCAATCCGACCCTGCGCCATGCTCCCCAAAACCTGAATGCAATACAGATATCCACCCCTCGATTACTCTGGGGTTAGCAAAATTCCAATATTTTGCTAGTGCAAGTACAAGGTGCAAATATGTTGTGGGAAAATCCCTCACAATATGCCGCAAGTGCACAGTGTCAACAAGTAATAAAGTGATAAGTAAAGTATCGTTCCCTCGAGGACTGATTTCACTAAGTACCAAAATATAGTCAACTCGCAATTTTATTTGAAGAACAATTATATGGAATTTATACCTAAACTAATAGCCAAAAATAAATAATAGTACTACTAATAATAATAATACTAATAAGGGTGTAGGATTATGATTTTCACCTCAAACAATCAGGAATGATATTTATTCAATTCAATTCACTTTTATTCAATTGATTGTAAGCCAGGAATTCCTAAATTATTGTAAAGCCTTTCCCAAGGTCGATAGAAAATACTACGAATTATTAACTCGATATATCCCTATTCGAATTAGATAATTAATAGCTAAACAGTTCAAGAATTCCCACAATAAAAAGGCTTCACAATTCCATGAGTATATCCCTATCTCACGAAAATTATGATTCGTCTCACAAGAACTATGCCTAAATTTCATCTCCCGAATCCATAAAGACATTCAAAACAAATTAACTGTTGGCCAGACAATTAAAAAGCATTAAGAACAGTAAGAAGAATCCAATTCAATAGAATAACGAGTTAATCGAAATAATAATAAATAATCAAACCGTCATGAAATCGGCTACAATCAAAATCCTACTCGAATAGATCTAGAAACTAAGATGCAGAAAAACTAAGAAAACCCGTAGGGAATCCGTGGTCTTGTCGTTGCCCACAAATCTCCTCCTTATGTTCTTCGCCCTAGCTATCGATCTTCCTCCTTAGATGATGATTCCCCAATTTCTTCAGCCCTTCAATGCTTATTTATAGAAATCTTAAGCCTCCAAAACGTGTCCGTATGATTAGGTCGAGAACAGGCTCCAAAACGGCACAGAAACGCAGAATATTCAGCAAAATCGCCCGGTGGGCCGCGGCTCACTTAATCTGTGCCGCGGCTCACACCTTCAGCGCCCCATGCCTGGGCGCCTTTTTTTCCTCCTAGGCCACGGCTCACTTAGGCTGTGCCGCGGCTCCCGATCTGATGTGCTCGGCGCTCAGGTTGTCTTCGTGTCTGCGGCCCACTTGGTTTGTGCCGCGGCTCATGACCAAAAGCTATTTATTTTCGCCCGTTTTTCATCGTTTTGGCTTCCAGACTCCGATTTCCTGCAAAACATATAAGAATAGTGCATTAAAAGCTCATTTATGCTGATTTAGGCTCAAGATGGATATAAAATAATGATAAATAAGCGCATAAAAATACACCTAACAAATACCCCCAAACTTGAGCCTTTTGCTTGTCCTCAAGCAAAAATTATCAATTTTAAACAAAATGTATCGTAAATAATCATGCAAGTCCATAGTGCTCAACTTAATCAATACTACCCTGAAAATCTCAAAGAATAATACAAGTATCGTAATAGCGAGTCGCATCCAGGACACTGATTCCACTAAGTAACCAATTTCAGTCCTAATCAATCGTTTATGAAGAAAATCCAGCTCAAAGATTAACAAGCGTGAATTTAACCGACCGTCAATATGAAGGGTTAGATTAAACAAGCCAATTCGCCCAGTCCCACAGTCTAGTGGCAAAATTCAAGAGTTTCATTATCAAAATTACTCCTAGGACAGCATTCCCTTATGTATGATCAATAATATGATTCGAGTTAACCACTAGGTTTTGGCTCTCGGGATATTTCATCGGGATGATCCTAGGGTGGATTTCCATTCTCATGTATCAGGGAACCGTTTGACGTAAAAGACACTCATGGGGCACATGGATGCTTCTAGTTACTAAGCCCCCTTCTACAGCGGAGAAAAAACTCGAATAACAATTCCCGCATGTCAAGGTTGCTGTTTTACGCGAGAGTAAACAACGGGTCACGGGAATACCCCCAGTTACTAGGCTTCCCAGCATCGGTAATGCGATATTTCTAAATTATTAATCTATTCAGGGTCGTCGTTTTACGCGAGAGTAAACAACGGGTCACGTGAATACCCCCGGTTACTAGATTTCCCATCATAGAACAACTAATAACTCGACTTTTGGAAAAACTGTCCGACTCTAAACTCAATCCAAGTGCCAACAAGACTCATATTACTGGACGACTAGCTACGCGAAAAGTTTAACCAAACGTATAAACGGTGATTTGAAAACACGTATGTCTCCTTTCTTATCTGCTAAAATTTATAAAAAAACGACAAAATTTCGGGCCTAATTGAATACTCAACAGAAGCAGATATCGCTGACTGCAAATCGACTAAAACTCAACCATTTCTTCCAAGAGGAATCAGTATCTTAACATCAGTTTTACACACGGAAGCACGAGAAATTCACGATTTTGAACAAAACCATCAACAGCATGCAAGGACAATAAAGAAATTGCAATTTATAACCAAGAAAAATTGAAAAAATTATCGCATGCTTCAATTTATTCCACTACACCTAACATCATCAATAATACAACTCACGTGAAAATAAAAGAGATAAGGAAAAGTGAAACTTATTCCAAACGTCTTCCTGAACACCAGCACATGTCTGAATGGAAACGTCGGTCAATCCATACTTCAAATAACGCTCAGCATCATGAGGGACCCCCAAACTTAGTCTCTAGTCATGAGATAACAATAGACCTTAAATCAAGAAAGACTAGAATATGAAGAATAATAACTCATTTGGGGTTAAAATATTAGAGAGATAAGGGCCAACAAGAATACGAATCCAAAAGAAATAACAAAACAAAGAAAAAAAAATTAATAACTAAAAATCAAATAAAAACAACTAACTAGAAAGCAAGTAAAAATGATGGGTTGTCTCCCATCAAGCGCTCTATTTTACGTCTTGAGCACGACGTGGCAAAAAGAGTTTAACGTGGCTTTTTTCTAAGGAGATTGCCAAATGCCCCCTTCTTGCAATCTATAAGCCTCTTATTCCATAGGGGAGGCTTTGGTTCATGCCCGGTTGCCACAAATAATGAGTAAGAATAATTATGAGGACAACCAAAAAATGATGAAAGAATATAATAATGATAAGGCATGAAAAAATAAGCAGAGTTCGAATGGGTAAATAATAAAGACTTATCATGAACAACCTCATTAGAACTCATGATATCAGCCTCAACAGAATCAAAAGTAATAGGGTCAATCTCTCCCATTATGGATTTAGGAAAGATTATGCGCGGCACCGTTAATAAAATTTTTGGCACAAAAGTGTTCACCTTATTAGTCGAAGTTTGATGACAATTTAATGAAATTTCTTTGGAAACATCATCAATGGTAACTTCTTCTACAGGCTCATCACACTTTATGTAATTATCGGGTGCTGGGGGATCGACCCTAAAACTTAGCATGTCTTTCTTCTCAACCCCCCCTCAACTTCACTACTAAATATATGAGCTGGAAAATAACCATTGTGAATCTCAAGACCACGACTTGCACATTCTCGCTCAAAAGGGTACTATCAGGATTTTTGAGAACGTCTACACATTGTTCAAGCATGGTCTTTTGTTTTGGGGAGAAATTTGTTGATTTATTTGGCAAATTATTAAGAACATCGAAATTTATGAAATGCCAAGGGCCACGATACTCATAGGAAAACATAATGAAGAAAATAAAAATATAAAGACTAAAGAAAAAAAACTTCAAATTAAAATTAGAGTCGCTTGGTATTGATATTAGCGAAAAATCAGTCCCCGGCAACGGCGCCAAAAACTTGTTGTGGGAAAATCCCTCACAATATGCCGCAAGTGCACGGTGTCAACAAGTAATAAAGTGATAAGTAAAGTATCGTTCCCTCGAGGACTGATTTCACTAAGTACCAAAATATAGTCAACTCATAATTTTATTTGAAGAACAATTATATGGAATTTATACCTAAACTAATAGCCAAAAATAAATAATAGTACTACTAATAATAATAATACTAATAAGGGTGTAGGATTGTGATTTTCACCTCAAACAATCAGGAATGATATTTATTCAATTAGATTCACTTTTATTCAATTGATTGTAAGCCAGGAATTCCTAAATTATTGTAAAGACTTTCCCAAGGTCGATAGAAAATACTACGAATTATTAACTCGATATATCCCTATTCGAATTAGATAATTAATAGCTAAAACAGTTCAAGAATTCCCACAATAAAAAGGCTTCACAATTCCATGAGTATATCCCTATCTCACGAAAATTATGATTCGTCTCACAAGAACTATGCCTAAATTTCATCTCCCGAATCCATAAAGACATTCAAAACAAATTAAGCTGTGGCAGGACAATTAAAAAGCATTAAGAACAGTAAGAAGAATCCAATTCAATAGAATAACGAGTAAATCGAAATAATAATAAATAATCAAACCATCATGAAATCGGCTACAATCAAAATCCTACTCGAATAGATCTAGAAACTAATATGCAGAAAAATTAAGAAAAACCGTAGGGAATCCGTGGTCTTGTCGTTGCCCACAAATCTCCTCCTTATGTTCTTCGCCCTAGCTATCGATCTTTCTCCTTAGATGATGATTCCCCAATTTATTCAGCCCTTCAATGCTTATTTATAGCAATCTTAAGCCTCCAAAATGTGTCTGTATGATTAGGTCGAGAATAGGCTCCAAAACGGCACAGAAACGCAGAATATTCAGCAAAACCGCCCGGTGGGCTGCGGCTCACTTAATCTGTGCCGCGGCTCACACATTCAGCGCCCCATGCCTGGGCGCCTTTTTTTCCTCCTGGGCCGCGGCTCACTTAGGTTGTGCCGCGGCTCACAGTACAGTGTGCTCAGCGCTCGCTGGTTGTCTTCGTGTGCCTCGGCCCACTTGGTTTGTGCCGCGGCTCATGATCAAAAACTGCTGTTTTCACCCGTTTTTCATCGTTTTGGCTTCCGGACTCAGATTTCCTGCAAAACATATAAGAATAGTGCATTAAAAGCTCATTTATGCTGATTTAGGCTCAAGATGGATATAAAATAATGATAAATAAGCGCATAAAAATACGCCTAACAAAATACGAGCCATACAATTCAAGGTCCAAGAATAATAATATCCAGGAATCCTCAAAAATTCAAACATAACGAAAAATACTTCCCGAAGCAAGAGTTTGGGTAAGACATTCCAAAACCGAAAGATCACAACTCAGGGGAACCAATTTACAAGAAAAGTATGGACAAGGTACATGCCTCGATTAATCACAAACGCGGAGTGTCGACCGAAGTGAGGAGACCCGCACCGTCTACGAATCCGCCGACTCCGCCGAACGACAACCCGAGACAAAAAACTACAAAGGACAATAACAATAATGAAAATGAATCCCAAAGCCTCTTATTTGAAGGAACAAATGACAAGAGTTCAAGGGTTTCCCCCAAAATGGCCAAGAACACGAATCGACCGACCAAAACATGAAAATGAAATTCCAAACCGGAATATGGATATTCAATCCATAGGATTTGTTTAACAACAATCAATTCATCAAAATCGGATGGAAACGAGATCAAGAACAAAACTCCCCAAAAAGCCAACTCTAGGGATTCAAGAAAAATACCTTGATTCGGCGAAGAACAATGGATTAGATGATGTTATAATCACCTGAACAGTTCATAATTTCAGTTGTAAGCTTAGAATACATTGTAAGATTGTACCTGCGCGCCAATCATAAGTTTAAGTTGTAAAAATTCTTAGCTGTATCGAACTCGCCTGCGAGCAGTTCACTAATTAGACTAAGTTGCTGAAAGACAGACCTTTTGACAAAAGACCAAGAAATCTGCCAGAAGTCATCAAAGAAGATTATTTCATGAAGAAGGTTTTGGCATCATCAAGAAGACTTGAACGTTAGTCTTGGCAAATTGTCAAAAAGGGGGAAATTGTTGGGAAAACAAGAACCATATATCGAATCAGCCGGGATAATCAATCCCTGTATCGAATTGTGTTGATAAGAGGTTTTGACATATATGCCAATCCTCAATACAGTAAGGAAACTGTATCGAAGAGTTGAAGCATCAACCTGTATCGAAGACCTGTCTCGAATCCAGCATATAGTGGAACCTTTCAGTACAGCAAAGCAGTCTTATAAAGACCAAGTATGGAAACTGTCTCAAAACACCTATACAGTGATCTTCCATACAGCTCTCAATAGGACAAAGAATAAATCTTCAGAAGTCAAGTCTCGTTGAATAAGAAGTATTTAAATACTCAAGGATAAAGTATTTAAATACTGTCAGTCAACAGATCTTCAAATCCCGCTAAATCCGGATCGTGCTTTTCATCCCGTTGGAAAGGAATCTTGCTCAACGGATATATCTCAACGGATATATATTTCAGAGACTATATATATCTCATCAAGGCATTGAAGATCAGTTACACAAAACCGAAACCAATTGACTGAAATTATCAAAGCTATCAAAGTTATTATCAGAGCAAAACATATCTCCAAAGCTTATTGCAACTCAGATCTACGAGATATACAGTGCTCATCATCTTGAACAACACTCTATCAGCTAGAAGCTCATAAAGTCAAAGTTGTTGTTCATACTCTGTTCTATACTTTGAACAAACCCAGATCAGCCCTGTGTGGACTGAGGAAGACGAAACTTCAGAACTCTGTGTGAAGAAGTCAGTCAAGCTTTAGCTCAGACCAATCTGTGTGAACGGTTGAAGCTAAGATCTTTATATCAATCTGTGTGAACGATATATTGATTGTATACTATTATAATTACGTAGTTGTGTACGTAGTAATTATAATAAACATTTTACTCCTGTGTGGAGGACCAGTGGACGTAGAGGGGTTTACCTCGAACCACTTTAAATACTGTGTTATTTACCTTCAGTTTTTATTGTTTTAATTACTGTGATTATTTAAGTATACACTGCACACCGAGTTACTGTATCCACAGCAACTTACTGTATCTAAGACTTCCGCTACGCACTCAGATTTAAAATCAGTACAGCTTGTTGTTTAAACTACTTCCCAAGCTGTATCCAGTATACTTAGTGGCCAACACAACCCTGTGAAATATTATGCTCAAAAGAATCCTGTGGATACAAAAGCTTCAACGTCTCAACTGCTTTCTCTATGATTAACTCTCCTGTTATATTCACATGCTCTTGATGTTGGAGAAAGCATTCATAAACAACTTTCTCCATGTCCGAATACTTTGCTGCTTTGTGACGCTTGGAAGATCCATCTTTGTCAAAGTTAGCCGATAGGAACTCCGATGATCTCTTAAGAGTGTTTGATATTATTCCTTGACTAACTTTCAAATCGAAAGTTTTGTCAACCCACTGCACCAAATCTTGTTGAGTGCATCCTTGGTGATCTCTCTGATACTCGCATAATAGTTTTCGTTGTTGATTGGTCATCGTTGATTTTTTAACACCTTTTAGTTTAGAAGCCATAGTTGATGTGATTTTAAAATTTATCATTACACATTTTATAGTGATCAATCTAGATCTATCTACATTGAACTTGACAAGTTCATTAATGTGTGAATGTACATAGGAATTTTGAAGGTCCTTGTTTCTGTTTTATCAAATAGGTAAAGTGAACGGACATGGAAATTTTGAAGGTCGATGCATTAATTTGAGAGTTGCTCACGAATATAAGCCAACTCTTTAAATTAATAATTTATTAATTTATCGATATAATAATATCTCGCTAAATTAATAAAATATCCCGGTCCCAACATTATTAACTTATAGAGGTTTTACTGTACGCTGAAATCCTCAAAAACCACACTAGACATCTCCGTGTCCTTTCGGAGCAGAGACGCAACCTCGATCCCCAAATCTCTCAGCTACCGTCTTGCAATGCACGGCTCGATGACCCACCTGGCCACACTCGAAACAACTGACTAACGGTGAACGACAATTCTTCGCGGTATGGCCCGCTCGACTACAGTTATAACATGTCTTCATGCTGCTCATATTACTCACTATAGGGGTAGTACTCCTCTGATCACGCGATCGAGGAACCATCTTAGGACGACGAAATGAAGTCCCAACCTCAGGGGGGGCACTCCCCTGATTTCCTGAAAAGTTCCCAACGATTTTCTGTTTCTTCGAGTCAGACATACTCTCGGTCGATAATTTAGATAGTTCATAGGCTAACGCCTTATTCTGATAATATCTCAAGGAAGTACAAGTGAGACCTGCAATGTACTGACGAATCTCCAGCTTCATCCGCCTACTAAAATGACAGATCTTATCCTCCTCCGTCCTTACTTGATCCTGCATATAGTTGAGATGTTTGCTAAAATCAGTAATAGCTTGAGACAGTGGTACATCTTGCGGTTTCGCCGAAAAGAATTCATTGATCCTCTGATTCCTAATTGGTTCCGGACAAAACTCATCTCTCATGGATCTCTGGAACTCTGCCCACGTGACAACACGATCTCAAGGCTTAACAGCCTCCCACCAACTGGAGGCATCCTTGTCAAGAAGATACTGAGCGACTGGCAACTTACGCTCTTCTGGACAATCGACTAACTCTAACATCTTTTTCAACTGTAAAAGCCAACCATCCCAGCCTAATGCATCTGCAGCACCAGCGAAACGAGGGGAATTCATACGAACCACTTCTCGAAGCCACTGATTTGCACCAGTGTTCTGGGTCACATCTGTAATACGCTGAACTGCCTGAGTCAACTGAGTCATCTGTCTAGCTACCTGCTGTAAAATAATAGCAACACCGATACCGATCTCATCACCGACAACATGATCTCGACCACGCGTCCGGTCGCCACGACCACAACCTCTGCCCCTCGGCATACTGAATAAGCAACCACTCAGCACAACAGAATATCATAACATACAACACATACAACGATTACCATCGTAAAGCAACACACATGCAATGATCACAGCAATGACGGTATCGTTCGGCGATCTCAATGGCCCGAATGATAACCAGCACATAATTACAAAACATCATGAAACAATCACACATGTACACAATCGTACAAACCCAAACTCTAACAGCTCGCACAGGTGTGATAACATGCAGGTCACCACAAAGCAACAACACTCAATACCAACATCACACTTCTCACAGAGGGCTAACACAACAAATGTGTGGCGAATGACTCACCGCTCACACCACCCATTCAATCACAACTCGGAGGGCTAACACTCTGACGATAACGCTAACATCGTACACACTTTCCCAGACTGCAAATAGGAATGATAGGTTTTAAAAATGAAAACCACCCTTTTGAAAACAATTTGTAAACAACAGTTGATCTTGAGTATTACCTTTCAAAAAGTAGTACAAACATCATTATCGAGACCTTGGAAACCATCTTGCGTTTGATAAAAATGAGGACAATTTTCTTTTAGTGAAAAACTTTCAGAAATATTCAACCCTCGGGTCTAAGCAAAGCATTTCTAAATAACTGAAAATATCTCAAAATATTTTGGTCCTCAACTGGAATAATTTTGAATCATACTGTGGCGCCTTGAAGGTACCGCGAGAAAATAATTCGTTTTAAAAGTACGTTTCGAAATTTATTTTCTAAGATACTCAAGGTTTTTAAAAATCCAATAGGACAGAATGCCCAAAACTCACACGTATCGACATTCACTTATACATATCATAGTACATGCATCAATTCATTCAAAATCAAGACAATACATGTCTTCTGCCGGAAAACAAACAGTCAAAATATCACAGTCATAAGGACATAAATAACGACAACCCTCCACATATAACTGAAATATGAGAGTCACATAAACACATTTCACGAAACCAAGAATCTGCATAAAGATCCCATCATTTCAACGACTAATCATACAAGTGGCTCGTGCCACACGAGGCACAACACAAATAAGGGAGACTTACATCCACAGGTCGCACGAAGATGATGATCGTCCCATGATACTAATCACGACCAACAAACTCAGACGGCGCATCGCGACACGACTCAGTCAGACAAAATCCAACAAGACAAAACTCAACAGGCACAACTAACCCGACAGCCTAGGTTTCCACAACCTAAGCTCTGATACCATTTATGTAACACCCCCAATCCGCTCAGGGATATTACACGCCGTAGAACCTTTCCTCAAGGATCTACCAGGCTGGTAACAACATCGAACATCTCAACAATGCCTTTAAGGCTAAAATAACTCAGTAGACCGATTTGGCCTTTCAATAGAAACATACAACTCAATCTCAATACATGCCCATACAGGGGTCAAATACAAAATACTCCCATACAACGGGGAAATACTGCAGCGGAAATAACGTACAACTGAACCAATACAACAACGTACGGGTCCTCATGTGATTAGTATCGATCATCTTTCATCATCCTTTATGCCGACCCTGCGCCATGCTCTCCAAAACCTAAATGCAATACAGATATCCACCCCCCGATTACTCGGGGGTTAGCAAAATTCCACTATTTTGCTAGCGCAAGTACAAGGTGCAAATACGAGCCATACAATCCAAGTTCCAAGAATAATAATATCCAGGAATCCTCAAAGATTCAAACATAATGAAAAATACTTCCCAAAACAAGAGTTTGGGTAAAACATTCCAAAACCGAAAGATCACAAGTTAGGGGAAACAATTTACAAAAAAAAAATGGTTTAATATGCCATCGGGAGTTTTAATAGAAAATAATTTAGGATTATCGAATCCACTTTTTTCCAAAATCAACAGGGGTCACATCCCAAAGGTTTTGTTTTAACAAATAAAAACCAACAACAATTCACAGGGTCAAAACCCACGTCACGTGTCCTCGACGGACATACATCAACACCAACTCGTGAATCCAGGGTTCTACCATTGGATTCCCTCGAGGCCCCGTCGGACCCTCCCGAGGTGAGCAAAACACATTCACAAATCATATATCACACCGTGAACACATGACACGTCACATCGCACTCATACCACTGTGATCACTTGCCACGTCATCTCACGGTTGGATCAATCACTTGTTGTCTCCTGACTACATGATCACATGTCATGTGTCACCGTAGGTATCCTGAGGCTCTCACGGTTGGATCAATCTCTTGTTGCATCCTGGCCACATGATCGATAGCCATGTGTCACCGTAGACCCCAACCATAGCCACACATTTACACACATAGCACAATACAACAAAGACATCCAAACAATTTACCCGGAGGCATCAAACACTTAGCAAAAACACAACGTCAAACCACAACGCAACGCATTATCAAGCGCAACAATAATACCAAGCATATTCATAAGGTTCACATAGTCATTTATGAAACACACCATTCGCAAAATACATACGGGTTTAAAAAGGGGGGGGGCTTTAACGAGGCTAAACCAAATCTTTGAAAGTTCATCTCAACACAACAAAACGAACACATTTAGACGATCACCGGTCATCATATCCATAAAACTAGAAAAGTATGGACAAGGTACATGCCTCGATTAATGACAAACGCGGAGGGTCGACCGAAGTGAGGAGACCCGTACCGTCTATGAATCCGCCGACTCCGTCGAACGACAACCCGCGACAATAAACTACGAAAGACAATAACAACAATGAAAATGAATCCCAAACCCGCTGATTTGAAGGAACAAATGACAAGAGTTCAAGGGTTTCCCACAAAATGGCCAAGAACACGAATCGACCGACCAAAAAATGAAAACGAAATTCCAAACCGGAATATGGATATTCAATCCATAGGATTTATTTAACAACATCATTTAACAACAATCGATTCATCAAAATCGGATGGAAATGAGATCAAGAACAAAACTCCCCAAAAAGTCAACTCTAGGGATTCAAGAAAAATACCTTGATTCGGCGAAGAACAGTGGATTAGATGATGTTTCACCTAGGATGCTCCAAAACACCTTTGGATTGACCAAAATCGGCCAAGATCGCGATCCCTAGTCGCCCTTGGCTCAACCCCGCGGAAATGAGGATAAATGAGGTGGAAATGATGTATCACGGCTTTTATATACATTGGACAGCTTAGCGTGCGCTATTGACGCACACTGTTAGCGTGCGCTAACGGGACCTTCAGACCCAGTCCAGTACCCCCTGGACTGCTCTGAACTACCAGGTAGCGCGCGCTATCCTCACCCTAGCGTGCGCTACTACTGCACTCTAGCGCGCGCTATGATACTAAATAGCGTGCGCTGATGAACGTCTAAACCCAGTCCAGTAACCTATGGACTGTTTCTGCACCACCCGTTAGCGTGCGCTACCACACCTGTAGCGTGCGCTAACAACCGCACCATAGCGCGCGCTAGCCAATAAGTGTAGCGTGCGCTAACGACTCAGAAGGACAGCAACAGTGCTCTCAAAGCTGGTTACAACAATGGATTCCCCCTATCGGAATACCAAGTTCAAGATACGCACGGAAAGCTCCAGAATAAGATCATACTAAGAGCTTGAGCTACATCAAGCCCACATGCGACCATGAAAAGGGTCAAGACAACAATTACGAATGCAGATACCCACAACTTTGGGTAATATACAAAATGGCCTAAAATGCCCGAAAATCATGATACGTGATCGAATAACCAAACCGAAGTTCACGACATGTCTAACAAAGTTAAACGGACTTACGGGAAACTTGAAACAGCAATTTCGAACGAGATTCTCAAGAATCGAACTCAAATGCGGAAAAGCCGCTAAGAAGCACGAAACTCAATAAAACGACACCGAAACGAACTCGGATGTCAAAAAGTGTAGAATTAATCATTCTCGAAATGACGAAACGATCACAAGTGAGTCATCAAAACGGACTCTCGCCAAAAAAAAGAAAGTTACCGGAAATCGAAATGGCGGATATTACATATCCAATATCTAGGCGCATTGTACTATTGAAAGTACTACGATGCTTGCCTTTGATACTTAGATACAACCTTCTTTCTGAATGGTTGTTGGCGCTTCTGTTATGCTCGGGGAGCATGCTGTTGATCACGCCTTACAGGTTTGGAAGGCTGAGGTTTCTGCTGTCTGTGATATGAACCTGGTGGCGGAATCGCAACCTTCGCTGTACGAGGGGCAGCTATAGCCTTTGCAGGGCTTGGAATTTCTTCAGGTATATGAATGGGTTCCACACCCCTGACGAATACCGTACTCGAAATAGCTCAAATTAATCAAACAACCACTTTTTACTTTTTATTCTCCACCACACACCCACCATCAATACATTCTACCTTTTAATCTACACCACACACTATCAATAATTACAAACATAAATATTTTATCACATTCAATCATTCATATAAAATACGAGACAGGCAGAACCCGTGCTACGCACGGGCTGAGCATCTAATTGTTAATCGTGTATTCTTTATGTATATTGGCGAGTGTATATTTAAGCATTATTTAGTATGTTGTATGAAATGTTTTAACTTTGTTGTATAAAAAATTAAAAATGTTTGATGTTGTTTGTTACTAAGTTGTGATGGCTTTGTTTATTTTGATCTATTACTTATTTGTATGATAAAAAAAATGTCTTTGTTTCTTTTGGTCTATTACATAGCCTTATGATACACTTGGGCTGCCTCGGGGCCCTTGTGATACACACAAGCGATTGCCTCGACTGTATTATTATATATAACTTGTAAGTTTACTCACTCTGCTTCATAAATTATACATAATATATTGATATTCCAACTTCAGTAAACACATTTGAACGACGGGACCATCAACTTGATTTACAAAAATGATAATGGATTAATGGGACTATACGAATGATCTGACAACACATACTGCTATTTCCTTTAGCACATTAAACTTCTTGTTCACAATTTCGCATGTCCAAAACTTAAATGGCAATTCTATTGGAATGTAATTATCTTTAGCCCAAAACTGATAAGCCCAAAACATAAATGAAAATGAGTAATAAAATCTACTCTACCCTAAAACTTGTCACATATAACCCTATTTTTCATTTCATTAGCCTCCCTTATTCCTTCTCTGAAATGCAGTGACACAAACAACACCATGAACACAAATCCCTTTCCTTCTTTCGTCTTTAATCCAAACCACAAATAAAAATCCACGGAAATCACAACCCTCTGATTCTTGTTCTTCAAACACACGACTCTCTTATTCTTGATCTTGTTACGTTCTTCAAAACGGAGGCTTCAAAAGATCTTGTATAAGATGTAAGGTAGGTTGTTATTATGTTTTTTTTTCTTACCACGAAACAAAGATAGATAATAACATATTTGTTATAATTCTTTCTTTATTACTTTTGATATTAAAAAGATCTATGATGGGAACCGAGATCTTGCACTTTTTATTTCATGCTTTTTGTTTGATTTGTCGAAAGGAGATATGTTGAAGTTAGCGGTTTCACTTCTACTTTGATCTCTATTTTTTTCGATCGGCCATAAATCTTTTTATAAAAGGGGTAGTTTAACGGCGGCAAGTCACCACTACCGTCTTCTTGCTGGCGCTAGTTTTTTTTTTTTTTTTTTTGAAGTAATAGATCGATTTTATTTTTTTGCCGGGTTTTGTGTGTCAAAGTACGTATTTATACTACTCATTATATGTATATGGAAAGACTAATCGGTTTATATTCTTTTTGGTTATAAATGGAGGATGATTTATATTCTTTTTGGTTGTAAATGTATTCCACAAAGATTGTAACTTCATATTGATTGTATATTCTCCTGTATATAACCGGATAAACCTTTGCATACTGCGATTACTCGTGACAACTCTTTACATGCTCGCAATTAGAAATTTAACTCCAACACTACTCCACATTAAATCATGATTACTCCACAATTTTCTAACTCTAAAACCTCTATCATCATAATTACACATTTAATTTTAGGACTGAATCTTATAGTATTATAGATATTAATTTTACTCTAACTGTTGCATTTCAGCTTAGGCGGAAGGAGTAATTTATTTTAATATAGTTGCGGTTAGTTAAAAAGTGACCGTATATAATGACAGCAGAGTGAGCTCTAAACCCAATCTTCTTAGTTTCACACAGCCGCGCACACAAGTCACAACTTCTAAACCCCTCGAACCATCCACGCAGCGCCACCCGATTCAAAATGGACATGGCCGCTACCTTTCTCGGATTAGCGAAAACCCATTCTTTTCCACTTTCATCCCTAAACACAAATCTCCTCTTCTGCAGAAACGGGCCCAAGATTATAGCTCAAACGCGCAAATTACTGACCATCACAACCAATTCAAGAATTGCGTATTCATATAAACAGCCAAGAAAGTGTTTTTCCCGAAGGTTCGCAGTTTCTAGCGCCACCACATCGCCCTCGGAAACTGAAAATTGTGATGTTGTCACTAAAATCCCTCTCGATAATAGAATTCCGGCGACGATTATAACTGGTTTCCTGGGTTCCGGAAAGGTAATTTCACTTTTTTTTTTTTCAATTGTTAAAGTGTCGTGTTCGAGCTTCAGAAATGTTATGACTTTCTATGTTAAATGTCTTGTGTGCGTGTGTTAATTCTTATAGATGTAGTGGATTTTTTTCAGGTTGGTACGTATAAATTGTGTGTATGAGGTCTCTGAATTTGCGCAGATAATACCCCCCCCCCCCCCCCCCCCTAATATTTTTTCTACTGCAGATGATGTTACCCCGGCTGATTGATTAAGGACATAATTTTGTCGATAAATCTTTTCATCTTTTGTTTGTTTTTACCAATGGTTAATATTGATTTCTTTTCACTTTTTATTACCCTCTATAAAGGCAGGCACTGCATATTCATATATGTTATGACTAGCTGAATGGTGTTTTTCTTGATGTACCCTTCTCTTTGGTGCTTATAATTGCTTCGACAGACAACCTTATTAAACTACATCTTGACCGCTGATCATGGCAAACGCATTGCAGTTATTGAAAACGAGGTATTGTCATTCGTATTGCAAATCAAACCGGCGTCCTCATTTTCTTCTCAACTAATTATGTATGTTTTTTTTTGAAATAATAATTAATCCAACTATATTTTGTCTATTCCGCATTCTTGATTCGACAGTATGGTGAAGTCGACATTGATGGGTCTCTAGTTGCTGCAAAATCTGTTGGGACAGAGGACATTGTCATGCTCAACAATGGGTGTCTATGTTGCACGGTGAGGGGCGATCTTGTCCGCATGATTTCTGAACTTGTCAACCGGAAGAAAGGGAAATTCGATCATATCGTTATTGAGACAACAGGTAAAAGAATTTAATTTCCTAGTATGTGGTAGCAAATGCACCAGAAATCGGGTGTACTTGTCATTTCCTCCCTTATTTTGAGCGTATATTAGCAAGGTTCTAAGAACCGGACCGGTCGTCGAACCGGTGAAGATATAGGTTCACAGGTTTGACCACGGTCGAACCGGTGAAAATTGATTTATATTTTTTAAATATCGTATAATATTTTAAGTAAGAAATTAATATAAGATTTTGAGAAATCAATACTAATATAAGTAAAAATAATATACACGGCTACATTATTTGACAAATTAATGTGTACATGTGCGAAATATGTAAAATGGATTTTTAATTATGCTAAAGATATTTGATATTACATTTAAAAATAGTATATTTTTTAAATCTCACTGATTCAGACCTGTGTGTCCTTTTTTTTTGGCAAGTGGTTTTTTGGGGGAGAACCGAACCGGTGAGAAGACCAGCCCGTTTGGTCTATTTCTCAGAACTATGATAATAAGTCAATTGATGTAACTAATCCCTTTGCTGCCCCTTGTTCTTCTTCGTTTGTTTTTTCTTTTTTTTTTTTCTTTTCAGGATTAGCAAACCCAGCTCCGATTATTCAGACATTTTATGCTGAGGATCAGATTTTTAATCATGTTAAACTTGATGGAGTGGTTACACTTGTTGATGCTAAGCATGTTGGTTTACACATTGATGAGGTTAAGCCTAAAGGTACAGTCAATGAGGCAGTACAACAAATTGCTTATGCCGATCGCATTATAGTTAACAAGGTAAATGTCGAATTTACTATTCTCAATTCTAGTTTATATTTAATTTTATTTTATTTCTTTATATATTCTTTGAACGTGAGATTGCGACTACTCGCGTCGCGCTGCCTATCTATTCTGATTTCTCACATCTAGGATCTTAGAATCATGGTTATCACGGCGCCAAGGCGAGGCGAGGCGCTCGGCTACCGCCCGGACGCCTAGGCGCCTAGGCGCCCGCCTAGGCGACAATTAGGCGTTAAATAAAAAATATATTTAATAAATAATAATAATTAATATTTCACTATTAAAATTAATAAACAACATTATATTAAGTCCACATTTTATAATTAAAGCCATAAAATTCAACACAAATAAATAAAGGGTACGAAGTTCACATAAGTAGCAAATACAATAACATAAAACACAAGCTCTCATCTCTCAAATATCATCAAAAATCAAATCATTAGCATATCCTTCATTGCCCTCATTCTCACTATCATGAGCATTGGTAGTCTCTTGGCCATAATCATCATCAAGATCAACATCATCATCGGGAAAACCATCATCTTCTTCTCCATCTTCTTCATCACGTAATCTAGAATTAATACTAGTTCTACCACGCCGAGCATAAATTAGTACTTCACCACCACGCGAACCCCTGCTCTCATCAAATTGAGAGTCTAAATGAGATCTCCTAGAAAGATTACGGCCTTGGAGATTATTCGATGCACCTGTTGCTTCATCAACATGGCTCCATAAAAGATTATCGCCTGATGAACAACCTCATTGTCGACCCATTCATTATCCCATTGAAATCTTCTATGATCAATGGATTGAAACTAGCCCCTTCTTCACGACGCTTTTGGAATCGATTGGCAATCTTCCGATTATATTGAATATACACCAAATCATTGAGTCTTTGATGCTCAAGCCTATTTCTCTTTTTGGTGTGGATCTAAAAAAAAAAAAAATTAAAATTCAAAATTTATTTACTTATTAATGACATTTAGTACTTACAAATTCAAATGTGCTCCAATTTCGCCGCATCCTAAGACGAGCAACAAAGACAAATGATACGCTTTGCAAGTAATTGAAGCTCAATTGCATTTACACCGAAGGCATTCCACCAATCAACTAAAATGTAAAAAAAAAAATTGTTACTTCTCAACAAATATAATTTAGAAAGAGAGAACATACATTTTATAAGTTAAGTTGGATACTTACGAGGAGTCTTAGTCTTTTGTTGCTTGATTGCTAGTTGCTTCGAAACTCCTAGCATGTTCTAGTAATAATCAACTTGATTACTTATCTTGATTTGTAAAGCCTCATCCGTCACCATTTTTTCAAGCACGTCATTGAACATCCCTCGTTGCTTAGCCGCATAGGTTAGGTCATTTTGTTTGAGGTCAAAATATTTAGAAGGATTTAAGAACAAAGCCGCTCCATATAATTTGACCTCCATTTGAACTTCCCACCTCGTCTCAATAATTTCCATCACACTATCCAACAGTCTCGGCTTATTTGCAAATGACTCGAGATTGTTTTTTTGCATGATCCATGGCCACGGTAAGTTCGGGCATTGCGGTGTCTCATCGGCATCAACTATCCTCATCACAATAAGCAGTGGTGTGAAGCTCTTATACAATTTTCAACAACATTCCAAAATCGAGAAGAAAGCACAATGTCGCTCACTCTTTGCCCGCTCGTAGCCGCCAATTTGGACCTAGTCCAATCCTCACTAACAAAAAGCAATCGCAGTGCATCCTTGTGCTTGTACAAACTTTGCAAAGTAAGAAATGATGTGGCAAATCGGGTAGCTCCTGGCCTAACAAGGTCTCGCCCATTAGTCTTGTCTCTCATTGCTTCACAAATTCTTTTATGCCGATAGATGAATGTAGTAACGCGCCGCGCTCTTTCAATATTACTCTTGAACTCCGTCAACTTTCCGATATCCTCCAACATTAAGTCGATACAATGTGCCGTACATGGAGTCCAAAAAAGTGTTGGGATTCTACTCTCAAGTAGTCTGCCCGCTGCCTTGTAATTAGCACCATTGTCCGTCACAATTTGTACAACTTTATCGTGGCCAATTTCATCAATCTTTTTTTCAAGCAAATCGGCCAACATTCGCGCATCTTGGCATTGACTAGATGCATCGACAGAGCCCAAGAAAAATGTCCCAAGTGGACTATTCACAAGAAAGTTGATCAAATGCCGATTCCTTCTATCTGTCCAACCATCTGACATCAACGTGCATCCATATTCCTTCCAACCGTTTTCTTGCCTTTCTTTCAATTTTTCAGTCTCTTTTTTCGCCTTCTCAAGACAAGGGCCACGCAATTCATGAAAGCTTGGAGGCTTTAGTCCGGACCAAATTGACCAATTGACTCCACCATTATCTCGTAACCGAGAGTTTGCGGCATTAAATGGAATGCCACATTCATAGAAAAAATTGGCAATATGCATCTTCACTCTCTCTTTCTCCTCGGGACTCTTTGTGCATTGTTCAATTGTCGATTGAGTGGGCCCTTTACTATGTCTTTCTTCGATCACTTCCTCTGGTGATTTTCTTATCATTGTGACCACCGACTTGCTTTGTTTCACCATTCTTGGTTGTTCAAACATTTTTGATAATGATTGCTTTCTTTTTGAAGCTGTTCCAGAGCTAGGATGACTAGTAGAGTCCATTGATGATGGTATTGAACCAAGTTGAACCGAATCATCATCATGTGCATCATCATCTAATATGATAGGCTTGTTTCTCGCATTTCTCTGTAAGTATTCGTGCATCTCTCTTATAATAACCGGAGTCGTCTTCGGGCATGATTCGATATCTCCGAAACCTTTAGCCAAATGTTGTTTCAATCTCTTCACTCCGGAGAACATTTGCTTATGACAAAGCGAGCACTCAATCAAATCCTTGTTGCTCAAGTTGGGCCAAAAACCATATTTCCATCCCGGATCATTGGATCTTGCCTTACGTTTAGGATCTTTCGATGGATCGTAATTTGGCGTGTTCTCGGAATCTCCCATAATATATCTGCAAATTAAAAAAATAATAAAATTTTTTTAGCAAAACATTTTCAGCATTATATATATTTAAGAAAGAAAAGTTGCACTTTAAATACCTAAAAAAAAAACTGGGCAGTGGGCAGAGGAAAAAAGTTGCAGTTCACATAAAAATCCCATTTTTTAAACCAACAGTTGCACTCTCTTATTTGTAACGAATTGAGACAGCACACCAAAAATAAAACATCTTTGAATAACAGATTACTAGAATAACAATACTATTTGGGCTGGGCAGACAAGGAGAAACAAAAAACAACAAAAAAACTGGGCAGTGGGCAGAGGAGAAAAAAAAGAAACAGGAAAAGAAAAACCTACAATACGGGCAGTGGGCAGAGGAGGAGAAAGAAAAAACTAAGGAAAAGGGAAAAAAAAAAGCAAGAAAAAAAACTTACTTCAAAAAAGCAGAGGCGGCGGCGGCTGAGACACTGGGCGGCGGCGGCGAGGATGGCTGAGGCACTGGGCGGCGGCGGCGAGGATGGCTGAGGCACTGGGCGGCGGCGAGGAGGGCTGAGGCACTGGGCTTTGGCGAGAAGGGGGAGAGATGAGCAGCGGAGGCGCAGAGGAAAACAAACGGGAGTTGAGGGTTAAGTAGGTGTAGGGCTGGGCTTTATTTTTTAAAAAAAGAAGAAATAAAAGAAAGAAAACAAACGGGGGAGTCGTCGGGGAAGGTAGCACGAAGCTGGGCCTGGGCCCTCTATTATTTACTACTCTGGGCGACAAGGCGTCGCCTTTCTCGCCAAGGCGTCGCCTAGGCGACGCCGCGCTCGCCTAGCTCAAATCTAGGCGAGGCGATGGATTCAGGCGGCCTGGCCGGACCGCCTTGCCGCCTAGGCGTCGCCTAGGCGACGCCGTGATAACCATGCTTAGAATGCTGCCGCCAGTAAAGAGTGTGGATGGGAGACTTTTGCTGAAGGTTCTAAAACTCGCACTTGGCACTCGCTTGGCGAGGTGGGGAATGAGGAGTTTTCATTTACTCTCGGAAAAAATTGGATAGAGTATATTTTAATATAACTAAGATTCTAAATACTATAATATGATAAGAATATGATTAGTTACTAATAAAACATAATTAATTTAAAAAAAAAACTTAGTTTCTTCATCATCCAATTAAAATATATAAATATTCAAAATACAATAGACTATTTCTGTATTACAAACAAAAAAGGAAAAGATAAACTATATTTATATAACTAGGGGCACACAATTAATGCTCACACAGAAAATCGAGTTTGCATAGGTTAGAATCTGACCCGCATAGAAAAACCGCACAGAAAAAAACTGCAGTATGCGGCCCTAGGTTAGAAAAAATCGCATATGAAAAAAATAATAATCTGACTCGCCGAGTTCCCCGAGTTTTCCAATTTTTTCCGAGTGATGACTGATTTTTTCAGTGACCGTATTTTGCCCAATGAGTCGGGAAACTAGAGTCGGCAGGTCACCGAGGTGCCGAGTTTTGCGGAGTGTTGGAACACTGCTTATGCGGCCCTAGGATGGAAAAATCGCATAGGAAAAAAATAAAAATCCGACTCGCCGAGTTCCCCCGAGTTTTTCCAATTTCTGCGAGTGATGACCGATTTTTTCAGTGGCCATGTTGGAAACTCGAGTCGGCAGGTTGCCAAGGTGCCGAGTTTTGCGGAGTGTTGGAACACTGCTTTTGCTTAACCTGTGGCCTTTTAGCTTCGTACTGCATGAGCAATTTATGCATCATTCATTTTAGAGTTTGCTTTAACATTTTTTCTGCAGGAGATTTCACTCAAAAGACTAATAACATGACGTTTTGATCACAGACTGATCTTGTTCGTGAACCTGAGGTTGCTTCACTGGTCAAAAGAATAAGGGCAAGTTTCCTCAAAATTTATTTGCCATTTGACTATTTTATTATTCATCCTTTTTTTTTTCCAGAACCTATTTAACAATTTATATTATTAACTATTATTATTATTATCATTTTAATGCAGAGCATAAATCGTATGGCTGAACTAAAGCGAACACAATATGGAATAGTTGATTTGGATTATGTTCTCGGAATTGGAGGCTTTGACTTGGAAAGGTCTACTCTCATTTATCTCTTTATTATGAACCACATTTTCCTAAAGTACGAAAAAACAGAAAACTTTATTATTTTTAAAATAACTAAAATACTAAAAAAGAACTTAAAAGGAAACTGAAGATGAACTCTAAAAACTAAAAAAAATAATAAATCCTAGAAAACTGAAGAACACCAAGAAAATACCAGCAACAACAATATTTGAGCCTTAACTCAAGATGATTGGGGTCTGCTAATATGAATCATCCTTTGAAAATTGTCAACTACCAATTACATAAATAAAATAGAAAGGGAAAAAGAAAAGGAAAACATGATAAATAATCAATATATGAATAAAGTTATGAAAGTCATAAAAAGTGGAAAAACGTCTTTTTTAAATAGATTTAGAAGAAAAACACTAATAGCAATAAAAAATGAAATAAATATATGAAAATAGGAAGTGTAGAGAAAAATTAAATCGATTCAAGGACATAATTCAAATATTGAGAATACAACAACAACAACAACATCTAAGCCTTAGTCCCAAAATGATTTGGGGTCGGCTAACATGAATCAAACTTTGAAACCGTCAATAATCGTTACATAAATAACATAAAAGGAAAAAAGAGGGAAAAAGTAGAGAAAAAAGCAAATTAAAAAAGAGAATGAATGGAAAAAAAAGAAAAAAAAAAGAAAAAAGAAAAAAGATAACATTAAATAAAAGAAAATAGGAATTAAAAAAAAAAAATCAGATTCCATCCACCATCCGTATTCTTTCCCGCCACATTTGCCTCTCCATCGCCATACTTTCTCCAATTCCAAAAAACCGCATATCATTTTCAATCATCTTTATCCAAGTTTTCTTGGGTCTTCCTCTACTTTTCACAACATTACTTGCTCCCCAACTTTCTAGCCTCCTCACTGGGGCATCAATAGGTCTTCTTTTCACATGACCAAACCATCGTAATCGATTCTCCATCATCTTGTCTTCTATAGACGCAACTCTTACCTTCTCTCTGATCACCTCATTTCTGAGCCGATCCTTTTTTGTATGACCACACATCCATCATAGCATACGCATCTCTGCCACATTCATCTTTTGAACGTGACATCGCTTTCTGACCCAACACTCGGTGCCATATAACAAATAAGCAGCCTAATTTCCGTGCGGTAAAATTTACCCTTTAATCTATGAGGCATGCCGGATCACATAAAACCCCCGTGGCACTCTTCCACTTCAACCACCCCGCCTTTATTCTCATGAGTCACATCGCCATCTAGCTCTCCATCCTTTTGGATAATAGATCCAAGATACCGAAAGAAAGTGGATCCATGAACCACTTTCCCATCAAATGTGATCATCCCCGCCTCTATCATCAAGCGCTAAACCTACACTCCATATATTCGGTCTTACTGCTCACCCTAAAGCCTCGAGCTTCCAAAGTATCCTCCAAAGTTCCAATTCGTCAGACTCCAACCTTCGTTTCATCAATCAACACAATATCATCTGCGAACATCATACACCACGGAACGTCATTTTGAATTTCTCTTGTCAATTCGTCCATGACTATGGCAAAGAGAAAAGGACCAAGAGCAGATCCTTGATGCACCCCAATCGTAATAGGGAATTCTTCTGTCCTCCCAACATTAGTACGTACACTTGTACTAGCTCCCTCATACATGTCCTTTATAATGTCAATATATTTCCGCGATACACCCTTCTTTGCTAAGGCCCACCAAAGTACTTCTCTTGGTACTTTATCATATGCCTTCTCTAAATCAATAAAAACCATATGCAGATCTTTCTTTTTATCTCGATAATGTAAGATAAATTGCTTCCATGGTCGATCTTCCAGGCATAAATCCAAACTGATTTTCTGTTATCTTCACACATTTCCTGATCCTTTGTTCAATCACTCGTTCCCACAACTTCATGGTATGACTCATTAGTTTAATTCCGCGATAATTAGAACAATCTTGAACATCACCTTTGTTCTTATACAAAGGGACGAGAATACTTTTCCTCCATGCTGACGGCATCTTATTGCTTCTCCAAATCTTATTGAAAAGCATAGTTACCCATTCGATCCCTCTCTCCCCCAAACACCTCCAAACTTCAATAGGTATACCATCTGGTCCTTCTGCTTTCTTTGACCCCATCTTCTTCAATGCAATTGTCACTTCACCCTTTGGATTCTTCTCTTAAACTCTCGGTTAACCATACTTGAGGGGATGTTTAAATTCCCCATATCTTGTTCTTGATGGCCATTGAATAGGGTATCAAAGTATGACCTCCATCTCTCTTTTATCTCTTTATCTTGAACCAAAACTTTTTGGTCAAGATCTTTACACATTTAACTTTTCCAATATCTCGCGCCTTCTTCTCTCTCATTCGAGCAAGTTTATAGATATCTTTTTCCCCTTCTTTAGTATCTAATCTTGCATATAATTCTTGATTGACCTTTGATCGGGCATTTCGACCGCTTTTTAGCTTCGCTCGAGCTTTCTTGTAATTCTCATAATTCTCATCGCTCGAGCATTTACCCAAGACCTTATAACATTCACGTTTGGTCTTTATCGCTTGCTTAACTTCATCATTCCACCAAGATGTGTCCTTACTTGATGGTCTGTTTCCTTTAGATTCTCCTAGACTTCTTTTGCAACTTCCTTTATGTTGTGTTCCAACAAGTTCCACATCGAATCTATATCCATCTCCGTGCAATCGGACCAAATACCACTATCGCAATCTTAGCCACAAAAGTATGTCGACTCTCCTTGGAGATACCACCACATAATTCGAGCGTCAACTAGTGGACAACTCATTCTTAAGAGTCTCATAAATCGAAAGACAAGCACCACAACCCTATCTTTGTGTTGCAAGACTCTCACCGGTATTACCTTGCAATTAGTAAAACTTTTCCTCCAAACATTCCTTACTAAAAAGAAATCAATCTGACTTGCATTACCTCCATTTCTATATGTCACCAAATGAGAGTCCCTTTTCTCGAACCAAGTGTTCATAATACCCAAGTCATGAGCTAATGCGAAATCCAATATATCATTTCCTGCTTCATTCCTGTCCCGAAAACCAAAGCCACCATGAATGCTCTCAAAGCCATCTCTGCTAACACCGACATGCCCATTGAGGTCACCACCAATGATCAATTTCTCACCCATAGGAATTCGTTCGACAACCTCTTCCAAATCTTCCCAAAATTCTTGTTTGATCGATGCATCCAATCCTACTTGTGGTGCATAAGCACTTATGATAGTTAGAAACTCATCCCCTATCACAAGCTTAATACTCATTATTCTATCGCTCTTTCTTGACACTTCCACCACATCATCAATGAATTCTTTATCAATGACGATACCCACTCCATTTCTACTTCTATCCTTTCCAGAGTACCAAAGCTTGTAACCCCAAGGAGCTAACACTCGTGCCTTCTCGCCAACCCACTTAGTCTCTTGTAGACACATTATGTGAATTCTCCTCCTTTTCATAACCTCCCCCACTTCGCCGATCTCCCACAAAGAGCCAACGTTCCAAGTTCCAAACCGCACCTTACTACCCTTACTAGCCGCAAGAACTAACTTCTCTGTCTGTCCCCGTCCACGCTGCAAGGATTCTTGCACATTTGACACCACACCCATACTTCGAGGTGGCGCGCGCTCGGCGACGACCTAGCAACCTCGTGCATATTTTTCACTACACCCGGCCTATGAAGTGTAGCGCATCCTTGCTCATTTGACACCACCCTCGGATGTAAAGGTGGCGCGCCGCTCAGGGCGACCTAGCAACCCTCGCATACTTATCACCGCACCCGGCCTATGAAATGCAAGGCCGCTTCGAGGAGACGCCCCAACGATTTTCAATGTTTGATTCATGTCCATGGAATGTGACGAGTTTTACGCTGGCTGCCACTAACCTACCGCAACCCTCCTCTTTTATCCGGGCTTGGGACCGGCAATGGATGTCAAGAAGACACCCACAGGCAGAGTTAATTCAAATATTGAGAATGATGGTAGAATATTATTGAAAAGGTTTGAGAAGTCTAAAAAATAACCCAAAAAATAAAATTAAATAAGAATAAAAATAATAGAATAAATAAGAATCAAACTCTATCCATTCAGATATTTCATTGAAAAAATTGAATTAAGTACATGAAAATACGAAGGGGGTATATTCAATTTGGATTTTAATCGGCTTGTATGGACTTTTTAAAAATCTATGGATTTATATGGAGTGCCAAACTTCATAGTCTATTGAATTTCAAGAGTCGGACTTTTATGGATTTGTATAGTTTTTACCAAGTCCATGGACTCTGGAATAACGACAATCTAATAAATTTATAGGTCTAAAAGATAATATAAGTTCAAATGATAATAAAAAATGATAATCATGAAAATAAAATATAAAATTAGTTACATAAAATAAAAAACCAAAATATACTTGTTATACTTTATTTTGTTATTTTAAATTATTTTTAGATTTTATCTTTTATTATTTTCAGATCTCGAACTTTTTCAAATAAACTTTATTTTCATAGCATGTCTTTAGGATTTCAGATTTGTTTATATATTTTCGTATTCATTGCATAAATTCTTGATGAACTTTAAAGTATATATTATTTATGTAATTTTGTCCTTTATTTGGTTATTTTAGAATTATTTCGAGATTTTAAAAATTGTTTCTTATTTTATTTTTTGACACTAACTTTATTTTCATATTTTCCCAATTTTTCAGATTTTTTTCCATATACCCGTATTCACCTTATAAATTATTCAATAGTTATATTATTTAGGTAGATTTCACATACTATATTTAGTTATTTTTAGATTATTTTGAGATTTTGAAAGTTGTTTCTTATTTTCAGATTTTAATTTTTGTAAGTAAATGTTATTTTCATATATTTTAAGATTATTTTGAGATTTTGAAAGTTGTTTCTTATTTTCAGATTTTAATTTTTGTAAGTAAATGTTATGTTCATATATATTTTTCAAACTTTCAGTTCTTTTTTTACCAGATTTCGTGTTCATTTTGTAAACTTTATGATATTATCTAGGTAAGTTTTATACTTTATTTGGTGCTTTTAAATATCTCCGTCACATTCATCTTTTGAACGTGACACTATGCCAATAATTTTGTCGTGCAATGGAGTATATCGTTAGTATATGAGGCATGTCGGGATCAATGTTTTAAAAGGCGCGAGGCGAGTGTGAGGCATTATGACCGGACGAGGCGAGGCGTAAGCCTCGTTTGAAATAAAAAACTCTAAGAATCTCGTAAAGATATCATATTATTGATATAAATTAGTAAAAGAGCAAAAAAAATAAGAATTAGGGTACTAAAGTACCATATTATTGAGGCATAAGCCTCGATTTTATTTCATTTTCCTCTTATAAAATTAAAAAGAAAATTATATATTAGGATCTTCTTTTAATAAAATTTAATTTCTTCTCTATTAAAATTTGATATTTAATTTTGTTAATTTTCAAATATTTAATACCATTTAATAAAATAACAATCTTATGTATTTTTTAAATAAAAAAGAGCGACAACTCATAAATTCAATATTATAACTGTAAAATTTACTCATAAAATTTAATTAGGTCATAAATTTAATTTTTTCAGTTGTATTTTGTTTTTCTCTAATAAAATCACAAAAAAATATAAAATAATTTTTTATATAAAATAAATTACATTCTCTCCCAAATTTTACATAAAATTTATCATTTATTCTTTTTTATTACTTTTTAAAAAATAAAAACCTGATAATAAAATAATAGTGACAAGGTTAATTAAGTGATGAACCACTTATATTAATAAAATCTTATTCTTATTAATAAGACACTATTCCTACAGTATTTCATAATAAAATAATAGTGACAAAGGTTAATTAAGTGATGAACAACCTTTTTGTTTTTTCGAGAAATAAGTGATGAAGGCCCTGTTCTTTTGGACTTATTTTTCATTGATTCGACTAGCAGTCAAACGGTTCGGTTCAAATTTCTTCTTCTTATTATTATTATTAATCTTAATTATTATTATTGTTATTATTACTAATAATATTACTATTATTGTTGTTGTTGTTAATTACTATTATTATTATTTATCATTATTATTATTATTTACCCTTAATATATATTTCAGTTCAGTTCAGTTCAGGTCCATTCAGTTCAGTTCAGTTCAGTTTAGGTTCATTCAGTCCAAAAGAACAGAGCCGAACAACCTTATATTAATAAAACCCTATTCTTCTTTTTCCTCACACCCACACCGTCCATAATCCACACTACACCAAGAGAGAGCGGCCACCTCGTCTTCTTCCATCCAAGATCTCAAGTAAGTTTTTTTTTTTTTTTTTGGAAAAGCCTCGATCCTCTCGGGAAATAGGGGTCCGCCTCATATGCCTCCTCAGAGAAATGCGCCTCAAGGCGCGCCTCAAGCCCGCCTCACAGGTGCAAGGCGTAAGCCTCAACGGTACTGGTAGAGGCGCTGCCTCAGAGGTGGTTTACCACAGCCTCGCCTCAAGGCGTGCCTCGAGGCGCGCCTCAAGGCACATGCCTCGATCGCCTTTTAAAACATTGGTCGGAATCACGTAGAAACCTTATGACATTCTTCCACCTCAACCAACCTGCATGCTATCCATTCTTTTGGATGACAGATACAACGTTCCCCATCAAAAGTGATCATTCTACATCAAAAGTCTTTGCATCTCTGGCTTCGTTTTCGCTAAACTTGCACTCTGAATATTCAATCTTACGTATGCTCAGCCTAAAGCTTCGAGCTTCTAAGGTATTTCTCCAAAGTTCTCATTTTGTTTGAACTCCAACCTTCGTCTCATCAATAAACACAATATCATCTGCGAAAATAATACAATAAGGAATGATGTCTTCAATTGACCTTTTCAGTTCGTTCATGACTATGACAAAGAGAAAAAGATTACGAGCGTATTCTTGATATACCTCAATCGTTATGCCTGGGTCTTTAATGCAGAGAACCCGTGGAATCGACTCGATTCGAATCGAATAGGGCAGTTCGATTCCTGTAACCCATATAACCCTTAAATTTTATTGATTTTCTCTATTTGTTTAGAATCCGTATAAACCGCATAATTGAATTGACTTCAAACGGTTCGAGTTATAACATTTCCTATGGCTATATTATACAAACTCAAATAGATCTTGAATGACATGATTCGAGTTACATTCGTGTAAACTTTACTAAGAAAATCGAGAAATCCCAAGCCTACCAATCATATTGTGGAACTCTTCTGTCCTACCAACATGGGTTCGTATACTTATACAAGCTCCCTCGTACATGTCCTTTATGAGGTCAAGATATTTTTACAGTACGACCGTCTTCGTTAATGTTGTTGCTCGAAATATTATTCGAAGATAGATATTGCTGGAATGGTCGAGCAATAGCAAATTGCGAGAGCACGTCCGAGGGAATGGAAAATACACAGGATTTGCCGGGTTTGTTAGGCCCGGGCTTGAATGCTCTCGCGAGATGTTATTAATAAGAATACGTTTGAGTACAAATATTAATGTAAGAATGCGATTACAATGAGTGTAAAAGATCCTAGTTATCTTGCTCTTGAGCGAAGCTCTGTGTTCTTGCTCTCGTTTCTGCCGACCGTCTTAGGATTAAGAGGTTCCGAGAGTGAGAGATGAACAGATGTCCGAAGTGTATAGCTTTTGCCAAGAGAGAAAGCCAAGTTATAAGCTGGGATTATGAACTTCTGAACCCTTTTATCCGCTGCTGGAGGCTTCCTATTTATAGGACTGGCCACTGCTGGGCGATCGCCTTTCTTGATGATATAATAAGGGGCGATCGTCTTTTCAGCACATGGGCCGCTCGCTTGAAGCTCGCGGCTGCTGGCAAACACTGTGGCGGCCTAATGAGGAGTTCGCACGCGTCTGAAGTCGCTTGCCGGGCGGTCCCACTGTGCACCTTTCGGCGGGTCTGTCGGTAGGTGAAAAGATGCTGATAGGTTGTGGTCAATGATCCATGTCTTGCGGCGCCTTTTCCGGATCTGCACGTGGGTCTTTGTCCTGAGCTTCGGCCTTCGCCGACTAGACGGTCGCTGGCTTTGCGTGGCAAGAGGCGGTCGTCATTGGCCGGGCACCAAAGTCGATCGCCAGATGCCGAGAGACGATCGCCTTAGATGTCGATCGCTCGGCACTGGGACTCAACCTGGGACCCTCGATTGGCCAATCTGCCTTGGCTGCTAGGTTCTGGCTCGGTCGCCCGGTCTCTGTTGGGATGTATAAATCCCGACACAACAATTGCCCCCCAGCTTGCTCCGATGTTGAAGACACGGGGTGAGGTGGTTCTTGCTGGCGATCGTTGAGGATAAAGACGGCCGATCCGTTGAGCGGACTTTGGTCTCGGACTTGGGCGATCTGATCGATTGGCGAGCTATCTTCGGTCTTGTACCCGCAATAAACAATTTTGCCGATCCCTCGTAGAAACTTGATAGTTTCGTCGTTGAGGAACCGTGCACAGTCGTGGAGTTTGATGGACCGACTCCATGACCATGTCTTGTGCGCGAGCGACATTGTCTGTCTCGTGACTCATTTTATTGTGAGGGTCCTCCGTTAGGCTGCGCCTCGCCTCGTATTTAAACGAAGGGCGTGCGGTCTTGGTCTGGAGGAGTCCTTGCGCGGGGCGTCATCGGATTAATCGACTCCACGTCCGCGGCTAGTTAGCTCTTTTCTACCTTGGATCGTCATGTTCGATGGCAATCCTCGACGGTATACGTTGAGACGGGGGTAGGGACGCGTCGCATTGTCCGTGAAGGACCCACCGTGTTAAGTAACGGACGCGATCGTGTCCACTGATTAGCTTGGAGGGTCCTTCGGCTACGCCCGCCTCGTATTTAAACGAAGGGCGAGCGATCTCAGCCCAAAGGAACCTTGCATGGCCTAAGCAGTCGGTTCCATCGACCACAGGACCATGGCTGCACTCTTCCACCTCGGATCGTCATGTCAAATGCCGACCTTCGACGGTGTACGTTGTGCGGGGGAGGCGATCTCGTGCCTTAGTCCAACATGTTAGATGATGAACTGTAGATGGCGAGCGAGTCCTCCAGTTTTGGTGATGTTGCTTGATTCTGGCGATCGGGTTGGAAGACTGATGATCGTCGTTCGGTTGCCGATCGCGTTGCTTTATAGGTTCAAAAGTAACCTTTGCCTGGCCAGAAAATCTGCGGCTTTGGCGCAGAAGATCGCATAGGTCGGGGGGAGGTCCTTCGTAAGATGCCTGAACATAGGCGAAAGACCATGAAATCCCCCTAGGACCGAGTAGAGGGCGATCTCGTCGCTTACGGGCTCGCCGTTGAGGATGATCTCGTCTACCCGGTCGATGTAGTCTGCGTCGGACTCTTCTTCCTCTTGCCTGATCTGAATCATGCGATGGGGACCTTCTGGCCGAGCGACCTTGGTGGCGAAGTACGCTATGAAGTCGTTCGCCAGTTGGTCAAAGGAATTGACGGATCGCGGCGGCAATGAGACGTACCATCTATGGGCCAGGTCGCCCGGCGTTAGCGGGAACATTCGGCACCTGGTCGCATCTGATGCCCCACACCCGGTCATGTAGATCCGGAACTTGCTCAGGTGAGTATTGGGATCCGACCTTCCTTCGTACAGAGGTGTTTGCGGAGGAGCGATCCTTCGTTGCACGGGAGCGAGCTCGATGTGGACCGCGAGTGGCTCGCTCGGCCCGACGATCTCTCTCTTGGCGCCTGCCTCAGATTCTAGGAGTGCCTTCATGTCGTCGAGCTGGCGTTGCATCGCGGCCATCGCTGTAGCTTGGTCGCTCGTGGCTCGACTTTCGGAACGGGAGCCGAGGCGATCGTGTACCGATCTCCTGACTTCGCGGTCGCCGACCTCGGTTCTTCGGCGAGGAGGAGCCAGATGGCTGGCCTGCCTTCTGGGAGTCGGATATGTCGAACTCCTGGTGACGGACTCGAGCTCCGTCGTCTCGTGGCTGGGGTCGGACTGCCCCGGTCGCCATGATGGGTCGCTGCCTAGGCGGCTGAAAACAGGGCTTGCGAGCGCCTCTTCTTGCGAATGGGAGCCTCCTGGCGATCGCTCGGTCAGTAACCCCTTGAACTTCCGTTTGGTCACGCGGCGGATGGCCGAGGGGGTTATAGCAGGCGGCGCGTCGAAAGCTCTCCGTCGCTCCCGTAGGATGGCCAGGGTTCCTTCGATTTGTTCCGCGGTTTGGAACTGATCGAGCGAGAGGCTTGGGCCGTCCCTCGGGGGCGGGATCGAGAGTCTCGGACCGCGGCGGCTACCCTCCGCCATAGGCTGTGGCTTCGGTTGAGACGAAATGAGGCGTCCGGCGGATCGGCCAGCGGCTTTCTTCGATGTGGAGGCAGAAGTCATGATTCTGAAGGTTTTTCTCTGAAGAACTGTGAGTGTTTCTTCAGGTATATGCCCCGGAGAACAGTGAGTGTTCTTCGAGACGGTAGGAATAAAAATGAGGGTTAAAAATCCCTTCCTCTAGCGCCAATTGTTGTTGCCCGAAATATTATCCGAAGATAGATATTGCTGGAATGGTCGAGCAACAGTAAATTGCGAGAGCACGTCCGAGGGAATGGAAAATACACAGGATTTGCCGGGTTTGTTAGGCCCGGGCTTGAATGCTCTCGCGAGATGTTATTAATAAGAATACGTTTGAGTACAAATATTAATGTAAGAATGCGATTACAATGAGTGTAAAAGATCCTAGTTATCTTGCTCTTGAGCGAAGCTCTGTGTGTTCTTGCTCTCGTTTCTGCCGACCGTCTTAGGATTAAAAGGTTCCGAGAGTGAGAGATGAACAGATGTCCGAAGTGTATAGCTTTTGCCAAGAGAGAAAGCCAAGTTATAAGCTGGGATTATGAACTTCTGACCCCTTTTATCCGGCCGAGGCTTCTATTTATAGATCAAGCACGCTGGCGATCGCCTTTCTTGATGATATAATAAGGGGCGATCGTCTTTTCAAGACATGGCTGCTCGCTGAAGCTCATGGCCGCCGGCAATGTGCGGTCCAATGAGGAGCCTGCACGCGTCCTGAGTCGCTGTCCCGGGCGGTCCCACTGTGCACCTTTCGGCGGGTCTGTCGGTAGGTGAAAAGATGCTGACACGCTGTGGTCAATGATCCATGTCTTGCGGCGCCTTTTCCGGATCTGCACGTGGGTCTTTGCCTTGAGCTTCGGCCTTCGCCGACTAGACGGTCGCTGGCTTTGCGTGGCAAGAGGCGGTCGTCATTGGCCGGGCACCAAAGTTGATCGCCAGATGACGAGAGACGATCGCCTTAGATGTTGATCGCTCGGCACCGAGACTCAACCTGGGACCCTCGATCGGCCAATCTGCCTTGGCTGTTAGGTTCTTGCTCGGTCGCCCGGTCTCTGTTGGGATGTATAAATCTCGACACAACAGTTAACATCCACCAAAATACCCCCGTTGCTCTTTCATCACATGCCTTCTCTAAATCAATAAATATGATATGTAGATCTTTCTTTTTAATCTCGATAGTGTTCCATCAAATTTACCGAAATTATCTTGCTAAGGCCCATCAAAGTACTTCTCTTGGTACTTTTTACAACAACATCTAAGCCTTAGTCCCAAAATGATTTGGGGTCGGCTAACATGAATCAAGCTTTGAAACCGTCAATGATCGTTACATAAATAACATAAAAGAAGAAAAAGAGGGAAAAAGTAGAGAAAAAAGCAAATAAAAAAAGAGAATGAATGTAAAAAAAAAATGAAAAATCCTGAAAAATAAATTAAAAGATAACATGGAATTAAAAAAAAAAAGAATCAGATTCCATCCACCATCCGTATTCTTTCCCGCCACATTTGCCTCTCTATCGTCATACTTTCTCCAATTCCAAGAAACCGCATATCATTTTCAATCATCTTTATCCAAGTTTTCTTGGGTCTTCCTCTACCTTTCACAACATTACTTGTTCCCCAACTTTCTAGCCTCATCACTGGGGCATCAACATGTCTTCTTCTCACATGACCAAACCATCGTAATCGATTCTCCATCATCTTGTCTTCTATAGCCGCAACTCTTACCTTCTCTCTAATCACCTCATTTCTGAGCAGATCCTTTTTTGTATGACCACACATCCATCGTAGCATACGCATCTCCGCCACATTCATCTTTTGAACGTGACACTGTTTTACCGCCTAACACTCGGTGCCATATAACAACAGCCTAATTGCCGTGCGGCAAGAAAATTTACCCTTTAATCTATGAGGCATGTCAGGATCACATAAAACCCCTGTGACACTCTTCCACTTCAACCACCCGGCCTTTATTCTGTGAGCCACATCGCCATCTAGCTCTCCATCCTTTTGGATAATAGATCCAAGATACCGAAAGAAAGTAGATCCATGAATAACTTTCCCATCAAATGTGATTATCCCCGCCTCTCTATCACTGTTTTCGCTAAACCTACACTCCATATATTCAGTCTTACTTCTGCTCAGCCTAAAGCCTCGAGCTTCCAAAGTATCCCTCCAAAGTTCCATATTCTGTTACACTCCAACCTTCGTTTCATCAATCAACACAATATCATCTGCAAACATCATACACCATGGAACGTCATTTTGAATTTCTCTTGTCAATTCGTCCATGACTATGGCAAAGAGAAAAGGACTAAGAGCAGATCCTTGATGCACCCCAATCGTAATAGGGAATTCTTCTGTCCTCCCAACATTAGTATGTACACTTGTACTAGCTCCCTCATACATGTCCTTTATAATGTCAATATATTTCCGCGATACACCCTTCTTTGCTAAGGCCCACCAAAGTACTTCTCTTGGTACTTTATCATATGCCTTTTATAAATCAATAAAAACCATATGTAGATCTTTCTTTTTTTCTCGATAATGTTCCATCAACTGCCGGATAAGATAAATTGCTTCCATGGTCGATCTTCCAGGCATAAATCCAAACTGATTTTCTTTTATCTTCACACATTTCCTGATCTTTTGTTCAATCACTCGTTCCCACAACTTCATGGTATGACTCATTAGTTTAATTCCGCGATAATTAGAACAATCTTGAACATCACCTTTGTTCTTATACAAAGGGACGAGAATACTATTCCTCCATGCTGATGGCATCTTATTGTTTCTCCAAATCTTATTTTTTTTTTTGACAGCAAAAAATTAATTTATCATATCATTAGAAATAGCAGTACAAAGAAACATAGGCGGAGTGACATGCCATTCCATCGATCACCAAAGAACCAGCCTTCCTCGCCACAAGGTGGGCAACATGGTTCGCAGATCTCTTAATAAAACTAAAGCTTATATCCTCAAAATGAGACTTAGCTTGCTTAATATCATCAATAAGAAGACCAAAGGAAGAAACACTAGATTCTGAAATCAAAGCAAAATGAACTAGTTGAGCATCCATCTCGACATCCACATTATCAAAACCATTGTCCTTTAACCAACTCGAGCCTCTCTAACACACATAGCTTCCGCTTCCTTTCGACGAAAGTTACCATTCCACGGAGGGCTTTGCCCCCACAAAACCTCCGGTGCGGTCCTCAAAATCCACCAAATCCCATTTTATCATTAACAGGACTTACCAAGCATCCGTGTTTAGTTTTAGCCTCCCGTGCTTGGACCACCTCTGCTCCAGAGTTCGGTTTGCGTTGTTCGTGTTTTTCTATCCACGGCTTGTCTCCAGCACTAAGATAGCAAGAGATTGTTGACAATATGGCCAGCATTAAACACAGATCCATTCCATAACAAGTCATTCCTACCCTTCCAAATACTCCAACAGCACATGATTAGCAAACCCAGATCATCAATTACATTATGCTTAAATTTTTTGGCAATCCACTCCATGAAGGATATGTTCTGGTCAATTAGCACTCCACGTTTGGCCATTCTCCAAACTTCTTTTGAGGTTGGACAATACATAAACAGGTGGTCCCTTGTCTCCGTATCACATCTACATAATGGGCATGTTTCATCTATTCGAATTCGCCTCGAAGCTAGACGGTCCTTCGTAGGAAGGCAACCGGTACAAAGTTGCCAAAAAAAGGTTTTAACCTTGGGGGGCAGGCTAAAATTCCACATTTTGGTCCAATTTAATTCCCCCTGTTCCGGATTACAAGAAATGATATTTCTGTAACAACTTTTAACCGAAAACATACCTTTGTCCTCCCAACGCCAACTTAATATGTCCTCAACCTGCCTATCACTAAGGGGAATGTTCAACACCAGCTTAGCAGCCCGCTCTTCCAAAATATCATTGACACAATTAACATCCCACACTTTATCATTTGTTGTCATCAAGCAACTAACTGCCGCATTCGCCAGCTCATTGGGTGGATCAGTGAAAACCATGGGATTATCGTCATCAGGCAACCAAGGATCCCCCCAAATCTTCACCCTCTCACCAGAGCCAATAATCCATTTACATCCATTTCTAATAAGCTCTTGTGTCTCACGGTCACGGATACTTGACCAAACAAATGAGGGATTACTTCCCGCCTTAGCTTCGGTAAAGGTAGAATGGGGGTAGTAACGGGCCTTGAATACCCTAGAGACTAAAGCATTTGGATTGTTAACTAATCTCCATGCTTGTTTGCCTAATAGAGATAAATTAAATTCCCTCAGCCTCCGAAAACCCAGGCCTCCCATAGTTTTGGGTTTAGCCAGCGAGTCCCAACGTTTCCAATGGATGCCTTTCCCACCCCCCTTCGCCCCGGTCCACCAATAATTGTTCATAAGCACCTCAATCTCTTCACAAGTCGATTTTGGCAGTAGGAAAACCATCATGGCATAGGTAGGCATAGCTTGAATCACATTCTTTAGAAGGATCTCCCTGCCAGCTTTAGAAAGGAACTTGTTATTCCAACTCTTTATTCTCGTCTTGATTTTGTCCTTCAAAAAACCCAAGACCTCTCTTTTCTTCCTCCCAACCATCGAAGGTAGCCCCAGATACTTTCCAGAATTACCCCCGCACTGGACATTCAAGATATCGCTGATAAAAGCTTTGTCGTCATCTCGGGTATTACTGCTAAAACAGAGGGAAGATTTATCAAAATTCATCCTATGTCCCGTGGCATCTGCATATTCTTTCAGTATATCCCTCACCACGCAAGCCTCCTTCTCATTGGCTCTGAAGAATATAAAACAATCATCTGCGAACAGAAGGTGTGTAATAGCTGGAGCGCCCTTGGACACCGTCACACCATGCAGGTCACCTTTTGCATATTCGGCATTGATTATAGCGCTTAAACCTTCGCTTAGAACCAGAAAAAGATAGGGTGAAATCGGGTCGCCTTGGCGGATACCCCGTTGAGGTACTAGAGGCCCAATCTCCCTCCCATCATGAATAATATGGTAGGTAACCGACGACACACACTCATGAATAAGTTGGGTCCATTTTTCTCCAAATCCCAGTTTCCTCATAATACTTACCAAACAATCCCACTCCACACGGTCGTAAGCCTTGCTCATGTCTAACTTCAGAGCTGTCATCCCTTCTGCACCTTTAGTTTTTCGCTTCAGATAATGGTGAACCTCATAAGCAATCATCACATTGTTGGTAATCAAACGCCCTGGAACAAAGGCACTTTGGTTTTCAGATCTTATTGAAAAGCATAGTTACCCATTCGATCCCTCTATCCCCCAAACACCTCCAAACTTCAATAGGTATACCATCTGGTCCTTCTCCTTTCTTTGACCCCATTTTCTTCAATGCAATTGTCACTTCACCCTTTTGAATTCTCCTCTTAAACTCTCGGTTAACCATACTTGAGGGGATGTTTAAATTCCATTATCTTGTTCTTGATGGCCATTGAATAGGGTATCAAAGTATGACCTTCATCTCTCTTTTATCTCTTTATCTTGAACCAAAACTTTTTGGTCAGTATCTTTTACACATTTAACTTTTCCAATATCTCGCGTCTTCTTCTCTCTCATTCGAGCAAGTTTATAGATATCTTTTTCCTTCTTTTGTATCTAATCTTGCATAAAATTCTTGATTAACCTTTGATCGGGCATTTCGCATTCCCTTTTTAGCTTCTGTTCGAGCTTTCTTGTGCTTCTCATAATTCTCATTGCTCGAGCATTTACCTAGTACCTTATAACATTCACGTTTGGTCTTTATCGCTTGCTTAACTTCATCATTCCTCCAAGATGTGTCCTTACTTGATGATCTGTTTCCTTTAGATTCTCCTAGGACTTCTTTTGCAACTCCCTTTATGTTATGCTCCAACAAGTTCCACATCGAATCTATATCCATCTCCGTGCAATCAGACCAAATACCACTATCAGCAATCTTAGCCACAAAAGTATGTCGACTCTCTCCTTGGAGCTTCCACCACTTAATTCGAGGGTCAACTTGTGGTCTACTCTTTCTTAAGTGCCTCTTACCTCGAAAGTCAAGCACCACAACCCTATGCTGCGTTGCAGCACTCTCAACGGGTATCACCTTGCAATTAGTAAAACTTTTCCTCCAAACATTCCTTACTAAAAAAAAATCAATCCGACTTACATTACCTCCGTTTCTATATGTCACCAAATGAAAGTCCCTTTTCTCGAACCAAATGTTCATAATACCCAAGTTATGAGCTAATGCGAAACCCAATATACCATTTCCTGCTTCATTCCTATCCCCAAAACCAAAGCCACCATGAGTGCTCTCAAAGCCATCTCTGCTAACATCGACATGCCCATTGAGGTCACCACCAATGATCAATTTCTCACCCATAGGAATTCGTTCGACAACCTCTTCCAAATCTTCCCAAAATTCTTGTTTTATCGATGCATTTAATCCTACTTGTGGTGCATAAGCACTTATGATAGTTAGAAACCCATCCCCTATCACAAGCTTAATACTCATTATTCTATCGCTCTTTCTTGACACTTCCACCACATCATCAATGAATTCTTTATCAATGACGATACCCACTCCATTTCTATTTCTATTCTTTCCAGAGTACCAAAGCTTGTAACCCCAAGGAGCTAACACTCTTGCCTTCTCGCCAACCCACTTAGTCTCTTGTAGACACATTATGTGAATCCTCCTCCTTTTCATAATCTCCCCAACTTCTGCTGATCTCCCCGTCAAAGAGCCAACGTTCCATGTTCCAAACCGCACATTACTACCCTTACTAGCCGCATGAACTAACTTCTCTGTCTGTCCCCGTCCACGCTGCAAGGATTCTTGCACATTTGACACCACACCCATACTTCGAGGTAGCGCGCCGCTTCCGGGCGACGACCTAGCAACCCTTGCATATTTTCCACTACACCCGGGCCTATGAAGTGTAGCGCATCCTTGCTCATTTGACACCACCCTCAGATGTAAAGGTGGCGCGCCGCTTCTGGGCGACGACATAGCAACCCTCGCATACTTATCACTACACCCGGGCCTATGAAATGCAGCGCGTCGCTTCTGAAGAGACGCCCCAACGATTTTCAAAGTTTGATTCATGTCCATGGGATGTGACGAGTTTTACGCTGGCTGCCACTAACCTACCGCAACCCTCCTCTTTTATCCGGGCTTGGGACCGGCAATGAATGTCAAGAAGACATGCAGAGTTCTCTTGGTACTTTTTATATAAAGAAAATTAACTAAAAGAACCGGAAAAACCATGCCCTGAAAAATGAAACAAAAGAAAAACTTTTTAACAACCTATGTTTAGGTTGTCCCGCGGAACCAAAACCTCGCTGTAATATTCTGGTTTCACCTGGATATGTTTACCGGTTTTAGAAAATATGATCCCACATATACTTTTTTTTTTCCCTCATATTATTTGAATACATATGCAGAATTGACGGTGCTGTTGAAGCTGACCGCTCGGAGGAAGATCATGGTCACAGCCATGAGAACGATCATCATCATGACCACCACCATCATGATCATGAACATAACCATAAACATGGTAAATCCATTTTTTATTTTATTCTTGTAACATCACATATGACTTCAAGAAGACATTTGCATTCATTCGAGTAATCTAAACCATTCTGCTGAAATATTTATGATCACGTTATGTACGGCTCATGGTTTTTCCATACTTATTAATCTTTTCCTGGTTAAAATCGGATAAAAACAAGTTATATAATTGATGCTTTTATCACATTTTCCGACTTGATTTATATGATGCACCTACCGGACACTACAAACACTTAGTTCCCTGTAAAAAAATTTATTTCTAATGCTGTTCATTGCTGGAAATTCGAAGATTTACCTCTTTGACCTTCACCGTAGTATAAAATAGTGTTAAAGAGTGGTGTCGACTATGTCGGATGCTAATTTCTTGAACTATGTCGCAGAACATCATGATCACGCTCATGACCCCGGCGTCTCTTCAGTCAGCATAGTTTGTGAAGGGACTTTGGATCTTGAGAAGGTTAGTCACATATTCGTTTATTTAATTATAATTATTTATATTATAATAATGAGATGGAGTATTTGTCTAATATGAAGAGGATTTTGATGTTTTATATTTCAGGCCAACATTTGGCTAGGGACCCTCTTGTTAGAAAGAAGTGAGGACATATATCGGCTGAAAGGTCTTCTATCCGTTCATGGCATGGACGAGCGATTTGTTTTTCAGGTTAGTGGAAGTTAAATATATTTTTGTATTTGTTAAACATTTGGTCACAAAATCTCACGAGTATCCTTCACGTGCAGGGAGTGCACGATATATTCCAAGGTTCTCCGGATAGGCTGTGGGGCCCGGACGAATCAAGAACAAATAAGATTGTATTCATTGGAAAGAACCTTATTGCCGAAGAATTGGAGAAGGGTTTCAAAGCCTGTTTGTTATGAATCTGTAAGTACCCGAAAGGTTTCTGAATAAAACACAATTGATAATGACCTTTGACCTTGAAGGATAATAAAGGCAACCTTGAAGATGACATGACTCAGTGTTTGGAGAGTACTTGATTATTTACATACTCCATACAATTCATAATATATGTCGTTCTCGCTTTTCAAGATGAAATATTTGACCCATGAATCTTTTTAATTAAATTATCAAAAAGAAAATTGTTATGAAAATAATTTGAAGGGTCAAAAGCATTTTGCACCCCTAATGTATGACCCATTGGCAAAATGCACCCTAATGTATCACTTATGTCTCAGTTTACTCCCTCCGTTCATCTGGCTGTTAACAACTAACGGAATAGAACTTACGTGCTTCTCATGCGTCGTCATACCATTGGAAGAAGCCACATCTACGGGCAGCACATCGAAGAAATCTTCGTGCTGGATTGGCATCTGTCCATAAACCAAACCAAACCAAACATACCTAGTATATCCCGTTCAGAGCAGGGTCTGGGGAGGGTAAGATGTACGCAGACCATGCCCCTACTTATTACGGTAGGAATGCTGTTTCTGTGAAGACCCCCAGCTTAGTGCACATCAGAATTTTGTGTGATAAATACAAAAGAAAATATATGATTCGAAAAAGCTCGAGACCATACCTGAGTCCATGGCTTGATCCACATGGGACTTATCTAAGCGGACTTTGTTTACTTCACTCCCGATGAACGCTGCTCTAACAAAAGAGAGGTTGGCTCTGCGCACAGCTCTCTGTCAAAAATACACCACACGCAAAGACAATAGGATAAACTATACAATAAAAGTAAAAATGCAATGCTCTAGGTCAAAGCTAACCGAGATAACCCAACCCTGAGGCTCTCAACTACAGCACTGCTCCCTACAAAAGAATCCACAACTCTGATCTGGCGCCTCCAAGCGAACCTATCAACAGTCATGGTCTCGGAAAGGTTTAAGGCCTTCAAATCTAATCTCAGTTGCTCCTCCCACGTCCTCCTCGGTCTGCCTCTCCTCCTCTCCCCGACAATCATTAAACTCTCGACCCTCCTTACCGGAGCAGATGCCTGTCTCCTGCGGACGTGGCCAAACCATCTCAATCTCCTTTCCCTAACTTTCGCTGAAATGGGCACCACTTCCAGCGCGTTCCTGAAAACCCCGTTTGCAATTCTATCTAACATTGTGCGACCACACGACCAACGTAACATTCTCATTTCAGCCACTTCCAACTTGCTCTCAAGCGACTTCTTCATCGCCCAACATTCGGAGCCATACAACATTGCAGGTCGGATTGCCGCTCTATAGAATTTACCCTTCAACTTTAGAGGGACTTTCTTGATGATGTTATCAAAGCACTTGGAACCCTATAGGAACAATCCAGATAGGCCATTTGGCTCTTCTTTCTTCTTTCCTTGCTCTTTCTTCCCTTTTAATTTTTTTGTCCAATGGAGTGGGAGGGCACTGTAGATAAAAAGAGCTCTTGGCGGGAAAGTCTACATCATTTCCCTCCAATTCGAAACAGCCAATGATATAGAAAATAACCACAATACCCTTGAGTAAAGCGCATGAGAAGCACGTGAGTTCGATTCCGTTAGTTTTTAACAGCCAGATGAACGGAGGGGGTAAAATACGACAAAATTGCTACATTAGGGTGCATTTTGCCAGATTTTGAACATTGGGGTGCAAAGTGCAAACGGATCATACATTAGGGGTGCAAAATGCTTTTGACCCTAATTTAAAAAACGAATCCAAGAATCTAAAAATTATTAAGTGGTTAAAGTTAAATAGATGATGCAGTGTTTTAGAAAGCGCAACTTTGTGCTCAGTAGCTTGTTTTGGAGGCAAAATGCAAAATAGCTCGAGTAAGAAAGCGCATGAACAAGAAACACGCTCTTCATGCTGATGCGACATTTATGCTATCTAGTACGATTTTTGCCTTTTTTTATGCGAAGAAAATTACGTTGTAGACCGCTTTACGCTGATGTGACATGCTATTTGCGTTATCTATCTCGAGAAATGCTACACACACATTTATACACACTAACATCTCATCCATTTGTTTATTGTGGGACCCATTTGTTTATTGTGGGACCGCATTAAATGAATGGATGAGATGTTAAGTGTGTATGAATGTGTGTATATGTAGCATTGCTCATCTCGAGAAATGTTTTTTTTCACCTTGCTTACGTGAAATTAGAGGAATGTGCCCTCTTGATGTGTTCCAAACTTTATGCGTGTGTGAGAATACGTAATTTGGGTCTTTATGTCGTCATTTGAAGTGTTTCAATGGATTTTAATATTGATATAATCAAAACATTATTCAAGTATTTAATGGTTTACCATGTAACGTAGTGATGGACCAAAACTAACTGTGTTGCGCGTATTGTAATCCTGTATTGTGTATCAGGCAGGGTCAGATTAATTACTAATTAGTGAAAATGTTTTGTTGCTTAATACTATATATATATATATATATATATATAGAGAGAGAGAGAGAGAGAGAGAGATGGGTTCAAGTGAGAATGCAATTTAAGTTAAGAAATAAGAATGAATATCATCCATAGATCATGATAAATGGATGACCTATATTTATTCTCACAAATATATAAAGATTCGGTCTCAATTTAATGTGGAGGTAATCAAGTTTCAAAACCCTTTATCTTCTACACAAAGAATACCAAAACCATTGATTATACAAACCATCATGCAATTACTACCAATATTTTGTGCACTAAATAAAAAGACTTTTAATCTTCATTTCTACCAAAACTAACAAGCGTTATGTCCTTTTATTTGCTCATTTATTTACAACCCATGTTTCTTAATGACTATAAGTACGAAACTGTCATTAGCTTCACCAAACACAATATGCAAACGCACATCTAAAATTCAAGTGCTATGCCAACACATCACAACGAAATACAAAGAAAAAATGAGGTAATTTTAAACCCTTAAACCTTTATATTTTATATGAGAAATTATAAATCTCAGTTTACTTCTTTCGTGTTATTTAAAGAAATATCAAGACCTTTGAAGGTCAAACAAACGAAAGAAAAAATCATCACAGATCCTTTTTGAAGCACAACTTCTTTTATATCCGAAAAATAAAGAAAGATTTATAACAAATTTGTTATAATTGTTCCTTGTTTCATCCTAAGACACAAACAAAACGAAAAACAACATCTAGAATCTACCCGAGACCCTTCAAAGGATCTTGAAGCCATGGTCTTTGTGGTCATGGAAAACGAATAGGTGTTATTGTTTCTGGATGGGAAGTGATAGAACTGAGTTTGTGAGATGAGTCCTCAATTGGGAGAGAAAAGGTAGGTGAAGGGGGGCGACATGTTTGATATGTGTGTTTTAGGGTTAGGTCTAATGTGACGCGTGTGATGGGGGTATAAGTTTTATCCGGATATGAATTGTGTTTGGACTGGATATCTCAATTATTTTTGGGCTGCAACTATTGGAGTAATCTATGATATTGATTTGGGCTGAAACGAATAGACTGGGCTTTATGTCTTGAATTAACCTTACTGGGACCATCTACGTTTAGATGATGTTTATTCATTACAAAAATATAAAAAAGCTTTGTGCGTCTTATATTAGCCTCATTTATTTGATGTAATTAACTTCTTTCTAAAATGTACACCTGTGTGATTAGTATATATAATTACTTAAAAATATTACGGGGTATTAGTTATTGTATATAAGAAATATATTTTAACGGAAAATTCTAGCCATAAACAAGTTGTTAGATCACGATGGATAAAATATTAAGGTATCGTCCAATTCAGTCGTTGTCAAGTAGACAACGATAGCATAGCAAGTGAAGAGACAAACCACAATCAATCAAATAAAAAACAATAGGAGTTATTAGCACAAAACAATATTTTTCATAGTGCTTAAATTAAAAAGTAATATTATTTAGACTTAAAACACAAACATAAATACATGCTTAATTCTGAATATACTTAAGTGTTGGGCTGAAATAATTTTAGTATCCAATGCATTTTAATACATTGTGTTAACTTTGGCATATTAGTTGGCAAAAGTAGTGGTATTTTGGACTTACAAATTTTCACGGGTTGATAAATTTTACACGGCTAGAGTTTATATTACATATCAAATGTGACTACGAAGATTATTCTTTATTATCATGCAATTTTGAGAACACGTTGAATTACACGTACATGACACAAAAAAACATTATTAATATGTACTAAAAATCATAATATTTGTCTTCGGGATTGTTAAGTATAAAAATGTGTGAGAAAAATGCGTAATAAGTGTTTGGTTAAATGACAACAAATCATATATTTGTCTTTCATTTTATATGACCGTACATGTTTGGTAATCTGACTATATAGATATCAATTCGATATCTACCTAAATATTAACAAAATTCTTCAAACAATCAACAAAATTTTCACGAGGCAGCCCGAGTTATAGATTGTCGTATATTTGAGCCTCACCATCGTACTAACAACTCGACAATTTACGCAAACATTACACAATGAACAATTAGATACAACCTGTGTGCATCGCATGGGTCTGAATGGCTTGTTCTCACAAAAAGTTGATGCATATAATGCATATTTTAATGCATTGCAATTTTGATGCACGAAATGCATATATTTCATGCATAATTAGTACAAAACTCATGCATATTCGCAATTCGCAGGACAAGAATAATTCTCATTTGATAATATATATATATATTCAAATCACATGTTTGAATCATTTAAGTTAATCCGAGTCACTCAAAATTAGAGCTGTCAAAATGGCCAGGTTTGGCCGGCCTAATAGACAAAATGAAATTTTGCCGAGCCAGCCTGGCCCAAAAAAATTGGGCCGCTATTTTGATAGCCCAACACTGCCCGTGCATTGTAAATATGCATATGGCCTATAGGACAGTCAGGTCTTACCTGGCCCGTCATGTTGTTGGGCCGGGCTCAAAATTCTGTGGTTTTCGGGCCAGAAAAATTGTAGTCCGGTCAAGCCCAAAATCGGGTTGTATTTTTGCAGTTCTACCTAAAATGTGCACGAGTTCTTATATATGAGTCACTTATTCGAATCACTTAATTACATTCGAGTTACAGATTTGAGTCACCCGATTACATCAAAGTTATCTATTCGAGTCACCTAATTACATCTAAGTTATCTGAAATAGGTGACTCGAATGTCTCTGAGTAAACTTTGAATCTGACAATTTGAATATAGTTGTTGTTAGACATAAAATAGAAATAAATATTGTTATATTTAAATGAGTACATATTATATTCTGTTATAATATAAAGAGTCAAATGAGGAATTGAAAATGATATATGACATAGTGTGAATGACTATTATGCCCTTGATGTAATTATGTAATTACGATTGTGTCATCTGAAGTTTTCCTATAAATAGGACTTCAGTTATTAATGAAAATCACATCTGAGAATCATTCTCTAATCTCTCTAATTTCTCTCTCTATAATATTTCGATTTTATAACACGTTATCAGCACGACTCTAGTCATTTGACTAATATGTCGAGAGTATGCTTTACAGTTGCATCTTATAGATGATCCTCTGTATCAGAAATCAATTATTACATATAAAATCTCCTCATCAAAAAGATCTTAAGGCTCGTCATAACAATTTAAAGTTTTTCATCTAACAAAAAAAAAATGAAGAAAAAGAAGATTGTCTTCACCGTGGCAAAGGGCTGCCAACCGACGGTTACCCACCACCTCTCTTGTTCTCAACGCAATCTCATGTTGACCAACAAGCCACTCAAGTCCAAAAATTGGCTAACCATATCCGCGCATCATCCACCCAGACGCCACTTCACCCTGCAACCCACGGACTGCCGAGATGTTGACCCGTTGCAGACCATCTTTCGGATCTGACCCGAGGAACAACGATCTACGTATCTTATACATACAAAATTCCTCTGGAGACCAGCAAGCGGATAGCGGCGGTGGCCAGCATCTGGATCCAGTGCAGCTGCGGCGCGTCGTACACCTTCGGAATCTACTCTCGGATCCCCAAATCGAGCTCAACCCAACAAAGTTTATGCAGATCCAGACATGCTTCAAGATATTTGTGTTGTCGATCTCACTTCTATAAGGTGATGACGATTCCGGAAATTAGGAGCTTTTCAGCCATGCCAAACAACGCTTCGATTTGTGGTTTCACGTCCATGGAGAGTCAAACGGGAGAACAAAGCAAAAAAAAAAAAAGGAGGTATGAAGAAGACAGACGAAAAACAAGTAAGAAAATAAATAAAATATATAATATTATATTCCTTTTAATTCATTAAATCATTAATTCGGTTTTTCTTAAATATAAGATACATATGATGTCAGATTTGATTTTTTCTTGATACCATCGTGATCCATTTAGCGAGAGCTTCTATTTGACACTAATATTGGTATGGGTATTAATTTTTTTTCATATATGTCATTATTAAATTTATTAAAATGTATGAATTAATATGGAAATCGTAAAGATTTATACATACCATTACACTTGCTATTAACGGCAGTTGATATTTCGACCTATACCTTGACGATGACTATATTTTGAGGAATTGATGGGACGATCCTGCTCTGGTAGAAGCAGTTAATTATTTTGCAGTTTAAATTATGTCTCTTACTTATCTCAAAGTGGTGGTTTAAAACCACATATTTATTGCGTTTATTTTATACAATTATAATACCTCCCATGTGATGAATTCAATTATCACAAGACAGATGGTTTTACCACAAGAATGGTTTATAGATCCTGCTCCCGAAGAAGCAGTTGATAAATATAAATCCTACTCTGTAGAAGTAGTTGATCGATTATCTAAATCCTGCTCTCGAAGAAGCAGTTGATAAAAATAAATCATACTCTGAAAAAGTAGTTGATCAATGATTCAAATCATGCTCTCGAAGAAGAAGCAGTTGATGGAAATAATATTCGATCTCCATAATTATTAAACACGAACGGAGAAAATTGAGCAAGTGATACCATAAGCTATCACCGATTAATTAAAGAAAATCCCATGCAAATACACTGCATGATGGGATCATCTGACAACTGATATGAAGAGTTGTCACTGAAAAATAATTGCTCAATAAGTCCCATGTTGAATATATCACATGGTGGGAGCATTGGAATTATATTGATATGACAATATTTGTGAAGAAACATATATCACATATTCGTGAGAATAATGTATTTGCATAAAGGCTAAAATGATCATATTCTTGCTCTGGAAGAAACACAAAGTAGACGAAGTGAAAATATCGAAAATAGCTGAAAGGCAGTAAACACTCGACAATATGAAACGGGAAAAAGAAAATACATATGAAACCCATAAAAAGAGAAGGGGTGCATCTCGAGAGTATAAAACTCCGTAACTCTGCCGCCCCTGGCATCAGGGGTTATAATGAAAGATCTAAAGGATCTAAACTTCTTTTTCGTTTGACGCCAATAGTCAGTGGCTGATGAGATTTGACTTCCAAATTTTTAACTGAAATATATGCCTCAAACTTTATAAGTAGATCAGCAACAGTGTCACCACATATTATTATATCTGGTGATAGCTGAGATATAAACTTGTGATCTATGTCTTGATCCAGAAAGGCAAGCAAATCGCTGAAGAAATTATTAATATTCAACAAACCTATAGGTTTGGTATAGAAGTCCCGCTCAGCCCATGACGTGATGTTGAATATCTCATTGAGTGTGCCATAGCCACCTGGAAGAACAATAAAGACATCACTATTATCCACCACATACATCAAACTATCATGCACAGACTGTGCTTGAAGCATCAACCCAGTTGAACCCCCTATACTACTGGTTCTAATTGTGGGATAGTGTAAGACACTTGTTACTCTTATTCTCCCATTTTGTGCATCCTCTAAAAGATAACCCAAAAATCTATAATTACTCCCACCATACAATATATCGATTTTGTGTTTTGCTAATTCTTTTACGAATTGATATGCCATATCTATATGCTGGATATGACCTATCAATTTGGATCCACCTAAAATACATATAGTTTTAAATGGATGAGATCTATATGAGGATTCTGAGAACTCCATCTTTTCTACACTATACTTTCAAAATACTTTTATGAGAGATACAATTTCTGATTTGTGGATCCCAAATTTAAAGAACAAACTTCTTACTAAACGACAAATGACTTCACTATTTTCATTGAAAAAGGAGCGGCAGATAAGTCATTACTTTTGACAAAATTGCAAAAAAAACGAAAGATATGATATTATATTTTTGAATGAAAATGACGTTACCGATCGACAGCTGAGAAATTTAAATATTGGAAAACAATATTCATCAACTTGCATTATTTTTCTATTACCTTATACCAACTTTGACAAAACGGAGTTACAAATTGGATCTTTTGAGACTAATTTTACATGACTATAATGTTCCCATTCATCCTTAAATTGTATCCACAAAGCCATTAGTTCACGATGAACGTTCCACTCGGATGTGTATCAAGAATCTGTTGAATATCATGATCCATAGATTCCTTACTCAATCCATCCTTGATAAATGCTATTTTATCTTCTCGATTTTTGGATACAAACCCCACAGATTTACATCGTGTGTCACATGTCCACCGAGCACATTTATAGTACCCACCTAATCTTTTTGCTCTCCGTTTCTTTGCAAAACTACTCTTACATGTACCTGGCATGTACTTAAATGAATTTAAAAATTAGTCAGATAATCAAACTTGTGCTTCGATCAACCATAGAATATCTTCTGGGATGCCATTTCTCATTAGCACCCTTAATCTTTCGAGTTGAGCTCAATAAATTTTTTTTATGATATTCACTGGAAGAGATGGGTAATATTTACGAAGATTCAAAAGCATTGAATCCATTATGATATTCAAACCCTCGGTATGGGTGATTGTGAATACAATGATAATCTATTTATAGATTGGAATTACGCGTATGAGATTTGACTCCGCATTCGAATAGTTCATATCCAGAAGCTTATGAACTACAGTTCTATTTGAATAATGAACATAATATGACATGTGGGAGCGGTGACTCCATGTTGATAATGATGTGCAATAATGGCACCGAAAGATGATGTGATATGCTGGTAAAATATCTATATGGTGATACAGATACATCATGTCTTCAAATATTTATTCTCGATTAATATCACTACTACCCAATATTGGGAATGAATCCCTAATAAATTTGGAATATATTAAGGGGAAGTATGTGCCCACTTTCTCTACATGTGAACTACTAGATATTATGGATCCACTAGATAGTCACATGTGTATATGACTCGTAATAAAAAATTTACGAGATGATTTGCTCACGGTTTGAGCATATATTCCATATCAGATAAAACAAGTAATATATCCCAAATAAACTTGATTAGATCCCAGAATGGATCAAGATATGCACATACAAGTGGGATATCAATTGGCATACTATTCGAAGTCCTCCAGCCAATATCGAGAACATAATATATAAATTCCCATGACTGAAGATGAATACTGAGATACTGACATATGAGTTTGATGCTCAAGAAATCTCTTAGCATGAGGGGGAGTATTGGTAGTTGGAAATATGTGAAATGCATCACACTATATCCTCATAACTGAAATATGAACTTGAAGTTCAAAGATGCATGACAGATTATTAATCTTTGGTACCAACTACAACTGCTTTGATAAATACATAATAATTCCTGAATATGAATCAAAGCAAATGATAAAAAGGAGCCATATACTTTTGAGAAGTATAAAGACATAACCACAATGTGTAATCCCAATGGATGATTGATAATGAGATATCTCGGCAAGTTATGTTGCCATGGGGAAATAAAAATGTCGACACAATATAGCGCTATGAATGAAATGAGGATATCAATGATTGGAAAGAGGATATCGATAAATGATATGAGGATATCCATGACTGCGAAATATGGATATTGGAAATGAGGATATTAAAATCCATGATTTTTGAAAATAAGGATCTTGAAATCCATCGAAAAATATATGCCCTTATAATAAAATGAAACATATGGGCTTACTGACTCCTGGGGAGATTTTAAACATATTATCAGTGCGTGCAGTCACTCAAAATAAGGTGTTGTGAAAGAAAATTATCTGATGTACTCTTTTCCTTGTCTGAGATTTTATCCCACTAGGTATTTCCAGCAAGGTTTTTAACGAGACAGCTTAATCACAACTAATATGAAATCTCCAAAAGAAATTTGGAATATATCACAAAGAATACGAGTTCAATATTACAAACTGTACTGAAGATGATACTCATTCTAATACCCCGAGGATCATTGAAATGCCTGGGGCATATTTGTATAAAATACGCGTTGCACTCTTTTTCCCTTCACTGAGGTTTTGTCCCATTGGGTTTTCCTAGCAAGGTTTTTAACGAGGCAACTGGAATGGCGTATTAGTATGAATAATGTACTCTTTTTCCTTCATTAGGATTTTTCCCATTGGGTTTTCCCTAATAAGGTTTTAACGAGGCATATTCATGGCATAATGAGGAACACTACAAAGATCAAGATTATTCCTCAAAGCTTGAAAATAGAAGGAGTAGTTGTACTCTTTTTCCTTCGATCAAGTTTTTCCCACTGGGTTTTCTTGACAAGGTTTTAATGAGGCAACACGTGGATACTCCAACAACGAATGATATATATGACAGATTCACTCAAGTTTTTGTCCCACGAGGTTTTACTTAGATGGCACAAGAATACTCATACAAGAACTATCGAGATAAGGGGGAGCAAATTTACGAGATCACCGATTGCTGGAGTTTTATCCCACAGGATTTTCATAGCAACATTATGATACAACATGATTGCCACAAGCTCCAGTATAAATAGTTTGAAAGTTTTTCTCCCATTGGGTTTTTCTTTAAACTAGTTTAGCAGATAGTTATGTAAATAGTCATTCAAGGGGGAGTGTTATAATATAAAGAGTCAAATGAGGAATAGTGACTATGAAAATGATATATGACATAGTTTGAATGACTATTTATGCCCTTGATGTAATTATGTAATTATGATTGTGCCATCTGAAGTTTTCCTATAAATAGGACTTCAGTTATTAATGAAAATCACATATGAGAATCATTCTCTAATCTCTCTCTAATTTCTCTCTCTATAATATTTCGATTTCATAACAATTCCTATTTCTTTTTATCCATTATTAGTATAAGACCTCATTTGTTTGTTTAACACGTCGGACCTCCTCCGCAGGGGTCATCATTCATAATATATCGTTGCAATAAGATCCTACTAGTAAATCATCTCGTGAAGGTGTTCGGGGCTGTTTTTCTTGCTTGGGGTTTGCTATGGTGGGCCCTGGCTCTTGGTTTTCTAGTCAAGTTTACAGTTGTACTTGTTTGCATCCGACGGTTGCAAGACGGTCATCATGTGAGCCTGATTGATTGGAGAGCTGCGTGTATTCAACTGTCTGCCTCCTTAATGTAAAATGTTTGCCAAAAACCACACTGATAAATGCCACGAGAATCGAAATTGAAGAGAATTTCCAACAAAACTATAAATTAGCCAGAGCTCGGGCCCTCAAATTGGCCTCACGGCCCCCACACACGACAGCCCCAGTCAAGTTGAACTCCTGTGGATTGACTGGTCTCTCTTGGTCTTCTGGTTGAGTTTGATTCTTCGAGTTGAGACTTGCTCTTCTGGTCAAATTAGACTTTTTAAAAAAAAAAAAACGTCCACACGGTTGAGGCGGGACCCACCAACCTGTAGATAAGAAGAAATCAAGAAATACAAAGTATCAGTCCCGAATTATGACCCAAAATGGGACATAATTCGGGTCCAAACATCAAAGAAGTCTACGACCCCCCTAAAGAAATACAAAATGCACCACAAAAACCGTGGGCTAATGTGCGGACCCGTAGACCAAAATAACTCAACTCCGGAATATGACCGAAAATGGGCCATATTCCGGAGCCTAATATCTAAAGTGCCTACGGCCCGCTAGATCAGTACAAGGTGCACCACAGATACCGTGGGCTAATGTGCGGACCAATAGGCAATCAATCAATCAATCAAAAATACAATCTACCTAAATCTAAAAGAAGGATAACCAAGCTGATCCATCTGAATAAGGGAGAGAAGAAACAGAGGAGCAGTATCGTAAGTATAAGTCTGAATACCGAGGGACGACATGCCTAGCTCAGAGAGGTAGTCGGCCGGCCTGTTGCCCTCCCAGAAAATATGAGTGACTCTGAACTGAATATCTCGGAGAATGTGTCGGATACGCATAAGAGTGTGACGAACCTGCCAAGAGCCCCGATGGCCAGATGATAGCAGGGTCACCACAGCAGCTGCATCAAGCTCAATCCAAACATGTCTCGATCTCTGGGAAGCTAAAATCACACCAATCGCCAGCGCCTGGATCTCTGCATCAAAACTCGAAGAGGCCTGAAAAGAGGAGTGGAAAGCAAGAAGGAGCTCTCCGTGATGGTCTCTAAGCAGACCTCCCCCACCCGCAATCTGAGTATCTCTATCGAACGAACCATCCGTGTTCAGCTTGATCCAAAGGGCCTCGGGTCGAATCCAAACTACCGGAACAGGGCGATGAGTCTGAGTGGGTGAAGATGAGGCTTGCTGAAAACGATCAGGTGGCGAGCACCCCGCCCAGAACTCAGAGGAAATTAGCCCCGCAGCAGCCAATAAAGCAACATGGCGCTCCACCTGCACAATAACATGAGAGGAAAGAAAAGTAACCGCCCTATGCTTTGCACTATTCCTTTCTGTCCATATGAACCAAATGATCAGACAAGGAATAATGAAAGTCGCGTGCCTAAAGTGTGTGCTGTGTGCGAAAAAACTCAAGATCTCAAATATATTCTGAGAATGGGGTAGGGATAAATGTGTCCATGCGCCAAAAAACTCCCACACGTCACGAGCCACATCACTCTCCAAGAAAAGATGGGCAATGGTCTCGGTATGGTAGGTCTGGGAAAGGGAATGCGAGCAGCACAAACATCTAGAAGCCAAAGAAATGCCCCTCCTCTGTAGAATGTCATCAGTCGGGATCCGACACATGAGAAGTCGCCAAATAAACACTGAAATGGTAGGTGTGAGTAAGGTTGTCCAGATGGCCCCGAAAATAAGATTACCCTGACCCATCACCCTGATATGAGACCAATCCGACGACAATGAGAACGCACCCGAAGAGGTAAGAGTCCAGCACATACTATCTGAATCCTCCTCGGCGATGGGAATCGCGGAGATCTCCTGAATGAACTGAGGGGTAAATCCTAGCACCTCTCCAACAATAGACTCCAACCTACCCATGTCCCACGTCCCATCAACCCATAACTCATTAATCCTAAGATGGGGTCTACCAGTAATCTGATAATAAAAAGAAATCAGCCTATCCCCAATCCAAGTATCGTCCCAAAAGCTAACCTCCCCGCAGCCACGACCAAGAGTCCAGCATATGAACTCCTGAGCCTCAATACCTACACGGAGTAGACGACGCCAAGGGTGGCTGGCATGAGCTTTAAGAGCAGTACGCATAGGCGTATAAAGGCCAGCAGAGCAGTTTCTGCGGAGCGTAAACTGCACCCACAGAGACGTACCCGCGCGAAGGTTCCACCAGAGCTTATAACTAAAAGCCCTCGCCATATCAGAAAGGCTCTGAATCCCGAGGCCTCCCTCAGAGATCGGACGACAAATCTGCCGCCAACGGACCTAGTGCGTCTTCCTCTTCGGACCAACAGAACCCCAGAAGTATCTCGCGATGATCTGCTCGAGCTTCTGGATGATGTACTGTGGAGGGTACAAAACCTGAAGCAGGTGAAGAGGAATTGTGCAGAGAGTGCTCTTAATAAGAGCGAAGCGTCCCCCAAAAGCAAGGTGGCGATGGGACCAACCAGAGATCCTATCCAACATCCGTTGCTTCACCCCAGCAAAGAGCTCTTGTCTCATAAAGCCTTTGTAAAGGGGCACACCTAGATAGGTGATGGGGAGATCGCCTTGGAGAAAACCAGTAAGATCATGAACTCTCTGATGCCAACGAGGCGCATGCTTGGGAGCGAGAGTAAAAGTGCTCTTTTGGATACTAACCATCTGGCCAGAAGCCGTAGAGTAGTGATCCAGGAGACGCATAAGGTCAACAAGACCATCATCCATAGCCCGTGTGAATATAATGATGTCATCGACATAGGATAAATGCGAGACGGGGAAAGGCCGTCTGCCCGTCCTATACCTCATCAACGGATGGTCCCGAATGAATCAATCCAATCAGCGCGATAGATAATCAGCGGCAAGCACGAAGAGCGACGGAGAAATAGGGTCGCCCTGGCGAAAACCCCGGCTAGAGGCAAAATAGCCGGACGGACTGCCGTTCACCAAGATGGAGAACATGCAACTCTCGACGCAATGACGAATGTACATAATCCATCTAGCCGGGAATCCCACCCTTACCAGGACCTCACGTAAAAACTGCCAGTGAACCCTATCATACGCCTTAGCCTTATCAAGCTTCAGCGCAAGGTTCGGGACACCATGAATGTCCGCGACGTGGAGGTCGTGAATAAGTTCTTGGGCCAGAAGGATATTATCAGTAATAACCCGCCCGCGAACAAATCCACTCTGGTTCGGAGAGATAATAAGAGGGAGGAGAGGAGCAAGCTGAGCGTTAAGGATTTTCGCGATAATCTTATTGGTCACATTACACAGACTAATAGGCCGGTAATCTGACCAACCGCTCGGAACAGGCTTCCTCGGGATCAAGACGATAGTAGTCGCCGTGAAAGCTGGAGGCATGGGATGGCCATCAAAGAACTCGAGCACAGCCCCCTCCACGTCGGAGGATACAATCTCCCAACAATGCTGAAAAAATAAAGACGAGAACCCGTCAGGCCCAGAAGCGCTGTGAGGATCGATGTCAAATACCGCAGCACGAATCTCGTGGGGAGAGGGTGGGACACACAAACTATCAGAATCAAAAGAAGAGGGGATAGAGGGAAAACAAGTGTCATCTGGGGAGACGAGAACATCACCAATGGATGTAAGCAGAGTCCTAAAGAAATTCACAGTGGATGATCGGATGTCCGACTCTACAGCAATCGTCGTACCACCATCCTCAATGCTGTGAATATGTGACTGACAGCGCTTCTGCTTCGCAAAACCCTGGAAAAACCGGATGTTGCGCTCGCCTTCGGTAACCCAACGAACTGTGGCCTTCTGTTTCCAGAAATCTTCCTCCATAGAGAGACGAAGATGGTACTCAGCACAAAAACGGTGCATGGCGGTTCTATTCTCCGGAGTAGGATCCGAATCATATCGTCGCTCGCCCTTAAGGCCTCATCCAACTTCGTATGAAGGTTACCAAAAACGGACCAGTTCCACTGTTTCAGTCTGCGCTTAACCTTGAGGAGTTTGGCCTGTAGGTTACACATGCCAGATAATCCAGTTGGGGTAAGCCAAACCTCCCTAATAGTGTCCAGGAATGTGTGATGCTGGATCTACATACTCTGGAGATGGAATGAAGACTTGTGACGATTCGCGGAGAAGCGATACTGGATAAGAAGGGGCGCATGGTCAGACCGAAGACGAGGCAGGTGAGTGACGGTAGAAACTGCAAACACGTTCGACCATGCTTCATTCAATAAAGCACGATCTACCCTTTCCCTCAAACCATTGCGCTCCCAAGTGAAAATATCGCCCTTGCACCCCGCGTCAATCAACTCACAGTCAGCAATAGCCTGTGCGAAGTCCAGAATCTCTGGAGAACGGTCTGTGGTACTACCCTCGCGTTCATGTGAGTGCAAGAAGATGTTGAAGTCACCGCTGATGTTAGGCGTATTTTTATACACTTATTTATCATTATTTTGTATTATTTTGGCGAGTAAATTTGCATAAATGAGCTTTTAATGCCTTATTCTTGTATGTCTGACAGGAGAATGGAGTCCGAAAGCTAAAACGAGGCAAAACGGGCAAAAACGACGATTTTTGGCCCGGGGCCGCGGCACGTACCAAGTGGGCCGCGGCACACGAAGAGGACCATCAGGCACCAGAGTAAACTGTACTCTGAGTCGCGGCACAGTTATGGTGAGCCGCAGCCCAGAAGAAATAAACAGCGCCCAGGTTTTAATCTGCGCCCCGTGAGCCGCGACACACGGGGCGGTTTTGGTGTACTCCGCGCGGGTTTGGGCCGTTTTGAAGCCAGTTCTCGACCTAATCACACGGACGCGATTTGGAGGCTGCTGGGAGCTATAAATAAGGGTTTAAGGCCATAATTAATAAGCTTTTGGAAGATCGATCAATCTTGGAGGAAGAACATCGCGGAAGAGAGGGATAAGCAGAAGACATCAAGAGCAGAGGGCGGAAGTTAGAAGAACGGAGGAATCCGAGCTCTTCATCTGCGTTTGATTTTTATGCTTTCATTCATTATTTCTGTATTTTTATCTTTTAGCATGCCAGGCTAAAACCCTGTTCTAGGATTTTGATGAAACCTAAGTTTTGACGGATTTGCTTTAGATTATCTATATAATTCCCTTTTTCTGTTGAGTTTTCCCAATCGATTTTAATGCTTTCAATTTTCTGGCCAATAATTGAATTGTTTTAATTACCTTACTCGAATCGGGAGAGGAGAGTTGGTGAGGAACTATTGGTGAGAACCGTTTTATCTTGTGAGATAGGAATATACTCATAGGAACTACGTGGCCTTTTGAGGATTTTGTGCCTTTTGCCTATTGACGAATTAATTCACCTAGGGATAGAGTGCGTTATTCGCCTTTAGAAAAATCTATTGACCTCGGGAGAGGCGGTAGAGTATATTAGCAATCTTCGCCTTCAATAAATTGGGGAAATCATTAACTTCAGATAATCGAGAGTAAATTCGGATAAACCAAGGTGGATTCAGAATCCTAGGCTTATTCATCATTTGATTTTCTTTCTTCAAGCATCGTTTTTACTGTTAGTTCTTTTATTGGTTTTATTTAGTTATTAATTGCAACTCAAATTTCGACTGTTCAAATAAAATTAGAATACATAAAAATCGGTACTTAGTAATTCAGTCCTCGTGGGAACGATACTCACTCATCACTTTATTACTTGTCTACGACAACGTGCACTTGCGTTAACGAATTATCGCAACAAGTTTTTGGCGCCGTTGCTGGGGACTGATTTTTACTAATATCGATTTCAGTATTTCTAGTCTTAGTTTGAATATTTTTTTTATTGTTTTTGTGTTATTTTATTTATTTGTTTGTTTTTCCTTTCAGGATTGTTCGGTTAGTGCATGAGAAAATTCGGTAACGAAGGCCTACTACCTTTGGATACCAAACTCCAGCGCACTCTTCGGAGAAACAAAAAGGAGAAACGAGAGCTACCGACGAAAGTCACTATAGCCGATAATACGGGAAATCACGAAGCAGAAAACCCCATGGTGCAAGCTCAATCGGCACTAGTACTTCGAGATTATGTTATGCCGCAAATCAACGCGAACTTTTCGGGGATTCGGCGTCCCACCATCCAGGCGAACAACTTCGAAATCAAGCCTGCAATTATTCAGATGGTGCAATCGAGCCAGTTTTGTGGTCTGCCGAACGATGACCCCAACGCACACATTGCGTCGTTTCTCGAGATTTGTGACACGTTCAAGAACAACGGTGTCACTGATGATGCCATCCGTCTAAGGCTTTTCCCTTTCTCTTTGAGGGACAAAGCAAAATTTTGGTTGAACTCTTTACCGCCGGGTTCTATCACGACATGGGCGGAATTAGCGCAAGCCTTCCTTGCTAAATTCTTCCCACCATCGAAGACGGCGAGGTTACGGAACGAAATTACTACCTTTGGGCAATTTGACATGGAGTCGCTTCACGAGGCTTGGGAGCGATACAAGGACTTACTAAGGAGATGCCCCCATCACGGCCTACCAGACTGGCTCCAAATTCAGATGTTCTATAATGGATTGAGTGCTTCTACACGCACTCTAGTCGATGCGGCCGCTGGAGGAGCCTTAATGGGAAAAACGATGGCTGAAGCACACTCTTTGTTGGAAGCTATGGCCGCAAATGCCTATCAATGGCCGTCCGAACGAGTAAATCCGAAGCGAGTTATGGAAATCTCGAATAATGATCCAATCTCTACATTGTCGGCCCAAGTCGCAGCGCTAACTCAGCAACTTCAGGCATTTTCGCATGCTCATTCCCCCGTTACCATTGAATCTTGTAATTGGTGTAATGGATCTCACCCTAGCGCAGAGTGCCAAGTCGGGAACCCTTTCGAGCAGCCCCCAATTGAACAAGCTCAGTTCGTAGGAAATGGAAACCGGCAAAATAATCCGTACTCCAACACTTATAATCCGGGATGGCGTAATCATCCTAACTTCTCATGGAGAAAAGGACAGAACTCGAACCAGCCTCCGTTCGCTCAACACCAACAGCAACCTCCTCCCGCTCCAAAAGTTTCTCTAGAGGAAGCAATTGCGAAATTGGCAGCGAATACGAGTCAGTTCATGACCCGTACGGAAGCAACATTGCAAAACCATTCCGCTTCCATTCGCAACTGAAATCCAACTGGGCCAGATAGCAAATGTATCAACAGCCCGCCCGGAAGGTACCTTGCCAAGTACCACTTAAACGAATCCCAGAGAGAGTGTCAATACCATTGGTTTGAGAAGTGGTAAGAAATTGTGTGAGCTGCCCGGGCCGAACGAAAAGAAAAGTGAGGAAGAGGAGAAAAAAATTTCAACGACTGAGGAACCACAAGATTGGAAACCCTCAATACTATTTCCGGACAATCCAAAGGCATATGTACCACCCGTCCCGTTTCCGCAGCGATTACAACAGAAAAAGGTGGACAAGCAATTCTCAAAGTTCCTCGACGTCTTCAAGAAACTGCACATAAACATTCCTTTTGCCGACGCCTTGGAAAAAATGCCGAGTTACGCGAAATTCATGAAAGAAATCTTGTCAAATAAAAGAAAACTCGAGGAGTATGAGACAGTCACATTGACGGAGGAGTGCAACGCTATTCTTCAGAAAAAGCTTCCGCCAAAATTGAAGGATCCGGGAAGTTTTAATATACCTTGCACGATGGGAAATCTGACTTTTGAAAGGGCGTTGTGCGATCTCGGCGCTAGTGTTAATCTCATGCCTCTGTCTATTTTCAAGAAACTTGGAATTGGAGAAGCGAAACCGACGACTGTCTCCTTACAATTAGCTGATAGATCCATTAAGTATCCAAGGGGAATAATCGAGGACGTCTTAGTAAAAGTTGATAAATTCATCTTTCCGGCCGATTTCATTGTGCTTGACATGGAGGAAGACCACGACATCCCAATTATCTTGGGAAGACCATTTTTGGCAACCGACAGAACTTTAATCGATGTGGAAAAAGGGGAACTAACTCTAAGGGTTCAAGACGAGCATGTCACTTTTCAAGTATTTAAATCCTTTCCATGTTCGGGTGGTGTTGAGAAGAGCTCGCAAATTGAAAGTGTGGATACCGTGGCGAAAGACACACACCGGAAGAATCGTCGGTCGAAAAACTCAGAATCCGTTTCAGAGGGTCTGATGCCTAAGAAAAATTTAGAACGAGTTGCATATCTCAAGCACGTGGACATGCCGTCATCATCAACCGTTCATCCATCAATGAGAAGTCCCGATGCTGTCATAAGTTCGTTCGAGAAAAAGGAGAATAAGCCGGACGTAAAACGGAGGCCAAATCATGAGAAAAATGGGTGCTTCGGAAAGTTGTTTGTGTCAAAACCTTTTCGCAAACAACATTTGGTGTCCGAACCGAAAATTGAATCGTTAAAGACCAATGGTCAAAATTTTAAAACACATATTAACGGTTCGATGAACGGGGCGGAGTCCAAATGGAGTTTGCGAAAAGCTTAACCGATTTCCAATAGTCCTATGAAGACTATAAACTTAGCGCTTCTCGGGAGGCAACCCGAGTTTTAGTAGTAGATTTTTATGTTTCAGTATTTTCTTGCATTTTTGAACATTTATTTTTCATCATTTTTGCTTTGATTTGCTTATCCCTCTCGTTCTTGACGTTTTCCTTTTAAAATTCTGTGCAGAAAAAGTCCCAGGGGAAAAATTTATGCCTGAGTCGCGGCACAAGGCTTGTGAGCCGCGACACACACAAATCGAACAAGAAGGCTGAACATTCTATACTATGTGCCGCGGCACAACTTTCCTGAGCCGCGGCACACTTGATCGCTGAGCCGCGGCACGTTGCCTCTGATGTAATACCCGGTTGTAATTCATTCATTTTCATTCAGTAATTATCAGTCTGTATTTGTCACTCAGTGTATTTTCACTCAATTATAATCATTCATCAATCATGTTCATTCACCGTGTTCACCGTTCGTAAAACTTCGAGTTGTGTATCGTTATTGTTCATAGTTTCAACTTTCCTCATATGAGTTCGACTTTGTTAAATCACCATTAATTTTTGGTAACTCCAAAAATTCTAAATCTTTGCAATATTATAGAGCATCGATTTAGCTTTCCAATGGTTCAAACGGTGAGTCAATCGGAGTCCGGACGAGAGAGTTTTGGTCGTTTCAGTTTTTGGCCGATCACTGCCGACCGAACTCGGCCGTGTCGTCCGACACGGCCCGTGCCGCATCTCGTCCGAAATGCGAAGTTTCGCCGACCGTGCTCGGCCGTGTCGTCCGGCACGGCCCGTGCCGTACTCTTCCGGATAGGCTGAACGAGCTGACACGCCGGCCGTGTCCCGTGACACGGCCGAGTCATGCCGAAGTCGTCGGGCGGGTCGCTATCGGAAGGCCCTCGGCCGCGACCGTGTCAATCCGGACACGGCCGAGTCACTGTCGGCCAATCTGTCGGCCAGGTGTGCGACACGGCCGTGCCGATCGGCACGGCCGTGTCCGGCAGCATCAACCCCTATAAATTCATTTTTTCATCATTTCACCATTTTTTCGCATTTTCTTCACCTTCAACCGAGAGATAAGGCTTGAGGGAGGGTTTTTCCTTCACAAATCATTTGGGTGTTTGATTTTCTTCATCTCCTTTCGATCGTGAAGCCCGGATAATCAATCTAACGCGTATTCTTCGGATTAAAGCACTTGGATCATCAAGAGGTAATTCCTTCAACACTTTGGACTTCGATTTTGTGTTGAAATAGGATGTTTTGGACGTTATAATCATGATATATGAAGGGATATGTATATGATTATGAGTTTGTATAAGGATTCATTGGATTATTGAGGGATTATTCAAAAACACCTTGTAAATCGAGTTGGAATTGGGGATTTTCGACTAATTGTTGTTATAATCACATTTTTGGATATTCATAACGGATTATTGATCGTATTGGAGATGTTTTGTTGGTCTGAAACACTTCTTGGGGAATTTTGATATTGGTATATCGAAGTTTGTTTGTAAACAATCGGAGTTGGATACAATGTGTTGGATTTAATGTCTCTTTGGACTTGGTTTAGTCGTATCGACGTTTGGAATTCGTTATATTCGTGTTTAATTCGTGTATTGATCGGATTGTTGGTAATTGTATTGAATTAAGGTTGTTCGTGCGACCGACACTTCATTTAGGACGTTGTTCGTGGAAGGATAATTGTCATCGGTATTTTGTAAGTTAATTCTTACTCGGTTAAAAGGATATTCATACCTTTTGTTGTTGTTCATTCATAATCATAACTCATTCATCATTATAATCAAAACTTGTTGTTATCAATTAATCGTTTCAGTCATAAGGAACGACGGTTCCAATCTTTTCATTGAACTGTCATTTATTTCATTACCATTCCATCTCGGTGAGTCATTATTCATTTTCGATGTCACTTTTGTTATATTGTGGCATTCGGTCATCTTGGCGTGCGGTTGGTATGTGTAGGATTTTCATGTCGGGCACATTATAGTCGTGTGTTGGTTGGTGGCCTCACATTGGGTGTGCACTCGAGTCGATTGCTCCGAGACCGATTAGGTACAAGACCACGCGTGTTTGATCGTTGGTGGCTTGTGCACGGACACATTTCCATCCGGACGTAGTGTGGCGCCATTCCTTTGAGCCGCATCGATTAGTTGATTCATATAGCATGTTTGATTGCGTATGTTTCGGCAGGATATTTCATAACTTATATAATCATGATTGTGTATTTTCAACTCTTGAGGATTGTTGTTATTTTTAATTGACCCCTTTGGGGTTTTTGTTTTCTGGTCTTGGCGAGGCAAAGGCACGGGAGAACACGTTAACGTCGAGGAGTCCCAATGATACTAGAAAGGGGCCCTCAAATTCGAGTCACTTGTTCACCATTTGTGTTTCCTTTATTTATTCCTTGCAGACATTCCGTTTGAATACTCTTTTCATTCAGTGTTGTGTATTTTATCGTCACATAAGATACATATGTATTCTATTTTATTCAGGTGTATTGTATGAAACTCCTAATCGGAGTAATTGATGTTGTAATGTGGTTCGGTACTACATTTACCCCTGTGTAATTCATCCTTTTTCATTCGCCCGGTGGGTCTCGGTCGGGATCCACGGCCGTAATATCCGCCTAGTTTGGGGTGTTACAGAGTTGGTATCGAGCGTGGTTTTGAATACTACCTTCCGAGTCATGTCTCATTTGAAATCATCGTCATCGGGCTAGTATCATTGGACTTTCGCGTCGCGTGTGACTGTGCAGATGCCGAGCCAATCGAGGCCGAAAGAAGCGTAAGACTTCTATCGCCATGGTATAATTTCTGGCAATTTTCATTCATTCATAATTTATCAGTTAACAATCCTCAAACATCATTTTCATTTTAACCAGGACGGTCATTTTAACTCATTAATCACTCAATTCATTTCATTACTCGGTTGTTGATTTGGAAGGTCATATAATTAATCTTATTAACTTGTTCAAGATAATCATTTCAATAATTTCATCAGAAATCATGTCACTTCAGTAAATCATTCATATAATCACTAAGTTAGAACATGTATACTCATTTTCATAATCTCATGACATAATCATAACGTGATATTCAAGGACGAGGCCGTGGTGCGGGCCGAATCCCGAGAACTCGTGCGAACACACGTGCGAACGCGAGGAATAATGTTAACTCATCTAGCAGTGACGCTGCTACTCATTCACCTGGACGTGATCATTCTCTATCAGGGAGTCGTACTCGGGACACCGCTCAGTCAGAAGGTGTTCGGGTTGACCCACTCGCTTTTATGCAGGGCATGATGGCCCGAATGACCAGATGACACGGTGATGCATACGATGCATAACTCCACTATTCAAAATCAACAGGCTCCTCCGCCGCCGCCTCAGAGGCAAGAGAGGAATGTGAGCAATATCATCGGCGACATCTCTCGCCAGAGGCCACCGACTTTCGAAGGCTCATCTGAGCCGGCGGATATTGTTCATTGGCTCGAACACTTCGAGAAGCTATTTGCGATGGTAGAGTGTCCCGAAGGACACAAAGTTTCGCATGCGGCTTACTACTTGGGCAAGAGCGCGCACTCTTGGTGGTTGTCGTTGAAGCCCACCGAAGGATCATGTACATGGGATCGGTTCAAAACTCTCATGATGGAGAGGTATTATCCGGCCCCACTCGAGAGGCTAAGTCAGCCGAGTTACTCACTCCCGACCCTTCATCGACGCGGATGTTCTCGCCAAGGCCGAAATTTCAGAACTTCTTCCGTTCGCCTCATCTATCATTCGCTCCGAGACGGACAAGATCAAGTATTTCAAGAGAGGCGAAACCTCGGATGCGGCTACACCGCTTAATCATAATTGCACCACGTTGGCGAATTGAGAAAGCTCTTACTTACGAGCTTCTTAAGGAGATTTCTAAGCGGCAACCTTCATCTGCGGCAAGAAGTCTAAGAACCGTGTCGATCGACGGAAGTCGTGCCACCTTCAAGAAACCGCGGGCGGGCTCTACTTTTTCCGAGCGACCTCCCCGGCGTCTAAACCCGCGGAATCTCGGCCTCGAGCGGCCATTCGGCCGTCACTGTTTCAACCGTGAAGGACAGGTCATTTCGGCACCAAATGTCCAAGCGGCATCACGTGCCATAATCAGGATTGCCGGGCATAGGGCCCGTTTTGCCGTAGGGACTCTAAACCCACTCCGCGTCATCTCAAGCCCCGTGTCATTCAAAGAAGGCGTAATCAAGCCACTTAGTCGGCGTCGTTCAAGACGACAGAGCTAAAGGCGAGCTAAGAGCTATCGACGGAGCGTCCGGTTCGGGGCCTAAGCCCGAATTTATGAGATGAAGAAGACCGACGATCCAGAGGCCGGATGATCTCGTGTACACTCGATATTCTATCTCAACCTCGTGTGTACCCTTTTTGACACCGGTGCATCGCATTCATTCATTTCCGAGTCATGTTTGCGTAGACTACGTCCGGGTAGTGCTACTAGTTGTGAGCCTTATGTCATTGTTCTACTGACGGTAGACGAATTATCGTGTCGTGAGATTCGAATTGTCCGATTCAATTTCATGGTCGTGTATGGCCATGGACCTAATCGTAGTAGATTTGCCGAGGGACGACGCCATCTTGGGTATCGATGGATGGATCGTCATGATGCCATCATTAGTGTCCGTAAGCGTATGGTCACTATCATTTCAGACGATGGGGTTGAATGTGTGCTTCAGGGAAGTAATCCCCGTTGTTCCAGAAGAAGTATTATTATGATGAACGCAGAGAAATTCCGCAATCGAACTATTCAATCATTCATTGTATTATTTTCATCGATTGGCTTTTCTAAGACAATCGAGTCATTCAATCATTCATTGTATCATTTTCATCGATTGGCCTTTCTAAGACAATCGAGTTATTCAAACATTCATTGTATCATCTTCATCGATTGACCTTTCTAAGGCAATCGAGTTGTTCAATCATTATTGGTATCTCTTTTTATCGATTGACCATACTAGGGCAATCGAAATGTTCAATCATTCGTGGTATCATTGTCATCGATTGACGATGTATTTCCGCATTTGTTATTTGGTTGCCTTCACATAGAGTAAGGGAATTCGGGAGTGAGTTGGATCCGGTCGTCCCCTTTATCGAAGGCACCGTATCGGATGACCACCGAATGCGGGAGTTGAACAGGTGATGATCAAGAGTGGTATCCTTTACCTCGTATTGATGATCTTTTAGATCAACCTCGGGGAGCTTCACTATTTTCCATGATCGACTTAAGATCTGGATATCACCGATTCATGGATTCGAGAGTCGGATATCGCGGGGACAGGCTTCGCACGCTATGGTCATTATGAGTTCGTAGTTATGCCGTTCGGGCTAACTATTGCACTGCGGTATTCGGGAGTTAATGAATCGGGTTTTCATCGACTTTTTGGATCAGTTTGTTGTTGTCTTCATCGAAGACATTTTGATTTATTCTCTTAGCCGAGAGGAACACGAGGTTCATCTTCTTCAGGTCCTCGACGTGTTGAGACGTGAGCAATTTTTATGGAAGTTTTCCAAATGTGAATTCTGGAGGTCCGAAGTGACTTTCTCGGGCATGTAATTTCATCTGACAGAGTTCGTGTCGATCCTCAGAAGACGGAGACTATCCGAGATTGGCAACCTCCGAAAGTTATTAAGTAAATCCGATGTTTCCTCGGAATAGTTGGTCAATTATCCAACCCACGACCTGGAGCTAGCAGCCGTGGTTTTCGCGTTGGGGATTTGGCGTCGTTACCTTTATGGCGTCACCTTTCAGCTTATTCACCACTCACACGAGTTGAAGGATATATTTACTCACAAGGAGTTAAATATGCGACAGGCGGTGGTTGGAAATAATCAAAGATTTTGATATCGATATCCTTTACCACCTGGGCAAGGCGACGTTGTCGCCGACGCCTTGAGTCGTAAGTCCGTTCAGAGCAAATGCTTGCTCGTTTAACGATTCGAATGAGCTTCAAAGAGAATTCCTTAGACACGAGATCGAGGTGCAGCCGGCGAGTCGGGGACACTTTGTATGTTAGAGATTTCATCGTCACTTGAGGAGGTAATCGGAGAGAATCGAGTTCGGACCCTCCATTGTTGCGCATCCGTGAAGATGTGACTCGGGAAAGCCACAGATTCGTGGTCCACGAGGATGGACTTTTGAGGTTTAAGAACCGGTTGTGCGTGCGACGAATGACGAGTTGAAAAACTCTATTTTGAGAGAAGCTCATGCTACCCCTTATTCTGTTCATCGGGGTCCAAGAAGATGTACAAAGACTTGAAACAAAATTACTTGGTGGAGTAATATGAAGCGAGAAGTCGCAGAATTTGTTTCGAGATGCTTAACTCACAACAAGTCAAGATTGAACATCGGCCAGGCGGGTATGTGAAACCTCTCCTATTCCAGTGGAAGTGGGAAGACATTTCTATGGATTTCATCACGAGTTTTCCGACCAGTCGTCGTGGCATGATTACAATCGAGTGATTGTGGACCGCTTAACTAAATCAACTCATTTTCTTGAGATTAAGGATACTTGGGGTCCCGAGAGACTTGCCTAGTTATTCATCAAAGAGATAGTGAGACTGCACGGTACTCCTAAAAGTATCGTTTCCGATCGTGACGGACGGGTTGTGTCACATTTTTGGAAATTAGTTCATCGTGCTATGGGAACTCAGCTTAATCTCAAGATCGCCTTTCATCCTCGGTCAGACGGACAATCGAGAGAACTATTCAGACATTAGAGGACATGTTGAGGGCATGCGTCCTCGATTGGAAGGACGATTGGGAAGCCCAACTACCACTGATCGAGTTCACGTACAGTATAGTTGGCATGCCTCCATTAAGATGGCACCTTACGAGGCCTTGTATGGTCGTCGTTGTCGATCTCCCTTGTGTTGGGATGACTTGTCAGAATCAATCGGCACCGAACCCGATATGCTTATAGCCGCCCGGGAGAAGGTAGCTTTGATCAAGAGTCGTATGTTGATGTACTCAGTCGGCGAAATCATATGCAGATAATCGTCGTAGACCACTAAAGTTCGAGACGGGTGACCACGTCTTGGTCAAGGTATCCCCGAGTCGAGGTATTTTCCGTTTCGGAAAACGGGGGAAGTTGAGTCCGAGATTCATTGGACCGTTTGAAATTTTGGATCGAGTGGGCGAGTTAGCTTATCGATTGGCTTTACCTCCGCTCGAGCCGAATTCATAATGTGTTTCATGTCTCTCGATTGCGAAAGTATGTTGCCGACCAGTCACATCTGCAGTTGGCGAAATCGAGATCGCGACGACCATTCATATGAGGAGCGTCTATACTAGTCTTAGAGCGGCGAATCAAACGGTTGAGAAATAAGTCGATTCCTTTGGTCAAGATTCGGTGGTCCAGACACGGAGTCGAAGAGGCTACTTGGGAAACCGAGGATAGTACGCGGAGAGTTATCCCGAGTTGTTTGACCCTTAGTTTCGGGACGAAACTCTTTTAAGGGGTGTATGTAATACCGGTTGTAATTCATTCATTTTCATTCAAGAATTATCGATCTGTATTTGTCACTCGGTGTATTTTCACTCAATTATAATCATTCATCAATCATGTTCATTCACCGTGTTCACCGCTCGTAAAACTTCGAGTTGTGTATCGTTATTGTTCATAGTTTCAACTTTCCTCATATGAGTTCGACTTTGTTAAATCACCATTAATTTTTGGTAACTCCAAAAATTCTAAATCTTGCAATATTATAGAGCATCGATTTAGCTTTCCAATGGTTCAAACGGTGAGTCAATCGAGTCCGACGAGAGAGTTTTGGTCGTTTGATTTTGGCCGATCACTGCCGTGAACTCGGCCGTGTCGTCCGACACGGCCGTCATCGCACTCGTCCGGAAATGCGAGTTTACGCCGACCGAGCTCGGCCGTGTCGTCGCACGGCCGTGCGTACTCTTCCGGATAGGCTCGAACGATCGCCGACACGCCGACCGTGTCCCGTGACACGGCCGAGTCATGCCGAAGTCATTGCCGGGCGGGTCGCTATCGGAAGGCCCTCGGCCGCGACCGTGTCAATCCGGACACGGCCGAGTCCATGTCGGCCAACCATCGGCCGGTATGCGACACGGCCGTGCCGATCGGCCGCAGGCCGTGTCCAGCAGATCGACCCCTATAAATTCATTTTTTCATCATTTTGACCCATTTTTACGCATTTTCTTCACCTTCAACCGAGAGATAAGGCTTGAGGGAGGGTTTTTCCTTCACAAATCATTTGGGTGTTTGATTTTCTTCATCTCCTTTCGATCGTGAAGCTTGATAATCAATCTAACGCGTATTCTTCTGATTAAAGCACTTGGATCATCAAGAGGTAATTCCTTCAACACTTTGGACTTCGATTTTGTGTTGAAATAGGATGTTTTGGACGTTATAATCATGATATATGAAGGGATATGTATATGATTATGAGTTTGTATAAGGATTCATTGGATTATTGAGGGATTATTCAAAAACACCTTGTAAATCGAGTTGGAATTGGGGATTTTCGACTAATTGTTGTTATAATCACATTTTTGGATATTCATAACGGATTATTGATCGTATTGGAGATGTTTTGTTGGTCTGAAACACTTCTTGGGGAATTTTGATATTGGTATATCGAAGTTTGTTTGTAAACAATCGGAGTTGGATACAATGTGTTGGATTTAATGTCTCTTTGGACTTGGTTTAGTCGTATCGACGTTTGGAATTCGTTATATTCGTGTTTAATTCGTGTATTGATCGGATTGTTGGTAATTGTATTGAATTAAGGTTGTTCGTGCGATCGACACTTCATTTAGGACGTTGTTCGTGGAAGGATAATTGTCATCGGTATTTTGTAAGTTAATTCTTACTCGGTTAAAAGGATATTCATACCTTTTGTTGTTGTTCATTCATAATCATAACTCATTCATCATTATAATCAAAACTTGTTGTTATCAATTAATCGTTTCAGTCATAAGGAACGCAGCGGTTCCAATCTTTTCATTGAACTGTCATTTATTTCATTACCATTCCATCTCGGTGAGTCATTATTCATTTTCAAGTCACTTTTGTTATATTGTGGCATTAGGGTCATCTTGGCGTGCGGTTGGTATGTGTAGGATTTTCATGTCGGGAACATTTTATTCGTGTTTTGGTTGTTGGCCTCACATTGTAATGTGCACTAGAGTCGATTGCTCGTGAGTCTGATTAGGTACATGACCAATCGTGTTTGATCGTTGGTGGCTTGTGCGGACACATTTCCATCCCGAACGTAGTGTGGCGCCATTCCTTTGAGCCGTCTCGATTAGTTGATTCATATAGCATGTTTGATTGCGTATGTTTCGACAGGATATTTCATAACTTCGTATATAATCATGATTGTGTATTTTCAACTCTTGAGGATTGTTGTTCTTTATGGCCCCCGTTTGGGGATTTTGTTTCTGTGTCTTGGCGAGGCAAAGGCACGGGGAGAACAACTTAACGTCGAGGAGTCCCAATGATACTAGAAAGGGGCCCCGATCATTGCTCACTTGTTCAGTCATTTGTGTTTCCTTTATTTATTCCGCTGCAGACATTCCGTTTGAATACTCTTTTCATTCAGTGTTGTGTATTTTATCGTCACATAAGATACATATGTATTCTATTTTATTCTGGGTGTATTGTATGAAACTCCTAATCGGAGTAATTGATGTTGTAATGTGGTTCGGTACTACATTTACCCTGTGTAATTCATCCTTTTTCATTCGCCTGGTGGGTCTCAGTCGGGGATCCACGGCACTGTAATATCCGCCTAGTTTGGGGTGTTACATCTGAGCCGCGGCACACAAGATGCACCAGATATGCCCAGGACGCTGTACTCAGTGCCGCGGCACATACCAAGTGAGCCGCGACACATCAACACTCTGAGCCGCGGCACCCGCATTATGTGCCGCGGCACATGGCATTGAAACAAATTTGTCCAGTGATCGTACTGCAGGCCGCGGCTCACTTGAGTCTGCTGCCCACCGCTCGAATTTGAACGGCCAATTATTCTTTTTATAAAACGATCGGCCGAGAAATTTTCTTCTTCTTCTTGCACTCTTCAAAATCTAAGCAAGGTAACTCTAAATTCCTCCTCTTAAATGCCTTATGAATTGAAAGGTGAAGTTTATTCTTAATTTGATGATTGATTATGTTTTTGTTTCTTTTTTTTTTCAAAAGTTCTATCAAGTTGAGTTGAGGATATGATGGTTTTGATCGATTTTTAATGATTATTTTCGATTATGAATGAATTAAATATGTCGTTTGTCATGAAGAATGATTCATGTTGTTGTTTTTGGGGATTTAATGAAGTTATAGTCATATTTGTTCTTCAATTAAAAGGATGCACTCAAGGTGTTCGATGAAATGCCTGAATGAAGTTTTTGATGAATGTTAAGTCAATGTTTTGAACTATGTGCAACGAATTCGTCTGGAATTACAGCGTACCCCAACCAACGTCAATGTTAAATGTTAAAGCTCAAATTTTATTTTTCTCTCACGACGGTGCAAGCTCGTTAAATTCTTGATTCAAGTTTTGGATATCCTTAGCCGAGTAAATGTTGTTCTCTTTATTGCTTAAGTAACCAAACTCCGGTGTTTAACGTTTCAGGAAATCGCTATGGCTAGAACCAAAAAGCTAAGCAAAAGGGCCAGGACTCAGTCGTCCCCCACACGAGGGGAAACTTCTCATAGTCGAGCCGAGTCGGAGGCGCATCAATTTTCTGACCCGAAGATCCATAAAATCTTCAACGAGAAGATTCGCCCTCGACCTCTGATCCCGGAGAGGGGATTCACCCTGACCCCGGGGCGGAGCTTGACCATGATCGGCGAGATGGGGTGGGCCGTTTCTTGCACCTCCTGAGCCGGCGGTGATATCTATTGTGCAGGAGTTTTATGCGAGCGCTTTGTTGAAGCACATTCGGGCGGGCCAGATGATACAGCAGTTAGACACTCGGACTCAGGTCGTAGTCCGAGGCATTACGGTGGATTTTTCAGTAGCTGCGATTCGGAGGTTATTTGAGCTGCCCGTGGTTGATGAGACGGCTTATACGCGAGTTATGGATAGCCTCACGAAGGAGGCTCTGCTCGAGACTCTTACACAGCCCGACTCCAACTGGGAGAGGCGCGCCCCGGCTTCTTCCACCTTCTACTTTAAGAGCTCGTGCCTCAGTCGGTTCGGGAGTGCCTGGCTGTATTTTATCTGCGCTCGTATAGACCCCACCTCGCAGATCCGCACTGTTTTTCTCTCTCGAGCCCGTACATTATATGCTATCACCTCCGGGCTGCGATTCGATGTGGCTCCTCTCCTGGTCCGATCTATCTTCCAGTGTATTCAGGGAGGGGCCAAGACGGGGCTGAAGCACCCCTCTCTTATTTGTGCTCTTTGCCGGCAGTCGGGGATGACGTGGTCGGACGACGAGCCGATACTAGCTCCCAGGGCCCGATTGATCACCGCATCATTTCGCATTTCGACCAGTGGGGAGGAGCGCCGGCACACGCTCGGGGGCGAGGATTTTTACTTGATGAGGCCCACAAGGGATCCCCCGAGCATCTTCTTCTGACGCAGGAGCAGATGGAGTCCAGCCCGCCTCCCGACAGAGAGCGCTTGCAGGCGATGTTCGACGGATTGAGGGAGGAGATGAGGAGAGAGAGAGAGAAGATGAGGAGAGAGAGAGAGAGCTTTCTGGCTGAGATGAGAGAGGAGAGGCGGACGGAGAGGGAGAGCATCAGTGCTGCCGTCCGAGATGAGATGAGAGAGCAGGCCCGCCGGGCCAACCGTCGTGAGTCGAGGCGTCTGGCAGCGAGGGATGCCTACCACCAGGAGCACCTTGCTGCATGGATGGCCCACATTATGCACCCGGACGGGCCATTCATTCCACCTGCTCGCGCATCCACGCCACCCTCCTCGTCGAACGACGCCGGCACCAGTTCGTGAGCTGACTGTAGGGGAGTACTTGACCTTCTTCTATTATTGCATATTATATTTTGTCCATTGAGGTCAATGTACGTCCTCAGTTTGGGGGGGTTTACTTTTTGTCGCTATACTTATTGTTGTACTTAGTCGTTTGCACTTTCGTTATTTTTAGTTATCTTTTTGTTGCTAGCCTTGCTTGTCATGATTTTACTCTTATTCGTGAATTTTTCGTACTCTTTTTTGTGTGAAACTAATGTTACAACACTGATTTCTCTCTGAAGAAACGGTTGAGTTTTAGTCGAGTTGTAGTCAATGATATCTGCTTTTGTTGAGTATTCAATTAGGTCCGAAATTTTTTCGTTTTTTTGTAGAAATCTTAGCGGATAAGAGAGGAGACATACGTGTTTTCAAATCGCCGTCGATACGTTTGGTTACATTTTTCGGTTAGCTAGTCGTCCAGTAACATTAGTCGTGTTGGCACCTAATTTGAGTTTAGAGTCGGACAGTTTTTCCCAAAAGTCGTGATATTATTTGTTCTATGACGGGAAGTCTAGTAACCGGGGGTATTCACGTGATCCGTTGTTTACTCTCGCATAAAACGACGACCCTGATTATACTAGTGGTTTAGAGATTTCGCATGTCCCGAGGATGGGGAGCCTAGTAACCGGGGGTATTCGCGTGACCCGTTGTTTACTCTCGCGTAAAACAACAACCTTGAATCGGACATGCGGGAATAGCTATTCGAGTTGTTTCTCCGCTGTGGAGGGGAACTTAGTAACTAGAAGCATCCATGTGCCCTATGAGTGTCTTTTACGTCAAACGGTTCCCCAACACATGAGAATGGAATTCCACCCTAGGATTATCCCGATGAAACGTCCCGAGATCCGAACCTAGTGGTCAACTCGAATCATCTTATCGAGCATATATAAGGGAATACTGTCCGAGGGTTATATTTGATGATGAAACTCGTGAAATTTTTGCCATTAGACTGTGGAACTGGGCGAGTTAGCTTGTTTATTTTAACCCTTCATATTCGCGGTTGATTAAATTCACGCTTGTTAATCTTTGAGCTCGATTTTCTTCATGAACAATTGATTAGGACTGAAATTGGCTACTTTGTGGAATCAGTGTCCTGGATGTAACTCGCTATTACGATATTTGTATTATTCAGAGAGAATTTCAGGATAGTATTGATTAGGTTGATCACTATGAGTTGCACGATTATTCACGATATTCTTTTGTTGAAATTGATTATTTTTTGCTTGAGGACAAGCAAAGGCTCAAGTTTGGGGGTATTTGTTAGGCGTGTTTTTATACGCTTATTTATCATTATTTTGTATTATTTTGGCGAGTAAATTTGCATAAATGAGCTTTTAATGCCTTATTCTTGTATGTCTGACAGGAGATTGGAGTCCGGAAGCTAAAACGAGGCAAAACGGGCGAAAACGGCGATTTTTGGCCTGGGGCCGCGGCACACGAAGAGGACCAGCAGGCACCAGAGTAAACTGTACTCTGAGCCGCGGCACAGTTATGGTGAGCCGCGGCCCAGAAGAAATAAACAGCGCCCAGGTTTTAATCTGCGCCCCGTGAGCCGCGGCACATATTAAGTGAGCCGCGGCACATGGGGCGGTTTTGGTGTACTCCGCGCGGGTTTGGGCCGTTTTGAAGCCAGTTCTCGACCTAATCACACAGACGCAATTTGGAGGCTGTTGGGAGCTATAAATAAGGGTTTAAGGCCATAATTAATCAGCTTTTGGAAGATCGATCAATCTTGGAGGAAGAATATCGCGGAAGAGAGGGATAAGCAGAAGACATCAAGAGCAGAGGGCGGAAGCCAGAAGAACGGAGGAATCCGAGCTCTTCATCTGCGTTTGATTTTCATGCTTTCATTCATTATTTCTGTATTTTTATCTTTTAGCATGTCAGGCTAAAACCCTGTTCTAGGATTTTGATGAAACCTAAGTTTTGACGGATTTGCTTTAGATTATCTATATAATTCCCTTTTTCTGTTGAGTTTTCCCAATCGATTTTAATGCTTTCAATTTTCTGGCCAATAATTGAATTGTTTTAATTACCTTACTCGAATCGGGAGAGGAGAGTTGGTGAGGAACTATTGGTGAGAACCGTTTTATCTTGTGAGATAGGAATATACTCATAGGAACTACGTGGCCTTTTGAGGATTTTGTGCCTTTTGCCTATTGACGAATTAATTCACCTAGGGATAGAGTGCGTTATTCGCCTTTAGAAAAATCTATTGACCTCGGGAGAGACGGTAGAGTATATTAGCAATCTTCGCCTTCAATAAATTGGGGAAATCATTAACTTCAGATAATCGAGAGTAAATTCGGATAAACCAAGGTGGATTCAGAATCCTAGACTTATTCATCATTTGATTTTCTTTCTTCAAGCATCGTTTTTACTGTTAGTTCTTTTATTGGTTTTATTTAGTTATTAATTGCAACTCAAATTTCGACTATTCAAATAAAATTAGAATACATAAAAATCGGTACTTAGTAATTCAGTCCTCGTGGGAACGATACTCACTCATCACTTTATTACTTGTCTACGATAACGTGCACTTGCGTTAACGAATTATCGCAACAGCTGACAATCCACGGCAACCCCTCTACTTCCAAAGCAATCTCACGGAGGGTGTCCCAAAGGGCGTAGCGACCAACACAATTAGTTCTGGCATAGACATAAGTGACATAAATCGACTGGGGAAGAATGGAAGAAGAAATAAAGAGATGAAGGACCTGATCTGTATCTAACAAAACCTGGTGCTGAAAGTCAGGGGAAGAAAAAAACCAAAATTTGTTAGACTGATTATAAAGTCCCGACGCAAAACCTAAAGAACGAATATCAAAATCAAAATTTGCATTGGAACCCATGGGTTCTAAAATGCCAATAAAAGAAAATCTATGAGCACGGTGGAGATGTTGAATATGCTTCTGTGCTCTGGTGTTAGCCAGACCACGAGCGTTCCATGTAAGAATGGGTATCGACATAAACTAAACCACCAACTCTGACGAAGACCTAGGACGCTGACAGGAGCGCCCCCATCTCCGAGGTGTATCATGTCGGGCAGATGTTCCCCCTTTCGGAGGCAATGAAGATCGCCCCTTGGAGGAGGAGGAGGATCCGCGAGAAGCTGCTCTTCCTCGTGTGGAAATAGAGGAGTCAGAAGCAGCTTTGCCCCTAGTCGTGACACCAGGGGAAGCAGTAAAAGATATCAGACGCCTCTTAACCGGGGGTTTTGGTGCCGTCGGGAGAGGCACCATCGCCGAGGAAGAGAGACTGGACTCAGAAATCTCAAATTGAGTGCGGTTAGGACCACACTCAGTCTGAGATAGAGAGGGAAGATAAGAAGGGAGGGGAGGGGGAGGCTCGTAAACCACCATGGCTAAGGTCTCAGGCTCAACGATGATCGGATCATTTTTACAGCCCTGGCCGTCATGGCGGGGGGAGGTAGACTCAAAGAGTCTAGAAAAGTGAGGGACGGTGGAGGACTCTGTGTCGTCCACTAAGAGACGCTCATCGTCGCCATCACGACTGCTATCAACGCTACCTGCTACACTATCTTTAGGCCTGGGCATGGGACGGGATGAGACCATTTTTAGGTAATCCCGATCCCGTCCCATTTGAAAATTATGGGACGAGATGGGACGGGATTGCACTTTTGAAAAATTGATCCCGACCGTCCCGATACCAAATGGGATCGAGACGGGATCGGGACACGAACGGGACGAAAAATGGTCCCGTTGACCAATGTTGACTCTCAAATGAATACAATATTTGGACTTGTTACATGACAATAAATTAAAGTTTTTTTTAAACCAATCTATTTATCAAATATCGTTGTGAGTCATTTGTTAATTCTTGAACAAATGGTTCATAGAACTCTAAATGCTTTCTTATTTCACCCGAATTAATAAATATGAAGAACATTACAACACAGTCAGATACTCACTGATCTCTACTTCTATACACAAGTTCTTCATGGTTTATGGATGTTTCGTTCCCCGAAAGAAGTAAATGAAATAAGTTAGAAATGTTAGATGATAAGACTGCTTTGGGCTTGGTAGTCGGATAAATTTAGTAACTAAACATTATTACGGGACGGAACGGGATCCCATCGGGATTTGACATTTGGGCTCGCAGCCCGTCCCAAGTTTTTAAAATGGGACGGGACGGGACGGACCCTGAGTTTTAAAATTTTGGTCTCGTCTCGTCCTGGTGCGGGATGAGACGAGCCCGAGACGGGCCCGAGCCTTCGATATTAGTTGCCCAGGCCTAACTATCTTTATTACCCACACTAATAATATCATCAGTACCAACTAAATCCTCCTCCTCTCTACCAGAGGAGTCCAAAGATGCAAAGTATGAGTGCTGTCCAGTGGCAGCCGTGCCCTTGGGGATCATCCCCGTCTCTCTAAGTCCTTTTTTGGCAACAATCAGTCAAACGTCAGGTTCTTTGCCCGTAGGGGCTGCCTGTGAACTACTAGCCTTAGCGGCTTTAGGAGGAGCCGGCTGCGTCTTCTGCTGTCGAGAAGGGGCAACCTGAGGCTTCTTGCACTGGGGCGGAGGAGGCTTCTTTGTTGCCAACTATGTAGCAACTGGACGTCTCGTGCCCTATATGAGAACAAAGAGAGCAATACAATGAAGTTTTCTCGTAGATAATGCGCTGCGTAAGAACTTGATTATCAAACTCAACCTCAATCTCGGACACTCTGGGTGCCAAAAGGTCAATCTCGACACACACACGGGCGACTGAGAGTCATGAGTGTGTGGCCACCGGGGCATCAACTAGAATGGGATTGCCATCAACCTTGGCAATCGTATATAATGCACGTGGATGAAATAAATGCAAAGGCAGACCCGGAAGTCTAATTCAGACCGGGCAGATAGAAGTCTCTGTCCTAACCGAAAAACTCGGTGACCACTTAAATACACGGGCAGGACATCCTGAAAAATTCCAAGTAGATCCTAACCAAATGCGTCTAAAGTCCTCATCATTATCAAACCTAACCGCTATATGACAAAAATTTAACCAACTCCAACTAAATTTACCCCTCAGTTTCATATCAGTCAAACCCGAAGACACATCTCGAGGGGTGGGAATAGCATGCGAGAATTTTAGAATCAAAGTGCGATCCCATGAAGCAGCCAGAGTAATCATATCATAAGAAGAAAAGGTAACACATATCTTCTCATTTACGGAGGAAAGAGTACCAAAAGGACATACCTTAGCTCCGTCGAAATTGAAAGTTTTAACTATCGATCCGGTCTGCTGAATAAAACCACGCTGCTGCGCCGAACTGGATGAATTGTTGACCATCTGCGCGTAGGATTTCGATCGAGTCGGTTCAGTAGGATGTTGGGTCGGATCGTGAGTGGTGTTTTTGGTCTGCACGTGTGATTCGGATGAAACTGGTGCTGGCTGACGGGCCGGATTATAGAGAACCGGAGCTGCTCGTGGTTGATGAACTGGAATGGTAGTTTTCGGTTCCGTGGGCCGTATTGCATTATGGGGCAGGTAGGTGAGCTTGGGCTGGGGTGCGGACGGTTGGGAATCGGGTGCAGCTGGGGTATTAAGATGACTGGGCTGAAGAGGTTGATGGGCTGGGTTGAAGTGTATGGGCTGGTTTTTGGGGCTTTTATTTTTTTTAATAGGGATAAAGTAATTGAGGATAGAATTGGGTTTAGTTGAGGGGTTGGGCTTGGGATATATAATGTGATGAGCAATTGTGGCAGGTTGAGAATGAGGGCTGGGGGATGGGAATAAGAGGAGGTTGAGGGCTGGGAGATAATCGGGCCAGGAGTGGGCTGGGAAATTAAGTTAGTGGGTTGAGTGTGTGGGCTAGAGGGCTGGGAATTAATGGGATGTGAAATGGCTGGGCTGGGAAAATCTGTATGGCTGGGATGAGAGGGACCGGATTGCTTGTGGTGTTTTTTATTTGGCGGAAGTAATTTAATATGGTGTTGGGCTTGGGCTTATGGGTTAATGAGGTAGGGCCGGGGATATCAGATGAGGTGGGCTTTGACGAAGTGGGTTGAGGGATATGGTTAATATTATCAATGGTTTTAAGATTGGGCCAAATTAATGCAGGCCCACGGTGATTAAAAGTGCTAGTGCTACTCTTAATATTATCCATTTGGGCTTGATGCTAGATACAAATTGTTACAGGGAGAGTAGAATTCGGTTGGTGGACTTAGTGGTGGGCCTTGAGCATTGTCTAGATATTTTGGATAGCCCAAAATCGGCATTGGGCGAGGATGGGACGGGTCGCCAAGAAGGTTTCCTTCTTCCTCGTTATCTTGCGTAGAGGTCATTAGCGGTCGAGTGAACCCGAAACCGGTCATGAACCGGACCGAAATACCAGGATCGAAACTCACCCGAAAACTAACGAGTTCGGATTCGAGTTCTAAACATTGAACCGAAACCGATAAGACTCGGACCGATAAAACCGAAAAGAAATCCGGTAATAAATTAAAAAAAAAGTTTATATGTAGTTTATAATTTATATAGTTTATACATATATATTATTAATACGTTTTGCGTGTTTTAAACACAAATATCATGCTGGTCAAGTAGTTAAGACGCTATACCTTTGAACAAAAGGTCTGAATTTCGAATCATGTAACCCCCATTTATGTGATTTATTTTGCTGCCCTTCCTTCATTTTCCTAGTAAAGATCCACCCCACATAGGCTGTTAGCGGTCCGAGTGAACCCGAAACCCGATCATGAACCGGACCGAAATACTCGGGACCGAAACTCACCCGGAAACTAACGAGTTCGGATTCGAGTTCTAAAAATTGAACCGAAACCGTTATCGGTCCGGACCGGATCTACCCGGTAACCTATCGGACCGAATCCGAATCTGTAGAAAACCGGTCCGAACCGGTAATCTTGCGTGCGTTTTCTGCAAGTAGGGTTTCAAAGGTCGGTAGAAATCCTACTTCTCCTTTTTGCGGCGGCGGCGATGCCGAGGAACGTGCGACAATGGTCACAGGTAGGATGATCGGAACCTCCTTTCTGACTGAACTAGAACTAGGAATACCTTTGCTTTTCTCGGAACAATCAGCGGATGGAGAGACTGGCGAAGACGACTTTTCTGCAGTAGATGATCTTTGCAAACTGCGACGGATATTATCAGGGTTGTCCATTTGTATAGCGAGGAGACTTTACGGGCGTTCGCAACGCCGTTTGTGCTCGTCATGGCGCGGCGATCTAAGTCGCCCGCATGTAGGTGGCCGATGATGGACATATAAAAGTATAGGCTGTTAGAAGCGGCTAGCTTCGGTGGCGTGGATCTGTGCTTGCGAACCGTGCAGCGAAAACTAGCTCTGTGCAGGCGAGCAACGTGCAAGGCGATTTACACCTTGAGTGTGTGTAAATCGCAGTGTCGAGGAGGGGACGATGCCGGATGTGGCTGAAAGCATGGTCAAAGGGTCGGTAGGAGATGGGGAGTCGGATGGTGGGGGTGGTGTAGCAACTTCATGGCGAACTCGCAAATCGACCAATCGAATCAAATCGAACTATTTTGTATTGTAAAAATCAAATCGAAATACCCTGAAACCAAATATCACAAAACCAAATAAATTTGGGTTGGGTTCGTGTTTGGTAGTTCGCAACCGAACCAAAACGAACGTACCGAGTAAATTTAGAATATTTTGTGGTTATAACTATATTCAGATTTTGAGATGAGATATACTATATCTCGTAGAACTAACAAAAAATTGTTCACAAATTTTCTTGCTTAGAAAACTATATAAATTTGAAGATCAAAAGTGCGATATTTGCTTGAATCTCGTAAAAGTTCTAATACTTTTCCCTTCTTAAAGTGTATGTTTATATATTATGTTGGGAATGCTTTGCATCCAGCTTCCTCATCTTCGACTCGGGAGAACGTAATTGGTCGGGCTTAACACCCCGACCCGCGGCACTCTAGTGGTGCAGCCCCTCATGTCCGCCTGTCGCTTAGTACGGGGCTCTGCGCTGACACTAGAAAGTGGTTAAATGAATTAATTTGGACTATGTTGCTACCCAAAATATTATCCGGAGATAGATATTGCTGGAATGGATGGGATAGCAAACAAATGCAAGAGCACTTCCGTGAGAAAGATAAATAACACAAGATTTGCCGGGGTTGTTAGTCCTGGGCTTGAATGCTCTCGCGAGATATTATTAATACCAATATTCGGGGATACAAGTACTAATGTAAGAATACAATTACAATGAGTGTAAAGATTCTTGTTATCTTAGCTAGTGAGCGTGTAGATTGCCGGAAGAACCAGATATGACGCTCTGTGAGTTCTTGTAACAAAGGAGATGAACAGTCGCGGCGATGAGAGATCGATCGTCTCTCACGGCGAGTATTTAGGTGGAAGCTTGGGCTCCTGGGCTTATGACTCCCTTGGAATCTGTCTAGTGGAGACTTGCTGCTTCTGCCGATCGTCTTCTGGACGAGAGATTTGGGGAGAGAAGTCCTGAGATGGATTCCGGTGAGGTAGCCGGGAGCTTGATGATATGTATGTTCTTCAGTATTTCCGTGAATGTATCGGAATGTGAGAGAATGAGTTCTGAGCGTAAGTCAGAATGAATTCGGAACCGTTGGTGGAATGAATTTCGAACCGTAGGTTGAATGTGAGAGAATGTGAACTGGGAACCTTTTTCCAGTAGGAGGAGGTTCTCTATTTATAGGGCTTGGATACGCCGGGCGATCGCCTTCTCTGCAATATAATAATCGGGCGATCGTCTTTTAGCACATGGGCCTGTCCCCTCAAAGTCTGCAGGAGTTCTTTGCGATCAACTATGCGGTCGATGGGGAGCTTACACGCGTCTGAGTTCTTTATCACGGGTGGTCCCAGACAACTTTCGCGCGCTTTCTTGGTAGGTGAGGTAGGTGGCAGGCTGTGGCAAAGGTCTTGTCTGTCAGCAAAAGATCTTGTCTGCTGCGAAGATCTTGTCAGCGCCTTTGGTGGATCTGCACGCGGGTGCTTTCCTGAGACCCAGTCCTTGATGACTTTGACGGGCGACCGTCTCTGCTCGGGGCGCAGGTCTATTGCCCTTAGCCGGTTAGTAGAGTAGATCGCCAGCTGCCAAAGGGCGATCGCCTTGGGAGTCGATCGCTGGGTGCCTGACGGTGGTCTGATATCTTCGACTTGGCGAGCTAGCCATAGTTTGACTGGAGTTGACTTGGTCGCTCGGCCTTACAGTCGATCGCCTGTCGGGATGGATAAATCGTGACACAACAATTGCCCCCCAGCTCGCTCATACGTTGGAAACGTGGGGTGAGGTGGCTTTCTTGGCGATCGCTGAACTTTTGACGAGCGACTTCGTGCGTTCGAAGCGCGATCGTCTTTGGTGATATACTGCAGGTTCGGACGGCACAGTTGGCCGCCTTTGCTGTGAGGAAAAAGCAACGGGCGTTGAAAAGTCTCCGCGCACGTGTCGGGCTTCTATTGGAGGACGCCAACGGTCATTAATGACTCCTCGGCTGACGCGTCCTCGAAAAGACGCGTACGCGGGTCTCGAGGGGGTCAACTAGGGCGTCGTTTGAGATCCGACCCCTGAGGTTTTCCCTTATTGCAATCGGGTCCCTGCCTTCTCCTATAAAAAGGGGGGCGGTGCTGCAGCTTCACTCACGCGTGCTTATTGGAGAAAGAAGGACCTGCTGCCGAATTTTCTGAAGATCTTAGTGCCGATCGTCGTTCGATTTCACTTTAGGGTAAGAAAAATCCTTTTCTCCTTTTACATCTCTGAAAATGGCCGGTACCTCATCAATGTTTGGAGCGGGAACCGATTACGCCACGGACATCGATTGTCAGGAGAAACTTCTTCCGTCTTCCACTGGAGGCAGCGGTGAAGCCATTCGGGCGGAATCGGCAGTGAAGTTGAGGCTTTGTTCAATGAGGCCGATGTTGCTAAGGAGTCGGCCGAAGAGAGACGATCGCGGATCGAGAGAGATCTCGCGATCGGGGCTTCTTGGGAGCAACATAGCGATTTTGGTCGGGCTATAGGGCCTTGGCCGAGATAATGGAGAGGTTGGCGGTCTACTCGAGATTCCATTTCCGAGGATACTCGGCCGCTTATCCATATGTGCTTCCCAAGCGGTCGCGATCCGTGCAGCGCGGCGATCGTTGTGGTCGCTCGGCCAAATACGGAGCTCGGCGTCCATGAGAGATCCGGCGTCACGGAGGACAAGATTCCATGTTCCTTGAGATGTGGACATGTTCGCGCCGCGGAGAATGAACGAGGTGACGGATCCGATGGGTATGGTCGCGATGAGTGAGGCCGTTATGGAGGCCGGTGCGCTTCCCTCTATCCTTTGCGGTCTCCCATCATTGGCCGCTTGGAATGTGGCGCCACTTGGTGACGCCGAACGCACAGCTCCAAATCATCTGCACTCTCACCCTTTTCGGCGGTCACGCTGTCATAGCCTCCCATCGCCGTTGGAGATGAATCATCTGTTTAAATTGACGGCTCATAGAGGGTTGGTCGGCGGTTACCATATTCAAGGCCGATCTGGTCGGGTGATTCATGGAGTCCCGAATAAGATCCGGCGATCGAGACGAAGTGGTTCAGGTCGCCGGCAAGTGGAGAGCTTCGAGCGACAACCCCACGGGCGGTGGAGATCCCAGCGAATTTCGGGAGAGGAATCCCGTGGGGTTTAGACTCTCCTTCGTTGGATGTGTTTTGGGTGATCTAATTTGATTTACATTTTGCGAGGCTTTCACATTCGGCGATCGAGGAGCCGCCTTCGACTTTCGTTGTTTGGGAGCGGATAAGGAGCTTGTCGGACGACGACCTAGACGCCACTCGGATCAACAAGGAGAGTCGCTGGTTGTCGGCTCGACTATTCTGCTTCCCGAGACATCTCGCGGTGCCAGGTATGTGTTTATGCGACCTTCACTTTCTTGGCGATCGCCTTACTTGAGGAAAATGTCTGACCGTTAGTCGATCGTCTTTAACTGCAGAGGTTCGTTTCCCTCGCTTTTTGGAGCCTCCGACGGAGATCGCTATGTCGAACCCAGGAGTCCTAGGCCGTCTTCGCCATAAGAGGTCAACTCGGGCCCCACCCATTGCATTGCCTATAGTTCCGGAGGCGGAGCCTCGCGTGGAGCCGGAGCCTCGCGTGGAGCCGGAGCCTCGCGTGGAGCAGGTCGAGGTTGAGGAGGAAATTCCGGAGGAGGGGCTTCGGGCGAATCGCAAGAGGCCGAGGCCGGAAGGAACTTCGTTTCCTGCCCCAGGCGATGAAGTGCCGATCGCCGCGCCTCCGATCACCATCGTTGCTCCGGAGAGCGAGCCGCCCTCTGCGGCTTTTCTGCGGGAGACGGCGATCGCGGATGCTGAGACCCCTCGAGGGAAACCGTTTTTCGGTCGGGATCCCGAGAAGGCTGAGAGGTAGATAGCATTTTTGTGTTGAAAATTGCATCTGCATAGGAGTTGTATTAACTTAGCTCTTTTGATGCAGGATCCGTCGCGCAGATCCTTCTTGCCCGCCGATGGTCGTAGATTTCCTGGCGAGCCGATCTCCTCGCCATTCCTGCGACATTCCTCCATATGTTAGCAAGGCTGCTTCTGCTTTGCCGAAGGCGTGGACGACTGATCTGGATGCGATCGCTCGGCAGCGATCGTCGAGCTCGATGCACGCTGTTCTCGCCCTTTCTCTTCAGACGGCGACCATGGCCGTCCAGGCTGCTCAGGAGTTTGAGGGGCGGCCCTCCACTATTCGCCTGCAGGAGGATCTCGAGGCGACTCGGAAAGAGAACGCCGAGTTTGCTGACAAGATCGCGGCGATGGAGAAGGATTCTCTAGAGGCGGCCAAGCGGGCGAGCCATGAGCTTGAGCTGGAGAAGAAGGAGATTGAGAAATATCGAATGGCGGTCGACCGATTTCGGGACCAGATGCAGAGTGCCGTCCAGGCGCGGAATGTTGCTGAAGAGGAGGCCGATCGCCAGAAGGTGACGATCGCTCGGCTGACCAGCGAGCTGGCGGAGGCGAAGGAAAAGATTGCTGCGAGGGAGGCCGAGCTCCAGGGGTCGCAACAGGCGATGGCCGAGCTGAGAGGAGAGGTTGAGGCGACCAAGGCCGATCCCTTCCAAAACTTGGAGTATGTCAGCGAGTTCGCCTATTATTTGGCGTTCGCCGACTCGATCCGAGCGGCTAAGAAGGGAGGCTTGGAGGTCGGTCCTCTAGCTGAGACGTTCAAGTCATATGCATTGGAGCATCCTCTCCATCCGGCTTTCTCCGTGCCGATCTTGGACCTGGCAGACACCGGCGTGGATTTGAGTTGGTATCCGTCTCCAGCCAATCTTGCTCATCCCGACGCTCCGGAAGATGAGGGGACCGCGCCGAATGCTGATGGCGAAGGCCAGGCAGGGGCCTGAGGCGCTTCATTTTTGACGTTTTTAGCTTACTTTCTTGTAGTTTTGTAGCTTCCTTTTGTAGAACTTAGGCCTTCGGGCGATCATGTACCCCGATTTTTCAAGTAATGAAATGAGCATTTGTCTTTCTGACTTATCACTTGAATGAATGGTTATTTTTAAGTCTTTGTTTGACTTTGTACAAATGTGTGAGGAGAGATCGTTGCGAGGGTAGTTCCAAATGAATTGATAAACTCATAAAGATAACTTTTTACAACAAAATCGATCCCTGCACTACATCTGAAAAAATGACGATCTCTGTATGTGTTTGAACAGCGACGATCATCGTGTAGGTAGTCCGCACTCTTATTGCCCCTTGTTTTTATTCACTTAGTGGAAGTAAGGGGATGAAAATAATTCCTTGAGTGAGCGGTCTTCAACTTTATCGAATCCTCGGGGACGGTTGTCCATCTTGAGGAACCGTGCACGATCGCGGAGTTCGATGGACCGACTCCTTGATCATGTCTTGATGCGCGAAGACATTGAGTGTCTCGTGACTCACTTTATTATGAGGGTCCTCTGTTAGGCTGCGCCTCGTCTCGTATTTAAACGAAGGGCGTGCGGTCTCGGTCTAGAGGAGTCCTTGCGCGGGGCAGCGTCGGATGAATCAACTCCACGCCCGCGGCTTGTTAGCTCTGCTTCCACCTCGGCCAGCCATGGAGATGGCCGACCTCGACGGTGTACGTTGAGACGGGGGTTGTGGCACGTCGCATTGTCCGGGTTCACCATGTTAGATGATGAACCTTTGAGGGAGAGCGATCGTGTCCACTGATTAACTTTGGAGGGCCCTCAGACTACGCCGGCCTCGTATTTAAACGAAGGGCGATCTTGGCCTAAAGGGACCTTGCATGGCCTAAGCAGTCGGTTCCATCGACCACCAGGACCATGGCTGCACTCTTCCACCTTGGATCGTCATGCAGATGCCGACCTTCGACGGTGTACGTTGTGCGGGGGAGGCGAGCTCGTGCCTTAGTCCATCCTGTTAGATGGTGAACTGTAGATGGCGATCGAGTCCTCCAGTTTCTTAAATGAGGAGGGAGATCGAGGAGACTTCCGAGCTCTCCTTCTCTTGATTGAAGCATGTAGGGACAGTCGCCGAGGTTGATTCAGGGGTCGGCTTATATGAGCTTTCCAGCCTGTTTTGTGTTCGACTCGGACGATCGTCCATAGAGATAGGTAGGGGTTTCGGCTAAACCAATAAGCTGTCCAACTTGCCCTCCTCGAACAATCTCCAGAGCTGTTTGAGGAGAGATCGTGGCATTTGTTGGTGCTGTGGCCAGGACTCTTGTGGTAGGCACAATATTGATTGTTGTCCAGGTGACCGTGGTCCCTTATCGCCTTTGGCTTTTTGAGCTCTTCGTGCCCCTTGATGGCATAGAAAATATGCGCCGGAGTTCTGTTGAACATATGGAGGAGATGGGCTACCATGTCCTCGAAAGCCTTGAGATCTCCGGGTGTCTTGGCGATCGCCTTCTTTGCTTTGGCGATCGCTATCTTCTGGACAAGAGGTGGCGTTTCCTCGCCTAGGTGGAGGGTGAGTAGCCTTTGCCTGGCCAGAAAGTTGGCAGCTTTAGCGCGGAAGATCGCGTAAGTTGGGGGAATATCCTTGGAGAGATGTCTAAACATGGGAGAGTGACCGTGGAATCCCCCCATGACCGAATAGAGAGCGAGCTCGTCGCTGACGGGTTCGCCGGTGAGGATGATTTCGTCTACCCGGTCGATGTAATCTGCGTCGGTTTCGTCCTTCCCCTGCTTGATTTTTATCATGCGGTGGGGACCTTCTGGTCTGGCGACCTTGCTGGCGAAGTATGATGAGAAGTCCTTCGCCAGTTTCTTAAAAGAGGTGATCGATCGTGGTGGTAGCGAGACGTACCACCTATGGGCCAGCTCGCCCAATGTCAGCGGAAAGATCCGGCACTTGGTTGCATCAGATGCCCCACACCCAGTCATGTAAATTCGGAATTTACTCAGGTGGGTTTCGGGGTCCGATCTCCCCTCATACAGAGGTGTTTTGGGAGGAGCGATCGTTGGTTGTATGGGGGCAAGCTCGATGTGGACCGCGAGTGGCTCGGTCGGCCCGGCGATCTTCTTGCTGGTGCTTGCCCCAGTGTCCAAGAGTGCTCTCATCTCGTCGAGCTGGCGTTGCATGGCGGTCATCGCCGTGGCCTGACTGCTAGCGGCTCGGCGCTCGGATCGGGAGCCGAGGCGATCCAGTACTGATCCCCTGGCGATCGGGGCGGGAGTCAGGTGGCTGACCTGCGTTCGGCTGTGAGGCGGGTAGGCCGAAGTCCTGGTGACGGATTCGGATTCCGTCTTGTCAAGGTTGGAAACAGAATGCCCCGGTCGCCAGGACGGGTCGCGTCCCAAGCGATCGAATATGGATCCGTCCGGTCGTGCGAGAGCCTTTCCTCGCGAATTGGGGCTTTTTGACGATCGCTCGTTCAGTAGCCCATTGAATTTCCGTTTTCCCATGCGGCGGATGATCGAGGGAGTTATCGCGGGCGGCGCGCATGCTCTCCGTCGCTCCTCCAGGATGGCCATAGCCTCCTCGATCTGTTCCTCGGTTTGGAACTGATCGAGTGAGAGGTTGGGGCCATCTCTCGGATGCGGGATCGAGAGTCTCGCATTGCCGCGGCTTCCCCCTGTCGTCGGCTGGGGTTCGGACTGAGCTGGGAAATGGTGTCCGGCGGTTCGGAGAGCGGCTTTCTTCGATGTACCGGCGGATGTCATGATTCTGAAGGTTTTCTTTGAAGTGTGTTGTTGCCCAAAATATTTATCCGAAGATTAATACTGCTGGAAGACGGACAACAAACAAATGCGGGAGCACTTCCGAGAGAAGATAAATAAAACAAGATTTGCCGGGTTTGTTAGGCCCGGGCTTGAATGCTCTCGCGAGATGTTATTAATACAAATATTCGTGGATACAAGTATTAATTAGAGAAATCTAAGTACAATGAGTGTAAAAAGACTCTGTTGATCCGGCTCTTGAGCGAAGCTAGGTGTTCTTCGTCCGCCGTGTCTGCTCGAGGAGAAAAGTAGGGAGAAGTAAGACCGAAAGAGAGCTGTTGCCAAGAGTTGGATGTTAGCCAAGTGTGTGTATTTTGCTTCTTTAATGCGTGAAATCCAAGGAAATCAAGTGTTTAGAGAGTCAGAGTCTCGGTTTGTGCAGAAGAGTTTTCGGTTTGTGCCGAAGAGTTTCGGTTCCCTTTACAAGTGAAGTCTGCCTTGTATATATAGAGGCTGAGGGGCCCTGTCCCCTAGTGGGCGATAGCCTTTCAGCATTTAATGCAACGGGCGATCGTCACAAAGGGCACGTGGGTGCTGCCAAAAGTCCAAAGCTACGGTGGTGGTCGGCCGTGCGGTCAATGAGGATCCAGCCGCGCGTCCTAAGCTCTTGCCACGGGAGGTCCCACTTGCTACTTTGGCGGACCTTGTCGGAGTAGGTGACAGTCAGTAGTCACATGTCTGTCCAACTCCTTTCGCAGTGCAGGCCATCCGGTAGGTGAGGTAGGAGACGGAGTTTGTCGGCGCCTTTTGTGGATCTGCACGTGGGGTCGACTTTGAGACTTGGCCTTGGCCGTGGATGGTCATCGGTGGTGATCGACATGAGACGATCGTCTTTAGCCGATCATCAGGATCGTTCTCGACCATTCAGAAGGGTCGGCCTTTGTCGGTCACCAAGGGTCGATCGGCGGATGCCGGAGAGGTCGGTCACCAAGGGTCGATCGGCGGATGCGGGATCGTCCATAAGTCGATCGCCAGAGTCGGTCGCCAGTGCCGAGTGATGATCGTATCGAGGTCGATCGCTCGGTCTGGGACTTGTCTGGGACCTTCCTTTGGCCGATTTAGGGTCCCATTTGGGTTGAGGCTTGGTCGCACAGTCATTGCTCGGCAGTCTGCCTTGGCCGCTTAGCGATAAGTCGGTCGCTCGGCCTCGGAGGCGATCGCCGTCGGAAGGTGTTAAATCTTGACACAACAATTGCCCCCGACTTGCTCCTATGTTGAAGACATGGGGCGAGGTGGTTCTTCTTGGTGATCGTGTATGGATGAGGACGGGCGATCCGAGTGACTTAGGACTCGGACTTGGGCTTAATCATGGTCGATTGGCTTAGCTATCTTTCGGTCTTGTACCTGCAAAAAACAACATTGGCCGATCCCCCATGGAAACTTGGTGGTTTCGCTTTATTTGAGGAATCGTGCACAGTCGCGGAGATCGATGGACCGACCCCATGACCGTGTCTTGGTGCACAAAGACAGTGAGTGCCTCGTGGCTCACTTTATTATGAGGGTCCTCTGTTAGGCTGCGCCTCGCCTTGTTTTTAAACGAAAGGCGTGCGGTCTCGGTCTAGAGGAGTCCTTGCGCGGGGCAGCGTCGGATGAATCAACTCCACGCCCGCGGCTTGTTAGCTCTGCTTCCACCTCGGCCAGCCATGGAGATGGCCGACCTCGACGGTGTACGTTGAGACGGGGTTGTGGAATGAGTCCACTGATTAATGTTGGAGGGCCCTCCGACTATGCCGGCCTTGTATTTAAACGAAGGGCGGGCGATCTTGGCCGAAAGGGACCTTGCATGGCCGAAGCAGCCGGTTCCATCGACTGCCAGGGCCATGGCTTTATGATGTGCGGTGGAGGCGATCTTATGCCTTAGTCCGTCATGTTATATCTTTGGATGTAGATGGCGATCGTGTCCTCCGAACTGCGGATGATGTAGCGTGATGATCGGTGATCGGGCCGAAGATCGCCGATCGTCGCCGCCGCCGATCGCTTTATTCGTAGGTCGATATCGGCGATCGGGTGGGAGATCGTCGTCCGGTGCCGATCGCGCGCTCACAAAGCTAAGAAGAAACCTTTGCACAGCCGGAAAATCTGCGGCTCTTGCCGGAAGGCTGCGTAGGTCGAGGTTGGGTCTTTGTAAGATGCCCGAACATAGGCGAAAAACCCCGAAAACCTCCTAGACCGCGTAGAGGCGGTCTCATCGCTTATGGGCTCGCCATTGAGGATGATTACGTCTACCCGGCCGATGTAGTCCGAGTCGGACTCTTCTTCTCCCCGCTTGATTTGCATCATGCGAAGGGGACCTTCAGGCCGACGACCACGGTGGCGAAGTACTCGGTGAAGCCGTGCGCCACCGTTGAAGGAGCCGATGGACCGAGGTGGCAATGAAGTATACCACCGGGCGAGGTCGCCCAAATCCGAGGGAACATTCGGCACTGGTCGCGTCCGATGCCCCACACCCGGTCATGTAGATGTTGAACTTCCTCAGTGCACTTGGGGTCCGATCGCCCCACGTACATGGGTGTTTGCGGGGGAGCGATCCTATGCCGCACGGGGCGAGCTCGATGTCGATCGCGAGCGGCTCGCTTGGCCCGGCGATCGTCTTCTTGGCGCCTGCCACAGATTCCGTGAGCGCCTTCATGTCGCCGACTTGACGTTGCATTGCGGCCATCGCCGTGGCTTGGCCGCTTGCCGATCGGCTTTGGGAGCAGGAGCCGAGGCGATCGTGTACCGATCTCCGGCTCACGCCGCCGACCTCGGCAATTCGGCGAGGGGGAGCCGACGGCCAGCCGCCTCGGGAGTCGGGTAGCCGAGCTCCCGGTGACGGACTCAAACTCCGCTGCCTCGTAGCCGGGCCTGACCGCCTTGGCCGCTGTGTCGGGTCACCGCCCGGGCGATCAAGAGAGGTGCCCCGGCGAGCGCCTCTTCCTGCGGACGGAGCCTCTGGCGAACGCTCGGCCATAGAGCCTTGAGCTTCCGCTGATCTCCCGGCGAGAGACCGGGGCGGTAGCCGGAGGCGCGTCGAGAGCACTTCGTCGCTCCTGAAGGACGGCCAGGGCCCCTTCGATCTGTTCCTTGGTTCGAACCGATCGAGCGAGAGGCTCGGCCGCCTTCCCGGACGTGGTCGAGCGCCTCCGGCCGCGGCGGCTACCTTCCACCATCGGCCGCGGCTCGGACAGGGACGGAGCAGGTCTGGCCGGCTGGCAGCGGTTTTCTTCGACGCGGAGGCGTAAGACATGTTTTCTGAAGGATTTCTTTTGAAGTGCGGTGAGTGTCACTTCAAATATCTGCCCGAGAACAGTGAGTGTTCTTGGGACGGTAGGTGTAAAAATCGAGGGTTGGATCCCCTTCTTCTAGCGCCAATTGTTGTTGCCCAAAATATTTATCCGAAGATTAATACTGTGGAAGACGGACAACAAACAAATGCGGGAGCACTTCCGAGAGAAGATAAATAAAACAAGATTTGCCGGGTTTGTTAGGCCCGGGCTTGAATGCTCTCGCGAGATGTTATTAATACAAATATTCGTGGATACAAGTATTAATTAGAGAAATCTAAGTACAATGAGTGTAAAAAGACTCTGTTGATCCGGCTCTTGAGCGAAGCTAGGTGTTCTTCGTCCCGCCGGTAATCTGCTCGAGGAGAAAAGGCCGGGAGAAGTAAGACCGAAAGAGAGCTGTTGCCAAGAGTTGGATGTTAGCCAAGTGTGTGTATTTTGCTTCTTTAATGCGTGAAATCCGAAGGAAACTGAAGTGTTTAGAGAGTCAGAGTCTCGGTTTGTGCAGAAGAGTTTTCGGTTTGTGCAGAAGAGTTTCGGTTCCCTTTACAAGTGAAGGCTGCCTTGTATATATAGAGGCTGAGGGGCCCTGTCCCCTAGTGGGCGATCGCCTTTCAGCATTTAATGCAACGGGGCGATCGTCCTAAAGGGCACGTGGCCGCCCGCCAAAAGTCCAAAGCTACACTGGTGGTCAGCCGTGCGGTCCAATGAGGATCCAGCACGCGTCCGGAAGCACTGCCACAGGAGGTCCCACTTGCTACTTTCGGCGGACCTTGTCAGAGTAGGTGACAGGCTGTAGTCACATGTCCTGTCCGCCAACTCCTTTCGCAGGTCTGGGCCATGCTGGTAGGTGAGGTAGGAGACAGGTTTGTCAGCGCCTTTTGTGGATCTGCACGTGGGGTCAGCTTTGAGACTTGGCCTTGGCCGACTGGATGGTCATCGGTGGTGATCGACATGAGGCGATCGTCTTTAGCTGATCATCCGAGGATCGTTCTCGACCATTCACTGAAGGGTCGGCACTGGTCGGTCACCAAGGGTCGATCGGCAGATGCCAGGATCATCCATAAGTCGATCGCCAGGAGTCGGTCGCCGAGTGCCGAGTGATGATCGTATCTGAGGTCGATCGCTCGGTACCGGGACTTGTCCTGGGACCTTCCTTTGGCCGATTTAGCTGGTCCGCTGGGTTGAGGCTTGGTCGCCTGGTCGCTGCTCGGCAGATCTGCCTTGGCCGCTTGGCAGTAAGTCGGTCGCTCGGCCTCGGAGGCGATCGCCGGTCGGAAGGTGTTAAATCTTGACACAACAAAGTGCAGTGAGTGTCACTTCAAGTATATGCCCCAAGAACAGTGAGTGTTCTTCGGGACGGTAGAAATAAAAGTATGAGGGTTATATCGCCCTCCCTCTAGCGCCAATTGTTGCTACCCAAAATATTATCCGGAGATAGATATTGCTGGAATGGATGGGATAGCAAACAAATGCAAGAGCACTTCCGTGAGAAAGATAAATAACACAAGATTTGCCGGGGTTGTTAGTCCCGGGCTTGAATGCTCTCGCGAGATATTATTAATACCAATATTCGGGGATACAAGTACTAATGTAAGAATACAATTACAATGAGTGTAAAGATTCTTGTTATCTTAGCTAGTGAGCGTGTAGATTGCCGGAAGAACCAGATATGACGCTCTGTGAGTTCTTGTAACAAAGGAGATGAACAGTCGCGGCGATGAGAGATCGATCGTCTCTCACGGCGAGTATTTAGCTGGATGCTTGGGCTCCTGGGCTTATGACTCCCTTGGAATCTGTCTAGTGGAGACTTGCTGCTTCTGCCGATCGTCTTCTGGACGAGAGATTTGGGGAAAGAAGTCCTGAGATTGATTCCGGTGAGGTAGCCGGGAGCTTGATGATATGTATGTTCTTCAGTATTTCCGTGAATGTATCGGAATGTGAGAGAATGAGTTCTGAGCGTAAGTCAGAATGAATTTGGAACCGTTGGTGGAATGAATTTCGAACCGTAGGTTGAATGTGAGAGAATGTGAACTGGGAACCTTTTTCCAGTAGGAGGAGGTTCTCTATTTATAGGGCTTGGATACGCCGGGCGATCGCCTTCTCTGCAATATAATAATCGGGCGATCGTCTTTTAGCACATGGGCCTGTCCCCTCAAAGTCTGCAGGAGTTGCTGGCAGTCAACTATGCGGTCCAATGGGGAGCTTACACGCGTCCTGAGTTGCTGTCACGGGTGGTCCCTGTAACATCCGCACTTTTCGATTTCCGGTAATTTTTTTTTTTTTTCGGCGGGAGTCCGTTTTGATGACTCGCTCATGACCGTTTCGTCATTCTGAGAATGATTAATTCTACACTTTTTGACATCCGAGTTCGTTTCGGTGTCGTTTCGTTGAGTTCTGTGCTTTTTAGCGACTTTTCCGCGCTTGAGTTCGATTCTTGCGAATCTCGTCCGAAACTGCTGTTTCGAGTTTCCCGCAAGTCCGTTTAAATTTGTTAGACGTGTTGTGATCTTCGGTTTGGTTATTCGATCACGTATCGTGATTTCCTGCGCTTTGGGCCATTTTGTAATTTCTTGAAAGTTACGTATCCGTATCTGTAATTGTTGTCTCGACCCGTTTCTTGGTCGCGTATGACTAATTATGGTATTACGTTTTCATTTCGAGTCGTTTATGTTGTCCGCGAACTTTTCGCCGTGTTCGCTCCGTGACGCTTAAATCGGTCGCCGAGCTCGGCGGTGGATCGCCGGACGGTGCGCAGAACCGGCGTAGCGCACGCCACGGCCGGAAGGTCGCGACGCTAACCGGCAGTGTAGCGACGCCGCCGGGTGGCCTAGCGACGCTATCGGCCCGGGCAGTGGGGTTTCGAGGTTCTCAGACGGCCAGATCGGCGGTAGCGCGCGCCATCGCTTGGTCAGAAGACGCTAACCGGCAGGGTAGCGCACGCCGAGGACTAGCGTCGTTACTGGCCGGGCAGCTCACTGGCTATCGGATTAGTGCCTAGCGCACGCAGCTTCCGGCCTTAGCGCACGCTAGCGGGAGCTGGTCGATGTGTTGGCCGGGCAGGTTGGTCGGTGATGCCGGTCGTAGGGCTCCCGGCCGAGGGTACTCGCCGATCTGCCGATAGCGCACGCTAGTCCGGGAAGGCTAGCGCACGCTAGTCTGGCCCAGTATAAATATGGCTGAGCAGTCACATTTCACTTCGTTTTTCATTTCCTCCCTTCTCCGTCCGCGAATGGCGATTCATGGGCGACGAAGCCATGTTGTTTAACAACAAAACCATGAAGTTCTTGAGTCCATAACATCAATCAATCGTCCGTTATCATCCTTTGATCCAGCGAATCAAGGTAATCCTCCTTAGAACCCTAATTTCGTGAATTTGGGGATTTTTGCATTTTCGTCCGATTCGTTCCGTGTTGTTGATTAATTCATGATGGGTATGATTAATCTTGATAGTATTCTTGTTTTTAACATCATTTAATCCATTGTTCTTCGTCGAATCGAAGTATATTTCTTGATTTCCTTCAAATTGACTTTTTGGGGGATTTGTCCCGATCTCGTTTTTCATCCGTTTTCGATGGATCAATTATGGTTAAATGATGTTGTTAAACATATTCTATGGATTGTATATCCATATTTCAACTTGGAATTCCGTTTTCGGGTTTTGACGGGACGAATCGTGTTCTTGGCCGTTTTGGGGGAAATCCGTGAACTTTCGTCATTCGTTCTTTGAATTCAACGGCTTTGAGTCGTGTTATGGAATTCATTTCATTGTTATTATTTGTCCTTCGTAGTTTGTGAACGTGAGTTGGCGTTCGGTGGAGTCGGCGGGTTCGTAGTCGGTTCGGGCCAACCTACTTCGGTCGATTCTCCGCGTTGTCCTTATTCGAGGCAAGTATCTTGCCCATACATTTCATATTTCTTAGGCATAATTATTGATAAATGATTTTATGCGAAATCCAATGTTTAATGAACGTTAAAAAGGATCGGTATGTTCTCGATAAATATTGTCTTTCAACGATAATTCGTATACTTCGTGAATGGATATGTTCTCGGAATATGTGTGTTAGTTTCGTACGTTGAGAGACGTAATGATCGCATTGACCATAATTGTTTGCCGAGGATTGTGCATTGAATTGTATATTTGTTCGGTGGGTATTCGACATGATGTGATGTTAGTCGTTACTCCTTCGAAAGGAGGTTGTGATGCTTAGCATTGCTTGTCTTGATAATCGGTTATTGTTATGTGCTTATTGTATGTGATGTGCCTCCGGGTAGGATTGTTGAATCTCCGGGATCCATACTTGCTAGTATGGGTCGGGCGAAACCGTAGGGTTATCCAATACGGGTATGTCTTGCGGGGACTCCGAGGTTCGGGGCTTGCTAGCCCGATGCCGAGATAACTTGTGGTGTTATCATCGGGTATGTCTTGCGGACTCCGAGGTTCGGGCTTGTTAGCATGATGCCGGATAACTTATGGTTGTGGTTTGATTATGTAAGTATATGTGCTTTTAGTCACGTGATCAGATTACGGTGACATGTGATTTGATATAGTTTCCGTGGGTTATTCACTCGGTTTGTTCTACGGAGCATCCGAGGTCCGTGGCTTGCTAGCACGGACGCGAATAACTGTGGAAACAGTTGTTATGGTATGATCGGGTCGTGGACCCCACTTGTTGTTATCGAATTTATGTTTTGGGAAAATGACTTTTGGGTCATGTCCCTAAATGTTTTCGAAAGGCCCGAGGATTTTTAAATCCCGATGTATTCAAAACTCCCGAGGTCGTAAAATGTTATTCACAAGATGTTTATCGGGTTTACCCCATCTTTCGATTTAATCGTTTGATTAAGTGAATCACCTCGGGAAGTATGTTTATGATTAACATGTTTCGTGGAGTATGATATGTATGGCTCGTTTTCGTATTTTATACTGCACTAGCAAAACAAAGGAGTTTGCTAACCCCGAGTATTCGGGGTGGATGTCTATTTTGCATTCGTGTTTTGGAGCATAACACGGTCGGCACGAAGGATGATGAAAGATGAACGATACTAATCACACGAGGATCCGTTGATGTCGTATTGGTCTACTTGTATTTTCTTTTCCGCCGCAAGATCTTTTCCCCGTTATGCGGGAGTTTATCAGATTTTGACCCTCGCGTGGGTATGTGTTTGTAATCGAGTTGTATATTTTATTGAAAGACCAAATCGGTCATCGAGTCATTTTAGCCTTGAAGGCATTGTCGAGATGTTAAATGTTGTTACCAGCCTGGTAGATCCTCGAGGAGAGGGTCTACGGCGTGTAATATCCCTGAGTGGATTGGGGGTGTTACATAAATGGTATCAGAGCTTATGTTGAGGAAACCTAGGCTGTCGGGTCGAGTTATGTGTTGTTGAGTCTCGTATTGTCAGATTTTGTCTGACTGAGTCGTGTCGCGACGCGTCGTTTGAGTTTGTTGGTCGTGATTAGTATCGTGGGGCGATCATCATCTTCGTGCGACCTGCGGAAGTAAGTCTCCCTTCTTTGTGTTGTGCCTCGTGTGACACGAGCTATTTTTATGATTATTTGCTAAGTGGTGGAATCCTTATGTGAATTTTGATTTCACGATATGTATTTAGTCGACTCTCGTATTTGATTTATACGAGGAGTGTCGTCGCTTGTGATGTCTTTTTATTGTTGTTTTTGTCCGTTGTTGATGATTTTCGAATCAATTTGCACGTTTTACAAGTCTCTTGTGGAAGCTTTGTGCTTATACGCGTTCGACTTGTTCACTAGCCAGTGCGGGAGGGTATTTTATCAGTGGTTTTGTTCTGAATGTGGTATTTTATCGTTTATTTCCGTTTAAAGACATGTATTGTCTTGATTTTAAACGTTTTGACGCGTGTACTAGGAGTTGTTTTAGTGAACGTCGGTATGTGTGAGTTTTGGGCATTTTGGCCTATTAGATTTTTGAAAACCTTGAGTATCTTAGAAAAACAAATTTCGAGACGTACTTTTAAAATGAATTATTTTCTCGTGGTACATCCAAGGTGCCACAATATGTTTCCAAATCCTTCTACCTCGAGGACCAAAATGTTTTGAGATATTTTCAATGTTTTAGAAACACTTTCATTTAGACCCGAGGGTCAAATATTCTGAAAGTTTTCACTAAGAGAAAGTGTCCTCATTTTTATCAAATGCGAAATGGTTCTCCAAAGTCTCGACAATGATGTCTGTCCAACTTTTTGTAAAGTGATACTCAAGATCAACTAGTGTTCCCAAAATTTTTCTTTCAAAAGGTGGTTGTTTCGTGATGTTTAGTAACTGTATGCTGGATATCTTTCGGACCGCTAAGGTCTCCGAACGATACCGTCATTGCTGGGGTGTTTGTATGTGTGTTGCTTTACGATGGTAATCGTTGTAAGTGTTGCATGTTATGATTTCCTGTTGTGCTGAGTGGTTTCTTATTCAGTATGCCGAGGGGCAGAGGTCGTGGTCGTGGCGACCGGATGCGTGATCGGGATCACGCTGCCGGTGATGGTATTGGTATTGGTGTTGCTACTATTTTGCAGCAGGTAGCTACACAGATGACTCATTGACTCAGCAACATACATGAGAGGTGACCGAACACCGGCGCAAATCGGTGGCCGGAGGTGATTAGTATGAACCCCCTCGATTCGCCGGTGTTGCGGATACGTTGGGTCGGGATGGTTGGCTTTTCCACTGGGAAAGATATTCGAGGTCGATTGTCCTGAAGAGCGGAAGGTACCTATTGCGCAGCACCTTCTTGATAAAGATGCCGCTAATTGGTGGGAAGTGTTAAGCCTCGTGACCGTGATGTCATGTGGGCGAGTTCCGTGCATTGATGGAAGCCGAGTTCTCGCCCAAACCGATTAGAGAATAGAGGATTCACGAATTTTATTTGGCGTAACCGCAAGACATTTCAAGTGTCTCGTGCTATAATCGACTATAGCAAACAACTCGCTTATGTACGAGATCGGGTGAGAACCGAGGAAGAGAGGATCTTTCATTTTGGCAGCATTTAATGAAGCCGAGATTCGCGCGTATATGTCGACTCACTTGCACTTCGTTGTGTGACTACCTAGATGGAGGCTTGGCCCGTTAACTAGCTTCGTTATCGTCTGAGCGTGTGCCCGAGTCAAGAAGCAGAGGAAGTCCGATGACCTTGTGGACAAGCAGTGAGCCGGTGGTTCTAGTTCGCAATGTCGTAGTCTTTCGCCGTGAAGCTCGTCGCTCGTTACGTGGGACTAAGAGTTCCAAGTCGTCGCTTTGACTCTGGTAAAGCCAGAGGTGTTTTAACCGCAATGTGGCGGGGCATGTCCGTGCACATTGTCCTTCTCCGCTAGTAACGTGTTACAAGTGCGGGCTTGAGGGACACCGGGTTCGCTTTTGCGAGTTAGTTGCCAAACCTTCCGAGGCACGGACTTGAGCACTAATATTAGGACTGCCCGAGGAGTCCCCGAGGAGCGTGGTCTATCGGTTGTATGTTATGTTATTTCCTTACCTTGTTGTTTCAATTTCGAAATTAACTTCTATTCAAGTGGATCGATTTTGAACTTCAGATTTTTCGACTGGCCGACTCATTTATGTTCGTTGACATTTCGAGCTTGTCACTTGTTGGTTTTATTATATCCCTAACGGCGACGTTGTGTTGGTCGTCGTGGAGCGTGTTTTCACACCGTATTCCGTTGCGTTGTTGTAACGTTTCGCCGGGCGTTAGTTACGCGTTTCTTGCGTATCTCGTTGAGTTTTTCCGCGGGATATTGCTTCTCCCTACTTGTTTTAAGTTTCGGACGAAACTTCTTTTAAGGAGGGTAGAATGTAATATCCGCACTTTTCGATTTCCTAATTTTTTTTTTTCGGGAGTCCGCTTTGACGAATCGCTCATGACCGCTTTCGTCATTCCGAGAATGATTAATTCTACACTTTCTCGACATCCGAGTTCGCTTTCGTGTCGTTTCGTTGAGTTCTCGTGCTTTTAGCGACTTTTCCGCTTGAGTTCGATTCTTGCGAATCTCGTCCAAATTGTCGCTTCGAGTTTCCCGCAAGTCCGTTTAACTTTGTTAGACGTGTTGTGAACTTCGGTTTGGTTATTCGATCACGATCGTGATTTCCGCGCTTTGGGCCATTTTGTAATTTCTTGAAAGTTACGTATCCGTATCTTTAATTGTTGTCTCGACCGCTTCTTGGTCACGTATGACTAATTATGGTATTACGTTTTCATTTCGAGTCGCTTATGTTGTCCGCGAACTTTTCGCCGTGTTCGCTCCGTGACGCTTAAATCGGTCGCCGAAACCTCGCGTATGGATCGGGCCGGACGGCATGGATCGGCCGACGATTTCGAGCACCGGCCGGACGGGTGCGGCAGAACCGGCAGAGCGCACGCCACGGCCGGAAGGCCGCGACGCTAACCGGCAGTGTAGCGACGCCGCCGGTGGCTCAGCGACGCTTATCGCCCGGGCAGCTGGGGTTTCGAGGTTCTCAGACGGCCAGATCGGTAGGTAGCGCGCGCCATCGTTTGGCCGTAGCGCACGCTAACCGGCAGGTAGCGACGCCGGCCGACTAGCGACGTTACTGGCCGGGCGATTCACCCAATGGCTCTCGATGGGCCGCTTAGCGCACGCAGGCTTCCGGCCGTAGCGCACGCTAGCGGGAGTCGGGTCGACAGGTTCGGTCGGCAGGGTTGGTCGGTGATGCCGGGTCGTGTGGGCCCTGGCCGAGGGTACTCGGCCGATAGCGCACGCTAGTCCGGGAAGGCTAGCGCACGCTAGTCTGGCCCAGTATAAATATGGCTGAGCAGTCACATTTCACTTCGTTTTTCATTTCCTCCCTTCTCCGTCCGCGAATGGCGATTCATGGGCGACGAAGCCATGTTGTTTAACAACAAAACCATGAAGTTCTTGAGTCCATAACATCAATCAATCGTCCTTTATCATCCTTTGATCCAGCGAATCAAGGTAATCCTCCTTAGAACCCTAATTTCGTGAATTTGGGGATTTTTGCATTTTCGTCCGATTCGTTCCGTGTTGTTGATTAATTCATGATGGGTATGATTAATCTTGATAGTATTCTTGTGTTTAACATCATTTAATCCATTGTTCTTCGTCGAATCAAGTATATTTCGATTTCCTTCAAATTGACTTTTTGGGGATTTGTCCCGATCTCGCTTTTTCATCCGCTTTCGATGGATCGATTATGGTTAAATGATGGTGGTAAACATAATCTATGTATTGTATATCCATATTTCAACTTGGAATTTTTCTGGTTTTGACGGACGAATCGTGTTCTTGGCCGTTTTGGGGGAAATCCGTGAACTTTCGTCATTCGTTCTTTGAATTCAACGGCTTTGAGTCGTGTTATGGAATTCATTTCATTGTTATTATTTGTCCTTCGTAGTTTGTGAACGTGAGTTGGCGTTCGGTGGAGTCGGCGGGTTCGTAGTCGGTTCGGGCCAACCTACTTCGGTCGATTCTCCGCGTTGTCCTTATTCGAGGCAAGTATCTTGCCCATACATTTCATATTTCTTAGGCTTAATTATTGATAAATGATTTTATGCGAAATCCAATGTTTAATGAACGTTAAAAAGGATCGGTATGTTCTCGATAAATATTGTCTTTCAACGATAATTCGTATACTTCGTGAATGGATATGTTCTCGGAATATGTGTGTTAGTTTCGTACGTTGAGAGACGTAATGATCGCATTGACCATAATTGTTTGCCGAGGATTGTGCATTGAATTGTATATTTGTTCGGTGGGTATTCGACATGATGTGATGTTAGTCGTTACTCCTTCGAAAGGAGGTTGTGATGCTTAGCATTGCTTGTCTTGATAATCGGTTATTGTTGTGTGCTTATTGTATGTGATGTGCCTCCGGTAGATTGTTGAATCTCCGGTATCCATACTTGCTAGTATGGGTCGGGCGAAACCGTAGGGTTATCCAATACGGTATGTCTTGCGGGGACTCCGAGGTTCGGGGCTTGCTAGCCCGATGCCGAGATAACTTGTGGTGTTATCATCGTATGTCTTGGGGACTCCGAGGTTCGTGGCTTGTTAGACGATGCCGGGATAACTTATGGTTGTGGTTTGATTATGTAAGTATATGTGCTTTTAGTCACGTGGATCATGCGGTTACGGTGACATGTGATTTGATATAGTTTCCCGTGGGTTATTCACTCGGGTTTGTTCTACGGAGCATCCGAGGTCCGTGGCTTGCTAGCATGGGACGCGAATAACTGTGGAAACAAAGTTGTTATGGTATGATCGGGTCGTGGACCCCACTTGTTGTTATCGAATTTATATTTTGGGAAAATGATTTTTGGGTTGTGTCCCTAAATGTTTTCGAAAGGCCTGAGGATTTTTAAATCCCAATGTATTCAAAACTCCCGAGGTCGTAAAATGTTTTTCACAAGATGTTTATCGGGTTTACCCCATCTTTCGATTTAATCGTTTGATTAAGTGAATCACCTCGGGAAGTATGTTTATGATTAACATGTTTCGTGGAGTATGATATGTATGGCTCGTTTTCGTATTTTATACTTGCACTAGCAAAACAATGGAGTTTTGCTAACCCCCGAGTATTCGGGGGGTGGATGTCTATTTTTGCATTCAGGTTTTGGAGCATAACACAGGGTCGGCACGAAGGATGATGAAAGATGAACGATACTAATCACACGAGGATCCGTTGATGTCGTATTGGTCTACTTGTATTTTCTTTTCCGCTGCAGTATCTTTTCCCCGTTGTACGGGAGTTTATTGTATTTTGACCCCTGCGTGGGTATGTGTTTGTAATCGAGTTGTATATTTTATTGAAAGACCAAATCGGTCTACTGAGTCATTTTTGCCTTGAAGGCATTGTCGAGATGTTAAATGTTGTTACCAGCCTGGTAGATCCTCGAGGAGAGGGTCTACGGCGTGTAATATCCCTGAGTGGATTGGGGGTGTTACAGTCCCACTGACAACTTTCGGCGCACCTGCTGGTAGGTGAGGTAGGTGGCAGGCTGTGGTCAAAGGTCTTGTCTGTCAGCAAAAGATCTTGTCTGCTGCGAAGATCTTGTCAGCGCCTTTGGTGGATCTGCACGCGGGTGCTTTCCTGAGACCCAGTCCTTGATGACTTTGACGGCGACTGCCTTCGCCGGGCGCAGGTCTATTGCCCTTAGCCGGTTAGTAGAGTAGATCGCCAGCTGCCAAAGGGCGATCGCCTTGGGAGTCGATCGCTGGGTGCCTGACGGTGGTCTGATATCTTCGACTTGGCGAGCTAGCCATAGTTTGACTGGAGTTGACTTGGTCGCTCGGCCTTACAGTCGATCGCCTGTCGGGATGGATAAATCGTGACACAACAGACTACTCATACAAACGAGATGTATCTTCTTTTCTGGTATCTATCTCATAGAAATTCCAAAGTTAAGCGTGTTTGGCCTGGAGTGGTTATGGGATGGGTGAACCCCTGGGAAGTTTTCCAGGAGCGCGTGGCGTATGCTGGGGGGGGGATTGTTGGGAATGCTTTGCATCCAGCGTCCTCACCTTCGACACGGGAGAACGTAATTGGCCGGGCTTAACACCCCGACCCGCGGCACCCTAGTGGTGCAGTCCATCATGTCCGCCTGTCGCTTAGTACGGGGCACTGCACTGCCACTAGAAAGTGGTTAAATGAATTGATTTGGACTACTCATACCAACAAGATGCATCTTCTTTTCTGGTATCCATCTCATAGAAACTCCAAAGTTAAGCGTGCTTGACCTGGAATAGTTATGGGATGGGTAACCCCTTGGGAAGTTTCCCAAGTGCGCGTGAGTGAGGACAAAGCGCGCTAGAAAAGATTCATGTAGAATATGTTTAATTTATATTAGAATAAACAACAAATGAACTAAAAACCGAACCAAAAGTATGGTCCAGGCTTGGTTTGGAAATTTTAATATCGTAATCAAACTGCATCGAAACCAAATTTTGTATTTAGGTTGGGATCGGATACCCTAATTCTCACCCGACCTAAATCGAAAACACCCCCAATGACTGTTGAGTTGTCTCTCTTGATATGACAGTTGAAATAAACTGACCATATCCGCTATACTTTTAAATTCCAATATATAAGAGTAGATTTGGTGTGATGATTTTTAAAAGATTCTATTGAATTCAATAATTTTGCTTAGAGCCCTGTTAAATTTATATTTATCATGTGATCTATGATTTTACATGTTAGATAATCATCATCATCATCATCAACTATACCTTAATCCCAACTATGTTGGGGTCGGTGACATAAAAATTATAGTGCCAATTAATTGTCGAGAATTAGTTAACACTACAATTCATGCAAAAGACAAAGTTGCAACGTTTTACGCCGGATCTCCTTCATGTCGCAACCTTCATATGGAGGAGAAATGAGATGAAATTCCAAAACCATAAAAAACCTAGGCTTTTCCAGTTACATGGAAAATATCATGAGATGATGAGCCGAGATAATTGCTATAGTCATGTCACATTACGTGATTAATATTATAAAATCACCACGTACATCATGGAACATGACTCTTTACTGTTAGATAATATTGTTCATATTCGAGACATGAGTTTAGTATTAGGTCTATGATACTTGACACAAATTGACTGTTAGATTGAGAAATCAATTGCTTTTTGTGAATATATTTGATTTTTATTTTATGGAGTTGAATCACATCGATTAGATGGATACGTCAATTTGTGTGATTTAATCAACATATTTATGCGACTTTGAGAGATGCCATAAACGATTATTATGATAATCTTATATGGAATATGAGTAAAGCTTCAAGCAAAATTAATTTTACTCAACCCGATAATTAATTGAAACCATTGTCTTGGAATCTCTTTATTAAACTTGGTCTATTTTCTTGTGATTTCTCTCGGATATTCATATTAATTTTAATTTTAGAATTATTCTAGTTTTAAATTAAATCCATATAAGTTCTAAAATAAGCAAATATATATGAGAAACTACAAAATAAATTGTATTAAATATAATGATTTTTGAAAAAATAAATCCAAAACTCGAGCGTCTAGATAAAGTCGAAACTACTACTATCTAGTACTCAATATAATAATTTAATCAATCTCTACAAAAGACGACTTTTATTGGAGGTACAATGAGAAATGAAATGTTTTAATAAATTCCAAAAAATAGGCCATAATTTAGGATGGGTGGAAAAGGTAAATGAGATTGTCTTTACATGACCGAGGGGGTATGTTATAACGTTACTGATTAAGAGGGCCATGCTAATCCACATATCTTGTCTATGTGAAATTCTCTAGATTTTTAATTCCTATTTTTTCTGTAATATGGAACCCCAGATTATTTTTTAAAAGATTTCACCAAGTGTACAAGCTAACTAAAGTGACTGTTACGACTTACGAGGACACAAATTATAAACAACTATCATGCAAATATTGAGACTGAGGTTCTTCATTCTCCCAGTCACACAAATACTTGGCACCATCACTCCCACCATCATCATCCCCATCCCCCTCATTTTATGTGCATTTCTCCTTCACATTATCACAATTTGTACTATTACCACCTAATACAGAATCATCTGGAAAAATTCTAGATAATAATTCTTCAAAAGGGGTTAATGGACCTAAATGTAATTGTTGAACAAATAGTGGTTTAGATGTGTAGTGGTCTTCCAACAAGGGTGGTAGATGTAATTATCTCCATAATTTATTATTAATATTTAATTATAATGTTTGGGTTCTTATGAGATGGATAGTCCACTATTGTAACAACTTATATTTTATTGTTTAGATAGTTTATAAATATAAATCGGTTCGAGTAACTAACAGGTTTGGGATAGGTACGTGTAATATTAATTTTTAATCAGGTTTAAGATGGGTACAACAACAACAACAACAACAACAACAACAACAACAACAACAGAGCCTTAGTCCCAAGATGCTTTGGGGTCGGCTAACATGAATCAATATCTGAAAACGTCAAGTCGTCTCCAAATTATGAATGGGTACATATATATAAATTATGAATGGGTTCAGTAGATAAATTTCTAAATTTATAATTACAATTTGATTTTTAATATCTTGTAATTTATAGTATTTATTCTTAATATGGTTATCTTGTAATGTTAGGGTTTTTATTGATACTGATAACTAATTATTGTAATGACTTATATTTGATTATTTAATTTTTATAATGTAAATTGGCCTGCGTAATTAACATATATTAATATGTGGGTTTCTGAAGGAAATGAGTAGTAAAATTATATTTTAATAGAGTTTAAGATGAGTATGGATATATTACTTCTAAAATAGTTTGGATGGCTGAACCTTACCTCATTATTCTGGTTATTACTATATGTATTTGAGATGAGTACAAATATACAAATTTTAAATGGGTCCGAGTGGTTGAACATATTCTCATCATTTTGGTCTACCATCATGCCTCTCTACGGTAAACGACTCCATGTAAATGAAACAAACTTGAGTATTTTTAACTATTTTTGAACTTTTAACTATCATTGACAACGTGAAATAGCTATTTCTCGAAACTCAACGAAATACGTTGAATATTGAACTGATGAATAACCCTTTGTCTATCATGAAAATACATTTAAGTAATGATATGTAAGAAGATTTTTTTTTGCCTTTTTCTAGGTAATATATAATTGTTAAAAAACTGCAACAAATTAAAGAGAATACAAAGTGAATATAGAGAACATAGAGAAGGTATTTCTCTTGGAATCAATTTTAATTAAGAACTGAAACCCTATTTATAGAAAAACTTCAGATGGCACAAACGTAATGACATAATTTCATCAGGGGCATCATAGTCATCCACATGTTATAATATATTATCTTATTACGCACTTCGAGCAGTGCGCATTTCAACACTCCCGCTTGAATGACTATGCCTTATAGCTGCCTCATTAAAAACCTTATCAGGAAAATCCTGTGGGACAAAACAATGATAAGGGAAAAAAAGTATAGCTATATGAGCTCCCCCTCGAGTTAACAAGGGTGATTATCTTCATAAATTTCGGAGATGTTGCATCCCAATATTGTGAACATGTTTTCTAAAAACTGAGGTTGGGAGTGCCTTTGTAAATAAATCTGCAATATTATCACATGACCGAACATATTGAATGACAATCTCCTTCTTCTTTTTACGTTCTTGAGTGTATGCAAAGAACTTTGGGGGAATGTGTTTGGTTCTGTCGTTCTTGATATATCCTCCCTTGTTCTGCGCAATACATGCAGCATTATCTTCAAACAATATTGTTGGATCTTTATAAACTGATAATCCACTGGCTTCCTTAATGTGTTGAGTGATAGATCTAAGCCATACACATTCTCTACTTGCTTCGTGAAGAGCAATAACTTCATCATGGTTTGAAGATATAGCAACTGGCATTTGCTTTTGAAAATGCCAAGATATTGCAGTACCACCGATCATGAAAATATAACCAGTTTGTGATTTGACTTTATGGGATCTGATAAATAACCTGCACCTGCAAAATCAGTTATTTCATCGTTTGAATATTTGGGATAAAATAATCCCAAATCAATTGTTCTTTGGAGATAGCGAAGTATGTGTTTAACCCCATTCCAATATCCCCGTGTTGGACATGAGCTATATCTTGCCAATAGATTTGTAGCTTTAATACCCGCAATATCGATTTTCGGTAATTTTCTTTTTGACGGAAGTCCGTTCTGACGACTCGCTTGTGACCGTTTCGTCATTCTGAGAATGTTTAATTCTGCACTTTTTGATATCCGAGTTCGTTTCGGTATCGTTTTGCTGAGTTCCGTGCTTCTTAGCGACTTTTCCGCACTTGAGTTTGATTCTTGCGAATCTCGTCCAAAACTGTTGTTTTGAGTTTCTCCTAAGTTCATTTAACGTTTTTATACGTGTCGTGAGCTTCAATTTAGCTATTCGTTGTCGTATCATGATTTTTCGGACGTTTGGGCTGCTTTGTAATTTCGCAAAGTTTTGGGCACTTGTTTTCGTACTCGCTTTTGCCTACCTCCGGGTTGTCGGGATCATGTGTTTGTTTTGATCTTAAGCTCGTGTTTTGATTGTTGTACTACTCGTCTTGTTCGACCATAGTAATTCGTGTTCGTCGCGTTCCACGATCCTTTTCAAATTTGACATCTAGCAGCTGTTCTGTACTGCCAGATGAATAGCACACGCTATTCTTTATGTGTAGCGTATGCTATCGATGCCTTTCTTACGTACGTAATGCATCCTTCGTTACGTACGATATAGTGTTCTGGATTTCGGGCAATAGAGTCTTGATGACTCTTACGTACGTAAGGGCTTGTACCTTACGTACGTAACATCACTAACGTACGTTAAGTCTTATTGCATACGTACGTTAGCCTTCCGCAGGTATTTATATTTAAGGGTTGACCGATTTCGGGTCATTTCCTTTCTCCCTACTTCTTTGCTGCGTTCTTGGTGATTCCGGGGCGATTCCTCACGGGAGTTCGTCAATCCTTAATCCTACAACATAATCATCAAGTCTTGGTGTGGATTAACAACATCTAATCATCCTCTTTCCTCCGAATCAAGGTATATTTCTCAAAATCCTATTTCGGGAAAAGTTTAGGATTTTGTCTTTATTTCATGATTTGAATCCGAAATTGCTGGTTTCATCATTGGTACCTAGTCTTATTTATCATAATTCATGGATGGAATTCCGTTTTCATGTTTTTGCCGGGTTGATTCGTGTTCTTGGACGTTTTGGGGGAAACCCTTGAACTTTCGTCGTTTGTTCCTTTAATTTGGCGGCTTTGAGTCGTGCTATGGAATTTATTTTCATTGTTGTTGTTGTCATTCGCAGTTGTTGTCGCGAGTTGTTATTCGGCAGAGTCGGCGGGTTCGTAGATGGGTCGGGTCTCCTCACTTCGGTTGATTCTCCGCATTTGTGATTATCCGAGGCAAGTATCTTGCCCATACATTTTGTTTTCCATAGACGTGATAGTTGGTAATTGATTATATGTGAAATTTTAACGTTTTAATGAACTTTCAAAAAGGATCGGTATATTCTCGATAAAAGATTTTCCTTCAAAGATAACTCGGGTGCTTTGTGAATAAATGTATTTCGGAATATGTAGTTAGTGCCGTATGTTGAAAGGTGTTGTGATTGTATTACGTGAATATAGTAGACCGTAATCACTTGCCGAGGATTGTGTATTGACACGTGTACTTGTTCGATGAATATGTGGTGTGTGGTATTAATTGTTACTTATTTGTAAGGGGGTTGTGGCGCTTAGTGTTGTTTGGTATTGGTATTTGCTTGTTGTTGTGTGGCATTAGTTGTGAGTATATGTCGAATAAGGTGGCCATTCTAGCAAGTACTTTGCATTTGTTTGCATATTCTAATATTTGGATTATGGCTTCCCGTGGATGTTGTGGATGTATATGTGTATGTTCACCCAGGGATGGTCCGATGGGGCCTCTGGGGATACGTATTGCTGTGTGTGTGCGTATCGCGAACTAGGGTTAACCATCCAGGGATGGTCCGACGGGGCCTTTGCGGGGTACGGTGGCCGTGAGTCTCGTAGCAACGCTTAACTTTGAAATGTTTTGTTGGAGAACTTTGTTTTTTGGCGCATAGTTCATCTGATTAGAATGGCAGTTCAAATGGTATTGTACTTGACTGGAATGGCACCAAAAAATATGTTGCGTATGATTCCTCTCTTGTTTGCGATATTTTGGTATGAGTATGTGAGTCGTGTGGTTGCTCTGTGCATTGTAGTTTTGTGGTGTGTCGAGTTCGACCATATGGTCAATTTGCAAAGTTGCTCTCTCTCTCTCCGATGTCGTTCTGTGAGATTGTTGTCATGGTAATATTTAACACTGTGTAGTTTCTGTCGGGTTATTCTTTCGAGTATGTGATGTGGATGTTTTAGGTCGTGGACCCCGTGTTTGTGATTGAAATGTTACGATTGGGTTGTGGACCCCGTGTTTCGTTATCCGAGTTGTATTTTGGAAAAAACGATTTTTGGGTTGTGCCCTTAAGTGTTTTTGAAAGGCTTGAGAATTCTTAAACCCCAAAGGTTTTCAAAACTCCCGAGATCGTAAAATGTTCTGTAAGATGTATAATGGTTTTATTCCTACTTTTCATAATTCGAACTGTTTTGATCAAGCGATTTATATCGGGAAGTATATTCACGATTATTATTGTTCGTGGAGTATGTTGTGTATGGCTTGTATTTGTGCTTTATACTTGCACTAGTAAAACAGTGGAATTTTGCTAACCCCCGAGTATTCGGGGGCTGGATGTCTGTATTGCATCCAGGTACTTGCAGGTTGCTGGGGAGCAATTCACGGGATCATTACGAAGGATGATGGAAGACGACGATACTAATCACACGAAGACGGGTGTTGAGTTTTTGGTGTAGTTTTGTTGTTTGTCTTCCCGTTATGGTATTTTCCGTTTTATGAAAATATTGATGTATTCTAACCCCTGCGTCGGTATGAGTTGTGAGAAAGAGTAATGTATGGTTGATGTGTATGTGGTGGTAAAAGACCAAATCGGTCTAATAGTTTGTTATTTAGCCATATCGACATGTATTTTGTTGTGTTTTCTGTATTTAGCCTGGTAGATCCTCACGGAGAGGGTCTGCGGCGCTGTAATATTCCCGAGTGGTTTGGGGGTGTTACAGAATATGGTATCGGAGCTTAGGTTGCGGAAACCTAGGCTGTCGGGTCGAGTTGTGTGTCGTCGGGTCTTGTCTTGTCTTGTCAGATTTTGTCTGACTGAGTCGTGTCGTGATGCGTCGTCTGAGATGTCGGTCGTGATTAGTATCGAAGTGCAACTATCATCTTCATGCGATCTGTGGATGTAAGTCTCCATACTTTTCTGTGTCTCGTGTTGTACGAGCTTGTGTGATTTTGTGTTATCATGCAGAGTTTAAATGTGAATTGTGAATACGTAATCCATGCTTGTTGATTCTCGTGTTGTGCTGGGATGAAGAACGGTGCCGGTGTGTATATGCAAAGGCAGACCCGGAAGTCTAATTCAGACCGGGCAGATAGAAGTCTCTGTCCTAACCGAAAAACTCGGTGACCACTTAAATACACGGGCAGGACATCCTGAAAAATTCCAAGTAGATCCTAACCAAATGCGTCTAAAGTCCTCATCATTATCAAATCTAACCGCTATATGACAAAAATTTAACCAACTCCAACTAAATTTACCCCCGCTCATATCACCAAACCCAAGACACATCTCGAGGGGTGGGAATAGCATGCGAGAATTTTAGAATCAAAGTGCGATCCCATGAAGCAGCCAGATTAATCATATCATAAGAAGAAAAGGTAACACATATCTTCTCATTTACGGAGGAAAGAGTACCAAAAGGACATACCTTAGCTCCATCGAAATTGAAAGTTTTAACTGTCGATCCGGTCTGCTGAATAAAACCACGCTGCTGCGCCGAACTGGATGAATTGTTGACCATCTGCGCGTAGGATTTCGATCGAGTCGGTTCAGTAGGATGTTGGGTCGGATCTTGAGTGGTGTTGTTGGTCTGCCCGTGTGATTCGGATGAAACTGGTGCTGACTGACGGGCCGGATTATAGAGAACATGAGCTGCTTGTGGTTGATGAACTGGAATGGTAGTTTTCGGTTCCGTGGGCCGTATTGCATTATGGGGCAGGTAGGTGAGCTTGGGTTGGGGTGCGGCCGGTTGGGAATCGGGTGCAGCTGGGGTATTAAGATGATTGGGCTGAAGAGGTTGATGGGCTGGGTTGAAGTGTATGGGCTGGTTTTTGGGGCTTTTATTTTTTTTAATAGGGATAAAGTAATTGAGGATAGAATTGAGTTTAGTTGAGGAGTTGGGCTTGGGATATATAATGTGACGAGCAATTGTGGCAGGTTGAGAATGAGGGCTGGGGGATGGGAATAAGAGGAGGTTGAAAGCTGGGAGATAATCGGGCCAGGAGTGGGCTGGGAAATTAAGTTAGTGGGTTGAGTGTGTGGGCTAGAGGGCTGGGAATTAATGGGATGTGAAATGGCTGGGCTGGGAAAATCTGTATGGCTGGGATGAGAGGGACCGAATTGCTTGTGGTGTTTTTTATTTGGCTGGAAGTAATTTAATATGGTGTTGGGCTTGGGCTTATGGGTTAATGAGGTAGGGCCGGGGATATCAGATGAGGTGGGCTTTGACGAAGTGGGTTGAGGGATATGGTTAATATTATCAATGGTTTTAAGATTGGGCCAAATTAATGCAGGCCCACGGTGATTAAAAGTGCTAGTGCTACTCTTAATATTATCCGGCTGGGCTTCAGTGCTAGATACAAATTGTTACACCGGGGAGAGTAGAATTCAGTTGGTGGACTTCCGTGGCTGGGCCTTGAGCATTGTCTAGATATTTTGGATAGCCCAAAATCGGCATTGGGCCAAGGATGGACGGGTCGCCCAGTAAGGTTTCCTTCTTCCTTTATCTTGCGTGCGTTTTCTGCAAGTAGGGTTTCAAAGGTCGGTAGAAATCCTACTTTTCCTTTTTGCGGCGGCGGCGGTGCCGAGGAACGTGCGACAGTGGTCACAGGTAGGATGATCGGAACCTCCTTTCTGACTGAACTAGAACTAGGAATACCTTTGCTTTTCTCGGAACAATCAGCGGATGGAGAGACTGGCGAAGACGACTTTTCTGCAGTAGATGATCTTTGCAAACTGCGACGGATATTATCAGGGTTGTCCGGCTGTATAGCAGGAGACTTTACGGGCGTTCGCAACGCCCGTTTGTGCTTCGTCATGGGCGCAGCAGTCCTAAGTCGCCGGCATGTAGGTGGCCGATGATGGACATATAAAAGTATAGCTGTTAGAAGCGGCTAGCTTCGGTGGCCGTGGATCTGTGCTTGACGAACCGGTACGGCGAAAACTAGCTCTGTACGGGCAGGCAACGTGCAAGGCGATTTACACCTTGAGTGTGTGTAAATCGCAGGTGTCGAGGGAGGGGCTGACGATGCCGGATGTGGCTGAAAGCATGGTCAAAGGGTCGGTAGGAGATGGGGAGTCGGATGGTGGGGGTGGTGTAGCAACTTCATGGCGAACTCGCAAATCGACCAATCGAACCAAATCGAACTATTTTGTATTGTAAAAATCAAATCGAAATACCCTGAAACCAAATATCACAAAACCAAATAAATTTGGGTTGGGTTCGTGTTTGGTAGTTCGCAACCGAACCAAAACGAACGTACCGAGTAAATTTAGAATATTTTGTGGTTATAACTATATTCAGATTTTGAGATGAGATATACTATATCTCGTAGAACTAACAAAAAAGTGTTAACAAATTTTCTTGCTTAGAAAACTATATAAATTTGAAGATCAAAGGTGCGATATTTGCTTGAATCTCGTAAAAGTTCTAATACTTTTCCCTTCTTGAAGTGTATGTTTATATATTATGTTGGGAATGCTTTGCATCCAGCGTCCTCATCTTCGACTCGGGAGAACGTAATTGGTCGGGCTTAACACCCCGACCCGCGACACTCTAGTGGTGCAGCCCCTCATGTCCGCCAGTCCCTTAGTACGGGGCTCTGCGCTGACACTAGAAAGTGGTTAAATGAATTGATTTGGACTACTCATACCAGCGAGATGCATCTTCTTTTCTGGTATCTATCTCATAGAAATTTCAAAGTTAAGCGTGTTTGGCCTGGAGTGGTTATGGGATGGGTGAACCGCTGGGAAGTTTTCCAGGTGCGCGTGGCGTATGCTGGGGGGGATTGTTGGGAATGCTTTGCATCCAGCGTCCTCACCTTCGACACGGGAGAACGTAATTGGCCGGGCTTAACACCCCGACCCGCGGCACCCTAGTGGTGCAGTCCATCATGTCCGCCTGTCGCTTAGTACGGGGCACTGCACTGCCACTAGAAAGTGGTTAAATGAATTGATTTGGACTACTCATACCAACAAGATGCATCTTCTTTTCTGGTATCCATCTCATAGAAACTCTAAAGTTAAGCGTGCTTGACCTGGAATAGTTATGGGATGGGTAACCCCTTGGAAAGTTTCCCAAGTGCGCGTGAGTGAGGACAAAGCGCGCTAGAAAAGATTCATGTAGAATATGTTTAATTTATATTAGAATAAACAACAAATGAACTAAAAACCGAACCAAAAGTATGGTCCAGGCTTGGTTTGGAAATTTTAATATCGTAATCAAACTGCATCGAAACCAAATTTTGTATTTAGGTTGGGATCGGATACCCTAATTCTCACCCGACCTAAATCGAAAACACCCCCAATGACTGTTGAGTTGTCTCTCTTGATATGACAGTTGAAATAAACTGACCATATCCGCTATACTTTTAAATTCCAATATATAAGAGTAGATTTGGTGTGATGATTTTTAAAAGATCCTATTGAATTCAATAATTTTGCTTAGAGCCCTGTTAAATTTATATTTATCATGTGATCTATGATTTTACATGTTAGATAATCATCATCATCATCAACTATACCTTAATCCCAACTATGTTGGGGTCGGTGACATGAAAATTATAGTGCCAATTAATTGTCGAGAATTAGTTAACACTACAATTCATGCAAAAGACAAAGTTGCAACGTTTTACGCCGGATCTCCTTCCTGTCGCAACCTTCATATGGAGGAGAAATGAGATGAAATTCCAAAACCATAAAAAACCTAGGCTTTTCCAGTTACATGGAAAATATCATGAGATGATGAGCCGAGATAATTGCTATAGTCATGTCACATTACGTGATTAATATTATAAAATCACCACGTACATCATGGAACATGACTCTTTACTGTTAGATAATATTGTTCATATTCGAGACATGAGTTTAGTATTAGGTCTATGATACTTGACACAAATTGACTGTTAGATTGAGAAATCAATTGCTTTTTGTGAATATATTTGATTTTTATTTTATGGAGTTGAATCACATCGATTAGATGGATACGTCAATTTGTGTGATTTAATCAACATATTTATGCGACTTTGAGAGATGCCATAAACGATTATTATGATAATCTTATATGGAATATGAGTAAAGCTTCAAGCAAAATTAATTTTACTCAACCTAATAATTAATTGAAACCATTGTCTTGGAATCTCTTTATTAAACTTGGTCTATTTTCTTGTGATTTTTCTCGGATATTCATATTAATTTTAATTTTAGAATTATTCTAGTTTTAAATTAAATCCATATAAGTTCTAAAATAAGCAAATATATATGAGAAACTACAAAATAAATTGTATTAAATATAATGATTTTTGAAAAAATAAATCCAAAACTCGAGCGTCTAGATAAAGTCGAAACTACTACTATCTAGTACTCAATATAATAATTTAATCAATCTCTACAAAAGACGACTTTTATTGGAGGTACAATGAGAAATGAAATGTTTTAATAAATTCCAAAAAATAGGCCATAATTTAGGATGGGTGGAAAAGGTAAATGAGATTGTCTTTACATGACCGAGGGGGTATGTTATAACGTTACTGATTAAGAGGGCCATTGTAATCCACATATCTTGTCTATGTGAAATTCTCTAGATTTTTAATTCCTATTTTTTCTGTAATATGGAACCCCAGATTATTTTTTAAAAGATTTCACCAAGTGTACAAGCTAACTAAAGTGACTGTTACGACTTACGAGGACACAAATTATAAACAACTATCATGCAAATATTGAGACTGAGGTTCTTCATTCTCCCAGTCACACAAGTACCTGGCGCCATCACTCCCACCATCATCATCCCCATCCCCCTCATTTTAATTGCATTTCTCCTTCACATTATCACAATTTGTACTATTACCACCTAATACAGAATCATCTGGAAAAATTCTAGATAATAATTCTTCAAAAGGGGTTAATGGACCTAAATGTAATTGTTGAACAAATAGTGGTTTAGATGTGTAGTGGTCTTCCAACAAGGGTGGTAGATGTAATTATCTCCATAATTTATTATTAATATTTAATTATAATGTTTGGGTTCTTATGAGATGGATAGTCCACTATTGTAACAACTTATATTTTATTGTTTAGATAGTTTATAAATATAAATCGGTTCGAGTAACTAACAGGTTTGGGATAGGTACGTGTAATATTAATTTTTAATCAGGTTTAAGATGGGTACAACAACAACAACAACAACAACAACAGAGCCTTAGTTCCAAGATGCTTTGGGGTCGGCTAACATGAATCAATATCTGAAAACGTCAAGTCGTCTCCAAATTATGAATGGGTACATATATATAAATTATGAATGGGTTCAGTAGATAAATTTCTAAATTTATAATTAGAATTTGATTTTTAATCTCTTGTAATTTATAGTATTTATTCTTAATATGGTTATCTTGTAATGTTAGGGTTTTTATTGATACTGATAACTAATTATTGTAATGACTTATATTTGATTATTTAATTTTTATAATGTAAATTGGCCTGCGTAATTAACATATATTAATATGTGGGTTTCTGAAGGAAATGAGTAGTAAAATTATATTTTAATAGAGTTTAGGATGAGTATGGATATATTACTTCTAAAATAGTTTGGATGGCTGAACCTTACCTCATTATTCTAGTTATTACTATATGTATTTGAGATGAGTACAGATATACAAATTTTAAATGGGTCCGAGTGGTTGAACATATTCTCATCATTTTGGTCTACCATCGTGCCTCTCTATGGTAAACAACTCCATGTAAATGAAACAAACTTGAGTATTTTTAACTATTTTTGAACTTTTAACTATCATTGACAACGTGAAATAGCTATTTCTCGAAACTCAACGAAATATGTTGAATATTGAACTGATGAATAACCCTTTGTCTATCATGAAAATACATTTAAGTAATGATATGTAACAAGATTTTTTTTTTTTTGCCTTTTTCTAGGTAATATATAATTGTTAGAAAACTGCAACAAATTAAAGAGAATACAAAGAGAATATAGAGAACATAGAGAAGGTATTTCTCTTGGAATCAATTTTAATTAAGAACTGAAACCCTATTTATAGAAAAACTTCAGATGACACAAACGTAATGACATAATTTCAATAGGGGCATCATAGTCATCCATATGTTATAATATATTATCTTATTACGCACTTCGAGAAGTGCGCATTTCAACACTCCCGCTTGAATGACTATGCCTTATAGCTGCCTCATTAAAAACCTTATCAGGAAAATCCTGTGGGACAAAACAATGATAAGGGAAAAAAAGTATAGCTATATGAGCTCCCCCTCGAGTTAACAAGGGTGATTATCTTCATAAATTTCGGAGATGTTGCATCCCAATATTGTGAACATGTTTTCTAAAAACTGAGGTTGGGAGTGCCTTTGTAAATAAATCTGCAATATTATCACATGACCGAACATACTGAATGACAATCTCCTTCTTCTTTTTACGTTCTTGAGTGTATGCAAAGAACTTTGGGGGAATGTGTTTGGTTCTGTCGTTCTTGATATATCCTCCCTTGTTCTGCGCAATACATGCAGCATTATCTTCAAACAATATTGTTGGATCTTTATAAAATGATAATCCACTGGCTTCCTTAATGTGTTGAGTGATAGATCTAAGCCATACACATTCTCTACTTGCTTCGTGAAGAACAATAACTTCATCATGGTTTGAAGATATAACAACTGGTATTTGCTTTTGGCAATGCCAAGATATTGTAGTACCACCGATCATGAAAATATAACCAGTTTGTGATTTGACTTTATGGGATCTGATAAATAACCTACACCTGCAAAATCAGTTATTTCATCGTTTGAATATTTGGGATAAAATAATCCCAAATCAATTGTTCTTTGGAGATAGCGAAGTATGTGTTTAACCCCATTCCGATATCTCCGTATTGGACATGAGCTATATCTTGCCAATAGATTTGTAGCTTTAATACCCGCAATATCGATTTTCGGTAATTTTTCTTTTTGACGGAAGTCCGTTCTGACGACTCGTTTGTGACCGTTTCGTCATTCTGAGAATGTTTAATTCTGCACTTTTTGATATCCGAGTTCGTTTCGGTATCGTTTTGCTGAGTTCCGTGCTTCTTAGCGACTTTTCCGCACTTGAGTTTGATTCTTGCGAATCTCGTCCAAAACTGTTGTTTTGAGTTTATCTTAAGTTCATTTAACGTTGTTATACGTGTCGTGAGCTTCAATTTGGCTATTCGTTGTCGTATCATGATTTTTCGGACGTTTGGGCTGCTTTGTAATTTCGCAAAGTTTTGGGCACTTGTTTTCGTACTCGCTTTTGCCTACCTCCGGGTTGTCGGGATCATGTGTTTGTTTTGATCTTAAGCTCGTGTTTTGATTGTTGTACTACTCGTCTTGTTCGACCATAGTAATTCGTGTTCGTCGCGTTCCACGATCCTTTTCAAATTTGACATCTAGCAGCTGTTCTGTACTGCCAGATGAATAGCACACGCTATTCTTTATGTGTAGCGTATGCTATCGATGCCTTTCTTACATACGTAATGCATCCTTCGTTACGTACGATATAGTGTTCTGGATTTCGGGCAATAGAGTCTTGATGACTCTTACGTACGTAAGGGCTTGTACCTTACGTACGTAACATCACTAACGTACGTTAAGTCTTATTGCATACGTACGTTAGCCTTCCGCAGGTATTTACATTCAAGGGTTGACCGATTTCGGGTCATTTCCTTTCTCCCTACTTCTTTGCTGCATTCTTGGCGATTCCGGGGCGATTCCTCGCGGGAGTTCGTCAATCCTTAATCCTACAACATAATCATCAAGTCTTGGTGTGGATTAACAACATCTAATCATCCTCTTTCCTCCGAATCAAGGTATATTTCTCAAAATCCTATTTTGGGAAAAGTTTAGGATTTTGTCTTTATTTCGTGATTTGAATCCGAAATTGCTGGTTTCATCATTGGTACCTAGTCTTATTTATCATAATCCATGGATGGAATTCCGTTTTCATGTTTTTGTCGGGTCGATTCGTGTTCTTGGACGTTTTGGGGGAAACCCTTGAACTTTCGTCGTTTGTTCCTTTAATTCGGCGGATTTGAGTCGTGCTATGGAATTTATTTTCATTGTTGTTGTTGTCATTCGCAGTTGTTGTCGCGAGTTGTTATTCGGCAGAGTCGGCGGGTTCGTAGATGGGTCGGGTCTCCTCACTTCGGTTGATTCTCCGCATTTGTGATTATCCGAGGCAAGTATCTTGCCCATACATTTTGTTTTCCATTGACGTGATAGTTGGTAATTGATTATATGTGAAATTTTAACGTTTTAATGAACTTTCAAAAAGGATCGGTATATTCTCGATAAAAGATTTTCCTTCAAAGATAACTCGGGTGCTTTGTGAATAAATGTGTTTCGGAATATGTAGTTAGTGCCGTATGTTGGAAGGTGTTGTGATTGTATTACGTGAATATAGTAGACCGTAATCACTTGCCGAGGATTGTGTATTGACACGTGTACTTGTTCGATGAATATGTGGTGTGTGGTATTAATTGTTACTCCTTTGTAAGGGGGTTGTGGCGCTTAGTGTTGTTTGGTATTGGTATTTGCTTGTTGTTGTGTGGCATTAGTTGTGAGTATATGTCGAATAAGGTGGCCATTCTAGCAAGTACTTTGCATTTGTTTGCATATTCTAATATTTGGATTATGGCTTTCCGTGGATGTTGTGGATGTATATGTGTATGTTCACCCAGGGATGGTCCGATGGGGCTTTTGGGGATACGTATTGCTGTGTGTGTGCGTATCGCGAACTAGGGTTAACCATTCAGGGATGGTCCGACGGGGCCTTTGCGGGGTACGGTGGCCGTGAGTCTCGTAGCAACGCTTAACCTTGGAATTTTTTGTTGGAGAACTTTGTTTTTTGGCGCATAGTTCATCTGATTAGAACGACAGTTCAAATGGTATTGTACTTGGCTGGAATGGCACCAGAAAATATGTTGTGTATGATTCCTCTCTTGTTTGCGATATTTTGGTATGAGTATGTGAGTCCTGTGGTTGCTCTGTGCATTGTAGTTTTGTGGTGTGTCGAGTTCGACCATATGGTCAATTTGCAAAGTTGCTCTCTCTCTCCGATGTCGTTCCGTGAGATTGTTGTCATGGTAATATTTAACACTGTGTAGTTTCCGTCGGGTTATTCTTTCGAGTATGTGATGTGGATGTTTTAGGTCGTGGACCCCGTGTTTGTGATTGAAATGTTACGATTGGGTTGTGGACCCCGTGTTTTGTTATCCGAGTTGTATTTTGGAAAAAACGATTTTTGGGTTGTGCCCTTAAGTGTTTTTGAAAGGCTTGAGAATTCTTAAACCCCAAATATTTTCAAAACTCCCGAGATCGTAAAATGTTCTGTAAGATGTATAATGGTTTTATTCCTACTTTTCATAATTCAAACTGTTTTGATCAAGCGACTTATATCGGGAAGTATATTCACGATTATTATTGTTCGTGGAGTATGTTGTGTATGGCTTGTATTTGTGCTTTATACTTGCACTAGTAAAAACAGTGGAATTTTGCTAACCCCCGAGTATTCGGGGGCTGGATGTCTGTATTGCATCCAGGTACTTACAGGTTGTTGGGGAGCAATTCACGGGATCATTACGAAGGATGATGGAAGACGACGATACTAATCACACGAACTGGTGTTGAGTTTTTGGTGTAGTTTTGTTGTTTGTCTTCCCGTTATGGTATTTTCCGTTTTATGAAAATATTAATGTATTCTAACCCCTGCGTGGGTATGAGTTGTGAGAAAGTGTAATGTATGGTTGATGTGTATGTGGTAGTAAAAGACCAAATCGGTCTAATAGTTTGTTATTTAGCCATATCGACATGTATTTTGTTGTGTTTTCTGTATTTAGCCTGGTAGATCCTCACGGAGAGGGTCTGCGGCGCTGTAATATTCCCGAGTGGTTTGGAGGTGTTACAGAATATGGTATCGGAGGTTAGGTTGCGGAAACCTAGGCTGTCGGGTCGAGTTGTGTGTCGTCGGGTCTTGTCTTGTCAGATTTTGTCTGACTGAGTCATGTCGTGATGCGTCGTCTGAGATGTCGGTCGTGATTAGTATCGAAGTGCAGCCATCATCTTCATGCGATCTGTGGATGTAAGTCTCCATACTTTTCTGTGTCTCGTGTTGTACGAGCTTGTGTGATTTTGTGTTATCATGCAGAGTTTAAATGTGAATTGTGAATACGTAATCCATGCTTGTTGATTCTCGTGTTGTGCTGGGATGAAGAACGGTGCCGGTGTGTATATATATATGTGTGTGTGTATATATATATATATATTTATCTTTGTATAAACCGTTTTTACAGGATTAATGTTTTGGTGTAGTTACTCAATGATGGTTTATCAACGTGATATTTTAAAAACTTTAACTGTTGTGAGAAGTCACGTAAATTTTATTTCATTTTAAAACATCCATCACGAAGGGAAAGAGTTTGATTTCCGTATGATGACCTCGAGACCGAAAATTTTTGGAGAACTCAAACTACTTATATTTTATTTTCATCTTGCATTGCAAATTTTTAAAATTTGATTTTTAAAACTCAAATGAGGTCTATCAAAAATTTACTTGAGACGTGAATTTCGCTTTCAACTTTTCGGTTTCATAAAATTTCAGTAAAAAGGTATGTGGTAATGATGTTGTTGTCATTTCGACTATAATGCCCCGAGTTGTGATTAGAGTGATGGTGTGAATGCTGAGTCGTTCGGTATGCATTCGTCGAGGTAGTTCTCTTGACCGAGAGGTGGGAATTCGGTTTGGAATGTTAATTGACTTTTGATGGTTATTAGTGTAATGTTATAAGTATGTGGACTGTTGGTGTTTGGATTTATACGCTATTGCTTATTCGTAACCTCCGATCTAGTACTGCTGGAAGATGATTATGAATGTGTTACCAAATTTGCACAGTTAGCACACGCCATCTTTTGTCGTAGAGCGCGCTTTCTAGCTGGGCAAAAGTTTTAGACTGTATTTTGCCGTTAGGTCTAACTTTTGCAGTCGATCAACTGTGAATGGATTTCATGTGTGCAGTAATATTGTTGTGTGTGATTATGTGACTTTCGTTGCGTTAGGTTGTTGCTTGATTAATATGCCGATGGGCAGAGGTCGTGGTCGCAACCGTGGTACAGATGGCCACGGGATCAGGCACGGGACCGAGAGGATATTGCCGAGAACGATATTAGTATGGATGTTGCTATTATATTGCAACAAGTAGCAGCACGGATGACTCAGTTGACCCAGGCGGTTCAACGCAACACTGATGCGATTCAGAAGATCGGGACAAGCCTATGGTTCCCAGAGGTAGTTAGTATGAATCCTCCTCGATTTGTTGGTATGGCGGATGCATTGGGTTTGGAAGGCTGGCTCCTTTAGTTGGAAAAGATATTCGAGGCTATTGATTGTCCCGAAGATCGGAAGGTTCCTATTGCTCAGTACCTTCTTAGCGAAGATGATGCTTATTGGTGGGAAGATGTTAAACCTCGGAATTGTGTCGTCATGTGGGCGGAGTTCCGAGAACTTCTGGAAGCTGGGTTTTGTTTGGAACCGGCTAGAAAGCTGAGGAAGTTGGATGATATTGTGGTTAGTACTGGAGTTGGTGGTTCTGGATTGCAACGTCGTAGTCTTTCCGCTGTGAAGCTCCATCGCTCAATGCATGAGACTGAGAGTTCCAAGTCGTCTGCTTTGACTCCTGGTAAATCTAGGAGGTGTTTTAACTGCAACGTGTTGGGGCATGTTCGTGCACATTGTCCTTCCCTACCAGTAACGTGTTATAAGTACGGACTCAAGGGACACCGGGTTCAGTTTTGTGAATTGGTCGCCAAGCCTTCCGAGGCACGGACTTGAGCACTGATGTCAGGATCGAATCTGAGGAGCACCTGAGGGGTAAAGTCTACCAGTTGTATGTTATGTTATTTCCTAACTTTGTTGTTTCAAATTTTGGAGATAAACTTCTTTTATTAGAAGCAGATCGGATTTTGAATTTCGTTATTTTTACCTCTATCGACTCGTTTATGTTCGTTGATATTTTCTGAACTTGTTCTATCCTTCACTTTTGTTGCTCCAATGAGTTGTGATATTATTTTGGGTTAATCTGTTTGTCATTGTGACTTTTCCGAATTCGGTTCCATTCATGTGAACCTTATGTAAATGCATACCTTGTCGTTTTTACCAGATCACTTATCATCTCGAGTCGAGGTGTGAACTTTGGAATTGTTATTCGATTTCTGTTGTCTGTCGTGGTTCGAACATGATCGTTCAACCGTTGTTGTCTCGATCGTTGTTGTTCAATCGTTTGTTGTTCGGTTTTTGTTGATCTCGTACCGTGATTTTTGAGCGTTCGGGTCGCTTCGTAATTTCCCTTAAATTCGGGAAATTAGTTTTGTTTCGATCTTCCAACCCTTGGGATGTGGAATTTCATATTTTTTTCAATGAGTAACTCGTGTTATGATTGCTGTGCTGTTCGGGGTTGGTTAATCATATTGATTTTGTTCGTTGTGTTTTGTTATCGTTCTGGTGTAGCGATATGAATGGTAGCAGTTGCGTGCTGCATGTGAGTCGTTGCAGGTTGTCGGCAATGGATAGCGTGTGTTATCTGAGTTTGTTTTGCGTTGTTCGTTCTATGCTTTAAGTTTCGGGGACGAAACTTCTTTTAAGGGGGTAGTATGTAATACCCGCAATGTCGATTTTTGGTAATTTTTATTTTTGGTGGAAGTCCGTTCTGACGACTTACTTGTGACCATTTCATCATTCTGAGAATGTTTAATTATGCACTTTTTGACATCTGAGTTCGTTTCGGTATCGTTTTGCCGAGTTCCGTGCTTCTTAGCGACTTTTCCGCACTTGAGTTTGATTCTTGCGAATCTCGTCTGAAACTATTGTTTCGAGTTTCTCCTAAGTTAAATTAACGTTGTTATACGTGTTGAGAGCTTCAGTTTGGCTATTCGTTGTCGTATCATGATTTTTCGGACGTTTGGGCTGCTTTGTAATTTCGCAAAGTTTTGGGCACTTATTTTCGTACTCGCTTTTGCCTACCTCCGGGTTGTCGGGATCATGTATTGTTTTGAGATTAAGCTCGTGTTTTGATTGTTGTACTACTCATCTTGTTCGACCATAGTAATTCATATTCGTCGCGTTCCGCGATCCTTTTCGAATTTGACATCTGGCAGCTGTTCTGTACTGCCAGATGAATAGCGCACGCTATTCTTCATGTGTAGCGTACGCTATCGATGCCTTTCTTACGTACGTAATGCATCCTTTGTTACGTACGTTATAGTGTTCTGGATTTCGGGCAATAGAGTCTGGATGTCTCTTACGTACGTAAGGGCTTGTACCTTACATACGTAACATCACTAACGTACGTTAAGGCTTATTGCTTACGTACGATAGCCTTCTGAAGGTATTTATATTTGAGGGTTGACCGATTTCGGGTCATTTTCTTCCTCCCTACTTCTTTGCTGCGTTCTTGGTGATTCCGGGGCGATTCCTCACAGGAGTTCGTCAATCCTTAATCCTACAACATAATCCGTAATCACTTGCCAAGGATTGTGTATTGACACATGTACTTGTTCGATGAATATGTGACGTGTGATATTAATTGTTACTCCTTTGTAAGGGGGTTGTGGCGCTTAGTGTTGTTTGGTATTGGTATTTGCTTGTTGTGTTGTGACATTAGTTGTGAGTATATGTCGAATAAGGTGGCATTCTAGCAAGTGCTTTGCATTTGTTTGCATATTCTAATATTTGGATTATGGCTTCCCGTGGATGTTGTGGATGTATATGTGTATGTTCACCCAGGGATGGTCTGACGGGGCCTCTGGGGATTGCCGTGTGTGTGCGTATCGCGAACTAGGGTTAACTACCCAGGGATGGTCCGATGGTGCCTCTGCTGGGTACGATGGCTGTGGGTCTCGTACCAATGGTTAACATTGAAATGTTTTGTTGGAGAACTTTGTTTTTTGGTGCATAGTTCATCTGATTAGAATGGCAGTTCAAATGGTATGGTACTTGGCTGGTATGGCACCAGAAAATATGTTGTGTATGATTTCTCTCTTGTTTGCGATATTTTGGTATGAGTATGTGAGTCATGTGGTTGCTCTGTGCATTGTAGTTTTGTGGTGTGTTGAGTTCGACCATATTTTCAATTTTCAAAGTTGCTCTCTCTCTCCGATGTCGTTCTGTGAGACTGTTGTCATGGTAATATTTAACACTGTATAGTTTCCATCGTGTTATTCTTTTGAGTATGTGATGTGGATGTTTTAGGTCGTGGACCCCGTGTTTGTGATTGAAATGTTACGATTGGGTCGTGGACCCCGTGTTTCATTATCGGAGTTGTATTTTGGAAAAGATGATTTTTGGGTTGTGCCCTTAAGTGTTTCCGAAAGGCTTGAGAATTCTTAAACCCCAAATGCTTTCAAAACTCCCGAGATCGTAAAATGTTCTATATGATGTATAATGGTTTTATTCCTACTTTTCATAATTTCAACTGTTTTGATCAAGCTATTTATCTTGGGAAGTATATTCACGATTATTATTGTTCTTGGAGTATGTTGTGTATGGCTTGTATTTATGTTTTATACTTGCACTAGCAAAATAGTGGAGTTTTGCTAACCCCCGAGTATTCGGGGGTGGATGTCTGTATTGCGTCCAGGTACTTGCAAGTTGCTGGGGAGCAATTCACGGGATCGTTACGAAGGATGATGGAAGACGATGATACTAATCACAAGAAGACCGGTGTTGAGTTTTTGGTGTAGTTTTGTTGTTTGTCTTCCCGTTATGGTATTTTTCATTTTATAGAAATATTGATGTATTCTAACCCCTGCGTGGGTATGAGTTGTGAGAAAGAGTAATGTATGGTTGATGTGTATGTGGTGGTAAAAGACCAAATCGGTCTAATGGTTCGTTATTTAGCCATATCGGCATGTATTGTGTTGTTTTGTTTTCTGTATTTAGCCTGGTAGATCCTCACGGAGAGGGTCTACAGCGCTGTAATATTCACGAGTGGTTTGGGGGTGTTACAGTAGCAAATGCTATATCTGATCACGTACAATTTGCAAGATACATAAGAGCTCAAATTGCACTCAAATATGGTACTTCAGGACCAAGTACCTATTCGTTATCTTCACAAGGACGGAATGGATCATTTTCAACATTAAGTGTCCTATTTATCATTTGGGTACTAAGTGGATTTGCCTTATCCATACTAAAGCGTTTTAAGACCCTTTTTGTATAAATGGATTGATTTACAAATTTTCCACTATGGAAGTGTTCAACATGTAAACCAAGGCAATATTTCATTTCAAATTCACCTTTTAGATAATTAATAGCTTCTTGAGTTTCATTTGGAGTCCCAATGATGTTTAAATCATCAACATGGACAACAATAATCACGAACTCAATCGTAGTTTTCTTGATAAATACATATGGACACTGTAACACCCCCAAGTTATTCAGGGTATATTACAGCGCCGTGAACCCCACCGTGGGACCCACAAGGCTAAACATACGCGGAACTATAAACTTGACCGAGAAGGTCTACATACAATGGAAAGAAAGACGATACAAATGGTATTCGAAACCATAACCAATGAAACCATATACATCACTGCACAAATCAATACCTCGGCAACACAGGCCGGAACACCAAGGAAACTGAAATACAATACTCGAGTATTTAAAAATCCATTCCAGTACAACAACACTGAATGGAGGAATCCAAGAAAATAATGTAATACCCGATTGTAATTCAGTAATTATCATTCAGTATTTATCGTTCAGTAATTGATACTCAGTAATCTCATTCATCATTGATCATTTGTCACTCATATTCAGTCATGGTATTTATCATTCAGAGTAATTGTATCGTGTATCAATCGTCATTCATCACTAATCTGATTGGAGTTTCGTGCCGTGTTTATCATCATTGTCATTTTCGTTGCAAGCTGTGCTTGAGGAGTAGCGCACGCTACATACTCCTTTTAGCGTACGCTAATTGGGTATAGGTAGCGCACGCTATCGCTCGGCTTTAGCGCACGCTAAGGCTACCTTGGCCGCAGCCCGGAAGGTACCGGATCGCAGTGAGATTATTTGTAGCGCACGCTACGAGCGGTAAGTAGCGCGCGCTAACGGGTTGTAGAAGCGCACCCTATAGGTGGGGAGTACCGCGCGCTAGGGACGGATCGTGTTGAGTCCAGTGGCTCTTTGGGATCGCCGGTTAATTCATAGCGCACGCTATGCATTGTTGTTAGCGTACGCAACCGATATATTAGCGCACGCTAAACAATGGTTGTAGCGCACGCTATCGGGTCAGATCAGAGGTCAGACAGTTTTCTGGACTCCAGTACTGGGCGTCAAATATTTCGCTAGCGCACGCTAACAATGGAAATTAGCGTACGCTAGTAGTATGGCCGTAGCGCACGCTACAAAGAGGTACGTAGCGCGCGCTACCGTGTTCGGACAGTGGGTACTGGACTACCCAAATTACAAGTTAGCGCACGCTATGCACAAGGACTAGCGCACGCTAACCTGGACTGACTATAAATTGGACAGTTTAGTCAGAGTTCGTCATTATTCATCTCATTTCATTCCTTCGGTAGTCTTGGGCGATTTCGAGAGATTCGGAGAGGATTCTTCGAGGTGTAATCGTCAATCATCATCTTCAAGCTCATCTTTCGGATTAATCATCATTTCATCATCTTCATCGCATCGAATCAAAGGTATTAATCTCTTGGATCTAGAATTTCGGATTTTTGGGTTTTCCTTCCGATTTCTTCGTGTAAGCTTGGATTATCATTGGAATATGTTAGATATGGATTATCTACCTTGGATAAGTATATTCTTACGGATTTAATGGTTATTTTCGGAATTATTTCAAGAACCCTTGGGGTTGACTTCGGTTAATTGGGGATTTTCCGATTGATGTTGTTGTAATCATGAATTATGGATTCCTAATGGATTATTGATATCATTGAAAGTGTTTTGATGGTTTGAAATACTCATCTTGGAGTTGGTTTCGATATTTTCGAGTTCGAATATGGTTATATCGACGTTTGAGTCGATTATGATCGTTTTTGATTTGCGTAATGATCGGATTATTGGTAATTGTGTTATTCAAGGTTGTTCGAGCGATCGATATTTCCTTTAGGACGTTGTTCGTGGACGGACATTCTTCATCGGTATTGTGTAAGTTAATTCTTACTCGGTTAAAAGGATATTCATTCCTTTTGTCGTTGTTCATTCATAATCATAACTCATTCATCATTGTATTAACCGTATCAAAACTTGTCATTGTCAATGAATCACCTCAGTCATAAGGAACGACGGTTCCGATCATTTCATTGAGCTATCATTCATTTCACCATCATTTAATCTTGGTGAGTCATTATTCATTTTCATTGTCACTTTTGTCGTATTGTGGCATTCCGGGTCATACTGGCGTGCCGGTTGGTATGTGTAGGATTTTCATGTCGGGCACGTTATAGTCGTGTGTTGGTTGGTGGCCTCACATTGGACTGTGCACACGAGTCGATTGCTCGTGAGACTGATTAGGTACAAGACCACGCGTGTATTGATCGTTGGTGGCTTGTGCACGGACACATTTCCATCCCGGACGTAGTGTGGCGCCATTCCTTTGAGCCGTACTGATAGTCGATTCATATAGCATGTTTGATTGCGTATGTTTCGGCGTGATAATTCATAAATTCGGATATATCATGATTGTGTATTTTCAACCCTTGAGGATTGTTTTTACGTATCGGCCCGTTGGGGATCTTTTTTGTCATGGCAAGGCTAAGGCACGGGGAGAGCACGGTGACGGCGAGGAGTCCCAGTGATACTAGTAGGGGACCCCAGTCTGTCCGGTCTTTTCAGTCATTATGTTTCTTTTATTTATTCCGCTGCAGACATTCCGTTTGGATTTTCATTTCACTCATTGTTGTATATTTTATCTCCATATAAAATATACTTGTATTCAGTATCATCCTGGGTGTGTTGTATAAAACTCCTCATCGGAGTAATTGATGTTGTAATGTGGTTCGGTACTACATTTACCCGTGTAATTCATTCATTTTCATTCGCCTGGTGGGTCCCAGTCGGGGGTCCACGGCACTGTAATATCCGCCTAGTTTGGGGTGTTACAGAGTTGGTATCGGAGAGTGGTTTTGAATACTACCCTCCAAGTCATGTCTCATTTGAAATCATCGTCATCGGACTAGTATCATTGGACTTTCGCGTCACGTGTGACCTGTGCAAATGCCGAGCCAATCAGACCAAGAACTGTAAGATTTCTAATGCCATGGTATAATTTCTGGCATTAATCATTCATTCATAATTCATCAGTTAACAATCCTCAATCATCATTGTCATTTTGACCAGGACGGTCAGGTTAACTCATTAATCACTCAATTCATTTCATTATTCAGTTGTTGATCAGGAAGATCAAATCATTAATCTTGTTAACTCATTCAAGACAATCATTTCAGTAACTTCATCAGATAATCATGTCACGTCAACTAATCATTCATGTAATCGCTGTATTTGAGCGCGTATGCTCATTTTCATCATTTCATAGTATAATCATAATGTGATACTCATGCGAGATATATAATCATCATATGACTTTCCACTTCAGTATGGAAAGGGCTGGCAGAGGACGTGGAGGACGAGGCCGTGGAGCGGGCCGAATCCCGAGAACTCGTGCGAATACACGTGCAAATGCCATGAATAATGCTAACTCATCGAGCAGTGACGCTGCCACTCACTCACATGGACGCGATCATTCACTATCGGGGAGTCGTACCCGGGACACGGCTCAGTCAGAGGGTGTCCGGGTCGACCCACTCGTATTTATGCAGGGCATGATGGCCCAAATGACCCAGATGGCTCAGTTGATGGAGACGATGCATAACTCCGTCAATCAAAATCAGCAGGCTCCTCCGCCGCCACCTCAGAGGCAAGAGAGGGGTGTAAGCAATATCATTAGCGATATCTCTCGCCAGCGACCACCTACCTTTGAGGGCTCATCTGAGCCGGCGGATATTGTTCATTGGCTTGAGCATTTTGAGAAGTTATTTGCTATGGTGGATTGCCCTGAAGGGCATAAAGTTTCAGTTGCGGCTTACTATCTCGGTAAGAGCGCTCATTCCTGGTGGTTATCGTTGAAGCCCACAGACGGATCATGTACTTGGGATCAGTTCAAGACTCTCATGATGGAGAGGTACTATCCGGCCCCACTCAGGGAGGCCAAGTTGTCGGAATTACTCACTCCCGACCTTTCGGCGGATGATGATGTTCTCGCCATCGCGAAAAATTTCAGAACTTCTTCCGTTCGCCTCATCTATCATCCACTCGAGCGCACAAGATCAAGTATTTCGGCAAGAGGTGAAACCCCGTATGAGACTTGATTACTTAATCATAATTGCACCACGTTGGCGAGTTCATTGAGAAGGCTCTTACTTACGAGCTTACGGCTAAGGAAATTGCTAAGCGGCAACCTTCGTGCTAGCAAGAAGTCCAAGAACCGTAATCGGTCGGCGGAGTCGTGCCACTTTCAAGAAACCGCGGCGGGCTCTACTTTACGAGCGACCTGCTTTGGCATCTAAACTGCGGAATCTCGATCGCGAGCGGCCGTTCGGCCATCACTGTTTCAAGCGTGAGGAACAGGGTCATTTCGGCACCAAGTGTCCGGCGATGCATCACGTGCCATAAGCGTGGGATTGCTGGGCATAGGGCCCGTTTTGCCGTAGGGACTTTAAACCCACTCCGGCGTCATCTCAAGCCCCAGTCATTCGGGGTGCGTAATCAAAGCCACTCGGTCGGCGTCGTTCAAAACAGCGGGAGCTAAAGGCGGAACCAGAGCTATCGAGGCAGGAGCGTCGGTTCGGGGCGGCAAGCCCGAATTTATGAGATGAAGAAGACCGATGATCCCGAGGCCGAATGATCTCGTGTACACTCGATATTCTATCTCAACTTTGTGTGTACCCTTTTTGATCTTGGTGCATCTCATTCATTCATTTCCGAGTCATGTTTGAGTAGACTAAATGCAGGTAGTGCTACTAGTTGTGAACCATATGTCATTGGCCTACCCGATGGTAGACGAATTATCGGAAGTCGTGAGATTCGAATTGTCGATTGACTTCATGGTCGTGTATGGCGGCGGACCTAATCGTGGTAGATTTACTGGGGACGACATCATCTTGGGTATTGATTGGATGGATCGTCATGATGCCATCATTAGTGTCCAAAGCGTTTGGTCACTATCATTTCGAACGATGGAGTCGAATGTGTGTTTCGTGGAGGTAATCCGGGTACTGCAGTAAAGTCATTAATTTGATGAAAGCGGTAAGATTACTCAATCGGGGATGTGTCGGTTATTGGTGCTATATGGCCAAAACCGAGAAATCATCGATAATATTGACGGATATCCGGTGGTGAGGGAATATGCCGATGTTTTTCCGCACGAGTTACGATTTGCCTCCACGAGGGATGTGGAATTCACGATTGAGTTGGAGCACAGTCGTCCCCGATATCGAAGGCACCGTACCGGATGGCCCCGACCGAAATGCAGGAGTTAAAGAACCAACTTGAGGAGTTGTTCGAGAAAGGTTACATCCGACCGAGTGCGTCCCCGTGGGGAGCACCAGTGTTGTTTGTCAAGAAGAAGGATGGTTCATTCCGCTTATGTATTGATTATCGGGAGTTGAACAGGGTGACGATCAAGAATAAGTATCCCTTACCCCGTATTGATGATCTCTTAGATCAACTTCAGTGAGCTTCAGTATTTTCCAAGATCGACTTAAGATCTGGATATCATCAGTTGCGGATTCGAGAGTCGGATATCGCGAGGACGGCGTTTCGAACACGCTATGGTCATTATGAGTTTGTGGTTATGCCGTTCGGATTGACTAATGCACCTGCGGTATTCATGGAGTTAATGAATCGGGTCTTCATCGACATTTTGGATCGGTTTGTTGTTGTCTTCATCGACGACATTTTGATTTATTCTCGTGACCGGGAGGAACACGAGTTTCACCTTCATCAAGTGCTCGACGTGTTGAGACGAGAACAACTTTATGGGAAGTTTTCCAAATGTGAGTTCTGGATGTCCGAAGTGACTTTTCTCGGACATGTAATTTCATCAGACGGAGTTCGTGTCGATCCTCAGAAGACGGAGGCTATTCGGGATTGGCTACCTCCGAAGAACGTTAAGGAAATCCGAAGTTTTCTCGGATTAGCGGGTTATTATCGGCGGTTTGTGGAAGGATTTTCTAGAATCGCTCAACCCTTAACGAACCTTTTGCGGAAGGATAAGAAATACACGTGGTCCGACGCGTGTCAACGGAGTTTTGAGGAACTCAAGAGCCGGTTAATGTCAGCACCTGTACTTTCCTTGCCGCAGGGGACGGAAGGATTTGTGGTCTATAGTGATGCGTCCGGACAGGGTCTCGGATGTGTACTCATGCAGAACGGGAAGGTTATTACCTATGCTTCACGGCAATTGAGACCTTACGAGATTAATTATCCGACCCACGACCTGGAGCTAGCAGCCGTGGTGTTCGCTTTGAAAATTTGGCGTCATTATCTTTATGGCGTTACCTGCCAGATATTCACCGATCATAAGAGCTTAAAGTATATATTTACTCAGAAGGAGTTAAATATGCGTCAGAGACGGTGGGTGGAATTAATCAAAGATTATGATATCGAGATCCTCTACCACCCGGGCAAGGCGAACGTTATCGCCGACGCCTTGAGTCGTAAGTCCGTTCAGGAGCAGATGCTTGCCCGTTTAACAGTTCAGAAGGAGCTTCAGCAGGAATTCCTTAGACCCGAGATCGAGTGCAGCCCGGCGAGTTCAGGGGCAGCTTTGTATGTTAGAGATTTCATCGTCACTCGAGGAGGAAATCCGAGAGAATCAGGGTTCGGACCCATCATTGTTGCGCATCCGTGAGGATGTGGTTCAGGGGAAATCCCCTGGGTTCGTGGTTCACGAGGATGGACTGCTGCGTTTTAAGAATCGGTTGTGCGTACCGGCGAATGACGAGTTGAAAGACTCGATTTTGAAAGAAGCTCATGCTACCCCTTATTCTGTGCATCCGGTCCAAGAAGATGTACAAGGACTTGAAACAAAATTCTTGGTGGAGTAATATGAAGCGAGAAGTCGCCGAATTTGTTTCGAGATGCTTAACTGTCAACAAGTTAAGATTGAACATCGGCCGTGGGTATGCTGAAACCCCTTCCTATTCCCGAGTGGAAGTGGGAAGATATTTCTATGGATTTCATCACGAGTTTGCCGACGAGTCGTCGTGGCATGAATACGATCTGGGTGATCGTGGACCGCTTAACTAAATCAGCTCATTTCCTTGAGATCAAGGAGACGTGGGGTCCCGAGAGACTTGCTCAACTGTTCATCAAAGAGATAGTCAGACTTCACGGTACTCCTAAAAGTATCGTTTCCGATCGTGACGGACAATTTGTGTCGCATTTTTGGAAATCAGTTCATCGTGCTATGGGAACTCAGCTTAATCTCAGTACCGCTTTTCATCCTCAGTCCGACGGACAATCAGAGAGGACCTTACGAGGCCTTGTATGGTCGTCGTTGTCGATCTCCGTTGTGTTGGGACGACTTATCAGAATCAATCGGCACCGAGCCCGATATGCTTATAGCCGCCCGTGAGAAGGTAGCTTTGATCAGGAGTCGTTTGTTGACAGCTCAGAGTCGACAGAAATCATATGCGGATAGCCGTCGTCGACCATTAGAGTTCGAGGCTGGCGACCATGTGTTGGTCAAGGTATCCCCGAGTCGTGGTATCTTCCGTTTTGGGAAGAGGGGAAAGTTGAGTCCGAGATTCATTGGACCGTTTGAGATTTTGGATCGAGTAGGCGAGTTAGCTTATCAATTGGCTTTACCTCCGGCGTTGAGCCGAATTCATAATGTATTTCACGTCTCTCAGTTGCGGAAGTATGTTGCCGACCCGAGTCACATACTTCAGTTCGACGAAATCGAGATCGCCGACGATCATTCATATGAGGAACGTCCTATACGAGTTTTAGAGCGGCGAATCAAACAGTTGAGGAATAAGACGATTCCTTTGGTTAAAATTCAGTGGTCTAGACACGGAGTCGAAGAGGCTACTTGGGAAACCGAGGACAGTATGCGGGAGAGTTATCCCGAGTTGTTTGACCCTTAGTTTCGGGGACGAAACTCTTTTAAGGGGGGGTGTATGTAATACCCGGTTGTAATTCAGTAATTATCATTCAGTATTTATCGTTCAGTAATTGATACTCAGTAATCTCATTCATCATTGATCATTTGTCACTCATATTCAGTCATGGTATTTATCATTCAGAGTAATTGTATCGTGTATCAATCGTCATTCATCACTAATCTGATTGGAGTTTCGTGCCGTGTTTATCATCATTGTCATTTTCGTTGCAAGCTGTGCTTGAGGAGTAGCGCACGCTACATACTCCTTTTAGCGTACGCTAATTGGGTATAGGTAGCGCACGCTACCGCTCAGCTTTAGCGCACGCTAAGGCTACCTTGGCTGCAGTCCAGAAGGTACTGGACTGCAGGTGAGATTATTTGTAGCGCACGCTACGAGCGGTAAGTAGAGCGCGCTAACGGGTTGTAGTAGCGCACACTATATGTGTGGAGTAGCGCGCGCTAGGGACGGATCAGGTTGAGTCCAGTGGCTACTGGACTGCACCGGGTTAATTCATAGCGCACGCTATGCATTGTTGTTAGCGTACGCAACCGATATATTAGCGCACGCTAAACAATGGTTGTAGCGCACGCTATCGGGTTAGATCAGAGGTCAGACAGTTTTCTGGACTCCAGTACTGGGCGTCAAATATTTCGCTAGCGCACGCTAACAATGGAAATTAGCGCACGCTAGTAGTATGGCCATAGCGCACGCTACAAAGAGGTACGTAGCGCGCGCTACCGTGTTCGGACAGTGGGTACTGGACGACCCAAATTACTCGTTAGCGCACGCTATGCACAAGGGCTAGCGCACGCTAACCTGGACTGACTATAAATTGGACAGTTTAGTCAGAGTTCGTCATTATTCATCTCATTTCATTCCTTCGGTAGTCTTGGGCGATTTCGAGTGATTCGGAGAGGATTCTTCGAGGTGTAATCGTCAATCATCATCTTCAAGCTCATCTTTCGGATTAATCATCATTTCATCATCTTCATCGCATCGAATCAAAGGTATTAATCTCTTGGATCTAGAATTTCGGATTTTTGGGTTTTCCTTCCGATTTCTTCGTGTAAGCTTGGATTATCATTGGAATATGTTAGATATGGATTATCTACCTTGGATAAGTATATTATTACGGATTTAATGGTTATTTTTGGAATTATTTCAAGAACCCTTGGGGTTGACTTCGGTTAATTGGGGATTTTCCGATTGATGTTGTTGTAATCATGAATTATGGATTCCTAATGGATTATTGATATCATTGAAAGTGTTTTGATGGTTTGAAATACTCATCTTGGAGTTGGTTTCGATATATTCGAGTTCGAATATGGTTATATCGACGTTTGAGTCGATTATGATCGTTTTTGATTTGCGTAATGATCGGATTATTGGTAATTGTGTTATTCAAGGTTGTTCGAGCGACCGATATTTCATTTAGGACGTTGTTCGTGGACGGACATTCTTCATCGGTATTATGTAAGTTAATTCTTACTCGGTTAAAAGGATATTCATTCCTTTTGTCGTTGTTCATTCATAATCATAACTCATTCATCATTGTATTAACCGTATCAAAACTTGTCATTGTCAATGAATCACCTCAGTCATAAGGAACGACGGTTCCGATCATTTCATTGAGCTATCATTCATTTCACCATCATTTAATCTTGGTGAGTCATTATTCATTTTCATTGTCACTTTTGTCATATTGTGGCATTAGGGTCATCTTGGCGTGCAGTTGGTATGTGTAGGATTTTCATGTCGGGCACGTTATAGTCGTGTGTTGGTTGGTGGCCTCACATTGGACTGTGCACACGAGTCGAATGCTCGTGAGACTGATTAGGTACAAGACCACGCGTGTATTGATCGTTGGTGGCTTGTGCACGGACACATTTCCATCCCGGACGTAGTGTGGCGCCATTCCTTTGAGCCGTACTGATAGTCGATTCATATAGCATGTTTGATTGCGTATGTTTCGGCAGATAATTCATAAATTCGTATATATCATGATTGTGTATTTTCAACCCTTGAGGATTGTTGTTACGTATGGCCGGCCCGTTGGGGATCTTTGTTTTTGTCATGGCAAGGCTAAGGCACGGGAGAGCACGGTGGCGAGAGTCAGTGATACTAGTAGGGGACCCGATGCATGCAGTCTTTTCAGTCATTATGTTTCTTTTATTTATTCCACTGCAGACATTCCGTTTGGATTTTCATTTCACTCATTGTTGTATATTTTATCTCCATATAAAATATACTTGTATTCAGTATCATCCTGGGTGTGTTGTATAAAACTCCTCATCGGAGTAATTGATGTTGTAATGTGGTTCGGTACTACATTTACCCGTGTAATTCATTCATTTTCATTCGCCTGGTGGGTCCCAGTCGGGGGTCCACGACACTGTAATATCCGCCTAGTTTGGGGTGTTACAAATAACCGGAGACAAGACACAGTATCACACTTGCCCATCATCTTCATGCCAACCCGGTACCCGTCTGTCCGCTCTCCTGGAACCTGAAATACATGAAACGTATTTCCCCCATAAAGGGGTTAGCCGTCGAATAGCTAGTGCAAGTATAACAATATGAACATAATACTCCTCTACAATAAAGTAAATGTAATCCGTCAATTCATCAATATCCGTCAATTCATCAATTTAAGACTAGTATTCCGGAATGACTAAAATCTCATAAGACGTATGTGAATGCCGTAAAAACGGTTCGTTCACCTCATACGCCGTTACGTATGTGAATGCCGTAAAAACGGTTCGTTCACCTCATACGCCGATACATGTAGGAATGCCGTCAAAACGGTTCGTTCATTACATGCCAATAATATATCTATGAATGCCGTAAAAACGGTTCGTTCATGATATGCCATCAATATTTCTTACTTTCAAAGTCGAACGTCAATCATAAATGTATACTTGCCTTAATGAGCGTTCAAGATCCCGAAGAACACGGTTCGACCGGGAAGCTTGAAACACGAAGAAGACAACGAACGGAAGGGTTTCGACTTGAGTTCTTCACAAGGATTTCGTCCCTAAGTCATATCAATGATAAATCAACAATCGTACGATGAATAATAATCGTACAACGCACAAACCCCCCCTCTTAGACCTTTTGTCGGACACCTTGAAGGCGTCGACTAATAACTCAACCAAAACGACGAATCACTACAATCCAACCGTGGAATAACGATGGAAATGATAGAATACACCTAAATCATCATCAATCCATCACTAACCTAAATTACTACGGATTAAAAGGATGAAGTCAAACAAAATTTCCAATTTCCAACATAAAATTCGAAGTGTTCTTGAATAATCTTTCAATAATCCGATGAATACTCCAACAAGTCCATAATCATACGTATATCACTTCATACCCCATGGTTTTAACATCCAAAACATCATTACCCAATACAAAATCGAAATCCAAGATGTTGAAGAAATTACCTCTTGAAGATTCAAGCACTATGATTCGAAGAGCACGCGATAGAACGATGATCCGGGCTTCCCAACCGATTGAAAGTGGTAAATCTTCAACACCCAAGTGATAGCTATGAAAAGAGCTCCTCCCTCAACTCTCTCTCTCTCTCGCCAGCGGAAGGAAGAAATGAAGGAAAAGGCTGAAATCTCGCTTAAAAAGCCGAATTATGCAGTTGACCGCATTGTGTGCCGCGGCTCAGCATAGGTGTGCCGCGGCACAGGCCTAAAAATTGTTCCCAGGTTTCGGCAGTGTGCCGCGGCTCAGCTCAGGCGTGCCGCGGCACCGGGTACAGGCGGGTCTTGGTTGAGAAAGCCACACCAGTGTGCCGCGGCTCAACGTAGGTGTGCCGCGGCAATGACTCGGCAGTGTGTCGCGGCTCAGCTCATGGGTGCCGCGGCACGTAATGACTGCTCGGCGAATATAGGAAATGTGTGTGACTTAGCTATTTCGATCACAACCCCCTCGTCTGAACTCCGATTGACTCACCGTTTGAACCATTGAAAAGCTAACTCTATGCTTTATAATAGTGCAAGGATTCAGAATTTTTGGAGTTTCCAAGAATTTATGGTGATTTAACAAAGTCGAACTCAAACGTGGAAAAGTCGCTAAAGAACACGGAATTCAACAGAACGATACCGAAACGAACTCGGATGACAAAAAGTGTAGAATTAAACATTCTCAGGATGACGAAATGGTCCCAAGCAAGTCGTCAAAATAGACTTCCGTCAAAAATAGAAAATTTACGGGGATCAAAATTACGGGTATTACATTCTACCCTCCTTAAAAGAAGTTTCGTCCCGAAACTCAAAACAGGTAGGGAGAAGAAATATTTCGCCAGGAAAAACTCAACGAGATGCACAAGAACCGAAACTTACGCCCAAACGGCGAATCATCAATATAGAACACCACAATACATTACCCGAAGGTAAACCAAACCAATGCCGAAAAAGATACGAATTCACAATGCCCGAAGGCTCCAACGGAAATACCGATACATCACAATGGCTCGAAGCCGACCCAAAGTCAGAATCATCACAAAATAGATCTCAAAGAAAACAACTTTGGTATCGGACATACCCCTCGGCGTATGAACAACGATCGCAAATCGTCGGACATACCCAATACAACATGGACTACGAGCGATCAATCAATAAAGCTCAAGAGGACATCACAGTACGCCCGATCCGGAAATGTGTCCGTGCACATGTCCACCCCGTATACGGAATCCAGAATATACGTGTGACAATGTACTTAATTAGCCTCAAGAACTACGTCTCGTGTGCACGGTCCAATGCGGAAACATCCACGCATGACCATCGAGTGCCTGGCTAAAAATCCTACACATAACCAATCGGCACGCAGACATGATTCCAGATATGCCACGATACAACATGACAACGAAACTCAAGGGATAAAACATCCAATACGGATCATACGACTCACCAAGTGAACGATGACACACGAATAATGAAAGATCGACACGACCAACGATATTCAAAACAACCATCCTGGGATCAGAATTCCCTAAGGACCGATTAACACGGCAAATAATCACAACACCACAATTCGGGAAATCCTAAACCCTCAACGATCACAAAATTACCGAGTTCACAAGAATAATAGTGTGCTGCCTTGAGTCGGCCAACACGGCAATAATAATTCAATGGATGGGAACTATCCTCGACAGTCCCAAATCAATGCTTCGATTACCGTAGAATGGCCAATCGATAACAACGATACAACGGATGAGAATATCTTCGACAACGGATGGGAATTATCTTCGATAATCCCAATTCAATACCTCGATTACCTTAGAACGGTCAATCGATAATCAATGACACGATAGAATAGATGTCCCGGTGTCTTAAATCGACCACCGAAACGGAGATGACAAAAGGATATAACAAACGTCCCCAATCGGTTAACGCAACATCATAGCAACAGTTCCAATTCGACGACAAAAATTCAACGATGTCTCAGAACGACATTAATCGCGAACAATAATAATCGATTCATCGATACCGCGAACCGGCTATCGATAGAAACTTTACTAACAAGTATCGTAATGCCTTGAACCGGCCATTTACAACCAACAGTAACATTTGGCATAATTTGCCGACGGGCGTCGTGTCAACCAATCCCCTGATATCAATACAATCATAAAGAGGCCAAGTCCCGAAATGATACACACATTCGTACGCCTACACAATAACATTAGTCTCATTGATTAGTACGAGTATAAAACTTTCCTCGATATCAATACAACAAACTGTTACCAATTCAGTTGATTTCGTCTTACGAATTTCCCTCAGTCTCGACCCAGTTAATCTACGAGCCCTTCAACCTTAACCGCAACACAACAGTCATAATCTACGATCAAACATCATATCTTATTGTAAAACGAAGGATTGATAATCAACCGGTTCGATGACGACCAATATCAATACCACCAAACCGCGAACTCAATCGTTTTACCATATCTCGACTAATCACAGTCTGAACAATCCAGTTCAGACACTTACAAATCCTGTCCACAATACGAGTCGAAATATGATGATCATGTCAGCAACCAATTCGGACCAATAATAAGGGTATAAATGTTCCAAACTCAATTCTTAAATACGAATTGACGAGGTTCCCTTCTCGTAAATCCATCGTTAAAATTTACTTATGACCGTCATCAATTCGAATCATCCGACTGGTTCTAAACAATAGATAATCATATTAAAAAGGTTATCAAACAATCCAATCATTCGATTTGAATATTTGCTCCATATGTATGGGCTTCCAAATTCAGAGATGAATAATAGTCTCATCAAGCTCATAATCACATTCGTATTTCCTATACGAATATTATTTCCAACACATAGTTTAGCTCTAGATATGAATATTCCATATTCATATTCAAAACATCAACACTTCTTAAAAATTTTCATCACCTCAGATAATTCAAGAGTTCTGCAAGAACATGAAATATCCGGAATCACGTTCAGAACAACATATCCGAGGTATATATCTCCATGTTATCATTTTCTTCATCATGTCATTCATACAACCTCAAGAATCGCAACAAACCCTTATCATCATATGAAGAAGATCTCAATAATCATATCAACATCCGAAATCTCTTATTACAATTCCAATAAATCTCGTACAGCATTATCACATGATACCAAGATTGTAACACCCCCAGATCCTCCTGGGAATACCACACGCCGTAAACCCTTCTCACGAGGATTTACCAGGCTAAGCACAATTTTCCACGTCATTTCAAAAATGCCAAAAAGACCGATGACGGTAATATTTTTCAAATACTAAAAAATCATTTTCCAAATACCGTCAAAATGATCAAGGTTAAAATGCCAAAAACTCAGTTTAGGGAATCGGTTTTACAAAATAAAATTTCAGTTGGCAAAATACCAAAGATCCATTTAAAAAAAAAATACTCACGCAGCGGATAAAAGTACAGTCCAATTTATGCATTTTCATTGAAATAAGACGAACATCAAAATACACGATTCCCAACATACTCCCTCCCAAGTAGTAACCCAAAAAGAAGAAAAAAAATGAGCCACTATCAAAGGGGTACGAGGATTACCTTGCATGGACGAACCACGAAGAAAGAATAATTGAACTCCATTCCAAGAATCATTAAATCATCATAGTCATCATATGGCCTCTAGAACATCCAGATCTCTATGATTCCATGATTCCAAGCTCACAATCATGTTAAAAGTGTTTAGAACACTCTTAAAAGTGAAGAGGGACGAGTTTTGGAGAGAAATATCTCAAAGGATCGTGAGAGAAATGAAAGGCAACACTTAAATATATAAATTGCACTCTTATCACGTACGTAAGTGTCCTTTCTTAACGTGCATAATAACTTTAACGTACGTAATCCAATATCCATAATGTACGTGACCAACTCACTGTCTCATTCCGTGCAGTCCATTACGTACGTAACCCATACCATAAAACGTACGTAATATACCAGTTGACTTGCTACGGTACAATGGTTGTGTTACGTACGTAACACGTCCTGTATAACGTACGTAACACGTACGTTGACTCACCTGTCAACATCCTTTGCCGAAAGTTGCCGAAACAGGGTCTCATCTGCCGATCAGGACTCGGTTCTGTCCGATGCCTTCGTTACGTACGTAATACCTTAGCCTTAACGTACGTAACCATGCCAATCTTATGTACGAATCTCACCTTATTAACGTGCGTAATAATTCCATACTTAGCCAATTTCAACAATTCCTGTCCAAAGTCATGACATACCAAATACGAGCATACGACAAAATCAATACATATACTCAATTCAATAACATTTTCAAACGTTCACAACGTCCTCGAGCATAATTAACCATCCACGATATCCAATATATAAATGAAAAAAATATATCCGAAAAATCGGGGTATTACACTCTACCCCCCTTAAAAATAAGTTTCGTCCTCTAAAATTGAAATCAATAGTACAAAAAAAATTTAAACGGTAATTAAATTTAACCAATAATTATCTAATAATTCGAACAACATAATTAAAATTCTGCGAAGTCGAAGATCTCCCGTGATACTAGCATGCGACTCCTAAACAAAGTCTCAACATAATACCGATACACACCATTATCGCAATTAGCAACTTAACAAAATCTCAAGGAAGAGTTCACGTCCGTGACCACGGCCATGATTCTTCCTACTTTCAGCCAACATTCTGAAAGGCACACACGTGCGTAAGTATAATCCGAATCGCACCTTCTCGAAGTGACCAATTCCCAAGAATACCAAGCTATAAACGAAACGATTAAGAAGAATACAAGAAGAGTGAGAGGACTTACAAGTACGGTCGCCTTTGTGATGATGGCAGAGTAGTGATACTGTGGGCAAATGCCGACTCAATCGACCCAAAAGACCGACAGCCTAGGTATCCATAAACCTAAGCTCTGATACCATATTCTGTAACACCCCAAAGTTATTCAGGGTATATTACAGCGCCGTGAACCCCGCCGTGGGACCCACAAGGCTAAACATACGCGGAACTATAAACTTGACCGAGAAGGTCTACATACAATGGAAAGAAAGACGATACAAATGGTATTCGAAACCATAACCAATGAAACCATATACATCACTGCACAAATCAATACCTCGGCAACACAGGCCGGAACACCAAGGAAACTGAAATACAATACTCGAGTATTTAAAAATCCATTCCAGTACAACAACACTGAATGGAGGAATCCAAGAAAATAACCGGAGACAAGACACAGTATCACACTTGCCCATCATCTTCATGCCAACCCGGTACCCGTCTGTCCGCTCTCCTGGAACCTGAAATACATGAAAAGTATTTCCCCCATAAAGGGGTTAGCCGTCGAATAGCTAGTGCAAGTATAACAATATGAAACATAATACTCCTCGACAATAAAGTAAATGTAACCCGTCAATTCATCAATATCCGTCAATTCATCAATTTAAGACTAGTATTCCGGAATGACTAAAATCTCATAAGACGTATGTGAATGCCGTAAAAACGGTTCGTTCACCTCATACGCCGTTACGTATGTGAATGCCGTAAAAACGGTTCGTTCACCTCATACGCCGATACATGTAGGAATGCCGTCAAAACGGTTCGTTCATTACATGCCAATAATATATCTATGAATGCCGTAAAAACGGTTCGTTCATGATATGCCATCAATATTTCTTACTTTCAAAGTCGAGAACGTACAATCATAAATGTATACTTGCCTTAATGAACGTTACCGAAGATCCCGAAGAACACGGTTCGACCGGGAAGCTTGAACCACGAAGAAGACAACGAACGGAAGGGTTTCGACTTGAGTTCTTCACAAGGATTTCGTCCCTAAGTCATATCAATGATAAATCAACAATCGTACGATGAATAATAATCGTACAACGCACAAACCCCCCCTCTTAGACCTTTTGTCGGACACCTTGAAGGCGTCGACTAATAACTCAACCAAAACAACGAATCACTACAATCCAACCGTGGAATAACGATGGAAATGATAGAATACACCTAAATCATCATCAATCCATCACTAACCTAAATTACTACGGATTAAAAGGATGAAGCCAAACAAAATCCCCAATTTCCAACATAAAATTCGAAGTGTTCTTGAATAATCTTTCAATAATCCGATGAATACTCCAACAAGTCCATAATCATACGTATATCACTTCATACCCCATGATTTTAACATCCAAAACATCATTACCCAATACAAAATCGAAATCCAAGATGTTGAAGAAATTACCTCTTGAAGATTCAAGCACTATGATTCGAAGAGCACGCGATAGAACGATGATCCGGGCTTCCCAACCGATTGAAAGTGGTAAATCTTCAACACCCAAGTGATAGCTATGAAAAGAGCTCCTCCCTCAACTCTCTCTCTCGCCAGCGGAAGGAAGAAATGAAGGAAAAGGCTGAAATCTCGCTTAAAAAGCCGAATTATGCAGTTGACCGCATTGTGTGCCGCGGCTCAGCATAGGTGTGCCGCGGCACAGGCCTAAAAATTGTTCCCAGGTTTCGGCAGTGTGCCGCGGCTCAGCTCAGGCGTGCCGCGGCACCGGGTACAGGCGGGTCTTGGTTGAGAAAGCCACACCAGTGTGCCGCGGCTCAAAGTAGGTGTGCCGCGGCAATGACTCGGCAGTGTGCCGCGGCTCAGCTCATGGGTGCCGCGGCACCGGGTACAGCCTGCTCGGCCAAATATAGGAAATGTGTGTGACTTAGCTATTTCGATCACAACCCCCTCGTCTGGACTCCGATTGACTCACCGTTTGAACTATTGAAAAGCTAACTCGATGCTTTATAATAGTGCAAGGATTCAGAATTTTTGGAGTTTCCAAGAATTTATGGTGATTTAACAAAGTCGAACTCAAACGTGGAAAAGTCGCTAAAGAACACGGAATTCAACAGAACGATACCGAAACGAACTCGGATGACAAAAAGTGTAGAATTAAACATTCTCAGGATGACGAAACGGTCCCAAGCAAGTCGTCAAAATAGACTTCCGTCAAAAATAGAAAATTTCCGGGGATCAAAATTACGGGTATTAGAGACACAATTGATCATTTACATATCCGTTTTTCACTAAAAACTCTGTTAGGCAATTATACCACATGAGCCCAGATTTTTTTAGCCTATAAAGTGATCGTTGTAGTTTAATTGCACATAACTCCCTTGATTTTGATTTTAGTACTTCAGGCACTTTGAGTCCTCCAGGAATTCTCATGTAAATATTGGTATTCAATGATCCATATAAATAAGCCGTTGCAACATCCATGAGGCGTATTTCTAGATTATTTGAAACTGATAAGCTAATCAAGTATCTAAAGGTAATAGCATTCATGATAGGAGAATATGTCTCATCATAATTAGTTCCAGGTCTTTGGGCAAAACCTTGTGCAACAAGACGAGCTTTATATCTTATAATCCCATCTTTCTCATTTTGTTTACGAACGAAAACCCATTTGTATCCAGTAGGTTTCACATCTTCAGGTGTGACAACAGTAGACCCAAATACCTTTCGCTTATTAAGTGAATCTAATTCAGCTTGTATGGCACATTTCTAACTGATCCAATCATGCCTTTTCTAACATTTAGATATAGATGTTGGTTCTGGATCTTCATTCACGTTATAAATTTCTTGTGACATGGAATAACAAAACATGTCATCGATATCCTTCACTTCATTTCGGTTCCATATATATCCATTATTGATATAATTAATGGAGATCTCATGATTTTCTTCTTGTTCAAGGTTTTCTTTATCATTATGTGTTCCCTGGTTTATTTTTTCGTGTGTTTCTTCTGGAACACATACACCTAATTTGGCTTCATCAGGTTTTCCATATTTATTCTCCTTTCTAGGAATTTTATCTTTGGAACCAACAGGTCATCCACGCTTCAGGCGTGTTTTGGATTCACTTGGCATATTTTCATTGTACTGCTCTTTTGGAACCTCAATCCGAGCAGGAGTATTTGCAGCGGCTATATGTGACTTTGTCACTCTTTTTGTGTCTGTAAATGCATCTGGTAATTGATTTGTTATATTCTGCAAGTGTATGATCTTTTGAACTTCTAGTCCACGTTGTTTTGTGGGAGGATTAAGATGCAATAATGATGACGTACAACACTGAATTTCTTTTTCCATTTGTTTCTCCTTTTCACCTAAGAGTGAAAAATTTTTTTCATTAAAATGACAATCAACGAATCGAGTGGTGAAAATATCACCTGTTTTTGGTTCAATATAACTAACTATCGAGGGTGAATCATATCCCACATAAATTCTCAATCTTGTTTGTGGTCCCATTTTTGTACGTTGCGATGGAGCGATTGGTACATATACAACACAACCAAAGATTCTAATATCTGAAAGATTTGGTTCTTGACCAAATGCTAGCTGTAATGGGGAATATTCATGATATGCACTCGGTCTGATACGAATTAGTATTGCAGCATGGACGATAGCATGTCCCCATATAGGAATGGGGAGCTTTGTTCTCATTATTATTGGTCTGGCAATAAGTTGGAGATGTCTGATTAATGATTCAGCCAAACCGTCCAGTGTATGAACATGAGCTACTGGATGTTCAACATCAGTGCCCACTGCCATACAATAATCATTAAAGGCTTGAGATGTAAATTCTCCAGCATTATCAAGTCGAACTTTCTTAATCATGTAATCTGGAAATTGTGCTCTCATTTTGATTAATTGGGCAAGAAATCTGGCAAATGCCAAATTGCGAGTTGATAAAAGACACACGTGTGACCATATGCTAGAAGCACCAATTAATATCATAAAGTATCGAAATGGTCCACAAGGTGGATGAATAGGTCCACATATATCACCATGAATTCTTTCCAAAAATGTGGACTATTCATTCCCAAATTTAGTTGGTGATGGTCTTATTATCAACTTACCTTGAGAACAAGCAACGCAAGATAGTTCATGAGATTGAAAAATCTTCTGGTTTTTCAATGGATGACCACTAAAATTTCCAATAATTTTCCGCATCATTATCGAACCGGGATGTCCTAACCGATCATACCAAACTTTGAATGGTTTAGCAAACTTCGGGTTTACTGTGTTATACGATTCAAATAGTTTTATATTAGTATAGTACAACCCAGATGATAGAGCGGGTAATTTTTCCAGCATACACTTACTTCCGTAAGTGTTTGAAGTAAACCAAACCAATCCAATCCAAACCAAACATACCTAGTATATCCCGCTCATAGCAGGGTCTGGGGAGGGTAAGATGTACGCAGACCATGCCCCTACTTATTACGGTAGGGAGGCTGTTTCCGTGAAGAGCCTCAGCTTAGTGCACAGTAAAATATTGCGTGAAAAATACAAAGGGCAGCATATGATTCGAAAAAGCTCAATACTATACCTGAGCCCATGGCTTAATCCACATGGGACTTACCTAAGAGGAATTTGGCTACTTCACGCTTGATGCTCAAATAGAAGAGAGGTTGACTCCGCACAAAGCTCCCTGTCAAAAATACACCACACGCAAAAGGCAATAAGATAAAATATACAATAAAAGTAAAAATGCAAAGCTCTAGGTCAAAGCTAACCGAGACAACCCAACCCTGAGGCTCTCAACTACCGCACCACTCCCAACTAAAAAATCCACAACTCTGATCTGGCGCCTCCAAGCGCACCTATCAACCGTCATGGTCTCGGAAAGGTTTAAGGCCTTCAAATCTAATCTCAGCTGCTCCTCCCACGTCCTCCTCGGTCTACCTCTCCTCCTCGCCCCGACAACCAATAAACTCTCGACCCTTCTCACCGGAGCAGATGCCTGCCTCCTACGGATGTGGCCAAACCATCTCAATCTCACTTCCCTAACTTTCGCTGAAATAGGCGCCACTTCAAGCGCATTCCTGAAGACCCCGTTCGAGATTGTATCTAACATTGTGCGACCACACGACCAGCGTAACATTCTCATTTCAGCCGCTTCCAACTTGCTCACAAGCAACTTCTTCATCGCCCAACATTCGGAGCCATACAACATAGCAGGTCGGATTGCCGCTCTATAGAATTTACCCTTTAACTTTAGAGGGACTTTCTTGTCGCACAGGACCCCTATCGCTGCTCTCCACCTTAGCCACCCCACCTTGATGCGATGAGTGACTTCATCTTCACACTCACCTTCCTTCTGAATGATCGAACCCAAATACTTGAACTTATCCGTATGGGGTACGATCTGATCTGCAATCATTACCTCTACATCTTCCTCGTTGGCCTCACCACTAAAGTTAGACCAGAGATACTCACTCTTAGAACGGCTCACACGCAAGCCCTGAGATTCTAACTTAGACCTCCATAGCTCCAACTGTGAGTTCACCTCCCTCCTCGACTCCGCCACTAACACAATGTCGTCAGCAAAAAGGATGCACCATGGGACGCCATCTTGTATCCCCCGCGAAATGACATCAAGGATCAGAGTGAAGAGAAGAGGGCTTAGCGCCGACCCCTGGTGTAGCCCTATCTCAACCGGGAAATACTGGGTGTCACCAACTGGGGTCCTAACGCACGTCCTAGCTTGGGAGTACATGTCTTGGATCGCCCTAACGAATGGCAACGACACCCTCCTCTCTACTAGGCTCCTCCAAATAACCTCGCGTGGAATGCTATCATAAGCCTTCTCTAGATCTATGAACACCATATGGAGGTCCTTACGCCGCTCTCTAAACTTATCCATAAGGCATCTGACGAGATGAATGGCCTCAGTCGTGGACCTCCCCGGCATGAAGCCAAATTGGTTCTCTGAGATCTCAACTTCTCTTCTAACCCTGCATTCCACCACTCTTTCCCAAAGTTTCATAGTATGACTGAGGAGTTTAATACCCCTATAGTTACTACAACTCCGTAAGTGTTTGAAGTAATACAAAGATATTCATCATTGTTTTTATCCATAGTTTCAATATGGTATCCATGCATACGAATATCTTTGAAACTTAATAAAAATTTTTGGGAACTGAGAGAAAATAATGCATTTCTTATTTTAAAGTTCGTGCCTCATGGCATCAGAAAATTGGCACTTCCAAATTCCTCAATTATTTATGCACTACCAGATATGGTTTTAACACTTGCTTTGACAATTCTCAATTGCTGAAAATATTTCTTATCTTTCAGTATAGTATGTGTAGTAGCACTGTCTGCAAGATATAAGTCATCATCTTGAATTTTGGATTGAGACATATCTATGATCTATTTAAATAAGGGAAAAAGAAAATAATTAATTTATTGAAAAAGGAATATAAGATATGACATGGAATGCAAATTTATATCATTTCAAACAAACTATTACACGCAGAAAAATAGGGACATAGAACACTCGTACATAATAAAATTTCACCACACTCTTACAAACGAAAAACATAGAACTAGTTCATTTTTCTGGCAATTTGTTTTCATCTTCAGGATTGATCAATCAGTTCCATGGTAGCAGTATCAGTCATGTCCATCATATCATCGAGGCCATAATTAAAATCATCGGAATCATTCGTAATGAGATTTGTTTCGGCGTACGACATGTACACGACCAATGGCCTTTCATACCAAAACGATAACAAATTTCCTCCTTTTTCTTTTGTCCAAACCACCATTATCTTTTTCTTGTTTTTCCTCATTATCTGCCTTATTATAATAAGGTTGAATCTTATTATAATAAGGTTGAAAACCTCTCCCCCTTCCTCGTCCACGACCATGACCTCGAATATAATCACGGTCGCGACCGTAGTTGTGACTAGATGATGTCGCATTCACTTCAGGGAATGGAACAGATCCAGTGGGACGAGATTCATGATTTTTCATAAACACCTCGTTATTTTGTTTGGCCAAAAGAAGACACGAAATCAGTTCAGAATATTTTGTAAATCCTCTCTCACGATATTGCTTTTGAAGGATTATATTTGAAGCATGAAATGTGGTGAATGTTCTTTCTAGCATATTGTAATACCCGAGATTTTTACCTTCCAGTTGCCCTGAATTATTTGTCGTTTGGTTCTGATTATTTGTTTCGTTACGATTATGTGGGATATGTTTTTCGATGATGCACTGTATGATATGTACTGTTGTGTAGTTCATCGGGTGAGACTTGTGTCGCCGGCGTATCTTTGATTAATGTATGCTTGGAATGTGGTATGTTACATTTCGTGGTTGGATCGTTACTGTTTTGAATCATATCAGGTGCATTAGTGTATCTGAGTCGTCGTCGAGCGCCGAACCAGGCTATCAGAATGATCGAGTTTCAGCTAGGAGGCCAGGCCGAGTTATGGCCGTAAGACTGCCGAGTCACGGCCGTAAGACATTGCCTGTTATGGCCGTAAGGCATAATCAGTTACGGCCGCAAGGCTGCCGAGTTACGGCCGTAATGCCTTACCGGTTACGGCCGTAACACCCGTTCATTTTTCGGACAGTGAGGCTTGGGACCCGATTACGGACGTAAGAACCTTCCGAGTAAGGCCGTAAGGTCCGAGTTACGGCCGTAAGGACCTGCCGATTACGGCCGTAACGATCACGCCTATATTTGGACTGGGCGACGAGTCCTTAGCCATTTCCTTCATTTTTTCTTCTTCTTCTCGCGGCTGCCGGTCGAGGGAGATAGGAACGTCGATTCTTGTTCATTTCCACTCATTTCCAAGGTTTTTTGGAAGGCCCTTATCGATTATAACAATATTTAATCCATGTTCTTCATCGGATCGAGGTAATTTCTTGAAATCTCCTAGGGTTGACTTTCGGGATTTCTTTTTAATCTTTGTTCGTCCGATTTGGATGAATCAATTGATGTTATTGAACCTTGATAATTATGTTCTATGGGTTGTATATCCGTATTTCGAGTTTATTCAACTCGATTGGTGATTCGAGTGTTCTTGGGAATTATCGAACATTGAATGTTCGATTAAATGTCCCAATGAGTTTCCCTTCAATAGTTTGTTGGGATTTCCTTTTTTATTGGCCTTGATTTTCGTTGTGATCGTATCTTTGTTTTGTTTGACGGAGGATTATAGGTGTACGAGGATTCCGGACGAGCTTCCCCGTTGTTTCGCGTGCTTTGGACTTGAGGCGAGTATCTCATCTATAATCTTTATACTTTGAGAATGTGACGTGTCGTGGAATTAACATGGACTTGATAGTGATTGAACGTTTAACCGTAACTTACTTTTAAATGAATATGTGATTCTATGAAAGTAAATACTGAATTTCTTGAAGAATGATAACCACCATTTCATATTGTATTGTGTTTGAGGTGGATATTTAGAAGTGAGTAGTTATCCGAAGAATTGTGGAATGCTTGTATTGTCCGCTTGCTAGTATGTTTCATGAATGATGGTGTGACGTGAATGCTATACCTTGTGAAAGTATTTGTTGCATTAACTTATGATTTTACGGGTTTTTGGTTGTGGCGAATGTTATACCCTTGTTGTTGTGAAATCGGTGAATTGAGATATTGACCGGGTAGGGACCCGTGAGGCCTCCGGCGGCGCGTACTTGCGAGTACGGCCAGGTGCTATGATTTGACCATAAGGTTATCGAATCGGGTAGGTATATAGAGGGCTCTGAGAATCTTCACTTGCGAGTGCGATGTCATGATAACTTGTGGGTGTGTTTGAATGATGATTAACTGGGTAGGGACCCGTGAGGCCTCCGGCGGCGCGTACTTGCGAGTACGGCCAGTTTATATGATTTGACCATAAGTTTATCTAATCGGGTAGGTCCAGAGAGGGCTCCGAGAATCGTTACTTGCGAGTAAGATGTCAAGATAACTTATGGGTGGGTTGAGCTTGTTTTTCGGTATCTAATCCGGGATGGGTCACATCGAGGCCACGGAGGTGATTTGAATATTTGACTGGATATCTCTAAATTGTGATTGTATGAATCTTGGATTCCGATTATATTGGTGATTGTGGTTCAGCCTTTGAGACTTGTTTGAAAATTGAAGCGTCTTCATGATTTTGAAAGAAAACTCTTTTGAAAATGAGAACCACAAATATTTTCATGATTTTACACTGAGACCCCCGATATCCTCAATTATTCTTTATAATGTGCTTTGAAGTTATCTTTATGATCCTCCCTAATGGGAACCGTTTTCGAAAAGATTTTAGACTCGGGGATCGTGTTACTACCTTGTCGAAAGGTTATTTTCATAACGGTTGTATTCTTGACGTATAACTTTATAGCTTGGTTACTTGATAGCGATTCCATCGCTAACCGCTCGTTGGGGATTTTGTTAATTATTCCAGGTGTTCTGATTGGAGAGTGAGCAACCACATGATCGGCTCGGAGGATGATGTAAAGCAGCGATACTAGTCACAGTTGGAGTCGGTTGTCCGTCAGTGATCGGTCAGTTTGAGTTTTCCTTGTCATCCTTGAGGGTATGGACATTTTATGTATTATGTGATCGAGTTGTATTTTGGTTTATCAGATGTACGGATATGTTGTGTTTTGAGAGACCTAATCGGTCTACGGTTTTATATTTGGTCGAGTTGACTGCATGTGTGTTTTGTTTTGTAGTCTCCTGCCTGGTAGCTCCTTGCGGAAAGGGGTCTACGACGTGTAATATCCCTGAGTGGATTGGGGGTGTTACACATATCACCATAAGTGCTATTTTCGCCACATAATTTTAATTTTGAACTGATTTGGAACATTGCCGAATTATATTCGCTGGCGGATTTAAAATCCTCTAAATGGAGTTTAGTCCAGTTATAACGAGCTTTTGGGAGAATAACTGTTTTTTTATGATCATATCTTTCTTTCAATGATTACTAAAGATCTGCAGGATCTTTGATAGTGATGTTGGAACAATATTTTTCATAACACATTTTGAATATTTTGATGATGTTTTAAAAGGCAAAATTAACATTCCATACTTTCATTGCATAATGTACGTAACAAACAGTTCATAACGTACGTAATACTAACATTCGTATTAAGTGTTTTGAATACATGTAACGTACGTATACATATCGTATAACGTACGTAATATTCGAAAATCATCCAGTTGCAAGGAGTCAACAAAGTAAGTCATCGACCGTTGCAATAAATTCATCTGATCCAATGGATATGAGACCAAACATAACATACGTAATGGGTTGATGCATAACGTGCATAACAGGATTCAGCCAGGAGTCTGCCCATTTTCTTATGCAACATTACGGCCGTTACACGTAAGGTGTAACGTATGTTACATAGCTTACGTATGTAACGTAGGTTACTTAGCGTACGTAACATAGGCCTACTATTCCAACGGGAAAATGGCTCCAAGAGGCTATAAATGTAATACCCGGTTGTAACTCAGTCATTTTCATTCGGTAATTATCAGTCTGTATTTGTCACTCAGTAATTCTCACTCATTAATAATCGCTCATCATTCATGAATCACTCAATTGCGTTCAATGTTGGCATGTGGTAACCGTGTATCAGTTACCGATCGTCATTTCATCTCCGTTTGAGTGTCGGAACGGGAGTATTATCATTATCATCGTGATTGGTAGTCTTGTGCTGGAGTATCATTCTTTGGCATGTGTTAGACTTGTTCACTTCCACATTCGTATGATTTGTCGGATCATTCATCAGTCGTATCGAGGAATCGGAATCATCGGATTTATTCACCTTGGCCAACATTGAGTTACGGCCGTAAGGTTCTGGGATACGGCCGTAAGTCCGGTAGTGCAGTAGTAAAATTTCGGCGATTCTACGGCCGTAAGTGGCCAATGAGTGCCCAGCGTTTTGGCGAAGGTGAGTTACGGCCGTAAGGAAGGTGAGATACGGCCGTAAGTGGCGTTCGTAATTTCGGGTGTTGTCGACCAAGGGTGACTTACGGCCGTAAGGGTTGCGGCATATGGCCGTAAGTCGAGGCGAGTGCGGCCGTAAGGCTTGGCCGGATACGGCCGTCTGGCTGCAGTAGGATGTCCGGCCATTTTTGACGAAGGCGGGTTACGCCCGTAAGGTTGGCCGGATACGGCCGTATCATCCGAGTTACGGCCGTAAGGTGTGCGGTACGGCCGTAAGGCTGTCGGCGGGTGTTTTTGACGAAGGCGAGTTACGCCCGTAACTAAGGAACGATTCTGGTATGTAAGTCTGTGCGAGCTTTCGGACGAAGCGAGTTACGGCCGTGTCTGAGTTGGCCGATTCGGCCGTAAGGCCGTTGACTTGTAAATTTACGGCCGTAAGAGGGCCGAGTTACGGCCGTAACTTCCGGCAGATTTAAGTACTCGGCCGGACATTTTTACTCATTTTCATCCTCTTCTTCTTCTTGTTCCGAAAGAGAGACTTGAGAGAGGTATTTTTCCATCCTCAATCACTGGTGTATTCGGATTTCATCATCTTATTTCGTTGGGAAGCTTGGATAGTCGATTTAACACGTTTTCATCGGATCGAAGTGTTTGGATCTTCAAAGGTAATATTCTTCAACACCTTGGATTTCGATTTTGTGTTGAGATAAGATGTTTTGGACGTTATAATCATGTTATATGAAGGGATATGTATATGATTATAAGTTTGTATAAAGATTCATTGGATTATTGAAGGATTATTCAAGAACACTTTGAATATCGAGTTGAAATTGGGGTTTTCGATTAATTGTCGTTATAATCACGTTTTTGGATATTCGTTTTGGATTATTAATCGTATTGAAGATGTTTTGTGGGTTTGAAACCTTTCTTGAGGGATTTGATATTGGTATATTGAGGTTTGATTGTAAACAATCGGAGTTCGGACGCAACGTGTTTGATTTAATGCCTCAATGGACTTGGTTTAGTCGTATTGGCGTTTTGAGTTCGTTATATTCATGTTTGATTCGTATATTGAACGGATTGTTGGTAATTGAATTGTTCAAGGTTGTTCGAGCGACCGATATCTCAATTAGGACATTGTTCGCGGAAGGATAATTGTCGCCGGCGTTGTGTAAGTAAATTCTTACTCGGTTAAAAGGATATTCATTCCTTTTGTCGTTGTTCATTCATAATCATACCTCATTCATCATTGTATTAATCGTATCAAAACTCGTCATTGTCAATTAATCACCTCGGTCATAAGGAACAGCGGTTCGATCATTTCATTGAGCTATCATTCATTTCACCATCATTCAATCTTGGTGAGTCATTATTCATTTTCATTGTCACTTTTGTCGTATTGTGGCATTCCGGGTCATACTGGCGTGCCGGTTGGTATGTGTAGGATTTTCATGTCGGGCACATTATAGTCGTGTGTTGGTTGGTGACCTCACATTGGGTGTGCACACGAGTCGATTGCTCGTGAGAGGCGATTAGGTACAAGACCACGCGTGTTTGATCGTTGGTGGCTTGTGCACGAACACATTTCCATCCCGGGCGTAGTGTGGCGCCATTCCTTTGAGCCGTACTGATTAGTCGATTCATATAGCATGTTTGATTGCGTATGTTTTGACAGAATAATTCATAATTTCAGATATATCATGATTGTGTATTTTCAACCCTTGAGGATTGTTGTTCTTTGTAACTGACCCCGTTTGGGGATTTTGTTTTTCAGGTCATGGCAAGGCAAACGCACGGGAATAGCATGTTGATGTCGAGGAGTCCTAGTGATACTAGTAGGGGGCCCCGATCTTTCAGTTATTCATGTTATTGTCCTTTATTTTCCGCTGCAGACTTTCATTTGAATACTCCGTTTCATTCAGTGTGGTGTATTTTATCTTCATATAAAATACACCAGTATTCGGTATTGTCCTGGTGTGTTGTAACTAAACTCCTCATCGGAGTAATTATTGCTGTAATGTAGTTCGGTACTACATTTATCTGGTGTAATTCATTCATTTTCTTTTGCCTGGTGGGTCCCAGTTGGGGATCTACGGCGCTGTAATATCCGCCTAGTTTGGGGTGTTACAGAGTTGGTATCGGAGCGTGGTTTTGAATACTACCCTCCAAGTCATGTCTCATTTGAAATCATCGTCATCGGACTAGTATCATTGGACTTTCGCGTCACGTGTGACCTGTGCGAATCTTGAGCCAATCGACCAAAGAACTGTAAGATTTCTAACGCCATGGTATAATTTCTGGCAATAGTCATTCATTCATCATTCGTCATTTAACAATCCTCAACATCATCCTTTATTATGATTAAGACGATCATGTTAACTCATTAATCACTTAATTCATTTCATTACTCAGTTAATGATCAGGACGACCATGTTAATTCATTAATCACTTAATTCATTTCATTACTCAGTTGCCGATCTAGATGATCATATTATAAACCTTGTTAAGTTATTCAAAATAATCATTTCAAGAATTTCATCGTATACTCATGTCACTTGATCAATCATTCATATAATCACTAAGTTAGAGCATGTATACTCATTTTCATCATCTCATGACGTAATCATAACGTGATAATCATGCGGGTAATATAATCATTATGCGACCTTCCTACTTCGGTATGGAGAGAGCTGTCAGGATGCACGGGAAGAGGCGCGGTGCGGGCGAAACCCGAGGAATAATCACTGTCCGGGAAATCGTGCCCAGACTCGGCTCGATCGGAAGATGTTCGTTGATCCACTCACTTTTATGCAGGCCATGATGACCCATGTGCGGTTGCTCAATCATCATTGCGCCACTCGACCGGATTAATCGAGAGAACTCTCCCGTATGAGACGGCCGCTAAGGAAAGTGCTGAACAACAACCTTCATCTTTCGGCAAGAAATCAACGGCGTAATCAATCCGAAGGCGGTCGATCAACCTTCAAGAAGCCTCGTGTGAGCCCTATCGTTTCGAACGACCTTCTACGGCGCATAATCGTGCGGGATCTCATTCCCGAGCGGCCATTTCGCCATCACCTGTTTCAATTGTGGAACGCCGGGTCATTTCAGCACCGAGTGTCTCAAACCGTCTATCACGTGCTATAATTGTGGGAATTTTGGACATAAGGCCCGTTTTTGCCGAAAGGACTCCAAGTCGGCTCGTGGCATCTCGTGCCCGAAGCAATCGGCGTTTGATCGATCGCTTTGTCAACGTCATTTAAGACAATGGAAGCAAATAGAGTTGGAGCTCGTACTTATCGAGACGGAGCGTCGGTTCGGGGCGGCAAGTCCCGATTCATATGATGAGGAGGATCGACGATCGGTGGTCGAATAATTTCGTGTATACTCGTAATTTTATTTCAACTTGTGTGTACCTTTTGATCTTTGGTACACCGCATTCATTCATTTTCGAATCATGCTTGAATAGACTTATTTCGAATAGTCCTATTGCTTGTGGACTTCATACCATCGGTCTACCCGACGATGGAAGAATTTTCGAATTTTACCAAATTAAGCTTAATGACCGCGATTGGTTGATGGGTCTAATCGTGGTGAACTTATCTTAGGACGATGTAATTTTCGGTATTTGTTGGTTCAACCGTCTTGATACTATCCTCGGTGATTGTTAGCGTTTGGTCACTATCTTTCCATCGTTGGTTGTCGATTGTGTGCTTGAGGTAGTGATCCCCGTTGTTCCGGTAGAATTTTTTTTTATTATGGCAGAGGCAGAGAGATTCCGCGATCGAACTATTTAATCATTCATTGTATCATTTTCATCGATTGGCCTTTCTAGGGCAATCGAGTTATTCAATCATTCATTGTATCATTTTCATCGATTGGCCTTTCTAGGGCAATCGAGTTATTCAATCATTCATTGTATCATTTTCATCGATTGGCCTTTCTAGGGCAATCGAGTTATTCAATCATTCATTGTATCATTTTCATCGATTGGTTTTTCTAGGGCAATCGAGTTATTCAATCATTCATTGTATCATTTTCATCGATTGGTCTTTCTAGGGCAATCGAGTTATTCAATCATTCATTGCATCATTTTCATCGATCGACCTTTAGGGGCAATTGAGTTATTCAAACATTCATTGTGTCATCTTCATCGATTGGCCTTTCTAAGGCAATCGAGTTGTTCAATCATTATTGGTATCTCTTTTTATCGATTGACCATTCTAGGACAATCGCAATGTTCAATCATTCGTGGTATCATTGTCATCGATTGACGATGTATTTTGACGAGTTATCGGTTGTCTTCACATAGAGTAGTGGAATTCAGAGTGAGTGGAACCGTGCGTTCCCTTTATCGAAGGCACCGTGTCGGATGGCCCGACCGAGAATGCAAGAGTTGAAGATTGAATGGAGGAGTAGTTCGAGAAAGGTTATCTCCGACCGATTTCATTCCGTGAGGAGCACCGGTGTGATCTGTCAAGGAGAAGGACGGCTCGTCTCGTGTGTGTATTAATTACGGTAGTTGATCGGGGTAATGATCAAGAGTAGTATCCCTTACCCCGTATTGATGATCTTTTAGATCAACTTCGAGAGCCTCGATATTTTTCCAGATCGACTTAAGATCTGGATATCACCAGTTGCGGATTCGAGAATCGGATATCGCGAGGACAGCGTTTCATACACGCTATGGTCATTATGAGTTCGTAGTTATGCCGTTCGGGCTAACTATTGCACCTGCAGTATTCATGGAGTTAATGAATCGGGTTTTCATCGACTTTTTAGATCGCTTGTTGTTGTCTTCATCGACGACATTTTGATTTATTCTCTTAGCCGAGAGGAACACGAGGTTCATCTTCTTCAGGTTCTCGACGTGTTGAGACGCGAGCAATTTTATGGAAGTTTTCTTAATGTGAATTCCGGATGTCCGAAGTGACTTTTCTCGGGCATGTAATTTCATCCGTGAGTTCGTGCCGACCCTCAGAAGACGGAGGCTATCCGAGATTGGCAACCTCCGAAAGATGTTAAGTAAATCCGAAGTTCCCCCGGATTAGATGATTAATTATCCAACCCACGACCGGAGCTAACAACCGTGGTTTTCGCGTTGGAATTTTGGCGTCATTACCTTTATGGCGTCACCTGTCAGTCATTCACCAATCACCAGAGATGAAGTATATATTTTCTCACAAGGAGTTAAATATGCGACAGGGGCGGTGGTTGGAACTAATCAAAGATTTTGATCTCGAGATCCTTTACCACACGGGCAAGGCGAACGTTGTCGCCGACGCCTTGAGTCGTAAGTCCATTCAGGAGCAGATGCTTGCTCATTTAAGAGTTCAGAAGGAGCTTCAGCAGGAATTCCTTAGACCCGAGATCGAGGTCCGACTTCAGCAAGTTCAGGGACAGCTTTGTATGTTAGAGATTTCATCATCACTTGAGGAGGAAATCAGGGAGACTCAGTGGTATGTATCATTTTGTTGCTCATCCGCGAGGATGTGGTACAGGGGAAAGCCCCTGGAATTGTGGTCCACGAGGATGGACTCTTGAGTTTTGAGAATCGGTTGTGCGTACCGGCGAATGATGAGTTGAAGAGCTCGATCTTGAGAGAAGCTCATGCTACCCCTTATCCGGTTCATTCGGGTCTAGCAGGTGTACCGGGATTTGAAACAACATTTACGGTGGAATAATATGAAGCGAGGAGTCGCGGAATTTGTTTCGAGATGTTTAGCCTATTAGCAAGTCAAGATTGAAATCGGCGGTGAGTATGCGATATCGCTTCCTATCCCGGGATGGAAGTGGGAAGACATTTCTATGGATTTCTTCACAAGTTGCCGACGAGTCGTCGTGGCATGAATACGATCTGGGTGATCGTGGATCGCTATCTAAATCAGCTCATTCCCTTGAGATCAAGGATACGTGGGGTCCCGAGAGACTTGCCCAACTGCTCAAGAGAGTTAGTGAGATTGCAGTACTCCTAAGAGTTTTGTTTCGATCGTGTCGGGCGATTCGTGTCTCGTTTAGGGAACCCGATTCACCGTGCTTTGAGAACTCGGCTTAATATCATTACGTTTTCATCCTCGGTCAGACGGACAATCGAGAGGACTTTTCGGACAGTGGAGGACATGTTGAGGGCATGCGTCCTCGATTAGTAGAGGATCGGGAAGCCCAATTCTTATTACGGTTGTCGATCTCCCTTGTGTTGGGACGACCCATCGAGTCAATCGGCCGAGCCCGATATACTTATAGCGCCGAGAAGGTAGCTTTGATCGGGAGACGTCATTGAATGCTCGAGTTGGCGAAATCATATACAGTAATCGTCATCGACCACTAGAGTTCGATACGGGTGATCCCGTTTTGGTCAAGGTATTCCGAGTCGAGGTATTTTCCGTTTCGGAAAACGGGGGAAGTTGAGTTCGAGATTCATTGGACCGTGTGAGATTTTGAATCGAGTAAGCGAGTTAGCTTATCGATTGGCTTTACCTCTGTTGTTGGGCCGAATTCATAATGTGTTTCACGTCTCTCACATACTTCAGTTTGACGAAATCGAGATCGCGGATGATCATCCGTACGAGGAGCGTCCTGTACGAGTGTTGGAGCGGCAAATCAAACAGTTGAGGAACAAGATGATTCCTTTGGTCAGATTCAGTGGTCTAGACACGGAGTCGAAGAGGCTACTTGGGAAACCGAGGAGAATATGCGGGAGAGTTATCCCGAATTGTTTGACCCTTAGTTTCGGGGACGAAACTCTTTTAAGGGGGGGAGTATGTAATACCCGGTTGTAACTCAGTCATTTTCATTCGGTAATTATCAGTCTGTATTTGTCACTCAGTAATTCTCACTCATTAATAATCGCTCATCATTCATGAATCACTCAATTGCGTTCAATGTTGGCATGTGGTAACCGTGTATCAGTTACCGATCGTCATTTCATCTCCGTTTGAGTGTCGGAACTGGAGTATTATCATTATCATCGTGATTGGTAGTCTTGTGCTGGAGTATCATTCTTTGGCATGTGTTAGACTTGTTCACTTCCACATTCGTATGATTTGTCGGATCATTCATCAGTCGTATCGAGGAATCGGAATCATCGGATTTATTCACCTTGGCCAACATTGAGTTACGGCCGTAAGGTTAAGGATACGGCCGTAAGTCCAGCGGTACGGCCGTAAGGCTAGCCAGCGATTACGGCCGTAAGTGGCCCCAGCAGTGCCGGCGTTTTGGCCGAAGGTGAGTTACGGCCGTAAGGAAGGTGAGATACGGCCGTAAGTGGCGTTCGTAATTTCCGGTGTTGTCGACCAAGGGTGACTTACGGCCGTAAGGGTTGCGGCATACGGCCGTAAGTCGAGGCAGGTACGGCCGTAAGGCTTGGCCGGATACGGCCGTCTGTGCAGTAGGATGTCCGGCCATTTTGTGAAGGCGGGTTACGCCGTAAGGTTGGCCGGATACGGCCGTATCATCGAGTTACGGCCGTAAGGTGTGCGGTGCGGCCGTAAAGTGTCGGCGGGTGTTTTTGACGAAGGCGAGTTACGCCGTAACTAAGGAACGATTCTGGCCGTAAGTCTGTCGAGCTTTCGGACGAAAGGCGGAGATTCTGGCCGTCTGAGTTGGCGATTACGGCCGTAAGGCCGTTGACTTGTAAAGTTACGGCCGTAAGAGGGCCGAGTTACGGCCGTAACCCGGCGATATTTAAGTACTCGGGACATTTTTACTCATTTTCATCCTCTTCTTCTTCTTGTTAGAAGAGAGACTTGAGAGAGGTATTTTTCCATCCTCAATCACTGGTGTATTCGGATTTCATCATCTTATTTCGTTGGGAAGCTTGGATAGTCGATTTAACACGTTTTCATCGGATCGAAGTGTTTGGATCTTCAAAGGTAATATTCTTAAACACCTTGGATTTCGATTTTGTGTTGAGATAAGATGTTTTGGACGTTATAATCATGTTATATGAAGGGATATGTATATGATTATAAGTTTGTATAAAGATTCATTGGATTATTGAAGGATTATTCAAGAACACTTTGAATATCGAGTTGAAATTGGGGGTTTTCGATTAATTGTCGTTATAATCACGTTTTGGATATTCGTTTTGGATTATTAATCGTATTGAAGATGTTTTGTGGGTTTGAAACCTTTCTTGAGGGATTTGATATTGGTATATTGAGGTTTGATTGTAAACAATCGGAGTTCGGACGCAACGTGTTTGATTTAATGCCTCAATGGACTTGGTTTAGTCGTATTGGCGTTTTGAGTTCGTTATATTCATGTTTGATTCGTATATTGAACGGATTGTTGGTAATTGAATTGTTCAAGGTTGTTCGAGCGACCGATATCTCAATTAGGACATTGTTCGCGGAAGGATAATTGTCGCCGCGTTGTGTAAGTAAATTCTTACTCGGTTAAAAGGATATTCATTCCTTTTGTCGTTGTTCATTCATAATCATACCTCATTCATCATTGTATTAATCGTATCAAAACTCGTCATTGTCAATTAATCACCTCGATCATAAGGAACAGCGGTTCCGATCATTTCATTGAGCTATCATTCATTTCACCATCATTCAATCTTGGTGAGTCATTATTCATTTTCATTGTCACTTTTGTCGTATTGTGGCATTCCGGTCATCTTGGCGTGCCGGTTGGTATGTGTAGGATTTTCATGTCGGGCACATTATAGTCGTGTGTTGGTTGGTGACCTCACATTGGGGTATGCACACGAGTCGATTGCTCGTGAGACCGATTAGGTACAAGACCACGCGTGTTTGATCGTTGGTGGCTTGTGCACGGACACATTTCCATCCGGGCGTAGTGTGGCGCCATTCCTTTGAGCCGTCTTGATTAGTCGATTCATATAGCATGTTTGATTGCGTATGTTTTGAGAATAATTCATAATTTGGATATATCATGATTGTGTATTTTCAACCCTTGAGGATTGTTGTTCTTTGTAATCGACCCGTTAGGGGATTTTGTTTTTCGTGTCATGGCAAGGCAACGCACGGAATAGCATGTTGATGTCGAGGAGTCCTAGTGATACTAGTAGGGGGCCCCGATCTTTCAGTTATTCATGTTATTGTCCTTTATTTTCCGCTGCAGACTTTCATTTGAATACTCCGTTTCATTCAGTGTGGTGTATTTTATCTTCATATAAAATACACCAGTATTCGGTATTGTCCTGGTGTGTTGTAACTAAACTCCTCATCGGAGTAATTATTGCTGTAATGTAGTTCGGTACTACATTTATCTGGTGTAATTCATTCATTTTCTTTTGCCTGGTGGGTCCCAGTTGGGGATCTACGGCGCTGTAATATCCGCCTAGTTTGGGGTGTTACAATAAATACATGACATCCAATGTGTTGGACATACACAAGAATATACAAGCATACACAAGCAATTTCTGAGCATATCAAGCTATTACTATACTCTGAAAAGATTATTCTGATACGAGAAGAATTATTCTATCAATACGATATCTACATTCTTGTATCAACGTGAGCTATCTTTTGTAAAGACGAGTTTCCTTACTCGCAACTTTTGTTAAGTTATTGTGAGGTTGTCTTGTATCCTTAAAAGCACGAGAGATTATAATGAGGTTGTTCTTGAGCCCGAAAATCAAAAAACTGTAAAGTTCGGCACTAATCTAGAAAGTGCTATTGTAAGAGTTAGTACTAAACTAGAAAGTGCATTCAAAGTTTTAGAAAAGTCCGAGTCGATAACACTAGGTAGTGGACATATGCTGGTTTATAGACGAACCTCTCGAACAATTTCGTGTGTTCTTTCTTTTCCGCACTTCTATTACTTCGATTAATAGCTTTCACACAAAAAAATTCAAAACTCTACTCCACACTATTCAACCCCTCTTCTAGTGTCGGTACCAATCCAACAATTAGTATCATAGCAGTCTCTTTTTTACTGGTCTAACATCCGCTAGAGAAAAGATCCAGATATGGCCTACATCCATTCTTCGCTTGAAGGTAACACTCTTAATCGCCCTCCCTTCTTCGATGGTTCAAATTTTATGACATGGAAGAAGAAAATAGCTATCTTCATCCGAGACCACGATATCAAAATTTGGAAGGTCATTGCTCTTGGACCTACTATTCCAAATAAGACTGATGGCTCACTCAAAAGTTTTGAAGAGTACGATGAGAGCGACTGGAAGAATGATCATTTCAATAGTAAAGCTACTTAGCTCTTTACTGTGCTCTTAATCCTGAAGATCACAACAGAATATCTTCATGTGAAACGTCCAAAGAAATTTGGAAGATGCTCGAGATTACTCACGAAGGTACGAGTCAAGTCAAAGAAATAAAAATTAATATGCTTCTTCACGATTATGAACTTTTCACTATGAAAGAAGAAGAAAGCATTACTGCTATGCTTGACCGTTTCTTGGCTATTACAAATGGGCTAGCCTCATTTGGAAAACCTATCTCAAGTAGTGGTAAATCTAAGAAAATCCTACGATCACTACCGAGAGAATGGGATGCAACAGTTACTACTATTATGGAGTCGAAAGATCTAAACATGATGGAATTCAGTGCTCTTATTGGATACCTTATCAATTATGAGATTGTCATTAAATCTCGGAATTCGAAACCAAAGCCCAAAGAAAGAGAAAGGCCGATCGCTTTCAAGGCCAAAGAAGATAGTGATCCAGAAGATGAACCGATCGAGGACGAGGATGAAGAAACAAATTTCTATGCCAAAAATATAAAAAAATTCAAAAATCTCTTACAAAGGCGCCGGAGAGATATCAAACAAGAACCCATGGATGAATCCAAAAATATTCACTTCTTGCAAAATAAAAAGTTCGACAATACTTGTCGAAAGTGCGGTGTTCTAGGACACTTTGCTAAAGATTGTCATGCTGCTGCGCCTATGAGTTTGTCAAAACCACCTCATGAGAAATTCAAAAATAAAGAAGTATATGTTGCTACATGGAGCGATGATGATGAGGATGATGAACCACAAATCCAAACCAATCTATCTTTAATGGCCCGCGCAACTGACGACAGCGATGCAGAAGACGAGGTACAAGCAAGGATAACAACATTATCAAATAAATGGTATGTTGACAGTGGATTTTCAAACCACATGAGTGGGAACGAGCATCTTTTCCTAGAGCTGAAAAAGGAAGATCGAGGTTGTGTCACCTTTGGTGAGGGCAAAATCAAAGAAACATGTAAGGTAGGTAAGAAACCTTTACCAACTATAGAAAATGTTCTTTTTGTTGATGTCCTTTGTCATAATCTTCTCAGTGTTTCCCAATTACGTGATACTGGTCTCAAATTAATTATTGAAATTACACATTGCATGGCAATGAGAAAAGACCAAATTATTTTTTATTGGTTTACGTTATGGAAACATTTATATTTTTTTATCTTCAAGACGAATCTTCTTTTAATGAAAAGTGCTTAATTTCTTATGATGAAAATGCTGTTATTTGGCACCGTAAATTGGGCCATGTCTATTTACCTCTTATTTCAAAATTAGCTAAAAATGATAATGTTCATGGTCTACCAAAACTTAACTTCAGAAAAGACCACATTTGTGAAGCCTGCATGAAAGGTAAACATTCTAGAGGATCAGTATTCTTGAATTAATTCATATGGATTTAATTGGACCATCTCGGCATGCTAGCTTGAGTGGTAATCTTTATACATTGGTGCTTGTTGATGATTTTTCAAGATTTACTTGGGTAAAATTCTTAGCAAATAAAAGTGATGCTTTTATTGAGTTTGTTAAGTGGTGTAAGGTTACCCAGAAAGAAAAAGAATTACCAATTATCGCCATCAGATCCGATCACGGTGGAGAATTCGATTCTAATAATTTTGAAGATTGGTGCGATAAATATGGTATTGGGCACAACTTTTCGGCACCTCGGACACCTGAACAAAATGGAGTTGTCTAGAGGAAGAATCGCTCTTTAGAAGAAATGAGCTGAACAATGCTCAATGAATACAGGCTACCAAAATATTTCTGGGCCGAAGCTGTTAACACCGCCTGTTATGTTATTAATCGAGTCCATCTTTGGAGAAATAAGATGATGACTCCATATAGATATTCAAAGGTAAAAAAGCCCAGTTTATCTTACTTTCATCCATTTGGTTGTAAAGTCTTTATTCATTATAATGGTAAAGATAATATGGGAAAGTTTGATTCTAAATCAGATATTGATATATTCCTTGGATATTCTACTAATAGTAAAGTTTATCGTGTTTTTAATTGTAGAAGAGGCTCAGTAGAAGAGTTGATTCGTATCTAATTCGACGATATAGTTTTACTCCCGAGAAAGGTTGTTTTTGATGATGATGCATGTACGGTTTCAGATAATGAAGTATCAGAAGCATTGAAGGAATTAGAAAAGCTTGACTTAAGATCGGACAAACATGAGGATAATCCTTTCAACCTTCCTGAGGAATGGGCTAATGTGAAAGATCATCCTATGGAGCAAATTCTTGGAAAAATCAATGATGGTGTGCGTACAAGGAGATATGTGAATGATTGCCTAAACAATATTGCATTCATTTCTCTTATGGAGCCAAAGAACATCGACGAAGCTATAAATGACGAAAATTGGGCTATTGCTATGCAAGAGGAGCTCAATCAATTCGAGAGAAACAAAGTATGGGAATTGGTTCCGGCTCCAACAGAAAAAACAATTATCGGAACAAAATGGGTTCACAAAATAAAAACATACGATAATGGTCTCCTAGTGAAGAGTAAATCAAGATTGGTTGCTCAAGGATACAATCAAGAGGAAGGGTTGGATTATGAAGAAACATTCGCTCATGTTGCTCGTCTTGAGGCTATTCGCCTTCTGTGTGCCTTTGCTTCCTACAAGAAGATCAAACTCCATCAAATGGATGTAAAAAGTGCATTTCTAAACGGTGTCATCCAAGAGGAAGTTTATGTCAAGCAACCGCCGGGATTTGAAGACTATGATCATCCAGATCATGTATACAAGCTTCATAAAGCTCTCTATGGATTAAAACAAGCTCCGAGAGCATGGTATGAACGTCTAAGCTCTTTTCTTATTTCTAATGGGTATAAAATAGGTAATATTGATAATACTCTATTTATCAAAAACTATGGTTATAATATGCTTATAGGTCAGATTTATGTCGACGATATTATTTTTGGTATAACTAATGAATCTCTGTCCCTAGAATTTTCAAATCTTATGAAGGGAGAATTCGAAATGAGTATGATGGGAGAGTTAAAATACTTTCTCAGATTCCAAATTAAGCAACTCAAAGACGGAATATTCATTCACTAATCCAAGTACGTCAATGAGCTTCTAAAGAAATTTAAGATGGAAGGATGCAAAGAAATTTCTACTCTTATGTCTTCCACTCTTAAGCTCGACAAAGGCGAGAAAGGTAAGTCTGTTGACCATAAACAATATCGAGGTATGATTGGGTCTTTACTTTATTTAATTGCTTCTAGACCAGACATTATGTTCACTACTTGTCTTTGTGCTAGATTTCAAGCAAATCCGAAAGAGTCTCATCTTACTGCTTGCAAATGCATTTTTCGATATTTAAAAGGTACTGCTGGTTTAGGTCTGTGGTATCCATCAAGCATTGATTTTGAAATTTTTGCATACAGTGATGCTGATTTCGGTGGATGCAAAATTGATAGAAAAAGCACCACTGGAACTTGTCATTTCATGAGTTCGTGTCCAATTTCATGGGGTAGTAAGAAACAAACTAGTGTAGCTACTTACACAACTAAAGCAGAATATGTGGCTGCGGGAAGTGCATGTGCACAAGTTTTGTGGATTAAAAATCAATTACAAGATTATGGAATTTCTCTTAAAAATACTCCTATTTTTTGCGATAATACGAGTGCCATAAATTTAAGCAAAACCCCCATCTTGCATAGTAGGACAAAACACATTGAAATCCGTCACCATTTTATTCATGACCATGACTAAAACAAGAATATGCGTCTCCAATTTGTAGGTACTAATGAACAGTTGGCTGACATTTTTACAAAACTATTACCCTATAATTCATTTAAGTTTATTCGGTGAAATTTAGGAATGGGACATGTTAATCAATTTTAAAAAATTGCATAAGTCATCATATACAACAAGAAGTCAATAAGAAACGAAGATGTCATCAGAAGAACATCACTATTCATATGGTATGGTTTACGGCCACTATCTCACAAGAATAACGTACGTAAATGACATTACGTACGTTATACATTGAAGGGTTACGTACGTAACGCAGTACAAAATTTTGGACAGAAAGTTTGGGTACTTCATTACGGCCGCTATACATTTGTATAATGTACGTTATATGCTCCTTGTTATGGCCACTATATACCTTTATATATGTAACGTGCTATTTACTAGAACTTAATACCCGATCTGCTGAGAAGAACTTCTCATTTCCCCTCTCTCAAAACCTAATTTTCAGTCGCCCCTATTCGTAGAAACCTCCTATTTAGTCTCAAAATCATCTGAATCATGCCGAATTCAAGAGCAGGGAAGAAGAGGAAAGGAGATACATCCTCCAATCCATCAGGCACATCCAAATTCGTTACTCCTCAGGATGAAAAGATCTACAAAGAGATTCTCATTGATGAAGAGGTAACTCCTAGTCATCATTTCGATTTCGAATCTCTGAATTTAATTAGGGTGAATAATGAAGAATTTTTCGATATGGTTGGGATTAATAAGCTCGTTAGTTTTGCTCGTCCAATTTTCGAAGATTGTGCTAGAGAATTCTATGCTAATTTTTCAACAAGTTATGATTCCGAAGGATTTGTTGTTATTCAATATATGGTTCAAGGCAAATCTATCTCGTTTGATGCTAAGAAATTATCGGAATTGTTTGGATCACCGAATAAATGACTTATTTGTGCTGGAAATCTTGTTCCGGATGATGAAGTTGCCAATGATGTTTTATTTGACTATGAGCATGAAACTTTAAACGAACTTACTATTATAGACTGTCTTAAGTCTCATGCTGTGCTCGAAGTTAACTCCGACAAGTTTGAGAACAATGACTTTGGATTAAATATTCGTTTATTATATGCTGCTATCACTCGCTCATTAATGCCGAAGGTCAATGCACACCAATGCTTAGTTAATATTGATATGGAGATTATTTATCAGGTATTAAACGATCATCAAGTTAACTTTGCTCGAGTTTTTATGAAATGGTTTGTTGAGAAAGGATCTATTTTTCACAAGAAAGGAGATATGAGAAAAGATCGACAAACAAAATCTGGGATGTCGTTTGTGTAACACCCCCAATCCGCTCAGGGATATTACACGCCGTAGAACCTTTCCTCAAGGATCTACCAGGCTGGTAACGACATATAACAACTCAACCATGCCCTTAAGGCTAAAATGACTCGGTAGACCGATTTGGTCTTTCAATAAATACATACAACTCAAATACAACTCATGCCCATGCAGGGGTCAAAACACAACCACACCCGTACAACGGGAAAAATATAGCAGCGGAAAATAAAGTACAACTGAACCAATACACAATGTACGGTTCCTCATGTGATTATCGATCATCTTTCATCATCCTTCGTGCCGACCCTGTGTTATGCTCCAAAACCTGAATGCAAAAATAGACATCCACCCCCGAATACTCGGGGGTTAGCAAAACTCCACTGTTTTGCTAGTGCAAGAACAAAGTGCAAATACGAGCCATACAATTCACATTCCAAGAATAACAATAACCAAGGATCCTCAAAGATCCAAACGAAACGAAAAGCACTTCCCGAGGCAAGAATTTGAGAAAACGTTCCAAAATCGGAAGATCACAAATCAATGGAAAAATTTATAAAAAAAAAACAGTTTAGAATGTCATCGAGAGTTTTTAATAGAAAACAATTTAGGATTATCAAATCCTACTTTTAAAAATCCAAAAGACAAAAGGGGTCACCGTCCCAAAGGTTTACTTTCCGAAAAATGACATTTACCAAACCGTTGGGATTTTAGCCCCAAATCCGTAAAATGACTTTTACAAAACCATTGGGATTTTAGCCCCAAATCTCATCAACTCACAGTACAAAAGAACGACCACAAGGTTCGTCTCCCAACATCAAAATCCACAATTAAAGGATTTAAAACAAACAACAAAATACTCTAGTGCCATCCTAGCCAAGTAAGCCAAACGAACAACTTACCTCTTACACACTTAGTCGATGCATGCAATCATGAAAACCATTCAAAAGCACTCATTTCCGGAAATGCCATAGTCAAATCACATTTGCAAAATGCACCACAATTAACCGTGGATACACCCCTCTGTGGACCCCTACCGAGACCCCGTCGGATCTAACCCATAGTGGTTAAAAGCAAGCTCGCGGATCCATCCCTCCGTGGACCCCTACCGAGACCCCGTCGGATCTAACCCATAGTGAGCATACACACACACACACGTTACTCATGCAATACTAATATGCTAAGAATGTAAGTTCATCAAGAATACTTACTAGAGATGGCCACTAATCCGACAGCATTATCAAACTCTTCAAAAACATGATAACAAGGTTAAATACGGAATACACGATTCCATAACTTTAAACAACAGGGATATCATCAAAGCCTTCAAAGTTCCAAATGATCAAATCATATTCAATTCCCAAACACACCGTTCACAAAATACACACGCGTTTTGAAAGAGAGCCTTTAACGAGGCCAAACCGAAATCTTTTGAAACTTCATTTCAAACAACCAAATAAATACACCAAGACGATCACCGATCATCATATCCATAAAATAAGAATGTATGGGCAAGGTACTTGCCTCGAATAAGAATAACGCGGAGAATCGACCGAAGTAGGTTGACACGAACCGACTACGAACCCGCCGACTCCACCGAACGACAATCCGCAACAATGAACTACGAACGAAGACAATAACAATTCAAATGAATTCCAAAGTACGACCCAAAGCCACTGAATTCAAAGAACAAATGACGAAAGTTCAAGGATTTCCCCCAAAACGGCCAAGAACACGATTCGTCCTGACAAAACACGAAAACGGAATTCCAAGTTGAAATATAGATATACAATCCATATAATGTGTTTAACAACATCATTTAACCACAATCGATCCATCAAAAACGGATGAAAAACGAGATCGAGAACAAATCCCCCAAAAAGTCAATTTGAAGGAAATCAAGAAATATACTTCGATTCGACGAAGAACAATGGATTAAATGATGTTAAACACAAGAATACTACCAAGATTAATCATACCCATCATGAATTAATCAATAATACGGAACGAATCGGACAAAAACGCAAAAACCCCAAAATTCAAGAAACTAGGGTTCTAAGAAAGATTACCTTGATTCGCTGGATCAAAGGACGATATAGGATGATTGATTGATGTTATGAACTCAAGAACTTCGTGGATTTGTTGTTAAACAACATGGCTCCATGATAAGCACACCCTCAGCCGCGGAAGAGAAGGAGAAGAAGGAGAAAAATGGCCAAAAACCCGTCTGCAGGGCCATAAATAGGCTGCACAGTGTGCCGCGGCCCAGCGGGAGTGTGCCGCGGCACAGGGCCAAATCTGCGCCCACTGATCGGCAGTGTGCCGCGGCCCGGCAGACATGTGCCGCGGCACAAGGCCGAAAAATGCAACAGAGTGTGCTGCGGCCCTGCCGGCATGTGTTGCGGCCCACGATACGGCCTGCTCGGCCAGAAGACTGCCGAGCACTACCGGCCGTAACTCGGCTAGTGCCGGCCTGGGCCCAGATTGCCCGGCCATGACTCGGCCGGGGCCAACTCCGACGGCCCGAACGACCTCGAAACCCGAACCTGAATACGAATCGAAGATACGGTTACGAAATACTCGCAAAGACGAATTCGAGCACTAAGAGAACACACGATTCCGACCATCTGAAGGCTCGGAATTCGACAACGGAAAGTAATTACCCTAAACTTTGGGAAATTACGAAAATGGCCCAAAACACCCGAAAATTACGATACGTGATCGAATAACCAAACCGAAGTTCATAACACGTCTAACAAAGTTAAACGGACTTACGAGAAACTCGAAACAGCAGTTTCGAACGAGATTCGCAAGAATCGAACTCAAGTGCGGAAAAGTCGCTAAAAAGCACGGAACTCAACAAAACGACACCGGAACGAACTCGGATGTCAAACAGTGTAGAATTAATCATTCTCAGAATGACGAAATGGTCATGAGCGAGTCGTCAAAACGGACTTCCGCCGAAAAAAAGAAATTACCGGAAATCGAAATTACGGGTATTACATTCTACCCTCCTTAAAAGATGTTTCGTCCCGAAACTTAAAACAAGTAGGGAGAAGAAATATCCTGCTAGGAAAACTCAACGAGATACACAAGAAGCGCGTAACTTACGCCCATCGGCGAAACGTTACAAGCAACGCAAAGGAATATACGGCGTGAAAACACGCTCCACGACGACCAACACAACGTCGCCGTTAGAGACACAATAAAACCAACGAGTGACAAGCGTCGTCAAACAGATAATGAACACGCGAGCCAATCGCTGAACAAATACGGAATTCCACCGCCCAAGGGTTGGAAGATCGAAAACGAGACTAATTTTCCGAACATAAGGAAATTAGGAAGGAGTCTTGAACGATCAACAATCACGAAACGAGAACAAAAACCGAACAAACAAACGACCGAGACAACAAAAATCGAATAATCATTTCCGAAACACGAAGGATAATAAAATTCAAACAACAACTCCCAGGATGATCTAGTGAGAACTACAAGACATGCATTCCCATAAGATCCACAGGAAAGGGAATAGCTATTGAAAGTCACAACGAGAAACGAGTTATTCCGAAACAATACCACACGTTCGATCAACAAAAGCAAGGGGCAGGACAAGCTCAGAAATGTCAACGAACATAATGAGTCGAAAGAGTCGAAAATACAAAAGTTCAAAATCCGATCCACTTCGAATAAAAGAACTAGTAGAACCAGATGATGTCACTCCCGAACAAGGTTCACAAGAATCGAACCGAACCCAAAAAAGTCACAGCGATAACCAGATCGACCCACAACAAGGTCACAGCTCGTTCGGATGATGAAACCGAAATACAGAACAAGTTCATAAAGTATCAACGAACATGAGCGAATCGATAGACTGGAGAAAGAGAAAATGCAGAAGTCAAAATAGTACGGGCATTACCTCCGACCTCGTCCACGAAATTCACAAAAACGGGAGCAAGGTAACAAGACATTAAACAACCGACACATAATGGAACCATCACCGATGCACACGGTCATACCAAACCAAGCTCTAGCAGCTCGCACATGCGCGAAAACGCAGAAATCACTACGAGGCGACAATATTCAACACCAACATCCCACCTCTCACAGAGGGCTAACACAACAAATGTGTGGAAAGCGACTCAACGCTCACACCGCCAATTCGGTCATACTCGGGAGTAAACATCGAAATGACAACGCGAACATCATACATACATACCCAGCCCTCAAATGGGAATGGATAGGTTTTAAAAACGAAAACCTCATTTTGAAAATAATTTAGAAGAACACCGGTTGATCTTGAGTATCACCTTTTAAAAAGTACAAACGTGAAACATCGTTATCGAGACTTTGGAGAACCATTTAGCATTTGATAAAAATGAGGACACTTTCTCTTAGTGAAAACTTTAAGAATATTCGACCGTCGGGTCTAAATAAAAGTGTTTCTAAAATATTGAGAATATCTCAAAGCATTTTGGTCCTCGAGGTAGAAAATTTTTGAAATATATTGTGGCACCTTTGATGTACCACAAGAAAATAACTCATTTGAAAAGTATGTCTCGAAATTTATTTTTCTAAGATACTCAAGGTTTTCAAAAATCCAATAGGCCAGAACGCCCAAAACTCACACATATCGACGTTCACTAAAACAACTCCTAGTACACGCATCAAAACGTTTAAAATCAAGACAATACATGTCTTTAAATGGAAATCAACGATAAAATACCACATTTAGAACAAAACCACTGACCCCAGTCGAGGCCTCTAAGGATCCTCCCGCACTGGCTAGGGAACAAGTCGAACGCGTATAAGCACAAAGCTTCCACAATAGAACTTGTAAAACGTGCAAATCGATTCGAAAATCATCAGCAACGGACAAAAACAACAATAAAAACACATCACAAGCGACGACACTCCTCGTATAAAGCAAATACGAGAGTCGACTAAATACATATCGTGAAATCAAAATCCACATAAGGATTCCACCACTTAACAAATAATCATAAAAATAGCTCGTGTCACACGAGGCACAACACAAAGAAGGGAGACTTACTTCCACAGGTCGCACGAAGATGATGATCGCTCCACGATACTAATCACGACCAACAAACTCAGACGACGCGTCGCGACACGACTCAGTCAGATAAAATCCAACGAAACAAGACTCAAACAACACGACTTGACCCGACAGCCTAGGTTTTTCTCAACCTAAGGCTCCGATACCATTTATGTAACACCCCAAATCCGCTCAGGGATATTACATGCCGTAGAACCTTTCCTCAAGGATCTACCAGGATGGTAATGACATATAACAACTCAACCATGCCCTTAAGGCTAAAATGACTCGGTAGACCGATTTGGTCTTTCAGTAAATACATACAACTCAAATACAACTCATGCCCACGCAGGGGTCAAAACACAACCACACCCGTACAACGGGAAAAATATAGCAGCGGAATATAAAGTACAACTGAACCAATACACGATGTACGGTTCCTCATGTGATTAGTATCGATCATCTTTCATCATCCTTCGTACCGACCCTGTGTTATGATCCAAAACCTGAATGCAAAAACAGACATCCACCCCTGAATACTCGGGGGTTAGCAAAACTCCACTGTTTTGCTAGTGCAAGAACAAAGTGCAAATACGAGCCATACAATTCACATTCCACGAATAACAATAACCAAGGATCCTCAAATATCCAAACGAAACGAAAAGCACTTCCCGAGGCAAGAATTTGAGAAAACGTTCCAAAATCGGAAGATCACAAATCAATGGAAAAATTTATAAAAAAATAGTTTAGAATGCCATCGAGAGTTTTTAATAGAAAACAATTTAAGATTATCAAATCCTACTTTTCAAAATCCAAAAGACAAAAGGGGTCACCGCCCCAACGGTTTACTTTCCGAAAAATGACATTTACCAAACCGTTGGGATTTTAGCCCCAAATCCGTAAAATGACTTTTACAAAACCATTGGGATTTTAGCCCCAAATCTCATCAACTCACAGTACAAAAGAACGACCACAAGGTTCGTCTCCCAACATCAAAATCCACAATTAAAGGATTTAAAACAAACAACAAAATACTCTAGTGCCATCCTAGCCAAGTAAGCCAAACGAACAACTTACCTCTTACACACTTAGTCGATGCATGCAATCATGAAAACCATTCAAAAGCACTCATTTCCGGAAATGCCATAGTCAAATCACATTTGCAAAATGCACCACAATTAACCGTGGATACACCCCTCTGTGGACCCCTACCGAGACCCCGTCGGATCTAACCCATAGTGGTTAAAAGCAAGCTCGCGGATCCACCCCTCCGTGGACCCCTACCGAGACCCCGTCGGATCTAACCCATAGTGAGCATACACACACACACGTTACTCATGCAATACTAATATGCTAAGAATGTAAGTTCATCAAGAATACTTACTAGAGATGGCCACTAATCCGACACCATTATCAAACTCTTCAAAAACACGATAACAAGGTTAAATACGGAATACACGATTCCATAACTTTAAACAACAGGGATATCATCAAAGCCTTCAACGTTCCAAATGATCAAATCATATTCAATTCCCAAACACACCGTTCACAAAATACACACGCGTTTTGAAAGAGAGCCTTTAACGAGGCCAAATCGAAATCTTTTTAAACTTCATTTCAAACAACCAAATAAATACACCAAGACGATCACCGATCATCATATCCATAAAATAAGAAAAGTATGGGCAAGGTACTTGCCTCGAATAAGAATAACGCGGAGAATCGACCGAAGTAGGTTGACACGAACCGACTACGAACCCGCCGACTCCACCGAACGACAATCCGCAACAATGAACTACGAACGAAGACAATAACAACGAAAATGAATTCCAAAGTACGACCCAAAGCCGCTGAATTCAAAGAACAAATGGCGAAAGTTCAAGGATTTCCCCCAAAACGGCCAAGAACACGATTCGTCCCGACAAAACACGAAAACGGAATTCCAAGTTGAAATATGGATATACAATCCATAGAATGTGTTTAACAACATCATTTAACCACAATCGATCCATCAAAAACGGATGAAAAATGAGATCGAGAACAAATCCCCCAAAAAGTCAATTTGAAGGAAATCAAGAAATATACTTCGATTCGACGAAGAAAAATGGATTAAATGATGTTAAACACAAGAATACTACCAAGATTAATCATACCCATCATGAATTAATCAATAATACGGAACGAATCGGACAAAAACGCAAAACCCCCAAAATTCAAGAAACTAGGGTTCTAAGAAAGATTACCTTGATTCGCTGGATCAAAGGACGATATAGGATGATTGATTGATGTTATGCACTCAAGAACTTTGTGGATTTGTTGTTAAACAACATGACTCCATGATAAGCACACCCTCAGCCGCGGAAGAGAAGGAGAAGAAGGAGAAAAATGGCCAAAAACCCGTCTGCAGGGCCATAAATAGGCTGCACACTGTGCCGCGGCCCAGCGGGAGTGTGCCGCGGCACAGGGCCAAATCTGCGCCCAGTGATCGGCAGTATGCCGTGGCCCGGCCGACATGTGCCGCGGCACAAGGTACAGTCGGTTTGGCCGAAAAATGCAACAGAGTGTGCCGCGGCCCTGCCGGCATGTGCCGCGGCCCACGATACGGCCTGCTCGGCCAGAAGACTGCCGAGCACTACCGGCCGTAACTCGGCCAGTGCCGGCTTGGCCCAGATTGCCCGGCCATAACTCGGCCGGGCCCAAATCCGACTGCCCGAACGACCTCGAAACCCGAACCTGAATACGAATCAAAGATACGGTTACGAAATACTCGCAAAGACGAATTCGAGCACTAAGTGAACACACGATTCCGACCATCCGAAGGCTCGGAATTCGACAACGGAAAGTAATTACCCTAAACTTTGGGAAATTACGAAAATGGCCAAAAACGCCCGAAAATCACGATACGTGATCGAATAACCAAACCGAAGTTTATAACACGTCTAACAAAGTTAAACGGACTTACGGGAAACTCGAAACAGTAGTTTCGAACGAGATTCGCTAGAATCGGAACTCAAGTGCGGAAAAGTCGCTAAAAAGCACGGAACTCAACAAAATGACACCGGAATGAACTCGGATGTCAAAAAGTGTAGAATTAATCATTTTCAGAATGACGAAACGGTCATGAGAGAGTCGTCAAAATGGACTTCCGCCGAAAAAAAAGAAATTACCGGAAATCGAAATTACGGGTATTACAGTTTGGATCCGTATTGACTAGAATTTTTGAGGATGCTGGAATTGACTTTTCAGGTCTACATGGGATAGAAATTACGAAAGGAAATATGGTTCATGGAGGAACCATTCGTACGATGAAATATGTACAAACTCATAACCGAGGCTGGATTTACGTGGCCTATTTACGGGGCGGTGACTCTCTTGTGGGTGGTGGTGCCTTACCTCGCCTTGAGGATCATATCTTTGCAAGAGGCCCGCAGGCTGAAAGATCACATATACAAGTTCCTATATCTTAGGCTGGTGCATCTCGTGTGAGTAGGACAGGCTCTCCTTCCTCCGCCTTGCTTGAAACAAGAGTTGGTAATTTAGAAAGAAGGTTGGAGAATGTCCAGCTCCGAGTTAGAAGGATGGAAACAATTGGAGAGAACATTTGCACTCACTTTGGGATACCCCTTCCTCCTCATCTTCCCAAGCCAGACCTTGATTAGACGACTTTCTTCACATTGATGATTATCCAATTTTCTTAAGACCGACATTTTCATCATGCATCTCTCTTTTTATCTTTTTGGATAATTGATTTCATGATTTGGTTTGTATGTTTAAATTCGTGATTTGGTCATTATGTCTGTATGGTTGGATATTTTTCGTGATTTGGTTACTTTATCTCATGCTTTATTAACCATGATCTTCTGGCTTGAGTTATTCGTATTGCTGGTTCTCTTATCTTTTTGTTAATGACAAAAAGTGGGAGAAAATATGTTGAGTTTTTGAAATCTTTGAAATAATATCTATTGTTCAAATCAGGGGGAGAATTATTGTCAGGGGGAGATTTTCATATTGTTTTTCAGAATTCTATCGACCCTCAAAATTTTGTCTTCAAAAACTCCTATGTAATTTTGTCATCATCAAAAAGGGGGAGATTGTTGGAACAATATTTTCCATAACACATTTTGAATATTTTGACGATGTTTTAAAAGGCAAAATTAACATTCCATATTTTCATTGCATAACGTACGTAACAAACAGTTCATAACGTACGTAACACTAACGTTTGTATTAAGTGTTTTGAATATAGGTAACGTACGTAATACATATCGTAAAACGTACGTAATATTCGAAAATCAGCCCGTTGCAAGGAGTCAACAAAGTAAGTCATCGACCGTTGCAATAAAGTCATCTGATCTAATGGATATGAAACCAAACATAACGTACGTAATGCGTTGATGCATAACGTACGTAACATGATTCAGCCAGGAGTCTGCCTATTTTCTTATGCAACATTACGGTCGTTACACGTAAGGTGTAACGTACGTTACATGGCTTACGTACGTAGGTTACTTAGCGTACGTAACATAGGCCTACTATTCCAATGGGAAATCGCTCCAATAGGCTATAAATACATGACATCCAAGGTGTTTGACATACACAAGAATATACAAGCATACACAAGTAATTTCTGAGCATATCAAGCTACCATTATACTCTAAAAAGTTTATTCTGATATGAGAAGAATTATTCTATCAATACCATATATACATTCTTGTATCAACATGAGCTATCTTTTTTAAAGATGAGTTTCCTTACTCGCAACTTTTGTTGAGTTATTGTGAGGTTATCTTGTATCCTTAAAAGCAAGAGAGATTATAGTCCGGAAATCAAAAAACTGTAAAGTTAGGCACTAATCTTGAAAGTGCTATTGTAAGACTTGGCACTAAACTATAAAGTGCATTCAAAGTTTTAGAAAAGTCCTAGTCGATAACACTAGGTAGGAAACGTAGACTGGTTTATAGCCGAACCTCTCAAACAATTTCGTGTGTTCTTTCTTTTCCGCACTTCTATTACTCTGATTAATAGCTTCCACACAAAAAGAGTTCAAAACTCTACTCCGCACTTTTCAACCTCCCCTTCTAGTAGTGGTACCAATCCAACAAGTGAGGACTCAATTTTCAGTACCTCATGGAGGTGGCGCGGAAGGAAAATCATAGCCTTTGCCTTTTCTTGTAATGATGCTTCTTTTGATTTAATTATAGTATCACCAAGGCTTTTAGCATCAAGATGGATCTCAGCATCCAATATCCATGATAATTAATTGTTGCCAGTGATATCAAGTGCTTCAAATTCAAGCTTTACAAGATTTGACATGTTGAAGAACTATAAGAAAATAAAACATACATGTCATTAATTTTAAGAAACAGAAAAGATTTTATTCAGAACATAAATGCAGTAAGCATACAATAATTAATATATGTTAATATTTGTCAGAAGTGATAACAAAGAATAAATACAGAAAATATTTATAACAAAAAGTAAGGACTCTTCTTCCATGTTAAACTTTATATAAACAAATTATACACTATATGCAATGACTAGCATAATAGAGAATACCAACATCAACCGATCAAATATTTTTTGAGGAAATATATGTATTGAAAATTGTAAGAAGGTGAGAGAAAGTGAGTGAATTGTTGAATGAAATATGATGTATTTGTAGAGTGTAAAATATCCGTTAACTAGACGTTGGTGAAGGGAGAGAAAATATAATGTGATAATTATGAATGATTAAGTAAAATATTATTTTATTTTATATCCAAGATTTGAAATTCGAAGTTTACTAAAAATAATCAACCAAAAATAACTTACCCTTTTGGTGCTCAGTAAACATTTCACACGGTACAATATACACAATTTGTAGCTTGGGATTATACCGCTTCAAGCATTAATAATAGTATATACAATACGTAGCTTGGGATCATACCACTCACGTATAATAATAATATATATGGTACATAGCTTGGGGTCCTACCACTCAAGCATAATAATGGTATATAATATATATAGTTTTGAGTCATACCACTCAAGTATAATAATAATATATACGGTACATAGCTTGGGTTCATACCACTCAAGCATAATAATACTATATAATATATATAGCTTGGGGTCATACCACTCAAGTATAATAATAATATATACGGTACATAGCTTGGGGTCATACCACTCAAGCATAATAATATTATATAATATATATAGTTTGGGGTCATACCACTCAAGCATAATAATAATATATAATATATAGCTTGGGGTAATCCACACGAGCATAATAATATGTATAGTATAGAGCTTGGGTAAACCCACACAAGCAAAATGATATGTATATACAGAATAAAACGGTAAAGAAGTTCCTACCGTTGAAACTATTTAGTAAGGATTATAGCCTTCGTGTTGATAGCGTGTTAGAAAACTGGAAGAAACTAAAGAGAATACAAAGAGAATATAGAGAAGGTATTTCTATTGGAATCAATTTTCATTCAGAACTGAAGCCCTATTTATAGGAAAACCTCAGATGACACCAACGTAATTATATAATTTCATCAGGGGCATAATAGTCATTCACATATTATAATATATTATCTTATTACGCATTTCGAGAAGTGTTCATTTCAACAATAACGAGATTTTGAGGAATATTTTCTTCATAATAGAATACCACACTATTTATATTTGCATAGGGTATTACTAAGCACCGCTCTCAATTACTAGTCACCGCTCTTGTAAATTACACTTTTGCCCTATTCATATTTACTTGATATTTTCTCATTCTCTCATTTTCATTTATTCCACCCAAAACAATCAAACATTGAAAACTATCATCACCAATACATTTGGTCACCACCCCACAACCGCGAAAATGGACGAAAACGCACCGTCGACACCTCTTGAGGTAAATTTTTTCCTTTTTCGTGCGAAATAATACAGGCATCTGAACAAGACGCTTGCACCATGGTACAAGCGTCCACGATATCCGCCTGCACCATTGCGTATACGTTAAATAAATATGCCTCAACTGTGGTGCGGGCGTTTAAATTCAGATGCCTGAACCATAACGCAGGCGAAAACTCTAAGCGCCCATGGTTCAGGCATTTACCGATTCCACCTCTACCATGGAAAAGGCGATAATTTTGGACGCCTGCACCATGGTTCATGCTGAATTTTCGGACGCCTATGTATTCTTGTTTGCATTATTTTGAACTTTAATATCAGTATTATTGGTATTATTATTAAGCTCCTCTTAATTAAAATTTTCAGGTTATATTGGAAGAATTTGACGGTGACATCGTTGATTATAGTGGATATTTCGCTAATTCTGAAATATTCTAGAGTGATTTAAAATTGATTGCTTGGGCCAAAAAAATCGCGCTTCAAATTGGTGTCGAGTTGATTGGTTCATCGCACAAGAATAAAGGAAAGGGACGTCGCCGGTCAGTTTTGCCATTTGGCTGTGATGAATAACTATGTACATTGGACGCAGGTCGACCCAGATACAGATGTGGTAACCCACGTGTTCATGGCACATCCAACATCAATCAACCTAATCCAGACCTACAGGTGGTTCATTAGCATGGATTCTACGTACAAAATAAACAGGTATAATATGCCATTTCTCGAGATAGTTGGGATGACTCCATGTAACAAGAACTTCCTGATCGCCTATTCAATTATGAAAGACGAGACCAAGTCGAGCTACGCATGGGTGTTGGGAATGTTGAAAATTTTGCTTGGGTTTGATGTTCATACAACGGCTATTGTTACGGATCGCGAGTTAGGGCTGATGCGACCTATTGGAGAGATATTTCCAGAAAGTGCTCACTTGCTTTATACATGGAATATTAATAAGGATGTTGAAGACAAGGTCTATAGACTCTGTGGAAAATATAAGGAAATGGGACAAAATTTTAAGAACGGGAAGTGGAAAAAGATCATGAAAGCCTCGAACGAAGAGGAATACAACCAAGCAGTGCAACTCACGAAGGATACACGAAGATGGAATCCTAAGGTGATATCCTACGTTGAGGGTACATGACTAAAATACAAGAAGATGTTCGTTGTTGCGTGGACGAATAAAGTGTTGCACTTTGGCAACACAACAACTTGCAGAGTAGAGAGTGCACATGCCGAGTTAAAGCAATGGCTTAACTCTTCCACCAGAGCCCTTAATACTGCCTGGACCAAGGTGAACCAGGAAATCGAATCACAACTAACGCATATCAGATACACACTTGAACAGTCTAGTTATCATGCAGGCATGGTGTACTCGGGTTTTCCATTCTACTACTTGGGCTACCATGTTTCCCATTGTTGTTTGCGATTACTGTTGAATAAATTGACGCGAATTATACAATTAAGTGATCAAGTGTACGATCATTGCGGTTGCATACTCCAAACAACTCACCAGATTCCTTGTCCGTGTGAGCTGAAGAGAGGTATGGAATCGCAAACCCCGTGTAGTGTTAATCGTCTCCACTTATTTTGGCGAACACTTGTGATCAGTGATGGGGCATACACGAGCAAGTTTGTCGATCCTTCTACGGGTACTGAATCGGAGGACCACCAGGACATCCAATCTCTTGTCTAAGAGGTCAAGCAAAGCGATCCCACAGTTTTCCTCAACATATCATTTATTATCCATGATTATCTTCACCCCCATCAAATGTGTTATGTCGAACTAGATGTGAATATGACAGTTAAGGGTCGACCAAGAGGAAGTTCCTCAACTAAACATGATCCTAGTGGTTGGGAGTATAGTCAAAGGGGTCACGGCCGTCCTCAGTCATCTAGTTCGTCACTTGGTCGTGGCCATAGGTCTTCTGCATTAGCCCACAATGCATCTTCATCTAGTATGAATAAATTTATTAATAGTCAAGATATGTATTTAAATTTGATGTTGTTACGATAAAATATTGCAGATGGACGCCACCGAGTGGAGATAGCTAACTATGACCATGTCGACAAGATACTGGGAATTATTCTGCCCTTTGTTGAAGGTTATCTTGATGTCATTGGAGACGGTAATTGTGGATTTCGTGTTGAAGCCAATTATATATTTGACGACCAAGAAAAATGGCGACTTGTAAGGGTATGTATTGCAAATGAAATCATTGGTAACCAGACACTCTACCGATCGATCTACTGTAACACCCCCAATCCACTCATGGATATTACACATCGTAAACCCTTCTCTCAAGGATCTACCAGGCTGGTAACACAATTAGACATCTCAACATCTCCTTTAAGGCTAAAAAATGACTCAGTAGACCGATTTGGTCTTTCAATCAATACATACAACTCAATCTCAATACATACCCTCGCAGGGCTCAAAATACAACACACTCCCGTACAACGGGGAAAATACTGCAGTGGAAATAAAGTACAACTAAACCAATACAACATCGCATGGATCCTCATGTGATTAGTATCGATCATCATTCATCATCCTTCATACCAACCCTGTGTTATGCTCCCCAAGGCCCTGCACGTACCTGAATGCAATACAGACATCCACCCCCCGATTACTCGGGGGTTAGCAAAATCCCACTATTTTGCTAGTGCCAGTACATAATCATACGAAATGTAACAATCAAATAAAAATCACGAATCGGATATAACAATTAACTACCGAAGCCTTCCTGAGATGTTTTATTAATTAAAAAGCAATCAATGAAGTGTTTGAAAATAAATTCCTCATCTTGGGGATTTTAAAAGTAGAAACCTTGTTGTACCTCAAGTCCTCAGTTGAAAAAAAAATATTTCAAGACGAATGGGTCTCGGCCCAAAATCACTTTCCATAAAACGACCTTTACAAAACTATTTGGATCTCAACCCAAATCTTATCAAATCATAGTACACGAGAACAAAGCAAGGTCCATTTTCCAACATCAAAACCCCACAACTAAATGACTAAACGCATACGACAAATATTCTAGTGCCATCCTAGCCAAGCAGGCCAAATGAACAACTTAACTCTTACACATTTAGTCAATGCATGCAATCATGAAATCACCGTTCAAAAACACTCATCCCCGGAAACTCCATTGTAATATCCGGATTTATTATTGTGTATTTTATCTGTATTCGAACCCTATATTATTCGGATTCGTAATCTCGATAATTAGAGTATGATATTTCTCGTATTGATATCTTAGTACATAAGTATATTGTCATGCAAATTTCGCATGCAAACTCGTGATAGCGCACGCTAAGAATGTAGCTTAACGCGCGCTATCGGCTACTACTAGCGCATGCTACGAATGTAGGACTTGGGTGCTGTAATACCCGGTTATAATTCAGTAATTATCATTCAGTATTTATCATTCAGTAATTTTACTTGTTAATGATCATTTGTCACTCATATTCAATCATGGTATTCATCGTTCAGAGTAATTGTATCGTGTATCAATCGTCGTTCATCACTAATCTAATTGGAGTTCCGTGCCGTGTTTATCATCATTGTCATTTTCATTGTGGGCTGTACGTGAGGAGTAGCGCACGCTACGTACTCTTTCTAGCGCATGCTAATTGAGTACAGGTAGCGCACGCTACCACTCAGCATTAGCACACGCTAATGTTACCACATTGCCGATCCGTAAGGTACCGACCGCAGTGAGTTATAAGTAGCGCACGCTACGAGTGGTAAGTAGCGCGCGCTAGTGGGTTGTAGTAGCGCACGCTAATATTTGGTGTAGCGCGCGCTAAGGACGGATCAGGTTGAGTCCAGTGGCTACTGGACTGCACTGGTTTAATTCATAGCGCACGCTATGAGTGATTTTTAGCGTATGCAAACGGTGTAGTAGCGCACGCTACTTGTTGGTTGTAGCGCACGCTATCGAGATCAGATCAGAGGACAGAAGGTTCTGGACTTCAGTACTGGACAGCAGATATTTAGCTAGCGCACGCTAATAATTGGAGTTAACGCACGCTATTGGGATAGAGTTAGCGCACGCTACCAGGCTGTAACGTACGCTAACGGGTCAGCCAGAGTTCACTGGAATGTTCATACAACTCGTTAGCGCACGCTAAATAGCAGGTCATAGCGTGCGCTAATCTGGAGCAGTATAAATTAGACAGTTAGCCTGAGTTTCGTCATTTTCTCACTTCTCTTCGTTTTTGAGCGACGTCGGGCGATTTCGGGCGACTTGGAGTGTTCTCTTCGAGCTGCTATCATCTATCATCATCTTCAAGTCTTTGAGTTGGATTAATCATCATATCATCATCTTCATCTCATCAAATCAAAGGTATTAATCTCTTGGATCTAGAATTTCGGATTTTTGAGTTTTCCTTCTGATTTGTTCGTGTAAGCTTGGATTATTATTGGAATATGTTAGATATGGATTATCTACCTTGGATAAATATATTCCTACGGATTTAATGGCTATTTTCGGAATTATTTCAAGAACCATTGGGGTTGACTTCGGTTAATTTGGGGATTTTCCGATTGTTGTTGTTGTAAACTTGAATTGTGGATTCCTATTAAATTATTGATGTCATTGATATTGTTTTGCTGGTTTGAATCAATCATTTGAAGTTGGTTTCGATAAATAGGGTTTGATTATAACCAACGGGAAGGATATTCTCAACGTATTCGTTAGAGTACATCTACGAGTTCGGATATTGTTGTATCGACGTTTGAGTTGGTTGTGATCGTATTTGATTCGTGTAATGATCGAATTATTGGTAAATTGTGTTATTCAAGGTTGTTCGAGCGACCAACATTTCATTTAGGACGTTGTTCGTGGACGGACATTCTTCATCGGTGTTGTGTAAGTTAACTCTTACTCGGTTAAAAGGATGTTCATTCCTTTTGTTGTTGATTATTCATAATCATAACTCATTCATCATGGTATTAATCACATTGAGACTTGTAATTGTCGAATAATCATTTCATTCACGAGGAACGACGGTTCCAAATCATTTTATTGGGTTATCAATCACGTCACTATTATTTTCATCTCGGTGAGTCATCTTGGCCTTGTCGAATTATTATTCATTGATATTCATTGTGGTCATTCTCGTTCATATGACCTTCTGGCTTCATATTGCGTGTGTGGTGTGTGGTGGAATTTTTAGTCGGGCACGCGATGGTCATGTATTGGGTTCACCGATATATTGGACCGTGCACACGGTAAAGCTTAACTCCGTGAGACTAATTAGGTACAAGGACGGGTGTGTCCGGTCATTCGTCTTGTACACTTGCACAGAACATTACGGGCGTACTATGATACTCCTCTTCAGCATAATTCATAACTAAGGATATTTCATAACTTCAGTTAAATCATGATTGTGTATTTTCAACCCTTGAGGATTGTTGTTCTGTATAACTGACCCCGTTGGGGGATTTTGTTTTCAGGTCACGGCAAGGCAAAGGCACGGGAAGAGCATGGTGACGGCGAGGAGTCCCAGTGATACTAGTAGGGGGCCCCAGTCATTCCTCTTAATTTAGTCATTTCAGTCATTTTTATTTCTCTTCATTTGTATTTCCGCTGCAAAATTCCGTTTGAGACGTTTATTTATTCAGGGTGGTGTATTTTATCTTCATATAAAATATACTAGTATTCTATTTTGTCCTGGTGTAATGTACTTAAGCTCCTCATCGGAGTATTTGGTAATATAATGTGGTTCGGTACTACAATTATATTATTTAATTCATCCGTTTTCATTCGCCTGGTGGGTCCCAGTCGGGGGTCCACGGCACTGTAATATCCACCTAGTTTGGGGTGTTACAGAGTTGGTATCAGAGCGTGGTTTTGAATACTACCCTCCAAGTCATGTCTCATTTGAAATCATCGTCATCGGACTAGTATCATTGGACTTTCGCATCACGTGTGACCTGTGCAAATGCCGAGCCAATCAAACCAAGAACTGTAAGACTTCTAATGCCATGGTATAATTTCTGGCAATAATCATTCATTCATAATTCATCAGTTAACAATTCTCAATCATCATTGTCATTTTAACAAGGACGGTCAGGTTAACTCATTAATCACTCAATTCATTTCATTACTCGGTCATTGATCTGTAAGATCATATCATTAATCTTGTTAACTCGTTCAAGATAATCATTTCAATAATTTCATCAGATAATCATGTCACCTCAGTTAGTCATTCATGTAATCACTGTGTTAGAGCGTATGCTCATTTTCATCATCTCATGTCATAATCATAATGTGATATTCATGCGGGGAATATAATCATCATGTGACTTTCCTACTTCAGTATGGAGAGAGCAAGAAGAGGACGAGGAGGACGAGGCCGTAGTGCGGGCCGAATCCCGAGAGCTCGTGTGAATACACGTGCGAATGCGAGAAATAATGCTAATTCATCGAGCAGCGACGCTGCCACTCAATCACCTGGACGCGATCATTCACTATCGGGGAGTCGTACCCGGGACACAGCTCAGTCAGAAGGTGTTAGGGTTGACCCACTCGCTTTTATGTAGGGCATGATGGCCCAAATGACGCAGATGGCACAACTTATGGAGACGATGCACAACTCAGTCAATCAAAATCAACAGGCTCCTCCGCCGCCACCTCAGAGGCAAGAGAGGAATGTGAGCAGTATCATTGGCGACATTTCTCGCCAAAGGCCACCTACTTTTGAAGGCTCATCTGAGCCGGCGAATATTGTTCATTGGCTCGAACACTTCGAGAAGCTATTTGCGATGGTAGAGTGTCCCGAAGGACACAAAGTTTCAGTTGCGGCTTACTATCTGGGTAAGAGCGCTCATTGTTGGTGGTTGTCGTTGAAGCCCACCGAAGGATCATGTACTTGGGAGCAGTTCAAGACTCTCATGATGGAGAGGTATTATCCGGCCCCACTCAGAGAGGCCAAGCTGTCAGAATTTCTCACACCCGACCCCTCAGCAGACGAGGATGTTCTCGCCATTGCCGAGAAATTTCAGGAACTTCTCCCTTTCGCCTCATCCATCATTCATTCAGAGGCGGATAAAATCAAGTATTTCAGCAAGAGGCTGAAACCCCGTATGAGACTTCAGTTGCTTAATCATAATTGCACCACGTTGGCGAGAAAGCTCTCACTTATGAGCTTACTGCTAAGGAAATTGCTAAGCAGCAACCTTCGTCTGCTAGCAAGAAATCGAAGAATCGTAATCAGTCTGAAGGCAGTCAGACAACCTTCAAGAAACCTCGTGCGGGCTCTGCTTTTTCTGAGCGACCTCCTGTGACGTCTAAACCCACGGAATCTCAGTCTCGAGCAGCTAGTTCGGCCATCACCTGTTTTAACTGTGGGGATCTTGGTCATCTCAGTACCAAGTGTCTGAGACAGACTATCACGTGTCGTAATTGTGGGATTGCTGGGCATAAGGCCCGTTTTTTCCGTAGGGACTCCAAACCTACTCAGACATCATCTCAGGCCCCTAAGCAGTCAGCCGTTCAGAATCAGGCTACTCAATCAGCGTCGTTTAAAACGACAGGAGCGACTAAAGGTGGAGCCTATAGCCAGCAGACGGGAGCATCCGGTGCCGGGACTAGCAAGCCCCAGATTTATGAGATGAAGAAGACCGATGATCCAGAGGCCCGAATGATCTCAGGTACACTCGATATTCTATCTCAACCTGTGTGTACCCTTTTTGATACTGGTGCATCGCATTCATTCATTTCCGAGTCATGTTTGAGTAGACTACGTCTGGGTAGTGCTACTAGTTGTGAGCCTTATGTCATTGGCCTACCTAATGGTAGACGAATTATCGGTAATCGTGAGATTCAGAATTGTCCGATTCAGTTTCATGGTCGTGTATGGCCAGCGGACCTTATCGTAGTAGATTTGCCGAGGGACGACGTCATCTTGGGTATTGATTGGATGGATCGTCATGATGCCATCATTAGTGTCCGTAAGCGTATGATCACTATCATTTCAGACGATGGGGCTGAATGTGTGTTTCAGGGAGGTAATCCTACTGCCTGCAGTAAGGTCATTAATTTGATGAAAGCAGTGAGATTACTCAATCAGGGGTGTGTTGGTTATTGGTGCTATATGACCAAAACCGATAAATCATCAGTAATGTTGACGGACATTCCGGTAGTGAGGGAATATGCCGGTGTTTTTCCAGACGAGTTACCTGGTTTGCCTCCACAGAGGGATGTGGAATTCACGATTGAGTTGGAGCCTGGTACGTCCCCGATATCGAAGGCACCGTACCGAATGGCCCCGACCGAAATGCAGGAATTAAAGAACCAACTTGAGGAGTTGTTCGAGAAGGGTTATATTCGACCGAGTGCGTCCCCGTAGGGAGAAACAGTGTTATTTGTCAAGAAGAAGGATGGTTCTTTTCGCTTGTGTATTGATTATCGGGAGTTGAATAGGGTGACAATCAAGAATAAGTATCCCTTACCCCGTATTGATGATCTCTTAGATCAACTTCAGGGAGCTTCAGTATTTTCCAAGATCGACTTAAGATCTGGATATCACCAGTTGCGGATTCGAGAGTCGGATATCGCGAGGACGGCGTTTCGAACACGCTATGGTCATTATGAGTTTGTGGTTATGCCGTTTGGATTGACTAATGCACCTGCGGTATTCATGGAGTTAATGAATCGGGTTTTCATCGACTTTTTGGATCAGTTTGTTGTTGTCTTCATCGATGACATTTTGATTTATTCTCGTGACCGAGAGGAACACGAGTTTCACCTTCATCAAGTGCTCGATGTGTTGAGATGAGAACAACTTTATGGGAAGTTTTCCAAATGTGAGTTCTGGATGTCCAAAGTGACGTTTCTCGGACACGTAATTTCTTCAGACGGAGTTTATGTCGATCCTCAGAAGACGGAGGCTATTCGAGATTAGCTACCTCCGAAGAATGTTAAGGAAATCCGAAGTTTCCTCGGATTAGCGGGTTATTATCGGCGATTTGTGGAGGGATTTTCTAGAATCGCTCAACCCTTGACGAGCCTTTTACGGAAGGATAAGAAATACATGTGGTCCGACGCGTGTCAATGGAGTTTTGAGGAACTCAAGAGCCGGTTAATGTCAGCACCTGTACTTTCCTTGCTGCAAGGGACGGAAGGATTTGTGGTTTATAGTGATGCGTCCGGACAGGGTCTCGGATGTGTGCTCATGCAGAATGGAAAGGTTATTGCCTATGCTTCCCGGCAATTGAGACCTTACGAGGTTAATTATCCGACACACGACCTGGAGCTAGCAGCCGTGGTGTTCGCTTTGAAGATTTGGCGTCATTATCTTTATGGCGTTACCTGTCAGATATTCACCGATCATAAGAGTTTAAAGTATATATTTACTCAGAAGGAGTTAAATATGCGACAGAGACGGTGGTTGGAATTAATCAAAGATTATGATATCGAGATCCTTTACCACCCGGGCAAGGCGAACGTTGTCGCCGACGCCTTGAGTCGTAAGTCCGTTCAGGAGCAGATGCTTGCCCGTTTAACAGTTCAGAAGGAGCTTCAGCAGGAATTCCTTAGACCCAAGATCGAGGTTTGGCTTCAGCGAGTTCAGGGACAACTTTGTATGTTGGAGATCTCATCGTCACTTGAGGAGGCAATCAGAGAGAATCAGGGTTCGGACCCATCATTGTTACGCATCCGTGAGGATGTGGTTCAGGGGAAAGCCCCTGGATTCGTGGTCCACGAGGATGGACTTTTGAGATTTAAGAATCGGTTGTGCGTACCGTAGAATGACGAGTTGAAAAACTCGATTTTGAAAGAAGCTCATGCTACCCCTTATTCTGTTCATCCGGGGTCTAGCAAGATGTACAAGGACTTGAAACAAAATTACTGGTGGAGTAATATGAAACGAGAAGTCGCAGAATTTGTTTCGAGATGCTTAACCTGTCAACAAGTTAAGATTAAACATCAGCGACCGGCGGGTATGCTGAAACCTCTCCCTATTCCTGAATGGAAGTGGGAAGACATTTCTATGGATTTCGTCACGAGTTTGCCGACGAGTCATCGCGGCATGAATACTATCTGGGTAATTGTGGACCGCTTAACTAAATCAGCTCATTTTCTTGAGATTAAGGATACTTGGGGTCCCGAGAGACTTGCCCAGTTATTCATCAAAGAGATACTGAGACTGCACGGTACTCCTAAAAGTATTGTTTCCGATCGTGACGGACGGTTTGTGTCGCATTTTTGGAAATCAGTTCATCGTGCTATGGGAACTCAGCTTAATCTCAGTACCGCTTTTCATCCTCAGTCCGACGGACAATCAGAGAGAACCATTCAGACATTAGAGGACATGTTGAGGGCATGGGTCCTCGATTGGAAAGACGATTGGGAAGCCCAACTACCATTGATCGAATTCACGTATAATAATAATTGGCATGCTTCGATTAAGATGGCACCTTACGAGGCCTTGTACGGTCGTCGTTGTCGATCTCCTTTGTGTTGGGATGACCTATCAGAATCAATCGGCACCGAGCCCGATATGCTTATAGCCGCCCGTGAGAAGGTAGCTTTGATCAGGAGTCGTTTGTTGACCGCTCAGAGACGACAGAAATCATATGCAGATAACCGTCATCGACCATTAGAGTTTGAGGCAGGTGACCACGTGTTGGTCAATGTATCCCCGAGTCGTGGTATCTTCCGTTTTGGGAAAAGGGGTAAGTTGAGTCCGAGATTCATTGGACCGTTTGAGATTCTGGATCGAGTAGGCGAGTTAGCTTACCGATTGGCTTTACCTCCGGCGCTGAGCCGAATTCATAATGAGTTTCACGTTTCTCAGTTGCGGAATTATGTTGCCGACCCGAGTCACATACTTCAGTTCGACGAAATCGAGATCGTCGATGACCATTCATATGAGGAGCGCCCTATACGAGTTTTAGAGCGGCGAATCACACAGTTGAGGAATAAGACGATTCCTTTGGTTAAGATTCAGTGGTGTAGGCACGGAGTCGAAGAGGCTACTTGGGAAACCGAGGATAGTATACGGGGGAATTATCCCGAGTTGTTTGACCCTTAGTTTCGGGGACGAAACTCTTTTAAGGGGGGGTGTATGTAATACCCGGTTGTAATTCAGTAATTATCATTCAGTATTTATCATTCAGTAATTTCACTCGTTAATGATCATTTGTCACTCATATTCAATCATGGTATTCATCGTTCAGAGTAATTGTATCGTGTATCAATCGTCATTCATCACTAATCTAATTGGAATTCCGTGCCCTGTTTATCATCATTGTCATTTTCATTGTGGGCTGTGCGTGAGGAGTAGCGCACGCTACGTACTCTTTCTAGCGCGCGCTAATTGAGTACAGGTAGCGCACGCTACCTCTCAGCATTAGCGCACGCTAATGTTACCCTGGCTGCAGTCCAGAAGGTACTGGACTGCAGGTGAGTTATAAGTAGCGCACGCTACGAGTGGTAAGTAGCGCGCGCTAGTGGGTTGTAGTAGCGCACGCTAATATTTGGTGTAGCGCGCGCTAAGGACGGATCAGGTTGAGTCCAGTGGCTACTGGACTGCACTGGATTAATTCATAGCGCACGCTGTGAGTGATTTTTAGCGTACGCAAATGGTGTTGTAGCGCACGCTACTTGTTGGTTGTAGCGCACGCTACCGAGATCAGATCATAGGACAGAAGGTTCTGGACTTCAGTACTGGACAGCAGATATTTAGCTAGCGCACGCTAACAATTAGAGTTAACGCATGCTATTGGGATAGAATTAGCGCACGCTACCAGGTTGTAGCGTACGCTAACGGGTCAGCCAGAGTTCACTGGAATGTTCATACAACTCGTTAGCGCACGCTAAATAGCAGGTCATAGCGTGCGCTAATCTAGAGCAGTATAAATTGGACAGTTAGCCTGAGTTTCGTCATTTTCTCACTTCTCTTCGTTTTTGAGCGACGTCGGGCAATTTCGGGCGACTTGGAGTGTTCTCTTCGAGCTGCTATCATCTATCATCATCTTCAAGTCTTTGAGTTGGATTAATCATCATTTCATCATCTTCATCTCATCAAATCAAAGGTATTAATCTCTTGGATCTAGAATTTCGGATTTTTGGGTTTTCCTTCCGATTTCTTCGTGTAAGCTTGGATTATTATTGGAATATGTTAGATATGGATTATCGACCTTGGATAAATATATTCCTACGGATTTAATGGCTATTTTCGGAATTATTTCAAGAACCCTTGGGGTTGACTTCGGTTAATTTGGGGATTTTCCGATTGTTGTTGTTGTAAACTTGAATTGTGGATTCCTATTGAATTATTGATGTCATTGATATTGTTTTGCTGGTTTGAATCAATCATTTGAAGTTGGTTTCAATAAATTGGGTTTGGTTATAACCAACGGGAAGGATATTCTCAACGTATTCGTTAGAGTACATCTACGAGTTCGGATATTGTTGTATCGACGTTTGAGTTGGTTGTGATCGTATTTGATTCGTGTAATGATCGAATTATTGGTAAATTGTGTTATTCAAGGTTGTTCGAGCGACCGACATTTCATTTAGGACGTTGTTCGTGGACGGACATTCTTCATCGGTGTTGTGTAAGTTAACTCTTACTCGGTTAAAAGGATGTTCATTCCTTTTGTTGTTGATTATTCATAATCATAACTCATTCATCATGGTATTAATCACATTGAGACTTGTAATTGTCGAATAATCATTTCATTCACGAGGAACGACGGTTCCAAATCATTTCATTGGGTTATCAATCACGTCACTATTATTTTCATCTCGGTGAGTCATCTTGGCCTTGTCGAATTATTATTCATTGATTTTCATTGTGGTCATTCTCGTTCATATGACCTTCTGGGTTCATATTGCGTGGCCGGGTCTGGCTGTGTGGAATTTTTAGTCGGGCACACGATGGTCATGTATTGGGTTCACCGATATATTGGACCATGCACACGGTAAAGCTTAACTCCGTGAGACTAATTAGGTACAAGGACGGGTGTGTCCGGTCATTCGTCTTGTACACTTGCACAGAACATTATGGCCGTACTATGATACTCCTCTTCAGCGTAATTCATAACTAAGGATATTTCATAACTTCAGTTAAATCATGATTGTGTATTTTCAACCCTTGAGGATTGTTGTTCTGTATAACTGACCCCGTTGGGGGATTTTGCTTTCAGGTCACGGCAAGGCAAAGGCATGGGAAGAGCATGGTGATGGCGAGGAGTCCCAGTGATACTAGTAGGGGGCCCCAGTCATTCTGCTTAATTCAGTCATTTCAGTCATTTTTATTTCTCTTCATTTGTATTTCCGCTGCAAAATTCCGTTTGAGACGTTTATTTATTCAGGGTGGTGTATTTTATCTTTATATAAAATATACTAGTATTCTGTTTTGTCCTGGTGTAACGTACTTATGTTCCTCATCGGAGTAATTGGGAATATAATGTTGTTCGGTACTACAATTATATTATTTAATTCATCAGTTTTCATTCGCCTGGTGGGTTCCAGTAGGGGGTCCACGGCACTGTAATATCCGCCTAGTTTGGGGTGTTACACGTGCGCTAGGTAATCAATTATTGAGCTAGGCGGCTAGCACATGCACCAGCCGGGACATGGGTCCGGATAAGATTCCCGCGGACGAACCTGGACAGATTTGGAGTCAACGCTTATTAGCGTGCGCTAATAGTGTATGGTAGCGTGCGCTAATTAGCTAAAGTGCAGAAATGTTATAAATGGGACAACAACCCATTTTTGGTTTACATTTCATTCGTTATTTCTTCGTTCTTGAGAGACCAGAGAACAATATATCCTCCTTACACACTTAGAACACATCCACTTGATCATTGGAGATTGTATATCACTTGTGTTTAATCATTAGAGTGGAGAAACGTATTGAGTTGGCAAACAAGCACCTGGAGCCGGATTCTACTTGTTGTCTCGGTGTTTTTCTTCATCTTTAGTTATGTTACACTACTTTCAACCTTGAATTCGTGTTCTTAAGGATATGGGGATTATGCTATCAAGTTATGGAGTTTCATTGGTGATTTATCCAAACCACATCATGTTTAAAAGATTGAGATGATTATGTTTTAAGTACCTTGGTTAAGAACATCATAATTTGAATCTTGTTATGATGAACAACTAGAGGGAGCTTCTAAAATTGGTAATCCGAATCTAGAAGGTGTCTTCATAGTAATTACGGACTTGACTTTAACATCATTATTGTTAGACGAATCTAAGAAATTGATCATGGAAGGATTTATCTTGTAAAGATGGAGTGTTAATCAAACTACAAGAGGATAGTTTTGATTGATATAAAGGTATTTGATATCGACCGTTAGGCCTTTCGAATTCGCATGAAGAAGTGTAATCGAAATGGAATATGGTTTTATGATGATATACGTATTCTTGAATTTGAAGTTGTTGTTATCCGTAAGAACATTCATAAACCGTATGAGCATGATATGCATGGAGATGACATGTATTAACACTGAAGATTTCATGAATTTCATCACCGTTAGAACTAATCTGCTGCCCAACAGTGAACTGCCATGCACATTTAGCGTGCGCTAAGCTTTGTGAATTAACGTACGCTAACGGGCTTATTTAGCGTACGCTACGATTGAAACTTAGCGTGTGTTAAGTCATCAGGCGAGTCAGTCGACTGATCTGTGAGGTACTGACCGTACATGGTTAACGTATGCTAGTCTGTGTGTAATTGCGTGCGCTAACGAGTAGCCGTAACGTACGCTACACAGGATGCGTAGCGTGCGTTAAGCAATCCAGACAGTTTTCCTTTTTAGAACTTCCGACCGTATCTTGGATTGTTAGATGTTCGTTCGACGTGAGATGAATTCTATATTATTTATTTTGTTAAGGTTCGAGCTTTCTACGTGTTTGATCGAAGGGGCGACCTTCGAGTATTCCATTTTTCGTGGAAGTATTATTCTTGTCTTCGAATCGCGGCAAGTACTCTAATTATAAATGTTTATATTATGACAGTTATGTTGTGATTGTATTGTGTATATGTGTTGTGATTATATGTCCACCATGCGTTGATCCGACGGGAATCATCATGGGAATCTATAGCTGTGTGCGCTGGATCGTTGGACAGGTAGTCCCACCATGTGTTGGTCCGACGGGATCATCATGGGAATCTATAGCTGTGTGCGCTGGATCGTTGGAATGTCATCAGTATGTTGAGACTGTTATATGTATTGTTGTTATTTCTCGTTGGAGAAACTTGTTATGATATAATTGTTGATTATATCACTGTTGTATGATTATTGTACTTGTACTAGCATCGTTGTGCTAACCCCTTCGGGGGTGAACATTTGTTTATGTTCAGGATCCAGGAGAGCGGGGAAACAACCACTGGAGTTGCATGACGACGAGGGTGCAGAGTGATGTTCCGGCCGGGTTTAATTGTCTGTGTTTGGTTATTTTAATAAGTACTCGAGTACGTCGTCAGTTTATGATGTTTGGATTTTGGTGATGTATTAATAACTCTTCGTTTGGATATTTGTATTTTCGGTACTGAACCAGAACTGTTGTATTTTATTTCAGTAATTTCATAAGTTGGTATTTGTTATTGTCTTTTCATTTCTTCAGGCTTGTAAATTCTTATGTAAAGGATTTATGGCGCTGTAATATTCCTGAATATATCGGGGGTGTTACAGCCATAACCCAAACACATTTATAAAAATGCACCACAATTAACCATCGATCCACGCCTCTGTGGACCCCTACCGAGACCCCGTCGGATCTAACCCGTAGTGGTTAAAAGCCAAGCTCGTCGATCCACGCCTCTGTGGACCCCTACCGAGACCTAGTCGGATCTAACCCGTAGTGAGCATACACACACATTACTCATGCAATACTAAAATGCTAAGAGTGTAATACCCGAATTTTCAGTATAAATTTTTCGCGTTATTTTATCTGAAGTATATTGTATAGTTTGGTATCTATACAGTATGGATAAAATAAATTGAGGACCGAGACAGTTATACTTGTGTAATTGACGTATTTGATTGACAGTTATATTGAGGATATGTTGTATCAGATTGAAATGATTTGGATATCAGGTATATCGTATGAGAATATTTTTGGGTTGAGTATATGTGTATTCAGTATGTCATATGTTCGTATCCAGTATGTCGAGACGTCGGACAGGAACAATTGGATTTTGGCTAAGTATAGAGCCCTTAACGTACGCTATGTTTAAGGACTTACGTACGCTAAATTATACATTTTACGTACGTTAGGCGTAAGGTATTACGTACGTAACAAGAGGAATCGGACAGTTAGGCCCGGTGTCGTCAGCTTTCGGCGCAGATGTGGACAGGTGAGTCAACGGATGGAGTTACGTACGTTATACAGGGTGTATTACGTATGTAATACGAGTATAATACTATAGCAAGTCAACGTACGTATTACGTATGCAACGGAATAAGTGTGACGTACGTTACGGGGCGTCTGGTCGAGTCGTGGCCGAGAAGACCTGCAGTGGCCGAGCATGGTCGGAAGTGACTCGCAGGGGTGGCCGATCACGGTCGGCAGTGACTCGCTGGGGGCAAGGACTGGCCGATAATGTACGTAAGGCTGTGGCCGGTTACGGCCATAAGTGCCCGTTACGTACGTAAGCAGCTGCCGGTTACATACGTAAGGCTGTCGGCCAAACTGGGCAGTAGGGTAGGCCACGGCCGGTTACGTACGTAAGCCACGGCCGGTTACGGCCGTAACGTGCCGGCAGGTCTCGGCCTATATAAGGCCTGGACCGAGTCACCTTGAGCATTTTTCGTTTTTCTTCATTCCTTTCGCGATTTCTTCAGCAAAGACGATGGATTTGAGTAAGAGCAACTTAGAACAACATGTTTTGGAAGTTTGATTCATGGATTAACATCATCTTCCACCCAGATCGAAGGTAAGAACACCTAAACTATTGGTTTTTGGATATTCTTGAGGTTTCTTGGTATTTTGGCTGATTTGATTTGTTTTGATTCAGATTATTGATTAAACTTGATTGTATACTCGAAATCATTCATTATCCTTGAAGTTTTATGGAACAAATTCGAGTATTTCTTCGAATAAATGATTAAATTGGATTATGCCTTCAAAGTGTTCGATGAAATATTTCAACGAGTAGAACTTGGGAAATTCTACACGTTTTCATATGAATGGTGATGGAATTGATATTGTTGTGATGATTCTTGGTATTTACGGTAATTTTGTTAAGGGAAGATAATGAATTGATGATCAAATGCCCTGATTATGTCGTTATGATTATGGAATCGTAGTATTGTCGATGTTCTTGGTAGTTTGTTGCGATTCATGATGTTATGAGAAGTATATATGTTGAAGAACATGATTATATACACCTTGAATTGAATAAGGATTGTTTAGATGTTAGAAAACATCGTATTATGTCGTATTGGAGATTTTGAATGTGATGTCGGAATAAGTTGTGTTCTTAAGGAACTCTTGGATTATATGAATTGATGAATATGTTTAAGTGATGTTGGTGTTTTGGATATGAATATGGAATATTCATATCTAAAACTAAGTTATGTGTTTTGATACAATATTCGTATAGGAATACGAATATGATTCCGGATTTTATAAGGTTATGATTCACTTTTGAGTTTGAGAATTCATACGTATTGAACAAGTGTTCAATTCGAATAATGTAATTATTTGAAACCTTTGGAATATGGTTATCTATAATGTTGAATTAATCGGATCGTCCGGATTGGTGATGATAATCGGTAATTGGTTTATATTATGAATTTACAAGGAGAAAACTTGTATCCATATTTAAGATTGAATTTGGAATCGGTAATGTTAGACCCTTGTTGGTTTAAATTGATTATTGATATGATCTTTGGATTTTGGAATCGTATTGTGGTTTTGAGTTCGTGTTTGATTGGTTTGGGTTGTTTGGATTTGTGTTTAATCGGGATATTGTAGAACTGTTGTGTTTGTTGATCGGTTATTGATTTTTATTTGTGATTATCGAGTTGCGGCATTTATTGTGGATATGAGTTCGTATTTGTTGAGTTGGATTATTTGGTTTTATGTATATAATCGAGTTTTCGTTGAACCATTGAGTTTGTTGGTTGGGTATGCCAGTTATTGATTTTTTATCGAATGTGTGTTAATCGGTTATTGCAATAGGTTGATATGTTTGATCGTGGTTTATGACCGTTGTGTTGCGGTGAGAGTGAAGAGTTCGTAAATTGCTTTTAGTCGAGGCTGAGGAGCTCGTAGACGAAGGCAATGGATTTGATAACGGCTTCGTGGTATCGGTATTGAGGTAAGTTTGTACTTGTTCAGTTTATAATATTTGATGAATGGTTTCGCTTTCATTTAATTTATAATTCATATAGCATTGATATTATAGATGTAAATTGTCGGTATGATGATTTGTTTATCATGCTGTGGTTTGGGATAAATCATAATGTATATGGTTTAATTAAGTTTGATTGAGGACAGAGCTGTGAGTTATCTTTGATCTATGATATGGAATGTCGGATAATGAGGATAGTTATCGTGATGGCATGAGTATCGGGATAAAGGTTTATTGGTATTGAATGGACGGTACCTTTTTTGAGATTATTCGTATAACTGTGTATTCGTTCAGGGATGTTGTTCGTGGAAAGAATGTTGTCTTCGGCTTTGAGGTAATTTATATATTGTTCAGTTATGAGATAATTATTATGTTGAGTTTTTGTATATGTTGTACGTTGAGGCTTCGTATATTGAGATTCGTATTGGTTGTTCGTTGAGGGATGTTGATCCCAGGACTATTGTTGGTATTAATGGTTGTGTTGATCGTCTCATTCAGAGATGTTGATCCCAGAACTGTTGTCTGAGATTGTTGATCGTATGGATTATCCTTTGGGGTTAGTGGTCCCTGGATTGTTATTTTGAATATTGGTTGGTCGTGTCGACTTTTCTTTACCAGTTTGTCTTTGTTCACTTCAGTGAGTCTTTTGATCCTTATTTGATATGTGATTCTTTGAGTTTCGTTGTCATGTTGCATCGTGACATATCTGGAATTATATCTGCATTCTGATTGGTTATTGTGTAGGATTTTTAGCTTGGCACACTATGGTTATGTGTTGATATTTCCACATTGAACCGTGCACACGAGACGTAGTTCGTGAGGCTAATTAGGTACATTGTCCCACGTATATTCTGGATTCCGTATACGGGGTGGACATGTGCACTAACACATTTTCGGATCGGGCGTACTGTGATGTCCATCTTTGAGCCGTACAATTTTTGGTCGTTCATAGTCTATTTAATGTTTGGATGTGTTCGACGTTTTGTGATTAATCGTTCATATGCCTGAGGGGTATGTTCGACAGTCGAAGTTATTTCTTTGAGATCCATTATTGTTGATCATTTCGAGTTTACCTTGTTGATGGTATTCTCGGTTATTGTTGGTCCTTTGTTGATCATTTAGAGAGTTTACCTTGTTGATGGTATTCTCGGTTATTATTGATCTTTGTTGATCGTGTTTGGAGTTTACCACGTTGAGGGTATTCTCGGTTATTGTTGATCCTTTGTTGATCGTGTCGGAGTTATCCTGTTGATGGTATTCTCGGTTATCGTTGATTCTTTTATGGTCGTATTGGAGCTCATCATATCGACGATATTCTCGATTGAATTATTGGTTGATCATTGTTATTGATCGTATGAGCATTCAGACTGTACGTTGATGTTTTAGGATTTGTTATCATTATCATGTGGTAGTTCATCTACAGATATGTTGTGTATTATTGGTCTATCCAGGTTGGGATTTGATTGTGTAATCCGACGGACAGGAGTTGGCACAGATTGGATTATTTCCACACTTATGAGTTATGATGATGTTTTGAGGATTGTTGGTATTTTTGGAATACAGTACAGATAATTGTTGTTGAGTTCATTTCGTCATTTGAGAATGCGAAATATGGATTATGGTAAGGATTGATTTGTTATGAATTTCCATGGTTGGTAAGGTTATGGCGGTAAGATTTCTTTGGTAGTATTCTTACTATATTATTACATTGATATGTAATTATTTATGTTGATGTGATCGATATCATTATTGAGTATTGTGGCTGACCCCGCCGTGGGCTTTATTTTTAGGTACTCGGAGATCGAGCTAGTAGCGGTCGTGAAGGGATGAGCTTCCCGAGTGATACTGGTTGTGGCATGTTTTTGAGTATTGAGTATTTATTTCTGGTTGTTTTATTCCGCTGCAATTGTGTATTTTTGAACTGCATTTTACCAGCGTGTGTATTTTAAAATGGCTTTCCTGTATTTTTACTAGCATGTGTATCTTAAATGGCCTTTTGGCATTTTACGAACTTGGGTTATTTCGTCAAACCCTTTTTCCTAACTATTTTATCGGTACATTTAAGTGGTGGCTTAACGTACATTTTGAACTGTCGAGATTTGGCATTTCGCCTTGTATTTTCAAATGGTATTTTATGACGGTATTTGAGAACTATGTTTTTGAAGATATTTGAGTATTTAAAATATTACCATCATTGGCCTTTGGGTGTTTTTAAACGTTTTTGTGATGGTTTTTAGCCTGGTGGGTTCCGGTGCGGGACCCACGGCGCTCTAATATCCCGGATGGTTTTGGGGGTGTTACAGAAGATGGTATCAGAGCTTGGGTTTTGTGAACCCAGGCGTGTGTGCTATGTGGCTCTACCGGTACGGTAGCAGCGTGGTTTTTAAAATGATTTTTCTGACTTTTGAGTCAAATCGATTTTTGGAGTTTCCAAAATTTTTGAGATTCTTTTCAAATTGCTATTTGTGATATTGGTGTGTGTTGGTATCGTATTGAGACTTCGTATGGGAGTCGTGTGCTAGTATCACGGAAGATCATCAGCTTCACGCACCTGTAAGTATATCGTTTTGATTATTCGTTTGTGGCGACGATTGATTGTTTTCATGATGAGTTGGAAATTTTGGATTTATCTGTTGTTGGTGACAGGTCGCAAGTTTCGAGGACGAAACTTATTTTAAGGGGGGTAGTATGTAATACCCGAATTTTTAGTATAAATTTTTCGCGTTATTTTATCTGAAGTATATTTTATAGTTTGATATCTATACAGTATGGATAAAATAAATTGAGGACCGAGACAGTTATACTTGTGTAATTGACGTATTTGATTGATAGTTATATTGAGGACATGTTGTATCAGATTGAACTGATTTAGATATCAGGTATATCGTATGAGAATATTTTTGGGTTGAGTATATGTGTAATCAGTATGCCGTATGTTCGTATCCAGTATGTCGAGACGTCGGACAGGAACAGTTGGATTTGGGCTAAGTATAGAGCCCTTAACGTACGCTAAGTTTAAGGACTTACGTATGCTAAATTATACATTTTACGTACGTTAGGCGTAAGGTATTATTTACGTAACAAGAGGAATCAGACAGTTGGGCCCGGTGTCAGCATCTTTCGGCGCGGATGTGGACAGGTGAGTCAACGGATGGAGTTACGTATGTTATACAGGGTGTATTATGTACGTAATACGAGTATAATACTGTAGCAAGTCAACGTACGTATTACGTACGCAACAGAATAAGTGTTACGTACGTTACGGGGCGGCTGGTCGAGTCGTGGCCGAGAAGACCTGCAGTGGCTGAGCATGGTCGGTAGTGACTCGCAGGGGTGGCCGATCACGGTCTACAGTGACTCGCTCGGGGCAAGGACTGGCCGATAACGTATGTAAGGCTGTGGCCGGTTACGGCTGTAAGTGCCCGTTACGTACGTAAGCAGCTGCCGGTTACGTACGTAAGGCTGTTGGCCAAACTGGGCAGTAGGGTAGGCCACGGCCGGTTACGTACGTAAGCCACGGCCGGTTACGGCCGTAACGTGCCGGCAGGTCTCGGCCTATATAAGGCCTGGACCGAGTCACCTTGAGCATTTTTCATTTTTCTTCATTCCTTTCACGATTTCTTCAGCAAAGACGATGGATTTGAGTAAGAGCAACTTAGAACAACATGTTCTGGAAGTTTGATTCATGGATTAACATCATCTTCCACCCGGATCGAAGGTAAGAACACCTAAACTTTTGGTTTTTGGATATTCTTGAGGTTTCTTGGTATTTTGGACGATTTGATTCCTTTTGATTCAGATTATTGATTGAACTTGATTGTATACTCGAAATCATTCATTATCCTTGAAGTTTTGTGGAACAAATTCGAGTATTTCTTCGAATAAACGATTAAATTAGACTATCCCTTCAAAGTGTTCGATGAAATGTTTCAATGAGTAGAACTTGGGAAATTCTACACGTTTTCGTATGAATGGTGGTGAAATTGATATTGTTGTGATGATTCTTGGTATTTACGGGAATTTTGTTAAGGGAAGATAATGAATTGATGATTAAATGCCTTGATTATGTCGTTATGATTATGGAATCGTAGTATTCTCGATGTTCTTGGTAGTTTGTTGCGATTCATGATGTTATGAGAAGTATATATGTTGAAGAACATGATTATATACACCTTGAATTGTGAATAAGGATTGTTTAGATGTTAGAACACATCGTATTATGTCGTATTGGAGATTTTGAATGTGATGTCGGAATAAGTTGTGTTCTTAAGGAACTCTTGGAATATATAAATTGATGAATATGTTTAAGTGATGTTGGTGTTTTGGATATGAATATGGAATATTCATATCTAAAACTAAGTTATGTGTTTTGATACAATATTCGTATAGGAATACGAATATGATTCCGGATTTGATAAGGTTATGATTCATTTTTGAGTTTGAGAATTCATACGTATTGAACAAGTGTTTAATTCGGATAATGGAATTATTTGAAACCTTTGGAATATGGTTATCTATAATGTTGAATTAATCGGATCATCCGGATTGGTGATGATAATCGGTAATTGGTTTATATTATGAATTTAAAAGGAGGAAACTTGTATCCGTATTTAAGATTGAATTTGGAATCGGTAATGTTAGACCCTTGTTGGTTTAAATTGATTATTGATATGATCTTCGGATTGTGGAATCATATTGTGGTTTTGAGTTCGTGTTTGATTGGTTTGGGTTGTTTGGATTTGTGTTTAATCGAGATATTGTAGAACCGTTGTGTTTGTTGATCGGTTATTGATTATTATTTGTGATTATCGAGTTGCGGCATGTATTGTGGATATGAGTTCGTATTTGTTGAGTTGGATTATTTGGTTTTATGTATATGATCGAGGTTTCGTTGAACCATTGAGTTTGTTGGTTGGGTATGTCGGTTATTAATTTCTAATCGAATGTGTGTTAATCGGTTATTGCAATAGGTTGATATGTTTGATTGTAGTTTATGACCGTTGTGTTGCGGTTGAGAGTGAAGAGTTCGTAAATTGCTTTTAGTCGAGGCTGTGGGGCTCGTAGATGAAGGCAATGGATTTGATAACGACTTTGTGGTATCGATATCGAGGCAAGTTTATACTTGTTCAGTTTATAATATTTGATGAATGGTTTCAGTTTCATTTCATTTATAATTCATAAAGCATTGATATTATAGATGTAAACTGCCGGTATGATGATTTGTTTATCATGCTGTGGTTTGGGATAAATCATAATGTATATGGTTTAATTAAGTTTGATTGAGGACAGAGATGTGAGTTATCTTTGATCTCTGATATGGAATGTCGGATAACGAGGATAGTTATCGTGATGGCATGAGTATCGGGATAAAGGTTTATTGGTATTGAATGGACTGTACCTTATTTGAGATTATTCGTATAACTGTGTATTCGTTCAGGGATGTTGTTCGTGGAAAGAATGTTGTCTTCGGCTTTGAGGTAATTTATGTATTGTTCAGTTATGAGATAATTATTATGTTGAGTTGTTGTATATGTTGTACGTTGAGGCTTCGTATATTGAGATTTGTATTGGTTGTTCGTTGAGGGATATTGATTCCAGGACTATTGTTGGTATTAATGGTTGTGTTGATCATCTCATTGAGGGATGTTGATCCCAGAACTGTTGTCTGAGATTGTTGATCGTATGGATTATCCTTTGGGGTTTGTGATCCCAGAATTGTTGTTTTGAATATTGATTGGTCGTGTCGACTTTTCTTTGTCAGTTTGTCTTTGTTCACTTCAGTGAGTCTTCTGATCCTTATTGGATATGTGATTCTTTGAGTTTCATTGTCATGTTGCATCGTGACATATCTGGAATCATATCTGCATTCCGATTGGTTATTGTGTAGGATTTTTACCAGGGCACACTATGGTTATGTGTTGATATTTCCACATTGAACCGTGCACACGAGACGTAGTTCATGAGGCTAATTAGATACATTGTCCCACGTATATTCTGGAATTCGTATACGGGGTGGACATGTGCACTGACACATTTCCGGATCGGGCATACTGTGATGCCCATCTTTGAGCCGTACAATTTTTGGTCGTTCATAGTCCATTTAAATGTTTGGATGTGTTCGACGTTTTGTGATTAATCGTTCATATGCCTGAGGGGTATGTTCGACAGTCGAAGTTATTTCTTTGAGATCCATTATTGTTGATCATTTGGAGTTTACCTTGTTGATGGTATTCTCGGTTATTGTTAGTCCTTTGTTGATCATTTAGAGAGTTTACCTTGTTTATGGTAGTCTCGGTTATTATTGATCTTTATTGATCGTGTTTGGAGTTTACCACGTTGAGGGTATTCTCGGTTATTGTTGATCCTTTGTTGATCGTGTCAGAGTTATCCTGTTGATGGTATTCTCGGTTATCGTTGATCCTTTGTTGGTATTGGAGCTCATCATATGAACGATATTCCGGATTGAATTATTGGTTGATCATTGTTATTGATCGTATGAGCATTCGGACTGTACGTCGATGTTTCAGGATTTGTTATCATTATCATGTGGTAGTTGATCTACAAATATGTTGTGTATTATTGGTTTATCCAGGTTGAGATTTGATTGTGTAATCCGACGGACAGGAATTGGCACAGATTGGATTATTTCCACACTTATGAGTTATGATGATGTTTTAAGGATTGTTGGTATTTTTGGAATACAGTACAAATAATTGTTGTTGAGTTCATTTCGTCATTTGAGAATGCGAAATATGGATTATGGTAAGGATTGATTTGTTATGAATTGCCATGGTTGGTAAGGTTATGGCGGTAAGATTACTTTGGTAGTATTCTTACTATATTATTACATTGGTATGTAATTATTTATGTTGATGTGATCGATATCATTATTGAGTATTGTGGCTGACCCCGTCGTGGGCTTTATTTTTAGGTACTCGGAGATCGAGCTAGTAGCGGTCGTGAAGGGATGAGCTTCCCGAGTGATACTGGCTGTGGCATGTTTTTGAGTATTGAGTATTTATTTCTGGTTGTTTTATTCCGCTGCAATTGTGTATTTTTGAACTGCATTTTACCAGCGTGTGTATTTTAAAATGGTTTTCCGGTATTTTTACCAGCGTGTGTATCTTAAATGGCCTTTTGGCATTTTGCGAACTTGGGTTATTTCGTCAAACCCTTTTTCCTAACTATTTTATCGGTACGTTTAAGTGGTGGCTTAACGTATATTTTAAACTGTCGAGATTTGGCATTTCGCCTTGTATTTTCAAATGGTATTTTATGACGGTATTTGAGAACTATGTTTTTGAAGATATTTGAGTATTTAAAATATTACCGTCATTGGCCTTTGGGCGTTTTTAAACGTTTTTGAGATGGTTTTTAGCCTGGTGGGTTCCAGCGCGGGGCCCATGGCGCTCTAATATCCCGGATGGTTTTGGGGGTGTTACAAAGAGTGTAAGTTCATTAAGAATACTTGATAGAAATGACCACTACCCGACACAATTATCATACTCTTCACAATACCTCCATCAAGAACAATCAATCACAACACAACAACACAATTAACACGGAATACACGTTTCCACAACATTAAACAAGCAGGAATATCATTAAATCCCTCGACGTTCAAAATAAACAAATCATAATCAATTCACACAAATCATATTCACGAGGGTAAACCAACCATCATAAATCCAACATGTAGACTCTATTTGCAGGACACAAGTCGTATAAGAAAAATACTTGCCTCGAAACCACGATCGAAACGAGACGATGAATGGATGCGAACGAGCAACCACTGAACCTCCAATTCTGACGAGCAAAGCGATAGCCCCGAGACTACGAGAACAACATCACAACGAATTAACAATACTCCTCGAAACCCAACTCGAAATAACGACAAGGATCAAAGGGGTTTCTCAAGAGATTCGAAATCATGCTCCGGATGAAAATAAATCGACAAACGGGATTGTAATCCGTATATTACAATCCGTGTTTTGGATTAGAATTTCGAAAACAAGAAGAACCCCCAAAAATTCCCGAAATAGGGTTCTAGAATAATACCTCGGATTAATGACGAAGAACACAAATTGGTGTTGTTAATCTACACCAAGAACTCGAGGAAGATGATATCTCTAAGATTGAAGATATCCAAATCGCACAAAAAATCGCCCAAAAATCGCCCACAGAGAGAAGGAAGAAGGAAGGAGAGGAAATGAAATCCTCTCCAAATTCCACTGACAAAAAGGCCTGCTGGCTCGCGTGCCGCGACGCAGACTGAGTGTGCCGCGGCCCGCGGCTAAAATCCACGATCAGGCCTTCAGGCCGGGCTGTGGCACAGAACATAGTGTGCCGCGTGTAATACCCGAGATTTCTGATATGTATTTGGAACTTCTGATATTGTAATTGTTGCATTTTGATCTGAGTATTATTCTCCGTATTTCATAATCCGGTGTTGTTGAGCGCATGATTTCATGAATGTGATTTAAATTGTGATTCTGCGCATGTAGCGAACGCTATCGACTAAGTGTAGCGTACGCTAATTTGGATCCGTAGCGCACGCTGTGCATGAACCTTAGCGCACGCTATACGTAGTTAGCATGATTAAGACAGGGTGGTAGGTAAGATCGGCTGAGGATTTCAGTCGGATCATGTCGGGATGAACCTGGACGGCTTTCGGGAAAAGCCAAGTCAACGCGGTAGCGCACGCTAAGGATATGAGGATAGCGCACGCTAAACGCTGAGTACAGTGAAGTCAGTAAGTTTCGTATGGCCATTAGTGCACGCTATGGATAGGGACTAGCGCGCGCTAATAACCATTTCCTATATATAGGACAGCTTACTTTTTCATTATTCAGATATTTTCACTTCCCCAATCCGAATTTTTGAGCTTAGAGAATTACTTCCTCCCTCCTCAACCTCTCATATCATCCTCCTAGCACGAGTTTGAAGATTTTAGATCATTGGAGATTGGTGTTCAAGCCCTCGGTGTTGGATTTCTTCAAGTTCCTTCGTGTTCTTCGCTACATTGAGGTAGGTGATTCTTCACCAATATTAGTAGTATTCTGAAGGATGTTTTAATCATGATTTGGGATTATCTAGTTAGTTAAATTCGTAGTAGTCGAGCATCATGTGTTAGAAGGATATTTTCGATGTTTCGGGACTTATTCATCGTATAAACCATTAAACCTTTTAGTGCTTGAACTCCTAGTATATTCTGAAGCTTCAAACTGTTTGTGACCAGTATATGGAGATTATCAAAGTTCTTATGTCTTTACATAATGGAATCATACGTTTTGGGACATGAAATGGATTGAACTTAGGATATTTCCTTGAAAATCGAGATGAATTATGGTGTTGTGATGATGATAAATATCCTCGTATCTCGTAATCGTTTAATCCGTAAAGATCTTTCACCAACCGTATGAACATGATATGCACGGAGAGGACATGTATTAACACTGTAGATTTCGTGAGTTTCATCATCATTAGATCAAGTTTTCTGCCAGTAGTAAACTGCCATGCACGGTTAGCGCACGCTAACATATGTATATTAACGTGCGCTATCGGGAATGAGTTAACATACGCTACGTTTGGTACGTAACGTACGTTATGTTATCAGTCGAGTCAGTCGGCTGATAAGAGAGAACTGTCAGTACATGGCTAGCATACGCTAGACTTGGTCATTTGCGTACGTTAACAGGCAGACTTAGCGCACGTTACGTAGAGTACGTAGCGTACGCTAAGTAGTGCAGGCAGATTACATATTTAGAGCTTTTGGCCGTTGACCGAATTGATAGGCAGTGTATAACTTGAGATGAATTCTATACCATTTCTTTTGTTAAGGTTCGAGCTTGCTACGTTGATCGAAGGAGGCGGCCTTCGAGTGTGTTGAGATCATTGGAGTGTTTTAGTTCTTGCCATCTTCGAGGCAAGTATCGCAATTTGTTAATGTTCATATTTTGAGTATACATGTGGTTTATTCATGTTGTTGAACATGGGATTTATTTCGTTAAATTGTCATGATATTCGTTATTCAGTGTTTGTATGTTCATGTTGATGGACATAGCGATTTTGCATATATGTATGCATGAGTTGTGTTTGTGTATGTTGTACGATCTATGCTGAGGGTGCTGGATCGGATGTCCACCTCGTGTTGGTCCGACGGGATCATCTTGGGATCTAGGCTGAGGGCGCTGGATCATTGGACGGTTTTTTCCACCTCGTGTTGGTCCGATGGGATCATCTTGGGATCTATGCCGAGGGCGCTGGATCATTGGAATACCCATGCTGTGTTAATGGAATCTTGTGGATTCGCATTGTCGGATTCTGGTAGCAGAAGTCCGTGTGGTGTATCTTGTTATGTATTGTTGATGCATATTCGATTTGTTTAAATGATACTTGTACTAGCACCGTTTTGCTAACCCCTTCGGGGGTGGACATTTGTTTTGATGTTCAGGTAGCTGAGGAGCGGGGAAACAACCACAGTACCGATGTGACGACGAAGGGGTTCAGTGATGTTTGTTGTTTTGTGATTTGTCTTCTTGATTCACTTTCAGTACTCGAGTACGCGTGTCTTATTAATATCATTTCGATATGGTTGTATTAATTGACTCGTTGGATCAGTTGGAACCGGTTTTGTAATTTGAATTTTTGTGGTACTATTGGATTATATTCATATTTATTTTAATTAGCCTTGTAGATCCTTACTTAAAGGGTTTACGGCGCTGTAATTATTCCGAATATCTTAGGGTGTTACAGAATATGGTATCAGAGCTAATATTCATGGATATCTTGGCAGTCGGGTTTTAGTTGGGTCTGTTTACGTTATTTGATTTACGGGTCGTTCGTAACATCAGTGTTCAGCCAAAGTCGTCATGTGAACCGTGGTTGTAAGTCTCCTAAACTCTTATACTACCATTTTACTTAATTTCTGTTTTGTGAGTATTGTCGGGCTGTATTCTTGAAAATTTTGTCCTGGATATTGAGAAATTGTGTTTACAGTATGTTGAGAGGAGGACGTGGACGCGGACGCGGTCGTGGAGGCAGACATGGTACCATGAAACAGGAGGATTCCGCAACTACCCCAGAATTATCGGCTAGTCGAACCGATTCCCATTCTGGAGGGCAGCAGGGATCAGCAAACGACGACACGAATCCTAACATGCCGGGATTACTTCAGCAGGTGGTGGCATAGATAAACCAGTTCGCTCAAGTAGTTGACCGCATGCAAACGGCGATGGGACAGCAGCACCACGAGGATAACCGGGGAGACAGATGGCTTGCTGAGGTGGTCAAATTGCACCCGCCAAAATTTGATGGATCTGCTGAGGCACTTACTTGGGATCATTGGCTAAAGGAGTTAGAGAAGATATTCGTGGGTATTAACTGTCCCGAGGACCGGAAGGTTCCCATTGCCCAGTATTTTCTGACTGGGGAGGCTTTTGACTCGTGGGAAGCTATTCGACCCAAGAATCATAATGCGGATTGGACGGAATTCAAACTAATGATGGAAGCACAGTATTGTCCTCGTCCAGTTAGAGAGGCAAAAATCCGAGAGTTTTTCTCACCACAGAGTTCTGAAGCGACTGTGACAGACATAATCAAAACTTTTAATCATCAGCTGACTTGTGTACGACACTTGGTCAGAACGGAGGCAGAAAAGATTTTTCATTTCGATATGCGGATGAAGCCGGAGATTCAGCAGTACATGTCCGGATTCGAGTGTACTACGTTGCGTCAGTATCAAGACAAAGCGCTGGCCTACGACATGGAAGAGGCGGCGGTGGAGAAATCGATGGAGGCAAAGAAATAGAAAGTGACTGGCAGCTTCTCGGAAAACAAGAGTGGCGGGCCCCGTAAGGGCCAATCTTCCTTTTTCTCATCTCGGAAACCTCCACATCCTTCTAGAGGTGGAAAGAAGTTCCGGACAACATCAGTAGTTTCGGACGTATCAAAGAAGTGCTATAATTGTGGTCGAGCGGGGGATATTAGACGTGATTGCCCCGCATCTTCTGTGACTTGTTTCGATTGTGGGCAAGAAGGGCACCGTGCAGCTTTCTGTGGAGTGGCGACTAGATCGTTTGGTACTCGCACTCCGGCGACAGTACCGAAGGAAATAAGTGTGAACCAGATGCAACAGAGTGGGGTTCAACAGCAGAATGTTGGGAAGAGAGAGACATCCAGTGCTGGGTCCGTTCCTCCGCGCCTGTACGAGATGAGGAAATCTGACGATCAGAACACTGCCGTTGCATCAGGTACGATTCAGATCCTTTTGCAACCAGTTAGTGTCTTATTCGATTCCGGAGCTACACATTATTTCATATCATTGAACTGTGTTAATCGCTTGAAATCTCGTGTTTATTTGATTGTGAACCATATATTGTGGGTTTGCCGAGCGGAGAGAGAATTGTGGGAACCCTAGAAACTAGAGATTTTCCAGTGTCTATAGGAGGGAGAGATTGGCCATCGAATCTTATTGTAGTTTGACATTCATGGTGACGATTTAATTCTCGAATACGATTGGCTCAACCGTTATGGAGCTATTCTGAATTACCGAAAGAGAGTCATTTCTATCATTGCTGATGACAGATCTGAACACTTATTCAGAGGATGGAGACCGGGAAGCTCGGGAAAATTGATCAAAGCGATGAAAGCTGTGAAAGGATGTCATGGACTTTGGTGTTATGCCATGAAGAAAGAAGAATAAGTAGAACTCTCATCTATTCCAGTTGTGAATGAATCTTCAGATGTATTCCCTAATGAACTACCTGGGTTACCTCCGCAGAGAGAAGTGGAGTTCACTATCGAATTAGAGCCTGGAGCCGCTCCTATTTCCATAGCACCATACCGCATGGCGCCAACCGAGATGTATGAACTAAAGAAGCAACTGGAGGAATTATTACAGAAGGGTTATATTCAACCTAGCGTTTCTCCTTGGGGAGCGCCCGTTCTCTTTGTCCGGAAGAAAGACGGATCCCTCCGGTTATGTATTGATTACAGGGAGCTTAACAAAGTGACGATCAAGAACAAGTATCCTTTACCTCGGATCGATGACTTGTTTGATCAACTGCAAGGAGCAAGGGTATTCTCGAAGATTGACTTGCGATCAGGATATCATCAGTTGAGAATTAAGGAATTGGATATACCGAAATCTGCTTTCAGATCCCAGTACGGGCACTATGAATTCGTGGTGATGCCATTCGGACTTACCAATGCTTCTGCGGTATTTATGCAACTGATGAATCGGGTATTCTTAGAATACCTAGATAGGTTTGTGGTTGTTTTCATTGATGACATCTTTATCTATTCGAAAGACACAGAGGAGCATGTCGAGCATTTGTGTGTGGTTTTGAGCACCTTGAGGAAGGAACAGCTCTATGCGAAGCTTCTTAAATGTGAGTTCTGGCTTAGGGAAGTAATTTTCCTTGGGCATGTGATATCAGCTGACGGAGTTCAGGTGGACCCGAAGAAAGTCGAAGCAATCCTGGAATGGGAAGCTCCTAAAAACATGAAAGAAGTCCGAAGCTTCTTAGGACTTGCTGGATATTATCGCCGTTTTGTAGAGGGATTTTCCAAAATTGCTCGTCCACTCACTCAGCTGTTACAGAAAACTCAAAAGTTCACGTGGGATGAGAAATGCCAGGCTGGTTTTGATGAACTTAAGAAGAGACTGACGACAGCACCTATATTAGCATTACCAGATGGAACTGATGGATTCATGGTATACAGCGACGCTTCAAATCGAGTCCAGGATGTGTGTTGATGCAAAAGGATAAGGTGATTGCCTATGCCTCTCGGCAGTTGAAACCGTACGAAGTAAATTACCCGACTCATGATCTGGAGTTAGCAGATGTGGTCTTTGCCTTGAAAATTTGGCGACATTATTTATACGGTACTCATTGTCAGACCTTTACAGATCATAAAAGCCTCAAGTACATCTTCAGTCAGAAAGAATTAAACATGAGGCAGAGAAGGTGGCTGAAATTGATCAAGGATTACGACTTGGAAATTCTCTATCATCCGGGTAAAGCAAACGTAGTAGCCAATGCATTGAGACGTAAACCTGTTTCTCTTCGAGTGTTGGAAGAACTTACGTCCTAAACCAGAATTCAACGAGAACTGATCCGCGAAGGGATTGAAGTATGGTCACCAGGAATCCAAGGGCAACTATATGTGATGGAACTGACTTCGTCACTAGTCGAGGAAATAAAATCTAAGCAGTTGAACGATTCTCTGATCCTTCGGTTATGTGACGAAGTAAAGAAAGGAAAGGCCCCAGGATTCGTGATACAAGATGATGGAGTTCTGAGATTTCAGAGTCGACTTTGCGTTCCCGATGATGATGATTTGAGACGGACAATTCTGAAGGAAGCTCACAACGCGCCCTATTCTATCCACCCGGGCAGCAGTAAGATGTATAAGGATCTTAAACAAAACTTCTGGTGGGGAAATATGAAGAAGGATGTAGCAGAGTACGTTTCGAAGTGCTTGACTTGTCAGCAGGTTAAGATTGAACATCAGCGACCTACCGGAATGTTAAAGCCGCTTCCGATCCCTAAGTGGAAGTGGGAGGATATCTCGATGGATTTCATCACCAATATGCCAAGGACCAAGATGGGAATGAACATGATTTGGGTTATAATTGATCGAATAACCAAGTCGGCTCATTTCCTAGGGATTAAAGACACGTGGGGACCCGAGAAATTGGCACGAGTATTTGTTGCAGAGATGGTCAGATTGCACGGGACGCCGAAGACCATTATTTCAGATCGAGATGGTCGCTTCATGTCGCACTTCTGTAAGGCAGTTCACAGGGCTTTGGGGACCGAGCTAAACTTTAGCACGGCTTATCATCCCCAAACGGATGGTCAGTCCGAAAGGACTATTCAAACAGTAGAAGACATGCTTAGAGCTTGTGCTTTGGATTGGTCAACTGATTGGGAAGTTCACTTGCCATTGATCGAATTCACCTATAACAATAGTTGGCATGCTTCTATTAAGATGGTACCGTTTGAAGCTTTGTACGGCAGAAGATGCCGATCACCCTTGTGCTGGGATGATTCTTCGGACTTGATCGGGATGGAACCAGAATTGATAGTTTAAACTCAAGAGAAGATAGCTTTGATTCGGGAAAGACTGTTGACTGCCCAGAGTCGATAGAAATCTTATGCAGATGTGCGTCGTAGCCCTCTAGAGTTCGACAGTGGGGACCACGTACTACTGAAGGTGTCTCCTACACGAGGAATTTTCCATTTTGGGAGGAAAGGTAAGCTAAGTCCGAGATATATCGGACCATTTGAGATCCTCGAGAGAGTTGGGGATTTAGCATACAGGTTGGCCTTACCACCATCGCTGAGTCACGTTCACAATGTGTTTCACGTATCCTAATTGCAGAAGTATGTACCGGATCCCAGCCATATCATTGAGTTTGATAAGATCGAGTTAGCTAATGACGGCACCTTCGAAGAGAGACCAATCAAGATACTTGAGAGTCGGATCAAACAATTGAGGAATAAACCAATACCCTTGGTTAAAGTACAATGGTCACGGAACGGAGTTGAAGAGGCCACTTGGGAAACGGAGGACAGTATGAAGACTAGATATCCAGAGTTGTTTTCATCTTAAATTTCGGGACGAAACTTTTTTTATGGAGGAAGGATGTAATACCCGAGATTTCTGATATGTATTTGGAAATTGTGATATTGTAATTGTTGCATTTTGATCTGAGTATTATTCTCCGTATTTCATAATCCGGTGTTGTTGAGCGCATGATTTCATGAATGTGATTTAAATTGTGATTCTGCGCATGTAGTGCACGCTATCGACTAAGTGTAGCATACGCTAATTTGAATCCGTAGCGCACGCTGTGCATGAACCTTAGCGCACGCTATACGTAGTCAGCATGATTAAGACAGGGTGGTAGGTGAGATCGGCTGAGGATTTTGGTCGGATCATGTCGGGATGAACCTGGACGGCTTTCGGGAAAAGCCAAGTCAACGCGGTAGCGCACGCTAAGGATATGAGGATAGCGCACGCTAAACGCTGAGTACAGTGAAGTCAGTAAGTTTCGTATGGCCGTTAGCGCACGCTATGGATAGGGACTAGCGCGCGCTAATAACCATTTCCTATATATAGGACAACTTACTTTTTCATTATTCAGATATTTTCACTTCCCCAATCCGAATTTTTGAGCTTAGAGAATTACTTCCTCCCTCCTCAACCTCTCATATCATCCTCCTAGCACGAGTTTGAAGATTGTAGATCATTGGAGATTGGTGTTCAAGCCCTCGGTGCTGGATTTCTTCAAGTTTCTTCGTGTTCTTCGCTACTTTGAGGTAGGTGATTCTTCACCAATATTAGTAGTATTCTGAAGGATGTTTTAATCATGATTTGGGATTATCTAGTTAGTTAAATTCGTAGTATTCGAGCATCATGTGTTAGAAGGATATTTTCGATGTTTCGGGATTTATTCATCGTATAAACCATTAAACCTTTTAGTGCTTGAACTCCTAGTATATTCTGAAGCTTCAAACCGTTTGTGACCAGTATATGGAGATTATCAAAGTTCTTATGTCTTTACATAATGGAATCATACGTTTTGGGACATGAAATGGATTGAACTTAGGATATTTCCTTGAAAATCGAGATGAATTATGGTGTTGTGATGATGATAAATATCCTCGTATCTCGTCATCGTTTAATCCGTAAAGATCTTTCACCAACCGTATGAACATGATATGCACGGGGAGGACATGTATTAACTCTGTAGATTTCGTGAGTTTCATCATCATTAGATCAAGTTTTCTGCCAGTAGTAAACTGCCATGCACGGTTAGCGCACGCTAACATATGTATATTAACGTGCGCTATCGGGAATGAGTTAACGTACGCTACATTTGGTACGTAATGTATGTTATGTTATCAGTCGAGTCAGTCGACTGATCAGAGAGAACTGTCAGTACATGGCTAGCGTACGCTAGACTTGGTCATTTGCGTACGTTAACAGGCAGACTTAGCGCACGTTACGTAGAGTACGTAGCGTACGCTAAGTAGTGCAGTCAGATTACATATTTAGAGCTTTTCGCCGTTGACCATATTGATAGGCAGTGTACGACTTGAGATGAATTCTATACCATTTCTTTTGTTAAGGTTCGAGCTTGCTACGTTGATCGAAGGAGGCGGCCTTCGAGTGTGTTGAGATCATTGGAGTGTTTTCGTTCTTGCCATCTTCGAGGCAAGTATCGTAATTTGTTAATGTTCATATTTTGAGTATACATGTGGTTTATTCATGTTGTTGAACATGGGATTTATTTCGTTAAATTGTCATGATATTCGTTATTCAGTGTTTGTATGTTCATGTTGATGGACATAGCGATTTTGCATATATGTATGCATGAGTTGTGTTTGTGTATGTTGTACAATCTATGCTGAGGGCGTTGGATCGGATGTCCACCTCATGTTGGTCCGACGGGATCATCTTGGGATCTAGGCTGAGGGCGCTGGATCATTGGACGGGTTTTTCCACCTCGTGTTGGTCCGACGGGATCATCTTGGGATCTATGCTGAGGGCGCTGGATCATTGGAATACCCATGCTGTGTTAATGGAATCTTGAAGATTCGCATTGTCGGATTCTGGTAGCGAAAGTCCGTGTGGTGTATCTTGTTATGTATTATTGATGCATATTCGATTTGTTTAAATGATACTTGTACTAGCATCGTTTTGCTAACCCCTTCGGGGGTGGACATTTGTTTTGATGTTCAGGTAGTCGAGGAGCGGGGAAACAACCACATTACCGATGTGACGACGAAGGGGTTCAGTGATGTTTGTTGTTTTGTGATTTGTCTTCTTGATTCACTTTCAGTACTCGAGTACGCATGTCTTATTAATATCATTTCGATATGGTTGTATTAATTAACTCGTTGGATCAGTTGGAACCGGTTTTGTAATTTGAATTTCTGTGGTACTATTGGATTATATTCATATTTCTTTTAATTAGCCTTGTAGATCCTTACTTAAAGGGTTTACGGCGCTGTAATTATTCTGAATATCTCGGGGTGTTACACCGCGGCGCACGGTACAACCGCCCCCAACTCGAATCTTAGAAGGGGGTGTGCTGCGGCACACACTGTGTGTGCCAAAAAGTGTCGAAAAACAACCCACGAACATGATACACTAGAAATACATATAGTTCCGACCATTCAAAGGCCTGGATGAACGACCACGAATCCTCGTTTAGTGACTTCACGTCAAAACAGTCGGTCCTAACACGACGGTAACACCAAACGATCCGGAAAGAGAATAACCGTAATAGAACGCAAAACTTTGGAATATTACGGAATGACCCAACACGATACTCGATCGAAACACCAATAAAAGTTCATAACCTCCATAATAACATGAAATGGATTTGCGGAAACCCCAAAACGGCGGTTCCGAACAATGATTGCGAGAATTGAACCCAAAAGCGACATAAATGACATTAAATGCGGAATTGAGTAAAACAAGTCCGAAACAATCTCGAATGATAAAAATTGCAGAATTAATCATTCTCAGAATGACGAAACGGTCACAAGAGAGCCGTTAAAACGGACTCCTGCCAAAATTTTTTTTTACCGAAAATCGAAAATCGCGGATATTACATACTACCCTCCTTAAAAGAAGTTTCGTCCTAAAACTTAAAATAAGTACGAATGAGCAATATCCCACCGGGAAACATCTCAACGAGATACACAGGAACCGAAAAAAACTCACGCCCATCGGTGAAACGTTACAAGAAACGCATAGAAACATACGGCGTGAAATCACGCTCAACGACGACCATCACAATGTCACAAGCAGAGACACAATAAAACCAACCAATGCCAAGTATCCCCAAACAGATAGCACAATTAAGTCAAATATACAAACTATCACAAAACAATAGGTACCTATTGCAAGAAAACACGCATAGTCGAAAAATAGAAAATAAACACACAACGACCCGCGAGGGTAACCACAAAGAATTCCGACCACGCCGAAATTCTCGAAAACCACACTAGGCATCTCCGTGTTCTTTCGGAGCAGAGACCCAAACTCGATCCCCAAACCTTTCAGCTATCGTCTCGCAATGCACGGCTCGGTGTTCTAAATGACCGTAATTGAATCAGCTGACCAACGGTGAACGACAATTCTTCACAGTACGAGATCAGACAACAACAATCGGACAACCACGATTGAACAACACTGATCGAACAACAACTATCAAACAACAACGATCGAACAACAACGATCAAACAACAACGATCGGACACCAACGACCGAACAACAATAATCGAACAACAACGATCGAACAAAAATGATCGAACAATAATGATCGAACAACAATGATCGAGCAACAATGATCGAACAACAACGATCGAACAACGACTCCGAAGTTCACACTTCAACTTAAGATATTAAAAAAACTTGTAGAAACTAAAAGACATTAATTTCGAACAAGGTTCATAAGAATCGAACCGAACTCGAAAAAGTCACAATGATAAACAGATTGATCCGAAACAAGGTCACAACCCATTCGAACGATAAAAAACCGAGATACCGAACAAGCAGTTGAGTATGACGAATCTACGGCGTCGAGCGCCCAATGAGTATTTAGATTTGGGAGGTCGTCTACATGAATAATCCCTTAGACTCCTTATAACGTCTTAGACCGTTATCAGTGTTTGACCTTTGCTATTGCCACGACCTTTGGTTTGATAACCGTAGCCTTGGGCGTTTGTCGGACCATCACTATAACATTGGCCTTTGAGCTTTATCGCTCTCACGCTTGGTGACGTGATGCCTTATCTATTATCTGGGCTCGATATGTCCTTAGCTTGGGTCTATGCCCGGATCATATCATAATCGCGACTATACCCGAATTCTACGACCCAGTCACCTTAGGATCACTCCGTCCTTCGGCTTCAAGGGAATAGGATACGACGGTAGCTTTGCCTAGAATCACAGCCACGCTGCTCGATTCATGACTTAGACTAACCGCCCATCATGCAAATAAATAGAAAAAGGGACCCTAGAGGCACTCGTACGGACTCTAGCGGTGTCTCCCGCCCGAAGGTCGTAGCACTTAGCTCCGCACAGCACTTACTCCCGATTTCTATTGAATAACAATTACTGTCGTGATTAACAACAATTATGCATATTATAAGATATTAATATGATTATTTGATAGTAAATGGACTTGGATAAACTAGAGAAATTAGTTCAACTGGTTGATGATTAGATTATTATTGTGCGAGTCTTAATAAACTCATAAACTTGAATAGTTCGGTACGAAATATTTATACGTCCGAAAATTATGTAGTTTATTGTGAGAAGTCCATTATAATGTGGAGATTGAAGGTCAGAAGTTGCATGAAAGTTTTACCCTTCGGAAATTACAATTCTGCCCTTCCGTCTTTTAAGTACTATCATTATTATTTTTATTACAATTGTATGAATTTGGATAATTCGGTACGGATTGATTATACGTCCGAGAATTATGAACTTTATTTCGAAAAGTCCGTTATGATATGGGGATTGAAGGTCAGAAGTTGCATAAAAGTTTTACCTTTTGGAATTACAATTCTGCCCTTCCGTCTTTTAAGTACTGTCATTATTTTTACTAAAATATTATAAATTTGATTAAGTCGGAACAGTTTGATTGTACGTCCGAAAATTATGAACTTTATGGAGAAAAATCCGTTATAATATAAGGTTTTGAGATCAAAAGTTGCATGGAGGTTTTTCCTTCCATATATTACAATTCTGCCCTTTCAAAATTATAGTACTATTATTATTATTTTTATTTAATTTTGTCTTATAATTTTGATTAATTCGTTTGGATTCATTTAAACTCCGAAAATTATGAATCCAGTTGCGATTTGAACCTTATGACTTGTAATTTTAGAATACATTCGGTTTTAATATTTATTCTCTTAGAAATTATAGTTTCACCCCTTCATTTTGCCTTAATCGAGATTTTAGTATTCTTGCCATATATTTTTCGTTTCTTGTCGGATTGACCTTAAATTTTCGGGGTAACCTCTTTATATTATTATGAGTCCAGAGAGTTCAACTTTTCTGGAAATTTTGTTATGAAAATAGAAATTTTCTGTAAACTACAGTTTTGGCCCCGAATTCTTGAAATTTATATTTTTGCCCCGATTTTCTATTTTAATAAATTCCGATTTAGGTGAAATTTTATAGAGAACTTATTTTTGATATATTAAGACTTAATTTCAGGATATAAGGCTAGAATTATGGATTTTAGCAATTTTACCCAAAAATTCATCTTAATTAAATTGTTTTAGTTATCCTTCAAATTTAGGTTCGAATCATCAAATCTCCCTGTCACTAATTATCCTCTTACCATAGTCCAGTATATACTCATATATTTTTGGGATTTTAATCCCCAAAGGTCAGATTTTCCATATTCAACAAAAATTTCCACCAATGAATTAATTTGCACATATAATCAAAATATGACAAACTAAAATTCAACAATTAGAGAGATCATTACATGCATGGTAATGAATTTCATTTTAATCAAGTATAGATTAACTAAATTCATAATACTTGCATGCACAATATATATTTAACTTGTAATAATTTTGAATAAGAGAAAAGAAAGAAAACGATTTTACCCACCTCGATTTCTTGCCGGAAGTAAACGGTTCTAGGTCTTGGAAGTTGAAAGACAAATTCTCCCCTTCACCTATACTTGGTTCGGCCAAAAAATAATATACCAAGAATGTGTATTTTATGTTTGCATGATGAGATTTTAGTGAGTATATGAATATTTATAACTTACAAATTATAGAAGGAGATGTAGTGAGATGGATTACCTAGTTCACTTGAGTTTTTGATGTACTCTTCCTTCCTCCTTTCTCTCCAAATTTTCGGCCCTCCTCTCTTACTCTCCCTCTATATGCAGATTTTTATGTTGTGTAGTGTAAGAGTGGTGTATATTTTTAAGGGTTTAAAAAGGTGGTCAAGGTATGGGAAAAAAGAGCACAAGTCATAAGGTTATGTCTTGCATGAGGAGGACATGAAGACTCCAGATGTCCTCCCTCTCTCCACTTGGTCGCCCATTTTGTGTGTCTATTGTATATATATATATATATATATATATATATATATATATATATATATATGTAATATCCGGTATTTTTCTTTCCCTTGTATTTTCATTTTTGGTATATTTCTCGGTCATAGTGACCCTCGTGTATCTTTCAGTATGTCCTTCCTGTCGACTGTTGAACTATAATCTCGTTATTGTTAATTGTTCAACTTTCCTCATATGAATTCGACTTTGTTAGATCACCATTAATTTTTGGTAACTCCAAAAAAATTCTAAATCTTTGCAATATTATAGAGCATCGAGTTAGCTTTCCAATGGTTCAAACGGTGAGTCAATCGGAGTCCGGACGAGAGAGTTATGGTCGTTTCAGTTTTTGGCCGATCACTGCCGATCGAACTCGGCCGTGTCGTCCGACACGGCCCGTGCCGTACTCGTCCGGAAGGCCGAAAGTTTCGTCTTAGGACCCGACCATGTCGTCCCGACACGGCCGTGCATTTCGTCGAATCGCCGAAAGCTTCGTCTCGGACCGACCGTATCGTCCGACACGGCCCGTGCCGTACTCGTCGAATCGCCGAAGTTTCGTCTCGGGACCCGACCGTGTCGTCGACACGGCCCGTGCTGCACTCGTCCGAAATGCGGACCGATCGCCGACACGCCCGACCGTGTTCCAGGACACGGTCGAGTCATGCCGAGTCGCTGTCGGACGGGTCACTGTCGGAAGGCCCTCCGCGCCGCGACCGTGTCAAGCAGGACACGACCGTGCCGATCGTGCCGATCGTGTCGGCCAGCTGTGCAACACGACCGTGCCGATCGTGGACACGGTCGAGTCCCTGTCGGCCAGCTGTGCAACACGACCGTGCCGATCGTGGACACGGTCGAGTCCCTGTCGGCCAGCTGTGCAACACGACCGTGCCGATCGGCACGGGCCGTGTCCGGCAGGCAGTCAACCCCTATAAATTCATTTTTTAAGCATTTTAGCCCATTTCACCCCTTTTCTTCACCTTCAAACGAGAGAGTAAGCTTGAGGGAGGGTTTTTCCTTCACAAATCATTTGAGTGTTTGATTTTCTTCATCTCCTTTTGATCGTGAAGCCCGGACAATCAATCCAACGCGTGTTCTACGGATCTTAGTACTTGAATCTCCGAAGGTAACATCTCTAGAAACCTATTTTCGATTAATTTGGGGGTTTTGGGTTTTTCTTCCGATTAGTCCCGTTTTGTTGGTGGATTCTTGATGAATACGATTAATATTGTTAGTATCTTTAGTTTCCTACGGATTCATGGATATTTTGTGGATTTTTACGGAATCGAGAGGGTTTGGTTGTGGTCCGCCCTCGTTGTTATTTTTGGTATGAATATACATGAATCGTAGGCGGGTTTTCGGGTGTATTCCATTTCCGTAATCGTCTAGAGTTGGTTGTGATTGTGTTATTCGAATCGTTAGGTTCATTTCCTCCGGTTCCTTGCGGTCGTGTTCAACTCTTCCGTTCCATTCGTGTCATCGTCTAATTAATCGAGGCAAGTATCCTTATGAACTTACAATCTTGACATAGTAGTTTTGTATGAGAAATTGTGTGTGTGTGTATGCTCACTACGGGTTAGACTCGACGGGGTCTCGGTAGGGGTCCACGGAGGTGTGGATCGACGAGCTTTGCTTTTAACCACTACGGGTTAGATCCGACGGGGTCTCGGTAGGGGTCCACGGAGGTGTGGATCGACGGTTAATTGTGGTGAATTTTACAAATGTGATTTGATATTGGCATTTCCGGAAATGAGTGTTTTCGAACAGTTTTCTCTATGGCATGCATTACTATATGTGTAAGATGTAAGTTGTTCATCTGGTTACTTGTACTAGCGTAATTGCTAACCCCTCTGGGGACCCGTTTTGTGAATTTCAGGTCAGGTTCATCGAGACGAGCGGGCGCTGGACCAGTACACGGATGATGGCCGTGCGTGATGATTGTGCACGAGTGACGTTTTAGCGTCTTTTACCTTTTCATCTTATGTGGTTTTGAACTAATAGTTGTACTCGAGTACTTAAGGGGTTCTTGTTCGTTCGGATTGTATTGTTGCTTAGTATGTTGTGTTGGATGATGATGTTATATTGACCGGGTGAACCGGGTGGATTATTCTGTTTTGCGTCTTTATGACATGGTATTGTTCTGTCGTTTATGTGAGTCGATGAGTATGATGCTGTTCAGCCTGGTGGGTCCCATATAGGGATTCACGGCGCTGTAATATACCTCGAATATCTTGAGGGTGTTACAGAAAATGGTATCAGAGCAACTAGGTTTATGGATACCTAGGCTTGTCGGTTTATTGGGTCTTGTGGTGTTTTGTTTTGCACATCATCGTCACGCTGCCATGATTCCGGTACTACCAGTGTCCGTAAGTTTTCCTTCCTCTGTTCATTAATTCCTTGTATCGTACCCTTGATTCTCGACTTGTGATTGTTCTTTTATTGTACTGATCCTCGTATGGCTTTTGCTACTTATTTAACTCCAGTATGGATGCTGGAAGAGGTCGTGGTCGCGGTCGTGGTCGTGGACGCGGCCGGGGACGTGGGGCAGCCGGTGGGGCAGCCACGTCGCACTCTTCAGGAGCCGGCAGTACCGGCGACCGTCACAGTCATGCTTCTTCTCAGGAGCGCGCCGATCTTGGTATTGCGGCTGTTATGCAACAAATGGTGAACCAAATGGCGGCAATAGCTCAGGCGGTTCAGAACCCGGATCAGGCCCATGCTAATCGGGGCGGAGCGGATCGTTGGCTCCAAGATGTTATCAAGATGCATCCTCCTCAGTTCTCGGGAGCTTCAGACCCGATTGGCTGGGAAGGGTGGATCAAGGAGATATCTAAGGTCTTCGTTGCCACTAACTGTCCCGAGGACCGTAAAGTCCCTATTGCTCAATATTTTCTCCTTTGGGGCGCTACGGATCGGTGGGAGGCCGTTGGGCCCAAAGACCATCTTTGCTTCGTGGTGAGTTTCAAGAGTTGATGGAGGCGAATATTGCCGTGGCGATCGGACGTGCTCGGGTACATGCTTTTTATGATGCTCAACCACGGGATATCCCCGTAGCTCAAGCTATTGCTGATTTTAACAAGGAGTTGGGTTATGTGAAGACCCAAGTTGTCGAGGAGAGTGACAAAATTTTCCATTTCTCCAGACGGATGAAGCCGTCGATTCGGGACTATATGTCGGGGCTCGTATGCACTACATTGAAAGATTACCAGAGCAGGGCCCTTGCTTATGATATGTCTGTGACGGCGAGTGAGGCGGCCCGCGAGAGTAAGAAGCAGAAGTCCGCCGGGAATTTTTCGGGCCACAAGAGTGGGGGTCAGCAGAGATCCCAATCTGCTAACTTCCCCGCCGGTGGTGGTCCAGCTTGTTCCGCTGGGGGTCCTCGTGGAACTACCAGTGCTCCTTTTCGTGATGTGAAGTGTTTCAATTGTGGTCGTACAGGCCACATCAGTCGTACTTGTTTGAGTCCTCTGCTGACGTGTAATCAGTGTGGCCAGCCGGGCCACAAGACTGCTTTTTGTGCTGAGAGGGAGAAAATTCTTGGTGCCCGGGCTTCCATTCAAGTGCCTAGGGAACCAAGTGTGAATCAGGGATCGTTTGCTCCTCAATCCCCGCCGAGTGCTAGTTGGGGGAGAGGTCGGGGTCAGCCCTCTAAGGGGGGAGCTTCTAGTGTCGGCTCCGCCCATCCGCGGGTTTATGAGATGCGGAAGACCGATGACCCAGCGGCTACCGTGGCGACAGGTACCGTTTATATTCTTTCTCATCCTGTCAGTGTGCTTTTCGATTCCGGTGCTACGCATTCGTTCATATCTTTGGATTGTGTGCGTCGTTTGAGTCTCGACTGTTTGATGCCTTGTGAACCCTTCATCGTTAAGCTTCCTAGCGGTGATAGGATCGTTGGTGATCAGGAGGTTCGAGACTGTTCTGTACTTATTTGTGAGAGGACTTGGCCCTCTAATCTTATTGTTGTGAGTATCGAGGGTGAGGATTTGATTCTTGGGGATGATTGGCTCGAGCGGCATGGTGCGATCATGAACTACCGCACGAGAATCATCACTATGTTAGCCGAGGACGGCACCGAGCACTCTTTCGCGGGCGAAGAGGGGAAACAGTCGTTATTAACGCCTTGAAGGCGATGAGACTCCTGCGAAAGGGGTGTACTGGATATTGGTGCTACGCCTTGAAGGCGGAGGATGGTGGAGTCGAGATTTCGTCGATTCCAGTCGTTAATGAGTTTCCTGATGTATTTCCTGACGAGTTACCGGGATTGCCGCCGGATCGTGAGGTTGAGTTTGCTATAGAGTTAGAGCCAGGCACGGCTCCGATTTCGAAGGCGCCGTATCGCATGGCACCTTCAGAGATGGCGAGTTGAAGAAGCGATTGAGTGAGCTTCTTGAGTCGGGTATGTTCGACCGAGTGCCTCGCCTTGGGCGCACCGGTCTGTTTGTGCGGAAGAAGGATGGCTCACTACGTTTGTGTATCGACTATCGCGAACTAAACAAGGTGACCATCAAGAACAAGTATCCTTTGCCGAGAATTGATGACTTGTTCGATCGATTGCGGAGGCTGCGGTATTCTCGAAAATTGATTTGAGATCGGGGTACTATCGGCTCGGGTGAGGAGTCAGACGTGCCGAAAACGACTTTTCGGACGAGATACGGACATTATGAGTTTGTAGTTATGCCTTTCGGGTTAACTAATGCGCGGCCCTGTTCATGCGATTGATGAACAAAGTCTTTATCGAGTATTTGGATAAGTGTGTCGTCGTCTTCATTGACGATATTCTTATTTATTCGAGGAACGAGGAAGAGCATGCCCATCACTTGCGGATAGTGTTAGACATTTTGAGGGCCGAGCAACTCTATGCGAAGTTCTCGAAATGTGAGTTCTGGCTGAAGGAAGTGATGTTTTTGGGTCACGTGATTTCGGTAGGGGGTTCGTGTAGATCCGAGAAGATCGAGGCGGTATTGGATTGGGCACCGCCCAAACGTGAGAGAGCTCAGAAGTTTCTTGGGTTTGGTGGCTACTACCGTAGGTTCGTGAGGTTTCTCGGGCGGCTCGGCCACTTACGCGATTGCTCCGTAAATCAGAAGTTAAATGCGGAATGACGAGGCGATCGAGTTTTGAGGAAGCGAAGAAGCGTTTGACTTCAGCCTGGTTTTGGCGTTGCCATGTGGCAACGAGGTTTTGCGTTTATAGCGATGCTTGGTCGGGGTCTTGGGTGCGTATTAATGCGGCCACGGCAAGACCATTGCCTTTGCGTCGAGACAGTTGAGGCCGTATGAGCTTAACTACCCTACCCATGATTTGGAGTTAGCGGCAGTCGTTTTTGCGCTCAAAATTTGGCGTCACTATCTTTTCGGCTCTACATGTCAGATTTTTACCGATCATAAAAGTCTGAAATACATATTTACTCAGCGGGAGTTGAATATGAGACAGAGGAGGTGGTTAGAGCTGATTAAGGATTATGACCTCGAAATCCTTTATCATCCGGGCAAGGCGAACGTCGTGGCCGACGCCTTGAGTCGGAAACCGATTGCATTGCAATCGCTTGAGATCCTTACGTCTCAGTCCGAGATTCGGCGAGCTTTAATCGAGTTAGATGTCGAGGTTCTGTTGCCGGGAACTGTCGGACAATTTCGTGCTTTGGAAATTTCGTCATCTTTGATCGATGAGATTAAGCTGAAGCAGTCAGAGGATCCGATGATTACTCAAATCCGAGAGAATGTTCTTAAGGGAAAGTCTCCTGGGTTTGTGATTCACGAGGATGGTATTTTGAGATTTCAGAGTCGGCTTTGTGTGCCGAACGACTCAGAGTTGAGATAGGGTATTTTGCGTGAGGCCCATTCCACACCCTATTCCGTTCATCCTGGCTCGAGTAAGATGTACAAGGACCTGAGGAGGAATTTCTGGTGGAATGATATGAAGGATGAGGTCGCATAGTTTGTAGCGAGATGTTTGACTTGTCAGCAGGTCAAAATCGAGCATCGGCCATTTGAGTTATTCTGATCACTTCCCATTCCGGAATGGAAATGGGAAGATATATCGATGGATTTCATTACGAGTTTGCCGAGATCGAGATCAGGCATGAATATGGTTTGGATGATTGTTGATCGTCTGACCAAGTCGGCACATTTTCTGGGCATCAAGGACACTTGGGGCCCGGAGAAGTTGGCCCGTATATTTATCGCACAGATTGTGAAGCTTCACGGTACTCCGAAGTCTATCGTTTCGGATCGTGATGGCCATTTCGTATCGCACTTTTGGCAGGCGGTGCATAAGGCATTGGGTACCCGTTTGCATTTGAGTACCTCTTTCCATCCTCAGTCAAATGGACAGTCGGAACGCACTATCCAGACGTTCGAGGATATGTTGCGTGCGTGCGCTCTCGATTGGAGCAGTGACTGGGAGGAGCATTTGCCATTGATCGAATTCACGTACAACAATAGTTGGCACGCGTCGATTCAGATGGCACCGTATGAGGCACTTTATGGGCGGTGATGTCGGTCACCGATTTGTTGGAATGAGGCGTCCGATTTAGTCGGGACCGAGCCGGATGTCGTTTTTGAGACGAGGCGGAAGATAGAATTAATTCGAGAACGGATGTTAACGGCCCAGAGTCGACAGAAGTCATATGCCGATGTCCGTCGTAGACCTTTAGAATTTGAGGTGGGAGACCACGTTTTGCTGAAGGTGTCGTCAACGAGAGGAGTTTTCCGTTTCGGGAAGAAAGGGAAGTTGAGTCCGAGATTTATTGGACCCTTCGAGATTCTCGAGCGAGTCGGTGGGTTAGCATACCGTTTGGCGTTACCTCCGGCCTTGAGTCATGTTCATAGCGTTTTTCATGTTTCCCAGCTGAGGAAATATGTTCCGGATCCTAGTCACGTCATCGATTATGGCGAGATTGATATTGCTGAAGATATTACTTTCGAGGAGCGTCCTTTGAAGATTTTGGAGAATCGTGAGAAACGACTGAGACATAATACCATCCCTTTGGTCAAAGTGCAGTGGTCGAGATACGGTGTCGAGGAGGCAACTTGGGAAACCGAGGATAGCATGCGTGCTAGGTACCCTGAGTTGTTTGTTTCTTAAGTTTCGGGACGAAACTTGTTTTTAGAGGGGTAGAATGTAATATCCGGTATTTTTCTTTCCCTTGTATTTTCATTTTTGGTATATTTCTCGGTCATAGTGACCCTCGTGTATCTTTCAGTATGTCCTTCCTGTCGACTGTTGAACTATAATCTCGTTATTGTTTATTGTTCAACTTTCCTCATATGAATTCGACTTTGTTAGATCACCATTAATTTTTGGTAACTCCAAAAAAATTCTAAATCTTTGCAGTATTATAGAGCATCGAGTTAGCTTTCCAATGGTTCAAACGGTGAGTCAATCGGAGTCCGGACGAGAGAGTTATGGTCGTTTCAGTTTTTGGCCGATCATCGCGTCCGAACTCGGCCGTGTCGTCCGACACGGCCCGTGCGTACTCGTCCGGAATCGCCGAAAGTTTGTCTCGGGACCCGACCGTGTCGTCCGACACGGCCGTGCCGTACTCGTCCGGAGCGCCAAAAGTTTACGTCTCGGGACCCGACCGTGTCGTCAGACACGGCCGCGTGCCGTACTCGTCGGATCGCCGAAAGTTTCGTCTCGGGACCCGGCCGTGTCGTCCGACACGGCCGTGCCGTACTCGTCGAAATGCGAGAACCGTGCCGACACGCCCGACCGTGTTCGGGGACACGGTCGAGTCATCTTGGTCATTGTCGGACGGGTCATTGTCGGAAGGCCCTCGCGCGCGACCGTGTCAAGCGAGGACACGGCCGTGCGATCGTGCCGATCGTGTCGGCGGTATGCAACACGACCGTGCGATCGTGGACACGGTCGAGTCCACCGGCCAGATGTGCAACACGGCCCGTGCCGATCGTGGACACGGTCGAGTCCTGTCGGCCGGTATGCAACACGGCCGTGCCGATCGGCGCACGGGCGTTCCGGCGATCAACCCCTATAAATTCATTTTTTCAGCATTTTAGCCCATTTCACCCCTTTTCTTCACCTTCAACCGAGAGAGTAAGCTTGAGGGAGGGTTTTTCCTTCACAAATCATTTGAGTGTTTGATTTTCTTCATCTCCTTTTGATCGTGAAGCCCGGACAATCAATCCAACGCGTGTTCTACGGATCTTAGTACTTGAATCTCCGAAGGTAACATCTCTAGAAACCTATTTTCGATTAATTTGGGGGTTTTGGGTTTTTCTTCCGATTAGTCCCGTTTTGTTGGTGGATTCTTGATGAATACGATTAATATTGTTAGTATCTTTAGTTTCCTACGGATTCATAGATATTTTGTGTATTTTTACGGAATCGAGAGGGTTTGGTTGTGGTCCGCCCTCGTTGTTATTTTTGGTATGAATATACATGAATCGTAGGCGGGTTTTCGGGTGTATTCCATTTCCATAATCGTCTAGAGTTGGTTGTGATTGTGTTATTCGAATCGTTAGGTTCATTTCCGCCGGTTCCTTGCGGTCGTGTTCAACTCTTCCGTTCCGTTCGTGTCATCGTCTAATTAATCGAGGCAAGTATCCTTATGAACTTACAATCTTGACATAGTAGTTTTGTATGAGAAATTGTGTGTGTGTGTGTATGCTCACTACGGGTTAGACTCGACGGGGTCTCGGTAGGGGTCCATGGAGGTGTGGATTGACGAGCTTTGCTTTTAACCACTACGGGTTAGATCCGACGGGGTCTCGGTAGGGGTCCACGGAGGTGTGGATCGATGGTTAATTGTGGTGAATTTTACAAATGTGATTTGATATTGGCATTTCCGGAAATGAGTGTTTTCGAACAGTTTTCTCTATGGCATCCATTACTATATGTGTAAGATGTAAGTTGTTCATCTGGTTACTTGTACTAGCGTAATTGCTAACCCCTCTGGGGACCCGTTTTGGAGAAATTCGTTTTATGAATTTCAGGTCAGGTTCATTGAGACGAGCGGGCACTGGACCAGTACACGGATGATGGCCGTGCGTGATGATTGTGCACGAGTGACGTTTTAGCGTCTTTTACCTTTTCATCTTATGTGGTTTTGAACTAATAGTTGTACTCGAGTACTTAAGGGGTTCTTGTTCGTTCGGATTGTATTGTTGCTTAGTATGTTGTGTTGGATGATGATGTTATATTGACCGGTTGAACCGGGTGGATTATTCTGTTTTGCGTCTTTATGACATGGTATTGTTCTGTCGTTTATGTGAGTCGATGAGTATGATGCTGTTCAGCCTGGTGGGTCCCATATAGGGATTCACGGCGCTGTAATATACCTCGAATATCTTGAGGGTGTTACAATATATATATATATATATATATTGTATTTTAAGTGTGTAGAATGTTAATATAATTAGTTGGGTATTTGTTTAATTGTAAATGGATTAAGTAGTTGGGTTGAGCCTTCAACTATAAATTCAAGACTTTATAAATTTTATTAAGTTGGGTTTGAGTCCATTAGTGAGTTTACATTAGTGAATGTTGGTACACATAGCCCATTAGGTGAACCAATATTCTACTTTAACTTTCAATTAATTTATTATTTACGAAATAATTAAGTAAAATAAAATAAAACTAGATGTAGATTATATTATATCATAACAAATGTTATTAAAATACATCATGATATAATAAACCGTACATGTAGTGAGCTATCGAATTTTAGGGGGTTCTACATCCTCCCCTCCTTAGAAGAATTTGGTCCCCAAATTCCTTCTCGAACAACTCGGGATATGATTTCTTCATTTCTTCCTCAGCTTTCCATGTAGCGTCTTCCTCTCTATTATGATTTAGAAAGTATCAATGAACATGAGTGAGTCGATAGAATTAAAAAAGAGAAAATGCAGAAGTCAAAAATAATAAGGGTATTACATTCAACCTCTTTTAAAAGAAGTGTCGTCCCCGAGACTCACAACAACGAAAGCAATGTAACAACATAAAAAGCAACAGATAGAAACATCTTTCAAGGGCCTCTCAGAGCCGATCCTGATATCTGTGCTGAAGTCCGTTCCTCGGAAGGCTCGGTAACCAACTCGCAAAACTGGATTCTATGTCCCTCGAGTCCACATTTGTAACACATTAGTGGCGAGAAGGGCAATTTGTACGTACATACCACGGCACATTACAGATGAAGCACCTCAGCATACCGAATATACAACTGCTAGGTACAATGGAACATAACATCGCAAGACAACATACCGGAGATGCCAGTCCAGCACAACATATAAACGTAAGGCAACAAATAGTAACACGGCAAAATGTCCACTCCGGGTAATTGCACGAATGAAAAAACTACCACTGCAACAAACGGAACTTGCAGTTGTAAACGAATCACATACAACAATTACCATCCTAAGGCAACCCATATACACAAAGTCACAGCAACGACAGTATCCATTCGGTGATTTCAACGGCCCGAACGATAACCATCACACAATTACAAAACATCATGAAATAATCATATAAGTACACAACCATACGACCCAAACTCTAGCAGCTCGCACAGGTGCGATAACATGCAAATAACCACGAATCGACAAACATTTAATACCAACATCACACCTATCATAAAGGGCTAACACAACGTTTGTATGGCGAACGACTCAGCGCTTCCACCACCAATTCAATCACGATTCAGAGGACTAACACCCTAACGACAATGCTAACATCATGCACACACACTCTGACCACAAATAGGAAATGATAGGTTTTAAGACGAAAACCACCCTTTGCGAAAATTTGGAAACACCAGGTGAACTTAAGGATCACATTATGAAAAAGTAATACAAACACCATTATCGAGACTAAAAAAATGTTTTACGTTTGATAAAAATGAGGATTTCTTTCTTTTAGTTAAAAACTTTCAGAAATATTCGACCTTCGGGTCTAAGCAAATGCGTTTCTAATTTACTGGAAATATCTCAAAATATTTTTTTTAAACATGCCGTTGTACTAGTAGGCACCTTGAAAATACCGCGAGTAAATAATCCATTTTAAAAGTACTTCTCGAAATTTATTCTCCAAAATGCTCAATATTTTCAAAAATCCAATAGGCAGAATGCCGAAAACTCACACGTATCAACATTCACTTATACATCTCATAGTACATGCATCAAATCGTTCAAATTCAAAACAAGACATGTCTTTTCCCAGAAAACAAACAGTCAATTATCACGGTTGAAAACCGCCTAGGGTCGCGGCGAAACCACTGATCCCATCCAAGGCCTCTAAGGACCCTCCCGAAAAGGCTAGCGAACAAGCTCGTGAATCCGGAGTGAAGCCATGGATTCCCCTGAGGCCTCGTAGGACCCTCCCGGAGTGAGCAAAACACACGCATATACATTCCCATTCCATATTAAGCACAAAGGCTTCACAAGAATACTTGCAAAACGAGTAAATCATTTTGTAAGTCATTAGCAGCAGACAAAAACAACAGTCGAAAAGACATAATATCATGCCCCCACACCGGGGTTGGACGAGAACGCGACAATTAACGTAATAAATAACATTTGTGACTAAGAAATTTCAGTAAGCATACAAGTGCCACATCTCAGCCCGGTGAACTAAGTTTGGTTATTCGATAGAAGAAACATTCATGAGTACAACGAAATTATTACATCACGTGCAAAAGAGTACATCGGAAATCAAAGTACATTTTGACACAAGAAATAAAAGAAGCGTTAAAGTAGTATCCTAATTCCTATGTCTTGGCAATACTTTGAGGACGGTCTTCAGTGGTCATCAGCATCTGTATCTTCTTCCTCTTAGTTCTCTTCATCTAGTTGGGTTTTACAAAAACAATTCAAAATGGGGTGAGAATAATGGATTCTCAGTGAGTTGGGGTTTGATATTTAATGAGTTTATTATTTAATAAACATTATATTTCTCCCACTTTTGAAAAATAGTGTTGTTTAAAAATTGGTGCCAGTTTTTAAGAAGAATATTATGAATTATGACATGAATATACAGTGAATCTCCAACGGTATCTTCTTGTCTCTTAGTTCGCATACTTGTTGATCCACGATCCTAATCGGCTTCTCGATATAAGTTAAATCTTCTTTGAATGATGGTATGTCATGCATGGTGACATGTTCAGGATCTGGATGATATTTCTTCAATCTTGAGACATGAAATATGTTGTGCATTCTGGCAATATCGGTTGGTAGCTCGAGATGATATGCTAATTTTCCAATTCGTTCTAGGATTGTGAAAGGTCCGACATATCTAGGGCTAATCTTCCCTCCCTTCTTCAGGTTGATCAATCCCTTACGTGGTGATAAATGAAGTAATACTTTGTCTCCGGTGTCGAATTCCAAATCCTTCCTTCTACGATCTGCATAACTCTTCTGTTGGCTCTGAGCAGTGCGAATTCGATCCCGAATGATTCGAACCTTATCTATGGCATCTTCTACTAGATAAACTCTCGTTATCGGGTTTCGGTTCTGCTTACCCTTTGGTGTCCATCGCTCGTCAATCTCCCAATGTATTGATGATCGACACTTTCTTCCATATAATGCTTCATATGGAGTCATCCCGATAGTTGCCTGGTAGCAGTTGTTGTAAGCAAACTCAGCTAAGGATAGGTGGTGACTCCAACTCTTTTGAAAATCCAGTGCACATGCCTGTAATATATCCTCAAGGACTTGTATCGTTCGCTCGGATTGTCCGTCCATCTGAGGGTGTGTTGCAGTACTGAAACTTAATGCTGTCCCAAGTTCTTGATGAAGGCTCTTCCAGAATCTGGAGACAAATCTGGGGTCACGGTCTGACACAATGTCTACAGGTACTCCATGTAATCTAATGATTTCTCGGATATATATCCTTGCTAGATTCTGCAGACTATCATTATTTTTTACGGGTAGGAAGTGAGCTGACTTCGTAAGTCTATCCCGACTACCCAGATTGTGTTATATCCTCCACTGGTTGTTGGTAGATCCGTCACGAATTCCATCGTGATTAGTTCCCATTTCCATTCTGGAATCTGAAGCGGCTGTAGAAACCCTGATGGTCTTTGGTGTTCAGCCTTCACTCTTTGACAAGTTAAACACCTTGCTACGAATTTTGCTACCTGGTTCTTCATATTCACCCACCAGTAGTGTTTCTTTAGATCCTTATACATCTTATTACCACCTGGATGAATTATATACCGAGAGCAGTGAGCCTCTGCTAAAATTTTCTTCTTGAGTTCGTCATTATCGGGAACACATATACGGTGTTTGAATTTTAGTGTCCCATCATCCGACATGCTAAACTCAGATTTCTCGCCTTGTGTGACCCTTTCCTTAAGTTTACACAACTTCCTGTCTTGAGTCTGTGCTTCTTGGATTTCCTTAAGTAAATCCAGCTTCATTGACAAATTAGCACATAAAACGTGTGTCTTAGCATGCCTTGGTTCCATTGGACTATTTTTCTCAAGGCATTCCATCCTCTTATCGTGAGTCTAGCTACACTCGCTTTTCTAGTTAAGGCATCTGCTACGACATTGACCTTGCCCGGATGATGCTGAATGGTGAGGTTATAATCCTCAAGAAGTTCTATCCACCGTCTCTGTCTTAGATTCAACTCCTTCTGAGAGAACAAATATTTAAGACTCTTGTGGTCGGTAAAGATGGTGAATGTAGCTCCATACAGGTAGTGTCTCCATTTCTTCAAAGCAAACACTATTGCTGCTAGTTCAAGGTCATGGGTCGGATAATTGATCTCATGGATTTTCAGCTTTCGTGATGCATAAGCCACAACCTTGCCTTTTTGCATTAGCACAGCTTCTAATCCTTCATTTGATGCATCGCTGTAAACCACAAACCCTTCACTCCCTTCGGGAAGTGTTAGTACAGGTGTGGTAGTGAGTTTTCTCTTGAGTTCTTGGAAGCTCAACTCACATTAATCATTCCACTCAAATTTGACGTGCTTCTGCGTTAGTCTTGTGAGTGGTCCTGCGATTTTAGAAAAATCTTTAATGAATTTGTGGTAGTAACCCGCAAGTCCAAGAAACTCCGTATCTCCGTGACTGTTTCTGGCCTCTTCCAGTCCAGAATAGTCTTCACCTTTGATGGATCTACTGCGACTCCATCTCCAGATATTATGTGTCCTAAAAATGCTACCTCTATTAACCAAAATTCACACTTGCTGAATTTGGCGTACTATTATGCTTCCTTAGTGTCTCTAGTACCAATCTAAGGTGAGTTTTGTGATCTTGATCCGACTTGGAATAAACGACTATGTCGTCAATAAATATCACTACGAATTGATCTAGATACTGTTGGAATACACGTTGTATTAAATCTATAAATGCAGCCAGCGCATTGGTCAATCCAAAAGGCATTGCCACGAATTCATAATGACCATACCTAGTTTGAAAGGCAGTCTTTGGTATGTCATTCTCTTTGATCCTCAATTGGTAATATCTTTGTTGAAGATCAAACTTTGAGTAAACCGTTGCTCCTTGTAGCTGGTCGAATAGTTCGTCGATCCTAGGAAGTGGATACTTGTTCTTAATGGTAATGTTGTTAAGTTCTCGGTAATCGATGCACAATCTTAGTGTGCCATCTTTCTTCTTTACGAATAGCAGTGGTGCTCCCCAAGGAGATATACTCGGTTGGATAAATCCAACCTCTGGCAATTTATGCAACTGGACCTTCAGTTATTGCAGTTCCAGTGGGGCCATTCGATATGGCGTTCTAGCCACAGGTGCCTTTCCTGGCAAGATATCAATGTTAAATTCAACTTCCCTATCTGGAGGTAGGGAAGTAAGTACCGCGGGAAATACATCAGGGTATTCGGATACTACTGGTATAGCTTCAATCTCCATTTTGCTCTTCGGTTTTTTTATGACAAAAGCCAAATATCCCATTGCTCCCTTCGAGATGGCCCTTCTCGCCTTCGTGGCTGATATGATTGGGGCCAAGTTAATTCTAGCATTCCCATGTAGTTCAACTACTGGGTGGTCGGGTTTGCAGAATCGAACTATCTTAGAATGGCAGTCGAGTTTCGCATAGTTTTTAGATAGCCAATCCATCCCAAGTATGAGGTCATACTCAAGTATGGGAAGAAGAATTAGGTCGGCAGGAAAACAATGGCCCTCAACTATTACTTCATAATCCTTAAATACCGAATCTGTTTCTTGGCTCGTACCCATAGGTGTGGATACTTCTAAGCATACGGGTAGTGATTATTGAAGTGGGTGTTAATTAAGATGCTTGCATTTGGTTGTTGAGTATCAAGAAATGTTATCATTATTCAACATTATTATTACATTCGCAATGCTGTTTCATGAAAAAATACAGCATTGGATAAGGAAAAGTAGGTTTTCCTTACCAACTATCGATAGTAGGTAACATCTCAAAGAGACAGCTCATAGGACGAGAATACACAGATAATTATTAAGGAAATATGTCTTAATAATTAAAATCAAACTATAAGTTTGTGCAAGGTTTGGATTTCACCCCATTCGGATGGGTCGAATATTTTGAATAATCCCTTGCAATATTAGCGTTACGCCTTCCAAACGAATAACGTTTCTAAGTTGACTACGATGTACGTGGCAACACGGAACTTTAATAAGTTGTAATTAGCCATTACTATTCCAAACGAATAGTATAGCGACTCAATTGATTTTGATAATACTGATTGGTGACGCTCATTCTGGATGAATAGTGAATGGATTGAAATATATCCTAATGGACGACATGAATTTGACCTTAAGTTGGGTTCTAGAGATTCCTATTGGTAAGGTCTTGTTGTCCAATAATATTTATTTCATACTAGGTGGGGATTCTAACTAAGTCTGAAGAATCTTATCCTGGAAAATCTCGATATAAGTGTCCTTCTTACAAAGCGAGCTCCGATACCACTCCTGTCATGCCCCCACACCAGGGTTGGACGAGAACGCGGAAGTTAACGTAATAAATACCGTCTGTGATTAAGAAATTTCAATAAGCATACAAGTGCCAGATCTCAGTCCGGTGAACTAAGTCTGGTTATTTGATAGAAGAAACATTCATGTGTACAGCAAAATTATTACATCAAGTGCAAAAGGGTACATCGAAAATCAAAATACATTTTGACACAGGAAATAAAAGAAGCGTTAAAGCAGTATCCTAATTCCTATGTCTTGGCAATACTTTGAGGACGGTCTTCAGTGGTTGTCAGCATCTGTCTCTTCTTCCTCCTGGTTCTCTTTATCTAGTGGGTTTTAGAAAAACAATTCAAAATGGGGTGAGAATAATAGATTCTCAGTGAGTTGGGGTTTGATATTTAATGAATTTATTATTTAATAAATATTATGTTTCTCTCACTTTTGAAAAATAGTGTTGTTTAAAAATTGGTGCAAGTTTTTAAGAAGAATATTATGACTTATGACATGAATGTACAGTCAATCTCCGTGGATTGCTGTTGAGTATGACGAATGTGCGGCGTCGAGCGCCCAATGAGTATTTAGCTTTGGGAGGTCGTCTACATGACTAATCCCTTAGCCTCCTTATAACATCTTAGACCGTTATCAGTGTTTGACCTTTGACTATCGCCACGACCTTTGGTTTGATAACCGTAGCCTTGGGCGTTTGTTGGACCATCACTATAATATTGGCCTTTGAGCTTTATCGCTCTCACGCTTGGTGACGTGCTGCCTTATCTCTTATCTGGTCTCGATATGTCCTTAGCTTGGGTCTATGCCCGGATCATATCATAATCGCGACTATACCCGAATTCTACGACCCAATCACCTTAGGATCACTCCGTCCTTCGGTTTCAAGGGAATAGGATACCACGGTAGCTTTGCCTAGAATCGCAGCCACGCTGCTCGATTCATGACTTAGACTAACCGCCCCTCATGCATATAAATAGAAAAAGAGACTCTAGAGGTACTCGTACGGACTCTAGCGGTGGCTCCCGCCCGAAGGTCATAGCACTTAGCTCCGTACATCACTTACTCCCGATTTCTATTGAATAACAATTATTGTCGTGATTAACAACGATTATGCATATTATAAGATATCAAGATGATTATTTGATAGTAAATGGACTTGGATAAACTAGAGGAATTAGTTCAACCGGTTGATGATTAGATTGCTATTATGCGAGTCTTAATAAACTCATAAACTTGAATAGTTCGGTACGGAATATTTATACGTCCGAAAATTATGTACTTTATTGTGAGAAGTCCGTTATGATGTGAGGATTAAAGGTCAGAAATTGCATGAAAGTTTTACCCTTCAAAAATTACAATTCTGCCCTTCCGTCTTTTAAGTACTATCATTATTATTTTTACTATAATTGTATGAATTTGGATAATTCGGTACGGATTGATTATACGTCCGAAAATTACGAACTTTATTGCGAAAAGTCCGTTATGATATGGGGATTGAAGGTCAGAAGTTGCATGAAAGTTTTACCTTTTGAAATTACAATTCTGCCCTTCCGTCTTTTAAGTACTATCATTATTTTTACTAAAATATTATAAATTTGATTAAGTCGTAACGGTTTGATTGTACGTCCGAAATGATGAACTTTATGGCGAAAAGTCCGTTATAACATAAGGTTTTGAGATCATAAGTAGTATGGAGGTTTTTCCTTCCATAAATTACAATTATGCCCTTTCGAAATTATAGTACTATTATTATTATTTTTATTTAGTTTTGTCTTATAATTTTGATTAATTCGTTTGGATTCATGTAAACTCCGAAAATTATGAATCCATTTGAGATTTGAACCTTATGACTTGTACTTTTAGATTACATTCAGTTATAATTTTTATTCTCTTAAAAATTATAATTTCACCCCTTCATTTTGCCTTAATCGGAATTTTAGTATTCTTGCCATATCTTTTTCGTTTCTTGTCGGATTGACCTCAAATTTTCGGGGTAAGCTCTTTATGTTATTACAAGTTCATAGAGTTCAAATTTTCTGGAAATTTTGTTTTCGAAAGAGAAATTTTCTGTAAATTACAGTTTTGGCCCCGAATTCTTGAAATTTATATTTTCTGTAATTTAGCAATTTTACCCCAAAATTCATCTTAATTAAATTGTTTTAGTTATCCTTCGAATTTAGGTTCGAATTATCAAATCTTCCGGTGACTAATTATCCTCTTACCATAGTCCAGTATATACTCATATATTTTGGGGATTTTAATCCCCAAAGGTCAGATTTTTCATATTCAACAAAAATTTCCACCAATGAATTAATTTGCACATATAATCAAAATATGACAAACTAAAATTCAACAATTACAAAGATCATTACATGCATGGTAATGAATTTCATTTTAATAAAGTATAGCTAACTAAAGTCATAATACTTGCATGCACCATATATATTTAACTAGTAATATTTTTGAATAAGAGAAAAGAAAGAAAACAATTATACCCACCTCGATTTCTTACCGGAAGAAAACGGTTATAGGTCTTGAAAGTTGAAAGACAAATTCTCCCCTTCACCTATACTTGGTTCGGCCGAAACATCACATACCAAGGATGTGTATTTTATGTTTGCATGATGAGATTTTAGTGAGTATATGAATATTTATAACTTACAAATTATAGAAGGAGATGTAGTGAGATGGATTACCTAGTTCACTTGAGTTTTTGATGTACTCTTCCTTCCTCCTTTCTCTCCAATTTTTGGCCCTCCTCTCTCACTCTCCCTCTATATGCAGATTTTTATGTTGTGTAGTGTAAGAGTGGTGTATATTTTTAAGGGTTTAAAAAGATGGTCAAGGCATGGGAAAAGGGAGCACAAGTCACAAGGTTATGTCTTGCATGGGGAGGACATGAAGACTCTAGATGTCCCCCCTCTCTCTACTTGGCCGCCCATTTTGTGTGTGTGTGTGTGTGTGTGTGTGTTGTGTATATATTTTTTTTTGTATTTTAAGTGTGTAGAATGTTAATATAATTAGTTGGGTATTTGTTTAATTGTAAATGGATTAAGTAGTTGCATTGGGCCTTCAACTATAAATTCAAGACTTTAGGAATTTTATTAAGTTGGGTTTGAGTTCATTAGTGAGTTTACATTAGTGAATGTTGGTACACATAGCCCATTAGGTGAACCAATATTCTACTTTAACTTTCAATTAATTTATTATTTATGAAACAATTAAGTAAAATAAAATGAAACTAGATGTAGATTATATTATATCATACCAAATGTTATTAAAATATATTATGATATAATAAACCGTACACGTAGTGAGCTATCGAATTTTAGGGGATTCTACATCCTCCCTCCTTAGAAGAATTTGGTCCCCAAATTCCTTCTCGAACAACTCGGGATATGATTTATTCATTTCTTCCTCAGCTTCCCACGTAGCGTCTTCCTCTCTATTGTGATTTAGAAAGTATCAACGAACACGAGCGAGTAGATAGAATTAAAAAAGAGAAAATGCAGAGGTCAAAAATAATAAGGGTATTACATTCAACCTCTTTTAAAAGAAGTGTCGTCCCCGAGACTCACAACAACGAAAGCAAGGTAACAACATAACAAGCAATCGATAGAAAAATCTTTCAAGGGCCTCTCAGAGCCAATCCTGATATCTGTGCTGAAGTCCATGCCGCGGAAGGCTCGGTAACCAACTCGCAAAACTGGATTCAGTGTCCCTCGAGTCCACACTTGTAACACATTACTGGCGAGAAGGGCAATTTGTACGTACATGCCACGACACATTACAGATGAAGCACCTCAGCATACCGAATATACAACTGCTAGGTACAATTGAACATAACATCGCAAGACAACATACCGGAGATGCCAGTCCAGCACAACATATCAACGTAAGGCAACAAATAGTAACACGGCAAAATGTCCACTCCGGGTAATTGCAAAAATGAAAAAACTACCAATGCAACAAATGGAACTTGCAGTTGTAAACGAATCACATACAGCAATTACCATCCTAAGGCAACCCGTATACACAAAGTCACAGCAACGACGTCATCCATTCGGCGATTTCAACGGCGCGGACGATAACCAGCACACAATTACAAAACATCATGAAACAATCATATAAGTACACAACCATACGACCCAAACTCTAATAGCTCGCACAGGTGCGATAACACGCAAATCACCACGAATCGACAAACATTTAATACCAACATCACACCTATCATAGAGGGCTAACACAATGTTTGTATGGCGAACGACTCAGCGCTTCCACCACCAATTCAATCACGATTCAGAGGGCTAACACCCTAATGATAATGCTAACATCATACACACACACTCTGACCACGAACAGGAAATGATAGGTTTTAAGACGAAAACCACCCTTTGCGAATATTTGGAAACACCAGGTGAACTTAAGGATCACATTATGAAAAAGTAATATAAACATTGTTATCGTGACTAAAAAAATGTTTTGCGTTTGATAAAAATGAGGATTTCTTTCTTTTAGTTAAAAACTTTCAGAAATATTCGACCTTCGGGTATAAGCAAATGCGTTTCTAATTTACTGTAAATATCTCAAAATATATATTTTTTAAACATGCCGTTGTACTAGTAGGCACCTTGAAAATACCGCGAGGAAATAATCCATTTTAAAAGTACTTCTCGAAATTTATTATCCAAAATGCTCAAGATTTTCAAAAATCCAATAGGGCAGAATTCCGAAAACTCACACGTATCAACATTCACTTATACATCTCATAGTACACGCATCAAATCCTTCAAATTCAAAACAAGACATGTCTTTTCCCAGAAAACAAACAGCGAATTATCACGGTTGAAAACCGCCTAGGATCGGGGCGAAACCACTGATCCCATCCAAGGCCTCTAAGGACCCTCCCGAACTGGCTAGCGAACAAGCTCGTGAATCCGGAGTGAAGCCAAGGATTCCCCCGAGGCCTCGTCGGACCCTCCCGGAGTGAGCAAAACACACACATATACATTCCCATTCCATATTAACCACAAAGGCTTCACAAGAATACTTGCAAAACAAGTAAATCATTCTGTAAGTCATTAGTAGCGGACAAAAACAACAGTCGAAAAGACATAATGTCATGCCCCCACACCGGGGTTGGACGATAACGCGATAGTTAACGTAATAAATAACGTCTGTGATTAAGAAATTTCTATAAGCATACAAGTGCCACATCTCAGCCCGGTGAACTAAGTCTGGTTATTTGATAGAAAAAACATTCATGAGTATAGCAGAATTATTACATCAAGTGCAAAAGAGTACATCGGAAATCAAAATACATTTTGACACAAGAAATAAAAGAAGCGTTAAAGCAGTATCCTAATTCCTATGTCTTGGCAATACTTTGAGGACGGTCTTCAGGGGTCGTCCGCATTTGTATCTTCTTCCTCTTGGTTCTCTTCATCTAGTGGGGTTTTAGAAAAACAATTCAAAATGGGGTGAAAATAATGGATTCTCAGTGTACGGATCTAATTCTCATTTCACCTCCTTTCTCAGCAGCTTTGGCGATTTTGGGCGATTTCTTGGCGATTTCTTCCTCCAATCATCTCAACCATCATCTTCCTTGAGTTCTTGGTGTATAATAACAACATTAACACGAATCTTTCATCCTAATCCAAGGTAAATCTTCTTAGAACCCTACTTTTGAGTAAATTGGGGGTTTTCGGGTTTTTCTTCGATTCGTTCCATACGGTTGATCAATTCATGTTGAATATGATTAATCTTGCTAGTATTCTTGTTTTTCCTATGGATTCATGGTATATTTCGTGGTTGTTGTATATTCGAGAGGGTTTGGTTGTGGTCCACCCTCGTTGTTATTTTTATACGAATATACATGAATAGGCGAGTTTTCGGGTGTATTCCATTTCCGTATTCGTTTTGAGTTGGTTGTGATTATGTTCTTCGAATCGTTAGGTTTGGTTCCGTTGTTCCTAGTGTTCGTCGGTGATTTTCCTTTCCGTTCGTTGCGTCATCAATTATTCAAGGCAAGTATTTTTGGAAACCTTTATGCTTAACGTGAAATGGTTATGTATATTGTGTGTGATTTGCTCACCTCAAGAGGGTCCGACGGGATCACGGAGGGAGTCCAATGGTTTGTGCCCTAGATTCATGAGTTTGTTTAGCTAGCCAATTCGGGAGGGTCCTTAGAGGCCTCGAGTGGGATTTGTGGCTTCGTCCCGGTCCTAGGCGATGCATGTGCGTGATTTGTTTTATGATATGTCCAGCTCGGGGGGGTCCTTAGAGGCCTCGAGTGGGATTTGTGGCTTCATCCCGGTCCTATGCAAATGTGATTTGACTGTTTGTTTCCGGAAAAGACATGTCTGGTTTTGGTTTTTGAAATGATTTGGTGCATTGTACTATGAAACGTGTAAGCGAATGGTTTGCCTTGATTACTTGTACTAGCATAATTGCTAACCCCTTTGGGGACCCGTTTTGGGGAAATTCTTGTTATGGATTTCAGGTTATGTTCTGCCGGACGATCGGGCGCTGGGACAGTACGAGGATGTTGGCCAGGGTCGTTGACATGTGCATTCGAGTCTTCCTATTTCTCTTGTCTTTTTCGATATGGTTGTTTCTCACATTTATAAACTTATAGTTTGTACTCGCGAGTACTTAGCCTTTTCACTCCGAACTTCGTTTTGTATTAACTCAAACTGCTATATTGTCGGTTGATGTTTATTACGCCGGTTGCTTCGGGCGTATTTTTATATGTTGCATTATTTAAATGTGTGCCCTCGCTAACTGAGATGGTTAGTCGAGTGGTGTTTTTCTTGTTTTAGCCTGGTGGGTCTCATGTAGGGGTCCACGACGCTGTAATATATTTCGAATATCTCGGGGGTGTTATATATGCCTTATAGTTGCCTCATTAAGAACCTTATCACGAAAACCCTGTGGGACAAAGCCATGATAAGTGAAAAAGAGTACAGTAGCTCCCCTTCGAGTTAACAAGGGTGAGTATCTTCATAAATCTCGGAGATGTCGCATCCTAATATTGTGAACATGTTTTTTGAAAACTGAGGTTGGGAGCACCTTTGTAAATATATCTACAACATTGTCACATGACCGAACATACTGAACGACAATCTCCTTCTTCTCTTCACGTTCTTGAGTGTATGCGAAGAACTTCGAGGGAATGTGCTTGGTTCTGTCGTTCTTGATATATCCTCCCTTGGTCTGGGCAACACATGCAGCATTATCTTCAAATAATATTATTGGATCTTTATTAACTGGTAATCCACTGGCTTCCTTAATGTGTTGAGTGATAGATCTAAGCCATACACATTCTCTACTTGCTTCGTGAAGAGCAATAACTTCAGCATGGTTTGAAGATGTAACAACTAGTGTTTGCTTTTTCGAACGCCAGGATATTGCAGTACCACCGATCATGAAAATATAACCAGTTTGTGATTTGCCTTTATAGGGATCTGGTAAAATAACCTGCATCTACAAAATCGGTTATTTCATCTTTTGAATCTTTGGGATAAAATAATCCCAAATCAATTGTTCCTTGGAGATAGCGAAGTATGTGTTTAATCCCATTCCAATGTCTCTGTGTTGGACAGGAGCTATATCTTGCCAATAGATTCGTAGCAAATGCTATATCTGGTCGCGTATAATTTGCAAGATACATGAGAGCTCCAATTGCACTCAAATATGGTACTTCTTCGTTATCTTCGCAAGGACGAAATGGATCATTTTCAACATTAAGTGTCCTATTTATCATTGGGGTACTAAGTGTAACACCCCCAATCCGCTCAGGGATATTACACGCCGTAGAACCTTTCCTCAAGGATCTACCACGCTGGTAACAGCAAACGAACAACTCGACAATGCCTTTAAGGCTAAAAAGACTCAGTAGACCGATTTGGCCTTTCAATAAAAATATACAACTCGATTACAATACTTGCCCATGCAGGGGTCAAAATATAACAAACTCCCGTATAATGGGGAAAAATACTGCAGCGGAAAATAAAGTACAACTGAACCAATACATAACGTACGGTTCCACATGTGATTAGTACCGATCATCTTTCATCACCCTTCATGCCGACCCTGTGTTATGCTCCCCAAAACCTGAATGCAAAGACAGACATCCACCCCCCGAATACTCGGGGGTTAGCAAAACTCCACTGTTTTGCTAGTGCAAGTATAAAATACGAAGACAAGCCATACATATCATACTCCAAGGACTTAGAATTCATAAACATACTTCCCGAGGTAAATCACTTGATCAAACTGTTCAAAATGAGAAAGGTGGGAATAAACCCAATATACATCTTACAAAATATTTTACGATCTCGGGAGTTTGTAAAAACATTTGGGATTAAAGAATTCTCAAGTCTTTCGAAAACGCTTGGGGACACGGCGCAAAAATCATCTTTCCTAAAATACAATTCCGATAATAAAACATGGGTTCACAATCCAATTCACAAAACACGGGGTCCAAGACCCAAATCATGAAACATAGGGTCCACAACCCAAATCATAAATCACAGGGTCCATGACCCAAATCATAAACCACAGGGTCCACGACCCAAATCATTAAACACATATTCCTAAGGATTATTCGCGTCCCGTGCTAACAAGCCACGAACCTCAGATGCTCCCACAGAACATACCCGAGTGAATAACCCAATAGGAAGCTATACCAAATCACATGTCACCATAACAACAGTCACGTGACCACAAGCACAGATACATTCATAACCAAATCACAACCATAAGTTATCCTGGCATCGTGCTAATAAGCCACGAACCTCGGAGTCCCTGCAAGACATACCCGATGATAACCCCGCAAGTTATCTCGGCATCGGGCTAACAAGCCCGGAACCTCGGAATCCCCGCAAGACATACCCGGATTGGATAACCCCACGGTCACGCCCGACCCATACTAACAAATATGGATCCCAAAGATTCATCAATCCTACCCGGAGGCACATCACTTCCAACGATCACATAACAATGAGCAGAACATCAAGCCAAGCAACACTTAAACATCACAACCTCATTTCAAGGAGTAACAACTAATATCACACACATTACGTTCTTACCGAACAAGTACACAATAACAATATGTAATCCCCGACAAAGGATTACAGTCTATTAAACTCACTCGGAGTGATCATATTATCTTTCAACATAAAAAACCAACACACATATTCTGAGAACACATATTCACGAAGTATACGAATTATCGTCGAAAGACAACATTTATCGAGAACATACCGATCCCTTTTTACATTCATTAAACATTGGATTTCGCAAAAAATCATTTATCAATAATTATGCCAACGAAACATAAAACGTATGGGCAAGATATTTGCCTCGATACCACGAGCACGGAACCACGAACGAACACGGCTCAACCGGAAAGCTTCGAAACGCCTGATGCCATTGAAAAGGAAGGCGACGACGAATGGAAGGATTCAACACGGTTTCTTTGCAATAAACTCGACCCTAACATTATATAATCCATAAATCAACAATCATACGAGGAAGGATAATCGTAGAATGTCCGAAAAACTCTATGACATTCTACCGGACACCTTCAAGGCGTCGATCAAGAACTCGACCAAAATGATGAATCTATAGGATCCGACCAAGGAATAACAAGGGAAAAGATATAATACATCTAAATAATCATCAACCCATCACAATACTAAGTTAAATCAGATTAAACGGATGAAATCAACAAAATACCCAAATTCCCCAAAACTAGATTTCTAGAAAATCTGACCTGATTCGCTCGATCAAAGGATGTTATAGGGTGGATGATTGATGATATGAGCTCCAAGACTTCATGGATTGATTGTACAACAACATATCTCCATGATAAACACTCCTCCATCCGCGGAAGGGAAGAAAGCGAGTGAGGAAAATGATGAAAAATCCGTCTGCAGGGCTTTAAATAGGCTGCCTGCCGGCCGTCTTACATACGTAATCGGCCATGGCTTACGGTACGGCCGTAACCGGCCATGGCCGAGCCTACTGCCCAAAAATGCCGGCAGCATTACGCACGTAACCGGCCAAGGCTTATGCACGTAACCGTCCTTACGGCCGTAACTGCCGGGACCTTACGGCCGTAACTCGGCCAGGGGTGGCCTCGCCCCAACATGCCCGGCCATGACTCGGCCGGGGCCAACTCCAACGGCCCGAACGACCCCGAAACGCGAACCTGAATACGAATCGAAGATACGGTTACGAAGTACGCGAAAATAAGAATTCGAGCACTAAGAGAGCACACGATTACGACCACCCGAAGGCTCGAAATTCGACAACAGAAAGTAGTTACCCCAAACTTTGGGAAATTACGAAAATGTCCCAAAACGTCCGAAATACACGATACACGATCGAAACACCAAGCCAAAGCTCGCAACATGAATAATAACATTAAATGAACTTTCGAGAAACTCGAAACAACAGTTTCGGACGAGATTCACAAGAATCAAACTCAAGTGCGGAAAAACCGCTTAAGAACACGGAACTCAACAAAACGATACCGAAACGAACTTAGATGACAAAAAGAGCAGAATTAAATACTCTCGAAATGACGAAACGATCACAAGCGAGTCATCAAAATGGGCTCCCGCTGAAAAAAGAAAATCATCGAAATCCGAAATTGCGGGTATTACATTCTACCCCCCTTAAAAGAATTTTCGTCCCGAAACTTAAAACAAGTAGGGATCAAAAATATACCACCAGGAATATTTCAATGAGATACACAAGATTGCGTAACTAACGCCCAACGGCGAAACGTTACAAACAACGCAAAAGAATATACGGTGTGCACAAACCCTGATGGTCTTTGGTGTTCAGCCTTCACTCTTTGACAAGTTAAACACCTTGCTACGAATTTTGCTAACTGGTTCTTCATATTCACCCACCATTAGTGTTTCTTTAGATCCTTATACATCTTATTACCACCTGGATGAATTATATACCGAGAGCAGTGAGCCTCTGCTAAAATTTTCTTCTTGAGTTCGTCATTATCGGGAACACATATACGGTGTTTGAATTTTAGTGTCCCATCATCCGACATGCTAAACTCAGTTTCTATTGTGTGACCCTTTCCTTAAGTTTACACAACTTCCTGTCTTGAGTCTGTGCTTCTTGGATTTCCTTAAGTAAATCCAGCTTCATTGACAAATTAGCACATAAAACGTGTGTCTTAGCATGCCTTGGTTCCATTGGACTATTTTTCTCAAGGCATTCCATCCTCTTATCGTGAGTCTAGCTACACTTGCTTTTCTAGTTAAGGCATCTGCTACGACATTGACCTTGCCCGGATGATGCTGAATGGTGAGATTATAATCCTCAAGAAGTTCTATCCACCGTCTCTGTCTTAGATTCAACTCCTTCTGAGAGAACAAATATTTAAGACTCTTGTGGTCGGTAAAGATGGTGAATGTAGCTCCATACAGGTAGTGTCTCCATTTTTTCAAAGCAAACACTATTGCTGCTAGTTCAAGGTCATGGGTCGGATAATTGATCTCATGGATTTTCAGCTTTCGTGATGCATAAGCCACAACCTTGCCTTTTTGCATTAGCACAGCTTCTAATCCTTCATTTGATGCATCGCTGTAAACCACAAACCCTTCACTCCCTTCGGGAAGTGTTAGTACAGGTGTGGTAGTGAGTTTTCTCTTGAGTTCTTGGAAGCTCAACTCACATTAATCATTCCACTCAAATTTGACGTGCTTCTGCGTCAGTCTTGTGAGTGGTCCTGCGATTTTAGAAAAATCTTGAATGAATTTGTGGTAGTAACCCGCAAGTCCAAGAAACTCCGTATCTCCGTGACTGTTTCTGGCCTCTTCCAGTCCAGAATAGTCTTCACCTTTGATGGATCTACTGCGACTCCATCTCCAGATATTATGTGTCCTAAAAACGCTACCTCTCTTAACCAAAATTCACACTTGCTCAATTTGGCGTACTATTATGCTTCCTTAGTGTCTCTAGTACCAATCTAAGGTGAGTTTTGTGATCTTGATCCGACTTGGAATAAACGACTATGTCATCAATAAATATCACTACGAATTGATCTAGATACTGTTGGAATACACGTTGTATTAAATCTATAAATGCAGCCAGCGCATTGGTCAATCTAAAAGGCATTGCCACGAATTCATAATGACCATACCTAGTTTGAAAGGCAGTCTTTGGTATGTCATTCTCTTTGATCCTCAATTGGTAATATCTTTGTTGAAGATCAAACTTTGAGTAAACCGTTGCTCCTTGTAGCTGGTCGAATAGTTCGTCGATCCTAGGAAGTGGATACTTGTTCTTAATGGTAATGTTGTTAAGTTCTCGGTAATCGATGCACAATCTTAGTGTGCCATCTTTCTTCTTTACGAATAGCAGTGGTGCTCCCCAAGAAGATATACTCGGTTGGATAAATCCAACCTCTGGCAATTTCTGCAACTGGACCTTCAGTTATTGCAGTTCCAGTGGGGCCATTCGATATGGCGTTCTAGCCACAGGTGCCTTTCCTGGCAAGATATCAATGTTAAATTCAACTTCCCTATCTGGAGGTAGGGAAGTAAGTACCGCGGGAAATACATCAGGGTATTCGGATACTACTGGTATAGCTTCAATCTCCATTTTGCTCTTCGGTTTGTTTATGACAAAAGCCAAATATCCCATTTCTCCCTTCGAGATGGCCCTTCTCGCCTTCGTGGCTGATATGATTGGGGCCAAGTTAATTCTAGCATTCCCATGTAGTTCAACTACTAGGTGGTCGGGTTTGCAGAATCGAACTATCTTAGAATGGCAGTCGAGTTTCGCATAGTTTTTAGATAGCCAATCCATCCCAAGTATGAGGTCATACTCAAGTATGGGAAGAAGAATTAGGTCGGCAGGAAAACAGTGACCCTCAACTATTACTTCATAATCCTTGAATACCGAATCTGTTTCTTAGCTCGTACCCATAGGTGTGGATACTTCTAAGCATACGGGTAGTGATTATTGAAGTGGGTGTTAATTAAGATGCTTGCATTTGGTTGTTGAGTATCAAGAAATGTTATCATTATTCAACATTATTATTACATTCGCAATGCTGTTTCATGAAAAAATACAGCATTGGATAAGGAAAAGTAGGTTTTCCTTACCAACTATCGATAGTAGGTAACATCTCAAAGAGACATCTCATAGTACGGGAATACACAGATAATTATTGAGGAAATATGTCTTAATAATTAAAATCAAACTATAAGTTTGTGCAAGGTTTGGATTTCACCCCATTCGGATGGGTCGAATATTTTGAATAATCCCTTGCAATATTAGCGTTACGCCTTCCAAACGAATAACGTTTCTAAGTTGACTACGATGTACGTGGCAACACGGAACTTTAATAAGTTGTAATTAGCCATTACTATTCCAAACGAATAGTATAGCGACTCAATTGATTTTGATAATACTGATTGGTGACGCTCATTCTGGATGAATAGTGAATGGATTGAAATATATCCTAATGGACGACATGAATTTGACCTTAAGTTAGGTTCCAGAGATTCCTATTGGTAAGGTCTTGTTGTCCAATAATATTTATTTCATACTAGGTGGGGATTCTAACTATGTCTGAAGAATCTTATCCTGGAAAATCTCGATATAAGTGTCCTTCTTACAAAGCGAGCTCCGATACCACTCCTGTCACACCCCCACACCAGGGTTGGACGAGAACGCGGCAGTTAACGTAATAAATACCGTCTGTGATTAAGAAATTTCAATAAGCATACAAGCACTACCAATGTTTATACTTTAGCCGACAGCAAAAAGTCGTCGGCTAAAGTCTAAAGTCGTCGGCTAAAGTGGTCAGCTGTCGGCTAAAAGTCGGTCGGCCGAGGTCGGTCGGCTAAAGTTTAGACGACGGATAATAGGGAAGGTCGTCGGCTAAAATCGAACTTTAGCCGACGACCGTGTAAGCGTTGGCTAAAATAATACCCGTTTTAGCCGACGGATACATAGGCGTCGACTAAAATGTCGAGTTTTAGACGACGGTAAATGCTGTCGTCGGCTAAAACCTATACACTTTAGCCGACGGCAACGTTGCCGTCGGCTAAAACTCGACATTTTAGCCGACGACATAGTCGTCGGCTAAAGTTTTATTTTATTTTTCTAATTAAATACTTTAGCCGACGGTCTGTGTAAATGTCGTCGGCTAAAGTCCAGTGAAAAAAAAAATTTCAGATTTCAAAATCACCAAACCTGTTCAGATAACCTGTTATTCCAAATGTACAATACACCACCATACATCACAATCAACATAAATCAATTACGAAAGCATAATTTAAATACAAACCATATCAACATACATGTAGCAACATCAACAAAATAAATAAACAGCAACATTAACGAACACGAGTCTAAACAAAAAACATTTAGCAAAATAACTACTACAATGACAACTAAAATCCTCAAATATCCGTCAAATTCTTAAAGATAGAAGAAGGATTACTACCGTCTTGCATGTCGTCGTCCAGAAATTTTGTGAAGAAGAGGGGGGTGTTTGTGAATTGAAGAATTGAGGTGGTGGTGGTACCGAAATTCCCGATTGACACACGGTCTGACTCAATGACATCATATACTGCATCATGGCCTGCTGCTGAGCTAACATCTCTTGTTGAACCTTCCTTTGTTCCTCTTGGAATTTCTGGAACTGGTCTTGAGACTTCCTTTGCTCCTCAGCTCGGAGCTCCCTCTCGATCCTCAATTGCTCCTCCAAATAGGCCTTTTGAGTGTCGCCCCTTTGATTGCGCTGAAACCCTGTAGTATTCTTCAATAATCCGGTGCCTTCAGCTCCCATCATCGGCGTCCGGTGATAACTCCCTTTAGGAGGGTAAATGGTAGCCCACACCCTTGCCCTAATGTTGGGATCGGCCTGATCGATCTCTCGGCGTGCTAACTCGAGACCAGTCTCGTCCAAATCCGGATGCTCCTCCCTCGCCATCTCTATCAACATCCTCTCAGACTCCTCAGTCACTCTCTCCTAATTAAGTGGGAACAAAAAAAGTAACCGAATATTAATAAAGTTCAGAGGTAAAGACTGATAGCAGTATTAAAATGGTTAGGATATATTTACAACTTACAAGTCTATCCGGATAGTTAGGATATGCCTTCTGAGTCACGTAGACAAAGGCATTCGCCACATTTTCATCAGAAGTGGCCTCGTGCGAAACTCTCGCTAACGACCGCGAACCTAAACTGTGGTGCTCCGTCAAACCCTTACGGTTAACAGTGTTGGTTGAGCTTTCGCCTACACATAAAAACATGTTATTTTCATTTAACAAGGCGAAAAACTACCACAAGTAAGTTACATATATGTTACATATCTTTAAACAACAATAGCATTACGAAAATATTTAGAGCTCGATTACATACAATATAGTCCGGGTCGCTAAAATGTGCGCATAGCAATCTCCACTCGTACTCCGATACTTGAACTCCTCTGGAGTAGCCTCACGGGAATTACCCCAAGCTGACCAAAACATGTGTAGCTCATTTTTCCAAGATTTGTACCTATAACAAATATTTATAAATAATAATCAAACATTGTCAAAGAATTTCATGCGACATCTTGTAATCGAAAAAGAGTGTCTCATGCACCAGATCACCACTCTTGGTAATATAGACAAACAGACATCGACAATGTTTATCCCCAAGAATCATGACATGAAAAACAAAGACAAAGAGTAGATAGTCGCATTATTTTCAGTTTGGAAAAATAAAAATAAACTACATGAAGTACTTGGGTTTTTCTGTTTGATGGAATACAGGGTTCAATTGGATGCAAGAAACAATTGAAATTTGTTCTGAAAAATAATAAATAAACATAACAGAACCCATAATTGTGACCAAAGCAGTATTCTACCAGGCTTATCCAGTTTGTAGTAAAACTTACCAATCATAGTGAATACTCTCAAAATAATGAACTTCACCATTAAAAGCAAGTCAAAAAGGTTGAAGGAACAAACTCAATAAAAATTGGTCAACAGATTAGCATGTTTATGATGCAAGTAAAAACGAATTAGATCATTCCTTGTGTAACTACCACCAAATTAGACTTCAGAAATACTGAGGTGTCTCCAAATCAAGTATTTTTAACAATAACTAAAATGATGCAAAATTTACTCGAGTAATTACTCAACTACGTATTGTGAAAATTACTTACTTGGTTGTTTGCACCTCATCACACCAAGTATGTAGTAGGAAAAAAGGAATCTCAAACCAAACCTACAATTAGCATATAATATATATTACTAAATTTTTTTCGAATTTAAATACACAAAGTAGCTTTCGGAATTGAGAAAAACTTACCGACATAGCATTGTTCAATACATCCTTCACACTTTGTGGCACATCCTTCCACTCAACCCACAGTACCGGAATTCTATCGCGTATGACAAACCTAACATTACGGCAATATGCCGTACAAGAATCCGAAGCCAAAATGGGTCGTCGATACTTTTCATCTACTGCTATCTTGTGACGGCCATTTTTTGAAACATATGCGTCAAGTGCTAGACCCTTCGATGGGCCACGAGTCTTCTTCTTCTTTTTCGGTTCGTCTTGATCGACCCCCTCATTATCAAGCTCCATAGCGACGTGTACAACTTCGTCTTAGATATCCGACATGTTCGCCAAATCATTTTCTCGGGCCACGCACTGAACACATACGCCTCCGTCGGGTTAACCAAGCTATATGGCCGGCGGACTCCTTTCTCATCGACCCCTGGAATCGACGGTACCATAGAGGGCATAAATAGAGTCGACGGAGGACCGGAAGGCACCTCAGATTACGTGCTCGGTGTAGATCGGCCGCTCCCAGATGTATTAGGAGGAGAGGGAATGCGGTGTATAGGAGGCATACGAGGCTGAGTCGTCTCGACAGTAGTGGGAGTCGTCCGCGATGTCGGAGTCTGATACGATAAGCGCCTCGCAATAGTATGTGCGTCATCCGTCGGATACAAGTTCCCATCCTTAAACTTCAGTCCACTATTCTCTATTAGCACACGTATGCGACTGTTACTTTCATCCAAATATTTACCGACAGGATCAGCACGATTGGAAGCTGCGGAACTATCCCCCGAATCCGGAGTCTTCGATTTTTTCTTACCACATGCTAGTCTCTTAATTTTGTCCATTTAACCTCTACAAATTCAATCACATGTTAAACTTCTCGATCCCAATTTCATCCGATTGCAGCAAGGTGAAGGAAGGCAGTGTTATGTAAAGCGAGATACTCACTATGTTTACAAGATGTGGATATAGTTTTTTTTGTGGTGGTTAATTTTACTTTCACTCTTTGCCAATCAATCAAAACCTTGAACTTTTTAGCTGAAATCATTTGGAACTAGCGGTAGATACCAAAAGTATAAGCACAAGTTCAATAACATTAAAAAAATGAGGTTGTAAATGATAGACTTCCCGATCCTTATCAACCATTGACATAGGTCGAAAAAGGATGAAAGAGTATTATACCCGAAGCCTTTAACCGCAATATACTAACAATGTGTTAGCTGCCTCTCCAATTGCAATCTTTCATCACTTTTAAAGTCTTCCGTATAAAACTTCGCAACAAGTTCGCAAATATCCTTCGCATCAAAGGAACCAGATGCATTTTGATGATTAAGAGTTGCACTAAGAATGAGTAATTCCATTGGAAAAAATGGTTCCAAAAGTGAGTGCAACCAAGCACAATAAAACAAAAAAATAGTTGGCTGCCTTTGTTCACCAAGACCAAACCAAACTTAATAAGCTACACCCAAGCAAAAATAACAAGCAGTGCTGCAGTTGCAAATTGCAAGCATTTGATGAAAAAAATAATGTTAAATATCAAGACGCTAAGAATTTGAATATATTCAAAAATTGCGGATACATATCGCATAACATTAACTTCATCCCCAAGTATGAAGGTTCACATTTAACTTGCCACAAAAAAATTTTAACACCCAAAATGTAGTTGTAAATTATACCGTTCAATTATCCAGGTACATGCTTCTGGTTTTACCACACCCGTTCCCTAATTTTGGTATTTGTTCATTCGAGACCTTGCATACGCATCAAAGTATAGAACCTCCTAAAACTCAAACATCAAACTTGGCCGAGAGAACAACGAGAACAAAGAATTCAAAAGATCATCATCTTGTTTGCATTTATAAGCATTTAAAAATTGAATCTAACAAAAATTGCAATAGCTCATTACCCGAGTGCAAGGATTTTGGTAGTATTGTAGCTCTGGGAATCTTGAAACAATTTCTTCTTCCGCTTGACACCTACGGCAGATGGCACTGAAATCGGAACCCCGGTGGCGCTCCGCCAAAATTACGAGGGTTCAGTGAGCGGCTGAGATGTTGGAGCGGCGGGGCAGCAGGCGAAAGGGAAAAGACGAAGGAAAAGCGGTTCCGAGGCGGAGCGGATGTCGGAGCGGCGGGGCAGCGGGACGAAGGGAAAAAGACGATGGGAAAAGCGGTTCCAGCCGAGAAAAGGGAAAAGGAAAAGACGAAGGGGAAGGGAAAAGAGCACATTACGTTTTTTTTATGTATAGGGTATTTTGGCGGCGGCGGTGGATGTCGTCGGCTAAACTTGAACGCTTTAGCCGACGGTAACAGTCGGCTAAAATAAAAAAGCGAACCACCATGACACGGGCCGTGTCGAACGGCTCGAACGGGTTGCATGTCCAGACCATTTTTGGAAATATAGACCACTAGGACACGGGCCGTGTCACTTTAGCCGACAACAGCCGTCGGCTAAAACCTTATATAATTAAATTATATATATATATATATATTTACCTATAAATATATATAATAAAAATTAAAAATATCTACACTTTAGCCGACGGCTGTCGTCGGCTAAAGCCCAATTTATCATTTTTTATATATTTAAATTATATATATATATATATTTAACTATAAATATATATATATATATATTAAAAATTAAAAATATCTACACTTTAAATCCCAATTTATCATTTTTTTATATAATTAAATTATATATATATATATAACTATAAATATATATATAATAAAAATTAAAAATATCTCAACTTTAGCCGAATGTCATTAAGCTAAAGCTCACTTTATCATTTTTTATATATATAAATTATATATATATAATTAACTATAAATATATATATTAAAAATTAAAAATATCTACACATTAAAGCCCAATTTATCATTTTTTTATATAGTTAAATTATATATATATATATATATTTAACTATAAATATATATATATATATATATATAATAAAAATTAAAAATATCTCAACTTTAGCCGACGGCTGTCGTCGGCTAAAGCTCACTTTATCATTTTTTATATAATTAAATTATATATATATATAACTATAAATATATATTAAAAATTAAAAATATCTACACTTTAAAGCCCAATTTATCATTTTTTATATAATTAAATTATATTATATATATTTATTTATATTATTTGAAATTTATATAATTAAAATAAATTATATAAACTAAATTGTAATTTAAACTAAATTTTATATTAATTATATACTTTAGAAGACAGCTGTAGTCTGCTAAATTATTTATGTATTTATAGATTAAATTTTATATATATAAATTTGAATTTAATTATAAATAAATATATATATATATATATAACATCATTATATATATATATCTGTATATTAATTTATATAGTTTTTATATAATTATATTTTATATATATTTATATTTGTTTTTATATAATATTAATAGTTTATATATTTATACTTGTTTTATTATAAATAATTATATATAAAAAATAAAAAAATCAGTAATAATATCACATTTGCTACGTTCGAGCGGCAAACAACAATCAATATGTAAGGAACGTTTACAAATAATATGATATGTCCTTCTAAGATTCGTAGACAGAATCACCACTTGAATCTGTAACTGTTTCGTAGTTCATAACGCGGCATATGTCCGAACTCGTCCTCATCATCTTCATCAGTCGCACGTAATTCATTTGTACCTACATCTATGAACCCACGTTCTTCGCCATGTAGCCGAACAACTAGACCTTCTACAACATTTTTCACTAGTTTTGTGGAGGCTCGTGGAATAATAGTTGTATCTGGCTCTTGATATGCCTCGTTGTAATCCTTATCGACTGCTTGTCCAAGTGTAGCCGCACTATATATATTTCTCGTAGCCACATGATTTACGATCTTCCATGCTCCTTTTTTTACCAAGTCATCGAGGTAGTAAATTGGTTTAGCAGATGTTGCAAAAACAAAAGGATCACTTTCATACCAACTTGTAGAAGTATCAACAGATAATAGTCTATAATTATCCTCCCTTTCGATTTGAGGATTTGTATCAAACCACCTACACTTGAACAAGTAAACTGTCAAGCCTTCTCCATAAATTAGTTCCACTACTTCGAGAAGAACACCGTAATATCCACCGTCAATCATAACCCCAGAATTTTGACACCTCCGTCTTTGATCTCTGTCGATACATACAAATGTCACACCATTTACCTTCGCTATTGAATAAACTCTAGATGTAACAGGCTTCATCGAAAGAAGCATCAACTCACGTGACCACATCGGGTGGCCATCACTTTGTATGTGCGTCATCTGGATATTAATTAAGGTGAATGTCGTGATTAAGTAAATTATGTAAGAAAAATAAGTAAGATAATTAAACACTTACCCATTGTCCGAAATAATCAGCAAATGTTTCATTGTGGAATCTAATGTCTCCATTCACAGCATCACATGAAAGGTGAATGTCTTTCCAATATTGAACTTCTGGACAGTTAAGTAATATCCACCAATGTGCAATTCGTAGCTCGTAAGGTTGTAAATGACCTGTCGAGTAATCTTCCTTGAACTTGACTTAGTGATGATGGAGAGATTAAATTGCCTGGAATTATTGACATAGGCTCGGGTGTGGGATCCACCGCGCCTAAATAGAACTTGGTATATGTTACACACTCCCATGCAAGATATGCTTGACAATACATCCTTCCAGTGCGGACTTATTAGTCACGAGTCCTTGTACTCACCAAGTTGCCTTTCTATTGGAAACATCCACGTGTAGTGGACCGGGCTGTTAGTAAAAGTTGGCGAGGAAGATGGATCATGAGGTGAGGCATGAGATCAAAAAATTCGGTGGGAAGATCCTCTCAAATTTGCATAAGATATAAATGATCTCCTTTTGCATGAGCCGGAGATCTGACTTCCTTACTTCCCTAGTGCATAACTTTTGAAAGAACCTGGATAACGATACACAAGGCTCGACCACCTATTTGGACAAGTATGGTCGAATAAACACAGGAAACAAACGTTGTAAGAGGATATGACAATCATGGCTCTTCAGTCCAGTTAACTTGTTCTCCTTGAAGTTAACACACCTCCCTATATTTCCAGCATATCCTGTGGGATACCTTGCAGCCTTCATCCACGAAAAAATCTCAGCCTTTTGCTCAGGGGTGACGGTGTAAGCAGCTTTCGGCATTTTGTGTTTCCCCTTCCCTTCCTTCAACCACAAATGTTTTCTAATGTTCATTTCTTTTAAACCAAAGCGTGCCTTTGTAACACCCCCAATCCGCTCAGGGATATTACACGCCGTAGAACCTTTCCTCAAGGATCTACCAGGCTGGTAACGACATTTAACATCTCGACAATGCCTTCAAGGCTACAATGACTCAGTAGACCGATTTGGTCTTTCCAGAGATACATACAACTCGAATACAACTCATGCCCACGCAGGGGACAAAATACAACTACACCGCATAACGGAACAATACAGCAATGGAAAATAAAGTACAACTGAACCAACACACGATGTACGGTTCCTCATGTGATTAGTATCGATCATCTTTCATCATCCTTCGTGCCGACCCGGTGTTATGCTCCAAAACCCGAATGCAAAACAGACATCCACCCCGAATACTCGGGGTTAGCAAACTCCTTTGTTTTGCTAGTGCAAATACAAAGTGCAAATACGAGCCATACAATTCACATTCCACGAATAACAATAACCGAGGATCCTCAAGATCCAAACGAAGCGAAAAGTACTTCCCGAGGCAAGGGTTTGAGAAAACATTTCAAAAGCGAAATATCATAAATCAATGGAAGTAATTTATAAAAGCAGTTTAGAATGCCATCGAGAGTTTTAATAGAAAACAATTTAGGATTATCAAATCCTACTTTTCAAAAATCGAAAGACCAAGGGGTCGCCACCCCAAAAGTTTACTTTCGGAAAATGACATTAACCAAAAGCGTTGGGATTTTAGCCCCAAATCCGTAAAGCGACTTTTACAAAACCCTTGGGATTTTAGCCCCAAATCTCATCAACTCACAAGACACAAGAACGACCACGAGGTTCGTATCCCAACATCAAAATCCACAAATAAAGGATTTAAAACATAAACCACAAATTACTCTAGAGCCATCCTAGCCAAGTAGGCCAAACGAACAACTTACCTCTTACACACTTAGTCAATGCATGCACTCAGGAAGACCGTTCAAAAGCACTCATTTAGGAAATGCCAATATCGAATCACATTTGTAAAAATGCACCACAATTAACCGCGGACCCACGGCCGTGGATCCTGCCGAGACCCGTCGGATCTAACCCACAGTGGTTAAAAGCAAGCTCGCGGTCCACGGCCGTGGAGCCCTACCGAGACACCGTCGGATCTAACCCGTAGTGAGCATACACACACACACGTTACTCATGCAATACTAACATGCTAAGAATGTAAGTTCATTAAGAATACTCACTAGAGATGGCCATTAACTCGACACCATTACCAAACTCTTCAAAAATACAATAACAAGCTTAAATACGGAATACACGATTCCATAACTTTTAAACAAGAGAGTATCCTCATAAAATCCTTCAACGTTCAAGATAATCAAATCATAATCAATTCTCAAAACACCGTTCACAAAACACACGCGTTTTGAAAGAAAGCCTTTAACGAGGCCAAACCGAAATCCTTTTGAAACTTCATTTCAAATAACCAAACAAACACATCAAGACGACCACCGATCATCATATACATAAAACGAGAAAAGTATGGGCAAGGTACTTGCCTCGATACCACGAGCACGGAACCACGAACGGATACGGCTCAACCGGAAGCTTCGGGCGCCCGATGCTAACAAAAAGGGAGACGACAACGAGCGGAGCGGAAGAATCAAGCACGACCGCGAGGAACGAAGCGAAAATGAACCTAACGATTCGAATAGCACAATCACAACCACTTCTAAACGATTATGGAAATGGAATACACCCGGAAACCCGCCTACGATTCATGTATATTCGTACCAAAATAACAACGAGGGCGGACCGCAACCAAACCCTCTCGATTCCGTAAAAATCCACAAAATATCCATGAATCCGTAGGAAAACTAAAGATACTAACAATATCAATCGTATACATCATGAATCCACCAACGAAACGGAACGAATCGGAAGAAAAACCCAAAACCCCCAAATTAATCGAAATAGGGTTTTAGAGCATTACCTTGGAAGATTCGAGTACTAAGATCCGTAGAACGCGCGTTAGATTGATTATCCGAGCCTCACAACCGAAAAGAAATGATGAAAATCGACCCCCGGATGAAGAACTCTCTCCCTCTCTAACTCTCTCTCTCGCGACTCGGTGGAAAAATGGGAAAGAATGAGTTGTTCACGCTCAAAACCACATTTATAGTGCAACACAGCAGAACCTATCGGCCGGCCTATCGGCCGATAGGCCCAACCGATACCCATACGGGATGCCGGCAGTAGAGTCTATCGGCCCCCCCTATCGGCCGAAAGGCTCCTGGAAGTGCTCGGCCAAAAACTGAAACGACCATAACTCTCTCGTCCGGACTCCGATTGACTCACCGTTTGAACCATTGGAAAGTTAACTCGATGTTCTATAATATTGCAAAGATTTATAATTTTTGGAGTCACCAAAAATTAATGGTGATCTAACAAAGACGAACTCATACTTAGAAAAGTCGTTTAGAAATCCTGAATTCAACAAAACGACACCGAAACCCGAACTGAATACGAACCGAAGATACGGTTACGAAGTACTCACAAATACGAATCTAAGAGCTAGTAGGACACACAATTCCGACCACCGAAGGCTCGAAATTCGACAACGGAAGGTAATTACCCGGACTTTGGGAAATTACGAAAGTGGCCCAAATGCCCGAAAATCACGCTACGTGATCGAATCACCACACCGCCGTTCACCGCACGTCCAACAAAGATAAACGGACTGGCGGGAAACTCGACACACCAGGTTCGGCTGAGAGTCGCAGGACTCGACCTCCAGTGCGGAAAAGTCGCTAAAAGCACGAACTCAACGAAACGACACGAAACGAACTCGGATGTCAAAAGTGTAGAATTAATCATTCTCGGAATGACGAAAGCGGTCATGAGCGAGTCGTCAAAGCGAACTCCGACCGAAAAAAGAAATTCCGGAAATCGAAAATTGCGGATATTACATTCTACCCTCCTTAAAAGAAGTTTCGTCCCGAAACTTAAAACAAGTAGGAGAAGAAATATTCCAGGAAAAACTCAACGAGACACACAAGAATGCGTAACCAATGCCCAACGGCGAAATGTTACAATCAACGCAAAGGAATATACGGCGTGTAAACACGCTCCACGGTGACCAACACAACGTCGCCGTTAGGGATATAATAAAACCGACAAGTGACAAGCGTCATCAAACGGATACTATAGTCAAGTCAATTATCCGATAATCACAAAACACAACGAAAATCAATATGATTGACCAACCCAACGGTACATCAATCAAAAGCGAGTCAACCGAACAAGCACGGTATCGCATCGCCTAAGGGATGGAAGATTGAAAACGAAACTAATTTCCCGAACTAAAGGGAATTACGAAGGAGCCTGAACGTTCAACAATCACGAAACGAGAACAAAAACCGAACAAACAAACGATCGAGACAACAAAAATCGAAGAATCACGTTCGAATCACGAAGAACAATAAAGTTCAACAAGAACTCCCGTGATGATCCGTGAGAACTACAAGACATGCATTCCCATAAGATCCACAGGAAAGGGAATAGCGATTGAAAAGTCACAACGACAAATAAGTTATTCCGAAATGATATCACTCTCGTTCGGTAAACAAAAACAAGGGCAGGACAAGCTCAGAAATGTCAACGAACATAAATGAGTCGACAAAGTAGAAAATACAGAAGTTCAAAATCCGATCCCTTCGAATAAAAGGACTAGTAGAACCGAATGATGTTACTCCCGAACAAAGTTCACAAGAATCGAACCGAACTCGAAAAAAGTCACACCGATAACCAGATCGGCCCACAACAAGATCACAGCTCGTTCGGACGATGAAACTGAAATACCGAACAAGTTCATAAAGTACCAACGAACATGAGCGAATCGATAGGCGGGAAGAGAAAACACAGAAGTCAAAATAGTACGGGCATTACCTCCGACCTCGTCCACGAAATTCACAAAAACGGGAGCAAGGTAACAAGACATTAAACAATCGACGCATAACGGAACCATCACCGATGCACACGGTCATACCAAATCAAGCTCTAACAGCTCGCACATGCGTGACAACGCAGAAATTGCCATGAGGCGACAACATTCAATACCAACACTCCGCCTCTCACAGGGGCTAGCATAACCAATGTGTGGAAAGCGTCTCAACGCTCACACCGCCAATTCGGTCATACTCGGGAGAAAGTATCAAAAGGACAACGCGAACATCACACATACATACCCAGCCCTCAAACGGGAATGGGTAGGTTTTAAAAACGAAAACTTCATTTTGAAAATAATTTAGAAGAACACCGATTGATCTTGAGTATCATCTTTCAAAAAAAGTACAAACGTGAAACATCGTTATCGAGACATTGGAGAACCATTTCGCATTTGATAAAAATGAAGACACTTTCTCTTAGTGAAAACTTCCAAATTATTCGACCCTCGGGTCTAAATAAAAGTGTTGAAAATATCTCAAAACCTTTTGGTCCTCGAGGTAGAAAATTTTTGAAATACATTGTGGCATCTAGGATGTACCACAAGAAAATAACTCATTTGAAAAGTATGTCTCGAAATTTATTTTTCTAAGATACTCAAGGTTTTCAAAAATCCAATAGGCCAGAATGCCCAAAACTCACACATACCGACGTCAACTAAAACAACTCCTAGCACACGCATCAAAACATTTAAAATCAAGACAATACAAGTCTTTAAACGAAAATAAACGATAAAATACCACATTCAGAACAAAACCGCTGATAAAATACCCTCCATGGCGGCTAGTGAACAAGTCGAACGTGTATAAGCACAAAGCTTCCACAAGAGACTTGTAAAACGTGCAAATCGATTCGAAAATCATCAACAACGGAGAAAAACAACAATAAAAAGACATCACAAACGACGACACTCCTCGTATAAATCAAATACGAGAGTCGACTAAATACATATCGTGAAATCAAAATTCACATAAAATTCCACCACTTAACAAATAATCATAAAAAATAGCTCGTGTCACACGAGGCACAACACAAAGAAGGGAGACTTACTTCCACAGGTCGCACGAAGATGATGATCGCCCCACGATACTAATCACGACCAACAAACTCAAACGACGCGTCGCGACACGACTCAGTCAGACTAAATCCGACGAGACAAAACTCAATAGACACCACTGACCCGACAGCCTAGGTTTTCACAACCTAAGCTCTGATACCATTTATGTAACACCCCCAATCCGCTCAGGGATATTACACGCCGTAGAACCTTTCCTCAAGGATCTACCAGGCTGGTAACGACATTTAACATCTCGACAATGCCTTCAAGGCTACAATGACTCGAGACCGATTTGGTCTTTCCCACGATACATACAACTCGAATACAACTCATGCCCACGCAGGGACAAAATACAACTACACCGTCATAACGGGAACAATACAAAGAATGAAAATAAAGTACAACTGAACCAACACACGATGTACGGTTCCTCATGTGATTAGTATCGATCATCTTTCATCATCCTTCGTGCCGACCCGGTGTTATGCTCCAAAACCTGAATGCAAAAACAGACATCCACCCCCCGAATACTCGGGGGTTAGCAAAACTCCACTGTTTTGCTAGTGCAAATACAAAGTGCAAATACGAGCCATACAATTCACATTCCACGAATAACAATAACCGAGGATCCTCAAGATCCAAACGAAACGAAAAGTACTTCCCGAGGCAAGGGTTTGAGAAAACATTTCAAAAACGAAATATCATAAATCAATGGAAGTAATTTATAAAACAGTTTAGAATGCCATCGAGAGTTTTAATAGAAAACAATTTAGGATTATCAAATCCTACTTTTCAAAAATCCAAAAGACCAAGGGGTCGCCACCCCAAAAGTTTACTTTCTGGAAAATGACATTAACCAAAACGTTGGGATTTTAGCCCCAAATCCGTAAAACGACTTTTACAAAACCCTTGGGATTTTAGCCCCAAATCTCATCAACTCACAGTACACAAGAACGACCACGAGGTTCGTATCCCAACATCAAAATCCACAAATAAAGGATTTAAAACATAAACCACAAATTACTCTAGAGCCATCCTAGCCAAGTAGGCCAAACGAACAACTTACCTCTTACACACTTAGTCAATGCATGCAATCATGAAGACCGTTCAAAAGCACTCATTTCCGGAAATGCCAATATCGAATCACATTTGTAAAAATGCACCACAATTAACCGCGGACCCACAGCTTCGTGGATCCCTGCCGAGACCCCGTCGGATCTAACCCACAGTGGTTAAAAGCAAGCTCGCGGTCCACAGCTTCGTGGAGCCCTACCGAGACCCCGTCGGATCTAACCCGTAGTGAGCATACACACACACACGTTACTCATGCAATACTAACATGCTAAGAATGTAAGTTCATTAAGAATACTCACTAGAGATGGCCATTAACTCGACACCATTACCAAACTCTTCAAAAATACAATAACAAGCTTAAATACGGAATACACGATTCCATAACTTTTAAACAAGAGAGTATCCTCATAAAATCCTTCAACGTTCAAGATAATCAAATCATAATCAATTCTCAAAACACCGTTCACAAAACACACGCGTTTTGAAAGAAAGCCTTTAACGAGGCCAAACCGAAATCCTTTTGAAACTTCATTTCAAATAACCAAACAAACACATCAAGACGACCACCGATCATCATATACATAAAACGAGAAAAGTATGGGCAAGGTACTTGCCTCGATACCACGAGCACGGAACCACGAACGGATACGGCTCAACCGGGAAGCTTCGGAACGCCCGATGCTAACAAAAAGGGAGACGACAACGAACGGAACGGAAGAATCAAGCACGACCGCGAGGAACCGACGAAAATGAACCTAACGATTCGAATAGCACAATCACAACCACTTCTAAACGATTATGGAAATGGAATACACCCGGAAACCCGCCTACGATTCATGTATATTCGTACCAAAATAACAACGAGGGCGGACCGCAACCAAACCCTCTCGATTCCGTAAAAATCCACAAAATATCCATGAATCCGTAGGAAAACTAAAGATACTAACAATATCAATCGTATACATCATGAATCCACCAACGAAACGGAACGAATCGGAAGAAAAACCCAAAACCCCCAAATTAATCGAAATAGGGTTTTAGAGCATTACCTTGGAAGATTCGAGTACTAAGATCCGTAGAACGCGTTAGATTGATTATCCGAGCCTCACAACCGAAAAGAAATGATGAAAATCGACCCCCGGATGAAGAACTCTCTCCCTCTCTAACTCTCTCTCTCGCGACTCGGTGGAAAAATGGGAAAGAATGAGTTGTTCACGCTCAAAACCACATTTATAGTGCAACACAAAGAGAACCTATCGGCCGGCCTATCGGCCGATAGGTAACCGATACCCATACGGGATGCCGTGATGAGAGTCTATCGGCCCCCTATCGGCCGAAAGGCTCCTGGAAGTGCTCGGCCAAAAACTGAAACGACCATAACTCTCTCGTCCGACTCCGATTGACTCACCGTTTGAACCATTGGAAAGCTAACTCGATGTTCTATAATATTGCAAAGATTTATAATTTTTGGAGTCACCAAAAATTAATGGTGATCTAACAAAGACGAACTCATACTTAGAAAAGTCGTTTAGAAATCCTGAATTCAACAAAACGACACCGAAACCCGAACACGAATACGAACCGAAGATACGGTTACGAAGTACTCACAAAGACGAATCTAAGAGCTAGTAGGACACACAATTCCGACCACCCGAAGGCTCGAAATTCGACAATGGAAGGTAATTACCCCAGACTTTGGGAAATTACGAAAATGGCCCAAATGCCCGAAAATCACGATACGTGATCGAATAACCAAACCGAAGTTCACAACACGTCCAACAAAGATAAACGGACTTGCGGGAAACTCGAAACAACAGTTTCGGATGAGATTCGCAAGAATCGAACTCAAGTGCGGAAAAGTCGCTAAAAAGCACAGAACTCAACGAAACGAACTCGGATGTCAAAAAGTGTAGAATTAATCATTCTCAGAATGACGAAACGGTCATGAGCGAGTCGTCAAAACGAACTCCGACCGAAAAAAAGAAATTACCGGAAATCGAAAATTGCGGATATTACAGCCTTAGGGCCATCTTTAGTTTTCCCTTCCCAACATAACACTGTACCGACAACACTTTCACAAACATTTTTTTCTATGTGCATCACATCTAGGTAGTTCCTAATCGACAACTTACTCCAGTAAGGTAGATCCCAGAAAATACTTTTGTGGGACCAATACTTATACCTGTCAGGTCTTTCAGGAGTTGCCGCTACTATATCAGGATGGTTGCTCAACTGCCCAAAATCATACTCATTCAGCACGGCCAAAATTTCCTCACCAGTCCACTCCCGTGGTGGATCACCAACCTCTTCAGTCCCATCAAATGCTGCGCCAGACATGCGTCCTCTCAAGCCATATACGGTGACGCATTCTGATAACCTTCCGACAATGATACCTTGCGCAATCAGCATTCAAGCACCGGACATCCTCTATATCCACTAATAACATATCCGGACAGCATCCCGTACGCAGGAAAATCACTGATGGTACCGGTACACATAGCACGTAAGTAGTACATATCATGTGAGTAACCGTCGTACGTCGGATGACCTTGCTCCCACAACAACTTCACTCCTCTATCAAAGGTCTCAAATAAACATCAATACACTTTCCTGGATACCCAGGGCCAGTACTAAGAGAGTCAACATATTATACTCCTTCTTCATGCACATCCATGGAGGAAGGTTGTAAGGAACCATTACCACCGGCCATATACTATACGAAAGGCTCATGTTGCCAAAAGGGTTGAATCCATCGATGCAAGTCCGAGTCTTACATTTCGGACATCCGATGCAAATCCTGAAACTCCTATCTATATGATTCCAAGCCTCTCCATCGAAGGGTGTATCATAATATCCTCGTCGATCACCCGAGGCTCGGCGTGCCATCTCATCGCCTTGGGCGTGTGAGGAGACATGAAAAGCCTCTCCAATCTATCCTTCGGTGGGAAATACCAAAGAACCTTCATAGCTTTCTCTTTACCAGAAGGAGTGAACTTATACCTCTCTGTGTCACATACCGGACATCTATTTAGATCTTCATTAGGCTTTCCCCAAAATAAAGCACAATCATATATGCATACGTGGATCTTGATGTACGATAGCCCAAGACCTTTTAGGATACGTCTCATTTTACTGTGATTACTAGGAAGATGATGACCTTCTGGGAGCATTTTCCCTGTAAGTTCCAAATAATCATCCACAAATTTAATCGAGGTTTTGTTCTCCACCTTCACTCTCATAGTCTCTATGACACTATCAAGAACCGTCATGTGACACCCAGGATAAAGAAGAGTCTGTTGGAGCTGGATTAGCTTGTTGTATCTATCAAGAGAAATTGTGTTAACGGGTATCAATGTAGGCGTTCGGATGACTGCTTGATCAGCTATATGGTATTCTTGACCTTCAGCCGATACGTCCCTGTCGTAATAACCAAACACGTCGTCAATCAACCGTCTTGTGATGTCATTGGATGTGCTACCACTGTACTGTCCGTGATCATGGGGAATAATTGAATTCGATCTTTCACCGTGGTAAATCCAACATGTATATTTATCCCAAAATCCTTTTTTAAGTGCTCCCATACGACATCAAGTGTAAAACGGTACATATCGCTGCGGCATTTACATTTATTGCAAGGACAGTAATGAATCATACTATCACTATCATGTTCCTTCACAAATCGAATAAACCCTCGCATTCCATCTATGACCCTTGGATCCCATTTTTGCAGACCAATCCAACTTTTATCCATCCTATAACAAAAATAACAACAATATTATACATCGTATTTATCAAGAACATACAAAAATTATGACTAAAATCATCATATATATAGCTCAAATTCAAGATGTCAAATCCATATATATATATATATATATATATATACACACACACACACACACCAAGAAATATTCGAGAAAACGAACTAATAATTCTAAAACATTTTCATAATCATCCAAATAGATATATTATATGCGTAATATAATTATAACTGATATTAAAATTCAATAAAGTACATACCTTCAATATGATTTCTTGAATGATCAAACCAGAGAAAATTACTGTTCTTCGTTTTCTTGTTATGTAATTTCCGAATGTGTTGTAAATGGTCTCTTCAAGTGTTAGATGGTGATATATTTTGCACAAAAAAACATGAAATACTTTAGCCGACGACATGCTGTCGGCTAAAGTATACTAGCCGTCGGCTAAACTGTGCTTTAGCCGACGGCATGTCGTCGGCTAAAGTATACAAGTCGTCGGCTAAACTAGAAAACTTTAGCCGACGACTAACTGGACTTTAGCCGACGACCAATAGTAAAGTCGTCGGCTAAAGTAGTTTAGCCGACAACAAGTTAGCCGTCGGCTAAACTTGCTGACTTTAGCCGACGACTTCCGCCGGCCGTCGGCCGTTCTCCGGCGAGTCGTCGGCTAAAGTGTTATTTTTGGTAGTGAAGTGCCAGATCTCAGTCCGGTGAACTAAGTCTGGTTATTTGATAGAAGAAACATTCATGAGTACAGCGGAATTATTACATCAAGTGCAAAAGGGTACATCGAAAATCAAAATACATTTTGACACAGGAAATAAAAGAAGCGTTAAAGCAGTATCCTAATTCCTATGTCTTGGCAATACTTTGAGGACGGTCTTCAGTGGTTGTCAGCATCTGTCTCTTCTTCCTCCTGGTTCTCTTTATCTAGTGGGGTTTTAGAAAAACAATTCAAAATGGGGTGAGAATAATAGATTCTCAGTGAGTTGGGGTTTGATATTTAATGAATTTATTATTTAATAAATATTATGTTTCTCTCACTTTTGAAAAATAGTGTTGTTTAAAAATTGGTGCAAGTTTTTAAGAAGAATATTATGACTTATGACATGAATGTACAGTCAATCTCCGTGGATTGCTGTTGAGTATGACGAATGTGCGGCGTCGAGTGCCCAATGAGTATTTAGCTTTGGGAGGTCGTCTACATGACTAATCCATTAGCCTCCTTATAACATCTTAGACCATTATCAGTGTTTGACCTTTGACTATCGCCACGACCTTTGGTTTGATAACCGTAGCCTTGGGCGTTTGTTGGACCATCACTATAATATTGGCCTTTGAGCTTTATCGCTCTCACGCTTGGTGACGTGCTGCCTTATCTCTTATCTGGTCTCGATATATCCTTAGCTTGGGTCTATGCCCGGATCATATCATAATCGCGACTATACCCAAATTCTACGACCCAATCACCTTAGGATCACTCCGTCCTTCGGCTTCAAGGGAATAGGATACCACGGTAGCTTTGCCTAGAATCGCAGCCACGCTGCTCGATTCATGACTTAGACTAACCGCCCCTCATGCATATAAATAGAAAAAGGGACTCTAGAGGTACTCGTACGGACTCTAGCGGTGGCTCCCGCCCGAAGGTCATAGCACTTAGCTCCGTACATCACTTACTCCCGATTTCTATTGAATAACAATTATTGTCGTGATTAACAACGATTATGCATATTATAAGATATCAAGATGATTATTTGATAGTAAATGGACTTGGATAAACTAGAGGAATTAGTTCAACCGGTTGATGATTAGATTGCTATTATGCGAGTCTTAATAAACTCATAAACTTGAATAGTTCGGTACGGAATATTTATACGTCCGAAAAATATGTACTTTATTGTGAGAAGTCCGTTATGATGTGAGGATTAAAGGTCAGAAATTGCATGAAAGTTTTACCCTTCAAAAATTACAATTCTGCTCTTCCGTCTTTTAAGTACTATCATTATTATTTTTACTATAATTGTATGAATTTGGATAATTCGGTACGGATTGATTATACGTCCAAAAATTACGAACTTTAATGCGAAAAGTCCGTTATGATATGGGTATTGAAAGTCAGAAGTTGCATGAAAGTTTTACCTTTTGAAATTACAATTCTGCCCTTCCGTCTTTTAAGTACTATCATTATTTTTACTAAAATATTATAAATTTGATTAAGTCGTAACGGTTTGATTGTACGTCCGAAAATGATGAACTTTATGGCGAAAAGTCCGTTATAACATAAGGTTTTGAGATCAGAAGTTGTATGGAGGTTTTTCCTTCCATAAATTACAATTCTGCCCTTTCGAAATTATAGTACTATTATTATTATTTTTATTTAGTTTTGTCTTATAATTTTGATTAATTCGTTTGGATTCATGTAAACTCCGAAAATTATGAATCCATTTGAGATTTGAACCTTATGACTTTTACTTTTAGATTACATTCAGTTATAATTTTTATTCTCTTAAAAATTATAATTTCACCCCTTCATTTTGCCTTAATCGGGATTTTAGTATTCTTGCCATATCTTTTTCGTTTCTTGTCGGATTGACCTCAAATTTTCGGGGTAAGCTCTTTATGTTATTACAAGTTCAGAGAGTTCAAATTTTCTGGAAATTTTGTTTTCGAAACAGAAATTTTCTGTAAATTATAGTTTTGGCCCCGAATTCTTGAAATTTATATTTTCTGTAATTTAGCAATTTTACCCCAAAATTCATCTTAATTAAATTGTTTTAGTTATCCTTCGAATTTAGGTTCGAATTATCAAATCTTCCAGTGACTAATTATCCTCTTACCATAGTCCAGTATATACTCATATATTTTTGGGATTTTAATCCCCAAAGGTCAGATTTTTCATATTCAACAAAAATTTCCACCAATGAATTAATTTGCACATATAATCAAAATATGATAAACTAAAATTCAACAATTACAAAGATCATTACATGCATGGTAATGAATTTCATTTTAATAAAGTATAGCTAACTAAAGTCATAATACTTGCATGCACCATATATATTTAACTAGTAATATTTTTGAATAAGAGAAAAGAAAGAAAACAATTATACCCACCTCGATTTCTTACCGGAAGAAAACGGTTATAGGTCTTGAAAGTTGAAAGACAAATTCTCCCCTTCACCTATACTTGGTTCGGCCGAAACATCATATACCAAGGATGTGTATTTTATGTTTGCATGATGAGATTTTAGTGAGTATATGAATATTTATAACTTACAAATTATAGAAGGAGATGTAGTGAGATGGATTACCTAGTTCACTTGAGTTTTTGATGTACTCTTCCATCCTCCTTTCTCTCCAAATTTTTGGCCCTCCTCTCTCACTCTCCCTCTATATGCAGATTTTTATGTTGTGTAGTGTAAGAGTGGTGTATATTTTTAAGGGTTTAAAAAGATGGTCAAGGCATGGAAAAAGGGAGCACAAGTCACAAGGTTATGTCTTGCATGGGGAGGACATGAAGACTCTAGATGTCCCCCCCTCTCTCTATTTGGCCACCCATTTTGTGTGTGTGTGTTGTGTATATATTTTTTTTTGTATTTTAAGTGTGTAGAATGTTAATATAATTAGTTGGGTATTTGTTTAATTGTAAATGGATTAAGTAGTTGCATTGGGCCTTCAACTATAAATTCAAGACTTTAGAAATTTTATTAAGTTGGGTTTGAGTCCATTAGTGACTTTACATTAGTGAATGTTGGTACGCATAGCCCATTAGGTGAACCAATATTCTACTTTAACTTTCAATTAATTTATTATTTATGAAACAATTAAGTAAAATAAAATGAAACTAGATGTAGATTATATTATATCATACCAAATGTTATTAAAATATATTATGATATAATAAACCGTACATGTAGTGAGCTATCGAATTTTAGGGGATTCTACATCCTCCCCTCCTTAGAAGAATTTGGTCCCCAAATTCCTTCTCGAACAACTCGGGATATGATTTCTTCATTTCTTCCTCAGCTTCCCACGTAGCATCTTCCTCTCTATTGTGATTTAGAAAGTATCAACGAACACGAGCGAGTAGATAGAATTAAAAAAGAGAAAATGCAGAGGTCAAAAATAATAAGGGTATTACATTCAACCTCTTTTAAAAGAAGTGTCGTCCCCGAGACTCACAACAACGAAAGCAAGGTAACAACATAACAAACAATCGATAGAAACATCTTTCAAGGGCCTCTCAGAGCCAATCCTGATATCTGTGCTGAAGTCCATGCCTCGGAAGGCTCGGTAACCAACTCGCAAAACTGGATTCTGTGTCCCTCGAGTCCACACTTGTAACACATTACTGGCGAGAAGGGCAATTTGTACGTACATGCCACGACACATTACAGATGAAGCACCTCAGCATACCGAATATACAACTTCTAGGTACAATTGAACATAACATCGCAAGACAACATACCGGAGATGCCAGTCCAGCACAACATATCAATGTAAGGCAACAAATAGTAACACGGCAAAATGTCCACTCCGGGTAATTACAAAAATGAAAAAACTACCAATGCAACAAACGGAACTTGCAGTTGTAAACGAATCACATACAGCAATTACCATCCTAAGGCAACCCATATACACAAAGTCACAGCAACGACGTCATCCATTCGGCGATTTCAACGGCCCGAACGATAACCAGCACACAATTACAAAACATCATGAAACAATCATATAAGTACACAACCATACGACCCAAACTCTAATAGCTCGCACAGGTGCGATAACACGCAAATCACCACGAATCGATAAACATTTAATACCAACATCACACCTATCATAGAGGGCTAACACAATGTTTGTATGGCGAAAGACTCAGCGCTTCCACCACCAATTCAATCACGATTCAGAGGGCTAACACCCTAACGATAATGCTAACATCATATACACACACTCTGACCACAAACAGGAAATGATAGGTTTTAAGACGAAAACCACCCTTTGCGAAAATTTGGAAACACCAGGTGAACTTAAGGATCACATTATGAAAAAGTAATACAAACATTGTTATCGAGACTAAAAAAATGTTTTGCGTTTGATAAAAATGAGGATTTCTTTCTTTTAGTTAAAAACTTTCAGAAATATTTGACCTTCGGGTCTAAGAAAATGCGTTTCTAATTTACTGTAAATATCTCAAAATATATATTTTTTTAAACATGCCGTTGTACTAGTAGGCACCTTGAAAATACCGCGAGGAAATAATCCATTTTAAAAGTACTTCTCGAAATTTATTATCCAAAATGCTCAAGATTTTCAAAAATCCAATAGGGCAGAATTCCGAAAACTCACACGTATCAACATTCACTAATACATCTCATAGTACACGCATCAAATCGTTCAAATTCAAAACAAGACATGTCTTTTCCCAGAAAACAAACAGTCAATTGTCACGGTTGAAAACCGCCTAGGATCGGGGCGAAACCACTGATCCCATCCAAGGCCTCTAAGGACCCTCCCGAACTGGCTAGCGAACAAGCTCGTGAATCCGGAGTGAAGCCACGGATTCCCCCGAGGCCTCGTCGGACCCTCCTGGAGTGAGCAAAACACACACATATACATTCCCATTCCATATTAAGCACAAAGGCTTCACAAGAATACTTGCAAAACAAGTAAATCATTCTGTAAGTCATTAGTAGCGGACAAAAACAACAGTCGAAAAGACATAATGTCATGCCCCCACATCGGGGTTGGACGAGAATGCGATAGTTAACGTAATAAATAACGTCTGTGATTAAGAAATTTCTGTAAGCATACAAGTGCCACATCTCAGCCCGGTGAACTAAGTCTGGTTATTCGATAGAAGAAACATTCATGAGTATAGCAGAATTATTACATCAAGTGCAAAAGAGTACATCGGAAATCAAAATACATTTTGACACAAGAAATAAAAGAAGCGTTAAAGCAGTATCCTAATTCCTATGTCTTGGCAATACTTTGAGGACGGTCTTCAGGGGTCGTCCGCATCTGTATCTTCTTCCTCTTGGTTCTCTTCATCTAGTGGGGTTTTAGAAAAACAATTCAAAATGGGGTGAAAATAATGGATTCTCAGTGTACGGATCTAATTCTCATTTCACCTCCTTTCTCCGCAGCTTTGGCGATTTTGGGCGATTTCTTGGCGATTTCTTTCTCCAATCATCTCAACCATCATCTTCCTTGAGTTCTTGGTGTATAATAACAACATTAACACGAATCTTTCATCCTAATCCAAGGTAAATCTTCTTAGAACCCTACTTTTGAGTAAATTGGGGGTTTTCGGGTTTTTCTTCGATTCGTTCCATACGGTTGATCAATTCATGTTGAATATGATTAATCTTGCTAGTATTCTTGTTTTTCATATGGATTCATGGTATATTTCGTGGTTGTTGTATATTCGAGAGGGTTTGGTTGGGGTCCACCCTCGTTGTTATTTTTATACGAATATATATGAATCGTAGGCGAGTTTTCGGGTGTATTCCATTTCCGTATTCGTTTTGAGTTGGTTGTGATTATGTTCTTCGAATTGTTAGGTTCGGTTCCGTTGTTCCTAGTGTTCGTCGGTGATTTTCCTTTCCGTTCGTTGCGTCATCAATTATTCAAGGCAAGTATTATTGGAAACCTTTATGCTTAACGTGAAATGGTTATGTATATTGTGTGTGATTTGCTCACCTCGAGAGGGTCCGACGGGATCACGGAGGGAGTCCAATGGTTTGTGCCCTATATTCATGAGTTTGTTTAGCTAGCCAATTCGGGAGGGTCCTTAGAGGCCTCGAGTGGGATTTGTGGCTTCGTCCCGGTCCTAGGCGATGCATGTGCGTGATTTGTTTTATGATATGTCCAGCTCGGGGGGGTCCTTAGAGGCCTCGAGTGGGATTTGTGGCTTCATCCCGGTCCTATGCAAATGTGATTTGACTGTTTGTTTCCGGAAAAGACATGTCTGGTTTTGGTTTCTGAAATGATTTGGTGCATTGTACTATGAAACGTGTAAGCGAATGGTTTGCCTTGATTACTTGTACTAGCGTAATTGCTAACCCCTTTGGGGACCCGTTTTGGGGAAATTCTTGTTATGGATTTCAGGTTATGTTCTGCCGGACGAGCGGGCTGGGACGATCTGAGGATGTTGGCCAGGGTCGTTGACATGTGCATTCGAGTCTTCCTATTTCTCTTGTCTTTTTCGATATGGTTGTTTCTCACATTTATAAACTTATAGTTTGTACTCGCGAGTACTTAGCCTTTTCACTCCGAACTTCGTTTTGTATTAACTCAAATTGCTATATTGTCGGTTGATGTTTATTACGGCGGTTGCTTCGGGTGTATTTTTATATGTTGCATTATTTAAATGTGTGCCCTCGCTAACTGAGATGGTTAGTCGAGTGGTGTTTTTCTTGTTTTAGCCTGGTGGGTCCCATGTAGGAGTCCACGATGCTGTAATATACTTCGAATATCTCGGGGGTGTTATATATGCCTTATAGTTGCCTCATTAAAAACCTTATCACGAAAACCCTGTGGGACAAAGCCATGATAAGTGAAAAAGAGTACAGTAGCTCCCCTTCGAGTGAACAAGGGTGAGTATCTTCATAAATCTCGGAGATGTCGCATCCTAATATTGTGAACATGTTTTTTGAAAACTGAGGTTTGGAGCACCTTTGTAAATATATCTACAACATTGTCACATGACCGAACATACTGAACGACAATCTCCTTCTTCTCTTCACGTTCTTGAGTGTATGCGAAGAACTTCGAGGGAATGTGCTTGGTTCTGTCGTTCTTGATATATCCTCCCTTGGTCTGGGCAACACATGCAGCATTATCTTCAAATAATATTATTGGATCTTTATTAACTGGTAATCCACTGGCTTCCTTAATGTGTTGAGTGATAAATCTAAGCCATACACATTCTCTACTTGCTTCGTGAAGAGCAATAACTTCAGCATGGTTTGAAGATGTAACAACTAGTGTTTGCTTTTTCGAACGCCAGGATATTGCAGTACCACCGATCATGAAAATATAACCAGTTTGTGATTTGCCTTTATAGGGATCTGATAAAATAACTTGCATCTACGAAATCGGTTATTTCATCTTTTGAATCTTTGGGATAAAATAATCCCAAATCAATTGTTCCTTGGAGATAGCGAAGTATGTGTTTAATCCCATTCCAATGTCTCTGTGTTGGACAGGAGCTATATCTTGCCAATAGATTCGTAGCAAATGCTATATCTGGTCGCGTATAATTTGCAAGATACATGAGAGCTCCAATTGCACTCAAATATGGTACTTCTTCGTTATCTTCGCAAGGACGAAATGGATCATTTTCAACATTAAGTGTCCTATTTATCATTGGGGTACTAAGTGTAACACCCCCAATCCGCTCAGGGATATTACACGCCGTAGAACCTTTCCTCAAGGATCTACCACGCTGGTAACAGCAAACGAACAACTCGACAATGCCTTTAAGGCTAAAAAGACTCAGTAGACCGATTTGGCCTTTCAATAAAAACATACAACTCGATTACAATACTTGCCCATGCAGGGGTCAAAATACAACAAACTCCCGTATAATGGGGAAAAATACTGCAGCGGAAAATAAAGTACAACTGAACCAATACATAACGTACGGTTCCACATGTGATTAGTACCGATCATCTTTCATCACCCTTCATGCCGACCCTGTGTTATGCTCCCCAAAACCTGAATGCAAAGACAGACATCCACCCCCCGAATACTCGGGGGTTAGCAAAACTCCACTGTTTTGCTAGTGCAAGTATAAAATACGAAGACAAGCCATACATATCATACTCCAAGGACTTAGAATTCATAAACATACTTCTCGAGGTAAATCACTTGATCAAACTGTTCAAAATGAGAAAGGTGGGAATAAACCCAATATACATCTTACAAAATATTTTACGATCTTGGGAGTTTGTAAAAACATTTGGGATTAAAGAATTCTCAAGTCTTTCGAAAACGCTTGGGGACACGGCCCAAAAATCATCTTTCCTAAAATACAATTCCGATAATAAAACACGGGTTCACAATCCAATTCACAAAACACGGGGTCCAAGACTCAAATCATGAAACATAGGGTCCACAACCCAAATCATAAATCACAGGGTCCATGACCCAAATCATAAACCATAGGGTCCACGACCCAAATCATTAAACACATATTCCTAAGGATTATTCGCGTCCCGTGCTAACAAGCCACGAACCTCAGATGCTCCCGCAGAACATACCCGAGTGAATAACCCAATAGGAAGCTATACCAAATCACACGTCACCATAACAACAGTCACGTGACCACAAGCACAGATACATTCATAACCAAATCACAACCATAAGTTATCCCGGCATCGTGCTAATAAGCCACGAACCTCGGAGTCCCTGCAAGACATACCCGATGATAACCCCGCAAGTTATCTCGGCATCGGGCTAACATGCCCGGAACCTCGGAATCCCCGCAAGACATACCCGGATTGGATAACCCCACGGTCACGCCCGACCCATACTAACAAATATGGATCCCAAAGATTCATCAATCCTACCCGGAGGCACATCACTTCCAACGATCACATAACAATGAGCAGAACATCAAGCCAAGCAACACTTAAACATCACAACCTCATTTCAAGGAGTAACAACTAATATCACACACATTACGTTCTTACCGAACAAGTACACAATAACAATATGTAATCCCCGGCAAAGGATTACAGTCTATTAAACTCACTCGGAGTGATCATATTATCTTTCAACATACAAAACCAACACACATATTCTGAGAACACATATTCACGAAGTATACGAATTATCGTCGAAAGACAACATTTATCGAGAACATACCGATCCCTTTTTACGTTCATTAAACATTGGATTTCGCATAAAATCATTTATCAATAATTATGCCAACGAAACATGAAACGTATGGGCAAGATACTTGCCTCGATACCACGAGCACGGAACCACGAACGAACACGGCTCAACCGGGAAGCTTCGAAATGCCTGATGCCATTGAAAAGGAAGGCGACGACGAATGGAAGGGTTCAACACGGTTTCTTTGCAATAAACTCGACCCTAACATCATATAATCCATAAATCAAAAATCATACAAGGAAGGATAATCGTAGAATGTCCGAAAACCACTCTATGACATTCTGCCGGACACCTTCAAGGCGTCGATCAAGAACTCGACCAAAACGATGAATCTATAGGATCCGACCAAGGAATAACAAGGGAAAAGATATAATACATCTAAATAATCATCAACCCATCACAATACTAAGTTAAATCGGATTAAACGGACGAAATCAACCAAAATACCCAAATTCCCCAAAACTAGATTTCTAGAAAATCTGACCTGATTCGCTCGATCAAAGGATGTTATAGGGTGGATGATTGATGATATGAACTCCAAGACTTCATGGATTGATTGTCCAACAACATATCTCCATGATAAACACTCCTCCAGCCGCGGAAGGGAAGAAAACGAGTGAGGAAAATGATGAAAAACCTGTCTGCAGGGCTTTAAATAGGCTGCCTGCCGGCCGTCTTACATACGTAATCGGCCATGGCTTACGGTACGGCCGTAACCGGCGATGGCCGAGCCTACTGCCCAAAAATGTCGGCAGCATTACGCACGTAACCGACCAAGGCTTATGCACGTAACCGCCCTTACGGCCGTAACTGCCGGGACCTTACGGCCGTAACTCGGCCAGAGGTGGCCTCGCCCCAACATGCCCGGCCATGACTCGGCCGGGGCCAAATCCAACGGCCCGAACGACTCCGAAACGCGAACCTGAATACGAATCGAAGATACGGTTACGAAGTACGTGCAAAGAAGAATTCGAGCACTAAGAGAACACACGATTACGACCACCCGAAGGCTCGTTCGACAACGGAAAGTAGTTACCCCAAACTTTGGGAAATTACGAAAATGGCCCAAAATGTCCGAAATACACGATACACGATCGAAACACCAAGCCAAAGCTCGCAACATGAATAATAACATTAAATGAACTTACGAGAAACTCGAAACAACAGTTTCGGACGAGATTCACAAGAATCAAACTCAAGTGCGGAAAAACCGCTTAAGAACACGGAACTCAACAAAACGATACCGAAACGAACTCAGATGAGAAAAAGAGCAGAATTAAAAACTCTCGAAATGACGAAACGATCCCAAGCGAGTCATCAAAATGGGCTCCCGCTAAAAAAAGAAAATCATCGAAATCCGAAATTGCGGGTATTACATTCTACCCCCCTTAAAAGAAGTTTCGTCCCGAAACTTAAAACAAGTAGGGAGCAAAAATATACCACCAGGAATATTTCAATGAGATACACAAGAATGCGTAACTAACGCCCAACGGCGAAACGTTACAAACAACGCAAAAGAATATACGGTGTGCACACACGCTCCAAGACGACCAACACAACGCCATCGATAGAGACATAATAAAACCAACAAGTGACAAGCGTCATCAAACAGATAATACAACCAAGTCGATTATCCGAACAATCACAAAACACAAAGCACCCATTACAAGGAAACACGCACAATCAAGAAAACAGAAATAAACACACAAACGATGGACAACCACAAACAATTCGGACTACGCCGAAATCCTCAAAAACTATACTAGGCATTTATGTGTCCTTTCGAAGCAGAGACGAAACTTCAATCCACAAATCTCTCAGCTACCGTCTCGCAATGCACGGCTCGGTGACCCACCCGGTCACACTCGAAACAGCTGACTAACGGTGAACGACAATTCTACGCGGTACGAGATCAGGCAACAACAGTCAGACAACCCCGACTGAACAACAACGATCGAACAACAACGACCGAACAACAATGATCGAACAACAATGATCGAACAACAACGATCAAATAACAATGATCGAACAACAACGATCAAATAACAATGATCAAACAACAACGATTGAATAACAATGATCGAATAACAATGATCGGACAACAATGATAAAATAACAATGATCGAACAACAATGATCGAATGACAACATTCGAAAAATGACTCTGAAGTCTCTACTTCAACTCCAGACATTAAAAGAACTGGTAGAAAGTGAAAGATGTTACTTCCGAACAAGGTTCACAAGAATCGAACCGAACTCGGAAAAGTCACGATGATAAATAGATCGATCTGAAACAAGGTCACAACCAGTTTGAACGATGACAACCGAGACATCAAACAAGTTCAAAAAGTATCGACGAACACGTGCAAGTCGATAGAATTTAGAAGGAGAAACTGCAGAAGTCAAAAATAGTACGGGTATTACATCCGACCTCGTATAAAATAAATGTCGTCCCCGCAACTCACAACAACGGAAACAAGGTGACAACACAAAAAGTAACCGACAGAAAAATCCCCCATGGGCCTCTCAGATCCGATCTTGATATCTATGCTGAAGCATGACTCGGAAGCCAATTCGCAAAACTGAATTCGGTGTCCCTCGAGTCCGCAGTTGAAACGCGTTACTGACGAGAAGGACAATTTGCACGTGCATGCCCTGTCACATCACAGTTGAAACACCTCTGCTCGGCATACCGAAAATACAAATACTAGATACAATGGGGCATAACGTCGCAAAATAACATAGCGGAGATGCCAACTCAGCACAACAAAGAATCATAACACATATCATATACAATGATTACCATCGTAAAGTAATACACACACACAAACACTACAACAACGACGGTATCGTTCGGCAACCTCAACGGCCCGAACGATAACCAGCACATAATTAAAAACATCATGAAACAATCACACATGTACACAAACGTACAAACCCAAGCTTTAACAGCTCACACAAGTGCGATAACACACAAACCACCACGAAATGACAACATTAAAAATCATTATCTCACCTACCACAAAGGGCTAACAAAACATATGCATGGCGAACAACTCAACGTTCACACTACCAATTCAATTATAACTCGGAGGGCTCACACCCTAATGACAATACTAACATCATACACACCTTCTCAGACCACAAGCAGGAAGTGATAGATTTTAAAAACAAAATCCACCTTTTTGAAAACAATTTAGAAACACCGGTAGATCTTGAGTATCACCTTACAAAAAGTAGTACAAACACCATTATCGAGACTTTGAAAACCATCTTGCGTTTGAACAAAAATGAGGACACTTTTCTTTTAGTGAAAAACTTTCAGAAATATTCGACCCTCGGGTCTAAGCAAAGAATTTCTAAATAATTGAAAATATCTCAAAATATTTTGGTCCTCAACTGGAATAATTTTGAATCATACTGTGGCACCTTGAAAGTACCACGGGAAATAATTTATTTTAAACTGTACGTCTCAAAATTTATTTTCTAAGATACTCAAGATTTTTAAAAATTCAATAGGCCAGAATGCTCAAAACTCACAAGATCCTTTATCAAATCGTCATAAAACATTCAAGGCCAAAATGCCAAAACTCGATTTAGGGAATCGGTTTTACGAAATAAAACTCAGTTTGCAAAATATTGGAAGTCATTTTGAAAGAACTCGCACAGCGGATAAAATACCGTTCGAAAATACATTAGCAGCGACACCGCTCCTTATATAAATAAAATATGAGAGTCGAATACCCACATATCACAAAATCAAAATCCGCAGAAGGATTTCATCACTTAACGAATAATCATACAAGTAACTCGTATCAGACAAGGCACAATCACAACGAAGGGAGACTTACAACCACAGGTCGCACGAAGATGATGATTGCCTCACGATACTAATCACGACCAACGAACTCAGACAACGCGTCGCAACACGACTCAGTCAGACAAAAAACTCAACAGACAAAACTTGACCCGACAGCGTAGGTTTCCACAACCTAAGCTCTGATACCATTTATGTAACATTCCCAATCCGCTCAGGGATATTACACGCCGTAGAACCTTTCCTCAATGATATACCAGGCTCGTAACAACAAACGAACAACTCGAAAATGCCTTTAAGGCTAAAAAGACTCAGTAGACCGATTTGGCCTTTCAATAAAAACATACAACTCGATTACAATACTTGCCCACGCAGGGGTCAAAATACAACAAACTCCCGTATAATGGGGAAAAATACTGCAGCGGAAAATAAAGTACAACTGAACCAATACACAACGTACGGTTCCACATATGATTAGTACCGATCATCTTTCATCACCCTTCATGCCGAACCTGTGTTATGCTCCCCAAAACCTGAATGCAAAGACAGACATCCACCCCCCGAATACTCGAGGGTTAGCAAAACTCCACTGTTTTGCTAGTGCATGTATAAAATACGAAGACAAGCCATACATATCATACTCCAAGGACTTAGAATTCATAAACATACTTCCCGAGGTAAATCACTTGATCAAGCTGTTCAAAATGAGGAAGGTGGGAATAAACCCAATATACATCTTACAAAACATTTTACGATCTCGGGAGTTTGTAAAAACATTTGGATTAAAGAATTCTCAAGTCTTTCAAAAACGCTTGGGGACGCGGCCCAAAAATCATCTTTCCCAAAATACAATTCCGATAATAAAACAATCACAATCAAATTCACAAAACACGAGGTCCAAGACCCAAATCACGAGACATAGGGTCCACGACCCAAATCATAAACCACAGGGTCCACGACCCAAATCATCAAACACATATTCCTAAGGATTATTCGCGTCCCGTGCTAACAAGCCACGAACCTCAGATGCTCCCGCAGAACATACCCGAGTGAATAACCCAATAGGAAGCCATACCAAATCACATGTCACCATAACAACAGTCATGTGACCACAAGCACAAATACATTCATAACCAAATCACAACCATAAGTTATCCCGGCATCGTGCTAACAAGCCACGAACCTCAGAGTCCCCGCAAGACATACCCGATGATAACCCCGCAAGTTATCTCGGCATCGGGCTAACAAGCCCCGAACCTCAGAGTTCCCGCAAGACATACCCGGATTGGATAACCCTACGGTCACGCCCGACCCATACTGACAAGTATGAATCCTGGAGATTCATCAATCCTACCCGGAGGCATATCACTTCCAACGATCACATAACAATGAGCATAACATCAAGCCAAGCAACACTAAAACATCACAACCTCCTTTCAAGGAGTAACAACTAATATCACACACATTACGTTCTTACCGAACAAGTACACAATAACAATACGTAATCCCCGGCAAAGGATTACGGTCTATTAAACTCACTCGGAGTGATCATATTATCTTTCAACATACAAAACAAACACACATATTCCGAGAACACATATTCATGAAGTATACGAATTATCGTTGAAAGACAAAATTTATCGAGAACATACCGATCCCCTTTTACGTTCATTAAACATTGGATTTCGCATAAAATCATTTATCAATAATTATGATAACGAAACATGAAACATATGGTCAAGATACTTGCCTCGATACCACGAGCACGGAACCACGAACGGACACGGCTCAACCGGGAAGCTTCGAAACGCCCGATGCCATTGAAAAGGAAGACGACGACGAACGGAAGGGTTCAACACGGTTTCTTCACAAGAAACTCGGCCCTAACATCATATAATCCACAAATCAACAATCATACGAGGAAGGATAATCGTAGAATATCCGAAAACCCCTCTATGAAATTCTACCGGACACCTTCAAGGCGTCGATCAAGAACTCGACCAAAACGATGAATCTATAGGATCCGACCAAGGAATAACAAGGGAAAAGATATAATACATCTAAATAATCATCAACCCATCACAATACTAAGTTAAATCGGATTAAACGGACGAAATCAACCAAAATACCCAAATTCCCCAAAACTAGATTTCTAGAAAATCTGACCTGATTCGCTCGATCAAAGGATGTTATAGGGTGGATGATTGATGATATGAACTCCAAGACTTCATGGATTGATTGTCCAACAACATATCTCCATGATAAACACTCCTCCAGCCGCGGAAGGGAAGAAAACGAGTGAGGAAAATGATGAAAAAACCGTCTGCAGGGCTTTAAATAGGCTGCCTGCCGGCCGCCTTACGTACGTAATCGGCCATGGCTTACGACCGTAACCGACCATGGCCGAACCTATTGCCCAAAAATGCCGGCAGCATTACGTACATAACCGGCCAAGGCTTACGCACGTAACTGGCCTTACGGCCGTAACTCGGCCAGAGGTGGCCTGGCCCCAACATGCCCGGCCACGACTCGGCCGGAGCCAACTCCGACGGCCCGAACGACCCCGAAACCCGAACCTGAATACGAATCGAAGATACGGTTATGAAGTACTCGCAAAGACGAATTCGAGCACTAAGAGAACACACGATTCCGACCACCCGAAGGCTCTAAATTCGACAACGGAATGTAATTACCCCAAACTTTAGGAAATTACGAAAATGGTCCAAAACGTCCGAAATACACGATGCACGATCGAAACACCAAGCCAAAGCTCGCAAAATGAATAATAACATTAAATGAACTTACGAGAAACTCGAAACAATAGTTTCGGACGATATTCACAAGAATCAAACTCAAGTGCAGAAAAACCGCTTAAGAACACGGAACTCAACAAAACGATACCGAAACGAACTCGGATGACAAAAAATGCAGAATTAAATACTCTTGAAATGACGAAGCGATCACGAACGAGTTATCAAAACGGGCTCCCGCCGAAAAAAGAAAATCACCGAAATCCGAAATTACAGGTATTACACTAAGTGGATTTGCCTTATCCATATTAAAGCGTTTTAAGACCCTTCTTGTATAATTGGATTGATGTACAAATATTCCTCTATGGAAGTATTCAATATATAAACCAAGGCAATATTTGGTCTGTCCGAGGTCTTTTCATTTCAAATTCACCTTTTAGATAATTAACCGCTTTTTGAATTTCATTAGGAGTCCCAATGATGTTTGAATCATCAACATAGACAACAATAATCACGATCCCAGTTGTAGTTTTCTTGATAAAAACACATGGACATAATCGATCATTTACATATCCATTTTTCACTAAAAAATCTGTTAGGCAATTATACCATATGAGCCCAGATTGTTTTAGCCATACAATGATCGTTGTAGTTTAATTGCACATAACTCCCTCGGTTTTGATTTTAGTGCTTCAGGCACTTTGAATCCTTCATGAATTCTCATATGAATATTAGTATCCAATGATCCATATAAATAGGTCGTTAATCCATGAGGTGTATTTCTAGATTATTTGAAACTGATAAGCTGATCAAGTATCTAAAGGTAATAGCATCCATGATAGGAGAATATATCTCATCATAATCAATTACAGGTCTTTGTTAAAAACCTTGTGTAACAAGACGAGCTTTGTACCTTATAATCTCATTTTCTCATTTCGTTTACGAACGAAAACCCGTTTGTATCCAATAGATTTCACATCTTCAGGTGTGACAACAGTAGACCCAAATACCTTTCGCTTATTAAGTGAATCTAATTCAGCCTGTATGGCACATTTCCAACTGATCCAATCATGCCTCTTCTGACATTCAGATATATATGTTGGTTCCGGATCTTCATTCATATTATCAATTTCTCGTGATATTGAATAACAAAACATGTCATTGATATACTTCATTTCATTTCGGTTCCATATTTTTCCATTATTGATATAATTAATGGAGATCTCATGATTTTCTTCTTGCTGAAGGTTTTCATCATTATGTGTTCCCTGATTTATTTCTTCGTTTGTTTCTTCCGGAACATATACACCTAATCTGACTTTATCAGGTTTTCCACATTTATTCTTCTTTCGAGGAATTTTATTTTTAGAACCAACAGGTCTTCAACGCTTCAGGCGTGTTTTGGATTCATTTGTATATTTTCATTGGACTGCTCTTTTGGAACTTCAATCCGAGCAGAAGTATTTGCAGCGGCTATATGTGACTTTGTCACTCTTTTTGTGTCTGTAAATGTATCTGGTAATTGATTTTCTATATTCTGCAAGTGTATGATCTTGTAAACTTCTATTTCACGTTGTTTTGTGGGAGGATCAAGGTGCAATAATGACGATGTACACCACTGAATTTCTTTTTCCACTTGTTTCTCCTTTTCACCTAAGAGTGGAAATTCTTCTTCATTAAAATGACAATCAGCAAACCGAGCGGTGAAAACATCACCTATTTTTGGTTCAATTTATCTTATTATCGAGGGTGAATCATATCCCACATAAATTCCCAATCTTCTTTGTGGTTCCATTTTTGTACGTTGCGGTGGAGCAATTGGTACATATACAGCACAACCAAAAATTCTAATATGTGAAAGATTTGGTTCTTGACCAAATGCCAGCTGTAATGGGGAATATTCAAGATAGCATGTCCTCATATAGAGATGGGGAGCTTTGTTCTCATTATTATTGGTCTGAAAATAAATTGGAGACGTTTGATTAACGATTCAGCCAAACCGTTGTGTATGAACATAAGCTATTGGATGTTCAATATCGATGCCCACCGCCATACAATAATCATTAAAGGCTTGAGATGTAAATTCCCAGCATTATCAAGTCGAACTCTCTTAATCATGTAATATGGGAATTGTGCTCTAAATTTGATTAATTGGGCAAGAAATCTGGCAAATGCCAAATTGCGAGTTGATAAAAGACATACGTGTGACCATCTGCTAGAAGCATCAATTAATACGATAAAGTATCGAAATGGTCCACAAGGTGGATGAATAGGTCCACATATATCACCATGAATTCTTTCCAAAATATTGGCGATTCGTTCTCAACTTTAGTTGGTGTGGTCTTATTATCAATTTACCTCGAGAATAAGCAACACAAGATAGTTCATGAGATTGAAAAATCTTCTTTTTTTTCAATGGATGACCACTAGAATTTCCAATAATTTTCCGCATCATTATCGAAGCGGGATGTGCTAACCGATCATGCCAAACTTTGAATGTTTAAGCAAACTTCAGGTTTACTGTGTTATGCGATTCAAATATTTTTACATTAGTATAGTACAACTGAGATGATAGAGCGGGTAATTTTTCCAACACATATTTACTTCCGGAAGTGTTTGAAGTAATACAAAGATATTCATCATTATTTTTATCCATGGTTTCAACATGGTATCTATTCATACGAATATCTTTGAAACTTAATAAATTTCTTTGGGACTTGAAGGAAAATAATGCATTTTTTATTTTGAAATTCGTGCCTCGTGGCATCAAAAAATTGGCACTTCCAAATCCCTCAATTATTTGTGCACTACCAGATATGGTTTTAACACTTGATTTGATAATTCTCAATTGCTGAAAATATTTTTTATCTTTCAATATAGTATGTGTAGTAGCACTGTCTGCAAGAAATAAGTCATCGTCTTGAATTTTGGATTGAGACATACCTATGATCTATGAAAAAAGAAAGTAATTAAATTATTGAAAAAGTATTATAATATATGATATGAAATGCATATTTATATTATTTCAAACAAACTATTACACACATAGAACACTCGTACATAAAAAAATTTCACAACACTCTTGCAAACGGAAAACATAGAACTAGTTCATTTTTCTGGCAATTTATTTTCATCTTCAGGATTGATCAATCATTTCCATGGTAGCAACATCAGCCATGTCCATCATATTATAGAGGCCACAATTAGAATCATCGGAGTTGTTGGTAATGGGATTTGTTTCAACATTTTTCCCTTTATTTTTCCGTGATTCTTGATAGAGGTCAGCAAGATGTTTCGGCATGCGACATGTACGCGTCCAATGGCCTTTCATTCCACAACGGTAACAAATTTCTTCCTTTTTATTTTGTTCAAACTACCATTATCTTTTTCTTGTTTTTCCTCCTTATCTGCCTTATTATAATAAGATTGAATCTTATTATAATAAGGTTAAAAACCTCTCCCCCTTCCTCGTCCACGACCACGACCACGAATATAACCACAACCCGACCGTAGTTGTGACCAAAGTGATGTTGCATTAACTCCAGGGAATGGAACAGATCCATCGGGACGATATTCATGATTTCTCATTAACAACTTGTTATTTTGTTTGGCCAAAAGAAGACACGAAATCAGTTCAGAATATTTTGTAAATTCTCTCTCACGAATTGTTGTTGAAGGATTATATGTGAAGCATGAAATGTGGTGAATGCTCTTTCTAGCATATCACCATCAGTGATATTTTCGCCACATAATTTTAGTTTTGAACTGATTCAGAACATTGCCGATTAATTATATTCGCTGACGGATTTAAAATCCTGTTAACGGAGTTTAGTCTAGTCATAACGAGATTTTGGGAGAATAACTGTATTCTGACGATCATATCTTTCTTTCAATGATTGCCAAAGATCTGCAGGATCTTTGATAGTGAGGTACTCAATTTTCAGTCCCTCATGGAGGTGGTGACGAAGAAAAATCATAGTCTTTGTTTGTTCTTGTAATGATGCTTCTTTTGATTTGGTTATAATATCACCGAGGCTTTTAGCATCAATGTGGATTTCAGCATCCAATATCCATGATAAATAATTATTGCCAGTGACATCACGTGTTTCAAATTCGAGCTTGACAAGATTTGACATGTTGAAGAATTATAAGAGAATAAAACATACATATCATTAATTTCAAGAAACATAAAAGATTTTATTCGTATATAAAAGGGGTATTGTTACATATTAAGATTTATCAGGAGTCCAGGTATAGGATAAAAGAGAAAAATACTTGTGATAAAGATCAAAAATTCGTCTTCTGTGTTACACTTTACATAAACAACTAGTACAGTATATGCTCTGACCAACGTAGCGTAGAATGCCAAGAACAGTTGATGAATCATCTTGAAGAACCCTTTTGTTTTTAAAATTTATAAGAAGATGAGAGAAAGTGAGTGAATTGTTGAATGAAATGTGATGTATTTATAGAGTGTAAAATATCCGTTAACTAGCCGTTGGGGAAGGGAGCGAAAATAAAATGTGATAATTATGAATGATTTAGTAAAACATTACTTTTATTTTATATGCAAGATTTGAAATAAGAATTTTATTAAAAATAATCAACTACAAATAACTTACCCTTTTTGGTGCTCACTAAATATTTCAAATGGTACAATATACATAGTTTATAGCTTGAGGTCATACCGCTTCAAGCATAATAATAATATATACGATATATAGCTTCGGGTCATACCACTCAAGCATAATATATATATATAGCTTGGGGTCATACCACTCAAGCATAATAATAGTTAATATATAATATGTATATATAGCTTGGGATCATACCACTCAAGCATAATAATAGTATATATATATATATATATATGTGTGTGTGTGTGTATATATATGGGGCTTTATTTTCAGAACCATCTTAAGTGTGAGAACTGCGAGAACTCCTGTAGACCAATGAGATTTTTTTAAATATTAAAAATTATTATGTAATCTAAAGGGTATTATAGTAAAAGCTAAATTTTATATTTTTTAGATTTTTTTTATTAAATCCCGTTTTTAAATATCTCATAATTTTCGGATTATTTATTTATTTATTTATTTTTTTGCATGCATGTTTCTAGAAAGTCAAGGTGCATATGTGTTTCTTTCAAATAATGTAAATTTACATGTGTTTTTATTGTACAATAGTTTAAACTTCAAATGAGTTTTACTTAAAAGTGTAATTGCACATATGTTTCTGCCGTATATTCTATATACTTCTTAAATAAAAATTAAAAACATAAATTATAGTCGTAACCTTTAGATTTATTACAAGCCAAGAACATAATATCGGCTATGTTAGGGATTTGGCCATTTGTTTGTGCCATTTGTCGTGTGGTATGTTAGGGATTTGGCCTCCCTATAATTTACTTGCTTTCTAGTTCTTAGTTAGCTTGTTTAATTTTCGGGCTATGTTTGGGATTTGGCCCCCCAGAAAAATATCGGCTATGTTAGGAAATAGGCCCCCCTATTATCTTTGTGCTATAATATATCACTTTTTTTTTAAAAAAAAAAACAAAAAAAAAAGAACATAATATAATACACAAATTTTTATATCAAATGAAATACAAATCAAATGTATCATTTTGAATATACATATGCACGCCTTCTAAGAACATATGTGCACAAAGCATATGTATTTGAGGTTTCTCATCAGATTCTATCAAACATGTGTGAACGTCTTCCAAGAACATACATGCATGTCTTCCAAGAATATATATGTACTTCTAGTTTCTCATCAAATTCGTTAAAACATATGTGCACGCCTTCAAAGAACATAAATGCACGCCTTCCAAGAACATATATGTACTTCTAGTTTCTCATCAAATTCGTTAAGACATATGTGCACGCCTTCAAAGAACATATTGTCACACCTAGAAAAAATAATAGTCAAGGTTAAATATTTTTAAAATAAAACTTAAGATAACATAACACACATGAAAAAGCTTAAACTGTCAAACACAAATATGCAGTATTCCAAAATTAACAATACTTGTGTTACCCCTTAAATTAAACATATGTAAAAAAAATAAAAATCATCCTATAAACATAACCCCATTCTGCACAGTTCAAAAGGCATTCCCACATGTTCACGTAGAAATCTGGGAAATAGCTTCTTAATACACTCTCGATTTCAGCATCTTTAAATTTCTGTCAAAATTAAAATGAAAATAAACAAAATCACAACAAAAAATAAATTAGCTCATAAGTCATACAGGCAAATTCACTAAAGCAAAAGTGATACTAATTGCGTAAAATTACCCTGGCCCGGTCATTTTTGTACGATATGTCATTGATATGGGTGTAAGTTGCAACGAAAAATCGGCAAATGTTAGCTCTGTCGTGATAACCAGATCTGGGTGTTGATTTTCGTTGATAATACTGCAACACCTTTAAAAACACGCCTTCCGGAACGGCAACCTAATCCTTGAATAAACGCAACCGCACGTGCCATCACTGAAAAAAACCGGAAGCTTTTTTCGGGCGAGTATGTGATGAAGAATATCGGTGATTTTTTCCGGCGAGTATGTGATGAAGAAAGTGGTAGGTGGTGGCTAGGGTTTCTTAAGGAAAAGAAGAGTGCCCGTGAACGTGGAAGTGATTTTTGACTTGTAACTGATTCCTCATTTTAAGATAAATGAGTTTTTGTTTATTTTCAACATATTTAAAAAACTCTATAATACCCTTTTACATTTTATTAAATATAATTTGCTTTCAATTTAATTACAAAACTACCATATTTATTCTTAACCATTGATCTTCTAATCCAAAGGCTAAAAAGGAGTTATCGCAGTTCTCACACTTAAGGGGTTCTGAAAATAAAGTTACACTATATATATATATATAATAAAACCATAAAGAAGTTCCTACCGTGGAAACTCTTTAGTAAGGATTAGAGCCTTCATGCGGATAACGTGTTAGAAAACTTCAAGAAACTAAACAGAATACAAAGAGAATAGAGATGATATAGAGAATGTGTTTCTCTTGGAATGATTTTTCATTAAGCACTGAAGCCCTATTTGTAATATCCGGATTTATTATTGTGTATCTCATCTGTATTCGAACCCTGTATCATTCGGATTTATGATCTCGATAATTGGAGTATGTTATTTCTCACATTGGTATCTTTGTACATAAGTATATCTTCATGCAAATTTTCTCATGCAAACTCGTGATAGCGTACGCTAAGAAGGTAGCTTAACGCATGCTATCGGCTACTACTAGCGCACGTTATGAATGTAGGACTTGCGTGCGCTAGGTAATCAATTATTGAGCTAGGCGGCTAACACATGCGCCAGCCGGACGTAGGACCGGATAAGATTCCCGCGGATGAACCTGGACAGTTTTGGAGTCAACTCTTATTAGCGCGCGCTAAGGATGTATAGGTAGCGTGCGCTAATCTGCTTTTGTACAGAAAGTTTATATATGGGCCAGCACTCCATTTTGTTCTCATTTCCTTCATTCATCTTTCGTTTTTGAGAGACCAGAGGGCATATCATCTTCCTTAGACACACTTATAACACATCCACTTGATCATTGGACATTGGATACTTCTTGTTATTGATCATTGAAGAGAGGTAGCACCTTGGAGTGACATATAACTAACCGGAGTCAGATTGTACCTTTGGAGTTCAGTGATTTCGTCATATTAAGGTATGTTGATTCTATCTCCAACTCTAGATTCGTGTTATGGAGAATATGATGATCATGCTAGCAAAATAATGAGTTTCTTGGGTGAATTTTCCAAACCACATGATGTTTGGAATATTGAGATGATTATGCTTTAAGTACCTTGATTATGAACATCATGATTCGAATCTTATTACAATGAAAAAGTAGAGAAAGCTTCTATCATTGGTAATCCGAATCTAGTAGGTGTTTTCATAGCAATCATGGACTTGACTTTAACATCATTATTGTTAGACGAATTTAAAGGATTGATCATGGAAGGATTTATCTTGTAAAGATGGAATGTTAATCAAACTACAGAATGATAGTTTTTGATTGATATAAAGGTGTTGATATCGACCGTTAAGCCTTCCGAATTATCGCATGAAGAATTGTAATCGAAATTGAATATGGTTTCATAATAGTATACATATTCTTGAATCCGAAGTTATTGTTATCCGTAAGATCATTCATAACCGTATGAACATGATATTCATGGAGGTAACATGAATTAACACTGAAGATTTCATTTGGTTTGATCATGTTGAGATCAGTCTACTGCCCAGTAGTAAACTGCCATGCATTGTTAGCGCACGCTAAGCTTTGTAGATTAACGTGCGCTATCGAGCATGAGTTAACGTACGCTACGTTTGGTACGTAACGTACGTTAGGCCATCAGACGAAGTCACCGGCCGATCGGTGAAGCATCGACCATGCATAGTTAGCGTACGCTAGGCTTTGTTGTTTGCGTGCGCTATCGAGCAGACTTAACGCACGTTACACAGAGTACTTAGCGTGCGCTAAGAAGTTCAGGCAGATTACATTTTATGAGCTTTTGGCCGTAAATCGAATTGTTAGACATTCGTACAACGTGAGATAAATTCTATATTATTTCTTTTGTTAAGGTTCGAGCTTGTTATGTGATTGATTGAGGGGGGCGACCTTCGAGTGTTCGTTTTCGTGGAAGTATTGTTCTTGTCTTCGAATCGAGGCAAGTACCTTATTTGTTTTATGTATTGATGTTATACATATTGTCATGCATGTATGTCATTGTTGTATGTCCACCTCATGTTGGTCCGATGGGATCATCGGGGGATCTATGCTAGCATGCGCTGGATCATCGGATGGGTTTTTCCTCCACGGGTTGGTCTGATGGGATCATCGTGGGTTCTAGGCAGTGAACGCTGGATCATCGGAATTACCATGTGTATGTTATGATATCTTGTTGTGATTATCAGTTGTGTATGTCATTTATGAGTTTCTCGTAGGAGAAGACTCGTTGGTATTTTTGTCGTTTACGTTATTATTCTTCGTGAGATATGACTAATATGTTGTGGTACTTGTACTAGCATCGTTGTGCTAACTCCTTCGGGGGTGAACATTTTGTTTATGTTCAGGATCCAAGAGAGCGGGAAAACAACCACTAGAGCTGCATGACGATGAGGGTGCAGAGTGATGTTCCGGCCGGGTTTATTTGACTATTGTTTGATGGTTATTTCAATAAGTACTCGAGTACGTAGTCGTTTATGATGAATTTGAATTTGGTGATGTATTAATAAGTTTCTGTTGAACAATTGTATTTTCAGTATTTGGTCAGAACTGTTGTATCTTAATTTCGTTACTTCCATTCATTTGTACCTGTTAATGTCTGTTCAATTCTCCAGCCTTGTAAATCCTTATGTAAAGGATTTACGGCGCTGTAATATTCCTGAATATATCGGGGAGTTACAGAATATGGTATCGGAGCGAGATTTATGGATACCTTGGCCGTTGGGTTAAAATAGGGGTCATTTATGTCTTTTGAGGTAACCGGCCGCTAATAACATCACTGTACTGCCTACGTCTTCGTGCGGGCGGTGGTTGTAAGTTCCTAAACTCTATCTCGTCCTTTGCATGTTATATTTCCTTGTACTTGAGCATTCGAACGATATTGTTTCCTGTATATTGAGTATTTATGCTTACAGTATGTTGAGAGGTGGACGTGGACGTGGTCGCGGTCGCGGACGCGGACGAAGGAATGTTGAAAGGGAAGCGTTGCCTTCTAATCAGGCCAGTCATAGCTCAGGCGAGCCACAGAGATCTATCAATAACGAACTGGAACCTGCTGTACCAGAAATCCTTCGTCAGGTGGTGAACCAGATGACTCAGTTCGCCCAAGTCGTGGACCGAATGCAAGTGGCGGCGGGACTACAGCAGGGAGAGAGACATCAAGGGATCCCGGACATGGGAAATCGAGGTGACCGGTGGCTGCAAGAGGTGGCGAAGATGCAACCACCCAAATTCGACGGCATTTCTGAGACTCCCACCTGGGACCATTGGTTGAAAGAACTGGATAAAATCTTTCCCGGAATTAACTGCCCAGACGACCGGAGAGCCTCTATCGCTCAATATTTTCTGATAGGGGAAGCGTTCGAATGGTGGGAAGCCATCCGGCCTGTAGACCATGATGCTGATTGGATAGAGTTTAAATTGATGATGGAAGCTCGATCGCCTCGTCCGTGAGGGAAGCCAAAGTTCGGGAGTTTTTCTCCGCTCGGCCTTCGATGTGCAGATCTCGAGCAATTAAGACGTTTAACCAACGGTGGCATTTGTTCGACATCCGTCGAGCAGATGCAGAAATGATGATCCATTTTGATATGAGGATGAAACCAGAAATCCAGAGGTACATGTCCGGTTTTGAATGTACCACACTCCATCAATACCAGGATAAGGCGTTGGCGTATGAGATCAAGGAATCAGCTATGGAGAAATTTACGGAATCCAAGAAGCAGAAAGTCTCTGGTACTTTTACAGAGCACAAGAACAGCAGGCCCCTGAAGGCCCAGTCATCCTTTCACTCTTTCAAGAAACCTCCGCACCCAGTTAGGAGCGGAAAGAACTTCAGAGCAACATCAACTATGACTGATGTTATCAGGAAATGCTTTAACTGCGCCCAGACGGGGCACTATCGATGGAATTGCCCCTACCTGCCGTGACTTGTTTTGATTGTGGTCGAGAGGGACATCGTGCGGTGTTCTGTGAAGAGGCTGCAAAGTCTTTTAGAGCCCGTACACCACAGTCAGTCCAGAAGGAAGCCAGTATCCAACAGACGCAGCAAAGTGTTCAGATGCCTCAGAATTTTGGCCGCGGGCGAGGCAGAGGACAGTGGGACCGAAAGGGCACATCGAGTGCCAGATCTGTTCCCCCACGTTAGTACGAGATGAGGAAAACAGACGATCAGGATGCCATTGCCGCATCGTCTGGCCCAGATCCTTTCCCACCAAACGCTTCTTCACTCCTCAAAATCGAATCGCCTCTCGTCATTCCGCATTTAACTTCTGATTTCGGAGCAATCGTGTAAGTGGTCGAGCCGCCGAGAAACCTCGGCGAACCTACGGTAGTAGCCACCAAACCCAAGAAACTTCTGAGCTCTCTCACGTTTTGGGCGGTGCCCAATCCAACACCGCCTCGATCTTCTCGCGGATCTACACGAACCCCCTACCAAATCACGTGGCCCAAAAACATTACTTCCTTCAGCCAGAACTCACATTTCGAGAACTTCGCATAGAGTTGCTCGGCCCTCAAAATGTCTAACACTATCCGCAAATGATGGGCATGCTCTTCCTCGTTCCTCGAATAAATAAGAATATCGTCAATGAAGACGACGACACACTTATCCAAATACTCGATAAAGACTTTGTTCATCAATTGCATGAACACCGCCGGCGCATTAGTTAACCCGAAAGGCATAACTACAAAATCATAATGTCCGTATCTCGTCCGAAAAGCTGTCTTCGGCACATCGGACTCTCTCACCCGGAGCTGATAGTACCCCGATTTCAAATCAATCTTCGAGAATACCGCATCTCCCTGCAACTGGTCGAACAAGTCGTCAATTCTCGGCAAAGGATACTTGTTCTTGATGGTCACCTTGTTTAGTTCGCGATAGTCGATACACAAACGTAGTGAACCATCCTTCTTCCGCACAAACAGATCGGTGCGCCCAAGGCGAGGCGCTCGGTCGAACATACCCCGACTCAAGAAGCTCACTCAACTGCTTCTTCAACTCGGACATCTCTGAAGGTGCCATGCGATAGGGTGCCTTCGAAATAGGAGCCGCACCCGGCTATAACTCTATAGCGAATTCGACCTCACGATCTGGTGGCAATCCCGGTAACTCATCAGGAAAAACATCAGGAAATTCATTAACGATTGGAATCGGCGAAAGCTCGACTCCACGACTCTCCGTCTTTAAGGCGTAGCACCAATAGCCGGTACACCCCTTTCGCAGGAGTCTCATCGCCTTCAAGGCGTTAATAACGAGTTTCTGGTTCCCCCTCTTTCGCCCGGCGAAAGAGTGCTCGGTGCCATCATCGGCTAACATGGTGATGATTCTCGTGCGGTAGTTCATGATTGCACCATGCCGCTCGAGCCAATCATCCCCGAGAATTAAGTCCTCACCCTCAATACCCACAACAATAAGATTAGAGGGCCAAGCCCTCTCACAAATAAACACAGAACAGTCTCGTACCTCCTGATCACCAACGATCATATCACCGCTAGGAAGCTTAACGATGAAGGGCTCACAAGGCGTCAAACGGTCGAGACTCAAACGGCACACACAATCCAGAGATATGAACGAATGCGTAGCACCAGAATCGAAAAGCACACTGACAGGATGAGAAAGAATATGAACTGTACCTGTCGCCACGGTAGCCGCTGGGTCATCGGCTCTCCGCATCTCATAGACACGCGGGTGGGCTGAGCCGACACTGCAAGCTCCCCTCTTAGAGGGCTGACCACGACCTCTCCCCCGACTAGCACTCGGCGGGGATTGAGGAGCAAACGATCCCTGATTCACACTTGGTTCCCTAGGCGCTAGAATGGAAGCCCGGGCACCAAGAATTTTCTCCCTCTCAGCACAGAAAGTAGCCTTGTGGCCCGGCTGGCCACACTGATTACACGTCAGCAAAGGGCTCAAACAAGTACGACTGGTGTGGCCTGTACGACCACAATTGAAACACTTCACATCACGAAAAGGAGCACTGGTAGTTCCACGAGGACCCCCAGCGGAACGAGCTGGACCACCACCGGCGGGGAAGTTAGCAGATTGGGATCTCTACTGACCCCCACTCTTGTGGCCCGAAAAGTTCCCAGCGGACTTCTGCTTCTTACTCTCGCGGGCCGCCTCACTCGCCGTCACAGACATATTATAAGCAAGGGCCCTACTCTGGTAATCTTTCAATGTAGTGCATACGAGCCCCGACATATAGTCCCGAATCGACGACTTCATCCGTCTGGAGAAATGGAAAATTTTGTCGCTCTCCTCGACAACTTGGGTCTTCACATAACCCAACTCCTTGTTAAAATCAGCAATAGCTTGAGCTACGGGGATATCCCACGGTTGAGCATCATAAAAAGCATGTACCCGAGCCTGTCTGATCGCCACGGCAATATTCGATCTCCATCAACTCTTGAAACTCACCCACGGCAGATGGTCTTTGGGCCCAACGGCCTCCCACCACCCCAGTAGCGTCCCTCGTGAGAAAGTATTGAGTAATAGGGACTTTACGGTCCCTGGGATGATTAGTGGCAACGAAGACCTTAGATATCTCCTTGATCCACCCTTCCCGACCCAATCGGTCCGAAGCTCCCGAAAACCGATGAGGATGCATCTTGATAACATCTTGGAGCCAACGATCCGCTCCGCCCCGATTAGCGTGGGCACGATCCGGGTTCGAACCGCCCGAGCTATTGCCGCCATTTGGTTCACCATTTGTTGAAAAACGCCCCCACTACCAAGAACGGCACGCTCCTGAGAGAAGCAAGTCTATGACGGCCGTCTGCATCGCGGCCCCAAAGATCGTGACGTGGCCGCCCCACCGGCCGCCCACGCCCCGGCCCGTCCACGACCACGACCGCGACCACGACCTCTTCAATAATCCATACTGGAGTTATATAAGTAGCATTAGACATACATGGTTCTGTACAAGAAAAGAACAATTACAAGTCGAGAATCAAGGGTACGATACAAGGAATTAATGAACAGAGGAAGGAAAACTTACGGACACTGGTAGTACCGGAATCATGGCAGCGTGACGATGATGTGCAAAACAAAACACCACAAGACCTAATAAACCGACAAGCCTAGGTATCCATAAACCTAGAGCTCTGATACCATTTTCTGTAACACCCCCAGGATATCCGAGGTATATTACAGCGCCGTGAATCCCTATATGGGACCCACCAGGCTGAATAGCATCATACTCATCGACTCACATAAACGACAGAACAATACCATGTCATAAAGACGCAAAACAGAATAATCCACCCGGTTCAACCAGTCAATATAACATCATCATCCAACACAACATAACAAGCAACAATACAATCCGAACGAACAAGAACCCTTGAGTACTCGAGTACAACGACTAGTTCAAAAACCACAAAAGATGAAAAGGTAAAAGACACTAAAACGTCACTCGTGCACAATCATCACGCACGGCCATCATCCGTAATCTTGGTCAGCGCCCGCTCGTCTCGATGAACCCGACTGAAATTCATAAAACGAATTTCCCAAAACGGGTCCCCAGAGGGGTTAGTAATTACGCTAGTACAAGTAACTGATGAACAACTTACATCTTACACATATAGTAATCGCATGCAATAAAGAAAACCGTCAAAGCACTCATTTCCTAAATGCCAATATCAAATCACATTTGTAAAATTCACCACAATTAACCGTCGATCCACACCTCCGTGGACCCCTACCGAGACCCCGTCGGATCTAACCCGTAGTGGTTAAAAGCAAAGCTCGTCGATCCACACCTCCGTGGACCCCTACCGAGACCCCGTCGGATCTAACCCGTAGTGAGCATACACACACACACACAAGTCTCATGCAATACTACTACGTTAAGATTGTAAGTTCATAAGGATACTTGCCTCGATTAATAGACGGTGACAAGAACGGAACGGAAGAATCAAGCACGACCGTGAGGAACCGACGAATGAACCTAACGATTCGAATAACACAATCACAACCAACTCTAAACGATTACGGAAATGGAATACACCCGGAAACCCGCCTATGATTCATGTATATTCATACCAAAAATAACAACGAGGGCGGACCACAACCAAACCCTTTCGATTCCGTAAAAATCCACAAAATATCCATGAATCCGTAGGAAAACTAAAGATACTAACAATATCAATCGTATAAGTCATGAATCCATCAACAAAACGGAACTAATCGGAAGAAAATCCCAAAACCCCCAAATTAATCGAAAATAGGGTTCTAGAAATATTACCTTTGAAGATTCAAGTACTAAGATCCGAAGAACACGCGTTAGATTGATTATCCGAGCCTCACAACCGAAGGAAGATGATGAAAATCGACTCCCGAATGAAGAATGCTTGAGAGTTCTTCCCCCCCTTAGCTCTCTCTCTTTCTCGCGCAGGTGAAATGAAGGAGGAAATGGCCGATTTCGTCTAATAAGGACGAAGTTGCACAGTTGACCGCTTTGTGTGCCGCGGCACAGGCCAAAAAATTACTCCTGTGTTTCGCATTATGCCGCAAGATACTGCGCAGCCGCGGCACCCGTCTGATTGGGTTTTGGTCGCAGAAGACACACGAGTGTGCCGCGGCACGGACAGTGTACCGCGGCATCGCTCGGCACTGTGCCGCGGCACCGGATGGGTGTGCCGCGGCACACAGTACAGTTTGTTCGACCAACAACTGATGGAATTTGTGTGCCGCGGCGCACACACCTTGTGCCGCGGCCCACTCCCCCTTTTGGGTCCCAAAATGATAAAAATGATCCGGAAAGAGAATAAAACGATAGGAATCAATATTTGGGGACTAATAACACGAAATGGATCCACGGAAACCTCGAAACGGCGGTTTCGCACAACAATAACAAGAATACAGTTCAACAGTTGACAGGAAGGACACACTGAAAGATACACGAGGGTCACTACGATCGAGAAATACACCAAAAACGAAAATACAAGGAAAAGAAAAATACGGATATTACAGCATGTGTAACATGGCATATTGTATTCCGTTGTCGTTTTGTCTCTTTGAGGACGTTGTGAGCTCTTGTTGTCGTTCCCTTTCGAGTTGATTATGTGCTGGGGGCTTGCGATATTAGACTTTGATTCTAGCACACGAGCAGGCCACACGAGCATCTGCTCGTGTGCGGTGCTTGTGCGGGTTGGTAAGAAGCTGGGCAGTGGCCTAGCGCACGACCAAACACACAAGCATTTGGTCGTGCATGATGGTCGTGCGCAACCAATGCTCGGCAGTAACTCCCAAGGACGCACGAGCAGGACATACGAGCCGTTGCTCGTGCGTGATGACAAAAGTCGGGCAGTGGCCTAGCGCACGACCAAACGCATGAACACTTGGTCGTGCATGATGGTCGTGCGTCCTTGATGTATTTAAGGGGACAATCACGTTTTTCAGCGTCATTTCCTATAATTATTTCTTCTTCGAGGGTTAGGCGACATGGGGCGTATGGACGCTTAGATTTTGATTGTATATCATCATCCATCCACGGTTTTGAGTTCCTAGCACCAAGTTACATCATCTAAACATCTTTTATCGATTGAACCAAGGTAAAATCTATTCGAACCCTACTTTTGGGAAATTTAGGGTTTGTTGATTTAATGTCCGATTCGTTCCGTATTGTTGATTAATCCATGATGTATGTGGTTAATCTTAGTGGTATTCATGTTTTTCCTACGAGTTCCTGGTAAATTTCATGGTATTTTTTAAATCGAGAGGGTTCGGTTGTGACCCGCCCTCGTTGATGTTTTTGTATGAATTTACATGAATCATTGGTGGGTTTTCGGGTGTATTCCATTTTCGTAGTCGTGTAGAAATGGTTGTGATTGTATTTTTTGAATCATTAGGTTCGGTATTGTCATTTCCTAGCGATCGTGGTTGATTTGTCGTTCCGTTCGTTTCGTCGTTAATTACTCAAGCCAAGTATTCTTGTGAAACCCTTATGCTTAACATGAAATGGTAATGTGTATGTGTGTGCTTTGCTCACTCCGGGAGGGTCCGACGAGGCCTCGTGGGAATCCGTGACTTCACTCCGGATTCACGAGCTTGTTGGATAGCTAGTACGGGAGGGTCCATAGAGGCCTCGGATGGGATCAGTGGTTTCACCCAGATCCTATACGGTTTTCGACGGTGATATTTGACTGTTTGTTTTCCGGAAAAAGACATGTCTTGTTTTGATTTTGAAACGATTTGATGCATGTACTATGAAATGTGTAAGCGAATGGTTTGCCTTGATTACTTGTACTAGCATAATTGCTAACCCCTTTGGGGACCTGTTTTGGGGAAATTCGTGTTATGAATTTCAGGTTGCGTTTAGCAGGTCGAGCGGGCACTGGAGCAGTACGAGGATGCTGGCCAGGGTTGTTGACGTGTGCAAATGAGTTCTTTATTTTAGTTGTCCATTTTAAACGTTCGTATTCAAACTTATAAACTGATAGATAGTACTCACGAGTACTTAGGCATTTTGATTTGGAAAATGGTTTGTATTACTAAATGTTATTTATATTTTTCGGTGATGTCTGGTTTACCGGTTGTGCCTGGCATTTTATTTAATTATCATCTTGGTGATGTGTATTTTCTTGCTAACCGAGATGGTTGGACGAGCGGTATTAATTATTTAGCCTAGTGGGTCCCATGCAGGGGTCCACATCGCTGTAATATACCCTGAATATCTTGGGAGTGTTACAGAAAATGGTATCAGAGCACTAGGTTTATGGATATCTAGGCTTGCTGGTTAATTGGGTCTAGTTGTGTTTTGTTTTGCACTGTAACACCCCCAATCCGCTCAGGGATATTACACGCCGTAAAACCTTTCCTCAAGGATCTACCAGGCTGGTAACAAAATCAATCAACTCAACAATGCCTTTAAGGCTAACAAGACTCAGTAGACCGATTTGGTCTTTCAACAAATACATACAACACGATAAAAATACTTGCCCACGCAGGGGTCTAAATACAACAAACTCATGTACAACGGGTAAAGAATACTGCAGCGGAAATAAAATACAACTAAACCAATATGACATCAAACAGGTCCTCGTGTGATTAGTATCGTTCATCTTTCATCATCCTTCATGCCGATCCTGTGCTATGATCCAAAACCTAAATGCAATACAGACATCCACCCCCGAATACTCGGGGGTTAGCAAAACTCCACTATTTTTCTAGTACAAGTATGAAATCATACGAAATGTAACAAACAAATAGAAATCACGAATCGAGTACGACAAATAATTACAAAAGACTTCCCGAGAAGTTTTATTAATTAGAAACCATCAAAGAAGTGTTTGGAAATAAATTCCTCATCTCATTTTTTTTTTAAAGTAGAAATTATTAGACCTCAAGTCCTTAGTTGAAAAATAACCATTTCAAAAACGAATGGCTCTCGGCCCAAAATCACTTTCCACAAAACGACCTTTATGAAACCGTAGGGATCTCATACCACATCTCATCAAATCACAATACTCGAGAACAATAACAAGGTCCGTTTTCCAACATAAAAAACCAACATCTAAAGGATTAAACACAAACGACAAAATACTCTGGTGCCATCCTAGCCAAGTAAGCCAAACGAACAACTTACCTCTTACACACTTAGTCAATGCATGCAATCATGAAAACCGTTCAAAAACACTCATTTTCGGAAACGCCATAATCCAAAACACATTTGTGAAATACACCACAATTAACCGTGGATCCACCCCTCCGTGGACCCCTACCGAGACCCCGTCGGATCTAACCCATAGTGGTTAAAAGAAAGCTCGCGGATCCACCCCTCCATGGACCCCTACCAAGACCCCATCGGATCTAACCCATAGTGAGCATACACACACACACACACGTTACTCATGCAATACTAATATGCTAAGAATGTAAGCTCATCAACAATACTTACTAGGGATGGCCACTTATCCGACACCATTATCAAACTCTTCAAAACACAAACAACACAATTCACACGGAATACACGATTCCACAACATTAAACTAATAGAAACATCATTAAAACCTTCAACGTTCAAAATGATCAAATTGTAATCAACTCACACGAAACATATTCACGAGGGTAAAACAACCACCGTAGTTCCAACATATAACCTCTATTTGGAGGATACAAATCGTATAAGAAAATACTTGCCTCGAAACTACGATTTAAGCGAGACGATGAATGAGATATGGTCGGGCAGCCCCGAACTCCTGAACGTAATCAAGCACGCGATAGCACCGCGAAAACTACGAGAATAACAATGCACGAATTACCTACATAAAATGATGATCGACTTGGAATCCTCGAGCACCTATAATCCTCCGGAATAAACAACAAAAACAAGATCACAACGAGGACCGAGACCAACAAGACTAGGAATTACATCAAGGCATTGAAAGAAACTCATTGAAACGTTTAATCGAACATTAAACGTTCAATGATTCCCAAGAACACTCAAATAGTTAATCGAGTTAAACCAACTCGAAGTACGGATATACAATCCATAGAATATGTTTAACAATATCATTTAAAAACAACAGATACATCAAAAATGGATGGAAAACTAAATCAAGAACAAATCCCCCAAAAAGTCGATTTGAGGGAAATCAAGAAATATACCTTGATTCGACGAAGAATAATGGATTAAATGATGGTAAACACAAGAATACTACTAAGATTAATCATACCCATCATGGATTAATCAACAATACGGAACGAATTGGACAAAAACGCAAAAACCCCCAAAATTTCTCAAAATAGGGTTCTAGAAAATCTCACCTAGATTCGCTGGATCAAAGGATGATATAGGATGATCAATTAATGATATGAACCCAAGAACTTCATTGATTTGTTGTTCAACAACATGGCTTCGCCTCCTCTGAAGCTCCAGCCGCGGATCGAAAAGAAGGGAAATGAAAAACGAGTGAAAATGCGACTGCTCTTTCACATTTATACTGGTGCAGCCTAGCATGCGCTAGATTGCCGAGTTTAGCGTGTGCTATCGGCCCGGGCCGCAATCCAGGGACTTCCTGGACTAGACTGCTCGGCCAGGTAGCGCGCAGCCTTCCGGTCGTAGCGTGCGCTACCTGCCGGTCGTAGCGTGCGCAGTGTCCGGCAGTAGCGCGCGCTACATGCCGATCCACCCGAGTCCAGAACCTCACTGCCCCTACTGTCTCGGTCGACTAGCGCGCGCAGCTAACCGGCCGTAGCGTGCGCTGCCTCCCGGCCGTAGCGTGCGCTACCTTCCAGCCACAGCATGCGCTACGCCGGTTCCTGCCGCACCCGTCCGGCCAGTGCCCGCAACCTTCCGGCCAGGACCCGCAACCGTCCGGCCAGGACCCACAACCATCCAGCCAGGACCCGCAACCGTCCGGCCAGTGCCCGACCACCAGGACCCGACGACTCGATTATCCGAAATCGCACGGAACGAACACGACAAAATGCTCGTGGGCAACATCCTCGACCCGAAATGAAATACCGTGCAACAATTAATCACACGCGACCATGAAAAGGGTCAAAACAACAAATACGAATGCGGATACCCACAACTTTGGGTAAATTACAAAATGGCCCAAAACGCCCGAAAATCACGATATGTGATCGAATAGCCAAACCGAAGTTCACAACACGTCTAACAAAGTTAAACGGACTTACGGGAAACTCGAAACAGTAGTTTCGAACGAGATTCACAAGAATCAAACTCGAGCGTGGAAAAGTCGCTAAGAAACACGAAACTCAACAAAACGGCACCGAAACGAACTCGGATATCAAAAAGTGCAGAATTAATCTTTCTTAGATTGACGAAATGGTCCCAAGATAGTCGTCAAAATGGACTCTCGCCAATACCGAAAATCGAATTTGCGGATATTACATACTACCCTCCTTAAAAGAAGTTTCGTTCCGAAACTTAAAATAAGTAGGGAGAAGCAATATACCGTCAGGAATACTCAACAAGATACACAAGAAATGCGTAACTTACACCCAACGGAAAAACATTACAAGCATCGCAATTGAATATACGGCGTGAAAACACGCTCCACGACGACCAACACAACGCCACCGGTAGGACATAATAAAACCAACAGGTGACAAGCGTCATCAAATAGATAATACAATCGATTCAATTATCCGAACAATCACAAAACACAACGAACGAAAATCAATACGAATGACCATCCCAACGGTACATCAATCAAAACGCGAGCCAATCGCTGAACAAATACGGAATTCCACCGCCCAAGGGTTGGAAGATCGAAAAACGAGACTAATTTCCCGATCTTAAGGGAATTATGAAGGAGTCTGGACGTTCAACAATCACGAAACGAGATTAACAAAAACCGAACAATCAAACAATCGAACCACAACGATCGAGACAACAAAAATTGAACAATCATGTTCGAACCACGAAGAACAATAAAATTCAAATAACAACTCCAAGGTTCACATCTCGACTCGAGACAATATATGATCCGGTGAAAACAACAAGACTGCATCCACATAGGATCCACAGAAAAGGGAATAGCAATTGAAAAGTCACAACGATAACCAGATCGACCCAAAACAAGATCACAGCTCGTTCGAACGACGAAACCAAAATACAGAACAAGTTCAGAAAGTATCAACGAACATGAGCGAATCGATAGACTTGAGGGAGAGAAAATGCGGAAGTCAAAAATGATACGGGCATTACATTCGACCTCTTATAAAAGAAATGTCGTTCCCGCAACTCACAACAACGGAAGTAAGGTGACAACACAAAAAGCAAACGACAGAAACATCTCCTATGGGCCTCTCAAAGCCGATTCTGATATCTGTGCTGAAGCGCAAACTCCGGAAGTCTCGGTAACCAATTCTCAAAACTGGATTCGGTGTCCCTCGAGTCCGCACTTGAAACACGCCACTGGCGAGGAAGGACAATTTACACGTGCATGGCCCCGGCACATCACGGTTGAAACGCCACGGCTCGACATGCCAAATATACAAATGCTAGATACAAGGAACGTAACATTGCAAAACAACATACCGGAGATGCCAACTCAGCATAACATATCAACGCATACAAAAATCCCAACAACAACGACATCGTTCGACGATTACAACGGCCCAAACGATAGCCAACACACAATCACAAACATCATGAAACAATCACCCATGTGCATAAACGCACAAAAATCCAAGCTTTAACAACTCACACTCGTGCGACAACACGCAAATCACCACGAGGCGATAAACAGTAAACACCAGTTCACACCTCTCACAGAGGGCTAGTACGACAAATGCGTGGCAAAGACTCGACGTTCATGCCACCAATTCGATCATACTCGGGAGTAAACATCATAACGACAACGCGAACATCATACATACATACCCAACCCTCAAACGGGAATGGATAGGTTTTAAAAACGAAAACCTCCTTTTGAAAATAATTTAGAAAAACACAGGTTGATCTTGAGTATCACCTTTAAAAAAAAGTACAAACGTGAAACATCGTTATCGAGACTTTGGAGAACCATTTCGCATTTGATAAAAATGAGGACACTTTCTCTTAGTGAAAAACTTCCAGAATATTCGACCCTCGGGTAAAAGTAAAAGTGTTTCTAAAATATTGAAAATATCTCAAAACATTTTGGTCCTCGAGATAGAAAATTTTTGAAACATATTGTGGCACCTTGGATGTACCACGAGAAAATAATTCATTTTAAAAGTACGTCTCAAAATTTATTTTCTAAGATACTCAAGGTTTTCAAAGATAATTCAATGGGCTAGAATGCCCAAAAATTTCAGGTAATTACGCGGAACATTATAGCGCCGTGGGTCCCGCGCCGGAACCCACCAGGCTAACAACTATTTACAAAAACGCCAAAAAGGCCGATGACGTTAATATTTCAAAAAGTCACAAAATCCATTTACAAAATACTAAATACCGTCATGAGAATTTCGCCCAAACGATCAAGGCCATAAGGCCAAAAACTCGGTTAAGGGATTCAGTTTTCGAAATAAAACTCAGTTGGTAAAATACCGAAAGTCATTACCAAAGAACCCACGCAGCGGATAAAAGAAATACAGTCCAACATGCACAATCTAGCGACACTACTCCTCATATGAACGAAATATGAGAGTCAAATAACCACATATCACGAAATCAAAATCCATAAGAGGATTCCGTCAATTAACTCATAATCATACCTGTAACTCGCATCAGACGAGGCACAAACACAAAGAAGGGAGACTTACATCCACATGTCGCATGAAGATGATGATCGCCCCACGATACTAATCACGACCAACAAACTCAGACGACACGTCACGACACGACTCAGTCAGATAAAATCCGACGAAACAAGACTCAAACAACACGACTTGACCTGACAGCCTAGGTTTCCACAACCTAAGCTCCGATACCATTTATGTAACACCCCCAATCCGCTCAGGGATATTACACGTCGTAGAACCTTTCCTCAAGGATCTACCAGGATGGTAACAAAATCAATGAGCTCAACAATGCCTTTAAGGCTAACAAGACTCAGTAGACCGATTTGGTCTTTCAACAAATACATACAACTCGATAACAATACTTGCCCACGCAGGGGTCTAAATACAACAAACTCCCGTACAATGGGGAAAGAATACTGCAGCGGAAATAAAATACAACTAAACCAATATGACATCAAACGGGTCCTCGTGTGATTAGTATCGTTCATCTTTCATCATCCTTCATGCCGACTCTGTGCTATGCTCCAAAACCTGAATGCAATACAGACATCCACCCCCGAATACTCGGGGGTTAGCAAAACTCAACTATTTGCTAGTACAAGTATGAAATCATACGAAATGTAACAAACAAATAGAAATCACGAATCAGGTACGACAAATAATTACAAAAGACTTCCTGAGAAGTTTTATTAATTAGAAACCATCAAAGAAGTGTTTGGAAATAAATTCCTCATCTCGTTTTTTTTTTAAAGTAGAACTTATTAGACCTCAAGTCCTTAGTTGAAAAATAACCATTTCAAAAACGAATGGGTCTCGGCCGAAAATCACTTTCCAGAAAACGACCTTTACGAAACCGTAGGGATCTCATCCCACATCTCATCAAATCACAATACTCGAGAACAATAACAAGGTCCGTTTTCCAACATCAAAAACCAACATCCAAAGGATTAAACACAAACGACAAAATACTCTGGTGCCATCCTAGCCAAGTAAGCCAAACGAACAACTTACCTCTTACACACTTAGTCAATGCATGCAATCATGAAAACCGTTCAAAAACACTCATTTCCGGAAACGCCATAATCCAAAACACATTTGTGAAATACACCACAATTAACCGTGGATCCACCCCTCCATGGACCCCTACCGAGACCCCGTCGGATCTAACCCATAGTGGTTAAAAGCAAGCTCGCGGATCCACCCCTCCATGGACCCCTACCAAGACCCCGTCGGATCTAACCCATAGTGAGCATACACACACACACTCACACGTTACTCATGCAATACTAATATGCTAAGAATTTAAGCTCATCAACAATACTTACTAGGGATGGCCACTTATCCGACACCATTATCAAACTCTTCAAAACACAAACAACACAATCAACACGGAATACACGATTCCACAACATTAAACCAATAGAAACATCATTAAAACCTTCAACGTTCAAAATGATCAAATGGTAATCAACTCACACGAAACATATTCACGAGGGTAAAACAACCATCGTAGTTCCAACATATAAACTCTATTTGGAGGATACAAATCGTATAAGAAAATACTTGCCTCGAAACTAATATTGAAGCGAGATGATGAATGAGATATGGTCGGGCAGCCCCGAACTCCTGAACGTAATCAAGCACGCGATAGCACCGCGAAAACTACGAGGATAACAACGCACGAATTACCCACACAAAATGATGATCGGCTCGGAATCCTAGAGCACCTATAATCCTCTGGAAGAAACAACAAAAACAAGATCAAAATGAGGACCAAGACCAACAACACTAGGAATTACATCAAGGCATTGAAAGAAACTCATTGAAACATTTAATCGAACATTAAACGTTCAATGATTCCCAAGAACACTCAAATCGTCAACCGAGTTAAACCAACTCGATGTATGGATATACAATCCATAGAATATGTTTAACAACATCATTTAACAACAATCGATACATCAAAAATGGATGGAAAACAAAATCAAGAACAAATCCCCCAAAAAGTTGATTTGAGGGAAATCAAGAAATATACCTTGATTCGACGAAGAACAATGGATTAAATGATGTTAAACACAAGAATACTACTAAGATTAATCATACCCATCATGGATTAATCAACAATACGGAACGAATCGGACAAAAACACAAAAACCCCAAAATTTCTAAAAACAGGGTTCTAGGAAATCTCACCTTGCTTCGCTGGATCAAAGGATGATATAGGATGATTAATTAATGATATGAACCCAAGAACTTCATGTATTTGTTGTTCAACAACATGGCTTCGCCTCCTATGAAGCTCCAGCTGCGGATCGAAAAGAAGGGAAATGAAAAACGATTGAAAATGGGACTCCTCTGTCACATTTATACTGGTGCAGCCTAGCGTGCGCTAGGCTGCCGAGTTTAGCGTGCGCTATCGGCCCGGGCCACAATCCAGGGACTTCCTGGACTAGACTGCTCGGCCAGGTAGAGCGCGCAGCCTTCCGGCCGTAGCGTGCGCTACATGCCGGTCGTAGCGTGCGCAGTGTCCGGCAGTAGCGCGCGCTACCTGCCGATCCACCCGAGTCTAGAACCTCACTGCCCCTACTTTCTCGGCCGACTAGCGCGCAGCTAACCGGTCGTAGCGTGCGCTGCCTTCCGTCCGTATCGTGTGCTACGCCGGTTCCTACCGCACCCGTCCATCCAGTGCCCACAACCGTCCGACCAGGACCCGCAACCGTCCGGCCAGGACCCACTACCGTCCGGCTAGAACCCGCAACCGTCCGGCCAGGACCCGCAACCGTCCGGCCAGTGCCCGACCACTAGGACTCGACGACTCGATTATCCGAAATCGCACCGAACGAACACGACAAAATGCTCGTGGGCAACATCCTCGACCTGAATGAAATACCGTGCAACAATTAATCACACACGACCATGAAAAGGATCAAAACAACAAATACGAATGCGGATACCCACAACTTTGGGTAAATTACAAAATGGCCCAAAACGCCCGAAAATCACGATATGTGATCGAATAGCTAAACCGAAGTTCACAACACGTCTAACAAAGTTAAAAGGACTTATGGGAAACTCGAAATAGTAGTTTCGAACGAGATTCACAAGAATCGATCTCGAGCACGGAAAAGTTGCTAAAAAACACGAAACTCAACAAAACGGCACCGAAACGAACTCGGGTATCAAAAAAGTGCAGAATTAATCATTTTTAGAATGACGAAATAGTCCCAAGCGAGTCGTCAAAACGGACTCTCGCCAAAAAAGAAAATTACCGGAAATCAAATTTGCGGATATTACATGCACATCGCCGTCATGCTGCCATCATCTCGGTACTTCAAGTGTTCGTAAGTTTTCCTTACTCGATTCCTTATTTTCTCGTATCGTACTTCCACCTCTTGAACTGTGATTGTTTTCTCTCGTACTTATCATCGAGTTGCTTTTCGATTCATCTTGTCAGTGTGCTTTTCGATTCTGGTGTTATGCATTTGCTTATCTCTCTAGAGTTTGTTCGCCATTCGGGTCTTGACTATTTGTCGTCTTGCGAGACTTTCATCACTAAACTTCCTAGCAGTGATAGGATCATTGGTGATCGGAAGATCCGAGATTGTTCCGTGGTATATTGTGAGAGGACTTGACTCTCTGATCTTATTGTTGTGGATATTGAGGGTGAGGATTTAATTCTCGGGGATGATTGACTCGAGCGGCATTGTGCGATCAAGAACTACCACTTGAGTATCATCACCATGTTAGCCGAGGACGGCACCGAGCACTCTTTGATGGGGCGAAAGAGGGGAAACCAGAAGTTCGTAATTGACGCCTTGAAGGCGATGAGACTCCTGCGGAAGGGGTGTACTGGTTATTGGTGTTATGTCTTGAAGGCATAGGATGGTGGAGTCAAGCTTTCATCGATTCCAGTCTTTAGTGAGTTTCCAGATGCCTTTCCTGACGAGTTGTCGGGGTTACCACCGGACCGTGAGGTTCATTTTATTATGTGTATGTTATGTGATGAAATCTATGTTCGGTACTTGTGATGTACTACATGTGTGTTGAGCTAAATGTATTGATGGTTTGGACACCGAGTGGTGCAGCATGATGTGGAAGCTTTGAAGATTGATGTGTTCCAGGAAATATTTTGATGGTAGAGTATGTTGGGAAACTCATATAGATGGTTTCGACATGTGTTCGGATCGGTGTTCATTAGTTATGCTGTTAAACTTGGAGAGATGGTTTGACGTTTGTTTGAAATTAGTGTTTCCAAGTTGCGCTTGTTGAATTGGTGAATTTTGAATGTCGTATATGCATGTGTTTGAGAATTGATGGTATTTAGCTAATTGTTGTTATTTACAACCAATGTGCTCCTATTAATAATTATATCTGCGGCGTGCATGCTTGAAAATTTCTTAGACCTTAGTGTATCGTGGAAAATTAGTTTTCGAAATTATTTTGACGGCGCGGTCAAATGGCGGCGAATTGTGGATTTTAAAAGGTGGTATGAATTTTGGCGAGCCAGCCTTGTATTTTCAAATAAAACCTTGTGACGGTATTTGAAAGATGTGTTTAAAAGTGTTTTGGGACATTTTATAAAATGCTACCGCCGTTAACCCCTTGTCGTGTTTGAAAAGGGTTTTGAATCTGATTTTAACTTATCGGTTTTATTTTCAAATAACTCGAGTATACGATTTTAAAAATCTTTCACGCCATAAATTTTTGTATTTTAAAACAAAAATGTGATTTTTATTTCTGGAAAATAAATAGTGAAAGATGAAAAATCTTACTCGATTTAAAACTCTAAATTCAACTTGGAATATTTTACGAGACGAATCAGTTAGCGCACGCTAATTTCGTCATTAGCACACACTGACGAACCTGGACAGAATATTTGATTATTTCAGCTTATTAATGCACGCTAATCGTAAGCTTAGCACACGTTAAGCAGCAGTATGTGCGTGATGTGAATTTATCGCTTAAGGCGATCAGTCAGAGTTGAATTGTGAGGTGTCAAGCCGTTGTGACATATTTGTCATATTATTGTTCTTGTTGAAGAATTTTGGGTGGGTGCCTAATTGTTGTGTTGTATGCGCTGGATTTGCTTTGTGACTTGTATAATGTTATTCCGTTGTGATTGAGGAGCCATAGAAATGGTTAGTACGAGTATGAATGGGTTGTCCACCCGGGGATGGTTCAGCGAAAGCTATGGGGGTCGATGCTAAGAAAGCATGGCCACAGGATACCCTACGTGTTGTCAATTGGGATGATGCTAAATGGTAACATGTGGTTACCTTGTGTGTTGATTATTATGATGAGGATACATGATGATGTGGATATCTTGATGATGTTGTTTATGAAGAAATTGATATTTCGGAATGTTGTTTTGCAAATGATTTCAAAACAAAACAGTTATGAAAATGGGTTTATGGTTTTGATTAAACGGTCGAGGTATTAAAAGTATTTTTTTCAAAAATTTTATTTCAGCAAAATCGTTCAAATTCAAGAGTTTTAAAATATTATCATTTGAACGAATACCTTGGAAAATTTTATTTTTAAAAGAATGTTACTAGTGGTTAACCACTGTGGGTGAACTTTGTTTTGGCATTGTTTGCATTGGTAAAGATCGTAAGTTCCGTTGTTATGGTTATGTGATTCGTTTACGACTGCAAGTTCCTTTTGTTGCAGTGGTAGTTTTTGTATTCGTGCAATTACCCAGAGTGGATATTTCATCGTGTTACTATCTGTTGCCTCACGTTGATATGTTGTAATGAGTTGGTATCTCCGGTATGTTGTTTTGCAGTGTTATGTTCCATTGTACCTAGCAATTGTATAATCGGTATGCCGAAGTGTTTCAACCGGGTCATGTATGTGCAAATTGTCCTTCTCGCCAGTAACGTGTTACAAGTGTGGACTCGAGGGACACAGAATCCAGTTTTGCGAGTTAGTTACCGAGTCTTCTGGGGCACGGACTCTAGCACAGATGTCAGGATCGACTCTGAGAGGCCCTTGAAGGATGTTTCTGTCAGTTTCTTGTTATGTTGATATCTTGCTTTCGTTGTTGTGAGTCTCGGGGACGACACTTCTTTTAAAGGCGGTTGAGTGTAATACCTATGTTATTTTTGACTTCTGCATTTTTTTCAATTCTATCGACTCGCTCGTGTTCGTTGATACTTTATGGACTTGTCCCGTTCTTCGGTTTTTATCGTTCAAATGGGTTGTGATATTGTTTAGGATCAATCTATTCATCGTTGTGACTTTTCCGAGTTCGGTTCGATTCTTGTGAATCTTGTTCGAAATCAACGTCTTTTAGACTCTACAACTCCTTTTAATGTCTTGAGTTGAAGTGTGAACTTCGGAGTTGTTGTTCGATCGTTGTTGTTCGATAATTGTTGTTCGATCATTGGTGTTTGAGATCGCCGATTTGTTGGAACGAGACGTCCGATTTATTCGGGACCGAACCGGATATCGCTTTGGAAACGAGGAAGAAGGTGGAATTGATTCGGGAAAGGATGTTGACTCTATGCTGATGTTCGTAGTCGACCTTTGGAATTCGAGGTGGGAGACCATGTTTTGCTAAAGGTGTCGCCGACGAGGGGAGTTTTCCGCTTCGGGGAGAAGGGAAAGTTGAGTCCGAGATTTATTGGGCCCTTTGAGATTCTAGAGAGGGTCGGCGAGTTGGCGTATCGTTTGGCATTACCTCCAGCATTGAGTCACGTCCATAGCATTTTCCATGTTTCCCATTTGAGGAAATATGTTCTGGATCCTAGTCATGTCTTCGACTGTGGTGAGATCGATATTGCTGAGGATATTACCATCGAGGAGCGTCCCTTGAAGATTTTAAAACACCTTGAGAAGCGACTGAGGCATAAGACCATTCCATTGGTCAAGGTGCAGTGGTCGAGACATGATGTCGATGAGGCAACTTGGGAAACCGGGGATAGCATGCGTGCTAGGTACCCCGTGTTGTTTGTTTCTTAAGTTTCGGGGCGAAACTTGTTTTTAGAGGGAGAGAATGTAATATCCGCATTTTTCCTTTTTCCGGTATTTTTCATTTTGGTGTATTTTTCGTTTTTAGTGACTTACTTGTAACTGTATTGATATTTCGGGAACATTTAATACTGGACCTTTTGTCATCCGAGCTTATTTCGGACTTGTTTTACTCAATTCCGCGTTTAATATCACTTTTCATCGCTATTTGGTTCGATTCACATAATCATTGTTCGGAATAGCCATTTCAGGGTTGCCGTAAATCCATCTTATGTCGTTATGGATGTCGTGAGCTTTTGTTTGGTGTTTCGATCGTGTATCGTGTATTTCGGATGTTTTAGGCCATTTTGTGTTTTTCCTAACTTTTGGGGCATTTGTTTTCAAACCTATTTTCCTCAACTTTGATTCATCATGTTCGTAACTGTGTTTTGTTGCTTAGACCCCAAACTTTCTATTCCTCAAGTTTCAGGACAAATCTTATTTTAAGAAGGGTAGAATGTAATACCTGAGATTTCCATTTCGGGTTACTTTGAATTATTTGTCGGTGGTGCCGGTTATTTTGTGGCGTTCGTCGGGTACGACTTGTTACTGTGTAAGTCGTGCATATCGTGTGTATGCATGTGTAACATGGCATATTGTATTCCGTTGTCGTTTTGTCTCTTTGAGGATGTTGTGAGCTCTTGTTGTCGTTCCCTTTCGAGTTGGTTATGTTCTAGGTGCTTTTGGAGTCGTGTTGGCTCGATGTTAGCCTTTGATTCTAGCACACGAGCAGGCCACATGAGCATCTACTCGTGCGTAGTGCTCGTGCGTGTTGGTCAGAAGCTGGGCAGTGGCCTAGCGCACGACCAAACACACGAGCATTTGGTCGTGCATGATGGTCGTGCGCAACCAATGCTCGACAGTAACTCCCAGGGACGCACGATAAGGACACGAGCAGTTGCTCGTGCGTGATGACAGAAGTCGGACAGCGGCCTAATGCACGACCAAGCGCACGAACACTTGGAAGTGCGTGATGGTCGTGCGTCCCTGATCTATTTAAGGGGACAGTCGCGTTTTTAGCGTCATTTTCTCTCATTCTTTCTTCTCCGAGGGTTAGGCGACATGGGGAATATAGAAGCTTAGATTTTGATCGTATATCATCATCCATCCATGGTTTTGAGTTCCTAGCACCAAGTTAACATCATCTAAACATCTTTTACTGATTGAATCAAGGTAAAATCTACTCGAACCCTACTTTATGGGAAATTTGGGGGTTTTCGATTTAGTGTCTGATTCATTCCGTATTCTTGATTAATCCATGATGTATGTGATTAGTCTTAGTGGTATTCATGTTTTCCCTACGAGTTCATGGAAAATTTTGTGGTATTTGTGAAATCGAGAGGGTTCGGTTGTGACCCGTCCACGATGTTGTTTTGTACGAATTTACATGAATCGTAGGTGGGTTTTGTAACACCCCCATGATTAATGGGGATATTACAGCGCCGTAGATTCTTTTTAGAGAATCTACCAGGCTAAGACCAACACAAAATACATTAAACGATAACAAAACTAGGACATTAATCCATTTAAAAGACACCAAATTCAACTCGTTAAGTTGTACACCACAATACCAAATAACAAATCGTCCCGTAGGATCATAAAACACAACCATTTCAACGGTAGTACAACATAATCATTAACCATCAAATCTGAGACGACATACAAAACAAACAGTACCCGCGCGAGTACAAAACCAAAACATGACTTTAACCATGACCGAACAACCACCAACTCAATTTAGCACATGATATCACTACTGCCCACCAAGCTCGTGTCCGCCCTGTGCTAGTTCTCCCACTGGACCTGTACCTGAATACACAAAAGTATATCCACCCTAGGAGGGGTCATCAAGAAGCCGGTGCAAGTACAACGATTCTAGATTATGTACTACAAATGAATATACAATATAAATCACAGTGCCAATCCAAGTATTCCGGAATACAATGCCATACTCATCAACACAAGATAACCTCCCAAGTTGTACTGGCCCTGTACCCACACGGGATACACACCCCAGAGAGTCCTCGTCAGGCCCTCCCTGGCGTACAACCCAACCGAGTGATCCGCAGATACTCGAAGTCTAACGGATCCCAGGGGACCCTCGCTGGTTTTACTCGGCTCTCACACACTCAATAAACATATGGCACAAATCACAGTTTCACGAAAATCATATTTGTACATATTCAAACGAAGTACAATAAACGAAATCAAAGTACTTGCCTTGGTTGGAAACGACACGAGAATAATGAACGGAAATGTGAACAGTCCAACCCTTTCAACGATTTGATCCTAGTTCAACAAAACACTGAATCAAATACCATACTAAGAATATGGAAAGATTCGCCCTAAGTTTTGCCCTTATGGACCTTTATTCAAACACTACGAAGAGAACATGGCTCGAATCCATACTACGGAGGATAATCAAGGATTTAATCCGTGAATCTTGGGAAAAAATGAAGGATTATGATTACAACATCATAATCTAGTACAAATCCGAGATAAACTAGATTAAAATTGAAGATCTCAACAAAACTCCCAAAATATGAAGAACTAGGGTTCTAGCGGATTATACCTTGATTTGGACGGTGAAAGTTGATGAGATGTTGATAACTTGGTGTTAGGAAATCAAAGTTATTGTTGGATGAAGAAATCCGACCAAAATCTGCACTTACTATGCCCAAGACTGCTCAGCCGCCGGGGAAGGAGAAGAAGGGAATGAAAATGACGATTAGAACGTGCTCAGCGTATATATATATATATATATATATATATATATATATATATATATATACTGGTGGGAAACTAGCGCGCGCAAAGACTAAAAGTTAGCGTGCGCTAACAGGCTAGACAGGCAGTACAGAACCTACTGTCTGACTTCGGTAACGCGCGCTACCCAGAAATATTAGCGTGCGTTATCGAGCATGACTAGCGCGCGCTAAGCCCGGAACATTGAGTGCGCTACCTGCTATCGCCCGCAGCCCAGAACAATCTGTCCTCACTGCCCTGCCGACTCAGCGTGCGCTAACCTAATAATAGCATGCGCTAGAGCGATGAAATAGCGTACGCTAATCTGACTATAGCGTGCGCTAACGCTCCACTCCAGAATCCAGAAAACTCTCCAGGCCTCACTGCCCAGTAGGCCTAGCGTACGCTACGCACAGGGGTAACGTGCGCTACTTATCCGTTGATAGTGTGCGCTAGAAATACAGTCTAGCGCTGCCATCGCTTTCCAAAGACAAAATTCACGAAAATCGGCCAAAACGAACAAAATCCGCAAATCACTAAATTCCGTGATTAACAACCATGAATACATCAAATATAGTCCTCATGTCCTACAAATTCGACTAGTTACAATACAGCAAGACAAATCCAAAACGACGCGCAAAATACACGGTTATTACACCCTTACCCCCTAAAAAGAAGTTTCGGCCCGAAACTTAAGATTCGAAAAGCTTAGGGTAACGAGCACGCATATTTTCTTCGGTCTCCCAGGTGGTTTCCTAAACTCCATGTTTAGACCATTGGACCTTAACCAACAGAATCACTTTCCGTCGCAACTGTTTCACTCGGCGCTCCAATATGGATACCGGTTGTTCTTCATATGTGACATCTTCATTAACTTCAATCTCTTGATAGTCAATAACATGGTTGGGATCTGGAACATACTTGCGTAATTGCGAAACATGGAATACATTATGAACATGGCTAAGCGTTGGAGGCAACGCTAGTCGATAAGCTACATCACCTACCTTGTCCAGAATCTCGAAGGGGCCAATATAACGGGGACTAAGTTTCCCCTTCTTACCAAACCGTAGAACTCCACGAGTCGGCGATACTTTTAACAACACATGGTCTCCCGCCTGGAACTCTATCGGTCGACGACGAACGTCGGCATATGACTTTTGTCGACTCTGAGCGGTCAACAATCTTTGCCGAATAATTGCGACTTTTTCCCGAGTATGAACCACCAAGTCCGGTTCTACTCCAAGTAACTCATACGGTTCGTCCCAACAGATTGGCGATCTACACCGTCTTCCATATAATGCTTCAAACGGAGCCATCCTAATCGAACTATGCCAACTGTTATTGTACGCGAATTCAATCAATGGTAAATGAGTCTCCCAATCTTCTTTCCAATCCAACGCACAAGCCCTCAACATGTCTTCCAGCGTTTGGATCGTTCTTTCCGACTGCCCGTCTGTCTGGGGATGATAAGCGGTGCTGAAATTCAGTTTGGTACCGAGTGCTCGATGTACTGCTTGCCAGAAATGTGACACAAAACGCCCATCGCGATCAGACACTATACTCTTTGGGGTACCATGGAGTCTCACAATCTCCGCAATGAATAACCGAGCTAACCTCTCTGGTCCCCAAGTATCTCTAATGCCCAGAAAGTGTGCGGATTTGGTTAGCCAATCAACGATTACCTAAATCATATTCACTCCAGTTCGCATCCTTGGCATTCCCACAATAAAATCCATCGCTACATCTTCCCACTTCCATTCCAGAATTGGTAGCGGTTGCAATTTACCGGCAGGTCTCTGATGCTCCGCTTTAACCTGCTGACAAGTCAAGCATTTCGACACGAACTCCGTTACATCTTTCTTCATGTTCGGCCACCAAAAATTTTTCTTCAAGTCCTTATACATTTTACTCATACCCGGATGAATCGAGTACAGAGTAGAATGTGCTTCATTCAAAATCACTTGTTTGAGATCATCCCGATTAGGTACACAAGTTCTACCTCGAAATCGAAGAACTCCGTCTTCATCGATTAAAAATCCAGGAGCTTTTCCTTTAACACTGTCTTCCCGAAGCTGCACAATTGAGAGATCATCTAACTGTTTGGACTTAATATCTTCCATCACGGAGGATGAAATCTCTAGGAAACGCAACTGTCCTTGAGTTCTATGAGGCTAAACTTCAATTTCCAAATCAATCAACTCTCTTCTGAGCTTCGGTTGAATGGTAAGTAGTTCCAACTTCTGCAACATGACTGACTTGCGACTTAATGCGTCGGCAACGACGTTCGCTTTACCTGGATGGTAAAGAATGTCAAGATCATAATCTTTAAGCAATTCCAACCATCGCCGCTGACGCATATTTAGCTCTTTCTGCGTGAATATATACTTCAAGCTCTTATGATCCGTATACACTCGACAAGAAGAACCATATAAGTAATGCCTCCAAATTTTCAACGCAAACACCACAGCGGCTAACTCAAGATCATGAGTAGGATAATTCATCTCGTATGGCTTTAATTGTCGAGATGCATAAGCCACTACTCTCTCATTTTGCATCAATACACATCCCAGTCCTTGTTTAGAAGCATCACTATAAATAACGAAACCTTCCGTTCCTTGCGGTAAGGCTAGGATCGGTGACGTAGTCAACCGCTTTTTCAACTCGTCAAAACCCTTCTGACATTCATCACTCCATGCAAATTTTTGCGTCTTCTGCAAAAGTCGGGTGAGTGGTCGAGCAATTTTCGAGAATTCATCAATAAATCGACGATAATAACCAGCTAACCCCAAGAAACTCCGAACTTCCTTAACATTCCTTGGGGGTTCCCAAGCTAAAACCGCTTCCACCTTCTGAGGATCTACCCGAATTCCATCTACCGATATGATGTGCCCTTAAAAGCAACTTCTCTAAGCCAGAACTCGCACTTAGAAAATTTAGCATAAAGCTTATCAGCCCTCAAAATACTCAACGCGATCCTCAAGTGTTCGGCATGCTCCATCTCACTTTTGGAATAGATTAATATATCGTCAATAAACACCACCACAAATTTATCAAGATATTCGATAAAGGTTTTGTTCATAAGCTGCATAAAGGCCGCCGGAGCATTTGTTAAACCGAATGGCATAACTACGAATTCGTAATGCCCATACCTCGTTCGAAATGCAGACCTGGGAATATCCGAATCTCGAATTCGCAGTTGGTAATATCCTGACCTCAAATCAATCTTGGAGAAAACCGTAGACCCTTGTAATTGATCAAATAGATCACCGATTCTTGGCAACGGATACTTGTTCTTGATAGTGAGTTTATTTAACTCATGGCAATCAATACATAGCCGTAAGGATCCATCTTTCTTCCGTACGAACAATACCGGTGCACCCCATGGCGACACACTAGGCCGAATATAACCTTTGTCCAGCAATTCACCCAATTGTTTCTTCAATTCTAACATTTCCGATGGGGCCATTCTGTATGGTGCCTTGGATATTGGCGCTGCATTAGGCTCTAGTTCGATGACGAACTCTACTTCACGATGTGGTGGCAATCCTCGCAAATCATCCGGAAATACATCTGGAAATTCGTTCACAATTGGAATAGAAGCTAATTGAACTCCGCCAGCTTCTGTCTTCATTGCGTAACACCAATAACCGGTACAACCTTGGTTCAACAATTTCACAGCTTTCATAGCTCGAATAATGTTCCCAGTACTACCGGGTTTCTGTCCTTCAAAAACATATTCCGCGCCATCCTGATCAATGATCGAGATTATCTTTCGACGATAATCCATTACTGCTCCATGATGATCTAACCAGTTATCACCTAGAATTAAATCTTCTCCCTTCATATCAATAACAATCAAGTCAGATGGCCAATCTCTACCACCGATGGTTACAGGGCACTTGACAATCTCTCGATCCCCAACTATCCTTTCCCCACTCGGTAATCCAACGACAAAAGGTTCACATGCAGAGAGGCCAATAAGACTCAAACGATTCACACAAGACAATGATATAAAGGAATGTGTAGCTCCAGAATCAAATAATACATCTACCGGGTGCGCACGAATATAAACAATACCTGACGTAGTTGCAGCCCCCACGTCGTTAGTCCGCCTCATTTCATACAATCGGGGTGGGGCTGATCCAATGCTAGATGCATCCTTATGCTCGGTCTTGCCTCTACCACGTCCAACACTCGTTGTTGGATGACTCGAGATGGTGCTTGCAGGAACTGGGGACGACTTGGCAAGGATTCGACTCGCTCTCTCACAATATGATGCCCGATGTCCCAGCTTTCCGCACGTGAAACAAATAACAGGGCGTGATGCACAATGGGAATTGATATGGCCAGGAACTCCACAATTAAAACAGACTTTCGGCGCTCCTCCACTGGGTTGCGAAGGACCAACGGAAGATTGTACAGAGGGTTGAGGTTTACGCGATCCGCTGCTTCGGAAACTACCAGAAAATTTTGGTTTCTTCGCATTCGAAACCGTAGGAGTCGGAACGGACACCATCTCATAAGCAAGCACTCTGTCCTGATATTCTCTCAGAGTAGTACACCCAAGGCCCGCCACATACTTTCGGACCTCCGGTTTCATCCTTGCGTCAAAGTGCAGTATCCTGTCTATCTCATCCTTAACTCGATCTTGGACATACACTAACTGCTTGTTGTATGTCTTGATTGCCTCGGAAATGGGAACGTCCTCGGGTTGGGCTCTGAAAAACTCACTGACTCTTGCTAATTTTACCGGCGCTGGGCAATACTGAGCTTCCATTAATTCCTTAAATTCGTCCCAAGTGACGTCACGGTCTCTGGGCTTAACAGCTCTCCACCAATCCGACGCGTCATCAACCGTCAGATATTGAGCAATCGGAACTCTTTTGGCTTCAGGGCAGCCAATACCGTCAAAGATATTTTCCAGCTCGACTAACCAATGATCCCAGTTGTTTTCATCTCCGGAACCGTCGAATCTGGGAGGGTTCATCTTCATAACTTCCTGAAGACACCGATCTTCAATCGTCCTGCCAGTATTAATATTCTGCACCACTTGGGCCAGTTGGTGCACCTGTGTGACGACTTGTTGCAGAACGTTAGGTACTTCGGCCTCCGAACCTCCGTCTGAACCTCCCGAAGGAATGGGGTCTGATCTAGTCGCAGAGCGAGATACCGATTCTGAAACGGACATCTCGGATTCAGACACTACTACTCTGCCACGGCCTCGACCACGACCGCGTTGGCGGATAGCTCTACCTCTCGGCATACTGAGGAATAAGAATGGTTCAACAAAGAGACGATTACAATAATAGATTTCACAATATTAAGGTAATTATTTCCGAAGGAAAGAAACAACCAACATCCGAAGAGTCTTCCAGCACAGGTAACACGAGGTGGTAGCATGCCAATGATATCGTAGACAACAACTGACTCAATTTAACAGACCCAAAAACGCCGACAGCCTAGGTATCCATAAACCTACGGCTCCGATACCATAATCTGTAACACCCCCATGATTAATGGGGATATTACAGCGCCGTAGATTCTTTTTAGAGAATCTACCAGGCTAAGACCAACACAAAATACATTAAACGATAACAAAACTAGGACATTAATCCATTTAAAAGACACCAAATTCAACTCATTAAGTTGTACACCACAATACCAAATAACAAATCGTCCCGTAGGATCATAAAACACAACCATTTCAACGGTAGTACAACATCATCATTAACCATCAAATCTGAGACGACATACAAAACAAACAGTACCCGCACGAGTACAAAACCAAAACATGACTTTAACCATGACCGAACAACCACCAACTCAATTTAGCACATGATATCACTGCTGCCCACCATGCTCGTGTCCGCCCTGTGCTAGTTCTCCCACTGGACCTGTACCTGAATACACAAAAGTATATCCACCCCAGGAGGGGTCAGCAAGAAGCCGGTGCAAGTACAACGATTCTAGATTATGTACTACAAATGAATATACAATATAAATCACAGTGCCAATCCAAGTATTCCGGAATACAACGCCATACTCATCAACACAAGATAACCTCCCGAGTTGTACTGGCCCTGTACCCACACGGGATACACACCCCAGAGAGTCCTCGTCAGGCCCTCCCTGGCGTACAACCCAACCGAGTGATCCGCAGATACTCGAAGTCTAACGGATCCCAGGGGACCCTCGCTGGTTTTACTCGGCTCTCACACACTCAATAAACATATGGCACAAATCACAGTTTCACGAAAATCATATTTGTACATATTCAAACGAAGTACAATAAACGAAATCAAAGTACTTGCCTTGGTTGGAAACGACACGAGAATAATGAACGGAAATGTGAACAGTCCAACCCTTTCAACGATTTGATCCTAGTTCAACAAAACACCGAATCAAATACCATACTAAGAATATGGAAAGATTCGCCCTAAGTTTTGCCCTTAGGGACCTTTATTCAAACACTACGAAGACAACATGGCTCGAATCTATACTACGGAGGATAATCAAGGATTTAATCCGTGAATCTTGGGAAAAAATGAAGGATTATGATTACAACATCATAATCTAATACAAATCCGAGATAAACTAGATTAAAATTGAAGATCTCAACAAAACTCCCAAAATATGAAGAACTAGGGTTCTAGCGGATTATACCTTGATTTGGACGGTGAAAGTTGATGAGATGTTGATAACTTGGTGTTAGGAACTCAAAGTTATTGTTCGATGAAGAAATCCGACCAAAATCTGCACTTACTATGCCCAAGACTGCTCAGCCGCCGGGGAAGGAGAAGAAGGGAATGAAAATGACGATTAGAACGTGCTCAGCGTATATATATATATATATATATATATATATATATATATATATATATATATATATATATATATATATATATATATATATATACTAGTGGGAAACTAGCGCGCTAAGACTAAAAGTTAGCGTGCGCTAACGGCTAGACAGCAGATGTAACCCATCTTTCGACTTCGGTAGCGCGCGCTACCCAGAAATATTAGCGTGCGTTATCGAGCATGACTAGCGCGCTAAGCCCGGAACATAGCGTGCGCTACCTGCTATCGCCCGCAGCCCAGAACAATCTGTCCTCACTGCCCTGCCGACTCAGCGCACGCTAACCTAATAATAGCGTGCGCTAGAGCGATGAAATAGCGTACGCTAATCTGACTATAGCGTGCGCTAACGCTCCACTCCAGAATCCAGAAAACTCTCCAGGCCTCACTGCCTAGTAGGCCTAGCGTACGCTACGCACAGGGGTAACGTGCGCTACTTATCCGTTGATAGCGTGCGCTAGAAATACAGTCTAGCGCGCGCTACTGTTGCTTCCAGCACAAAATTCACGAAAATCGGCCAAAACGAACAAAATCCGCAAATCACTAAATTCCGTGATTAACAACCATGAATACATCAAATATAGTCCTCATGTCCTACAAATTCGACTAGTTACAATACAACGAGACAAATCCAAAACGACGCGCAAAATACACGGTTATTACAGGTTTTCGGGTGTATTCTATTTTCGTACTCGTGTAGAAATGGTTGTGATTATATTCTTCTAATCGTTAGGTTCGGGATTGTCGTTTCCTAGCGATCGTGGTTGATTCTCCGTTCCATTCGTTTCGTCGGTAATTACTCAAGGCAAGTATTCTTGTCCTTATGCTTAACATGAAATGGTAATGTATATATGTGTGCTTTGCTCACTCCGGGAGGGTCTGATTGGGCCTCGAGGGAATCCGTGACTTCATTCCGGATTCACGAGCTTGTTGGCTAGCCAATCCGGAGGGTCCATAGAGGCCTCGAATGGGACCAGTGGTTTCGTCCCGATCCTAGGCGATGCATGTGCGTGAGTTATAACTATGGCCAGTCCGGGAGGGTCCATAGAGGCCTCAGATGGGATCAGTAGTTTCGCCCCGATCCTAGGCGGTTTTCGACTGTGATATTTGACTGTTTGTTTTCCGAGAAAAGACATGTCTTGTTTTGATTTTGAAACGATTTGATGCATGTACTATGAAATGTGTAAGCGAATGGTTTGCCTTGAATACTTGTACTAGCGTAATTGCTAACCCCTTTGGGGAAATTCGTGTTATGAATTTCAGGTTGCGTTCAGCCGGTCGAGCGGGCACTGGAGCAGTACGAGGATGCTGGCCAGGGTTGTCGACTTGTGCAAATGAGTCCTTTATTTTAGTTGTCCATTTTAAACATTTATTTTCAAACTTATAAACTGATAGATAGTACTCGCGAGTACTTATGCGTTTTGATTTAGAAAATGGTTTGTATTACTAAATGTTACTTATGATTTTCGGTGATGTCCGGTTTATCGGTTGTACCGGGCGTTTTATTTAATTTTCGTCTTGGTGATGTGTGTTTTCTCGCTAACTAAGATGGTTAGACGAGCGATATTAATTATTTAACCTGGTGGGTCCCACGTAGGGGTCCATGGCGCTGTGATATACCCTAAATATCTTGGGGATGTTACAAAGACAAGGTTATAATCTTAATTAGGGAGCCGAATACACATCTTGCTATTTAATTAGTAGCATATCTCAGCGATCGGGGTTGTTGTCCCGAAGGTTAGTTAAGTGTAATCTTGTAATTCAGATTAAAAAATATTATTTTAATCTAGATTAAAGTTCGTCAAATAATTTAATCCCGACTTAGATAAGTTTGTCTGGATAGTCCTAGCCCAATCTACACTAGAATCTTAATTTAGATTAAACTCAAATGCTTCATTCAGTCGAAAGCTATATATAAAATCAAATTAATAATATTAAAAAAGATTAATGATCATCAAATTGCATTGAATCCAAACTAATCGTGCATTGAGTGAAAGCTAAAAGTGTAATTTTCTGTATTCGGACGAATTATTTCGATTACCCCTTAAATTTGTTTTAATTATAGAATTCACTACACCAATTCTTAAATTACAGATTACATCCTAGAATACATGTTGAAATCACAATAAACCTCGAAAGTCAACCCTCCATCATTTTTTGTTGATGTGTCAAGGAAAATTCAATATATTCACAAACATGTCATTGAGTTATTTTCTTTTTGTTTTTCTTTAATTCTGTTAATTGAATTTCTTTTCTTTTCTTTTTTCTTTTTTCTATTTACTTTAAGCAATAACAGACAATTGAGTCTCTACGTAATTGATCATGTGTATTCCATGGGTAAATGTAATTACTAAAAGGCTGTGCTTTTTGAACATTTGTGCATTGTATTGTTTGGTGATTTGAATAAAAAAAAGTTAAATGTGTCGTGGAATCAGACCATCAGTCTTAAACCGTTTGCAGTCCCGTTGAATCGTTCACTTTTATTTTTTTTATGTAGTTTATATTCCTCTTTCTTTATTTTTTATATAGTTTTATATTCCTCTTTTTAGAAACCATAACTATTTTTTGAAATTTAAAATCTACAAAATATTACTGTAGTTGGTTATTCATAGAGCAAGTGCTTTTTTAAGGGGCATGTAAATACCTAAGATACAACAAATCCTCCATAACAAGTTTCAGGAAAGCTATATTTTAACCATCAGCAAATATAAAAAAAAAAAAAAAAAAAAAAAAGAGTCGAGACTCATCGAGAAGTCTACGAGGATAACCACATAGATCATTTTTAGAGATTTTTAGAGGGGGTCGCCGCCGCCGGCGGCGTCTTCCCCCATGGTTCTCTCCCTGCTAGAAATTGAAATCCGAACAAGGATACGGTCTGCTGGAGACTATAATTAGCCAGCGAAATTAAAAAAAAAAAAATTGATGATCAGCAGAATTTCGAACCCCATATTCTATTTAAGTCGCCAGTTTTCAAACAACAAATTATTAAAAAAAAATAAAGTGCTGAACACCCAAATCAATATCAAGAGAACTGAAGTAAAACTCAGAAAGGGAAAAAATTACAGCAAATAAAACTATATTTTACCGAGGTAAATTTCCTGTCTTGAGTTCCTGTCGATGCTCAAAAATCGGTTCTTTATGAGACGGCCTTAAGTTCTCTAAGAAATGCATTATTTTAATTTTCCTCTTCCTTTAATACAAATTTAAATTTGAATTTAATTTTGTTTTTCTTTAATGTTATGCATGGAACGCATTGTTCTTGAAGGATCCATATTTTAATACATATAATGTATAATTTTAATGAATTGTTATTTTGATGCATGCAATGCATATAATTTATGCATAAACTAACATAGATCGTAGATCACACAAAGATCAACGATTCAAATTTACTTACTTTTACTCAAAAAGTCATACTCATTTGATCTCTCTCTCTCTCTCTCTCTCTCTCTCTATATATATATATATATATATATATATATATATATATATATATATATATATATACGAGTGCATTTCAGTGGTGCCCATTTCGATGTTGAATCTTTTTTTTAGAATTTAATAATAGGGTGGGTTCATCCTGTCTGCTGTGTGGATGATGTCTATTGTATATGGGGAGTGTGTATTAACCAAGGAAATACAACAACACATTATTAGAAAACATCGATATAAACAGCAAGCAATGTCCAGTCGGAAACTAAGAAAAAATGTGGCATCCTTTTGTCCCATATCATAGGCATCAAAAGGAAAACCGACATCAGATAGTGAGTACATATATATATGTAAAACACGAGAAGTGGCAAAAACGGAAAGGAGAATTTTCACCGAGTAGTAGGAGCTTCTGCGCAGTTTTATTGGGATTTAAGGAAAATTCCTTAAGCAGTGCGTAAATCTCATCTTCACTATGATTTAGCCAAGACTTTTTTTCCGAGCGAAGCTGCTCTGAAGCGTGACACCTGCAAGGTAAATTTTGCAATACATAGAGAAAAGGTTATGTTGATAAAAAAATTTATGTTGACAAGCGCAAGATACAAACATTATGAAAGAAGCAATCAATGGAGATTAATCATGATAGACCTGCAATTTTGGAGAAGTGATGTTTATTCCACCATTATTGACGGTTTCAAAGTTTGATTCATGTTAGCCGACCCCAAATCATTTTGGGACTAAGGCTTAGATGTTGTTGTTGTTGTGATGTTTATTCCACCAGAGCACAACTCCGATTTTTGGGTAAAAAAATTAATAGGCACAACATTACATATTGTTCTGTTGTTAAAACCAAAAAATATGCAGGCATTCATCACACACAATAAAGTAACACCACACTCGGTACAAATGTATCACACGAAGCCATTTTTTTTGTAAACATTATACGAAACCGGAGGGTATCACGAAAAAAACAAGGGCAAGAGCATTCCGCAAAATTATAACTCTTGTTTAGACATGGAAATGTTGAGCTCACCAAAGAAATTTTCGCAGCTCTAGAACCCTCTTTAAAGTTCATCCAGAGAAAAAAATTCCACAAACGTTCAACAAATAAACACAAAGCAACCAAAAAACCACCTCAAAAATAGGCTGAGATGGAGGAACCTGTAGTCAATTGAGAGAGAAAAACCAAGAAGGAACCAAAATCAGATGGGGATCGATAAAAAAAAATTGAAAATAGGGGAAGCCTATGCAGAACTGGAAAAAAGAAAAGAAATGTACAAATGTTAGGGACTTCCTGAAATGGTGCTTCAACGGCTCCCATCTGACTAACAAAAATGGAACTCTTGAGTAAGTAATAGAAGACATTCACTCAGGCTGCAGATGAATACCAAAAACAAAAGAGGCCTGCCTATCCTACAGCATCCGATGGCTTCAAACCTGAATTTGAACCGCACTGAGATGGTGCTATAACATCTATCTGTATATTTCACAGCACAACTTTGTTCAGATTAGGAGAAACTAAAAGTTGTAGTCGATGAGATTTCAGGCAGAAGCACTCATCGAGGCAGGAATGAGCTAAAATATTGTGGAATAAACAAGATAAATCCGGATCAGAAATATGGAACCAAGATTAGGAAAAGACACCTAGATCACAGAACATGTATAACTCGAAACAAAATTGAAATTCTCTTGCAAAATAGAGTTAAAGCCTATGGCAATCAGGGAGGAGAGAACAGAGATTAATTCGCGCACCGAAAGCAAAGGAAAATGTAGGAATTGCAGATAAAATATTCCCAAATACAGCAGAAAATGCAAATCGGACGAAGTCCCTGATCCTTATGACAAAACACCAGCAGTCGATCAATTCGTTCATGCAGGGCGGCGAACCAACACGGAATACAAAATGAAGGGAAAAAAAGGTTACCTGTGCAGTTGATCAATTCGTTCATGCGGGACGGCGAACAAAAACGGAAAACAAAATGAAGGAAAAAAAGGGGTTACCTGTGAACCAACAAACGAGCTGACCAAAAAAAATGGAACTCTTGAGTAAGTAATAGAATACATTCACTCAAGTTGCAGATTAATATCAAAAACCAAAAAAAGCCTGCCTATCCTACAGCATCCGATGGGCTCGTACCCGAATTTGTACAGCACTAAGCATACCTGGAACAATATGCTCACGGACAAGTCCACCACTCAGAAGGCTTGATATAACAGCTATCTGTAGATTTCACAATTTCATGCACGCGAAGTTGTTATACCTATCGGAGCAGCCCTTATAAGGAGTCGTAAGCGCCCAGTGATAGGTCCTATCAAGAACGACACAAAGAAACCCTTACTCACAAAAGGACAAAGAATGACACAGAGAAACTCTTTCTCACAAGAGAAGGTTTTTCGGGTCTCCAAACCAAACATCTAATTAACAAGTAGAAAAGAATATGACCTCTATATCACCTTATATCAACCTTGAGAATTTTCCAAACAAAAGAAGATTGGAAAACAGAGCTAAGAATACTGATTTTTGAGGGGAAAAAAATTAAAATGTCCTAAGGAGCATAATTAGAATCACAGATGAGAAAGAAAAAGAGAGAGAAGTTCAATCCACTGAAACTGCATAAACATAATAGTTTCAAAAGCAAGGAAACCCGAGGTTAGCCTGTGGGAATTTTTAAAGTAACTATTCATCTGCAAAATTCCGAGACCTCAATCACAGTCATAAGTAAAACCTCTTGTATAAATGCACACAAATTAACATTTAAACACATATGCAGACACTCTCAGCACTAAAAACAATTTGTGCACACACTTACACTAGACTCACGACAGTGTAAAGTTTGTAAAATTTTGATAGAGATAAACCCGCATGGACAATAGATTCGCGACAGTGTAAAGTTTGTAAAATTCTGATAGAGATAAACCAGCATGGACAACCTGAAAACAAACAGTGTTTTTATCCTGTTCCGACGATTTTAGCAGCGGTTTGTAAAACTGAACATAGATTTGTGTCCTACTCATTGACATAAACAAGTTGATATATAGAGTGTGAAATCATATCAAAGATTTTTTCCTCAGCATTTGAACTGACACTATCTTTTCTCTATCCCGCTGTCTTGAACAAAAGGGAATGGAAATGATCAGAGACACACCAGCACATAGACACATACATACATACACGAGCACACAGAGACACATCAGCACATATATGGCACAACACATGTCTGAGCAGCCAGGACATCAGGGTAACATCTATAAAGATAATTTGAACACATAGACACACACACGCATCACACAAGCACACACATCAGCACATATATGGCACAGCACATGTCATCAGTACATGAAGAAAGAGGAGCCCAAGAAAGAAGAATCACCTATGAACACATCCTATCAAGTGCATCATAGCATTGAAGAGAACCCTAATGCATGTGTTATATGCTAAATTTGGAAGAGTAATATTTATATGAATTGGATTATTTGCTTGTTTTGCGCGATTGGCGCAAGTATTTTCCCTTTTGTTGTTGTATATAAACTTAAACAAAGTCTTGGTCTATTTATTTTCCTTTATGCATCTATAAGCAGATATTTTAAATCTAGATTTAGACATCCCATGAAATTGATGAATTCAAATCAGAAGACCAAATCGAGCGCTTCCTTATGTAGGAATATAAGAAGGACCAACACGGGAATGCGAGAAAATATAGAAAAAATAAAAGAATGTTAAAGAAAAAATACCTATCCAGTGGAGAGGCTAGCAAAGGTGGGAGGCAATACGAACGATTGACGCCTTTCAGATGGATGCTGAGAGGCTCGAGTCCGTGTAATTCGCTGGCTTTTTAGTGGCGTAGTTTCTTGAGGAAAAACAAATAGGTTACACCATTTATCGTAATCACGAAACGTAATAAAGGGCAGACAGTAAGGTAGCCTCAAAAACCCAAAAATAAGATATATAGATAAAGAGTACCTATTCGGAAAGCAGACCGTAGCAGATTCCTAGAGCCTGGAATAAAGAAACAAAATGTGCAATTTAGCGAAGGCAAAAAACACCTACACACGGAGGAAAAATATTTGAACCAAAGTAAACCCCAAAAAAAGCAATCCTAAAAACAGCATATGTAGGAAAAAGTACCTGACTCAAGAGTATGTGATACCGAAGGCAGTTCAGGATGAAATCGCAATGACAACAGCAAATAAGTACTCATAGTGTAGAAGAAATCATTTAATTATATATATTATTTAAATAAAGCAAGTATACCCTCATAATACAGAAAATAAGTGCAGCAAACAATATAAATGACCAAGAACCTACCAAAAAATTCAGCCGAGCGGAACAATACTAAAAACTCAAACTAAGCACCGCCCGACTCAAGAGTATGTGATACCGAAGGCAGTTCAGAACACAAACACGACAACAGCAAATAAGTACTCACAGTGTAGAAGAAATCATTCAATTATATATATTATTTAAATAAAGCAAGTATACCCTCATAATACAGAAAATAAGTGCAGCAAACAATACAAATGACCAAGAACTTACCCAAAAAATCAGCAGAGGGGAACATTAATAAAAACTCAAATCAAGCACCAACACCATACTGAACATTGTATTATTTTAGAACTGTTTAAACTGGATTAGCATTTACAAGATATGCCACCGTTGTAAATTGACGCAAGTAAAATTACATGGAAGGTTCAGCGATCTCAAACATCAGTAAATAGAAGGCTATCTGGTTAAATTGAATAAAAAGTACGAGGACGGAGAAGTTTCCCAAAAATATGCTTATGACAATTGAGGGTGTATTGAAGAAACGAATCAAAGCTGCGACAAACCAAAGTGTAAACAAAAGTTCATGTAATGTGTAATAGGTCGAGTACATCAGAACACAGTCAAACGGGCGGTCTATATTTACATATGATTACAGGACGCAACTTGTACAAAAGGTTTGTTGCTAAAGTAATTTACAAAGATTTTACAACATTGTTATTTGCACAGAAGTGTGAGTGTGCATTTATTCAGCCGGACTTTTTGGCTCTCAATGCGCGGCCTCGGGATGATTTGGGCGTGTCTCCACTTCTCTCTGGAGGTGCTGCATTATGCCAAATATATGATGATTTGGTTAGCGAGGAAAATCAGCTAAATTGTGATGATGCAGGGAGGGACGCTGTGAAACATACGGTGTCTGTCATTGTTGGATTTGTTAGAAGAAGCTAGAGTTTGAGTGGAGGGATCTGGATTTTCAGCTCGCTCGTTGCCGTAATCCGGTGTATGGTATGTAATATCTGTGAGAAGAGAAAAAGAGACAGCTGATAGATTGATCTAAGGGAAGACTGAAATGTGATCCGACAAATTTGGTATCTTAGATTGGAAGTGCATGCAAACCTGTATTTGGATTTTCAGTTGGGTCGTTTATTCCATCGGTTGCGGAGTACGCAATGCCTGTGATAGAGGGAAAATAAAATTGAGAGATTGAGGTAAGAAAAGAGAGAGCCGGTATGCAAGATATTTAGTGTAGTAGATTGGGAGTGCATGGAACTGTACCTGGAGAGGAAGAAGGGGTTGCATGAGATTTATTTGTTGAGGCATGGACTGATGCTGTATTTTGACATTCTAATGATTGAACGGTATATGATAATATAGCAGAGCCGTCCTGTTTTGTAAAAATTTTAGAATGAAGTTTTATTTTTAGCACCAGCTTTTCAAGGTTGGAGTTCAGCAAGGACAGTATAGAAGAGGAATCCTACATGTTAGACATGTTTAATTTATTACATGTAGTATTTGTAGTTATAAATGCAGTGTAGGTAGAGCAGGGACTCTGTCATACGTTGTTATATTTTTGCCAGAAATCATCTAATAAATATTCGAAGTTTTTCACCTTCATTGCCAAACACCGTGACCTCTATTTCACGGTCTCATCGAAAAGCGAAGAGAGAATCAGATCTCAGTAGATACATGTAATTTTGTATCAAAGGGGATAAAATGTCGGTACAATTTGGGAAAAATAAAGCGGTAGTGATATGAATACCTTGCGGTTGCTATCTTGTTGATGTGGCAGATCGGCATTCAAAGAGGGAGCCATATTCTGCAGACGTCAGCAAGGCGTGATCGCAGATAGGTAGAAGAACTTTTGATTAGTTCGCATTATCTTTCTCGAACAACAAGATGTAACCGGCCGGGCCATTTAAGGGAAAATGGTTAGATAGTCCGAGAGTATTTAATAATCGAATATTTGGAGTGTGTTTACCTCATTTGCAAGTATGGTCTCAGACTGACATTATATCCCGAGTATTTAAATTTAAATTTGGTAAAATGTTTAGTGGGTCATCGCCTCAGAGGCCAGCGATCCGTGCGGTATTTAGAGCCTGCCTGGAAGTATAAAAATAATAATTGTACAAATATAAAAGGCATGAGTGTTCTATAAGAGATGGCAGGCGCAGTATAACTATTATGTTAAACAAGACAATACTAATGTGGATCCGATATTAACAGCAATACAGATGCACATTTATCAATACACTATTCATGTGGTCCAGAAGGAAAGCGGAAAAATCAACTGAATAATATCGGGATTTTCTGTCAAGTGTTCTTCAATTCGAAAAAAAAAAATATTCTCCCAATTTTATTTGGCTAGATGTGAGGTTACCATTTCTGAAGTTCTTGAAAACGTTTGTCTTTAAATTGAAGGAGAATGAGCGAAGAGGATGTTGAGCTGAGCGAGACATCTGCAGAATAACAATTTAATGAAGGAAATAATCAGCACGCAGCATGTTTTGTTGTGTTTAGAAAGGAGTGTATATTGGGAAACATATAGAACAGGGTATAAAATGCGGGGAAAAAACCCTGTAATATGGTACCCCGATACTCCTGGCAGTAAAATAAATGGCGTGAAAAAAGCAGCAGGAGTTTACAAACTGTTAAAAAAAAAATAATCATCAATGACTCTGAACTAAATGAAGAACAGATATATATATATATATATATATTTATATATATATATAGAGAGAGAGAGAGAGAGAGAGAGAGACAATCTATATATACTTGTGATGTAAACACATTCCAGTATATTGTATATTGTTTAGGAAGGGGGAAGAATATTACTGTGGTATTTGGTAACATTAAAATTGAGTGCAGCTATAACATGCTGATCCTGAACGGAGTCGAGAAGAGCGTACACGTCATCTGGAATAGCGTCGTTCCAAAAAGTAATAACGAAAGACCTGCAACTAAAACCATTTTTGGCATGGAGATTAGTATATATATATATATATATATATTTTTTATTTGATATTAGGTATATAGTAAGGGGAGGATGATTGGTTCGTACGCTTCGTCTACTGCAACATATTCACGCAGTGTGTTTTCTCTGCCTCTTGATGAAACGTATCTGGGTTCGCGCTTGCTTATTATAACAGCAACAGTACCTGTGAGTTGGACGAGAAAAATGAATGACGTACATTTTTAATTTATTATGGTGCAAATAAATATTTTAAGGCAGGGGCTAAAATACAGGTGCAGTAAGATGTCTGAATAGTTACTTACTTATAAGTGTCCTTGTCCCTATTAAACTACGAAAACCATCGTAACGTGTAAATACAGGAGCCAGCGCGGAAGAAACAAACGCTTTCTTTTCAGTTGGCGAGTAATTGTCGCTTTAGCACTGATTATCCATTGGTAGTTGTTATTGACCAGAGGATTTTCGAAGTCTCGTTTGACAGGCCGCACCAGCGCATTTGATATAAGATAAGTTTCATCAACGGTAAAACAATTTTTCAGCAGTTCGACATCGGATCTGTAGAGCATTGCTTCAACTTTATTTCCCTGTTTCAGACATGTTGCAGACGTATGAGATTATGAGATGTGGAAAAATATTCGGAAGAAGTAGGTTTCGATATAAGTAAATATAGTAATAGCAAGATATAAGCGAGAAAAAGATGGCCTGTTCATCTGCGAGGAGCAATTTTTGGAATCTAATAGGGGTAGTTTGTGATGATGTTCGAGGGCTTGTTTTGTTGAGAACGCAAACTTTGGCAGTCCAGTTTTTCATATCAGGAGTGATGTTGTTGACGGAATATAATTTCGGCTCCATTCGCTGCATATAAATTACAATGCAAATTGCAGATGGTACTGAAATAAAAACTCATAGAGGAAGTATTTGGCATAAAAGAAAAGCTGCCTCATTCTATCATTAAAACACATCATAAAGTTTTCTGATAAAATCAGATTTATATCAGGTCTGTTAACAGATTTATAAGACTGCTGCATCGATAATACCTCTGTACACAATATTTTTGGTGAGATCATCAGGGATGGCATCAATAGTGGGGGGTCGAATTAGAATTCTAATATCAGCTGCCTTTCTTGCTCGAGAAAGGGCAACATAGAGCTGGCCGTGAGAGAAAACGGGCTCCGGAAGATACAGGCTAACTTTATCTAATGTGTGTCCCTGGGACTTGTTAAATGTCATTGCAAAACAGAGGTGCACTGGGAATTGATGTCGTTTAAATGGAATAGGGCATTTTTGTTTGTCAGATGGTTCGAGAGGTATAAGGGGTATGAAGACCAAATCTCCTGCATGTTGGCCTGAGACAATTTCTACAGAGAGGACATTTTTCCCCAGATGGCGGCATATAAGACGAGTACCATTGCACAGGCCTTCTGAAGGGTTAATATTACGTAGCAGCATGATAGGGCAGTTTATTTTGAGCCGAAGCAAGTGCGAGGGTAATCCTGGAGTGTGAATTGAGTTCAGATAATCTTGATAGTAAGATTGTTGAAACGGATCATTGGTGAGGTCTGTGCTATAATAATCAACGGCGCAGCCAGGAAATTTATCGATCAGAAGATCATTAATGTTGTCGACGCTGTCGTTCTTTGGAGTCAGAATTGCACGGTCAATGAGCACGGTGGGATTCAGAGGAGAAATATTGAAGTGGGGGAAAATTTGGGATAGCAAGTCAGTTAAAGGATTATCATTGTGTTTATAAGGCAGGCACATATTCGAGGGTAGTTTAATCTCGCCATATTGATAACAACGCTCCGCGCCATTACCAACTCGGAGGAGAAATTCCTTAAAAGTAGGATCATCTATCGCGCGCATATTTTGGGTGAGACGAATTTTTCGCATTGAGGACCATAAAGGAGAATTAATTAGGCAGGCTGCAATAGCATCGTCACGACTACCGCCAGCAATTAGCGGGATGGTCTGCCTGAAATCGGCTCCAAAAACAATGGTTTTGCCACCGAAAGAAATGGAGGTATCCATGAGGTCACGTAGCAGAGCGTCAAGTGCTTCAATACTCTTGTGGTGCGCCATTGAGGCCTTATCCCAGATAATAAGTTTGGATGCAATAATGAGGCGAGAATGCACACTTTGTTTGCTGATTGTGCATGATTCATCTTCGACAATGACAGGAAGTTTGAACCGTGAATGTGCTGTGCGGCCACCGGGCAGTAGGGATGCTGCGACTCCTGAAGAGGCCACTGCTAATGCAATGAGGTGTTTGGAACGAACAGCCGCCAAAAGAGCTGGGTAGAGAAATGTTTTTCCAGAGCCGGCTGGGCCATCAACGAAGAAAAGCTATTGGATCACATCGCCAATGGTTTGCATGATTTCTGTAAAGGCCTGATTCTGCATAGAATTCAAATGCGTGCATGATTCCAGATCTGACTCAGATACAATATAGTTCAGATCTTGTTCAAAGTCTCGGTCTTGCACTTGCTTTTTTGAAGTTTCCAAATTGTAGTCGACCAAACCAAATTCATCAATTGTTCGACCCATAGATTGTAAAAAAATGTCCATTGATTTAAGTGATTTTGAAAAATCTTGTTCATTAGTGAATTTTTTCAGAGCAATGTAATCTTCCGCGAGGAAAAATTTGAAGGAATCCCACAATGCTCGTGGATTGGAGGGAGTGTTGTATAACAGAATGATTGTAAAGAGGCGGCGCAGTGAGTAAGGCATTTGATAGGAACAAGCCTCAGCTACAGAACTTGTAATATCTATATCTGATTCTAACAGCCCACGTGCGAGGGCGGCTGCTCGAAATGTGGGGTATAGTATGCCAGCGAACGTTCTTAAATAGTCGAAAGAAGTCGGCGCTCGAACATGGTTTAGAAGCAAGCGTAAATAATATCTCTCACCGTCAAGTGGGCTGTCGGTTACCAGACGGCCAATGCAGGTTCCTTTGAGTCGTCGGTGCCAGGTTTTTTTGGATGCATCCCAGACAAAGAAATGAGGGAAATCTTTGTACAGTAAATTCATCTCATAAATCATGGCCGATTGGGCGTTCATTCTGAAGAACTCAGTTAATTGTGTTTTAGATGCGTTTGGATTTGCTATCACTTCAGGTAAATAGCGGGAGGGAGAGAACAGAACATGTTGTTTGTCTGGCAGATGAACATGAAGTTGCATTACAGCTGGATATATTTCGCTCAATAAAAAAGCGTAAATTCTCCACATGGCCTCAGGAGCACATAACCAGTGGGCTGATTGGAATGCTGTAATCTCATCAGGGGCTGAAATCTCTGGTTGTGGGACGACATTAAAAGCAATCTTATTGGTCCCTTTGCAAATGTACTTGTACAAATATTTGATGAGACGTACGCCAACACAGATATCGACATTAATATGGCAGTCGAATTTGGCAAGCAAGTAGGGATTGTACGAAACGACCCACGTGTTGTCAAGCAATTGATGCCGAACATGTGCAGTTCGTCCATCATTTCTCCTCCTGTACTTTGGATATGAGTCGTCGTGCTGAGAGGTACTCTCTACATACTCTTTAGGATATCTATTCTTGCACTTGCTTTCTCGCATGCATATATTTGAGGGATTAAGCACGCCACAAGGTCCGTGCATCATATGTCTGACAACACAGGCATGAAGGTGTGGATGCAAATCAATATCAGGCAGCTCTGCACAAACAAAGCGATCATATGCAGCTGAGGAGACTATTTTATAATTTGGATTTAAAATAAGGATCCAATGAGCATGAGGCAGCCCTCTTTTTTGGAACTCTATAACATAAAGGTATGCTGCTACCTCACCCAGCAAGCTTTTTTTGACAATGTCGTTCGTGAACTCCTCATTTCTTGCTCTGAAAACTCTCGCAACAAGGTCAGATCTATTCTGGGCCTCATCACCAGGCAACAAGCCCTCACGTATTTCAGCCCAATTAGGGTTGCACGTCATTGTTATGAAGAAATCCGGCTTTCCATATTCGCTTACCAAAGCTAATGCATTTAGATACCGCCGCCGCATGTCTCTGGGACTGCCGATGTGTGACGAAGGGAGCACAAATTTTTGGATACCGCCGCTCAAATTACCCTCGCATGCCATGCTTCGATAATACCTTCGAATGATTCAACTCGCAGATCATGTTGTAGTTGTTCAGTCCTAAAATAATCCAGCCGTTGAGTTTCAATCTTTACGTAACAATCGATTTGATATTGCTGTGCAAGCCTGCCTGCTCGAAGTATATTTGTAGTATCGGTGGCCCGACTTTGAAATAGGTAGCAGTAGAACTCCCTGGCAGCAATATTATCCCGCTTCCAACGATTTGTATTTAGATCTGCAAGCAGAAAAATAGAATTATGAGCATTGAACAACATTATTATAACTAAGTATTTAGATGAGATATTAATTGATTTGAGGTACGTGGTGTTGTTACACCTATCAGACCAGTCCATCCACGAAGCCGTAATCGCCCTCCGAGGAGTCCTTTCGGCCGCAAGGTTGCCGGCCTATATACCTCTAATCAGCACAATACTATATTTGTTAAAGAGATACAGGAAATTTATAGGGCTCGAAAATAAATTGCAATATTGAGTAATTAGCAGAAGAACCCATTCCAACAGAAAGATCAGGAAAGGGATCCACAAATAAACTTGAGAAGCACAAAGATCAGGAAAGGGAGCACGCAGCTGGTGAGACTCAAATTCAGGCGCTCGATTTGAATTTTGAGATTAAAACCCATTTAAATTAAAACCGGGATCCTCAAGCTCTTGACAAACATCCGAGGGACACTTCCGGTCCTGGCAGGGCAAGATTAGTGCTGTTTTGGATTTTAAAGTTTTAATTTGTTTGAGTTCCTAAACATTCTCCAAAGAGAATTCCTGCTCATAGGATTGCTGGCTTATTCATCTATAAATGTAGAAAACAATAAATGCTGCAGTAAATCCGGCAATCCATATGTTAAGAGAGAACGACCTTGCAGCGTAGACAGGCTCCCCAAACATTATCCGAGGGCGCAATATTAAAAACCGCAGAAGAACCCATTCCAACAGAAAGATCAGGAAAGGGAGCCACAAATAAACTTGAGAAGCACAAAGATCAGGAAAGGGAGCACGCAACTGGTGAGACTCAAAATCAGGCGCTCGATTTGAATTTTGAGATTAAAACCCGTTTAAATTAAAACTGGGATCCTCAAGCTCTTGACAAAGATCCAAGGGACACTTCCGGTCCTGGCAGCGCAAGATTAGTGCTGTTTTAGATTTTAAGGTTTTAATTTGTTTGAGTTTTAAATAATAAGAAAACAAGAGTCGCACTGAAAAATGAACCCAACAAGCCAACACAAAAAGAGCCCGCAGCAACTGTGCAGAACATTAAATGGCCTAGCAAATCGAGAAATTTATATGTTGAGTCATAAGACACGCAAAGACTCAGACTCTCGACCAACAAAAGTCACCGAAAGATGAAGTATAATCCTGCAGAAACACGGAGAATTACACAAAAGATTTGAGGTACGTGGCGTTGTTACACCTATCATACCAGTCCATCCACGGAGCCATAATCGCCCTCCGAGGAGTCCTTTCGGCCGCAAGGTTGCCGGCCTATATACCTCTAATCAGCACAAAACTATATTTGTTAAAGATATACAGGAAATTTATGGGGCTCGAAAATAAATTTTAATATTGAGTAATACGATTTGAAAAGGATAGTAATTATAAACATAAAAAGAGCAGTAATTATGAACAAGTACCAAAGAAGGAACCTGCAGCGGTAAACTGCCTTACTAAACATTCTTTGAGGAGAATTCCCGGTCATAAGATTCCTGGCTTATTAATCTCTAAATGTAGAAAACATTAAATGCTGCAGTGAATCGGGCAGTCCATATGTTAAGAGAAAACGAGCCTGCAGCGCTAAACAGCCTCCCCAAACATTATCCGAGAGTGCGATATTAAAAACCACAAAAGAATCCATTGCAACACAAAGATCAGGAAAGGGAGCCACGAGGAAATCTGAGAAGCACAAAGATCAGTGAGGAGAGTCAAATTCAGGGGCTCGATTTGAATTTCGAGATTAGAACTCCTTTAAATTAAAACCGGGATCGTTAAGCTCTTGACAAAGATCCGAGGGATGCTTTCGGTCCTGGCAGCGCAAGATTAGTGCTGTTTTGGATTTGAAGGTCTTAATTTGTTTGAGTTTTAATTAATAAGAAAGCAAGAGCCAATCTGAAAAATGAAACCAACAAGTCAATCCCCAAATAGGTCACGGCAAGCGAAACAGCAAGTAACACCAAACAAATCAGGGACAACAACTGCAACAATAGAACCGAAGCTAGCACCAACAGTTAACGCTGAGAAAGAGATCGTAAAAAGAGTACATTTTTAATAATAAGAAATTGAGCGAAAGCGTCCTCCAAAGAGAACGCCTGGTCAGAAGATTGCTGGCTTATTCATCTCCAACTGTGCAGAACAGTAAATCGTGTGGGTAGAGGTGCGCAGCATTGTTATAAGCAATCAAACAGCTGAGTTAGTATTCAGGACCTGTTATTTAGAAGCAGCGCGACGCACAAACAGCATCGAATCATGAGGTAAAATCCTGTACAGACACGGAAAATTATACAAAAGATTTGAGGTACGTGGCGTTGTTACACCTATCAGACCAGTCCATCCACGGAGCCGTAATCGCTCTCCGAGGAGTCCTTTCCGCCGCAAGGTTGCCGGACTATATACCTCTAATCAGTAGAATACTATATTTTTTAAAGAGATACAGGAAATTTATAGGGCTAGAAAATAAATAGTAATATTGAGTAACACGATTTGGAAAGGGTAGTAATTATAAATAGAAAAGGAGCAGTCATTATGAACAGGCAATAAAGAAGGAACCTGTAGCGGTAAACGGCCTTCCTAAACATTCTCCAAAGAGAATTCCTGTTCATAGGATTGCTGGCTTATTCATCTATAAATGTAGAAAACACTAAATGCTGCAGTAAATCGGGCAATCCATATGTTAAGAGAGAACGACCTTGCAGCGCTAGACAAGCTCCCCAAACATTATCCGAGGGCGTAATATTAAAAACCGCAGAAGAACCCATTCCAACAGAAAGATCAGGAAAGGGAGCCACAAATAAACTTGAGAAGCACAAATATCAGGAAAGGGAGCATGCAGCTGGTGAGACTCAAATTCAGGCGCTCGATTTCAATTTTGTCCGTTTAAATTAAAACCGGGATCCTCAAGCTCTTGACAAAGATCCGAGGGATACTTCCGGTCCTGGCAGCGCAAGATTAGTGCTGTTTTGGATTTTAAGGTTTTAATTTGTTTGTGTTTTAAATAATAAGAAAACAAGAGTCACACTGAAAAATGAATCCAACAGGCCAACACAAAAAGAGCCCGCAAAGAATCGTAAGAACATTAAATGGCCCAGCAAATCGAGAAATTTATATGTTGAGTCATAAGACAGGCAATGACTCAGACTCTCGACCAACAAAAGTCACCGAAAGATGAATTATAATCCTGCCGAAACACGGAGAATTACACAAAAGATTTGAGGTACGTGGCACTGTTACACCTATCAGACCAGTCCATCCACGGAGCCGTAATCGCCCTCCGAGGAGTCCTTTTGGCCGCAAGGTTGCCGGCCTATATACCTCTAATCAGCACAAAACTATATTTGTTAAAGAGATACAGGAAATTTATGGGGCTCGAAAATAAATTGTAATATTGAGTAATACGATTTGAAAAGGATAGTAATTATAAACAGAAAAAGAGCAGTAATTATGAACAAGCACCAAAGAAGGAACCTGCAGCGGTAAACTGCCTTACTAAACATTCTCTGAAGAGAATTCCTGGTCATAAGATTCCTGGCTTATTCATCTACAAATGTAGAAAACACTAAATGCTGCAGTAAATCGGGCAATCCATATGTTAAGCGAGAACGACCTTGCAGCGCTAGACAGGCTCCCCAAACATTATCCGAGGGCGCAATATTAAAAACTGCAGAAGAACCCATTCTAACAGAAAGATCAGGAAAGGGAGCCACAAATAAACTTGAGAAGCACAAAGATCAGGAAGGGAGCACGTAGCTGGTGAGACTCAAATTCAGGCGCTCGATTTGAATTTTGAGATTAAAACCCGTTTAAATTAAAACCGGGATCCTCAAGCTCTTGACAAAGATCCGAGGGACACTTCCGGTCCTGGCAGCGCAAGATTAGTGTTGTTTTGGATTTTAAGGTTTTAATTTGTTTGAGTTTTAAATAATAAGAAAACAAGAGTCGCACTAAAAAATGAATCCAACAAGCCAACACAAAAAGAGCCCGCAGCAACTGTGCAGAACATTAAATGGCCCAGCAAATCGAGAAATTTATATGTTGAGTCATAAGACAGGCAAAGACTCAGACTCTCGACCAACAAATGTCACCGAAAGATGAAGTATAATCCTGCAGAAACATGGAGAATTACACAAAAGATTTGAGGTGCGTGGCGTTGTTACACCTATCAGACCAGTCCATCCACGGAGCCGTAATCGCCCTCCGAGGAGTCCTTTCGGCCGCAAGGTTGCCGGCCTATATACCTCTAATCAGCACAAAACTATATTTGTTAAAGAGATACAGGAAATTTATGGGGCTCGAAAATAAATTGTAATATTGAGTAATACGATTTGAAAAGGATAGTAATTATAAACAGAAAAAGAGCAGTAATTATGAACAAGTACCAAAGAAAGAACCTGCAGCGGTAAACTGCCTTACTAAACATTCTCTGAGGAGAATTCCCGGTCATAAGATTCCTGGCTTATTAATCTCTAAATGTAGAAAACATGCAGCTGGTGAGACTCAAATTCAGGCGCTCGATTTGAATTTTGAGATTAAAACCCGTTTAAATTAAAACCGGGATCCTCAAGCTCTTGACAAAGATCCGAGGGACACTTCCGGTCCTCGCAGCGCAAGATTAGTGCTGTTTTGGATTTTAAGGTTTTAAATTGTTTGAGTTTTAAATAATAAGAAAACAAGAGTTGCACTGAAAAATGAACCCAACAAGCCAACACAAAAAGAGCCCGCAGCAACTATGCAGAACATTAAATGGCCCAGCAAATCGAGAAATTTATATGTTGAGTCATAAGACAGGCAAAGACTCAGACTCTCGACCAACAAAAGTCACCGAAAGATGAGGTATAATCCTACAGAAACACGGAGAATTACACAAAATATTTGAGGTACGTGGCGTTGTTACACCTATCAGACCAGTCCATCCACGGAGCCGTAATCGACCTCCGAGGAGTCCTTTCGGCCGCAAGGTTGCCGGCCTATATACCTCTAATCAGCACAAAACTATATTTGTTAAAGAGATACAGGAAATTTATGGGGCTCGAAAATAAATTGTAATATTGAGTAATACGATTTGAAAAGGATAGTAATTATAAACAGAAAAAGAGCAGTAATTATGAACAAGTACCAAAGAAGGAACCTGCAGCGGTAAACTGCCTTACTAAACATTCTCTGAAGAGAATTCCCGGTCATGAGATTCCTGGCTTATTAATCTCTAAATGTAGAAAACATTAAATGCTGCAGTGAATCGGGCAGTCCATATGTTAAGAGAAAACGAGCCTGCAGCGCTAAAGAGCCTCCCCAAACATTATCCGAGAGTGCGATATTAAAAACTGCAAAAGAATCCATTGCAACACAAAGATCAGGAAAGGGAGCCACGAGGAAATCTGAGAAGCACAAAGATCAGTGAGGAGAGTCAAATTCAGGGGCTCGATTTGAATTTCGAGATTAGAACTCCTTTAAATTAAAACCGGGATCCTCAAGCTCTTGACAAAGATCCGAGGGACGCTTTCGGTCCTGGCAGCGCAAGATTAGTGCTGTTTTGGATTTGAAGGTTTTAATTTGTTTGAGTTTTAATTAATAAGAAAGCAAGAGCCAATCTGAAAAATGAATCCAACAAGTCAATCCCCAAATAGGCCAGGGCAAGCGAAACAGCAAGTAACACCAAACAAATCAGGGACAGCAAATGCAACAATAGAACCGAAGCTAGCACCAACAGTTAACGCTGAGAAAGAGATCGTAAAAAGAGTATATTTTTAATAATAAGAAATTGAGCAAAAGCGTCCTCCAAAGAGAACGCCTGGTCAGAAGATTGCTGGCTCATTCATCTCCAACTGTGCAGAACAGTAAATCGTGTGGGTAGAGGTGCGCAGCATTGTTGTAAGCAATCAAACAGCTGAGTTAGTATTCAGGACCTGTTATTTAGAAGCAGCGCGATGCACAAATAGCATCGAATCATGAGGTAAAATCTGTACAGACACGAAAAATTATACAAAAGATTTGAGGTACGTGGCGTTGTTACACCTATCAGACCAGTCCATCCACGGAGCCGTAATCGCACTCCGAGGAGTCCTTTCGGCCGCAAGGTTGCCGGCCTATATACCTCTAATCAGTAGAATACTATATTTGTTAAAGAGATACAGGAAATTTATAGAGCTGAAAAATAAATAGTAATATTGAGTAACACGATTTGAAAGGGTAGTAATTATAAATAGAAAAGGAGCAGTCATTATGAACAGGCAATAAAGAAGAAACCTGTAGCGGTAAACGGCCTTCCTAAACATTCTCCAAAGAGAATTCCTGCTCATAGGATTGCTGGCAATACAGGAAATTTATAGGGCTGGAAAATAAATAGTAATATTGAGTAACACGATTTGGAAAGGGTAGTAATTATAAATAGAAAAGGAGCAGTCATTATGAACAGGCAATAAAGAAGGAACCTGTAGCGGTAAACGGCCTTCCTAAACATTCTCCAAAGAGAATTCCTGCTCATAGGATTGCTGGCTTATTCATCTATAAATGTAGAAAACAATAAATGCTGCAGTAAATCTGGCAATCCATATGTTAAGAGAGAACGACCTTGCAGCGCTAGACAGGCTCCCCAAACATTATCCGAGGGCGCAATATTAAAAACTGTAGAAGAACCCATTCCAACATAAAGATCAGGAAAGGGAGCCACAAATAAACTTGAGAAGCATAAAGATCAGGAAAGGGAGCACGCAGCTGCTGAGACTCAAATTCAGGCGCTCGATTTGAATTTTGAGATTAAAACCCGTTTAAATTAAAACCGGGATCCTCAAGCTCTAGACAAAGATCCGAGGACACTTAGGTCTGGCAGCGCAAGATTAGTCTTGTTTTGGATTTTAAGGTTTTAATTTGTTTGAGTTTTAAATAATAAGAAAACAAGAGTCGCCGAAAAATGAACCCAACAAGCCAACAAAAAAGAGCTGCGGCAAGAATGCGAGAACATTAAATGGCCCAAAGATCGAGAAATTTATATGTTGAGTCATAAGACAGGCAAAGACTCAGACTCTCGACCAACAAAAGTCACCGAAAGATGAAGTATAATCCTGCAGAAACACGGAGAATTACACAAAAGATTTGAGGTACGTGGCCAACACAAAAAGAGCCCGCAGCAACTGTGCAGAACATTAAATGGCCCAACGAATCGAGAAATTTATATGTTGAGTCATAAGACAGGCAAAGACTCAGACTCTCGACCAATAAAAGTCACCGAAAGATGAAGTATAATCCTGCAGAAACACGGAGAATTACACAAAAGATTTGAGGTACGTGGCGTTGTTACACCTATTAGACCAGTCCATCCACGGATCCGTAATCGCCCTCCAAGGAGTCCTTTCGGCCGCAAGATTTCCGGCCTATATACCTCTAATCAGCACAAAACTATATTTGTTAAAGAGATACAGGAAATTTATGGGGCTCGAAAATAAATTGTAATATTGAGTAATATGATTTGAAAAGGATAGTAATTATAAACAGAAAAAGAGCAGTAATTATGAACAAGTACCAAAGAAGGACCCTGCAGCGGTAAACTGCCTTACTAAACATTCTCTGAAGAGAATTCCCGGTCATGAGATTCCTGGCTTATTAATCTCTAAATGTAGAAAACATTAAATGCTGCAGTGAATCGGGCAGTCCATATGTTAAGAGAAAACGAGCCTGCAGCGCTAAAGAGCCTCCCCAAACATTATCCGAGAGTGCGATATTAAAAACCGCAAAAGAATCCATTGCAATACAAAGATCAGGAAAGGGAGCCACTAGGAAATCTGAGAAGCACAAAGATCAGTGAGGAGAGTCAAATTCAGGGGCTCGATTTGAATCTCGAGATTAGAACTCCTTTAAATTAAAACCGGGATCCTCAAGCTCTTGACAAAGATCCGAGGGACGCTTTCGGTCCTGGCAGCGCAAGATTAGTTCTGTTTTGGATTTGAAGGTTTTAATTTGTTTGAGTTTTAATTAATAAGAAAGCAAGAGCCAATCTGAAAAATGAATCCAACAAGTCATTCCCCAAATAGGCCAGGGCAAGCGAAACAGCAAGTAACACCAAACAAATCAGGGACAGCAAATGCAACAATAGAACCGAAGCTAGCACCAACAGTTAACGCTGAGAAAGAGATCGTAAAAAGAGTATATTTTTAATAATAAGAAATTGAGCAAAAGCGTCCTCCAAAGAGAACGCCTGGTCAGAAGATTGCTGCCTCATTCATCTCCAACTGTGCAGAACAGTAAATCGTGTGGGTAGAGGTGCGTAGCATTGTTGTAAGCAATCAAACAGCTGAGTTAGTATTCAGGACCTGTTATTTAGAAGCAGCGCGATGCACAAATAGCATCGAATCATGAGGTAAAATCTGTACAGACACGAAAAATTATACAAAAGATTTGAGGTACGTGGCGTTGTTACACCTATCAGACCAGTCCATCCACGGAGCCGTAATCGCACTCCGAGGAGTCCTTTCGGCCGCAAGGTTGCCGGCCTATATACCTCTAATCAGTAGAATACTATATTTGTTAAAGAGATACAGGAAATTTATAGAGCTGAAAAATAAATAGTAATATTGAGTAACACGATTTGAAAGGGTAGTAATTATAAATAGAAAAGGAGCAGTCATTATGAACACGCAATAAAGAAGAAACCTGTAGCGGTAAACGGCCTTCCTAAACATTCTCCAAAGAGAATTCCTGCTCATAGGATTGCTGGCAATACAGGAAATTTATAGGGCTGGAAAATAAATAGTAATATTGAGTAACACGATTTGGAAAGGGTAGTAATTATAAATAGAAAAGGAGCAGTCATTATGAACAGGCAATAAAGAAGGAACCTGTAGCGGTAAACGGCCTTCCTAAACATTCTCCAAAGAGAATTCCTGCTCATAGGATTGCTGGCTTATTCATCTATAAATGTAGAAAACAATAAATGCTGCAGTAAATCTGGCAATCCATATGTTAAGAGAGAACGACCTTGCAGCGCTAGACAGGCTACCCAAACATTATCCGAGGGCGCAATATTAAAAACTATAGAAGAACCCATTCCAACAGAAAGATCAGGAAAGGGAGCCACAAATAAACTTCAGAAGCATAAAGATAAAGAAAGGGAGCACGCAGCTGGTGAGACTCAAATTCAGGCGCTCGATTTGAATTTTGAGATTAAAACCCGTTTAAATTAAAACCGGGATCCTCAAGCTCTTGACAAAGATCCGAGGGACACTTCCGGTCCTGGCAGCGCAAGATTAGTGCTGTTTTGGATTTTAAGGTTTTAATTTGTTTGAGTTTTAAATAATAAGAAAACAAGAGTCTCACTGAAAAATGAACCCAACAAGCCAACAAAAAAAGAGCCCGCAGCAACTGTGCAGAACATTAAATGGCCCAGCAAATCGAGAAATTTATATGTTGAGTCATAAGACAGGCAAAGACTCAGACTCTCGACCAACAAAAGTCACCGAAAGATGAAGTATAATCCTGCAGAAACACGGAGAATTACACAAAAGATTTGAGGTACGTGGCCAACACAAAAAGAGCCCGCAACAACTGTGCAGAACATTAAATGGCCCAGCGAATCGAGAAATTTATATGTTGAGTCATAAGACAGGCAAAGACTCAGACTCTCGACCAATAAAAGTCACCGAAAGATGAAGTATAATCCTGCAGAAACACGGAGAATTACACAAAAGATTTGAGGTACGTGGCGTTGTTACACCTATCAGACCAGTCCATCCACGGATCCGTAATCGCCCTCCAAGGAGTCCTTTCGGCCGCAAGATTTCCGGCCTATATACCTCTAATCAGCACAAAACTATATTTGTTAAGGAGATACAGGAAATTTATGGGGCTCGAAAATAAATTGTAATATTGAGTAATACGATTTGAAAAGGATAGTAATTATAAACAGAAAAAGAGCAGTAATTATGAACAAGTACCAAAGAAGGAACCTGCAGCGGTAAACTGCCTTACTAAACATTCTCTGAGGAGAATTCCCGGTCATAAGATTCCTGGATTATTAATCTCTAAATGTAGAAAACATGCAGCTGGTGAGACTCAAATTCAGGCGCTCGATTTGAATTTTGAGATTAAAACCCGTTTAAATTAAAACTGGGATCCTCAAGCTCTTGACAAAGATCCGAGGGACACTTCCGTCCCGGCAAAGGCAAGATTAGTGCTGTTTTGGATTTTAAGGTTTTAATTTGTTTGAGTTTTAAATAATAAGAAAACAAGAGTCGCACTGAAAAATGAACCCAACAAGCCAACACAAAAAGTGCCCGCAACAACTGTGCAGAACATTAAATGGCCCATCAAATCGAGAAACTTATATGTTGAGTCATAAGACAGGCAAAGACTCAGACTCTCGACCAACAAAAGTCACCAAAAGATGAAGTATAATCCTGCAGAAACACGGAGAATTACACAAAAGATTTGAGGTACGTGGCGTTGTTACACCTATCAGACTCACCCATCCACGTAGCCGTAATCGCCCTCCGAGGAGTCCTTTCGGCCGCAAGGTTGCCGGCCTATATACCTCTAATCAGCACAAAACTATATTTGTTAAAGAGATACAGGAAATTTATGGGGCTCGAAAATAAATTTTAATATTGAGTAATACGATTTGAAAAGGATAGTAATTATAAACAGAAAAAGAGCAGTAATTATGAACAAGTACCAAAGAAGGAACCTGCAATGTAAATCTTTTACAAAACATTCTCTGAAGAGAATTCCCGGTCATAAGATTCCTGGCTTATCAATCTCTAAATGTAGAAAACATTAAATGCTGCAGTGAATCGGGCAGTCCATATGTTAAGAGAAAACGAGCCTGCAGCGCTAAACAGCCTCCCCAAACATTATCCGAGAGTGCGATATTAAAAACCGCAAAAGAATCCATTGCAACACAAAGATCAGGAAAGGGAGCCACGAGGAAATTTGAGAAGCACAAAGATCAATGAGGAGAGTCAAATTCAGGGACTTGATTTGAATTTCGAGATTAGAACTCCTTTAAATTAAAACCGAGATCCTCAAGCTCTTGACAAAGATCCGAGGGACGCTTTCGGTCCTGGCAGCACAAGATTAGTGCTGTTTTGGATTTGAAGGTTTTAATTTGTTTGAGTTTCAGTTAACGCTGAGAAAGAGATCGTAAAAAGAGTACATTTTTAATAATAAGAAATTGAGCGAAAGCGTCCTCCAAAGAGAACGCCTGGTCAGAAGATTGTTGGCTCATTCATCTCCAACTGTGCAGAACAGTAAATCGTGTGGGTAGAGGTGTGCAGCATTGTTATAAGCAATCAAACAGCTGAGTTAGTATTCAGGACCTGTTATTTAGAAGCACACACGCACAAACAAAGATCGAATCATGAGGTAAAGTCCCGCATGCACACGGAAAATTATACAAAAGATTTGAGGTACGTGGCGTTGTTAGACCTATCGCACTATCCATCCACGAGCCGTGTCGCCTCCGAGGAGTCCTTTCGGCCGCAAGGTTGCCGGCCTATATACCTCTCATCAGTAGAATACTATATTTGTTAAAGAGATACAGGAAATTTATAGAGCTGGAAAATAAATAGTAATATTGAGTAACACGATTTGGAAAGGGTAGTAATTATAAATAGAAAAGGAGCAGTCATTATGAACAGGCAATAAAGAAGGAACCTGTAGCGGTAAACGGCCTTCCTAAACATTCTCCAAAGAGAATTCCTTCTCATAGGTTTGCTGGTGATACAGGAAATTTATAGGGCTGGAAAATAAATAGTAATATTGAGTAACACGATTTGGAAAGGGTAGTAATTATAAATAGAAAAGGAGCAGTCATTATGAACAGGCAATAAAGAAGGAACCTGTAGCGGTAAACGGACTTCCTAAACATTCTCCAAAGAGAATTCCTGCTCATAGGATTGCTGGCTTATTCATCTATAAATGTAGAAAACAATAAATGCTGCAGTAAATCCGGCAATCCATATGTTAAGAGAGAACGACCTTGCAGCGCTAGACAGGCTCCCCAAACATTATCCGGGGGCGCAATATTAAAAACCGCAGAAGAACCCATTCCAACAAAAAAATCAGGAAAGGGAGCCACAAATAAACTTGAGAAGCACAAAGATCAGGAAAGGGAGCACGCAGCTGGTGAGGCTCAAAATCAGGCGCTCGATTTGAATTTTGAGATTAAAACCCGTTTAAATTAAAACCGAGATCCTCAAGCTCTTGACAAAGATCCGAGGGACACTTCCGGTCCTGGAAGCGCAAGATTAGTGATGTTTTGGATTTTAAGGTTTTAATTTGTTTGAGTTTTAAATAATAAGAAAACAAGAGTCGCACTGAAAAATGAACCCAACAAGCCAACACAAAAAGAGCCCGCAAAGAATCGGTGCGAACATTAAATGGCCCAGAAATCGACAAAATTTATATGTTGAGTCATAAGACAGTAAAGACTCTCGACCAACAAAAGTCACCGAAAGATGAAGTATGATCCTGCAGAAACACGGAGAATTACACAAAAGATTTGAGGTACGTGGAGTTGTTACACCTATCAGACCAGTCCGTCCACGGAGCCGTAATCGCCCTCCGAGGAGTCCATTCGGCCGCAAGGTTGCCGGCCTATATACCTCTAATCAGCAGAAAACTATATTTGTTAAAGAGATACAGGAAATTTATGGGGCTCGAAAATAAATTGTAATATTGAGTAATACGATTTGAAAAGGATAGTAATTATAAACAGAAAAAGAGCAGTAATTATGAACAAGTACCAAAGAAGGAACCTGCAGCGGTAAACTGCCTTACTAAACATTATCTGAGGAGAATTCCCGGTCATAAGATTCCTGGATTATTAATCTCTAAATGTAGAAAACATGCAGCTGGTGAGACTCAAATTCAGGCGCTCGATTTGAATTTTGAGATTAAAACCCGTTTAAATTAAAACTGGGATCCTCAAGCTCTTGACAAAGATCCGAGGGACACTTCCGGTCCTGGCAGTGCAAGATTAGTGCTGTTTTGGATTTTAAGGTTTTAATTTGTTTGAGTTTTAAATAATAAGAAAACAAGAGTCGCACTGAAAAATGAACCCAACAAGCCAACACAAAAAGTGCCCGCAACAACTGTGTAGAACATTAAATGGCCCAGCAAATCGAGAAATTTATATGTTGAGTCATAAGACAGGCAAAGACTCAGACTCTCGACCAACAAAAGTCACCGAAAGATGAAGTATAATCCTGCAGAAACACGGAGAATTACACAAAAGATTTGAGGTACGTGGCCAACACAAAAAGAGCCCGCAACAACTGTGCAGAACATTAAATGGCCCAGCGAATCGAGAAATTTATATGTTGAGTCATAAGACAGGCAAAGACTCAGACTCTCGACCAATAAAAGTCACTGAAAGATGAAGTATAATCCTGCATAAACACGGAGAATTACACAAAAGATTTGAGGTACGTGGCGTTGTTACACCTATCAGACCAGTCCATCCACGGATCCGTAATCGCCCTCCAAGGAGTCCTTTCGGCCGCAAGATTTCCGGCCTATATACCTCTAATCAGCACAAAACTATATTTGTTAAAGAGATACAGGAAATTTATGGGGCTCGAAAATAAATTGTAATATTGAGTAATACGATTTGAAAAGGATAGTAATTATAAACAGAAAAAGAGCAGTAATTATGAACAAGTACCAAAGAAGGAACCTGCAGCGGTAAACTGCCTTACTAAACATTCTCTGAGGAGAATTCCCGGTCATAAGATTCCTGGATTATTAATCTCTCAATGTAGAAAACAGGCAGCTGGTGAGACTCAAATTCAGGCGCTCGATTTGAATTTTGAGATTAAAACCCGTTTAAATTAAAACTGGGATCCTCAAGCTCTTGACAAAGATCCGAGGGACACTTCCGGTCCTGGCAGTGCAAGATTAGTGCTGTTTTGGATTTTAAGGTTTTAATTTGTTTGAGTTTTAAATAATAAGAAAACAAGAGTCGCACTGAAAAATGAACCCAACAAGCCAACACAAAAAGTGCCCGCAACAACTGTGCAGAACATTAAATGGCCCAGCAAATCGAGAAATTTATATGTTGAGTCATAAGACAGGCAAAGACTCAGACTCTCGACCAACAAAAGTCACCAAAAGATGAAGTATAATCCTGCAGAAACACGGAGAATTACACAAAAGATTTGAGGTACGTGGCGTTGTTACACCTATCAGACCAGTCCATCCACGTAGCCGTAATCGCCCTCCGAGGAGTCCTTTCGCCCGCAAGGTTGCCGGCCTATATACCTCTAATCAGCACAAAACTATATTTGTTAAAGAGATACAGGAAATTTATGGGGCTCGAAAATAAATTTTAATATTGAGTAATACGATTTGAAAAGGATAGTAATTATAAACAGAAAAAGAGCAGTAATTATGAACAAGTACCAAAGAAGGAACCTGCAGCGGTAAACTGCCTTACTAAACATTCTCTGAAGAGAATTCCCGGTCATAAGATTCCTGGCTTATCAATCTCTAAATGTAGAAAACATTAAATGCTGCAGTGAATCGGGCAGTCCATATGTTAAGAGAAAACGAGCCTGCAGTGCTAAACAGCATCCCCAAACATTATCCGAGAGTGCGATATTAAAAACCGCAAAAGAATCCATTGCAACACAAAGATCAGGAAAGGGAGCCACGACGAAATTTGAGAAGCACAAAGATCAATGAGGAGAGTCAAATTCAGGGACTTGATTTGAATTTCGAGATTAGAACTCCTTTAAATTAAAACCGAGATCCTCAAGCTCTTGACAAAGATCCGAGGGACGCTTTCGGTCCTGGCAGCGCAAGATTAGTGCTGTTTTGGATTTGAAGGTTTTAATTTGTTTGAGTTTCAGTTAACGCTGAGAAAGAGATCGTAAAAAGAGTACATTTTTAATAATAAGAAATTGAGCGAAAGCGTCCTCCAAAGAGAACGCCTGGTCAGAAGATTGCTGGCTCATTCATCTCCAACTGTGCAGAACAGTAAATCGTGTGGGTATAGGTGTGCAGCATTGTTATAAGCAATCAAACAGCTGAGTTAGTATTCAGGACCTGTTATTTAGAAGCAGCGCGACGCACAAACAGCATCGAATCATGAGGTAAAATCCTGTACAGACACGGAAAATTATACAAAAGATTTGAGGTACGTGGCGTTGTTAGACCTATCAGACCAGTCCATCCACGGAGCCGTAATCGCCCTCCGAGGAGTCCTTTCGGCCGCAAGGTTGCCGGCCTATATACCTCTCATCAGTAGAATACTATATTTGTTAAAGAGATACAGGAAATTTATAGAGCTGGAAAATAAATAGTAATATTGAGTAACACGATTTGGAAAGGGTAGTAATTATAAATATAAAAGGAGCAGTCATTATGAACAGGCAATAAAGAAGGAACCTGTAGCGGTAAACGGCCTTCCTAAACATTCTCCAAAGAGAATTCCTGCTCATAGGTTTGCTGGTGATACAGGAAATTTATAGGGCTGGAAAATAAATAGTAATATTGAGTAACACGATTTGGAAAGGGTAGTAATTATAAATAGAAAAGGAGCAGTCATTATGAACAGTCAATAAAGAAGGAACCTGTAGCGGTAAACGGACTTCCTAAACATTCTCCAAAGAGAATTCCTGCTCATAGGATTGCTGGCTTATTCATCTATAAATGTAGAAAACAATAAATGCCGCAAAGAACTGCAATCCATATGTTAAGAGAGAATGACCTTGCAGCGCTAGACAGGCTCCCCAAACATTATCCGAGGGCGCAATATTAAAAACCGCAGAAGAACCCATTCCAACAAAAAGATCAGGAAAGGGAGCCACAAATAAACTTGAGAAGCACAAAGATCAGGAAAGGGAGCACGCAGCTGGTGAGACTCAAAATCAGGCGCTGGATTTGAATTTTGAGATTAAAACCCGTTTAAATTAAAACCAGGATCCTCAAGCTCTTGACAAAGATCCGAGGGACACTTACGTTACTGGCAGCTCAATATTAGTGATGTTTTGGATTTTAAGGTTTTAATTTGTTTGAGTTTTAAATAATAAGAAAACAAGAGTCGCACCGAAAAATGAACCCAACAAGCCAACACAAAAGAGCCCGCAAAGAATCGAGTAACATTAAATGGCCCAGCAAATCGACAAAATTTATATGTTGAGTCATAAGACAGGCAAAGACTCAGACTCTCGACCAACAAAACTCACCGAAAGATGAAGTATGATCCTGCAGAAACACGGAGAATTACACAAAAGATTTGAGGTACGTGGAGTTGTTACACCTATCAGACCAGTCCGTCCACGGAGCCGTAATCGCCCTCCGAGGAGTCCATTCGGCCGCAAGGTTGCCGGCCTATATACCTCTAATCAGCACAAAACTATATTTGTTAAAGAGATACAGGAAATTTATGGGGCTCGAAAATAAATTGTAATATTGAGTAATACGATTTGAAAAGGATAGTAATTATAAACAGAAAAAGAGCAGTAATAATGAACAAGTACCAAAGAAGGAACTTGCAGCAGTAAACTGCCTTACTAAACATTCTCTGAGGAGAATTCCCGGTCATAAGATTCCTGGCTTATTAATCTCTAAATGTAGAAAACATTAAATGCTGCAGTGAATCGGGCAGTCCATATGTTAAGAGAAAACGAGCCTGCAGCGCTAAACAGCCTCCCCAAACATTATCCAAGAGTGCGATATTAAAAACCGCAAAAGAATCCATTGCAACACAAAGATCAGTGAGGAGAGTCAAATTCAGGGGCTCGATTTGAATTTCGAGATTAGAACTCCTTTAAATTAAAACCGGGATCCTCAAGCTCTTGACAAAGATCCGAGGGATGCTTTCGGTCCTGGCAGCGCAAGATTAGTGCTGTTTTGGATTTGAAGGTTTTAATTTGTTTGAGTTTTAATTAATAAGAAAGCAAGAGCCAATCTGAAAAATGAAACCAACAAGTAAATCCCCAAATAGGTCACGGCAAGCGAAACAGCAAGTAACACCAAACAAATCAGGGACAACAACTGCAACAATAGAACCGAAGCTAGCACCAACAGTTAACGCTGAGAAAGAGATCGTAAAAAGAGTACATTTTTAATAATAAGAAATTGAGCGAAAGCGTCCTCCAAAGAGAACGCCTGGTCAGAAGATTGCTGGCTCATTCATCTCCAACTGTGCAGAACAGTAAATCGTATGGGTAGAGGTGCGCAGCATTGTTATAAGCAATCAAACAGCTGAGTTAGTATTCAAGACCTGTTATTTAGAAGCAGCGCGACGCACAAACAGCATCGAATCATGAGGTAAAATCCTGTACAGACACGGAAAATTATACAAAAGATTTGAGGTACGTGGCGTTGTTATACCTATCAGACCAGTCCATCCACGGAGCCGTAATCGCTCTCGGAGGAGTCCTTTTGGCCGCAAGGTTGCCGGCCTATATACCTCTAATCAGTAGAATACTATATTTGTTAAAGAGATACATAAAATTTATAGGGCTAGAAAATAAATAGTAATATTGAGTAACACGATTTGGAAAGGGTAGTAATTATAAATAGAAAAGGAGTAGTCATTATGAACAGGCAATAAACAAGGAACCTGTAGCGGTAAACGGCCTTCCTAAACATTCTCCAAAGAGAATTCCTGCTCATAGGATTGCTGGCTTATTCATCTATAAATGTAGAAAACACTAAATGCTGCAGTAAATTGGGCAATTCATATGTTAAGAGAGAACGACCTTGCAGCACTAGACAGGCTCCCCAAACATTATCTGAGGGCGCAATATTAAAAACCGCAGAAGAACCCATTCCAACAGAAAGATCAGGAAAGGGAGCCACAAATAAACTTGAGAAGCACAAAGATCAGGAAAGGGACCACGCAGCTGGTGAGACTCAAATTCAGGCGCTCGATTTCAATTTTGAGATTAAAACCCGTTCAAATTAAAACTGGGATCCTCAAGCTCTTGACAAAGATCCGAGGGACACTTCCGGTCCTGGCAGCGCAAGATTAGTGCTGTTTTAGATTTTAAGGTTTTAATTTGTTTGAGTTTTAAATAATAAGAAAACAAGAGTCGCACTGAAAAATGAATCCAACAAGCCAACACAAAAAGAGCCCGCAAAGAATCGTGCGTAATATTAAATGGCCCAAAGAAATCGAGAAATTTATATGTTGAGTCATAAGACAGTAAAGACTCGACTCGACCAACAAAAGTCACCGAAAGATGAATTATAATCCCGCAGAAACACGGAGAATTACACAAAAGATTTGAGGTACGTGGCGCCGTTACACCTATCGACTACCCATCCACGGAGCCGTAATCGCCTCCGAGGAGTCCTTTCGCCGCAAGGTTGCCGGCCTATATACCTCTAATCAGCACAAAACTATATTTGTTAAAGAGATACAGAAATTTATGGGGCTCGAAAATAAATTGTAATATTGAGTAATACGATTTGAAAAGGATAGTAATTATAAATGAAAAAGAGCAGTAATTATGAACAAGCACCAAAGAAGGAACCTGCAGCGGTAAACTGCCTTACTAAACATTCTCTGAAGAGAATTCCTGGTCATAAGATTCCTGGCTTATTAATCTCTAAATGTAGAAAACATTAAATGCTGCAGTGAATCGGGCAGTCCATATGTTAAGAGAAAATGAGCCTGCAGCGCTAAACAGCCTCCCCAAACATTATCCGAGAGTGCGATATTAAAAACCACAAAAGAATCCATTGCAACACAAAGATCAGGAAAGGGAGCCACGAGGAAATTTGAGAAGCACAAAGATCAGTGAGGAGAGTCAAATTCAGGGGCTCGATTTGAATTTCGAGATTAGAACTCCTTTAATTAAAACCGGGATCCTCAAGCTCTTGATAAAGATCCGAGGGACGCTTTCGGTCCTGGCAGCGCAAGATTAGTGCTGTTTTGGATTTGAAGGTTTTAATTTGTTTGAGTTTTAATTAATAAGAAAGCAAGAGCCAATCTGAAAAATGAAACCAACAAGTCAATCCCCAAATAGGTCACGGCAAGCGAAACAGCAAGTAACACCAAACAAATCAGGGACAACAACTGCAACAATAGAACCGAAGCTAGCACCAACAGTTAACGCTGAGAAAGAGATCGTAAAAAGAGTACATTTTTAATAATAAGAAATTGAGCGAAAGCGTCCTCCAAAGAGAACGCCTGGTCAGAAGATTGCTGGCTCATTCATCTCCAACTGTGCAGAACAGTAAATCGTATGGGTAGAGGTGCGCAGCATTGTTATAAGCAATCAAACAGCTGAGTTAGTATTCAGGACCTGTTATTTAGAAGCAACATGACGCACAAACAAAGATCGAATCATGAGGTAAAATCCTGTACATACACGGAAAATTATACAAAAGATTTGAGGTACGTGGCGTTGTTATACCTATCGACCACCCATCCACGGAGCCGTAATCGCTCTCCGAGGAGTCCTTTTGGCCGCAAGGTTGCCGGCCTATATACCTCTAATCAGTAGAATACTATATTTGTTAAAGAGATACATAAAATTTATAGGGCTAGAAAATAAATAGTAATATTGAGTAACACGATTTGGAAAGGGTAGTAATTATAAATAGAAAAGGAGTAGTCATTATGAACAGGCAATAAACAAGGAACATGTAGCGGTAAACGGCCTTCCTAAACATTCTCCAAAGAGAATTCCTGCTCATAGGATTGCTGGCTTATTCATCTATAAATGTAGAAAACACTAAATGCTGCAGTAAATTGGGCAATCCATATGTTAAGAGAGAACGACCTTGCAAAGACTAGACAGCTCCCAAACATTATCTGAGGGCGCAATATTAAAAACCGCAGAAGAACCCATTCCAACAGAAAGATCAGGAAAGGGAGCCACAAATAAACTTGAGAAGCACAAAGATCAGGAAAGGGACCACGCAGCTGGTGAGACTCAAATTCAGGCGCTCGATTTCAATTTTGAGATTAAAACCCGTTTAAATTAAAACCGGGATCCTCAAGCTCTTGACAAAGATCTGAGGGACACTTCCGGTCCTGGCAGCGCAAGATTAGTGCTGTTTTAGATTTTAAGGTTTTAATTTGTTTGAGTTTTAAATAATAAGAAAACAAGAGTCGCACTGAAAAATGAATCCAACAGGCCAACACAAAAAGAGCCCGCAAAGAATCGTGCGAGAATATTAAATGGTCCAGCAAATCGAGAAATTTATATGTTGAGTCATAAGACAGGCAAAGACTCAGACTCTCGACCAACAAAAGTCACCGAAAGATGAATTATAATCCTGCAGAAACACGGAGAATTACACAAAAGATTTGAGGTACGTGGCGCTGTTACACCTATCAGACCAGTCCATCCACGGAGCCGTAATCGCCCTCCGAGGAGTCCTTTTGGCCGCAAGGTTGCCGGCCTATATACCTCTAATCAGCACAAAACTATATTTGTTAAAGAGATACAGGAAATTTATGGGGCTCGAAAATAAATTGTAATATTGAGTAATACGATTTGAAAAGGATAGTAATTATAAACAGAAAAAGAGCAGTAATTATGAACAAGCACCAAAGAAGGAACCTGCAGCGGTAAACTGCCTTACTAAACATTCTCTGAAGAGAATTCCTGGTCATAAGATTCCTGGCTTATTAATCTATAAATGTAGAAAACATTAAATGCTGCAGTGAATCGGGCAGTCCATATGTTAAGAGAAAACGAGCCTGCAGCGCTAAACAGCCTCCCCAAACATTATCCGAGAGTGCGATATTAAAAACCACAAAAGAATCCATTGCAACACAAAGATCAGGAAAGGGAGACACGAGGAAATTTGAGAAGCACAAAGATCAGTGAGGAGAGTCAAATTCAGGGGCTCGATTTGAATTTCGAGATTAGAACTCCTTTAAATTAAAACCGGGATCCTCAAGCTCTTGATAAAGATCCGAGGGACGCTTTCGGTCCTGGAAGCGCAAGATTAGTGCTGTTTTGGATTTGAAGGTTTTAATTTGTTTGAGTTTTAATTAATAAGAAAACAAGAGGCACCGTGAAAAATGAACCCAACAAGCCAACCAAAAAATAGGACGCGGCAAGCAAAACAGCAAGTAACATTAAACAATTCAAGGACAGCGAGTGCGATAATAGAACCGAAGCTAGCACCAGTAAATAAAGACGAGGTTCAAGTCAACGGAGCCGTAATCGTAGCACGAGGGATCAACTCAGCCGCAGGTTTTCCGGCCTATATACCCCTAATCAGTAGCAAACTATATTTGTGAAAGAGACACAGGAAATTTAGGGAACCGGGAAATAAATAGTAATGGCGAGTGAATGAACAGAAAAAGAGCAGCACTTATGAATAGGTAACAAAGAAGGAACCTGTGGTCTAAACCGCCTCCCCATCTCTAAATGTAGAAAACATTAAACGCTGCAGTAAATCGGGAAAGCCATATGTTGAGTCGTAAAACAACCAAATAATAAGAGCACGTAAAACCTACAAACATGATCGAAGTATGAGGTCAAATCACGGAGGCTGGAGCCTCATTTTTGAGTTAATTCTAGCAGGAAGAGAAATATTTAGAGTAAATAACATGAGGTAATTTGCTCAGGCAAGAACGAAGCGTACTTTGAAGTTCCTGAGCCAATATAGTCTCTGCATGTTGTGCGTCGCCGAGCTACACAACATGCTAACCATCACGTTGATTGTACCGGCGTCCTTGATAATGACTATTAACAGGAGTAAGTTTTTCAATTCCCATATGCCATCCACTTTCGCCGTAAGGAAATAATAGTGGATATTGGAGCGGATCGTAGCAGCCGTAATAATAATGCACCCGGTGGGTCTTTCCTGCTGAGGTACAGACACGAATGTCATGCGGATGATCTGCTGGAACATCCGTCAGTTCATTCCATATGGTCATTGCTACGATGGGTCGTAGGCATCGTAGAGTTTCATATCTAAACACGGATCAGCTCTGAGAACGATGTTATAATCTTGCAAATTGGTTATTTCCCGAAGGCTTCGAAAGAAATTTGCGTATGTATTTAATTTCATCATTTCGACAATTAGTTCAAGAATACTAAGATCCAAATTTCCTGACTGAGATAGTCGGTTCTGTAGTTCATTTTCGGTATCATAAAAGTAAAGTTGGAGCTGCCGCCCCGGGGCCTCTTGCGGAATCAAACCCCGCATGAAATGATAGACAGCTCCTTGAACTCGAAGAGTGTAAATACCTTTGTTGGATTGAGCTAGAGTGTGATCATAGGTAATCCCAAGAGAACTAAACGCAGTTGTATTATTGTATGTCCTACAGCGTTTTCGGAAGTGGGCAGCAGCAGGTGAATTCGCAGAGGTATACAAAATCCAGAGATTTGATGGCATCCGAGGCAAATCCAATGATACCTGCCCACTGAGACAACAGAAACCTTTCGACTCTCTGAAATAGCATCCAGCTCCACAGAGCCGACATGCATCAACCGGGGGCAAGTCCCAGGCGTGCACAGAAATGTTTTCCATTCTTTTGAGGAGATTGGTGCGAGCATATTTTTTTGGCCTACCTCGTTTTCCTCGAGAGGTGCTGCTGTTGTAATTGCCCACAAGGCACGTTGTATTATTCGACGAAGCTGAAAAAACGAATAACAGTCAATGTTCACTATAAATATCTGACCAGAAAGAAGAGACATTCGGTAGGAAGAAGGAACGAAAACAGACCCTGATGTTTCTCAGATGCGCGTCGCCTACCGAGTAGCAGAGATGCCTTTTTATCCGCATTCATTGATGAATATACAGCGCGTCTCCTCATATTTCTGCCTGAAGACCCAGGCACAACAGCTGCCAGAATAAGAAATCAAGTGACAACAATCTGTAACAACAAATATGGATTACCAACGATAAGAATAAAGGATGGCAATAGACTTACCAGGGTGAGGCATACTGGAGAAGGAAGCGTGAGCAGAAGGACGAGTTGGACTGTCAAACAGTGAAACCAAAATAAATAAAATTTTGGAGCAGTATAGAACGGAAAACTGGAGAAGAAATTTGACGTCATTCCAAAGCATACCTGGTATCGTCCGGAGTATGCACTTGGGAAGTTCTCAGCATTAACTGTAAAACACATAAAGAGCCGCCGTCAATATTCAGGCAGAGATATTACGGAGGCAAAACAGCGCGGATGGTAGAGAATAACGAATAGGTAAGTAGTAAATGAAATCATTAATAAAGGAGCAGTGCTGAGATCAGATCAGACAACTAATAAGAACCTGAGAAGGAACCGCACTAATGATAGTAGGAGACGAAAATTTCCCACACCAATGATGGTAGCAAGCATCTGAGATAATGTAAAGACAAGGAAAATCTCGGTGTCCTCATCTGAACTTTTCCGGAATAGTCAAAATCGAGAGCCAAGCCGTGCGGAGGTCGGCCGAAGTTACTGGATTTTGCTATTTATTTCGGAACCCACAATATTCCAAAAAGACAACTGTGCTCCTACTAATGACATCATACGTATGAGGAATCAAGATCACAACGAGCGACCAAACCTCTGACGAACGGCATCAGCAAAAACCAATGGGGTTAATAAAGAGTGAGGGAGGGCAACATATCAAGGCCGTACAATAAGGAACATACCAATTTGGGAGCATAGCGATATATTCAATATGCCTGTGTGGTAACTCAGAAGAGATGGAACAACATAGGAATATGCAGATGAAAAATGTCATAGCACATCATCAAAGAAGTTGGGAGAAAATGGAGCTCAGCCAGATGAATTGTAAATTAACATGTTATAACCACATGCCTAAAAATATAACATAACAGAATAAGCCTAACACCTAAAAAATAGCGCTAATATGAAAATATACCATGAGAATGAGAACCGTGCATCAGCTGTCAATGTCACAGAAGATCGGAAATCTGAGAAAAAAAATAGTAGAAGCTCAGTATGAGATTGTAAAAGCTGTTATCTGAAATCTCAGAGATGATACAGGAAAACAAACCAAATCAATTAATACTGTAAGGTTTTAAAAGAGCAGGTGGATCAAAAATAAAATACGAAGTCGGTTTATATTAGAGAACATATGTAATAATCACATGCACCAAAATATCCGGGCCTCAATAAAGAGCGTAGGCAGCAAGCGACACAGCAGACAATAAGAAATTTCAGAAAGGCGACAGGTTAAGTGTATGCAAGATAAACAGAGGAGAGAACTAACCAAGGCTAACAAGAACAATCGCACCAGAGCAGCTATCAGATAGACCTGCTAACGTAATGTGGAGGTTGAGCAGGAAACAAATAAAAACCCAAAAGAGAAAAATAAATATTGCACAAATGAGGATACGAAGACAAACATACACCGACAAAGTATAACTGTATAAAGCACAAGCTCATGGAGAAACGGTGTTACTATATTCTTTACACAACATAACTGAGTACGAAAAAACAAGAAAGGAAAACCAAAGTAACATGCAAATCTATAGGCAGATAGCCACACTTATTGCACACGTAATTTAGGCACCCTCGTTGGCTCTAAGTTTAGGAAATCCCAATCCAATCTCTCTCTTGAAAATGTAGTCAGTCAAATTGGCAACACAATAAATATCGGCAATTGAATGTTGAAGCTCAAGACGGCGCTGGATTGTATCGTAATCCTCCAACAGGGGCCTGTATGCAGGTGTCTCAACAAGGTACCCACATGGCTGATCCCATCGATTGCCAGTATAGTACAAGATCTTTCGCGCGCGGACATTCGAATATAATTTGTCACAGAGATGCCTAATCTGTACTCGTGGACTAAAAACCCTAACCCAGAGCTCATCATAGCCCTCAAGAGGAGTGTTTGGCGGGCATTGAGACGGCAGGTCAGACTCGGCATATTTAGCTGATTAAATCAAGGCATCATATTCATCTCGCTTGTGCTGGGTACTTTTCTCAGAACGAAGAATATTTCTCAGTTCCGGAATCTGCAGCCCCATCTCAATAATAGGCTGTTCCAAATCCTCCATTGAGTCCGGTTGATAATATTTCAAGGCTCTAATACATTCAGCTATATCGGTAGCAGAGCCAACAAAGGTAGGAGAATTTGAAAGTCGATTCATTTCCTCGAGCAGTTTTGCTATATATGACTCCATCATGATCAGGTTACGGCAGCAGAGAAGATATTGGAAAACCTAGAGAACTGGATAGATAGTTAGCGCGGATGTTCAAATCAAACTGGAATATAATTCATAGTATAATACAAATAAACTCAATGTTGTAATTTGCGAGGTACAAACACGCAGCACCACGCAGACACAAACAGTATGACAAATACACAACCAGACACAGGATGTGCCTAAAAACACAGTACACACAAACACACGCACAACACACATATAAACACATACATACAAATACACACACGCACACTTAGCACTACACACACATGAGCACATATACGACGCACAGAACCTCACCGAAAATATGTAAAGTTTGTAAAATTCTGATAGAGATAAACCAGCATGGACAACCTGAAAGCAAACAGTGTTTTTATCCAGTTCCGACATTTTAGCGTCGGTTTGTAAAACTGAACATAGATTTGTGTCCTACCCATTGAGATAAACAAATTGATATATAGAGTGTGAAATCATATCAAAGATTTTTTCCTCAACATTTGAACCGCTCTATCAGTCTCTCTTGAAGAAAATAAAACCAGACATATAATAAGAACAACTCAAGCATAAACAAGCCATAGGAGAACCAAATAAAACCCTCAGAGGAAACAAATCCTGCCTTTCTAAAAGACCTACACCTCAAAATAATGTAAACTATAAAAACAGTAGACACCATTCAGAGAGAAAAAAAAAACATAGGAGAAAAAAACACTCCAGACATAAAATCCAAAAAAAAAAACCTGAGAGCAAACAAACCCTGCAGGAAAATCCTCACTTGTAAATTTATTCCAAAACAATATTTAGAATACAATTTTCTTTTAATTTACCAAACATAGATGATTTGTATAATTATGAAGGCAGGTCATGGAGCCAGTAGAGTGACTATAAAGTAGAAGCGATACTTGGATTAAGAAACAAAATAGCTGAAACGAAGAAGGCAGGAAAAAAAATCTCACCGAAAGCACGCGGGATAAAAAAAATTACCTGCAGAACAACAAAAAACCATTATCACCGAAAAAGAATGAATGAACTCCAAATGGAAGCAGACATATAATAATGCTGCCCAACTCAAAATTTCAGAAACTCACCAATTATATCGATAGAAGCATGCTACGAACTAAATATGAGCCTAAAAGCATTGATGAATAAGCTCCGGGAAAAATAAGAGTAGATCAAATGAGGAAGTAAGGTAAGCAAACTTGGAGGGCCTCTCCTAACCAATTATAGCCAAGAAATCGTACCTGATGAACAGACAAACTAAAATAAAACAGCAAACTCATATTAGAGACATTATAAGGGCAGGCGAAAGTGAGACAACCATGTTGTGGCAGAACAAATGCCTCATAATACATATCTCATCAAATGATACAACGAAAAAATTCACAAAAAACAGACAAACTCGACAGTTAAACCAGGAAAATCAATATACAATAGAGTAACAATTACCAAACTAACATGACAGTTTTGTTCAGTTCCCTAAATGAAAAAGCAGGAAAAAAACAAAAGGGAAAAGGTATCTCATGACGAATATGAAGCGGCAATCGAAGCAAGAACAAACATCCAGAATATACCTCCAATCCCAGAAAAACACAGGACCATGCTTTATAAGACAAACACAATAAAGCAGCACAAAAAAGAACCGGACCTGAACAAATATGTATGAAAGAACATACAAATCAGACCAAAAAAAATAACAACTCAAACCAGAGAAGAAATCCTAAAACAGAGAAGTGTAAACAAATGAAACCCACCAAGTAGACCTGATAAAATAACAAGCAAAACCTGATAACGAAAACACACCAAGCACAATCAGCAGCCAAGAAGAACACAAATCTGAGAAATCAAATCACAAACAGTCAGCATACATATAATCAGTATAAATAGGAAAAAAAACAAAAATTACCCAGAGAAAATCCCCACCGCCGTTCAAGAGAATGACGGAAACCCTACCTTCAGTCGCGGTAAGAGGAAAACCAAAAGCTTGCCCCAAAAAAGGATGGGGAAAAATCGAAAATAAGCGAAACAGGAAAAAATAAAACAGTCAGCATACATATAATCAGTATAAACAGGAAAAAAAACAAAAGTTACCCCGAGAAAACCCCCACCGCCGTTCAAGAGAATGACGGAAACCCTGCCTTCGATCGCGGTAAGAGGAAAACCAAAAGCTCGCCCCAAAAAAGGATGGGAAAAAATCGAAAATAAGCGAAACAGGAAAAAATAAAAAGAAGAACAAGTGAAAGAGAGAGAAACACAGATAGAGACTAACCCTTAACTGACGAGAATCTAGACGAGCAAAAATCGCGAGCGCCTACAAATTGACAAGAACAGAAACCCTACGATCGTTCGCGGGACGAGGAAAATAGAAATAGAAGGAGGCGGCAGATACGTGGAAGAAGAAGAAGAAAAAACGGGATAGAAATTAGGAGAGAAGAAGGTGAAATAGATAGCAGGCGGACGACGGAACATTGACTCTTATTACTATCTATATATATATATATATATATTATAATATATATATATATATATATATATATATATATATATATATATAGAAAGACAGAGAGAGGGGGGATCAAAATGAAAACTGCTTTGTTATTAAGAACTATAAATAAATATGAATCATCAATCTTTATGTGATTTATTGTTCAGATTATCATTTGTATAAAATATGTGTTTCATGCATCAAAATTTTAATACATTAAAATTATACATTATATGCATAAATAAATTGATGAATTAAAATAATGCATTGCATGCATAACTTTTTGTGAAAATAAATCTTTGTCATTCATTTAATCAAGTTTCATGGACCGTATTGATTTATATTTCTTAACTTTAATCACATTCTCATCAAAAATATCATATATATTATATGAATGATTTCAGATACAGATATATTATTTATTGAATAATATGTGTGTGCTCAAATGAAGAAGAAATGAATTGGATATTTTTGATTTTTGTACAAAATTTTATCATAAGTTACAATAAGAAAGAACCAAATAAAGGAACGAGGAGGCTTAACTCACTGTTCACTGTGTTATTCCCTTAAGTGGAAGACTCCGACTCGATTCCCTTTGGGAACGAATTTTAAATAGAGTTATAAGGAAGCTTGGTTAAGAAAATTAGGAGCGTTCGGTGGTTGGTAAACTAACTATTAACAACTAATATTTACCGATAAAAAAAAAAGAACCAATAAAGCATTAATATTTCTACAATGTTAAAAAAAATAACATAAGAGTTGATGTATAATGCAATAATGATGGTTTTTTAGTGCTCTAATATGACAACAAAGATAAAAGATGTCATTTTATATCGTGTTAATTTCAGTAAATGTGACAGGTAGTTTTCCTAAACATTTGTAAAATATACTAATCTAAATTATTATATTTAAGTTAGATTATGAACTTTTGAATGAATTTTGCGATTTTAGCTAGATTACAAACTTTCGATATTAACAGCTTATCCAAACATACCCAATATATGTAGCTTATTTAGATTGCAGTCGATAGTCACTACTAGACCTGGCAATTTGCCAGCCGACACGAAAACACGACACGAAAACGACACGAAAATTTAGTGTTTGTGTTTGCATTTTTAGTACACGAACACGAAAGTACACGATCGAGATCTAGTGTCGGTTTTGTGTTTACCCTTTGGGTACACGACACGACACGAGGTAAAAGAAATATATATATATATATCAGTTATACTGTTGAGTAGAAGACCGACCGAGGTATTTGTATTTCTTTACTATGTTATATATAAACAGCAAAAGACACAAGTATACAAATACATTCAGTACATATATAAATAGACCTGGCATTTTTTAGGGTTAGAAACCTTTCTTAGTAGCCGCCGACCCCGTTCTCAATCCCTGTCCAGAAACAAAACTTCCTCGTTCCCCATCCCTGTCCAGAAAGGCGGAAACCCATCCCTGATTCCCTTCCCCAAAAGCTTCGAGCCTTCCCTTCATCAAAAAGAAATCGAACCCGAAACAAAGGCTACTCTCATCGAACCCGAAATCCCTGGCGTTTTTTCGCATCTCTCATCGAATTTGAGTTTAAATCCAAATCGAATACTCCTAAATCCAAATTGATTGTTATAATGGCTGAATAGCAGTGGAATACAAATGATCTGGTAATAATCCTTATACTCTGAATTTTATTTTGTTAGATCTTGATTCGATTTGTAAGATATTGTTCGTGGTGTGTTTATATTCCTAAAGATTTTGTTTAACCGCCAGGAATTTCAGGTTTGGGACTAGAAATATGTTGAACATATTTCTTCTAGACGAGTTGAAGCATATTTCGGGTTCGTAAATATTTCCAGTTGAAATCAAATCTTTACGAACATATTTTCGGGTTCGTAAAGATTTTGGGTAAAATATTTCGGGTTCATCCAATTGGATATACAAAGATCTTGTATAACTCTGGAAGTTATACAATTGGATATAACCCGTAAATATTTGTAAGCTTAAATGTTTGTAAAATCTTCGTCAAATCTTTACGAACCCGAAATTTGTAAGATCTTGATGAGTTGTATCCAATTGTTTAACATGCTTCAACATATTTCCAATCCCAGTTTTTCTTGTTAATTCATTGTTATTCGTTTTGTATTTACTTATTATGGTTTTTTTCAGCAATACGAATCTTTAATCGAAGACGAGGCAGATAAGAGGGAGAACGAAAATGACAACAGCGAGGCAATAACAGAAGGTTCTGTCAAGCCAGAAAAAGCAAAGGGCACTAAAAGGAAGAGGTCTAAAGCATGGGATACATTTTATTTCTTTGAAGGTGCAAATGATGAGGGACATACAGTCAAATGTAAGAAGTGCAGTTATACAATTGGATATAACTCGTCATTCGGGACTGGAAATATGCTGAAGCATGAAAAACTCTGTGTAAGCTCTTCCGATATTAGGCAAATGATTATTTCTAAGATCCAAGGAACCATGATGGTGCATAATGGAGCATTTGACCCCCAAGATTTTCAGAGATATGATCACGGATGCCGTTGTAAGACACAATCTACCTCTTCAATTTTTTGAATATGAGGGAATTAGAGAAGCCTTTTTATATGCAAATCCGAGAGGTACTTTAGTGAGTAGAAATACCTTGAGAAGTGATATATTACTAAATTTTAAATCTGAGAAAAGAAAGTTGTGGGATATGTTAAAAAATTGTGGTGGTAGAGTGTTTAACTTCGGATTTGTGGACTTCTGTAGCGAATGATGGATATATCACTATCACTACTCATTTTATCACTGGTGATTGGGGTTTGCATAAAAAATTGCTGAATTTTTCATACATGCCATCACCACACACGGGGATCACAATTTCTGATAAAATATATAAGTTGTGTGAATGGAACCTCGAGTTTAAATTGTTTAGTATCACCTTAGATAATGCGTCTAGTAATGATGCATTTGTTGGTACTTTGAAAACACAATTAAACTTGAGGAATGCTTTGCTTTGTAGAGGAGAGGTTTTCACATAAGATATTGTGCACATATTCCTAGCTTGATTGTGCAAGAGGGTCTAAAAGATATGGATGCATCGGTTGTTAAAGGTATGGAATCGGTCAAGTATATCAAAGGTTCTCAAGGTAGGAAGAAAAAATTTAAAGAATGTATAGCACAAGTTGTAATACCCGCAATTTCGATTTTCGGTAATTTTCTTTTTTTTTTCGCGAGAGTCCATTTTGACGACTCGCTCATGACCATATCGTCATTCTGAGAATGATTAATTCTGCACTTTTCGACGTCCGAGTTCGTTTCGGTATCGTTTTGTCGAGTTCCGTGTTCTTAAGCGACTTTTCCGTACTTGAGTTCGATTCTTGCGAATCTCGTCCGAAACAGTTGTTTTGAGTTTCTCGTAAGTTCATTTACTGTTATTATTCATGTTGTGAGATTTGGTTTGGTGTTTCGATCGTGTATCGTGTATTTCGGACGTTTTGGGCTATTTTTATAATTTTCCAAAGTTTGGGGTAATTACTTCCGTTGTTGAATTTCGAGCCTTCGGGTGGTCGGAATCATGTGTTCTTTTAGTACTCGGATTTGTCTTTGTAAGTACGTCGTAACCATACCTTCAATTTATATTCGGGTTCGGGTTTCGGGGTCGTCCGGGCCGTCGGAGTGGCCACGACCGAGTCACGGCCGGAGCAGGGCCTGGCCTGGCCGAGTTACGGCAGTACGTGCTCGGCAGTCCTGGATGGACGAAGGCCGATTACGGTCGTAAGGCGTGATCCGTTATGGCCGTAAGTGGTCGGTAGGTGCTGGGCTGGTTTTTGACGAATGCGATTCTGGCCGTAGAACTGAAATACGGCCATATGGGCCGAGTTACGGCCGTAAGGCATCTTTGCTTCTGGCCGTAAGCGTCCGGCAGTGTCTGGATATATAAGGCCTGGCAGCGGGTTTTTGCTCATTTCTTCACTTTTCTTGCGGCTATCGGACGGGTGCGACGGGAAATAGGGTTCTTGGTCGATTCTACTCAATTCCAAGGCATTTTGGAAGATGCTTGTTGTTATTTCATCATCCAATCCATGTTCTTCGTCGAATCAAGGAATATTTCTTGATTTTCCTTCAAGTTGACATTTTGGAGAATTTGTTCTTGATTTCGATTCTAGTCCAATTTTGATACATCGGTTGGTGTAGTATGATGTTATTAATCGTGTTCTATGGGTTGTATATCCATATTTCGAGTTTGTTCAACTCGATTAGTGATTCGAGTGTTCTTGGGAGTTATCAAACATTGAATGTTCAATTAAATGTCCCAATGAGTTTCCCTTCGATAGTTTGGTGGGATTTCCGTTGTTTTTTACCTTGATTCTCATTGTGATCGTATTTTTGTGTTCTTGGCCATTTTGGGGGAAACCCTTGAATTTGTGTCGTTCGTCCCTTTAATTCAACGACTTTAGGTCGTGCTATGGAATTCGTTTTCATTGTTGCTATTGTTGTTCGTAGTTTATTGTCGCGGGTTAGCGTTCAGTGGAGTCGGCGGGTTCGTAGTCGGTTCGTGCCAACCTACTTCGGTCGATTCTACGCGTTGTGGTTATTCGAGGCAAGTACCTTGTCCATACAATTCTTGTTTTATGGATATGATAATTAGTGATCGTCTCCTTGTGTTTATTTGATCGTTTGAATTTCACTTTCAAAGATTCGGTTAGCCTTGTTAAAGGCCCTCTTTCAAAATGCGTGTGTTTTGTGAACATTGTGTTCGTGGATGGTTACGTGAATTACTATGAATACACTTGGTGTTGTCGTTGTGCTTTGATAATATATATGTATATATTATCTCATATCGGTGTGTTGTGATTTGACCATTGCATCGTACATTGTGTTTGTTGCCATTGAGTGAATTACTTGGATATTATCGATGTGATATGTTATTTGTGTGAATGTGTGGATATGGTTAAAGGTCTACGGTGACACATGGCATGTGATCATGTGGTCAGGATGCAACAAGCGATTGATCCAACCGTGAGAGCCTGAGATAATCTACGGTGACACATGGCTTGTGATCATGTGGTCAGGATGCAACAAGTGATTGATCCAACCGTGAGATATGGTGTGTGATTTGTTTCGCTAGCTAGCTCGGGAGGGTCCTTAGAGGCCTCGAGTGGGATTTGTGGCTTCGTACCGGTCCTAGGCGATGCGTGTGCGTGATATGTTTATGATTGTGGCCAGCTCGGGAGGGTCCTTAGAGGCCTCGAGTGGGATTCGTGGCTTCGTCCCGGTCCTAGGCGATGCTTGTATGTGATTATGCCGTGTTGATTTTATGTCCGTCGAGGACACATGACTTGGGTTTTGGCCCTGTGAATTGTTTTCGGTTTTCTATTTGTGAAAACAAAATCTTTGGGCTGTGACCCCTGTTGGTTTTGGTAAGAGAAGGATTCGATAATCCTAAATTGTATTCTACTAAAACTCCCGATGGTTTATTAAACCGTTTTGTAAATTGCTTCCCATGATCTATGATCTTTCGGTTTTGGAATGTTTTACCCAAACTCTTACCTCGGGAAGTACTTTTCGTTATGTTTGGAGCTTTGAGGATTCCTGGTTATTGTTGTTCGTGGAATGTGGATTGTATGACTCGTATTTTGCACTTCGTATTTGCACTAGCAAAACAGTGGAGTTTTGCTAACCCCCAAGTATTCGGGGGGTGGATGTCTATTTTTGCATTCAGGTTTGGGAGCATAACACAGGGTCAGCACGAAGGATGATGAAAGATGATCGATACAAATTACACGAGGACTCGTACATTGTCGTATTGGTTTAGTTTTATTTTATTTCCGCTGCAGTATATTTTCCCCATTGTACGGGAGCATTTTGTATTCGACCCCTGCGTGGGCATGTATTGAGTTGTATGTATTTATTGAAAGACCAAATCGGTCTACTGAGTCATTTTTTTTATCCTTAAAGGCATTATTGAGATGTTCGACGTTGTTTACCAGCCTGGTAGATCCTTGAGGAAAGGGTCTACGGCGTGTAATATCCCTGAGTGAATTGGGGGTGTTACATAAATGGTATCAGAGCTTAGGTTGTGGAAACCTAGGATGTTGGGTCAAGTTGTGTCTATTGAGTTTTGTCTCGTCGGATTTTGTCTGACGGAGTCGTGTCGCGACGCGTCGTCTCAGTTGGTTGGTCGTGATTAGTATCGTGGGGCGATCATCATCTTCGTGCGAATTGTGGATGTAAGTCTCCCTTCTTTATGTTGTGCCTCGTGTGACACGAGTTACTGGTATGATTATGTGTTAAGTGATGGGATCTTTATGCAGATTCTTGGTTTCGTGATGCGTTTGTGTGACTCTCATATTTCGTTTATATGAGGAGTGTTGTCGCTATTTATGTCCTTTTAACTGTGATAACTGACTGTTTGTTTTCCGGTAAAAGACAGGTGTTGTCTTTATTTTAAGTGAGTTGATGCGTACATTATGATATGTGTAACCGAATGTTGATACGTGCGAGTTTTTGGGAATTCTAGCCTAATAGATTTTCAAAAACCTTGAGTATCTTAGAAAATAAATTTCGAGACGTACTTTTAAAATGAAATATTTTCTCGCAGTACTTTCAAGGTGCTTTCTAGTGCCGCAATATGTTTCAAAATTATTCCAATTGAGGACCAAAATATTTTGAGATATTTTCAAATTATTTAGAAATGCTTTGCTTAGACCCGAGGGTCGAATATTTTTGAAAGTTTTTTTTCACTAAAAGAAAAGTGTCCTCATTTTTGTTCAAATGCAAGATGATTTTCAAAGTCTCGATAATATTGTTTGTACTACTTTTTGAAAGGTGATACTCAAGATCAACTAGTGTTTCCAAAATCTTTCTTTTTCAAAGGTGGTTTTTGTTTTTAAAACCTATCATTCCTGTTTGCAGTCCAGGAATGTATGTATGATATTCACATTGTCGTTAGAATGTTAGATACCGAGTATGATGGAATTGGTGGCGTGAACGTTGAGTCGTTTGCCACGCATTTGTTGTGATTAGCCCTCTGTGAGAGGTGAGATGTTGGTATTGAACGCTGTCGCTTTGTGATGATTTGTGTGTCATCGCACCTGTGTGAGCTATTAGATCTGGAGTTTGTATGATTGTGTACATACATGGTTGTTTCATGATGTTTTGTGATTATGTGCTGGTTATCGTTCAGGCCGTGAATCGCCGAACGATGTCGTCGTTACTATGATGCTGGTATGTTCGTTGCTTTATGATAGTAATCATTGTATGCGTTATGTGCTATAATTTTCTATTGTGCTGAGTGGTTACTTATTTAGTATGCCGAGGGGCTGAGGTCGTGGTCGTGGCGATCAGACGCGTGGCCGAGATCATGCTGCCGGTGATGCTATCGGTATCGGTGTCGCTACTATTTTACAGCAGGTAGCCAAACAGATGACTCAGTTGACTCAGGCAGTTCAACGTGTTACAGATGTGACCCAGAACACTGGTGCAAATCAGTGGCTTCGAGAAGTGGTTCGTATGAATCCCCCTCGTTTCGCTGGTGCTGCAGATGCATTAGGATGGGATGGTTGGCTTTTCCAGTTGGAAAAGATATTCGAGGTAGTTGATTGTCCAGAAGAACGTAAGGTCCCGGTAGCTCAGTATCTTTTCTACAAGGATGCTGCTAGCTGGTGGGAGGCTATTAAGCCTCAAGATCGTGTTGTCATATGGGCAAAATTCCATAGATTCAAGAGAGATGAGTTTTGTCCGTAGCCGATCAGAAATCAGAAGATTAATGAATTCTTTTCGGTGAAACCGCATGATGCACCGCTGTCTCAAGCTATTATTGATTTTAGCAAATAGCTCAGCTATGTGCAGAATCAACTAAGGACAGAGGAGGACAAGATTTGTCATTTTAGTAGGCGGACGAAGCTGGAGATTCGCCAGTACATGGCAGGTCTCACTTGTACTTCCTTGAGAGATTATCAAAATAGGGCTTTAGCCTATGAGCTATCCAGATTATCGACCGAGAGTATGCCTGACTCGAAGAAACAAAAAACCGTTGGGAACTTTTCAAGAAATCAAGGGAGTGGGCCTCTTGAGGTTGGGACTTCGTTTCGTCATCCTAAGATGGTTCCTAGATCGCGTGATCAGAGGAGTAGTACCCCTGCGGTGAGTCATGTGAACAACTCGAAGATATGTTATAACTGTAGTCGAGCGGGCCATACTACGAAGAATTGTCATTCTCCATTAGTCAGCTGTTTCGAGTGTGGCCAGGTGGGTCATCGAGCCGTGCATTACGAGACGGTAGCTGAGAGATTTGGGGATCGAGGCTGCGTCTCTGCTCCAAAAGGGCATAGAGATGTCTAGTATGCTTTTTCAAGATTTCGGCATAGTCCGAATTGTTCGTGTTTGCCCTTGTGAATTGTTTGTGCTGACTTTCTATTTTTCTCGACTGGGCATGTTTCCTTGTAATAGGTACTTTGTATTTTGTGATTGTTCGGATAATCGACTTTATTGTATCATCTGTTTGATGTCGCTTGTCACTTTTTGGTTTTATTATGTCTCTACATGTGGCGTTGTGTTGGTCGTCGTGGAACGTATTTTCACACCGTGTGTTTCTTTGCGTTGTTTTACAATGTTTGGGCATTGGGCGTGAGTTTTCGGTTTTTGAGTATCCCTTTGAATGTTTCCTGGTGAAATGTTGCTCCTCCCTGCTTATTTTTAAGTTTCGGGACGAAACTTCTTTTAAGGAGGGTAGTATGTAATACCCGCAATTTCGATTTCCGGTAATTTTCTCTTTTTTTTTTTTTTCGCGGGAGTCCATTTTGACGACTCGCTCATGACCATATCGTCATTCTGAGAATGATTAATTCTGCACTTTTCGACGTCCGAGTTCGTTTCGGTATTGTTTTGTCGAGTTCCGTGTTCTTAAGCGACTTTTCCGTACTTGAGTTCGATTCTTGCAAATCTCGTCCGAAACTGTTATTTCGAGTTTCTCGTAAGTTCATTTAATCTTAGTATTCATATTGCGAGCTTTGGTTTGGTGTTTCGATTATCGTGTATTTCGGACGTTTTGGGCCATTTTTGTAATTTCCCAAAGTTTGGGGTAATTACTTCCGTTGTCGAATTTCAAGCCTTCGGGTGGTCGGAATCATGTGTTCTCTTAGTGCTCGGATTCGTCTTTGCAAGTATGTCGTAACTGTACCTTCGATTTATATTCAGGTTCGGGTTTCGGGGTCGTCCAGGCCGTCAGAGTGGCCACGACCGAGTCACGGCCGGAGCAGGGCCTGGCCTGGCCGAGTTACGGCAGTACGTGCTCGGCAGACCTGGCCGGACGAAGGTCGGTTACGTCCGTAAGGCGTGATCCGTTACGGCCGTAAGTGGTCGGCAGGTGCTGGGCTGGTTTTTGACGAATGCCGGTTACGGCCGTAAGGGCCTGCCGAGTACGGCCATATGGGCCGAGTTACGGCCATAAAACCTTTGGTTACGGCCGTAAGCGTCGTGATGTCCGGCTATATAAGGCTTCGGCAAGGTTTTTGCTCATTTCTTCACTTTTCTTGCGGCTATCGGACGGGTGCGACGGGAAATAGGGTTCTTGGTCGATTCTACTCAATTCCAAGGCATTTTGGAAGATGCTTGTTGATTATATCATCATCCAATCCGTGTTCTTCGTCAAATCAAGGTATATTTCTTGATTTTCCTTCAAGTTGACTTTTTGGAGAATTTTTTCTTGATTTCGATTCTAGTCCGATTTTGATACATCGGTTGGTGTAGTATGATGTTATTAATCGTGTTCTATGGGTTGTATATCCATATTTCGAGTTTGTTCAACTCGATTAGTGATTCGAATGTTCTTGGGAGTTATCAAACATTGAGTGTTCGATTAAATGTCCCAATGAGTTTCCCTTCGATAGTTTGGTGGGATTTCCGTTGTTTTTGACCTTGATTCTCATTGTGATCGTATTTTTGTGTTCTTGGCCATTTGGGGGGAAACCCTTGAATTTGTGTCATTCGTCCCTTCAATTCAACGACTTTAGGTCATGCTATGGAATTCATTTTCATTGTTGCTATTGTTGTTCGTAGTTTATTACCGCGGGTTAGCGTTCGGTGGAGTCGGTGGGTTCGTAGTCGATTCGTGCCAACCTACTTCGGTCGATTCTACGTGTTGTGGTTATTCGAGGCAAGTACTTTATCCATACAATTCTTGTTTTATAGATATGATAATTAGTGATCGTCTCCTTGTGTTTATTTGATCGTTTGAATTTCACTTTCAAAGATTCGGTTAGCCTTGTTAAAGATCCTCTTTCAAAACGCGTGTGTTTTGTGAACATTGTGTCCGTGGATGGTTACGTGAATTACTATGAATATACTTGGTGTTGTCGTTGTGCTTTGATAATATATATGTATATATTATCTCATATCGGTGTGTTGTGATTTGACCATTGCGTCGTGCATTGTGTTTGTTGCCATTGAGTGAATTACTTGGATATTATCGATGTGATATGTTATTTGTGTGAATGTGTGGATATGGTTGAACGTCTACGGTGACACATGACATGTGATCATGTGGTCAGGATGCAACAATCGATTGATCCAACCGTGAGAGCCTGAGATAATCTACGGTGACACATGGCTTGTGATCATGTGGTCAGGATACAACAAGTGATTGATCCAACTGTGAGATATGGTGTGTGATTTGTTTCGCTAGCTAGCTCGGGAGGGTCCTTAGAGGCCTCGAGTGGGATTTGTGGCTTCGTCCCGATCCTAGGCGATGCGTGTGCGTGATATGTTTATGATTGTGGCCAGCTCGGGAGGGTCCTTAGAGGCCTCGAGTGGGATTTGTGGCTTCGTCCCGGTCCTAGGCAATGCTTGTATGTGATTATGCCGTGTTGGTTTTATGTCCGTTGAGGACACGTGACTTGGGTTTTGGCCCTGTGAATTGTTGTCGGTTTTCTATTTGTGAAAACAAAACCTTTGGGTTGTGACCCCTGTTGATTTTGGTAAGAGAAGTATTCGATAATCCTAAATTGTTTTCTACTAAAACTCCCGATGGTTTATTAAACCATTTTGTAAATTGTTTCCCTTGATCTATGAACTTTCGGTTTTAAGGACCTTTTACAAATGATATGTCCTTCTAAGGTTCGTAGTCAGAATCACTACTTGAGTCTGTCTCTGTGTCGGAGTTGATAACTGGCAGCATATGTCTGAACTCCTCCTCATCATCTTTATCAGAGTCTGCACGTAATTCATTTGTACCTACATCTATGAACCCATGTTCTTCACCATGTAGCCGAACCATTCGACCTTCTACAACATTATTCAGTAGTATTGTGGAGGATGGTGGAATATTAGTTGTATCCGGCTCTTGATATGCCTCATTGTCATTCTTATCGACTGCTTGTCCAAGTGTAGTCGCACTATATATATTTCTCGTAGCCACATGATTTACGATCTTCCATGCTCCTTTTTTACCAAGTCATCGATGTAGTAAACTAGTTTAGCAGATGTTGCAAAAGCAAAAGGATCACCTTCATACAAACTTGTAGAAGTATCAACAGATAATAGTCCATAATTATCCTCCCTTTCGATTTGAGGATTTGTATCACACCACCTACACTTGAACAAGTAAACTATCAAGCCTTCTCGATAAATTAGTTCCACTACTTCGAGAAGAACACCGTAATATCCACCGTCAGTCATAACCCCAGAATTTTGACACCTCCTTCTTTGATCTCTGTTGATACATACAAATGTCACACCATTTACCTTCGCCATTAAATAAACTCTAGATATAACATGCTTCATCGAAAGAAGCATCAACTCACGTGACCACATTAGGTGGCCATCACTTTGTATGTGTGTCATCTGGATATTAATTAAGGTGAATGTCGTAATTAAGTAAATTATGTGAGCAAATTAAGTAAACAATAATTAAACACTTACCCATGTCCGAAATAATCAGCAAATATTTGATTGTGAAATCTAATGTCTCAGTCACATCATCACATGAAAGGTGAATGTCTTTCCAATATTGAACTTCTGGACAGTTAAGCAACATCCACCAATGTGCAATCCTACCTCGTAAGGTTGTAAATTGTAACACCCTCGAGATATTCAAGGTATATTATAGTGCTGTGGACCCCTACATGGGACCCATCAGGCTAGACACGAATTACCACAGTAAAATCACACATCATCTCGATGAAAATCAAATAACACACCCGGTACAACTGGTGGAATAATCAACATCGACAATCATAAATAACTTCAATGAATACGAATCACAATTTGAGGAGAAAAGCCTAAGTACTCGCGAGTACAATCTATAAGTTTATAAAGTAGACAACAACCATATCGAAGGGAACAACGGAAATAAAAGGAGTCAAATGCACATGTGAACGACCCTGGCCAGCATCCTCGTACTGTCCCAGTGCCCGCTCGTCCGGCTGATCATAACCTGAAATCCATAACAAGAATTTCCCCATAACGGGTCCCCAGAGGGGTTAGCAATTACGCTCGTACAAGTAATCAAGGCAAACCATTCGCTTACACATTTCATAGTACAATGCACCAAATTCATTTCAAAACCAAAAACCAGACATGTCTTTTCTCGAAACAAACAGTCAATCAATTTGCCTTGGACCGGGACGAAGCCACAAATCCCACTCGAGGCCACTAAGGACCCTCCCGAGCTGGCCACAACATAAAACAAATCACTCACAGGCATCGCCTAGGACCGGTACAAAGCCACAAATCCCACTCGAGGCCTCTAAGGATCCTCCCGAGCGGGCTAGCGAAACAACTCCTGAATCCAGAGTGAAGTCATAGATCCCCTCGAGGCCCCATCGGACCCTCCCGAGGTGAGCAAAGCACACACAATATACATTACCATTTCATGTTAAGCATAAAGGTTTCCAAAAATACTTGCCCTGAATAATTGACGATGCAACGAATGGAAAAGAAAATCACCGACGAATGCTAGAAACCAGCGGAGCCGAACCTAACGATTCGAAGAATACAATCACAACCATTTCCAAACGAATACGGAAAAGGAATATACCCGAAAACCCGCCTACGTTTGATGTATATTCGTACGAGAAAAACAACGAGGGCGGACCACAACCAAACCCTCTCGATTACGAAAATACTACGAAATATACCATGAATCCGTAGGAAAACCAAGAACACCAACAAGATTAATCATATTCATCATGAATTAATCAACAACACGGGACGAATCGAAAAATAAAACCGAAAACCCCCAATTTACCCAAAAGTAGGGTTCTTAGAAGATTTACCTTGATTCAGACGAAGGAAGACGATTACGATGATGATATACTACACTAAGAACACAATACTTGATTCCCCAAGGATTTCCACGGGCAAAACTTTAAAAATCGCTCAAATCCCTCTAAGAACACTCGCTGCGGACGGAAGGAAGAAAATGAAGAATGTGCCGAAGTGAAGGTCAACTCCCGATTTATAAAACCTGGGCTGCCATTACGTACGTTACATAAGCTGGTTAACATACATAATACTCATTACGTACGTTAACACTCAAGCATTAGCGTACGTAATGGCTAGGCAGAACAGTCTGCCCCAAAATGCTGAGGTCGTTAGCATACGCTACATCCGACGGCTTAGCGTACGCTACAAGAGGCTTACGTACGTAACATCAACGCCTTTACGTACGTAAGGGTCTGGGAAAAATTGGGCAGACTCACTGTCCAACAACGCAGGGCTCGATAGCGTACGGTACGCCAGATAGTTTAACGTACGCTACCAGGACTTTACGTACGTAACATCAAGAGTTAAAGTACGTAATGGTGCAGACAGAACAATCTGTCTTGTCTGCTGAAGGCCATAACGTACGTTAGCGATGAGCCATAACGTACGTTATGAAGGTGCCGATAGCGCACGCAAGAAAGCATGCATAACGCACGTTATGCATGCAGCAGTTCAACACTTCTGAACGAAGTTAGCTGCAACGGGCGGTCCGAAAACGAGACGCAACACAAGGACAGATTCCAGAAGTGTAAACATGAAATAATCACGACAACGAAGCTAAGCGCTGAAGGAAAATACAATTCCGACTACCGAGGAATTCGAGAAACGACAAGGAAAGTAAAATTCCCTAAGCTTATAGGAAATTACAAAACGGCCCAAACATTCGAAAATCACGATACGACGTCGGATCAATAAACCGAAACTCACAACACGAACTACTCAACCATACGAACTCGTGCAACCAAAGAAATCACAAAATCGACGGGTTCTATGAGAATCGAATGTCCATGCAACAATACATGATAAAAGACGGAATAATACCAAAACATCTCCGAAACTCGTCCAAATGGAGAAACTCCAAGAATAAAATGGATTCAAAATGTCGAAATGGTTACCAGCGAGTTGCTAAAAATGAAAAATACACCAAAAATGAAAATACCGGAAAAGAAAAATGTGGATATTACATAAATGACTGTCAGGTAATCTTCCTTGAACTTCAACTTCGCTGGTGATGATGGAGAGATTAAATTGCACTGGAATGGTTGACATAGGCTCGAGTGTGGGATCCATTGTGCCTAAATAGAACTTGGTATATGTTACACACTGCCATGCAAGATATGCTTCGGCTATACATCCTTCTGGTGCAGACTTATTAGTCACAGAGTCTTTGTGTTGCCTTTCTATTGGAAACATCCATGTGTAGTGGACCGGGCCTGTTAGTAAAAGTTGGCGAATGAGATGGATCATGAGGTGAGGCATGAGATCAAAAAAATTCGGTGGGAAGATCCTCTCAAATTTGTATAAGATATAAATGATCTCCTTTTGCATGAGCCGGAGATCTGACTTCCTTACTTCCCGAGTGCATAACTTTTGAAAGAACCAGGATAACGATACACAAGGCTCGACTACCTGTTTGGACAAGTATGGTCGAATAAACACAGGAAACTAACGTTGTAAGGGGATATGACAATCATGGCTCTTCAGTCCAGTTAACTTGTTCTCCTTGAAGTTAACACACCTCCCTATATTTCCAGCATATCCTGTGGGATTCCTTGCAGCCTTCATCCATGAAAAAATCTCAGCCTTTTGCTCAGGGGTGACGGTGTAAGCAGCTTTCGGCATTTTGTGTTTCCCCTTCCCTTCCTTCAACCATAAATATTTTCTAATGTTCATTTCTTTTAAACCAATGCGTGCATTTGGACCGTCTTTAGTCTTCCCTTCCAAACATAACACTATACTGACAACACTTTCACATACATTGTTTTCTATGTGCATCACATCTAGGTAGTTCCTAATCGACAACTTACTCCAATAAGGTAGATCCCAGAAAATACTTTTGTGGGACCAGTACTTATACCTGTCTGGTCTTTCAGGAGTTGCCGCTACTATATCAGGATGGTTGCTCAACTGCCCAAAATCATACTCATTCAGCATGACCAAAATTTCCTCACCAGTCCACTCCCGTGGTGGATCACCAAACTCTTTAGTCCCAATAAATGCTGCATTATCCGTACGCCATACATGCGTCCTCTCAAGACTTATACGGTGACACATTCTCATAACCTTCCGACAATGATACCTTGCGCAGTCTGCATTCAAGCACATTGGGCATCCTCTATATCCACTAATAACAGATCCGGATAGCATTCCATACACAGGAAAATCACTGATGGTACCGGTACACATAACATGTAAGTAGAACATCTCATGTGAGTAACTGTCGTACGTCGGATGACCTTGCTCCCACAACAACTTCAGATCCTCTATCAAAGGTCTCAAATAAACATCACTACAATTTCCTGGATACCCAGGGCCAGGTACTAAGAGAGTCAACATATTATACTCCTTCTTCATGCACATCAATGGAGGAAGATTATAAGGAACCATTACCACCGGCCATATACTATACGAAAGACTCATGTTGCCAAAAGGGTTGAATCCATCAGATGCAAGTCCGAGTCTTACATTTCGGACATCTGATGCAAATCCTGGAAAATCCCTATCTATATGCTTCCAAGCCTCTCCATCAGAAGGGTGTATCATAGTATCCTCGCCAGTCACGCGAGGCTCGGCGTGTCATCTCATCGCCTTGGCTGTGTGAGGAGACATGAAAAGCCTCTCCAATCTATCCTTCAGAGGGAAATACCAAAGAACCTTCATAACTTTCTCTTTACCAGAAGGAGTGAACCTATACCTCTCTGTGTCACATACCGGACATCTCTTTAGGTCTTCATTAGGCTTTCCCCAAAATAAAGCACAATCATATAGGCATACGTGGATCTTGATGTACGATAGCCCAAGACCTTTTAGGATACGTCTCATTTTACTGTGATTACTAGGAAGATGATGACCCTCTGGGAGCATTTTCCCTGTAAGTTCCAAATAATCATCCACAACTTTAATCGAGGTTTTATTCTCCACCTTGACTCTCATAGTCTCTATGACACTATCAAGAACCGTCATGTGACACCGAGGATAAAGAAGAGTCTGTTGGAGCTGGATTAGCTTGTTGTATCTATCAACAGAAATTGTGTTAATGGGTATCAATGTAGGCGTTCGGATGACTGGTTGATCAGCTGTATGGTATTCTTGACCTTCAGCCGATACGTCCCTCTCGTAATAACCAAACACGTCGTCAATCAACCTTCTTGTGGGGTCATTGGATGTGCTACCACTGTACTGTCCGTGATCATGGGGAATAATTGAATTCGATCCTTCACCGTGGTAAATCCAACATGTGTATTTATCCCAAAATCCATTCTTTTTCAAGTGCTCCCATACGACATCAAGTGTAAAACGGTACATATCGCTGCGACATTTACATTTATAGCATGGACAGTAATGAATCATACTATCACTATCATGCTCCTTCACAAATCGAATAAACCCTCGCATTTCATCTATGACCCTTGGATCCCATTTTTGCAGACCAATCCAACTTTTATCCATCCTATAACAAAAATAACAACAATATTACACATCGTATTTATCAAGAACATACAAAAATTACGACTACAATCATCATAGCTCGAATTCAAGATGTCAAATCCATATATATATATATATATACACACACACACACACACACCAAGAAATATTCAAGAAAATGAACTAATTCTTAAACATGTTCATAAATATCATCCAAATAGATATACTATATGCATAATATAATTATAACTGATATTAAAATTCAATAAACATACCTTCAATATGATTTCTTGAATGATCAAACCAGAAAAAATTGTTGTTTTTCATTTTCTTGTTTTGTAATTTCCGAATGTGTTGTAAATGGTGTCTTGAAGTGTTAGATGGTGATATATTCTGCACAAAAAAACTTGTAAGACTTTAGCCGACGGCATGTCGTCAGCTAAAGTATAGTAGCCGTCGATTAAACATCTTTAGCCAACTTCATGTCGTCGGCTAAAGTCTCGTAGTCGTCGGCTAAACTACAGAACTTTACCCGACGACTAACATGACTTTAGCCGACGACCAAAAGCAAAGTCGTCGGCTAAACCTTCGGCCTTTAGCCGACGACTTCCGACGGCCGTGGGCCGTTCGCCGGCTAGTCGTCGGCTAAAGTGTTATTTTTGGTAGTGAGTTGACAAACTTGTGAAGTTAGATTGAAGTTAGTTTGGGTTTAGTTTGTTTATATTGCTTTAGTTTTAGGGGATTATTTTAATGTTGTTAAGTTTTTCTAGTTTTTTAATACTTTTTCTGTCCCGAAAAATTGGGGTCGTATTACCATTTCAATAAATTTTGAGGCATTTCTTTATTTTACGAAAATTAGAGATTTAATTCATAAATCACTTAAATATTGGGCCTTATTTCCCTAATTAAGAGCCTAGTTGCATCTCACTCTCTCATTCTTATTACCGATCTATTCTTATTCTCTTCGTCTCTTTCTCAAACTCTATTCTCTCCATCTCTCCCACCGCGATAATAGATTCGAGCAGTGGGATCTTCCGTCTCTCTTTTTTTAATCGTTACATGTGCTCAAAATTCAGAAAAATATTAATAAAATTAATTAAGATATGCAAATTAAAAATTACTAATCACAAATCACAATTAAATCAATTAAAAATCAGCTTTTATATACATAATTATTCATCCTTTAAATTAAAAATATATTTAAAATACTAAATCCCAATTTTTTAAATTCTGTATCCAGGAAAACACCTCAATTTCGTTGGGCGGACGAAGAATTTATTTATTTCAAATAAATACTCTAACTGACCTAATTTAATAAAGTCCATAGTTCAGACATGCAGAAGAAAACAACTTAACCGCCTTGATCATGCTAAATTTAGCGCCGAAATTTCTGGATGCATTGCAGTACGGGACAAATCGTGCAGCATCCCCGACCCCCACCTCCATCCCACATATAAGAACACACACGTATACATACACAGAGGAACCCTACTACCAAGAAAATGAATTTACATATTACCCTTAAAGTTCCGCCTAATTACCTAAAAAAAATAGGCGTGCATATAGAAATCTCTTAATTTTGAAGGTCACGTGACCGATCATTACCAATCAATTTTAGTATTTACTACAAAAAAAAGTCTTAAATTGGACTTTTGGACTTATAAGACTAAATACAAAATTATATACTCGTGGAATTAAAATTCTAAAAGTAAACCAACTGTCTTGGCGTAGTTGGCCAACTGACCTTCAATTTAGTTGGAGGTCAGGGGTTCAATTCCTAGTAGCAACACTTTGGAATTGAATTTCAAGCGATAATAATCTTTGGTAGGGTTAGCTAGCCTCCAGTCTGTTGGTGGAACAATTAAATATTGAGCGCTTGACGGCAGTGTGAGGCCAGGATCTCGGTGGGAGCACTGCGGTTGGATTTGGGAGTCAGCGTGGAGCAATCACTGGGACGACTCGCATGCGCGGTAGTTGAGGATATTTAAGAACCTTGAGCCGATACACATCTCGCGATTTAACCTGTGGTAGCGATCTTGTGGAGCCAGGGTTGTTATCAGTGTGTAATTTGTCAGTGATAAAAAAAAAAATCTAAAAGTAAATTAACTACAAAAAAGCAAAAGTGAATTTTAGCCCCCACATACCACTTCTTCACGGGTCTTCACGCTAGGATTGTCTCACATTCATAAATTTTTTACGTTTAGTATAGTCTCAAATTTTTTATTTTAGGAACTATGTGCCTTTAAATTTAGATAGGAAGTCATTGGTAATTCAATTTTTTTTTCATACTGATGGTACTAGAATTGCAATGAATTCATATATAAGTTTAGAAGTATGAGATTCGGACTCTGGACAAAAAATCTGAAATTAGACTCAGCATAAAATCATGAATTGTAGGACCAACACTCTAATATTGAAGCTTTTGTTCTCGTCTGTAGTGGATCTGTACATTTTTTCCATCAGCGATTTCGAGATGGAATGGGGGTTCTGACAATCCGAACAACATTGGCGAAGTTATGGACCACCTGTGACAAATTCTCCGTGTCCAGTCGTGTTCGACGGCGTGTCAGACCGAAACATTACGTGGGACATGGCTGGTGCTTGGCGGACAAGTGTCCGAGTCGTATCAGGGCCGTGTTATACTTAATAATTTTCTTTTTGGTTTAAGTTATGTACAAAAAAGAAAACATCAATCGGCTTGCTCAGAAAATAAAAGAAATTTAACAAAAGAAGATATAATATTTTGAGTTCGATTCATGCCAAAAACTAGTTACGATTCACCATGTGACTTATCTAACAAATAGCCTAATATATATCGAGGGTGCACTTCATAATAAAAGAAAACTAGATTTTACGTGGTATTTATAACTTCACAAGATAACTATACCTTTTGTAATTTAACCAAACTTAAGGGGTAGTTTTTATAATTAACAACAATCGTCTATTTATAGCCTCATGCTTGCCTGACCAACATTTTGTAACATCCCTTTCATGTCGAAGTGATGAGTTTCTTGCTTCACAAGGTCAAGCCTTACTGCGATTTCTTGTTCCCTTAGAATGATTTCTCCGTACCATTAATCAATCAGCTTTTACTGCAGTAGCCCTGAATTCAGAGAAGAAAAAGAACATTAAAACAATGTCAGATTATCACTATGATCTTCAAGCTAGCACGTCAAGATGCAAGAAGCACTTGATAGAGTCGAGGGCCTCGAGTTCAAATCATGATATGACGGACGACATATCGTACGGAAGTATGTATTCGGAGGATGTTAATGGATCCAGTAGAGCAGCTGCGGTCGGCCAACTTGTGGAAAGACTGAGAGTTCTTGAAGAAGAAGCGGAAATGTTAAAAGCAGCACTTTTCGAGTGTGTGGAAGAAAGGACAGAGCTGATAAGTGAGATAAATGAACATTTCAACACTTTACAGAATTTGCAAGTGCCCATTAGAGAACTGAATAGAGGAGAATTATATGGTCATGGGGTTCAGATCATTTCACTTCTGAAGGTATGTGACCATTTTTTAAATATTCCTCCTGTTCTGCTCAAGGAAAGAACGAAGCCGGACTTTGTAAATAAGATATTAATGCCTATATTGGTCTAACAGATCCACGTACAAAAGACGCGAATAAAAGTATAAAAAGTAAGAATTTGAGTATCGAGGTTCACCGCCATAATCATCAACTGCACCTTAATCTCAGCTATATTGGCGTCGGTGGAATGAAAATTATAGTGCCAATTAATTTTCGAAATTAGTTAACACTATAATTCCTGCAAAAGACAAAGTGGCAAAGTTTTACGCCGGATGCCCTTCCTGTCGCAACCTTCGTATGAAGGAGAAATGAGATGAAATTCCAAAACCATCAAAATCATAGACTTCTCCACCTCATAGAAAATAGGATGAGATGGTGATGAGTCTAGATAATTGTTATAGTCATGTCACATTACGTGATTGATATTATAAATCATCACGTAAATCATGGAACATGACTCTGAGTATTGAGGTTCTTATTATGAAATGAATGAAAATGGCGATTGAAATCTAGATTAATGGTATTTAAGTATTTTTTTTTGGATAGATCTTGAAATCTAGATTAATGGTATTTAAGTATTTTCTGTCTCCTAAACATACTCTATTTACGTTGTTCTGATCGATAAATGTCATGTTCTTGCCGCTCTTCCATCATGCAATTAGCAAGGTACGATTCATAAGACACTTCATATAAATGCAGTCGGATGCGGCTACACGTGGCGTGTATGGGCCAGTGCGGTCGATGTACTAGATGGAGCATCAATCTGTACCGTCCATACACGCCACGTGTCGTGCATCCGGCAAGGGATGCACTACATAAGCGTGTACCATGGACCCAACCCAATTAGCAATTTAAACTAGTGACATTGATTACATATTTGATTAAACCATTGTGAACTTAATGTAGGGACAGGTGGTGTCCTGTATGTCTTTGTAGTTTTAGATGGGACGGTGCTTGGTGAAGTTTGTGATTTTTGTTGGGAAAATGGCCTCAAGATCCCAAACAATCCTTTCAAAGAACAATAATAGAGAAAAATAAATAACGCAAGAATATATGTGGAAACTCTAAAATCGGAGAAAAACCACGGGTCTCGAGAGAGAAAACTCCACTATATGACAAATAATTACAGCCATATAGACAAATCCCTCAAGCTAACCCTCAATTACACCCACACTCTCCAAAGATTTAACTCAAATCTTTCACCCTCTAAGACAAGAGAAAGAAAGAAGAATTAAATATTAAAGTGTATTTAATTGGTGTACTTTAAACCTTAGCCCTCGACCTCTTTTTATAGGCTTGAAGTCCCCTCCACCTTTCATTGTTTCACGGATGTGGGACAATCTTCAAAAACTTCTCTTTTATTATAGCCAAAATTCCAACAATCTCCACCTTGGCTAAATAAAAGAAAACTTCACCGTCTTCACCCACAATCCATTGTCTTCACCGACAATCATGATTTTTAAACCAAAGAATCACCATTCTCAAAACAGAGAATAACCTACTCCACAATATGAGTAGAACACTTAGAACAAACCCGTCTAAGAATTTTAACCACTTAGAATCAACAATTCTAAGGATTTATCTCGGCACATGTCGAAAAACTTGCTGAAATGTTTATGGTACAACTTCGCTGTTGGCCACCGGAAGTTCATCAGCCCTCGACATCCATTTTCACCACACATCTTGCATCAATGCCAACCCAATGCCCATGTGTAAATTCGTGAGCCCGCTAACAAAAAGACACATCCCTTTCCATGATAACGGGCATACCATGGGGATGCCAACTTCTCAAAAGAATTCTTCACCGTCAGTGACGACGGAGATATTGTTAGCAGAATTAGAGCATTTTGCCGAATCCGCTCCACCTGGAAAATTTCTTTTAACATGTCCAGATTTCCCACACTTCCAGCACGTCGGAGTCCTCAAAGGATTTTTCTTCTTCTCGTTCCTACATATCAAAACTGCACCTTCTGATGAAGTATTTCTGCTACCTTCCAATCTTTTCTCCTCGGACAGGAGTTTGCTAGTAACATCTTCATACTTCAGGGTCTCTTTCCCGTACATCAGAATAGGCTTCATATGTTCATAAGAAGATGGCAAAGATAATATAAGCCTTAACGCTTTATCCTCATTTTCAACCTTCACTCCAATGGCCTCCAGTTCCGAAACAATATTATTAAGAACACTTGGATGATCTGAAATTTTTGTACCTCCATCCATACGTAATGTATGAAATTGCTCCTTGAGATACAACCAATTTGAGATGCCCTTGCCTTGGTACAACTATTCAAGCTTCTCCCAAAGCTCCTTTGCCGTTGATAACCCATGCACATTCGCTAGCACATTCTTTGCAAGACACAATCGAATGGCACTAGCCGCTCTTAGATCCAAATCTTTCCAATCTTCATCATCGTTTCTACTGGTCCCACTTTTATCACCGCTGGAAATAGGGGCAGGTTTCCCCTTTAACGCCTTGTGTAACCCTGATTGAATCAACACATCCTTGACTTGAACTTGCCACAAGCCAAAATTGATCCTTCCATCAAACTTCTCTACATTGAACCTCATGGACTGAACTTTGACATCGTATCTGTATCTTAACATGAAATACCAAGACACCCAAATACGACCAATAGAAATTCATTTCTGATGTGAAAGATCAGACAAAGTTGCAACCATAGAGCATAATACGAACCTCTAAGACCGAGACCTCCCCCGAACTTGGCTCCGATACCACTTTTTGGGAAAATAGCCTCAAAGATCACCAACAACCCTCCCAAAGAATAATAATAGAGAAAAATAAATAACACAAGAATATACGTGGAAACTCCAAAATCGGAGAAAAACCACGGGCTCCCAGAGAGAAAACTCCACTATATCACTAATAATTACAGCCACATAGACTAATCCCTCAAGTCAACCCTCAATTACACTCACACTCTATAAAGATTTAACTCACACCTTTCACACTCTAAGACAAGATAAAGAAAGAAGAATTAAATACTTAAAGTGTATTTAATTGGTGTACTTTAAACCTTAGTCTTGGACCTCTTTTTATAGGCTTGAAGTCCTTTCCACTTTTTATTGTTTCACCGATGTGGGACAAACTTCAAAAACTTTTCTTTTATTATAGTCAAAATTCCAAGCATATGTTCAAACTTATATTACGGTCCTGAGAGGTGGTTCAATTCGTGGTTTCGCATCACGGATGTCCCCGAGCACAAAATCGACAGCTCCGGTCAACTTCTAAGACCATTCGCAAGTTTAAGCTGATATGACATGGTGAGAAGCCACTTTTTCATTAAATATCATTAGATGGGTTGTTACGACCATGGCTCATTCCATACTTTTACATATTTTTGGAGTGAGTTTTTCTTTGAGAGGAAGAGCCAAATGGGTCTTTGGATCATTATTACAACTACACGAATAGTATTTTAGCACAATTCTCGTAGTTGGTATTCAGCCCAGCTGTTTTTCGGATCCGTTTTCCTAGGTAAAAAAGCCTATTGTCTTTTTCCTTTGCTTATTTCTTCAAAATTTGGAAATGTCGCCGAGGTTTGATAGCCAAGACCAGGCGCATAGGCCCCAGAGGCCTGTGCCTAGGGCCTAAAATTTTTAGGGGCCTATTTATTTTAATCTTTTACTATATATAATTATTAATAGAGATAAACAAAAGACTCATTTTAGTGCAATGGTAAATTAGATGTTTTAAAGTTATTGATCCTGAGATCGACCACACCAGGCTCCCATATATATTTTTATAATAGGCTCTCTTTTACTTTTTATTTTCCTTACGTTTTGTTATCTACTTCTATTTATTTTATTATGTACAAATAAGAAATATATATTCTTTTCTAGTATATATTTATAATGGGCCCTTCAACTTTTTATTTTAATTTTCCTTCTATTTTGTCATTTGTTTTATTTGTTTTTGTAATATACATTGTTTGCAAATATATATATATATATATATATATATATATTTCTAGTTGTTATTCATTTAATAGTAAAAAAATATTATTTTTGTTGTACTTTAAAATAATTGAAAAAGTAAGGAAAATCACACCATTCTTTTTATTTATTTTAACATTAAATACAGAAACAATGTAGGAATCATTTCTTTTTGGGTTAGTTATAATGAGTTAAATGTATTGTTACTAAATTAGATATTTTTCAATAAAAAATTCAAAAATAATATTTACAAAGCAAATAATGTAAATTATAATTAATGAAACTCAAAGCTAGAAGAAATTGTTTTTTCAAGTGTTAACTTAGTGTTAATTTTTATAATCTATCATTTTTGTGTAGCTTTTGCATATTTTCTCAATTTTGAGGGCCTATTTTTTAAATTTCTGCCTAGGGCACCGTTAGGCACAGGACCGGCCCTGGCCAAAACCAATGGGTTGAGAGAAATTTCGAGGAGTCCGATAGATCGTGAAGTCAATGCAAGAGGGGCCGTTGTCCATTACTTTCCTTTACAAGGATGGTGTTTGCGACCCACCTGGGTTACTTGGATTTGGTGATGAATTTTTTATCGACCAACTTAGACACCTCTTGTTTAAGTGCTTGGTCTCTTTCCCGTCCCAGTGTTCTTCTTTTTGGATTGTTAGATTGAAGTTCTGGTCAATGTTAAGTCGATTACATGCACGTTTTTTGCTAATCCCAAGCATGTTTCCATGTGACTATGACATCTGGCCTCGGATCGGTTTATTAAGGTTATGACTGTTCCAGAATTTTTTAGTCGGATTTGATTATCCATGATGACCCGGCCCAACTCTTCCACTAGTTCGTCGTCTAATTCTTCCATTAGTTCGACGTGCCTCTTTCTTTTTCCTTTTTATTCCTTGGGCCTGATTAGTTCTCTGCTAGGTCTGCAACCCCTATCTTTGGTCCGATCGATATCCATCTGTTCGGACTCGACTGTTTAGCCAACATGTGCAGTAGTGAACTCTACCCCAATCAAATCCTATCAAGGAGACATTTTTTCCAGTCAGGGTGGTTTTCCTTTTTATCATTTATTTCCTTCTCTCGAAATGTGCAGCTACATTTATGGGTCGCTTTTTAATCCCCCAATATACTCAGCCCCAGGCAGGGAAAGCTTTAAGCACTAATGATATCTGAATTGGGCGAATTTTAGCCAGTATGGGGATGGTCTACACATAATGGTGTTATACGCACTAGAGGTGTCGACAATCCTGAAAAAGGTGAGAATTGTTGTGTTCCGTATTGTCCAAACTAGAGTGATAGATTGACCTCACCTAAGGAATAAACTTGGCTTCCCCAAACCTTCATATCTACTAATTACAAGTGCGTACGTATGACGAATCCACATTAATTCCTTTGAACATTTGAAAATAGATGCAGCTCGCATACGCTCCCATATCATTCATAACATGGTGGACATGAATGCCCAAGATCCTGAAGGTTATCACGAGGCCGGTTCGAGTGCAGATGATCCAACAGCTCGGTGGCTGAAAGAGAAAACAGTATTTTCTCTGTCCTTGATCCTTCAACAACTATAGATATATGTGTATTTGGTTCTTGGAACCTTTTCTAGGAATGTGTGTGTTCCCCTATTGAAGATTTTCTCATTTTGTTTTATTGGTGGTCCACCGAGGTACTTTATTCATCAATGATCAAACTAAGGATCTTGTTCGGACCGCCTGATGGTAGCGGTGGGAAATGATTGACAACTTGATCTTCCTCCCGTTCTTGGTACTTATGGGGCTTCTTATGAGAAAGGTATTTTAACCACCCTCATCACTTGTAAGGATGAGGGCGTTTACCAACCTCTTATATCTTGTGCCCGGCTGAATAAGTACATAACAGTATCTTGTCTAACTGGAACGGATCTTCATCTCAGGACTTATGGGTGAAAAATCATGTGATCTTTGATGTGCTCAAAAATGTTGGCTCTGTTTACATTGTATATTTTATTGTAGTTCGCATAAGCTTGGCCTTCCGTTCGTGGATTTAGCCATCGACGAGATGGGGTTGCATCTCTCCTTGATCACTAGTCCAAGTTGGTCGTTTTGATTCATAGGAACAAATATAACAGAGGCACCAACATTGACTCTTCTACTGCGATGTGAGGCTCATTCCCAAAATTCTTGAAATGAGCATGTTCTTTTCGGGCTAATAAACCATTTAAAAAGATAACTTTTGATGAGGTTGGTACCGGACATGATCTAGATTAGTGGTATTTTTGATTTGATATTGTTTTATAAGTTCTTTTGGATAAAATTGCATGTATCTTCTCTCTCCTGAACAGGCATGTGGTCCTAGAGGGGCACATGTCATCTTCTCTCGATGCACATTCAATAAGTTGGTGGCATTGATTAGTCTTTGTCTTCTTTCTGCCACGAGAAGTGCACTATTGGAGTTATATATATCTTTATATTGTTCATGTCGCGAAATATGATACCTGTGTGTCCGCGGAGGTTAGGGTTGGATGTTGCCTTGACAAAGTTAGTAAATTTTAGAGCGATTCAAGCATGGGCTGAAGTTCTAAGAGGCGGCTAGGCCGGTTGGCAATGTGTCATCTTTTGAGTGATGTGGCATTAATTTTGAGGTCACGTCAAATCTGTCATCAATCAGATGCAAACAAATTTTAAGAACTAACACTTCGTGCTTGATGTGAACTTCTACTTGTGAGGAAGAGCATTTTAGATTTGTGATTTTGCACGTAAATCGATTTTTATACACAAATAAAAACACTTCTAGGACTTATTCACCAAATACTTTCTTTTACCTTTTCTAGCTCTAAGCTTATACTTGGACAAAAATTCTCAACTTTTGATTCGAAACTATTTTTTCACTTACATTACAATTAAGCACTCTCTCCAAAATTAGAAGTTATTTGCAAAAAACTCTCTAAGGGCATGATTGATGGTCCAGATAATAAGGTGATGTTGGCTGATAAACTAGGTTGTTGAGATCTTATTCTGAACATCTCAATACGCTAGTTTATGCGTATCAAGCATGACTTTTTAAATAAACTCAGAAAATGAGTTGGCTTATTCTTTCAAGCATACACCGAGTCTCAGAAAACTATTGAATCGGGACCGGCCAAACGGGCCGGATCCTGGCTGGATTGTACCGCCACTATATTTTTTTTCCCAAAAAAAAAGAAAAAAATGTTTTCAAAATTTTCCCAATTATATGATAAATATTATTATACTATATTTTGGGCTGTGCTCGGCTCGGCTGGGTTGGGTAGTGGGGCGGACTGGGTTCAGTTTGGAAAAATTCAAATTGGAACCGGTTCGTGGGGTGGGCCGGGCCAGCCCAGGCCAGCTCACTGTTTGGCAAAACCGGGCCGGACCAGGGTGGACTGGACTAGACAGGTCCACTGATCATCCCTACTTCTGATGACTGGTATTGTTCTTGAATTCGGATTCTCCACATTTTATTGACCAACTTTAGCCCGCAAATATCAAACCAGAACTACTACATTTTTTTTTGTTGCTGTATACAGGACAGGAGAGCTGGTTTACTGCAGATACTATGCCAGGAATCAAATCCATCCATCGTCAACAAGGGTTTGAGAGCTAAAGCATTAGCATAAGATTCAACTTCATATGCGCATGAAATCTAAAAATAGCAAGTTTTGTGTTCTATCTGATCATTGGTGGCCAGCATATTCCACTGGTTTTATGATGAGTAGTGAGTAACCCGTTCAACAGATTCTTGTAGTGGGTGTACATCCAAGTGCTGGTGTGTTTTTATTTTAGAGTGGATTACAACTGGGTACAAAGTAGAAACATATATTACTACTAGGTACAATTTTAAAATGGCATTACTATTAGGTACAAAAACATTTCTACTAGGTACAAAATTGTATTTGGTAGGACAAATTTACCCTTTTGTAGCTTTTTTTTTGTTATTTTCATTTGAAATTTGAAATTTTAATTTATTATTTGAAATTTGAATTTTACATATCTAGAATAAAATTAAAAATTACATATTTTAGAAATCTGTTGCAGACCTTTATCTTTTTCGTTACAGATTTTTATCTTCTTCGTCTTTCATCTTACGCTATACACCCGTACATGCACATGTTCAAAAAAATATACACCCGTGCACCAATACATGAACATGTGCACCAATATATGAACCCCCAATCCCCAAATGAACCAAAAAACAAAAAACAAAAATCAAACTCAATTAAATCCAGAAGAGGGAGACCAAAATCTAATAAAAAGGTACCAAAATCCAAACGACTGATCTCATAAATTTTGACATGATCCGCAACCATTGAACAATTTTTTTAAAAATTCATAATTTCACTACAATCTGACCATTAATCTACAGGTCTACACATTCAAATCTAAAACCTCGACCAATCGAAATAAACGAACCAGCACTGCGACCACCGCTGGAAGACCAGCCGTCACATCAGGACGAAAGATTTGAGTTCATGCCAGAATGTTCATCTCATTTTTCTGAATCTACCCTCAAAATTTCAGCGAATTCCGACATCGTTTGCCCCTTGAACGATGACTACAAGTCCCGATTTACACCTTCATTTTGCACACAGTTTCGCCGGCGGTTCTTTTGCAGTTTTCGGCGTCGTTAGGCATCCAATCGACGGCGCTCCACTTGCAATAGTCTCCTGTTATCATTTCGATCAGAAACCCTCTAGGCGCCGCCGACAATTCCTCCTCCACGGCGTCCGGCGAAGATTTGAATTTTTCTTCCTTCGTTCGGTCAACGCCTGATTCCGGCCAACTCCGGCCAAACCACGATCGCGGACCACCGGAAAAAGCATTCCCTCGTCAAGTCGGTCAGATTGCACCCACCCTCGACCGGCAACGGACGAGATACAGAGAGATAGAGAGATGTAGAGAGATAGAGAGAGAGTCGATCGGGGTAGATGAGAATAGAAAAGGGAGAATGGGGACACTGACCACAGGCTTGTTAAATTATAATATAGGTCTTTTGGGTATTTTGAGTTGGAGGGTGTTTTGGGTATTTTGCATCATATTTTGTACCTAGTAGTGATGCAAAAAAAAAAAAAACTTGTACCGAGTTGCAATTGTGACACAAAAATTGTATCTAGGAGTAATTATTTTTTTCTTTTATAAGAGTTTTTTAGTGATCTTTTAAGATTGCTACAATATCATTAGAAATGTTAAAATGGCCGTTGGCCCACAGGTTGGTCCGTTTAAATTCAAAAAAAGAGGATTCGGTCCTAATTATTTTGCCCCATTTAAATTCGGACTTTTTCCATCCGAACTGTTTAGCCCGAAATCCGTTAGGGCTAGCTCGTAGGTTAACTGAATTAGCCCGCTAAACACGCTAACTATTAATACAAATATAATGTAATAGTTCATATTTATTTTTTATTACCACTGAGATAAAATACATTTTACTTATTTTTGTTGGTTATATATTGATCAACCATTAGTTTTGTTCTAAACTTAAGTAGTGATTTTATTTTTGTTGTTTCTTTAAAAATATAAGTATATAGTTTTATTTTTATTATGTTTGAATATTTACTGTTTAATTGTATTATTATTATATTACAATTATATAATTGTATAATTACTATATATAATTATATAGTAATTTTAACTATATTTATATTTTGTTTGAATATTTAATGTTTAATTGTATTATTATTATATTAATTTTAGAATATATAATTTCGAATATATTACTACAATATAGTTAAAATTATATACATTTACAAGTTAAATATATTTATATTTCAAATTTTATATAAATATATAATTTTAGTTATTTTAACATATAATTCCACTATTTTGCTAGTGCAAGTACAAAGTGCAAATACGAGTCATACAAATCATATTTCAAGAATAATAATAATCAGGAATTCTCAAGATTCAAACATAACGAAAAGAAATACTTCCTGAGGCAGAGAGTTTGAGTAAAATTTTCCAAATTCGAAAGATCACAAATCCAGAGAACAATTTATAAAATGTTGAAAACCATTTAGGATTGTCGAATCGTGCTCTTTTCAAAGAAAACCAAAAGGGGGTCACATCCCAAGATTTGCTTTCTCAAATAAAAACCAACAATAATTCACGGGGTCCACAACCCACACAACGTGTCCTCGACGAACATAAAATCAACAAAACATAACCACCCAAGATACGAAATCTTGGCAACACATCCAAGGTACTCGACCATGGCAAAGCACATCCACAATCATATCCATGACACCGTGATCACATGCCACGTGTCACCGTATGTCTTCTTAGGCTCTCACGGTTGGACCAATCACTCGTTGCATCCTCACCACCATGATCACAAGCCATGTGTCACCGTAGACCTCGTCCAACATCACGGCTGGACTATGACAACCATTCCACATTCACAAACCAGTACACTACGGTATACATCACAATATCAAGCAACAAAACAAATCTGTTATCATATCCATGATACCGTGATCGCTTGCCACATATCACCGTAAGTCTTCTTAGTCTTTCACGGTTGGATCAATCACTTGTTGTATCATGACCACCATGATCACAAGTCATGTGTCATCGTGGACCTCGTCCGAACATCACCGTTGGACTATGACCACACATTCACATCACACAACACAATACACCAAGGATATCACAATAATCCACCCAAGACAACAAACACTTAGCACAACACAATTGGCAAATCACAACGCACCGAAATGAGATAATATATGTATATATTATCAAATCACAACATCAACACCAAACATATCCATAGGATTCACTTAATCATTAACAAAACACACCATTCGCAAAACACACACGCGTTTTGAAAGAGAGCCTTTAACGAGGCTAAACTGAATCCTTTGAAAGTTCATTTCAAATAACCAAACAAACACATCTAGACGATCACCGATCATCATATCTACAAAACAAGAAATGTATGAACAAGGTACTTGCCTCGAAACCACGATCGAAACGAGACGATGGATGGGATGCGGTTGAGCAGCCCCGAATTCCCGAACACAATCAAGAACACAATAGCACTGCGAGCACTACGAGAATAACACCACACAAATTATCAACACAAAACGGAAATCAACTCGGAATTAAGAACAACATGGATCCAAGGGTTTGGTTCCACAATAGTGAAATCATGATTAAAATCAAAGAGAACTGAAACATGGAATTACACTCCATAAACATGATCAACAACATCCAATAACATGAACCGATTGGATGAATTCGGACAAAAATCATGAAATTAAGGAAAAAAACCCCAAACTCAACGAAACTAGGTTTCAGTGAAAAATACCTTAGATCCGAACAAAGAAGATGATTCGATGATGTTAGACTTGCACAAATTCACCCCATGATGAGGTTTGAAGAAGGGGACCACCTCAAATCGCCCCAAAGGACGAACCTGACGAATGTCGAATGAAGAAATGAAAGTTGACTTCTAAAAGATGCTGCCCGGATATATATATATATATAAACATTACTAACGTGCGATAGTACTATGGTTAGTGTGCGCTAATGGGGTGCTCCAGTACCAACTGTGCGCTAACGGGGTAGTTTGTGATTGCATGAACTTTGTTAGGGGATAAGACCTAAATGGCATGCTTCCGTGACCCTTGGCAGCGGCCTTGGGGTTTATGTGTTAATATTATATGCATTGTTGAGCATGCTGCGAACTGTTGTCTGGCGGAAATACGACATTGTGGTCGTGTCGGTCTTTCATGATCGAGTTATCGTTGCTCACTTGGAAAGTCTTCTGATCCTTGTTGGATATGCGTTTCTTTGAGATTTGTTGTCATGTTGTATCGTGGCATATCCAGAGTCATATACGTTCTGATCGTTCATGCGTAGGATTTTTGGGGCGGGCACGTGTAGCATATGTTGGTTTCAACCTCATATTGAACCGTGCACATGGGACGTACTTCATGGGGCTGAATAGGTACGAGACCAGATGTGTATATGATCAATACCCGTGGTTGGCTTGTACACGGACACATGTACGGATCGGGCATATCGTGACGTCCATCTTGAGTCTTATTGATTGGCCGTTCATAGTCCATGTATAATCAGATCTCTTTGATAGTTGGGTTTGTCTTTGAAATCCCGTATATATGATTTGTATATGGATGACGATTTTATTCTCTCGTGTATCTATCCCTGTCGATCCTTTATCGATCTCGTTTGGAGTTACCATATCATTGGTAATCTCATTTGTTGTTGATTCCCTAATGATCTTGTTTGAAGTTTATCCTATCGTTGGTGATCTCGTTCGTTATTGATCCTTATTGATTCCGTTTGGAGTTTACCGCACCGATTGTATTCTCGGTTGTTGATCCTTCATTGATCTTGTCGGAGTTTACCGTATCGTTGGTATTATCGGTTGTTGATCCTTCATTGATCTTGTCGGAGTTTACCGTACCGTTGGTATTCTCGGTTGTTGATCCTTATTGATCTTGTTGAAGTTACCACATTATGGTATTCTCGTTCGTGGTTGATCCTTGTCGATCTTGTGTGGAGTTATCATGTCATTGATATTCCCGTTTTGATGCATTGTTTGTTTATCATTATTGATCGTGTGAGCACTCATGCTTTGTATTGATATCCGGGACTTGCCATTATCTCGGGGAAGTTGATTATAGATGTACTGTGTGATATCGGTTTTATCAAAATTGGGATCCGATTGTGCGACCCAGTGGACAGGATTGGTCATGGATAGATTACTCCGTATTCGAGATGTATTTATGTTTTCAAGGATCTTGGGATTGTTTGAATACAGTGCAGATGGTTATTTCGAATTCATACGTCACTTGAGAATACGAGGTGTGAATTGAGGTAAGGGTTGGATTAATATAAGTTACCACGAGTTGGTAAGGTTATTTCGGTAAGATTACATTGGAAATATTCTTACCTTGTAGTTACTTTGATATGTAATTGTATTTGATGATGTGATCGTTATCATTTTTTAGTATTATGGCTGACCCCGTCGTAGGCTTTATCTTTTAGGTACTCGGGGTTCGTGCTAGTAGCGGTGGTGAAGGGATGAGCTTTCCGGTGATACTGGCTATGACATGGTTATTGGAATTCGAGTATTCTTTCCGTTTTTTATAATTCCGCTGCAAATGTATTTAATCATGTCTCTATCCGCTGCGTGTAAAATTTTATTATGGCTTTCAGTATTTTTCCAACTCGTGTATACTTTCTAAATTCCCTTTTGGCGTCTTTGCCTTGTGCTTTCAAATGGTATTTTCAGACGGTAATTGGGAACTATATTTTGATAAATATTTGAGTATTTAAAACATTTCTGTCTTCGCCTCTTTGGTGTATTTGAAACGTTTGCGAAAATGATTTTAGCCTTGTGGGTTCCAATGTGGGGCCCACGGCGCTGTAATATTCCCGGATGGTTTTGTGGGTGTTACAGAAAATGGTATCGGAGCTTGGGTTTCGTAAAACTCGGGCATGTGTTTTATGTGGCTCTACCGGTGCGGTAGTAGCGTGACTTTTTGAAAATGATTTTCCTGACTTTTGAGTCAAACCGATTTTGGAGGTTCCAAAATTTTTGAGATATTTTCAAATTGATATTTGTTATATTGGTGTGTGTTGGCATTGTGCTGAGACTTTGTATGGGAGTCGTATGCTAGTATCACGGGAGATCATCGACTTCACGGACCTGTAAGTATGTTCTTTCAGTTATTTGGTTTTGATGATGATTATTTGAGCATGGTGACCTGATTTTGAGATATTCCGGGATTGAGATATTGATATGATATGATTTTAAGTTTCGAGGTCGAAACTTATTTAAGTGGGAAGATATGTAATATCCTAGAATTTTGCTATGATTTTTCGCATTATTTTATCTGAGTTGTACTGTGCAGAGTGGGACCGATACACTATGGATAAATAATTTTGGGAACTGTGACAGTCGTGCCAGTATATCTATCGAGGTTATTTTTAATTCTAGGATATTACATGCTTGATATGTTTTTCGATGTCGGATATACTGTATGAGTATTTGTACAACTATCGTACTTGGTCGACAATTGCACTTGAGGATATCGTGCATCAGATGTATCGTATGAGAATGTTATCGGAACAAGCATATGTATTTAGTATGCCGTATGTTCATATCCAGTATGTCGAAACGGATAGGAACAATTGGATGTTGGCCAAGTATAGAAGGCCATTACGTATGCTAGCGTTACGGACTTACGTACGTTAAATGACATGTTTCATGTACGTTATGCATAAGGCATTACGTACGTAACAAAGGGAATCGGACAGGACAGAGCTGTGGTCGGCAGGTGGGGCCCAGTGTCGGCAGCTTTCGGCATGGATGTGGACAGGCGAGTCAACCTCGAGCATTACGTACGCTATGCAGGGTGTATTACATACGTTAAGAGGGTAAGTTAATGTAGCAAGTCATCGACTATATTACGTACGCTACGGAGAAGGGATTACGTACGTAAGGCTTTGTACGAAATGAGTCAGTGACCTCTGGACCGTCATTACGTATGCTACCAAGGTCAGATAGCGTACGTAAGAGTGTATTACATACGTTAACCTTGGTGTGTTATGTACGTAACGAGTTGGAGGTTTATATAAGTGGACGCCCGTTATTTCATTTCTCTTCAGAATTTCATTTCGTTTTCGCCTTCAAACACTCAGCGATGGAGGTTTCAGTCCTTCTAAGTCAATTATGAGCTTGGAAACATGGGATTGGAGCTGGATATATGAAGATATCATTGATTCTTGAGGTGGTTACTTGTGTATTTCATCTTCTAAGAGGTATGTCGGCTAATCCTCTCTTTTAATTTGGAATTTTGATGTTGTTGTTGATGATTAATTCGTATGATGCTAGTTTATGGGGTTGTTGTGATGATTCTTGGTATTCATGGGAATTTTGTTAAGGAGGATGATGATATGATAATTTATACCTTTGATTATGTTAGTTATGATGATGGAATCATATTGTTCTTGGTAGTATTGTTGCGATTCTTGATGTTAGGAGAATTGTATATTGGAGAATATGACAATATACACCTTGAATTGCGAGTGAGGATGGTCAAGATGATAGAACTCATCGGATTACGTCGGTTACAAACATGATTATAGACTAATCCATGTTCTTAGAGAACCCTTGAGTAATATGTGTCGTGATTCTACGTAATTTGGAAGGATTGCGGTTAATTTCAGTATATGGTTATTCGTGATGAAAACCGGTAATTGCATTTCTATGAGTTTACAAAGATGAGCCGTGTTAATCCGAAATTAAGGTTGAAGTCGGAATCAAGAATGATTAAATTGATTATTATTGAATTGCGGCTTGTATTCGTATTGTTTGAATTGTAATGGTTTGATTTCGTGTGATCGAGATATCATTGAACCGTTGAGTTTGATTGGTTGATTATATCGGTTGTTGATCAAACGTATCGTTAATTGATTATTGCATTAGGTTGCGTTAAGTGATCGTTGATGTTAACCCTTGTGCTGCGATTGAGATTGGAGAATGCATGGATCGCCTTGGTCGGGGCTGCGGAGCTTGTATATGAAGACGACATGATTGCTAACAACTTCATCGTATCGGTATCGAGGCAAGTTATGCTTGCTCAGTTCATAATGTTAATAAATGATTTCGTTTTCATTTCATTTATGATTCATATAGCAATGGTATTATGGAATATAAATTATCGGAATGATAGTATGTATATTATGCTTGGACTGGATAAATCATAATGTATATGATTTTAAAGATGTCTAGAGGAAATGGAGATGTGAATTATATTTGGTCTATTGTATGAGAAGTTGGATATCAAGGTTAGTTATCATGTCGATATTGAACTCGGGATGGTGGTTTGGTATTAGTAATGGATTGTATTTCATTTTAGATTATTCGGATAACAGTGTATTCGTTCAGGGATGTTGGTCGTGGGAAGGTTAGCGTCTCCAGCTTGAGGTAAATTAATATTGCTAGATTATGATAATCATCCTGTTGCATTATTGCATGTGTGTGTTGATGCTTCATGTGGTGTGTGCATCATTGTTTGTTACGTTTTGTGATGTGCTCTTTCTTTGAGCTGTAATCTGTTGGGCCGATGTGTTAGAGGATAAGACCTAAATGGCACCTACGTTCCAGGGTATTCCTGTGAGATGCTTCCGTGACCCTTGGTTGCGACCTTGGGGTATTTTGTGATTGCATGAACTGTGTTAGGGGATAAGACCTAAATAGCACCTATGTTCCGGGGTATTCCTGTGAGATGCTTCCGTGACCCTTAGCTGCGGCCTTGGGGTTTATGTGCTAATATTATATGCATTATTGAGCATGCTGCGAACTGTTGTCTGGCGGAAATACGACGTTGTGGTCGTGTTGGTCTTTCATGATCGAGTTATTGTTGCTCACTTGGAAAGTCTTCTGATCCTTGTTGGATATGCGTTTCTTTGAGATTTGTTGTCATGTTGTATCGTGGCATATCCGAAGTCAGATACATTCTGATCGTTCATGTGTAGGATTTTCGGGGCGGGCACGTGTAGCAAATATTGGTTTCGAACTCATATTGAACCGTGCACACGAGACGTACTTCGTGAGGCTGAATAGGTACGAGACCATACGTGTATCTGATCAATAACCGTGGTTGGCTTGAACACGGACACGTGTCCGGATCGGGCATATCATGACGTCCATCTTGAGTCTTATTGATTGGCTGTTCAGAGTCTATGTATAATCGGATCTGTTTGATAGTCGGGTTTGTCTTCGAAATCCCATATATATGATTTGTATATGGATGACGATTTTATTCTCTCGTGTATCTGTCCCAGTCTATCCTTTATCGATCTCGTTTGGAGTTACCATATCGTTGGTAATCTCATTTGTTGTTGATTCCCTAATGTTAGGCGTATTTTTATACTCTTATTTATCATTATTCTTTATCCATTTTGTATCTAAACCTGCATAAATGAGCCTTTAAAGCACTATTCTTTTATGTTTGGCAGGAAATTGGAGTCCGGAAGCTCGAACGGTGAAAACGGGCGAAAACGGCAAATTTTGGTCTGGGGCCGTGGCACAAACCAAGTGAGCCGCGGCATACGCAGGTGACCAGCAAGCCCCGAGTGGACTGTACCGGGGGTCGCGGCACAAGTATAGTGAGCCGCGACCCAGGAAGGAAAAAAGACGCCCAGGTATAGGCGCTGAACACCGTGAGCCGCGGCACAGATTTAGTGAGCCGCGGCCCACGGGGCGGTTTTAATAGAAATTGCCGCGTTTTTGGGCCGTTTTGGAGCCTGTTCTCAACCTAATCACACGGACGCGTTTTGGAGGCTGATAATAGTTATAAATAAGGGTTTAAGGTCTGAAAAGATCATCATCGGAGGATCGATCATCATCAAGGAAGAGAAGCAGAAACCACCAAGGAGCAGAGAGCGGAAGCCAGAAGAACGGAGGAATCCGAGTTCTTCATCTGCGTTTGATTTTTATGCTTTCTTTAATTATTTCTGTATTTTTATTCTTTAGCATGTCAGGCTAAAACCCTGTTCTAGGGTTTTGATGAAACCGAGGTTTTGATGAATTAACTTTTGACTATTAATTCAATTCCCTTTTCTATTGAGTTTTCCCAATTGTTCTTAATGCTTTCAATTGTGTGGCCTATAATTGAATTGTTTTAATTACGCAACTCGAATCGGGAGAGGAGAGTTGGTGAGGAAAATAATTGGCGAGAATCGTTTTATCTTATGAGATAGGAATATGCTCATAGGAATTACATGGCCTTTTCGGAGATTTCGTACTTTTTGCCTATTGTCGAATTAATTCACCTAGGAATAGAGTGGGTTATTCGCCTTAGAAAAATCTATTGACCTCGGGAGAGGCAGTAGAGTATTTTAGCAATCTTCACCTTCAATAAATTGGGAAATCATTAAATTCATATAATCAAGAGTAATTCGGATAAACCGAGGTAGATTCATAATCCTAGATTGATTCCATATTTGATCTTCTTCCCTTGCATAATCGATTTTTCTATTCTTTGCTTTTATTAATTTTCCTTAATTATTTCTTGTACCTAAAATTTTGACAGTTCAGATAAAATTAGAATACTCATAAATCGGTATTTAGTAATTCAGTCCTCGTGGGAACGATATCTGACTTATCACTTTATTACTTGTCTACGATAACGTGCACTTGCGTTCAACGAAATTCGCAACAAGTTTTTGGCTCCGTTGCCGGGGACTGATTTTTTTACTAATATCGATTTCAGTATTTCTAGTCTTAGTTTGAACATTCTTTTTATTATTTTTGTGTAATTTTATTTATTTGTTTTTCCTTGCAGGAATTTCCGGTTAGTGCATGAGAAAATTCGGTAACGAAGGCCTACTACCTTTGGATACCGAACTCGAGCGCACTCTTCGGAGAAGCAAGAAGGAGAAACGAGAGCTACCGACAACAGTCACCATGGCCGATAATACCGAAAATCACGGAGGAGATAATCTTGTGCAGCAAGCTCAACCGGCATTGACACTTAGAGATTATGCAATGCCACAAATAAATGCGAACTTTTCGGGGATCCGGCGTCCAACCATCTAAGCCAACAACTTCGAAATCAAGCCGGCTATTATTCAGATGGTACAAGCAAGCCAGTTTTGTGGACTGGCGAACGATGACCCCAACGCTCACATCGCGTCGTTTCTCGAAATTTGTGACACCTTCAAAAATAATGGTGTCACCGATGATGCTATTCGTCTACGGCTTTTCCCTTTCTCTTTGAGGGACAAAGCCAAATTTTGGTTGAATTCTTTACCGTCGGGTTCTATCACGACTTGGGCGGAATTAGCGCAAGCCTTCCTAGCTAAATTTTTCCCACCATCAAAGACGGCGAGACTGAGGAACGAAATCACTACCTTTGAGCAATTTGATATGGAGTCGCTTCACGAGGCTTGGGAGCGATACAAGGATTTATTACGGAGATGCCCACAGCACGGCCTACCGGACTGGCTACAAATTCAAACATTTTACAATGGATTGAGTGCTTCTACACGCACTCTTGTTGATGCAGCCGCTGGGGGCGCCTTAATGGGAAAAACGATGGCCGAAGCACACTCTTTATTGGAAGCTATGGCTGCGAATGCTTATCAATGGCCTTCCGAACGAGTAAACCCAAAGCAAGTTATGGAAATTTCCAATAACGATCCGATCTCTACATTATCAGCACAAGTCGCCGCCTTGACTCAGCAACTTCAAGCCTTTTCACATGCTCCTTCCCCCGTTACCATTGAATTATGTAATTGGTGTAACGGATCTCATCCTAGCGCGGAATGCCAAGTCGGAAACCCTTTCGAGCAACCTCCGATGGAACAAGCTCAGTTCGTGGGGAATGGGAATCGGCAAAACAATCCGTACTCCAACACTTATAATCCAAGGTGGCGTAATCATCCTAACTTTCATGGAGAAACGGACAAAACTCAAACCAGCCTCAGTTTGCTCAACACCAACAGCAACCTCCGCCCGCGCCAAAAATCTCTCTAGAGGAAGCAATGGCGAAATTGGCAGCAAATACGAGTCAGTTCATGGCCCGTACGGAAGCGACCTTGCAAAATCATTCCGCTCCTATTCGCAACTTGGAAGTCCAATTGGGCCAAATTGCTAATGTATTAACAGCTCGCCCGGAGGGTACCCTGCCAAGTACGAACGAGACGAACCCCAGAGAGAGTATTAATGCCATCAGTTTGAGAAGCGGGAAAGAAGTGTGTAACCAGCCCGAGAGGAACGAGAAGAGAAGTGAGGATGAGGAGAAGAAAAACTCGGTGAGCGAGGAATCACAAAATTCGAGACCCTCGATACTATTTCCTAACAATCCAAAGGCATATGTGCCACCCGTCCCGTTTCCACAGCGTTTGCAAAAGCAGAAATTGAACAAGCAATTTTCCAAGTTTCTTGACGGCTTCAAGAAACTGCATATAAATATTCCATTTGCTGATGCCTTGGAACAAATGCCGAGCTATGTGAAGTTTATGAAGGAAATCTTATCAAATAAAAGGAAGCTCGAGGAATATGAGACGATGGCACTGACTGAAGAGTGCAGCGCGATTCTACAGAAAAAGTTCCCGCCAAAATTGAAGGATCCAGGAAGCTTCAATATACCGTGAACCATAGGAAACCTGTCTTTTGATAGGGCGTTGTGTGATCTCGGCGCCAGCATTAATCTGATGCCACTTTCCATATTTAAGAAGCTAGGCATTGGGGAAGCGAAGCCGACAACAATCTTGTTGCAATTAGCTGATCGATCTATCAAGTACCCGAGGGGGATAATAGAAGACGTCTTAATAAAGGTAGATAAATTCATTTTTCCGGCTGATTTCATTGTGCTCGATATGGAGGAGGACCAAGACATCCTAATTATTTTGGGAAGACCATTCTTAGCTACCGATCGAACTCTCATTGACGTGGAAAAAGGGAAACTCACTCTGCAGGTTCAAGATGAGCAAGTCACTTTCCAAGTGTTTCAACCCATTCTGTGTCCAAGTAGTGTTGAGAAGAGTTCACAAATTCAAAGTGTAGATACCTTTGCGAAGGACGCACACCGGGAGAGTTATCGGTCGACGTGTTCAGAATCCATTTCAGATGGTCCGACTTCTAAGAAAAATGTAGAACGAGTCGCATATCTTAGGCATTTGGACATGTCGTCTTCATCAACCGTTCATCCACCAATGAAAAATCCTAATGCTGTCATAAGTTCGTTCGAGAAAAAGGAGAATAAGCCGGAAGTAAAATGGGTGCCATGTCATGTGAAAAATGGGTGTTTCGGAAAGTTGTTTTTAAAATCTTTTCGCAAAGAACATTGGGTCTCCAAACCGAAAATCGAATTGTTAAAGAACAATGGTCAAAAATTTAAAACACACTTTAATGGTTCGATGGACGGGACGGAGTTCAAATGGTGTTTGCGAAAAGCGAACTGATTTTCAAAAAGTCCGGCTGAAGACTATTAACTTAGCGCTTCTCGGGAGGCAACCCGAGTATTAGTCGTAGATTTTTTGTGTTTCAGTATTTTCTTGCATTTTTGGATCTTTATTTTTCGTAATTTTTTGCTTTGATACGCTTATCCCTCACGTTCTTGATGTGTTCCTTTGAAAATTCTGTGCAGAAATCACCCCAGGGGAAGAAACCGGCAATAGGCCGCGACACAAGAATAGTGAGCCACGGCACACACCAGTTGAAGGAAAAAGGCCAAACAAACTGTACTCTGTGCCACGACACGACCTTACTGAGCCGCGGCACACCAGGTCCCTGAGCCGCGGCACATATTCGCTGAGCCGCGGCACGCCAAATGTCCAAGAAATGCCCAGGAGGTTGTACTCCGTGCCGCGGCGCAGACCAAATGAGCCGCGGCACACTAACATGCTGAGCCGCGGCACCCGCATTCTGAGGCGCGGCACATGGCGACATAGCATACACACCTAGGTGGACTGTACTCTGGGCCGCGGCTCACTTAAGTCGTTCCGCGGCCCCCGTTCGGAAGTTCAAAGGCCCAGGTACCTTTATAACATGAATTGGCCGACACACCAGGTAAACTTCTTCCTCTCCTTTGCACAAGCGATCGACCAGAAACTTCTTCTCATCTTCTTCTCCCTCTTGCATAGTACAATCCAACTCAGGTAATCCTCAATCCCTAAATACTTATTGATACATGATTTGAGAAATAAGGTATGGTTATTCATTTCATGTTGATTATGTTGTTAGTTTTTCTTTTTCAAAGTCCTATCAAAAATTGAGTTGGGAATACGAAATTATTGATTGATTTTGATGGTATGTGTTGATATTCGGTGGATTGCTAATGTTTTTTTTTGTCATTGTGTCATGAGCATATCGATTGGTGTTGTTTTTGGGGATGATATTTAACCATTACAATGTTTGTTCTTCATTGGAACTCATGCAGTCAAGGTGTTTGATGAAATGCATGAACGAAAATTTTTCTTTGTTAAGTCAAGGTTTTGAAACTATGTGCAAACGAAATTGTTTATGGATTTACAGCGTACCCCAACCCTTATGTCAAGTTTAAAATGAAATCTCAATTTCAATTTTCTCTCACGGCGGTGCTAGCTCGTTAAACTCTTTATTCACGTTTTGCATATCTTTATTCAAACGCAGTCAAGTGGTGTTGTTTCCTTATAGCTTAAGTAAATTCTGGTGTTTATCTTTTCAGGAACTTGCCATGGCCAGAAAGAGAAAGGTCAACACAAGGGCTAGGACACAATCGTCCCCCACACGAGGGGAAACTTCACAGAGCCGAGCCGAGTTGGAGTCGCACCAATTCTCCGACCCGGAAATTCATAAAATATTTAATGAAAAGATCCGTCCTAGACCTTTGATTCCGGAGCGGGGATTCACTCCAACCCCCCAGGACGGGGAGCTTCTGATGATGATAGATGAGATGGGGTGGGCCCGTTTCACTGCGCCTCCCGAGCCGGCAGTGATCTCCATTGTACATGAGTTTTATGCTAGCGCTCTACTGAAGCATATCCGAGCAGGTCAGATGATATCGCAGTCAGATACTCGGACGCAGGTCGTCGTCCGAGGCATTACAGTGGATTTTTCGGTGGCTGCTATTCGGAGATTATTCGAGCTGCCTGTGGTGGATGAGACGGCATATACGCGAGGTATGAGTGGCCTCACGAGGGAGGCCCTGCTCGAGACACTCGCACAGCCCGGCTCTGTCTGGGAGATGCGGGCCCCGAGTTATTCGGTCTTCTACTGTAAGAGCTCGCGCCTCAGTCGGCTCGGGAGAGCCTGGTTGTATTTCATCTGCGCTCGTGTAGACCCTACCTCGCAGATTCGCTCTGTTTTACTCTCTCGTGCCCGTACACTATATGCCATCACTTCGGGGCTTAGATTTGATGTGGCCCCTCTCCTAGTCCGATCTATTCTTCTATGCATTCAAGGAGGGGCCAAGATGGGGCTGAAGCACCCCTCTCTCATCTGCGCTCTATGCCGCCATTCGGGCATGACTTGGTCGGATGATGAGCCGATGCTATCTCCCCATGGTCCGATTGATCATCGCATCATTTCTCACTTCGACCAGTGGGGAGGAGCGTCGGCACACGCTCGGGGGTGAGGATTTATTCTTGATGAGGCACACGAGTAGTCCACCGAGCCTCTTCTTCGGACGCATGGGCAGGCGGAGTCCAGCCTGCCGCCCGATAGAGAGCACTTGCCGGCGATGTTCGACGGCCTGAGAGAGGAGATGAGGACGGAGAGAGAGAGCATCCTCGCAGCCGTCCGAGATGAGATGAGAGAGCAGGCCCGACGGGCCAACCGACGTGAGACGAGGCGCTTGGCAACGAGGGATGCTTACCACCAGGATTACCTTGCTGCGTGGACGAGCCATATTATGCACCCGGACGGGCCTTTCATCCCACCAGTTCGGCCAGCCACGCCACCCTCCTCGCCGGACGACGCCGGCACCAGTTCATGAGCAGACAGTAGGGGAGTACTTGACCTTTTCTTTTATTGCATATTATATTATGTGTACATTGAGGTCAATGTACGTCCTAAGTTTTGGGGGGGGGGGGGGTTAATTTCTGTTGTTGTACTTATTTGTTGCATTTTTCATTATTTTTCATTATTTTTTTGACGTTAGCCTTGCTTGTCGTGATATTAATTGCATTCGTGAATTTTTCGTGCTTCTTTGTTTGTGTAAAACTGATGTTACGATACTGATTTCTCTCTGAAGAAACAGTTGAGTTTTAGTCGAGTTGTAGTCAGCGATATCTGTTTCTGTTGAGTATTCATTTAGGTCCGAAATTTTTCGTTTTTGTAGAAATCTTAGCAGATAAGAAAGGAGACATACGTGTTTTCAAATCGACTTTTCGGTTAGCTAGTCGTACAGTAACATAAGTCGTGTGGACACTTAAATTGAGTTTAGAATCGGACAGTTTTCCCAAAAAGTCAAGATATTATTTGTTCTGTGATGGGGAGTCTAGTAACCGGGGGTATTCACGTGACCCATTGTTTACTCTCGCGTAAAACGACAACCCTGATTAGACTAGTGGTTTAGAGATTTCGCATGTGCCGATGATGGGGAGCCTAGTAACCGGGGGTATTCGCATGACCCGTTGTTTACTCTCGCGCAAAACAGCGACCTTGAATCGGACATGCGGGAATAGCTATTCGAGTTGTTTCTCCGCTGTGGAGGGGAACTTAGTAACTAGAAGCATCCATGTGCCCCATGAGTGTCTTTTACGTCAAACAGTGCCCCAATACATGAGAATGGAATTCCACCATAGGATTATCCCGATGAAACATCCCGAGATCCGAACCTAGTGGTTAACTCGAATCATTTTATTGATCATATATAAGGGAATGCTGTCCGAGGGTTATTTTTAACGATGAAACTCTAAAATGTTTGCCATTAGACTGTGGGACTGGGCGAGTTAGCTTGTTTATTTTAACCCTTCATATTGGCGGTCGGTTAAATTCACGCTTGTTAATCTTGGAGCTTGATTTTCTTCATGAACGATTGATTAGCACTGAAATTGTTTACTTTGTGGAATCAGTGTCCTGGATGTAACTCACTATTACAATACTTGTGTTACTCTTTGAGAATTTCAGGGTAGTATTGATGAATTTGAGCACTATGGAGTTGCACGATCATTCACGATATTATTTTATTTGAAATCGATAATTTTTTGCTTGAGGACAAGCAAAGGCTCAAGTTTGGGGGCATTTGTTAGGCGTATTTTTATACGCTTATTTATCATTATTCTTTATCCATTTTGTGTCTAAACCTGCATAAATGAGCCTTTAAAGCACTATTCTTTTATGTTTGGCAGGAAATTGGAGTCCGGAAGCTCGAACAATGAAAACGGGCGAAAACGACAAATTTTGGCCTAGGGCCGCGGCACAAACCAAGTGAGCCGCGGCACACGCAGGTGACCAGCAAGCCCCGAGTGGACTGTACCGGGGGCCGCGACACAAGTATAGTGAGTCGCGGCCTAGGAAGGAAAAAAGACGCCCAGGTATAGGCGCTGAACACCGTGAGCCGCGGCACAGATTTAGTGAGCCGCGGCCCACGGGGCGGTTTTAATAGAAATTGCCGCGTTTCTGGGCCGTTTTGGAGTCTGTTCTCAACCTAATCACACAGAAGCGTTTTGGAGGCTGATAATAGTTATAAATAAGGTTTAAGGTCTGAAAAGATCATCATCGGAGGATCGATCATCATCAAGGAAGAGAAGCAGAAACCACCAAGGAGCAGAGAGCGGAAGCCAGAAGAACGGAGGAATCCGAGTTCTTCATCTGCGTTTGATTTTTATGCTTTCTTTAATTATTTCTGTATTTTTATTCTTTAGCATGTCAGGCTAAAACCCTGTTCTAGGATTTTGATGAAACCGAGGTTTTGATGAATTAACTTTTGACTATTAATTCAATTCCCTTTTCTATTGAGTTTTCCCAATTGTTCTTAATGCTTTCAATTGTGTGGCCTATAATTGAATTGTTTTAATTACGCAACTCGAATCGGGAGAGGAGAGTTGGTGAGCAAAATAATTGGTGAGAATCTTTTTATCTTATGAGATAGGAATATACTCATAGGAATTACGTGGCCTTTTCGGAGATTTCGTACTTTTTGCCTATTGTCGAATTAATTCACCTAGGAATAGAGTGGGTTATTCGCCTTAGAGAAATCTATTGACCTCGGGAGAGGCAGTAGAGTATTCAATCTTCGCCTTCAATAAATTGGGAACTCATTAAATTCATATAATCAAGAGTAATTCGGATAAACCGAGGTGGATTCATATTCCTAGATTGATTCCATATTTGATCTTCTTCCCTTGCATAATCGATTTTTCTATTCTTTGCTTTTATTAATTTTCCTTAATTATTTCTTGCACCTAAAATTTCGACAGTTCAGATAAAATTAGAATACTCATAAATCGGTATTTAGTAATTCAGTCCTCGTGGGAACGATATCTGACTTATCACTTTATTACTTGTCTACGATAACGTGCACTTACGTTCAACGAAATTCGCAACACCTAATGATCTCATTTTATCCTATCGTTGGTGATCTCGTTCGTTATTGATCCTTATTGATTCCATTTGGAGTTTACCGTACTGTTGGTATTCTCGGTTGTTGATCCTTCATTGATCTTGTCGGAGTTTACCGTATCGTTGGTATTCTCGGTTGTTGATCCTTCATTGATCTTGTCGGAGTTTTCCGTATTGTTGGTACTCTCGGTTGTTGATCCTTCATTGATCTTTTCGGAGTTTACCGTACCGTTGGTATTCTCGGTTGTTGATCCTTATTGGTTTTGTTGAAGTTACCATATTATGGTATTCTCGTTCATGGTTGATCCTTGTCGATCTTGTGTGGAGTTATCATGTCATTGATATTCCCGTTTTGATGCATTGGTTTTTTATCATTATTGATTGTGTGAGCACTCATGCTTTGTATTGATATCCGGGACTTGCCATTGTTTCGGGGCAGTTGATTACAGATGTACTGTGTGATATCGATTTTATCAAAATTGTGATATCGATTGATATCAAAATTGATATCTATTCTTTACGGATTGTTCGAGATGTATTTATGTTTTCGAGGATCTTGGCATTGTTTGAATACAGTGCAAATGGTTATTTCGAATTCATCCGTCACTTGAGAATACGAGGTGTGAATTGAGGTAAGGGTTGGATTAATATATGTTACCACGAGTTGGTAAGGTTATTTACATTGGAAATATTCTTACCTTGTATTTGATGATGTGATCGTTATCATTTTTGAGTATTATGGCTGACCCCGTCGTGGGCTTTATCTTTTAGGTACTCGGAGTTCGAGCTAGTAGCGGTCGTGAAGGGATGAGCTTTCGGTGATACTGGTTATGGCATGGTTATTGGAATTCGAGTATTCTTTCCGGTTTTTATAGTTCCGCTGCAAATGTATTAATCATGTCTCTATCCGCTGCGTATGAAATTTTATTATGGCTTTCAGTATTTTTCCAACTCGTGTATACTTTCTAAATACCCTTTTGGCGTCTTTGCATTGTGCTTTCAAATGGTATTTTCTGACGGTAATTGGGAACTATATTTTGATAAATATTTGAGTATTTAAAACATTTCCGTCGTCGCCTCTTTGGTGTATTTGAAATGTTTGCGAAAATGATTTTAGCCTGTGGGTTCCAATGTGGGCCCCACGACGCTATAATATTTCCGGATGGTTTTGGGGGTGTTACAAACTGGTTTCTGAATCTGATCTTCGTTAGCATGCGTTAATGACATGCTTAGCGTGCGCTAACGAGACCTAATTCCATCTACTGACTGTTGAATTCGCTGCTCGATAGCGTGTGCTAAGGAATCCATTAGCGCACGCTAATGCACCCAGAAACTACAGCTGTAGAGCTCTCAAAACGGGTTACAACGATGGACTCCTCCGATCGAAATACCAAGTTCAAGATATGCACGGAAAGCTCCAGAATATGATCATACTAAGAGCTTGAGCTCCAATCGAACTCACACGCGACCATGAAAAGAGTCAAAATAACAAATACGTAGACGGATTCCCACAACTTTGGGAAACTACAAAATTGCCCAAAATGCCCGAAAATCACGACACATGATCGAATAACCAAACCGAAGTTCACAACACGTCAAACAAAGTTAAACGGACTTTGAAGTAATAGGAAACAGCATTTTCGAATAAGATTCGCAAGAATCGAACTTAAGCGCGGAAAAGTCACTTCAGAACACAAAACTCCACAAAACGACACTGAAACGAACTCGGATGACAAAAAGTGCAGAATGAATCATTTTCAGAATCACAAAATGGTCACAAGCGATCCGTTACAACGGAATCCTACCAAAAAAAGAAATTTACCAAAAATCGAAATCGCGGATATTACATTGATCATGTTTAACATCATCCCTTGTTGATTCTTCATCCAAATTGAGGTAATTCTTTGAAAATCCTTTCTAATTAGTTTTGTAGGTTTTTTCTCTTGATTTTGATTCTAGCCCGATTACGATGAATCGGTTGATGTTGTCAGAGGTTGTTAATCGTATTCTATGGATTGATGATTTGAGTGTTCTTGAGGAACCATGAATATTTACTGCTAGATTAAATGTTCATATGAGTTTTCCTTCATTGATTTGAGGCATTTCCCGTTGGTTTTGGTTTCGCTCATTGTTGTGATCGTATTTTCATTTTTTCTTACGGAAATTGTAGGTGTTTGAGGTTTTCCTATCGAGTCGAGTTTGTCGGAGTTTTTGGTATCGATTATCGAGGCAAGTATCTTGCCCATACATTACGTGTTCCGTAGAAATAATAGTTGGTGACAAATTATATGTGCTACTTGAATGCTTATAAAGAATTTCCCAAAGAATCGGTATCTTTTAAATAATGGTTTCTATAAAGACAAATCATGTGTTTTGTGAACATAGGTGTTTTATGAATATATGTATTAGTGTGGTATGTTGGAATATGTTGTAGTCATATTACGTGGTTATAGTAGTCCTTTTTCACTTGTCGAGGGTTGTGTATTGATACGTTACTCGTTTGGCAAATATGTGATGTTGTGTGATATTAGTTGTGACTCCTTCGTAAGGAGGTTGTGATGTTCGGTGTTGTTTGGAAATTGTACTTCCTTGTTGTTGTGTGATGATTGTAAAGTGATGTGCCACCGGGTAGGGTTTGTTGAACCTCCAGGATCCATCCTTGCTAGTACGGATCGGGCGCGATCATAGGGTTATCCAAACCGGGTATGTCTCATGGAGGCTCCGAGATTCGTGGCTTGCTAGCCTGATGCCGGTATAACTTATGGTTTTTGTTTGGTTGTGTGACGTACATGTCATGGGTTGTTCAAACTGGTTAAGTCTCGCGGAGGCTCCGAGGTTCGTGGCTTGCTAGTCCGATGCCGGGATAACTCTGAACGTATGTCATGGTTGTGGTTATTGTGACTGTTGTCACGATTATATGTGATATTGTGTGGTTTCACATTGGGTTATTCACTCGGGTATGTCTCGAGGAGGCTCTGAGGTTCGTGGCTTGCTAGTACGGGACGCGAATAATCCTTGGGAATATGTTGATATGTATGATTGGGTCATGGACCCTGAGTTTTGTGATAGGAATCGTATGATTGGGTTGTGGACCCCGTGTTTTATTATCAGATTTGTATTTTTGTAAAATGATCTTTGGGCTATGTCCCTAAGTAGTTTTCGATAAGATAAGTTAAATTCTAAATGTTTTTAAAACTCCCGAGATCTTAAATTGTTTTGCAATATGTACATTGATTTCATTCCTGCCTTTCATGGTTCGAACAGTTCTAATCAAGTGAATTATCTCGAGAAGTCTCTGTTATGATTAAATGGTTGGATGTTCTCGATTATTATGTTTTCGGAGGATGTTGTGTATAACTCATATTTGCACTTTATACTTACACTAGCAAAATAGTAGAATTTCGCTAACCCCCGACAAATCGGGGGTGGATGTCTGTATTGCGTGCAGGTACTTGCATGTTCATGGGGATCTAATCACAGGATCGGTACAAAGGATGATGGAAGACAAATGATACTAATCACATGAATACTAGTACTTGATACTGGTGGTCGTAATGTATCTTCTTTTCCGCTGTAGTGTTTTCCCGCTGTACGGGAGTGTTGTGTTTTGACCCCTGTGCGGGTATGAGTTTTGAAAGAGAGATATATATGAAGTTTAAGTTGTATGTTTGTGGTTAAAGACCAAATCGGTGTAATGGTTCGTTATTTAGCCATGTCGGCAAGTAATGTGATGTCATGTTTCTGTAATTAGCTTGGTAGATCCTCACGGGGAGGGTCTGCGGCGCTGTAATATTCCCGAGTAGATTGAGGGTGTTACAATTGTGATACTATATAAAGTACTAACACCATAGTTAAACCACGATAAATAGTTATCGCTTAATTATCTAAATGTTTCATATACTTCACATAAAATATATTGTCCATCTGAAATAAGTCCTCCCGAATAACCTGCAAATATATAACATGTGTGCGATGAAATAAAGTATCACATAAATCTACCTCAAAGAAGCTAAATATAATACTAATTAGTAACTTACATTTAGTGAAGCAATGCTCTCTATAATGTTGGTAAATTCATGTTATTTGATATTGATGCATTGGGGTCTGGTTGGTTTTTAGTCATCTCTGAAGGTGCGTAAGTTGGGTTGGTTTCTACATATATGAATTCATCAAGGTTAATGTTAACATTCCATACAAAAACCTTTTAGTTAAAATATTCTATTACTATTTATGGAATGTGTATAGTGTTGGTTCTATGTATTTCCAATAATTTAATTACAATAAAATTACAAGTAAAGGCAACTATTACAAGTCTAGTAAACTAAAAACTAAATTAAAATACAATTTAGCCACTACACCAAAAACACCAATTTCTGACTTTTAATCTCCCCAAATTTATGACTGCCATTGACAGTCGTAATTTTATGACTGCCAATAACAGTCATAATGACTACATAGTGATACACTTAATTATTTGTGACCGCTTAGGGTAGTAACATATTTTGTTGACTGTCGTTGACAGTCAGAAATGAAAAAAAAATCTTTTGTATGTGACCGCTACTAGCAGTCATTAGTTTGTGCTAAACGACGTATAAATTAAGAAGACTTTGATGATACTTCTCTCACTTTCAATATATCGATCGATCCAACTCCAGTGGACTCCAGTGGACTCACAGAATATCTCTAGGGTTTCATCGATCTGACAATTCACTCTCATAGTATTTCACTCTCTAGGGAAATCCTCTCTTCCTCGTCCCAGTGCAGACGAAGGGTTTCATCGATCTGACTATAATCACTCTCATAGTATTTCACTCTCTAGGGAAATCCTTGTGATATCCGCAATTTTCGATTTCAGATAATTTCTTTTTTTTCGGCGGAAGTCTGTTTTGACGACTCACTCATGTCCGTTTCGTCATTATGAGAATGATTAATTCTACACTTTTTGACATCCGAGTTCGTTTCGGTGTCGTTTTGTTAAGTTCCGTGCTTTTTAGCGACTTTTCCGCGCTTGAGTTCGATTCTTGCGAATCTCGTTCGAAACTGCTGTTTCGAGTTTCCCGTAAGTCCGTTTAACTTTGTTAGACGTGTTGTGAACTTCGGTTTGGTTATTCGATCACGTATCATGATTTCCGGGCGTTTTGGGCCATTTTGTAATTTCTTGAAAGTTACGGGTATCCGTATCTGTAATTGTTGTCTCGACCCGTTTCTTGGTCGCGTATGACTAATTATGGTATTATGTTTTCATTTCGGGCCGTTGATGTTGTCCGCGAACTTTTCGTCGTGTTCGTTCCGTGCGTTTTCGGAAATCGGGTCGTCGAGCCCTGGCGGTGGCGGGACTGGCCGGACGGTGGCGGGACTGGCCGGACGATTGCGGGCACCGGCCGGACGGGTGCGGCAGGAACCGGCGTAGCGCACGCTACTGCCGGAAGGCTGCGCGCGCTAACCGGCAGGTGTAGCGCACGCTAGCCTGGTCGACCAACGCACGCTATCGGGCCGGACAGTGGGGTTCCTGAGGTTCTGGACTCGGTCAGGATCGGGCAGTAGCGCACGCTACGCCGAGCGTAGCGCGCGCTAGTCGGCAGCGTAGCGCACGCCGTCGGCCGGCTAGCGACGTTACTGCCGGGCGATTCATCCGGTGGCTATCGGACAAAGCCGCTAAGCGCGCGCAGCTTCCGGCCGTAGCGCACGCTTAGCGGGAGTCGGTCGGCAGGTTTGGTCGGCGGGTTGGTCGGTGATGCCGGGTCGTGTGGGCCTGGCCGAGGGTACTGGCCGATCTGCCGATAGCGCACGCTAGTCCGGGAAGGCTAGCGCACGCTAGGCTGGCCCAGTATAAATATGGCTGAGCAGTCACATTTCACTTCGTTTTTCACTTCCTTCCTTCCCCGTCCGCGAATGGCGATTCATGGGTGACGAAGCCATGTTGTTTAACAACAAATCCATGAAGTTTCTGAGTTTATAACATCAATCAATCGTCCGTTATCATCCTTTGATCCAGCGAATCAAGGTAATCTTCCTTAGAACCCTAATTTCGTGAATTTGGGGATTTTTGCATTTTTGTCCGATTCGTTCCGTGTTGTTGATTAATTCATGATGGGTATGATTAATCTTGATAGTATTCTTGTGTTTAACATCATTTAATCCATTGTTCTTCGTCGAATCGAAGTATAATTCTTGATTTCCTTCGAATTGACTTTTTGGGGGATTTGTCCCCGATCTCGTTTTTCATCCGTTTTCGATGGATCAATTATGGTTAAATGATGTTGTTAAACATATTCTATGGATTGTATATCCATATTTCAACTTGGAATTCCGTTTTCGGGTTTTGACGGAACGAATCGTGTTCTTGGTCGTTTTGGGAGAAATCCGTGAACTTTCGTCATTCGTTCTTTGAATTCAACGGCTTTGAGTCGTGTTATGGAATTCATTTCATTGTTATTATTTGTCCTTCGTAGTTTATGAACGTGAGTTGGCGTTCGGTGGAGTCGGCGGGTACGTAGTCGGTTCGGGCCAACCTACTTCGGTCGATTCTCCGCGTTGTTCTTATTCGAGGCAAGTACCTTGCCCATACTCTTCTTATTTTGTGGATATGATGAACGGTGATCGTCTTGGTGTGTTTGTTTGGTTGTTTGAAATGAAGTTTCAAAAGATTTCGGTTTGGCCTCGTTAAAGGTTTTCTTTCAAAATGCGTGTGTGTTTTGTGAACGGCGTGTTTTGGGAATTGATTATGATTTGATTATTTTGAACGTTGAAGGATTTGATGATGATACTCCTATTGTTTAAAGTTATGGAATCGTGTATTCCGTATTTAATCTTGTTATTGTGTTTTGAAGAGTTTGATAATGGTGTCGAGTTAATGGCCATCTCTAGTGAGTATTCTTAATGAACTTACATTCTTAGCATGTTAGTTTTGCATGAGTAATGTGTGTGTGTGTATGCTCACTACGGGTTAGATCCGACGGGGTCTCGGTAGGGGTCCACAGAGACGTGGATCGATGAGCTTGCTTTTAACCACTACGGGTTAGATCCGACGGGGTCTCGGTAGGGGTCCACAGAGACGTGGATCGACGGTTAATTGTGGTGCATTTTACAAATGTGACTTATTTATGGCATTTCCGGAAATGAGTGCTTTTGAACGGTTTTCATGATTGCATGCATTGACTAAGTGTGTAAGAGGTAGGTGTTCGTTTGGCTTACTTGGCTAGGATGGCACTAGAGTATTTTGTTGTTTGTTTTAAATCCTTTATTTGTGGATTTTGATGTTGGAAGACGAACCTTGTTGTCGTTCTCATGTACTGTGAGTTGATGAGATTTGGGGCTAAAATCCCAATGGTTTTGTAAAACTTGTTTTACGGATTTGGGGCTATAATCCCAACGGTTTGGTTAATGTCATTTTTCAGAAAGTAAACCTTTGGGGCGGTGACCCCCTTTTGTCTTTTGGATTTTGAAAAGTAGGATTTGATAATCCTAAATTGTCTTTTATTAAAACTCCCGATGGCATTCTAAACCGTTTTATAAATTACTTCCATTGATTTATGATATTTCGATTTTGAAATGTTTTCTCAAACCCTTGCCTCGGGAAGTACTTTTCGTTTCGTTTGGATCTTTGAGGATCCTCGGTTATTGTTATTCGTGGAATGTGAATTGTATGGCTCGTATTTGCACTTTGTTCTTGCACTAGCAAAACAGTGGAGTTTTGCTAACCCCCGAGTATTCGGGGGGTGGATGTCTGTTTTTGCATTCGGGTTTTGGAGCATAACACAGGGTCGGCACGAAGGATGATGAAAGATGATCGATACTAATCACATGAGGAACCGTACATCGTGTGTTGGTTCAGTTGTACTTTATTTTCCACTGCTATATTGTTCCCGTTGTACGAGTGTGGTTGTATTTTGTCCCCTGCGTGGGCATGAGTTGTATTTGAGTTGTATGTATTTGTTGAAAGACCAAATCGGTCTACTGAGTCATTTTAGCCTTAAGGGCATGGTTGAGTTGTTATATGTCGTTACCAGCCTGGTAGATCCTTGAGGAAGGGTTCTACGGCGTGTAATATCCCTGAGCGGATTGGGGGTGTTACATAAATGGTATCAGAGCTTAGGTTGAGGAAACCTAGGCGGTCGGGTCAAGTCGTGTTGTTTGAGTCTTGATTCGTCGGATTTTATCTGACTGAGTCGTGTCGCGATGCGTCGTTTGAGTTTGTTGGTCGTGATTAGTATCGTGGGGCGATCATCATCTTCGTGCGACCTGTGGAAGTAAGTCTCCCTTCTTTGTGTTGTGCCTCGTGTGACACGAGCTATTTTTATGATTATTTGTTAAGTGGTGGAATTTTTATGTGAATTTTGATTTCACGATATGTATTTAGTCGACTTTCGTATTTGATTTATACGAGGAGTGTTGTCGCTTGTGATGTCTTTTTATTGTTGTTTTTCTCCGTTGTTGATGATTTTCGAATCGATTTGCACGTCTTACAAGTCTCTTGTGGAAGCTTTGTGCTTATACGCGTTCGACTTGTTCACTCGCCAGTGCGGGAGGGTATTTTATCAGTGGTTTTGTTCTGAATGTGGTATTTTATCGTTTATTTCCATTTAAAGACATGTATTGTCTTGATTTTAAACGTTTTGATGCGTGTACTAGGAGTTGTTTTAGTGAACATCGATATGTGTGAGTTTTGGGCATGCTGGCCTATTGAATTTTTGAAAACCTTGAGTATCATAGAAAAATAAATTTCGAGACATACTTTTCAAATGACTTATTTTCTTGTGGTACATCCTAGGTGCCACAATATGTTTCAAAAATTTTCTACCTCGAGGACCAAAATGCTTTGAGATATTTTCAATGTTTTAGAAACACTTTTATTTAGACCCGAGGGTCGAATATTTTGAAAGTTTTCACTAAGGGAAAGTGTCCTCATTTTTATCAAATGCGAAATGGTTTTCGATAACGACGTTTCACGTTTGTACTTTTTGAAAGGTGATACTCAAGATCAATCGGTATTCTTCAAATTATTTTCAAAATGAGGTTTTCGTTTTTAAAACCTATCCATTCCCGTTGGTGGGCTGGGTATGTAAGATGTTTGCATTGTCATTTTGATGTTTGCTCCCGAATATGATCGAGTTGGCGGCGTGAGCGTTGAGTTGTTTTTCCACACATTTGTTGTGTTAGCCTCCGTGAGAGGTGGGATGTTGGTATTGAATGTTACCATCTCGTGGTGATTTCTGCGTTATCGCGCATGTGCGAGCTGTTAGAGCTTGGTTTGGCATGGCCGTGTGCATCGATGATCGTTCCGTTATGTGTCGACTGTTTAATGTCTTGTTACCTTGCTCCCGTATTTATGAATTTTGTGGACGAGGTCGGAGGTAATGCCTGTACTATTTTTGACTTCTGTATTTTCTCTTTCTCCAGTCTATCGATTCTCTCATGTTCGTTGGCGCTTTATGAACTTGTTCTGTATTTCGGTTTCATCGTTCGAACGAGCTGTGATCTTGTTGTGGGCCGATCTGGTTATCGGTGTGACTTTTTCGAGTTCGGTTCGATTCTTGTGAACTTTGTTCGGGAGTAACATCATTTGGTTCTACTAGTCCTTTTATTCGAAGGGGTCGGATTTTGAACTTCTGTATTTTCTACTTGGTCGACTCATTTATGTTCGTTGACATTTCTGAGCTTGTCCTGCCCCTTGTTTTTGTTTATCGAACGAGTGTGGTATCATTTCAGAATAACTCGTTTGTCGTTGTGACTTTTTAATTGCTATTCCCTTTCCTGTGGATCTTATGTGAATGCACATCCTGTTGTTTTCACCGGATCATATATTGTCTCGAGTCGAGATGTGAACCTTGGAGTTGTTGTTTGAATTTTATTATCCTTCGTGTTTCGGACATGATTGTTCGATTTTTGTTGTCTCGATCGTTTGTTTGTTCGGTTTTTGTTCTCGTTTCGTGATTATTGAGCATTCAGACTCCTTCGTAATTCCCTTCAGTTCGGGAAATTAGTTTCGTTTTCGATCTTCCATCCCTTAGGCGGTGGGATTCCGTGTTTGTTCAGCGGTTGACTCGCGTTTTGATTGATGTACCGTTGGGTTGGTCAATCATATTGATTTTCGTTCGTTGTGTTTTGTGATTGTCGGATAATTGACTTGGCTATATTATCCGTTTGATGACGCTTGTCACTTGTTGGTTTTTATTATATCCCTAACGGCGACGTTGTGTTGGTCGCCGTGGAGCGTGTTTTCACGCCGTATACTCCTTTGCGTTGTTTGTAACATTTCGCCGTTGGGCGTTAGTTACGCATTCTTGTGTATCTCGTTGAGTTTTTCCTGGCGGAATATTTCTTCTCCCTACTTGTTTTAAGTTTCGGACGAAACTTCTTTAAGGAGGGTAGAATGTAATATCCGCAATTTTCGATTTCCTAATTTCTTTTTTTCGCGGAAGTCCTGCTTTGACGACTCGCTCATGTCCGCTTCGTCATTCCGAGAATGATTAATTCTACACTTTTGACATCCGAGTTCGCTTTCGTGTCGTTTTGTTGAGTTCCGTGCTTTTAGCGACTTTTCCGCGCTTGAGTTCGATTCTTGCGAATCTCGCTCAAATCGCTGCTTTGAGTTTCCCGTAAGTCCGTTTAACTTTGTTAGACGTGTTGTGAACTTCGGTTTGGTTATTCGATCACGTATCATGATTTCCGGCGTTTTGGGCCATTTTGTAATTTCTTGAAAGTTACGGTATCCGTATCTGTAATTGTTGTCTCGACCCGTTTCTTGGTCGCGTATGACTAATTATGGTATTATGTTTTCATTTCGGGCCGTTGATGTTGTCCGCGAACTTTTCGCCGTGTTCGCTCCGCGCGTTTTCGGAAATCGGGTCGCCGAGCCACAGCGTGGCGGATCGCCGACGGCGGATCGGGCCGGACGATTGCGGGCACCGCCGGACGGTGCGGGCAGAACCGGCGAGCGCACGCTATCGCCGGGTCGCGCGCTAACCGGGCAGTGTAGCGCACGCTAGCCTCGGTCGACCAACGCACGCTTATCGGCCGAGTGGGGTTCCCGAGGTTCTCGACTGGCCAGATCGGGCAGTAGCGCACGCTAGTCGGCAGCGTAGCGCACGCCGGGCCGGCTAGCGACGTTACTGGCCGGGCGATTCATCCGGTGGCTCACCGATAGCCATTAGCGCTGCGAGCTTCCGGCCGTAGCGCACGCTAGCGGGAGTCGGGTCGACAGGTTTGGTCGGCAGGGTTGGTCGGTGATGCCGGGTCGTGTGGGCCCTGGCCGAGGGTACTCGGCCGATACCGGCCGATAGCGCATGCTAGTCCGGGAAGGCTAGCGCACGCTAGGCTGGCCCAGTATAAATATGGCTGAGCAGTCACATTTCACTTCGTTTTTCACTTCCTTCCTTCCCCGTCCGCGAATGGCGATTCATGGGTGACGAAGCCATGTTGTTTAACAACAAATCCATGAAGTTTCTGAGTTTATAACATCAATCAATCGTCCGTTATCATCCTTTGATCCAGCGAATCAAGGTAATCTTCCTTAGAACCCTAATTTCGTGAATTTGGGGATTTTTGCATTTTTGTCCGATTCGTTCCGTGTTGTTGATTAATTCATGATGGGTATGATTAATCTTGATAGTATTCTTGTGTTTAACATCATTTAATCCATTGTTCTTCGTCGAATCGAAGTATAATTCTTGATTTCCTTCGAATTGACTTTTTGGGGGATTTGTCCCCGATCTCGTTTTTCATCCATTTTCGATGGATCGATTATGGTTAAATGATGTTGTTAAACATATTCTATGGATTGTATATCCATATTTCAACTTGGAATTCCGTTTTCGGGTTTTGACACAACGAATCGTGTTCTTGGTCGTTTTGGGAGAAATCCGTGAACTTTCGTCATTCGTTCTTTGAATTCAACGGCTTTGAGTCGTGTTATGGAATTCATTTCATTGTTATTATTTGTCCTTCGTAGTTTATGAACGTGAGTTGGCGTTCGGTGGAGTCGGCGGGTACGTAGTCGGTTCGGGCCAACCTACTTCGGTCGATTCTCCGCGTTGTTCTTATTCGAGGCAAGTACCTTGCCCATACTCTTCTTATTTTGTGGATATGATGATCGGTGATCGTCTTGGTGTGTTTGTTTGGTTGTTTGAAATGAAGTTTCAAAAGATTTCGGTTTGGCCTCGTTAAAGGTTTTCTTTCAAAATGCGTGTGTGTTTTGTGAACGGCGTGTTTTGGGAATTGATTATGATTTGATTATTTTGAACGTTGAAGGATTTGATGATGATACTCCTATTGTTTAAAGTTATGGAATCGTGTATTCCGTATTTAATCTTGTTATTGTGTTTTGAAGAGTTTGATAATGGTGTCGAGTTAATGGCCATCTCTAGTGAGTATTCTTAATGAACTTACATTCTTAGCATGTTAGTTTTGCATGAGTAATGTGTGTGTGTGTATGCTCACTACGGGTTAGATCCGACGGGGTCTCGGTAGAGGTCCACAGAGACGTGGATCGACGAGCTTGCTTTTAACCACTACGGGTTAGATCCGACGGGGTCTCGGTAGGGGTCCACAGAGACGTGGATCGACGGTTAATTGTGGTGCATTTTACAAATGTGACTTATTTATGGCATTTCCGGAAATGAGTGCTTTTGAACGGTTTTCATGATTGCATGCATTGACTAAGTGTGTAAGAGGTAGGTGTTCGTTTGGCTTACTTGGCTAGGATGGCACTAGAGTATTTTGTTGTTTGTTTTAAATCCTTTATTTGTGGATTTTGATGTTGGAAGACGAACCTTGTTGTCGTTCTCGTGTACTGTGAGTTGATGAGATTTGGGGCTAAAATCCCAATGGTTTTGTAAAAGTTGTTTTACGGATTTGGGGCTATAATCCCAACGGTTTGGTTAATGTCATTTTTCAGAAAGTAAACCTTTGGGGCGGTGACCCCCTTTTGTCTTTTGGATTTTGAAAAGTAGGATTTGATAATCCTAAATTGTCTTCTATTAAAACTCCCGATGGCATTCTAAACCGTTTTATAAATTACTTCCATTGATTTATGATATTTCGATTTTGAAATGTTTTCTCAAACCCTTGCCTCGGGAAGTACTTTTCGTTTCGTTTGGATCTTTGAGGATCCTCGGTTATTGTTATTCGTGGAATGTGAATTGTATGGCTCGTATTTGCACTTTGTTCTTGCACTAGCAAAACAGTGGAGTTTTGCTAACCCCCGAGTATTCGGGGGGTGGATGTCTGTTTTTGCATTCAGGTTTTGGAGCATAACACAGGGTCGGCACGAAGGATGATGAGAGATGATCGATACTATTCACATGAGGAACCGTACATCGTGTGTTGGTTCAGTTGTACTTTATTTTCCGCTGCTATATTGTTCCCGTTGTACGGGTGTGGTTGTATTTTGTCCCCTGCGTGGGCATGAGTTGTATTTGAGTTGTATGTATTTGTTGAAAGACCAAATCGGTCTACTGAGTCATTTTAGCCTTAAGGGCATGGTTGAGTTGTTATATGCCGTTACCAACCTGGTAGATCCTTGAGGAAGGGTTCTACGGCGTGTAATATCCCTGAGCGGATTGGGGGTGTTACAATCCTTTCTTCCTCGTGCCGGTGCAGACGAAAGTCATCTCAGGAAATGGGAATGAGGACGAAAGCCTTCGCGGAGACCAGAATCCACTTCATCTGAATTAACTTATGCACAGGTTTTGTTGTCTCAGTTTCTTGTTACTTACCTTGTCACAGATTTCTTGGTATCTTAGCAACCACAGAATAAGAAAATATTGGGAGTATATCGTTAAAATGGATTTCTGTAAGACTCCTCTGGGAGTATATTTTAAAATGGATTTCTGCTGTAAGAACAGCAAAATATTGGGTATATTTATTGCTTTTCAGTACCTTGTCAGGTATTTGTTAATATCTTAGTGAGCATAAAAATATATTGTTGCATTTGGAAACATATAGGACCAAAATACTGCTCCTTAATCAATGATTGTGTTCGTTGAATTTAGTTTTAAACTGGATTTCTTGTAAAGACAGCTAATGAGTAGGTATGGTATATTCATGAGAATGATAACTTGTAAAAAATGTTGCACAACATAAGTGATCCTTGTCTTTGCGACATTAGATGAAGGCATTCAGATGTATACTGGTATTTGATAGGACCATTAATGCATAAAATTGACGTAACAACAAGAAGGTATACAAAACATGATATAGTCTACGGTTTTCCTCATGGAATGTTTGTAGTTTGGAAAAGAAGACATTAAATCCTTTTAATATCAGTGAATGAACCATTTTATTCCTAGTAGTTCAGTCGATCATCTTGCACCAGAGAGACAAGTAAATAAGAAAATCAAATTTTCACCCTGGTTTTATTGCCTGATTTTACCAACTTCAGGAGGGCATAGGGCTTCGGCATCGCAAGCAGACATCTACGACCAACTTCATGAGGGCATAGGGTTTTTACCAGTCTCAATTCTGAAGATTGAGATCGAGGTAATTTTATGCCACATGTTCTCTTCTGTTCTTACATTTTATTGTAATCTTGAATGCTGATTTTAATTATTTTGAGTGGAATTAACTTTGTTTTATACAGATCTAATTCTAGTGCTCTTTGTTTTGGGAATTTGAGGTTTATTTCGGATTTCAGAGCTGTAAGTGCTTTTGGATTGTTTCTATTTTTTGTTGCTTGAGTTCTTTGGTCCTTTTCATTTTAATTGCAGTTGGGATGAATTCTGTGATTAGTTTTTTTGCTGGAGAATTAATAATGTATCGTTAGTGTGTTTGTGTTTCTTGTATGCTTGCGGTTTAGTATTTCTTGTCGTATATTTGTTCTTTACTCATAAACTCGATCACATGCGGATTTATTAAAGCAAAACTCACAATTTTTCTTTAAGAGCTCGTCCAGCTTGCGTGTTTTTTATTGCATTACTAATGTCTTTTAGGCAATTTGGTGGCTGTAGTTGTTATGTCTTAAAGTTAAGGTCATAACTTCTGATCTTGCTGAGTTGAAGAAGTCCTCTGATGGCTGTATTAATATTTGACATATTCAATACATTGTGCTAGTAAATAGCGTTTATAAGATATGCAGTATTTGAATTTTAAATTTTCCAGATCAGGTACATCTCAGACTATATTTTGAGTGCATCTCAAAACTCTCTATTTTGTTTTTGTTGGTTTATTTGTTTGGGTTTTGTTATTACTATCTGCCTCAGTTTTCAAGTGCAGAGCTATCTTTGAAATTTTGTGAGGTTTTAATTGCATTACCTAGTTCTTAAAACTTATAGAAAATATCCTTTAGTAGAGAAAATAACTTTGATGTATTGTAGCTGAAAGATTAGTTACATAACTTTGAAATTTTATGAGGTTTTGATTTTGCACTCGTTAGTTCTTATCAAGGTTGTCAGTGATGATTGAATGGATGTTTCTATGATGATCATTGCTGTCAACATTTCTTAAATATATCAGGTTGGTATTCTTAGCTGATTTATATGTTATAAAATTGAACACTTGGCATTGTTGTTACGGCGGTTGACTAGTCGCGACTAGTCATCGACTAGTCGACCAGGCGGTGGAGGATCAGCGTCGTGCCACTCCGACTCACCTTGTGTAAATATGTCGCTCAACTTGATCGACATGTCACCTAATCGACGACTTGGGTCGACCGGGCGGTGACTTGGGTCCGACTTGGACCCGAGACAGAATACTTAAAAAAATCATCAACGCTCAAACCTAATTGCAAAACGAGTGAGAAGCGACTCCACTTGGGTCCCATTGAATCCCAATCTGAATAGACTACCGCCGTATTCCTCTACTTTTCTTTATTCTTCTTCTTCTTTCTCTTTTATTTCTTCCGATTTCTAATTTCTGATTACCAATTTCCAATATTTTCTTTAGCCGATTTTTGATTCCCGCTTTGTTGTACCCCCTTTGAAACTGCTCGCCGATTTGTTGTACCTCCCTTTGAAAGTTGAAACTTCAGGCGATATATGAATATGATATTATATATATATATGTATGTATATAAATATTATATATTTGTAATATTCAGTATATATATATATATATATTAGTATACATCAGCCGACTCCATCATATATATTGGATCTCGATTTTCAAAGGTCTTGAAAGAGGCCGAACCAAGCGTCACAGACATAATTATATCATCAGATGGATCGTGGAATGCCATAATGGACGGTGATGATGCTAATCAGAAACCTGAGTCTCCACTTCAGTTTTTCCATAATTATATCATCTGATAATGCCGTAATTGTTTTTCCAAACAGTCAGTTAAACGAACAGAGTGCTAATGATTTTTCTAATCGCGTAGGCATAGCATCCCCTTCAGTTTTAACTGATTCCTTTACTACAAACGGGCGGGTTGAGGATTTCAGTGGTAATAATACTGTTTTTGGCACTCCAGTGCCGCAAAGGGAACCGTCTATGCTGAATACATTGCAAATGCAGCAGTATCAATATGGAAATTCGAATTTCACGGCTGAGTATGGTAGCGTACCTTGTTTACCCAGGAATGTAACTAGAATACCCACTGCAGTTCAGACACTCCGTGCTCAGCCTTCAGCCTCTATGCTTCAACAAAGGTGTAGAAACCGTTTAGCTATTATGCAAGCCTCATATGGTGCGCCAGTAGTGTCCAGGTCAGCAATTCGTCCAAATTCGCATCAGGTCTCACAGACGTTCTCGCCTCCATCGCATCAGTACTCTGGTATACAGGTGAGCTGGCACTCATTTTTTTTCTTCATGGTGAAAATAAAAATCGTTTGCATCTCCAATGCCGGTTTCCTTTTTCTACTTTTTTCATTCATTTCATTTTATGTTTATCACTTTTGAATTTATGATCCAAGTTATTCCCCATGTCACTTGAAGATTTCCACTTCAGTGAATGCTCAATTATTTTGTTTTATCATTTAACAAATGCACACATCTTTTTAAACCATTAATTGTCACTTTTCCATCTACCTTTCCTGTTTACTTTATATAACCAGAAATATTAATTGAAGAGTTTTATTTTTTATTGGTATACATACATTCAGTATATATTAGTTTATATACATATATGAATATATATATATATATTATTTATAATTAGTCGACTAGTCTACGACTAGGCAGATGACTATTATTGTTCAAATTCATTCCAATTATGATGTGAAAAGATTATTTTGACAAGTATATATATTATATGCATAAATTTGTCGAATATATGATTTCGAGGGTTATATATGAATCTATAAATTTGGGTGCATTGTAGTGTGTATTCTGGTGTGTATTTTTTGGAAGAGCAGGTATTCCAAGGACTTGAATATGTGAATTTCAGATCTTTTGTACGCAATTAGAAGATCGACGCTCGGGGCGCTTTCATAAGGGAAAAGAGAGGGCCAAGGAAACAGCCTGCTCCTTGATCCAGAATAAGGTAAAACATAATCATCGATGAAATTCGATGAAATTACTGTTTATGCCCTTTATTGCAACCCCTGTTTCGAATATGCCCGGTATTCTAACCATGTTTCGATCATGCCTGTTATTGTGTAAATTTGGTTCAATTTTATCCTCCGGCACCGGAAAGTACCATGTGCACCGCACGTGACCGAACTCGCCAATTTGCCCCATTATATATCACGTGCGGCTCGCGTGGCCAGTACTCGTGGAAGAAACGCTGATGCGTTTTTGGCGAAATTAGAAGCCCGATTTTTTGGCTAAATTAAACAAACAAAAAAAAGCTAAATTCAAAAATAACAGAAGGCGATTATTCTCCTCAAATTTCATCGTCTTCCCCAATTTCATAAACCCTAACCCTCGATTTTATTCTCCTGAAATCTTACACTCCCATCGTAAAAGCCGAGTCTTTGTTTAGCCTTTGTGTTTGTTGTCCGTTATATTTCATTTCCTTCTCAATTCTTGTACGATTCAGTGCCCGAAATGTCGTCTAACTCATCAGCCACAAATTACCACAATGTCGAATGCTTCTGCGGGAAGAAGGCTAGAGTGCGCACTTCAAGGACCGAAGAAAACCCGTCGAGAAGGTTTTACGCATGCCCCGTTTACAAGGTATATTTTCAGTTTCAATATCCCTTAATTTAATGTTTTATACTATTTTTATGTACTATGATATTATTTTATTGATATTTGTAGAGGGGCATCAATCCAGGTTGTGGCTTCTTTGAATGGTTTGACGGGGCTTGGAACGACAGTTCTAGTAGAATGGACACTGTGGTGTGGCACCTTAGAGCGCAGTTTGGGGAAATGAATGCAAAAATTACATACTTGGATAAAACAGTTGAAGAATTGAAGAGGGAGAATCAAGTTTTACGTGCACGTGTTGTCGGGGCCTTTGCGACTATCATTGTAGTAGGCTTTGGTTGGATAGTTGGAAATTACATGTGATATTTAAGTGTTTAGTATAGTATAGTGTAGGATAATATTGGTTAAGTGTAATTTCTTTTTGTATTTTGGTTTTGAAGTTGTAGCTATGTCTCGACTTATCGACTCAGCTTATCATTTTGAATGGTATTGTATTGATTCCAACTGAATTGTATCATTTTGAATGGATTTAGTTTATATATGATGTTCAGTTTTTATATATAATTGTTGTTCAATTTCCATTCAAGTTTATCTACAATGTGAATGACATGTTTTAAAATACTTTGAAAAATAGTTACACATGCATAATTTCATCCACGCCCGGAATAAAAACGGATCACCTGTCCGTATCACATGCATATTTGAAGAAGATCACAATTCCAATCAACATAAATTTCAACAAAAACAAACACAAACACTTAGGGGAAAGTACTTGCAAAAAGCACAATCCACAAAACACCAAAACAGTATGAATCTCTGTCAAATCGGACACTTACCCCTTAGCATTTTTAAGGCAACAAAAGGCATTAACCATCAGATATTCAAAGGTCGACACAAAATTGTTCCAAAACATTAAATTATCTAAAACCACAACTGCAACAGTTTAGAGCCTCCTTCCCCTTCTTCCTTCTTCCACCCTTCTTCCAGTACTACAAACTATGAAATGGCATATCTAACAAGGAATAATGTGAAAATAAAACCTTGCATCTTTGAGAATCATCTTGTGCTGCAAGCATAGCAGCATATGGAGACATAACTTAAATCTAATGCAATGAAGACATAACTTAAACACAAACTGATGACAAATACATTCACATATGATTACATTGTCATTAAACAAGGATCAACATATCATCATTTAATCTAAAACTGAATTCAAATGCAAGTTCATCCAAGTACAAACTGAAATCCAAACTAAAATTTAAGAAAATTGTCTAAACTTCAATCTTTCTTCTTGCCCTTATTTTTTCCTTTTCCAACTCTTCCCGACTGCCTTATGTGAATATTGGTCCCATGAATGCTAATATTCTGGGTGGTGGTGGTGCCCCTTGCAGTGGCTTGCGATTCTTTGAAACATGGAAGGTCCATTTTTGAGAGTTGGTGGTTCCAGAGGATAGGTGGGCGTTGGGGTTGGTGATGGTGGTGGTGCAGGAGTTGAAATATATACAGGCTTGGGTCTTGATTGTCTTGGCTTTGACAGTGGCTTAACCGGTTGCTTGCCTTTACTTTTGTTCTGAAAAAATTTCAAAATTAAATGCCATACATATGAATTATACAATGTAGAAAATGGTTACTTCTTTACTGATGAATTAAATACTCACATATTTTCCATCTGATGCCCCCATGGGTCCTTTACTGCCCTGTATCAAAATAATATGTTATTATATAAATATTTTTACAGTAATGTTTACTTGTACATGTAAATTGAGATTAATTGATTTACCTTTGATTTGTTCATCTCTGTAATCATGGTCTCAGATGTCTCAGATGCATATTCATTGATGATGTCCTCTAGAACTTGCATATCAACTTGCATACCACTCTCTATTTTCCTTTTCTCACAGCTCACTCTGTTGTGTCCTACTTCTTTACAATAACCACATATGCAAGTCCTTTGTTGTCTTTTGATTTTGTAGTTGCTGGTCTTTGAAATGGAAGCCATTGGCTTTCCTCTACATCTCTTTCTTTTCTTCCCAATCACTTCATCAGCTTCTGGCCTCCTTGCATTTTGTGGTCTTCCAACTGCTCTGTTAACATTAGGTGGAAAACATGGTGTAATACCAGTAATTGGCCATTCAATTCTTCCATTGATTGGCATTATAGAATGCTGATACACTCTCTTGAAAGTTTCAACATGGTAACATGCATGGACAAAGTCAGACACTCTCAATCCTCTGTTTGAAATGACAGCCACTGCATGCAAGCAAGGTATCCCACTAAGCTCCCATCTGTTGCAACCACATGTCTTATGCTCAAGATTGACATGGTACCTGGAACCATCACTTGTTTCAACGCTGTAATTCCAGTCATTTGCCTTGATGAGGATACAATGATCAAGTTTGTCCTTCAATGCTTCAATCATTTTCAAGATCTTAGGACAAATCTTTCCCTTCCATTTTCCAGCTTGCTTCTCTCTGTTCTTTACCAATCTTTTTATCATATACTCATGCAACCACTCCAACATACTTAGTATGTTCTTCTCCCTCCCTTCTCCAATAGCTGAATTGAAGGTTTCACAGCCATTATTTAGTAGCATGTCAGCTTTTGAGTGGGTTCTAAAATGGGATCTACTCCAATTCTTTGGATCCTTATCATTCAGCCACTCTGCAGCCTTTGGATTAAGGTTATGGATCTCTTTCATTCTGGCATTGAAGATCCCCTTTGTGGAAGCTCTAGCAGCCTTCCATAATAGTATCTTATATGCTTCTCCTATGAAACCAGCTCTCTTGAAATTTCCATGGAGGTGTCTAACACAAAACCTCTGCTCTGCTCCACTAAAATGCTCATTAAATGCATTTATGAGTCCCTTTTGTTTGTCAGACATTATACACCAATCTTCTGCTCTATCTAGTCCAAGATCTTGTTTAAGCACACTAAGAAACCAGCCCCAATTTTCAGTATTCTCTTTCAAAACCACACACCAGGCAAGTGGATACATGCAATTGTTAGGATCACCGCAATGTACCGTGAGCAACACACCTTTGTATGGTCCTTTCAAATGACAACCATCTATCCCAATAAATGGCCTACAACCATCATGAAACCCTCTCTTCAAAGCCTCAAGGCACACATACATTCTATCAAATCTGCCCTCCTCATCAGTTCCTAGAATCAAGGTTGAGCCCGGGTTGGTTCTCTTAACTTCTGCAATGTAATCCCACAAGGCCCCATATTGGTCTTCAGAACTTCCCTCCAACAACCTCAATGCATATTTTTTAGCCTTGTAAGCCTGATTTCTTGATATTTCTACCCCAATTTCCTCCTCTACATCTTTTTGGAAGGTGCTCATATCTCTCTTTGAATTGTTTTGGAATTTAACTAAGAATCTCTTAGCCACCCACTTGTAGGTTAGGTTAGTTGTTTTCTTGGCTCTGGTGCAGGTGTGTCTTGGGTACAACTCATGGATAAACCAACTTTCTTCATTTTGTGCTTTCAAAAGATGACACTTCCATTTGCACTTTTTAACAGAACACTTTGCATGAACCCTACCCTTGTCACTTTTTGGGAACTTAATCACTCTTTTTGTTTTAATAGCAATTGAATTAATGGCATTTCTGAAAATCTCTTTACTAGAAAACTTAAGCCCAGGTTTCAATACTGGATCATACATATCAGACTCATCAAATGACTTCAACCTAGGCTTAGGAACTTCAACATCAGAATCATCAGTATTTAGTTCATCACCACTCTCAAATAAATTTCTGTCTCCAACATCTTCCTCACCTGATTCCTCACTAAGCAACATATCTTCATAATCACTCTCTTCTGACTCAATAACACAACCATGCTCACCATCCCCACCACCTGCCCTCTCATCATTCTCCTCATCTTCCCTCTCACTTAGCTCATTCAAATCATCACCACTTTCTGCCAGATTGTACTCACTATCACTTAGCTCATGGTTATAATCACTATCACCATCATGAAACTGCATCTCTATGTTCTGAACCTCAATTTCTGAACTCTCCCAATGTATGTCTAAATCATCATGAAGAACAACATCATGAAGGACAACATCATGAACTACTGGCCTATCAACAATACTAGGCTCTTGGGTAATTACAGGTTCTGAATCATTTTGGACAGGCTGAGATTGTGTATCATGAATTGGTGGTGGGGGAATTAGTTGAGATTGGTCCATAATTGGTGGTGTTGGCTGAGATTGGTCCATAATTGGTGGTGTTGGCTGAGATTGGTCCATAATTGGTGGTGTTGGCTGAGATTGGTTCAGATGTATTGGTGGAAATATGCTAGCATCAACAAATATTGCAACAATCCTACTCCCTTTGATTGCTTCAGACCACAAATACTTAACTTCATTGTCATTTATTATCAATTTAAACCCACCAGACAGATAATAACAACCCTTCACATCATATATTCCCACTTCTTTAAGCAACTGTTTCAAACCAGCAACACATGCAAACACTTCCTCAACATAATCAAATTTAAACACACTACCACCTATGTACCTAGATGCAGTAATTACACCAGCCGTCGTACCCATTATACCATGTTTAAATTCCCCACCATAAAATGCATGAAGGGTAACACTATTGCTACCAGGATCTGCAAAATATTATTAACAATTAAATTTAACATCTTAAATTACATAATAATCATAGTTTCATTAAGAGAATTAAGGAGACACTCACGATAGACTGGAGGAGGGAAGAAATTGCTCCTCTGCTCTCGAATCATCATCATGTTGCTAAGATTGAAGCTCACTCCAATTCCTCACAACAATGTCGGGTGATATTGACTTACTTTATCGCCAAAAATCGGGATATGAATTTAGGGATTAGGGTATGTGCGAATTGTGGAAGAATTGAGAAGGGGATTGATGTTTGGGATTTAGGGTTCTTTTTCCGTTTTAATCGCCTTTTGTTATTTTTGAATTCAGCTTTTTTTTTGTTTGTTTAATTTAGCCAAAAAATCGGGCTTTTAATTTCGCCAAAAAACGCATCAGCGTTTCTTCCACGAGTACTGGCCACGCGAGCCGCACGTGATATATAATGGGGCAAATTGGCGAGTTCGGTCACGTGCGGTGCACATGGTACTTTCCGGTGCCGGAGGATAAAATTGAACCAAATTTACCCAATAACAGGCATGATCGAAACATGGTTAGAATACCGGGCATATTCGAAACATGGGTTGCAATAAAGGGCATAAACAGTAATTCTCCCGTGCATTGTAGTGTGTATTCTGGTGTGTATTTTTTGGAAGAGCAGGTATTCCAAGGACTTGAATATGTGAATTTCAGATCTTTTGTACGCAATTAGAAGATCGACGCTCGAGGCGCTTTCATAAGCGAAAAGAGAGGGCCAAGGAAACAGCCTGCTCCTTGATCTAGAATAAGGTAAAACATAATCTTCGATGAAATTCGCTTCTTAGCTGTACTGTACCTACTGTACCTATATAGGATAGTTAGCGAGCTCGGAACCCATATTTTGTTTGGCTTTCGATAATGACTACGCTTGTTCCTGCTGAGGTTGGGCTCCCTAACACTTTCAATTACATCCAAGTTCACGTATTCCCTATTTTCATTCAAGTCCATAGGCTCAAATGTAATTTTGGAAAAGTGCAGTCTAGTCCTTGAAAAAGCCTGCTCCTTGATCCAGAATAAGGTAAAACATAAACTGTACTCTACCTTTTGGAAGAGCAGACTTGAATTTGTAAATTTCAAAATTCACCCCAACACTTTAAATTCTATCCTAGTTCAAAAACAGGTATTCCCTATTTTCATTCAAGTCCATAGGCTCAAATGTAATTTTGGAAAAGTGCAGTCTAGTCCTATTTTATTTGAATTTGAAAGAGGAGATGACTATTATTGTTCAAATTCATTCCAATTATGATGTGAAAAGATTATTTTGACAAGTATATATATTATATGCATAAATTTGTCGAATATATGATTTTGAGGGTTACATATGAATTTGTAAATTTGGGTGCATTGTAATGTGTATTCTGGTGTGTATTTTAAATCTTTTGTACGCAATTCGAAGATCGACGCTTGGGGCGCTTTCATAAGCGAAAAGAGAGGGCCAAGGAAAGAGCCTGCTTCTTGATCCAGAATAAGGTAAAATACCTTTTGGAACAGCAGACTTGAATTTGTAAATTTCAAAATTCACCCCCAACACTTTAAATTCTATCCTAGTTCAAAAACAAGTATTCCCTATTTTCATTCAAGTCCATAGGCTCAAATGTAATTTTGGAAAAGTGTAGTCTAGTCCTATTTTATTTGAATTTGAAGAGCAGATGACTATAATTGTTCCAATTCATTCCAATTATGATGTGAAAAGATTATTTTGACAAGTATATATATTATATGCATAAATTTGTCGAATATATTATTTTGAGGGTTACATATGAATTTGTAACTTTGGGTGCATTGTAATGTATATTCTGGTGTATATTTCAGATCTTTTGTACGCAATTCGAAGATCGACGCTTGGGGCACTTTCATAAGCGAAAAGAGAGGGCCAAGGAAAGAGCCTCTTGATCCAGAATAAGGTAAAACATAAACTGTATTGTATCTTTTGGAAGAGCAAACTTGAATTTGTAAATTTCAAAGTTCACCCCCAACACTTTAAATTCTATCCTTGTTCAAAAACAAGTATTCCCTATTTTCATTCAAGTCCATAGGCTCAAATGTAATTTTGGAAAAGTGCAGTCTAGTCTTATTTTATTTGAATTTGAAAGAGCAGATGACTATTATTGTTCAAATTCATTCCAATTATGATGTGAAAAGATTATTTTGATAAGTATATATATATTATATGCATAAATTTGTCGAATATATTATTTTGAGGGTTACATATGAGTTTGTAAATTTGGTTGCATTGTAATGTGTATTCTGGTGTGTATTTCAGATCTTTTGTACGCAATTCGAAGATCCACGCTCGGGGCGCTTTCATAAGCAAAAAGAGAGGGCCAAGGAAAGAGCCTCCAGAATAAGGTAAAACATAAATTGTACTGTACCTTTTGGAAGAGCAGACTCGAAGAAATATAATTTAACTTGAATTTGTGGACTTGTAATATTTTGTGAACTTGGAAGTATTTTAGGTTTATTTATGAACTTGTAATTTGTGGACTTGGTGGTACTTTGAATTTATTTTTGAACTCGTAGTAATTTGTGGACTCCGTAATACTTTGGGTTTATAAGGATTTGTAGTATTTTGCCTTTTGTGGAATATTGTGAAAAAGATTAGCTGATTTTTTCTTGGTTTGTGCATTTTAATTCTGTTTTTTTTTTAATTTTTTTTTTCTAAATTTATGACCGCCTAAGACAGTAACAAACTCTAATATTGTGAAAATTCTATTTGACTGTCCATGACAGTCATAATATTAAATTTCTAACTTTAATATTGTGACTATAAAAACTCTATTTTTGACAGTTTTAAGAAGTCATAAAATTTAATGTTGTGACTGTTTAAAGCAGTCGTAACTTTTCCGCTATGTGACAGTCATGGACAGTAACAGGATTAAATTTTGTGACTTCTTTAAACTGTCACAAATAGAGTAATTTGTGACTGTTATCAACAGTCACAAAGTAGCTTTGTGACTGCCATATAAAGTGGCTTTGGAAAGTCATAAAATTGAGTTTTATATTTGTTTTGTATTCTTGTGATCACACAAAGAATTTTGTGACGATTGATTACGTATTTGTTTTTGCCATTTGTGACTGTTTTTGGCAGTCACAAAATCGTGATTCTGGTGTAGTGAGCAGAGGCGAGTAGAACACTTTCTGTAAGATAATTTTGCCCCTGTATAAGAATAGACGGCTCAGGCAAGATGTCCCCAAGATACAACTGCTACGTTTCTGAGTTAGGTGCTCTTCAAAACTCAGAACTCCGGGGTCAGTATCATCAGTTGGGTTCTCAACCTGGCTGATGACGTTGGAGTTGGCTGCAAAAAATAATATAGTTACTGTAATACCCGTGATTTCCTCTTCCGATAATTTTTCATTTTTGGCATTTTTCTGATTTTCAGAACTCGCTTGCGAGCGTTTTGATATTTGGATAATGTCTTGCTCTGCGTGTTTGGTCATCCGAACTTGTTTCAGGGCTGTTTTATCTGAATCCGTGTTTTGAGCGACTTTTTCCGCTATTTCGTCCATTTCGTGTGATGGTGGTTCGAAACTACGATTTCGTGTTTCCTATAAGTCTGTTTAACTTTGTTAGACGTGTTGTGAACTTTGGTTTAGTTGTTTGATGCCATATCGTGAATTTCGGAAGTTTTGGGCCGTTTTGTAATTTCCCAAAGTTTGGGGGTAATTACTTCCGTTGTCGTATTCCGAACCTTTTGGTAGTCGGAATCGTGTTTTATTTTAGTGCTTGAGTTCTTCGTTGCATACTCTTCGTATGCATGTCTTTGTCTTGTGTTGTTGTTGTCGTTTCGCGCTTTCGTCGCGCTCATACTCGACGAGCTGAACTTAGCAGTTTGGAACTGCTATGTGCATTATGTATGCTATGCGATGAGCATAACATACGTTAACTACATGTGCCTTACGTACGTTAAGCCCTACTCATAACGTACGTAAGGGTCTTCACAGTTTCGGACAGAAGGTCCTGGCCATCGATTACGTACATAATCTTGCGTGCCTTACGTACGTAATGTTGCTAACGTGCGCTAAGATTCTTACCTAACGTACGTCAAGCTGGCGCAGGTTTATATGCCCAGGGGTTGGCCATGTTCGTCATTTTTCATCCTTTCTTCATCTCTCCACGACTGTGGCAATTTGTGGGCGATTTGGGGGAAATTTTGGAGTCTTGTAACTCCGAGCTTTCATCCTCCTTGAGTTCTTTGTGTTGATTAACATCATCAATCCGTGTTCTTCATCTTTGATTCGAGGTACTTTCCTTGAAACCATTTTTTGTGTATGTTTAGAATCTTTAAGATTCGAGTTGTTCTTCATGAATCATGTTGTTGTATATCATCCATTGGTTGTATTGATTCTATCCCTATGATTTGATTCGTATTTCTTATCGTATTCGGGTTCGGGTGATGCTCTTGATGTTCTTGGGAAAGTATTGAACCCCAAGTGTTCGATCATATGTTTCTACGAATTCTTGTTGAGAATTTCGTGTGTTTTATATCTTCCTTCCGATCGACCTTGTAGTGATTATGTTGTTCTTGTGTTTTCGAGCTAGCTAGAGGATTCGAGGGTTTCTGGTCGAGCTTTCCCGTTGCTTCGGGTACTTTGGACTTGAGGCGAGTATCTCGTCTATATTGTTCATACTTTGAGAATGTGATTTGTCGTGAATTTAACGTGGACTTGATAGTGATTGAACATTGAACCGTAATTTACTTTCAAAGGAATATGTGATTTCTATGAAGGTCAATACGAACGTAAACTTGAGTTTCATGAAGAATGATAACAACCATTTCAGGTTGTACTTTGCTTAATACGGATACTAGAAATGAGTAGTTATCCTACGAATTGTGGAATCGCGGAATATTGGTAATTTGTTGTTAACCCTTTTCTTTCCTGAATGATGTTGTCATGTGAATGTTGTGCCTTTGTGGAGGTATATGATGCGTTAGCTTATGTCTTACATGTTTGCGATTGTGGTGAATATTGTACCTCCGAGGTTGTGTATCTTAGTGAATAATGTTATACGAGTAAGGACCAGTGTGGCCTCCGGCGGCGCGTGCTTGCGAGTATGGCCAGACGATACGATTTGACCATAAGGTTATCTATTCAGGTAGGTCTGGAGGGGGCTCCGAGAATCATCACTTGCGAGTGCGATGTCACGATAACTTATGGGCGTGTTTGAATGATGTTATCCGGGTAGGGACTCGTGTGGCCTCCGGCGGCGCGTATTTGCGAGTACGGCCAGACGATACGATATGACCATAGGGTTATCTAATCGGGTAGGTCTGGAGGGGGCCCCGAGAATCGTCACTTGCGAGTGCGATGTCAAGATAACTTATGGATGTGTTTGAGTTTGTTTACGATAGCTAATCCGTGTGTGTCCCATCGAGGCCACGGAGGCGATTTGAGTGTTTGATTTGATATCTCTGAATTGTGAATGCTTGAATATTGGATCCCAGTTATATTGGTGAATATGGTAGTCTTTGAGGCTTGGTTGTGAATTGAATCATTTATACGATTTTTAAAGAAAACCCTTTGAAAAAGAAGAATTATAAATCTTTTCTTGATTTTACACTCAGACCCCCGGCGTCTTCAACTATCCTTTTAAATGTGTTTTGAAGTTATTCTTATGACCCTTCCTAATGGAAACTGTTTTCGAAAAGAATTTAGACTCGGGGATCATGTTGCTACTCGAAAGGTTATTTTCATAATGGTTGCATTCTTGATGTATATCTTTATAACTTGGTTACTTGATAGCGATTTTCCATCGCTAACCCCTCGTTGGGGACTATTTATATTCTTTTCAAGTGTCCTGATTGGAGAGAGCAACCACATGATCGGCTTGGAGGATGATGTAAAGCAGCGATACTAGTCACAGTTTTAGTCGGTTGTCCGTCAGTGATCGGCCGGTCTGAGTGTTTACTTCTAGATTCTTTGTCATTTTTAAGAGGATGGGAATGTTGTGTAATATGTGATCGAGTTGTATTTTGGTTTATCAGTTGTACTGCTATGTTGTGTTTTGAGTAACCTAATCGGTCTACGGTTTTATGTTTTGGTCGAGTTGACCGCGTGTGGGTTTTGTTTTGTAGTTTCATGCCTGGTAGATCCTTGCAGAAAAAGGGGTCTACGGCGTGTAATATCCCCGAGTGGATTGGGGGTGTTACATAAATGGTATCATCTCTTAGGTTTGCGAAAACCTAGGCAGTTGGGTCTAGTTGGGTCTTGTTGAGTCATGTCTTGTCGTGTCACCCGGGTGAGCAATTGTGAACAAGTGTGATCATTGTAATCCGTTGTGATCGATTGTGATTAGTTGTGATTAGTATCGTGGTGCAGCCATCATCTCTGTACGGACTATGGACGTAAATCTCCTCTTTTATGCGAGGTATTGGTATTTCATGATTTCCTTTATGTGCGATGATTGCGGTGCGTAATTTTGTTTGTGTAGTGTTGTGAAATGGAATCCGTGTTGGATATTCGTGGCACACCGTTTATGTATTGTGTCGAATGTATTGATGGTTGGGCACCGAATGGTGCAATACGATGTGAAAACTGTGAATCTTGATGTGTTCCAGAGAATGTATCGACGGTAGAGTTCGTGAGGAACTCAGATGGGTAGTTTTGACGTATGTTGACCTTGGTGTTCACGAATCATATTTGGTTGGATATATAATCTCGTTTGCCGATTGGGCATGTAGTTTCAGGTTCAATTGCTTTTGAATAGTTGTAACTATGTCCGCTGCGTGTAGGTTTGAAAAAGGTTTTCTTAATTGTAATTATGAGCTTGAGTATATTTGTAAAAGAACCAATTTTTGGAAATACTTCGATGGTGCGGTTAAACAACGGTTTTGTATGGAGTTTGAAATCGGTTGAACTTTTATGAGTTACTCATGTATTTTCAAATGAAACCTTCATACGGTATATGAAAGAGGCGTTTTAAAGTATTTCGGATATTGTAAAATGTTACCGTCAATTTGATTTTGATCGAAGGGATTTTTGGAAATTTTTTGCAAGATTCGAAAGTTTCGCTTCGAAACGGAATATGATGTTGATGATTTAAAACTTTCTTTTTTTAGGACTGAGTTCATTCCTCTTTATGAGGAACGACAAGTCTTCTAAAATATTTTTTCACACTTTTTCAAAATTTTCAAAATAAGAAACCCTTGATCCGTTTCGCGATGAATTGATATTTACAAGCATTTTTTTGTTGTTGTTAGAGAATGAAATTCCCTTTTTTTAAATATATGCATTCGGCAATTATGTTTGAAAGATGCGTGTACTGGCTAATATCATTACTCGTGTTGATGATGCTCGAGTTTGTGGTCGTTAAACTATTTTTCCGTGACTCTTGTTAAAAAAGGTTTGAACTTTGATAAACTTTCAGAAAATTCAGTTCTTTAGCTCAAATTTTGACTTGAGATCTTCAAGAGTTCAACTAAATTGAGATGTTTTCGATTATTGGAAAATCGATGAGTTTTGTCAATTTAAGTATGGGAATTTGCGACTAGTTTATGAGAGTTCAGTTTGGATTCGAAAATGGGGTAGCGATTGAGAATGGTTCGAAACCTGAATGATATTGTCGTATATACAGTGATAATTGTGCTTAATGCCTTGGGCATATGTTGAATATTTTGATTGGTTTACCCATTTGCTTGGTTCGAATGTGTGATAAATTGATAAATGTTGTTGTCGGAGATATTCATTTCCGAGTCTATGAGAACTATCAGATATGAGTTTGTGGTGTGAACGCTCTATGGTAACTCTTATTAGCAAGAATATTTCTGTGCTTCGCGTTGTGTCTTGTATGGATCTCCTTTTGTGATTGATGTTATGTGTTGTTATGTCTCGTTTTAACGAAAGGTTGTTCAGTTTGGTATGTCGAGAGCCAGAGGTCGGGGCTGTGGTAATCAGTCGTGCGATCAGGATCATGCTGCCGGTGATGGCGTTGGTATTTGTGTTGCTACTATACTTCAGCAGGTGGCAGACCAGATGACTCATTTGACCCAGGCGGTCTAACATAACACTGCAGTGACTGAGAATGTCGGGTCGACTCAGTGGCTTAGAGAGGTGGTTCGTATGCGTCCTCCCCGTTTTATGGGCATAGGTGATACTTTGGGCTGTGACAGTTGGATTTTCCAATTGCAGAAGATTTTCAAGGCGGTTGGTTGTCCAGAGGAATAGAGGATTCCTATTGCTCAGTTCCTCCTCGATAGTGACGCTGCTAATTGGTGGTAGGCCGTTGAGCCTCAGGATCATGCTGTTACTTGGGAAGAGTTCAAAAAATTGATGGAAGCAGGGTTCTGTCCAGAGCCGATCCGAGAGCAAAGGATTCGGGATTTTTATCTAGCCGAGCTGCAGGATATACCAGTGTCGCAGGCTATTATCGATTATAGTCGATAGCTCGCTTACGTGAAGGGGCATGTGAGGACCAAGGAAGACAAAATCCATCATTTTGATATGCGGATGAGACCAGAGATTCGACAGTACATGTCGGGTTTCACTTGTGCTACTTTGAGAGAGTATCAGAATCGAGCAATGGCGTACGAGATGGCATTGTTATCTACTAGGCCTTTGCATGAGCCGAAGAGGTAGAGGACGTCTGGAGATTTTTTGGACAGTGTGGGAGTCGGAACTTCTTCTCATCGAGTTTCGTGTAGTCCGACGGCGAAACCTTACCTTTCTTCATTTGGTGGAACCAAGAGTTCCAAGCCATCTTCTTTGACTCTAAGTCAGACTTGAAGGTGTTTCAATTGCAATGTTGTGGGTCATGTGCAAGCTAATTGTCCTTCGCATCCAATTACTTGTTATAACTGTGGACTCGAGGGCCACAAATGGCCTTCAGCAACGTTTATTTCGATGTTACAAGCAAAAGTGTTGGCATAGATGCCTTAAAATTGATCTACGCTAACACTTTTTTTAGCATTACAGTTGATAGTAACCGGTTGTGCCATAGTATCTATGGTAACACCAAATTCGGTGTTACCGTTGATAATAGACCCGTTGGTTAAGACAACAAGTCTCTTTAGTATAAGAGACCCAATATTAGATATAACAGGTCTCTAATGTGTTAAAGGGGTCTACTATTTTTTTGAGATAATTTAAAGACCAGTTATTTAAGGTAACAGGTCTCTAATGTGTAAGAAACAAGAGACCCGTTGTTTGATCCAACGGGACTCTAATTTGTAAGAAATAAAGACCTGATGTTTATTTTTTTGTTGGTATTAAAGACCTGTTGTTTAATATATGCGGTCTCTTTACCGGTCATTCACATGCCTTTAACTCTTTTCTTCTCTCACAGTATTCCACTCCCTCATATATTTTCACACTGTTGAATAATGGTGCCTTCCTGCTCGCCGAAAACCCAAACCCTGAAAAAACCACCACAAAAGCTCGAATCTCCTCAAACACACACTCAACTCAGTCAAAATCCACGTCTCCTCACACCCTCGTTTCTGGCTCTTCATCGCTTTTCTCTGGGCCCAAGCCCTAATCATCTCCATCGCCCGTGCTCTGCCGTCGTGTTTTCCTGACCGCACCACCATTGTCTCCTACGTCGTCCCATCCGCCATCTACCGCCACAGAACGACGCTGTATCCAACTACACACGACCCCAAGCCCCCTCTCCTCCCTACACCTACGAGTGCCCCTACGATTTTCCTTCCATTCTGAACAGAGACCTGGTCTTTACCAATTGCGCAGACCTAGATCGGTGGAACTGGGAATGCGAGATCATTTCCAACCACGGCTATGGCGTCGCTGCCACCGATCTCCGCCGTATCTTGCCGGAGGATCTACAAAATCGTGGTACCACACGAATCAGTTCACCTGAGAGGTGATTTTTCACCACCGCATCCTCAGGCATAAATGCAGAACCCTAGATCCGGAATCAGCTAGGCCTTTCTACATACCCTTATTGTAGTTTATAGCTATGACAGGGAGAGATTCGCAATATGTTAACATTGTGTTATACAATCTTATAGTTACACATAACATGTACGGATATGTATGTATTGTTATAGCCACATAGTGGTTTTTCCTCTTGACTCATAACCAAATTATTAAGTTGTGATCTATCATATTCTATTACAGAGGTAGATATTGAATTATACAAAGTCTGAAATGCTGAACAAAGCACTAGAGGCTTTTGGGAACCTCGGGGAGGATGAGGATTAGGACCTGCTGACTGGCTTATTGTTAAATGATACATAAAAAGCTTAAATGATGTGAATGTTGAACAAATACACCCTCATTCCACATATGAAAAATCCCAATAATGGACATATGAATTTGACGAATATTCGAATGCGCTTCTTAAACGGTGAGTAATCTATAACCTTATCTCCTTATTTATTCAATTTATGGTAGCCGATCGTCTTACTTTCATTAGTTAAAAGAATAAGTGTTTCCAACTCTTGTAACATTTTTCACTTCACTGCTTAATTTTAGTAAAATTCTTCCGATCTTTATCTTTGCTCAAATCTAATAGCGGTATAATATGGCAAGTTACGGTTCAAAATCATATAAACAAATGTGACTAGATAGTTTACCCAAGAAGGAGTGTGTCTTTAGAACTGATGGAGATAAATTTTTGATGGTAGGTGTTCAGGCAGCTTAATGGGTCATGCTTGATGAGGGAAGGATCAACAAAACAATGGTCAATCTTCTTATGCGATCTGTTAATGGAGCACTTGACCTGATATCTCATGAAGCTTTGTGTGATTGGAAGGGTTTAAGATCTTATGTGAAGATGCCAAATCACTATAAGTTTCTTCAATTGAGTGTTGTCCCTCTAAAGCTTGTGACATACTTCACAGTTGACAGATTAGAGTCTGCGTGTTATATTTGTGCTGCTTTTCTTCGTGCACATAGAATTGCAAGACTGCAACTACATGACTTCATTGGTAAGAATTACTGCAATCTTTAGTTTCTGGCAGAGCTAATTATCCTAAAAATACATAAATTTCAGCTTGCACTCTCCTAGTATATTGACCGTTATTTCAGCATATTTGACTAAAATATTGTAACCCTTGCAAGGAAAATCAATCTTTCTGTCGTAGATATTATTGTATGTTTCTGAACTAAGGCCTAGCTGTAGGGTAATTGCCAACCCTCGAAGCATCTTTCAGAGCTAAGTCAGCGTCTCTTCAGCATGTATTTGCTGATTTTTTTTGAATAAATGGCTACATCTCTACAAAATAGCGCGAGTGGTCCTGAGTAGGACTAACCGGTTTCTTAATTACCGCCTCTGATCTTCATCATGGGTTTGTGTAATGTATTAACTCTGTATTAGGTCTATTTAGGTTTACCTGTTCCGTTTTGAGAGATCCGCATGCACTATTTATGTGCCTTATTCATGTGTTTTGTGAGGTTTATGTCCTCTTGTTATCTCTCTTGATTTCATAAGTAAACTTATTTTCTTAACATAAAAATTAATCAATTTGTTTGCTCACTTTTACTGCTTTTTATTAAAACATTATGCTTTTTTTTCTTGTTGCTTTAATAACATGCGAAAGCAGAGCTCTCTTACTTTTTTTATCTTCTAAATCATCGTTACAATCATGTTGAACTCTTGGCTTATGTATTTATTTAATTGTTACAAAGTAGTGGTAGGTATGCATAAGATGTAATTATATTGTATTCAACACTATCTACAGTGGTCAACAGAGATCTGTCCCTAAATTGATTTTCTTATTCTACCTGGGTTCTGTTTAATTTCTAAGGAGAGGTCAGTTAGATCTCCATTTGGTGAGCAGCAACATTATTCAAGAGGAAAAGATGGTAAAAGTTCCAAGACGGAAACTGATAGGAGCAGCAGGTGCTAATCATATTAGATAACTCGATTTTATTACATTATGTTCAATCTTCATCTACTTTTATCATTTTTATTTTGATTATTCTCTTTGCTGAGTAGTGTCTTTCTTTTGGGTTAGCAGTTCTCGTGGATTATGGAGTTTCTTCATACGTCGACCAAACAAATCATCTGGACTGAGCTCTTCAACTGAAAATAATAGCGTATGCCTTAACTGGTTGGACAATTCATTGATTACTGATATATGTACGATATTCGATTAACATTTCAATGAAGCCACTCAATTACCACACTAGAACCTTATTTTATTGTTGATAAACTTTTTATGTATTAATCATGCATGTAGAAACTTTTAAATAAATCAGGGGAAGGTTTTTCTAGTATTTACCAAGTATGAAGCTGACTTTCCATTCTTTTTATAGGCTAATGTTAAGAAAGCTCCAGAAAAGGAAGGTGTTGAGGCTGCTAATAAATTGATTCATGGTGGCAAGGAACACAACCCATCTTGGCTAATTAGTAGGCTTATTCAGAACAAGGAATCGAAGTCAAAGTCTTCTTCAACATCATGTGTAACGTCCGTTCTAGATCAGTGCATGTCAGACTTAACTGCAAAGATTCGGGCTCAACTTCAGCAAGAGATGGATGAGAAACTTGACCAAAATGTTCAAGAGATATTGTTGAAAAATTTGGTTGGACAGAATCCGGATTTAAGTCTTTCTTAGTATTTACATTATCTTTCGGATTTTTTTTCAGATTGTGATGGTATTAATGCGGTGGTACTGAAGTTAGATTTTGGATGGTACTAAGTTAGTTATTTTGTGGTACTTAAGTTAGCTTTTGACTGGTTTATTTATGTTGAATGATGATAATATCATGGTTTATTTGGATGGCTTGAAAAGCCTTGTTTATGTAACTCTTTGACAGGTTATTTGATTATGGTTTATTTGAATGGTTTTATTATGGTTTAAACTATTACCAACACAAAAAAGTGTTCACAAAATAAATGTTACAATAATGGAAAAGGGTGTTGCCGAAAACAAAAATGTATTTCAGCAGCTGGTGTTACAGTAGGGATTAATGGTGTTGCCATTGGTCTACAGTAACACGTTTATGGGTGTTGTTGCAGAGATATTGGTGTTGCCATTGGTCAACAGTAACACTTTTATTGGTGTTGCTACAGAGGTAAAAAGTGTTGGCATTGGGGTTTGTAGCAATACATTTTCCCTGTATTACCATAAAGTTAAAAAGTGCTGGCATAGACCCCTATGGTAGCGGCCGTTTTTGTAACACGACCAAATTTCGGAAAAGTGTTACCGTAGCATGTTTTTTTGCTTCCAGCTACACTTTTTACCCCTTTGAGTACACTTTTTTAGGTGTTTCTGAAGGCCATTTATGGCGTAGTGGTACGCTGCTAATTGGTGGGAGGCCGTTGAGCCTCAGGATCATGCTGTTACTTGGGAAAAGTTCAAGAAGTTGATGGAAGCAGAGTTCTGTCCGTAGCCGATCCGAGAGCATAGGATTCGAGATTTTTATCTAGCTGAGCCACAGGATATGCCCGTGTCATAGGATATTATCGATTATAGTCGACAGCTCGCTTACATGAAGGGGCAGTGAGGACTGAGGAAGACAAAATCTGTCATTTCGATATGCGGATGAGACCAGATATTCGACAGTACATGTCGGGTTCCACTTGTGCTACTTTGAGAGAGTATCAGAATCGATCCATGGCGTACGAGATGGCATCATTATCTACTGGGCCTTTGCATGAGCCGAAGAGGCAGAGGACGTCTGGAGATTTTTCGGATAGTGTGGGAGTCAGAACTTCTTCTCATCGAGTTTCGCGTAGTCCTATGTCGAAACCTTCCCTTTCTTCGTTTGGTGGAGCCAAGAGTTCCAAGCCATCTTTTTTGACTCTCAGTCGGACTCGGAGGTGTTTCAATTGCAACGTTGTGGGTCAGGTGCAAGCTAATTGTCCTTCCCAGCTGATTACTTGTTATAACTATGGAATCGAGGGCCACAGAGTTCAGTATTGTGAAATATTCCATGAAGTGTCCCAGAATCTTTGGTATCGGTATTCTTTAAATTCTTAAGTTCGTTTTGAACTATTAAAAGATCATCATTCAATTTATTCTCCTTTTCAAGGCACATAGAATGATCATTTTCAAGAACTACCCCTTTCGTTTTAGAAATTCCAATTTCTAATAATTTATTTTTCGATTTGAGGGATTTATTATCGATTAAATCATTTTGAAAATCCGTATGCAAATGTTCGAATGCTTCAAAAAGTTCGTCTTGAGAGGAAATACTTACTTGGCTCTTGACGTCGCTTTCGTCGTATGAACTTCTTGCCATGAGTGCGAGATTATTTTGAATATATTCATCATCTTCCTCATTGTCACTCTATGTAGCTATGAGAACTTCCTTCTTGGAAGTCGAGCCTCGGCAATTTTTAGCAAAGTGGTCCAGTTTTCCATAGTTTCGACAATTATTGTCGAATTTCTTTGACTCGCTCGAGATGTCTTTTCTTCTCTGGTTTAATAAGTTTTGGAACTTATTTATGTTTTGGGCATAATATGCCGATTCTTCATCATCTTCATCTATCGGGATTTTCTCTTTTCTTGACATCTTAGCTTTCAAATCTATTGACCTTTCCTTTGGTTTCGGCTTGGTGTTTCTAGATTTAAGAACTATCTCGTAGTTTATTAGTGAACCAACGAGGGCACTAAAATCAAGATTATTTAAAATCATCGTAACCATCCCGTCCCATTCAATAGGTAGTGATCTTAAGATTTTCTTCACTTTTTCACTACTTGTTAATGGTTTCCCAAAACAAGACAGTCCATTTGTAATGACCGAAAATCGGTCGAGCCTGTTCATTATGGACTCGTCATTCTTCATCATAAATAGCTCGTAGTTGTGGAGAAGCATATTGATCTTCGTCTCCTTGACTTGGTTCGTTCCTTGATGTGTTACCTCTAACATTTTCCAAAATTCTTTGGCACTTTTACACGAGGATATCCGGTTGTGTTCTTCCGCATTTAGAACAAAATATAATAATTGCGTTGCTTTGCAATTATAATGGTCGTTTTTCCAATTCGTATCATTATACTCTTCAAAGATTTTGAGAGTACCGTTTGAATTCTTGGGAATTTTTGGACCCATAAAGATGACTTTCCAGAGCTCAATATCATAGGCTCGGATGAAAATCAACATATTCTTTCTCTACGTCATAAAATTTGATCGGTCAAAGAATGGAGGTTGGTTTAAGACAAGACCTTCGACCGGGTCAAATTGAAGCCCCATAGGATCTTTTTATCCTCGGATGCTAGGCCGACTTATATGGATACCCGCTCCGATACCAATTATTGGGAATTGGTACCCCACTTAGAATGGTGGATAATATTGCGGAGTAGAGTTTTCAAACCCTTTTGCGCTTGCGGAAGTGTAACTAAATTGCGGAAGATAGACGACACAAGATTTATAGAGGTTCGGCCAATTGTGCGTACGTCCTCTCTCCGTATCTTTTTCTATAGGCTTAAGACCAACCTCTACACCTCATCTTCTATCGGTCTGAGGGATACCGTTACAATCTTGTCTTCAATCGGTCTAAGATAAACCATTATGCTCTTGTCTTTTTGTCAGTCCAAGCTAAACCGTTTTCCTTTTCTATTGGACAAGGAATCATCCTATCTAGTTTTTGATTGGTACTAGACAAACCTCACATAGATTTAGATATGATTCTAATAATGCCGGATCAATGATCCTAATAACACCAAATCAATCTACAATCCTTTCTTTCCTCTCGTGTATGGTTTAGTGTATGAACACTCAAACACTTATCAATATAGCTCGATTACAACAACAAAGATGAATATAACAATATCATATATATATATATGATTTGCTTGGAGTTGTTGTTCTGAATGATACCAAATGCCTTGGTATTTATAGGCATAAAGTCTCAACTAACCATTAGCCACTGCATCCTTCATTACGTACGTTATATGCCATCCATTACGTACGTTAATCATATTACGTACGTTAAGCCAACCCTGTTACGTACGTTATGTGTAGTGTAAACCAGTCCAGTAGCTTCAATCTCTTCCATTGCGTACGTTAGCCTTCTCTATTATGTACGTTATATAAGTCTTGGATAGCCATTGATATGATGACCTACTCCATGACGTCACAACGGTCCTATTATTTGAATTCTGATTCAAATCCTCATTATGTACGTTAAACATTGTTCGGTATGTACGTTAAGATTTGTCTATTACATACGTTAACCTTCATGCATTGCGTACATTTAGATTTGCCAGAACTCATCTGTCTTCATCTGTGTTTCTATTACGTACGTTATCTATCGATCATTGCGTTCGTTATATGTGTTTTTACTTCATATCAAAACTAGACTTCCGTATCTTCTCAGCTATAGGTTACGCACTTTCTGGATCATTAAACTTAGATCGTAGTGCTCGTTTCAAGTTGTTATTTTGGTATTTTCCTATTATTGAGTGATAGAGCAAAGTTGAAACCTTCTCAAAGGCATTAGTGTTGATGCAAACACATGTCAATGATGGCCGTAAGCGCATTTAAACGTGTTAAAATACAACAGGATGTTCGATTTCTATTTTTCATGATGCCTTTATGTGGGTAGCTTGATTCACTTCTGGAATCAGCTTCATACCAGCTGGGCAAGCACTACTGTTGAGAATGATCTCATGATGCCTTTTTTTGCAAGGTGGGAGATAAGGTCGTTAAAATTTCTAATTCTCACTTCCTCATAGGCAATGCGCAGTTGATGAGCAATCACACTTGCTCCCATGATAAGTCTGTTAAAGGTTTCTTTGATCAAGTCTTGAATGGATTTCTTGACACCACGATGAAGATCGATGACGGGTTGATTTTAGGACTCCACCTTCGCATAATCCAAGAACTGTATTTGCTGCCATTTAAGTTGCAATTCGAGGAAGCGCTGATCATGAACATTATTAAAATGTTTTTCAAGTGTATCCCATATTTCTTGGGGGTTTGCAAATTCATATAACACTTTTTCAACAATGGATTTATATGTCTACGCAAGTACACCAGTGCATTAGTCTTGGTTTCCTCGCTCGGTTTCTGAATAGGAGGATCATTTGAGGGAACAATGGTCGTAATAGATCTCTTATCGAGAAACACCAAGCGAACGCCTGAGACTCACCTATGGTACTCATTACCATCATGGTCTAGGATTTTGCACTCCTTGTGAATTTTGGAGTTTTATGTCATCTATAAGATATAAACAAGAGGAAGTTAGTCTTGTTGGATTTTCAATGACAATATAAATGGTCACAATAGATGCTTATTAAAAGCATGTAACGTAACCATTACTCTATATACTTTATTTAATTGTTGTTAGTAAAGTCGATAAAAACGGCGATATCGAATCGCACCCAGATATGTGGTGTATGCAACAACCACAAGTATCGGCTTTCAATAATTATGTGACTCCCCTAGGACCATCACAATGTTTTCTTCGACATGCAGTGATACCGACTTCTCTCGTGGTCTCATCTACCATAAAATAGTATGGAGATAAAGAAACCAAGAACCCATGTCCTCAAAAGTAAAATTCCCCAAAAAACAGAATTGAAATGGGGACAAGTTTAGATAATTACCTTGATTATAAAATTAGGCACTTGATATGGAGCAATCGATGGTATGCTGAGGTCAATCTTTTGATACTCGCTGCGGCGACATGAAAACAGAGGTGCAATTTGGGCGGATCCGAAATGTCACATAAAGAAAAACCAGATTTGGTGTTCAGAGACTTCGGACCAGAAAATATGATAGGGTTGAGTCAGATCGGGTCGGGTATCGGCACAACGGATTGGCTCGCGCGCGGTGTGGGGCTCGTCCGGACGATCTGGACTGTTGGCAGGTCGGGGCTGGTCTGGGTTTGATCGCGGCGATGGTGCACGGCGATGGATCTGTGCTGACTAGTTGCGACGGAAAGCGGCGATGGATCGGGGTTGACTTGTTGCAGCGGTGATGATCGATGGAGGAGAGCCGTGCAGGGGAGATCGGGGCTCGACTGTGGCGGCAGAGTGCTAGGGTTGTAAGTCGGCGGCGGATAGGGTTTCAGCCGATTTTTTTTAGGGATTTGTAAATTTTTTACCTGTTAGAGCTACGTGTTGATAACGTATTTAAGGAGATTGTAAGAAAGCAATAAAGATAAATCAATAAAGCAATAAATTGTATTTTATATTCAAAAATAAATAGTAAAATATGAAGAATCTTACTCTATTTATTGTTAGCGCACGTTAAGATGCGATGTGTGGGTAATGCGGATTTATCACTTAGAGTAAGAGACGAGAGATTAAACTAAAGTGTAGAACCACAGTTCATAATCGTTTTTTTAAAAACCTTTACAAAAACAGTGATTCGAAACAGCATGTTTCCTCGAACTCGACATCATCAAGATGACCCTCAAAGGGTTTTTTTCGAACTGCTCTCAATTGGGCAAACCATTCTTATTATCACTAATCACTTCCACAACTAACAATCTCATTCAAATAACATCATACGAGCTAGAAGGCAGATCCAACTCATGCAAAACACAATTGAATACTCAACCAAAATTCCTTAGCAGGAAAGGTAGCACGACGATAAATCAAATCACTCAGCCTCACAAGCAGGGTTTGGGGAGCAAAACACAGGACCAGTACGAAGGTTGATGGAAGACGAATGATACTAATCACATGAAGGCCAGTTTTGGGTACAGTTAGTTGGAGTTCGTTGTATGGTCTTTTCCGCTGTCGTACTTTCTGTTTGTGAGTGTATTTTACCTTTGCATGGGTATTCGTCCGGACAGAGTTATGTATATTTGATTTGTATGTTAATGATGAAAGACCAAATCGGTCTATTGCTTCGTTATTTTGTCACGTCGGCATGTAATGTATTGTGTTGTTTCGGTGTCTAGCCTGGAAGATCCTCAAGGAGAAGGTCTGCAACGTGTAATATTCCCAGCTAGATCTCGGGGGTGTTACATGTTTCGGGAATTACGATTCTGTCTTTTTCTTGTATGTGTCTTGTCTAATATTGTTTATAGTTGGATACGTAGATAGTAAGGTTCTACATCTTCTAGATGTAGTAGAATCCTATAAGGTATCATATCTTAATTAAGAATCCTACGTATGTAAGGACTCTCATTGTAAAGCCTATATAAATCGCAGTGTATTTTGAAATATAAAAAACTTTATGGTGTGAAAGATTTTTTCAAAATCATGCATTAAACTTCATTTTCGAAAATCCTCTCAATAGTACAAAAATCAACGACGGTAACATTTTACAAAATGTCCAAGATACTTTAAAACAACTCTTTCAAATACCGTCAGGGTTCCATTTGAAAATTCAAGGCCGGCTCGCCAATTTCAAACAATTTTCAAAGTCCACACGAAGCCGCCGATTAATCGCACTATCAAAACATTTTCGAAAATTGATTTTCCACAACTTTCTCAAGTTTCTGAAATTTTCAGGAAAGCATTTTTGAACACACACACAGCAAACATAATTTATCAATTCATCAAACACAACCCATTACCACCAAATCCAATTACACGTCAACACCATATGTTCACATAAGTATAGTTTCACACAAGCAACAATCAAAAGATAATTAACATCTAAAACTGAAATCCTACCTCTCAGTAAAGAGGACTATCACAACAAGTGTATACAGAACGACTTAATGTTAACACCACCAACTTAATCACAATTTTGAGCACTATTGACCAAACAATAATGTCATCATCACTACATACCTTGTTGGCCACTAGGTATACAGAATACGGTTTGGAAAAGTGTTAGTACAACAAGCTGTACGTTTTTCAAATAAGAGTGTGTAGCAGAAGTTCGTTTAAGTGAGTTGCAGTAAATACAGCAACTAGGTTTTCTCCTATTAGCTTGATGCGTACAGGATATGCAGTGTATACTTATAAGTAATCACAGTAATGAAAATAATAAATGCAGAAGGTAAATAACACAGTATTTAAAGTGGTTCGAGGTAAACCCCTCTACATTCACTGGTCCTCCACACAGGAGTAAAAACGTTTATTATAATCACTACGTACACAACTACGTGACTATAATCAAACCTATCCTTGTATTGTTCACATAGATTGATACAAAGATTGTCACTTTCAACTGTTCACACAGATTGGTTAAAGCTTTCACTTGACTTGCTTCTTCACACACAGTTCCAAAGCTTCGTCTACAATGCAGATCCGTCATATACAGTTTCAGGAGAAGCAAGTCTTTCTTCAGTCCACACAGGGCTGATGGTTTTCTTCAAATATAAGAACACGAGTTTGAACAACAGCTTGACTTTTTGAGCTTGAGCTGATGATGTGTTGTTGAAGGTTGAGCACTTGTATATTTCTTCTCTCAAGAATGGTAGTAGGCTTGAAGAAATATGCTTGCTCTTGATATACTGTTCTTGTGATGTTCACGAGTGTATCTTAGTATAGATCAGTATATTCAGTTTGTTCAGTTTTTAGTAGTCAGTTCTGTGTCTTATCTTCAAACTTTGGGGTATATATAGCCTTTGGGATAGATCCATTATGAATAGATCCGTTGATCAAAGAGTCCGTTCCATCATGTTGATTAACTTTCAAAATATAAGATCCGGATTTTGCTCCTTGTCTGAAGATCCTTGTCGGCTGGTATTTAAATACTTTATCCAATCAGTATTTAAATACTTCTTTTCAAACAGTGGCTTGACTTTAGTGAGTAAAGTAGATTCCGTTTCAACGGTCTTCAGTCCTGTTGGATGAGTGTTGATTATTCTAACACTATACGGCCTGTTTGCTGTGTCCAACATGTTGTATCTATAGTGCTGTAGCTGTAGGTTCCAACGTTGTAGGCTATCTCTTAGTGCTGCTGTATGGAAGGTGTTGTATGAATATTTTCGGACAGCTTCCATACTTTGTGTCATCGACTCACGAACTTCTTGCTGTATGATGAGCAAGTTATCCTTTTGCTATATGATCGGCATTTGTCATCTTGTTGTATGTTGGCACTTATCAAAACAAGGTACATGATTGTTTATCCTAACAATTTCCCCCTTTTTGATAATGCCAAAACATCTTTATTTATGATGCCAAAACCTTGATACCAAAACCTCTTAAACATCTTTGATTGGAGAGGCTTTATTCTTGATCTTCTGTCGAATGTTCTGGTCTTCAGCATTTAGAAAAATGTGAACTGCTCACAGGTAAGTTCTAAAATGATAACATCTAACAGGGAAGTGTATTACAACTTAAACTTTTGATTGGTGCGCAGGCACAATCTTACAGTGCAGTCTAGTGTTTGAATACAACTTAACCTTTTGAACTGTTCGCAGACAAGTTCTTACAGCTTTTATACTTAACAAGTTTTTACTTGTTTGTTTGCAGCAAATAAATTTATTTCATAACCGAACAGTAACACAATAGTAAATTACGGGTTGTAATCTTTCAAGATAAAAAATCAGTTTTATTGATAACATAGAAGATTACATGATTTGACTTGAAAATTACAATAACAAAATATAACTAGGCATACAGGCTATTTCCTGTATTGTTCATGCCTTTAAGGCTTTCGGTCAGGATCATTATTTGTTCCTCAATTCATCGGGACCGCTGAGATTTTGTCGCCCGTGCTTTGTTGTTTGTGACTTCACCCTTTCCTTTTTTTTAAGTTTCGGGACGAAACATCTTTTTAGAGGGGTAGAATGTAATACCGTAATTTCCTCTTCCGGTAATTTTCAATTTTGGCATTTTTTCGATTCCTAGAACTCACTTGCTAGCATTTTGACATTTGTATAATGTTTTGTTCAGCGTGTTTGGTCATCCGAATTTGTTTCGGGGCTGTTTTATTCGAATCCGTGTTTTGAGCGACTTTTTCCGCTATTTGGTCCATTTCGTGTGATAGTGGTTCGAAACTACGATTTCGTGTTTCCTATAAGTCCGTTTAACTTTGTTAGACGTTTTGTGAACTTCAGTTTAGTTGTTTGATGCCATATCGTGAATTTCGGACATTTTGGGCCATTTTGTAATTTCCCAAAGTTTGGAGGTAATTACTTCAGTTGTCGTATTTCTAACCTTCGGGTAGTCGAAATCGTGTTTTCTTTTAGCGCTTGAGTTCGTCGTTTCACACTCTTAGTGTGCATGTCTTCGTCTTGTGTTGTTGTTGTCGTTTCGCAGTTTCGTCGCACTCGTACTCGACGAGCTGAACTTAGCAGTTTGGAACTGCTATGTGCATTACGTATGCTATGCGATGAGCATAACATACGTTAACTACATGTGCCTTATGTACGTTAAGCCCTACTCATAACGTACGTAAGGGTCTTCACAGTTTAGGACAGAAGGTCCTGGACATCGATTACGTACGTAATCTTGCGTGCCTTACGTACGTAACGTTGCTAACGTGCGCTAAGCTTCTTCCCTAACGTACATTAAGCTGGCTACGGTTTATATGCCTAGGGGTTGACCGTGTTCGTCATTTTTCATCCTTTCTTCATCTCTCCGCGGCTATGGCGATTTGTGGGCGATTTGGGGGCAATCTTGGAGTCTTGTAACTCCAAGCTTTCATCGTCCTTGAGTTCTTTGTGTTGATTAACATCATCAATCCATGTTCTTCATCTTTGATTCGAGGTAATTTCCTTGAAAACCTTTTTTGTGTATGTTGAGAATCTTTAAGATTCGAGTTGTTCTTCATGAATCGTCACTACGCCATAGATGGTCTACAACAACCCTGAAACTGTGTCACCACAGACCTGATTTAGTGTTGCCTTAGCCCCAAAAAGGGCAAAGGTAACACCAAAAGTGTGTTGTGTTCTCAGCAGTTGCCTTTGACCACAAAGGCAACATGCGAACGGCCTAAGGTAACACCCTGTGCTCATGTTACCATAGGAGCCTATGGCATACTTGGCACCCTATTGCAACATTTTATATGTATTGCAATAGACATTATAATTTAATAAAATAGATACCAGATTGTGTGGGGCACACATGTGGGGCCCACATATGGGCCCATATTGTGGAAACGTGGTTAATGCAACACCAGATGATAACAACTCCAACCCAATGTGTATTGTAAAATATTAACCAATTTCAACACACTAACTACCTATTGCAACACATCAAATGAACAGACTAAAAATATAGCATTTAAATATTGCATTTCCCATAAAAAAACAATTCTGCATCATTAACCTAGCTATAGTTAAACCAACAAGTACATCAATTGACCAAAAATATCAACCAATTCATTACATCAACCAAATAGACAAATGGATGATTGTTCAAAAGAGAAGAACAAATGGATGACATCTAAGAGCTAGGGCCTCATGTAACTGGGGTGTTATATTCTTGCGTAATTGGAGTGCCATCTTCTCGCGTAATTGGAGTGCCATCTTCTCGTGTGTCACCAGAAAGTGTTGCACCAATATCAATTTTCAAGCAGGGTTGGGTTCACCTAATTTTTTCAGAATCCATGTCAGGTTGTGCTGGACCTTTTGATTCACCTTGGCATCCATTTCTTCATTGGCCCTGCCATGTCCTGAAACAAGTGTAAAGACACAATGTGAATTACTAAATATAAACCAGACACCATAGAAGTGTTTTTCTAAACAAACATGACCCTACTAGTCAAACAAAGATCAGTGTACGTTTCACTATCGGCAAAGGAAACAGCATTGTAGCATCTCAAATTGCTGACATCCATTCGTTGAATATAACGACAATGTATTGATGGTATCAACAAGTCTGTCCATATCCTTGGAGGAGGAGGCTGTTGAACCTCAATTCTTCATATTGTTCTACAAACCACGTACATGCCAAAATGAACTTTTTCAAATTTTCAATATTCAAATTAACCAAACAACCTTGCAGAGAAGTGATTCTACTATCAGCAAAAGGAAACACAAAATATTTTACTCTTATATAAAAGATAAGTATATAAGCCACTCCTACTAATTGTATATTGTATACTCTAACACATGTATGCCTTGTCCCTCCCTTTCCCTTAAAATTTTAAGGATACATCTATAAAATTTTGAAGGATAGAAATAAAGGTCACCAGATGCGAAAGAGAAAAAGAAGAATCATATAAAGGTTACTATAAAACTAACTTCAAACTAAGCATACTTGGAAAATTTACATAGGCTAAAAACAAAAGATTGAGACTGAAGAAAACTGATTTTCTACCTTCATTCTATCCAAGAATAACGAGCCCGATCAACAACTAGATAATCTCCCCAAATATCTTTCGTCACACGAATCTCATTATCAAGGTAGATAGTGTCAAACCTATATAAATGAAATGCAACATCATTCCAAATGACATGAAAAATTATATAAATGAAATGCAACATCATTCCAAACAAACAATATCTCGCGACAATCATCAACAAAAAAAAACTCACTATTGAACGATGTTACAAACTAACGAAAAGGAAAATATGAGAAGAGCATTGAACGATAAGATGAAAACTAAGACATAGCATCACTATTGTCCAAGTTTTAATCAAACACAATTTCAAGCAACGACCCATTACGTAAGTACAGATTCTATATTACAAGCAATTCTACATGAAATAAAAGAAAGCCCTCTCATTGCTAAACGGAATCGACACCATTAGAGCCGGTTAAAAAACATACAACATAAGAATAGGTTAACAATATAACATCTAATATAGCCACATAACAATTAAAATACTGCAAAAAAACAGAACTCATTAAATTATCAAAATTAAACATAATACCTCCAGCCAAACAGAAGTGGTTTCACTTCCCGTGAATAGATATTGACCAACAAAAATGGCGTCTCCCTTCTTCACGGACTGCAAAATCATAAACTTGATTACGAACTAAGCAAGCAAAACACAAATATATGCTAAAGAATTAGACGAACTCCAACCATTAAGATAAAAGCTGCCGACAGTATCGAGCATAACCTGAAATTAAAGTAACAGGAAGATGCATACATTAATTCCACTAAGTGCTCCATTTACTTGAAAAGGCCAGTATTGTTTAAATCACAGGAATAATTGAAACGAAAAATCAAACCTAATTAAGAATCACTAAAACTTATAGCGTAGAGTTTCTTACTGCTCTTAATAGCAGTCTACAGATTGTCCAGAGTCTTCTGGTGATACTCCGCATCACCCCATGAAAAATCAAATCTCGCCACTGCCAAAAAGAACAAAAATAATAAAAACAATTCCGGTGTATGTGTGTTTTTACTCTGGTGAACTACTACGAAAAAAGGATTTAACATCGGTTTTTTATACGATTCACATCGGTTTTAAAACCAATGTCGTATCCAATGATGTAAAATTCACATCGGTTTTTAAAACCGATGTAAATTTGATATTTCACATCGGTTCTTATTAAAACCGATGTTGATATCTTCATTCACATTGGTTTTCAACCGATGTTAAAATTTGTAATTCACATCGGTTTCTTTAAGAACCGATGTTAATTTTGTCATTCACATCGGTTTCTTTAAGAACTGATGTTAAATTGTTTTTTTTTTGTTTTTTTCAGCCCTGCACTGCACTCCCAAATATGCCAAATCCACCTGTATAAAATTGCACCAAATATACACCAACATATTTCTATCCAATAAAACTTCAAGCATCAACATCTCAAATGAAAATCAATCCCAACATAATTTGGAAGCAATGAATGTATTATCAACTATGAAGTAAAAACATACATCTTATATTAAATCTCAATTTCTTCACAATAAACATTATCAACTAACTACAAAACAAAAATATACATCCTTATAAAAGTTCCGAAATCTTTAACTTCATGAACTGACCATACCAGGCCTCGGCGAATGATGACTTATACAGAGAGAATATGGCACAAAGGGAACAACAACCATTGATTCTTATCCTTACTTTTCAACATCGATCACTTCTTCTCCTTCCCTACTCCTGAACGCCGTAACAGCCTGGTCAAAGGAGTTTCTGATATGTTGGCATACAAACATTAGATCCTGGCACGAATCTACTAACACCTCTCGTGTTGTGTCGCCTAAAACCAGAATACACAGAACACACTTTGATTATGAAGCTACGAAAATGGATCTTAGATGCTTAGTTAGATTATGAGCAAATCCGATAACCCTTCATTTTTCACGACCTTAAGATTTTTACAAGAAGCATTAGATGCTTTACTTCGAATTTTACTCTAAAACAATAGAAGTAGGATATTTATAAAAATACGTAACAAGTTAATAAAGTGGCCATATGCTTTCACATAAGAAATTTTCTCTTCATTATTTAAAATATCTACTTGTAAAATTTCAGAATGTGTATATTAAGTAAGAAAATGAATTGAAAAAAAAAACTACTCAATATCCTTCACTTTTGAGTACCATTGTCATTTTAAATCCTGGTTAACATCAAATTTCGAGCAATAAAGTATATCTGTGCTTTTTGCAAGTCTGAACAAATATAAGGGCATTATCGCTATAAAAAGAGAAAAAAGAAATCAACGAGGAGGGCTTTACAAACTTTACCGGTTGTCTGCACTCTTAAGTTCACCAGAGCATCAGAAGGGTGTGGTATGCTGAAACCACAAAATGACACTCTCGGGATGCAAAATAAATTTTATCCTTGTCTGCACCAATAATTCAAGACAACGATAAAACACAGGTACATTAGTCAAATGAGAATCGAATAAACAGTAGCCAAAACGACTCAAAAACAAAAATATCAAATAGTGCAGTAACTGTAACACCCCCGATATATTCAGGAATATTACAGCGCCATAAATCCTTTACATAAGAATTTACAAGGCTGAATAAAAGAAATGACACTAACAGATACCAATTTATGAAATTACTGAAATAAAATACAACCGTCTGATTCAATACCGGGAATACAAATATCCAATGAAGAATTATTATTACATCACCAAAATCCAATCATTATAAACTGACGACGTACTCAAGTACTTATTGAAATAACCAACAAACAACAGACAGTAAACCCGGCCGGAACATCACTCTGCACCCTCGTCGTCATGCATCTCCAGTGGTTGTTTCCCCGCTCTCCTGGATCCTGAACATACACAAATGTTCACCCCCGAAGAGGTTAGCACAACGATGCTAGTACAAGTACAATAATCATACAACAGTGATATAATCAACAATTATATCATAACAAGTTTCTCCAACGAGAAATATTCACAACACATATCATATCATAACAGTTTCAACATACTGATGGTATTACAACGATCCAGCGCACACAGCTATAGATTCCCATGATGATCCCGTCGGACCAAAGCATGGTGGAACTACCTGTCTAACGATCTAGCGCACATAGCTATAAATTCCCATGATGATTCCCGTCGGATCAAAGCATGGTGGACATATAATCACAACACATAATACACAATACAATCACAATGTACTTGTCATAATATAGACAATTCTAATTAGAGTACTTGCCTCGGTTCGTTGACAAGAATAAACTTCCATGAATATCAAAATACTCGAAGGTCGTCCCCTTCGATCAATCACGTGTTAAGCTCGAACCTTAACAAAAGAAATAGCATAGAATTCATTTCATGCCGTACGAACGTCCAACAATTCAACAATTACCGTAGAAAGTCCTTAATATGCAATATGTCTGGCTAGCTTAACGCACGCTACGAATCCTATGTAGCGTACGTTAATGCTACTCGTTAGCGCACGCAGTACACACAGCCTAGCGTACGCTAACCAGGCGTGGTTAGTGCCTCACTGATCAGCCGACTCACTCAGCTGATGACTTAACGCACGCTAAGTCCCAATCGTGGCGTATGCTAAACGTACTCGATAGCGCACGTTAATTCACGTAGCTTAGAGAACGCTAAGAGTGCATGGAAGTTCACTGGAGGGCAGCAAATTATACAAATGGTGATGAAGTAAGCGAATTCCTCAGTGATTAATGTTTGTTATCCGGCTTCATGTTATGTTCATAACCTTTATGAATGATCTCATGGATAATAACAATTTCGAGGTGCAAGTATACGTATAATCATCATAACACCATAATCCGTCTTGATTATAATTCTCATACGAAGTTGGTGATCTCCGATTGATGTATTAGATTCTACTATCATTATACATATTCAGACATCATCTTGAGGTGAACTAACAATTCCAACTTATACGAAAGAATATTTCTTAAGATGATTCTTCCTTTAAGTTCTTATAACCGAAATAATATCACCTCCAATTCATGATCACAAACATAACATAAATCATACGGATTGTTAACTTCAGAATGTTTCTCTCATCATTTGAAGTACTAGGATTCCGACTTCAAGGTTCCAACAATAATATCGTAATCGTAGACATTCCAATCTTCTAAACATGATGTTGTTGAATAATTCACTAATGAAATTCAATATCTCATTAACATGATCACCTTATTCTCCATAACACGAATTTAGAGTTGAAGATAGAATCTGTAATATCCGTGTTTTCTACTTTCGGTAATTTCTATTTTTGGTGTATGTTCGTTTCGGACAGCTCGCTTAGCACTGTTTTGGAATTCTGAATCTATTTGGTTCTTGGAGTTTTTCCGTCTGGTCGAGTTTCGAGGATGTTTTTGCATAATTTCATCTTGAATTATATCTTGCCGCATGTACGTTCGATTCTCGTAAAACTTGTTCGTTTTCGTTGTTTCTTGATTTGTATAAGTTTGTATGGTTGAGTTGGTCGTGTTGAAACTTTCGGTTTGTTGATCCGACGTTGTATCGCGATTTTTCGGGCATTTGGGTCGTTCTTGTAATTTTCATAAGTTTGGGGAATTTCGCTTTATTTGTTTCGTTTCAGACTCTCTAGTGATCGAGATTATATTCTCTTTCAATGCTCAACTTTGTCATCTTGATTATTACGTGTTTATGTTTCCAGATTCTGGTCTTGCTTCGTATTTCGGCATTTTTGCGCTGGCGCGCATGCCGTGCAAGATCAATCGCCGCTGAGTAGCGCACGCTACTCCGGACTTACTTGCGTGCGGTATCACTGTGTGGTTAGCGTATGCTAACCTGGGGTTCGTAGCATGCGCTAACGATTTTAGCAAATGGGACAAGAGGTTCAAGATTGCATCGACTGTAGCGTACGCTAATTCAGCGTTAACGCACGCTAATTCCTAGTACTAGCGCACGCTAACCATGTTAGCTTGCGTACGCTAACTGGAGGACAGTAGGTAGACTCTTCTTCCACGCCCCGTTAGCGCACGCTAATGCTTGTGCGTAGCGTGCGCTAAGACTGTTTTATATAAATAGGATATCAGCAGTCAACTTCGTCATTTTTCCTTCATTTCTTATCCTTCTCGGATTTGAGCGATTCCAGGCGAGTGTTAGGGCCGATTTCGACTGTAGATCATCATTCGCTACCACCGTGCATTCCTTGCGTGAATTCTTCAAGTTCCTAATCACTTTCCACCATCCGAATCAAGGTAAAAATTCCCAAAACCCTTGTTTTGAGATTTTGGGGGAATTTTGGGGATTTCTTGGGATTTGACTCTTATAGTCCGAAATATCACTGGGTTATCGCTAGACTTCGATCGTGTACTTGTAATCCTTCGTTTTATTGATGATTTGTGGTTTTAAACTTCAAGTTTTTCATTGTTCGTCACTTATAGTCGACGATACCCAAGTCATGACCGACAAATCGTTCCAAGGGGTAGAATTAGGATTAATTCTTACCTTTCCGAATTATTGAGACTTGTGTATACCGTTATTGTGTTAGGAACGGATTTGGGAGGATTGTTCGGACCGAAACCTATTCCTTCGTCGTTTCCTTCGTTTCGTTTCACTCAAGGCAAGTACATGTATTACATTTCGTTATGTATGTTGAAATTTTCGAAATGAATGATGAATTGTGATTTTTGGGTGCGTGAGTTGTGTTCCTTCCACCCGGAGTGTCCGACGGGATGACTGGGGGTCGATACTAAGGGGTACGGTCGCGGAAGGGAACTTGGGTGTGTGTGTGATTGAACTTCCACCCGGAGTGTCCGACGGGATGTCTGGGGGTCGATACTAAGGGGTACGGCCGCGGAAGTGGTATCCCACCCGGAGTGTTCGACGGGATGTCTGGGGGTCGATACTAAGGGGTACGGCCATGGGATACCAGTTGTGGTTTTGTGATATCGTGATGATTGGAACTGATTTGATTGCCAATGTAGTATTCCGGAATATTTATGGCAAATGACTTATGTTTGAGATGATTGTGTAAAAACCGTATTTTGTATATAATGTTGTGTAATTGTGTACTTGCATTAGCTATTCGAATGCTAACCCCTTAAATGGGGGAAATGCGTCTTATGCATTTCAGGTACCGGGAGAGCTGAGGAGCAGGCACGGTGTTGTTGCCCAAAATATTTATCCGAAGATTAATACTGCTGGAAGACGGACAACAAACAACAATTGCGGGAGCACTTCCGAGAGAAGATAAATAATACAAGATTTGCCGGGTTTGTTAGGCCCGGGCTTGAATGCTCTCGCGAGATGTTATTAATACGAATATTCGTGGATACAAGTATTAATTAGAGAAATCTAAATACAATGAGTGTAAAAAGACTCTGTTAATCCAGCTCTTGAGCGAAGCTTGGTGTTCTTCGTCCCGCCGATAATCTGCTCGAGGAGAAAAGGCCGGGAGAAGTAAGACCGAAAGAAAGCTGTTGCCAAGAGTTGGAGATTAGCCAAGTGCTGTATGTTTGCTTCTGTATAGTGTGCTTGAGTCGCGATATTGCTGAGAGAAGCTGAAGGAAGCTCCACCCGTGTCCAAGTGCAGGGTGCCTTGCTTATATAGGGGCAGCCGGGTCCTGTCCTGTAGTGGCCGATCGCCTGCCGGCCATTATTATAATGTGCCGATCTCCCGCCGGCCAATATTATAATGGGGCGATCTCCAGGGCTGTCGGGCTAAAGTCCAAGGAAGATGCTGTCTGTCCGGGCTAAAGTCCAAGGAAGAGGCTGCCACCGCTGGGCGGTCCAATAAGGAGCCATCACGTGTCCGGAGTCAGTCAACATGCGGCCCTACTGACAAGCTTTCGGCGGCTTGTCGGCTGGTGGAGAGAATCTGTCAGACTGTGGTCAATGGCCCGAGATTCGCGGATCTTGTCTCGGTCCTTGCACGTGGTGCCAGTCTTGAGACTCGGCCTTCGCCGACTGGATGGCCATCGGTGGTGATCGACATGAGGAGGTCGGCTCTAGCTGATCATCCGAGGTCGCCATCGGCCAGTGGATGAGGGTCGGCAATGGTCGGTCTCCAAGGGTAGGTCGGCAGGTGCCGAGAGATGATCACCTCCAGTTGCTGGTCGCTAGGATTAGGTCGCTGGATACCGAGAGGAGATCGCCCGCTAATAGATCGCCAGGAGTCGGTCGTCGAGTACCGAGAGGCGATCGTCTTGAGGTCGATCGCTCGGCATCGGGACTGGTCCTGGGGCCTTCGGTCGGTCGATGTAGGTCGTCCACTGGGTTAAGGCCCGGTCGCCAGGTCGCTGATCGGCAGATCTGACTTGGCCGCTCGGCAGCAAGTAGGTCGCCCGTCCTCCTAGGCGATCGCCGGTCGGAAGGTGTTAATTCTTGACACAACAATTGCCCCCCAGCTTGCTCCTATGTTGAAGACATGGGGCGAGGTGGTTCTTGTTGGTGATCGTGTATGGATGAGGACGGGCGATCTGAGCTGACTTAGGACTCGTACTTGGGCTATCATGGTCGATTGGCTTAGCTATCTTTCGGTCTTGTACCTGCAAAAAACAACATTGGCCGATCCCCCACGGAAACTTGGTGGTTTCGCTTGTTTGAGGAATCGTGCACAGTCGCGGAGATTGATGGACCGACTCCATGACCGTGTCTTGGTGCACGAAGACAATGAGTGTCTCGTGACTCACTTTATTATGAGGGTCCTCTGTTAGGCTGCGCCTCGCCTTGTATTTAAACGAAGGGCGTGCGGTCTCGGTCTAGAGGAGTCCTTGCGCGGGGCAGCGTCGGATGAATCAACTCCACGCCCGCGGCTTGTTAGCTCTGCTTCCACCTCGGCCAGCCATGGAGATGGCCGACCTCGACGGTGTACGTTGAGACGGGGTTGTGGCATGTGTCCACTGATTAATGTTGGAGAGCCCTCCGACTACGCCGGCCTCGTATTTAAACGAAGGGCGGGCGATCTCGGCCGAAAGGGACCTTGCATGGCCGAAGCAGCCGGTTCCATCGACTGCCAGGACCATGGCTTCATGATGTGCGGTGGAGGCGATCTTATGCCTTAGTCCGTCATGTTATATGCTGGACTGTAGATGGCGATCGTGTCCACCGGGTTGCTGATGATGTTGCGATCTGGCCGGAAGACTGGCGATCGACGCTCGGCGGCCGATCGCTTTATTCGTAGGTCGAAATTGGCGATCGGGCGGCGGCTAGTCCCTCATGTTAGAATGGACTGTGGGCGGGGATCGAGCCCTCCGGCTCTGCTGGGTAGTAGCGATCGGGCCGGGAGACTGGAGGTCGTCGTACGGGCGCCGATCGATCTACTCCTAGGCTGAGAAGAAGCCTTTGCCTGGACAGGAAATCTGCGGCTCTAGCCCGGAAGGCTGCGTAGGTCGTCGGCAGGGTCTTCGTGAGATGCCTGAACATAGGCGAGAAACCCTGAAAACCTCCTAGGACCGCGTAGAGGGCGGTCTCATCGCTTACGGGCTCGCCGTTGAGGATGATCATGTCAACCCGGTCGATGTAGTCCGAGTCGGACTCCTGTTCTCCTTGCCTGATCCGCCACATGCGATGGGGACCTTCTGGCCGAGCGGCCCTGGTGGCGAAGTATTCCGTGAAGACGTGCGCCAGCTCGTTAAAGGAGCATATGGACCGAGGTGGCAATGAGGTGTACCACCGGTGGGCGAGGTCGTCTAGCGTCAGAGGGAACATTCGGCACCGGGTCGCGTCCGATGCCCCACACCCGGTCATGTAGATGTTGAACTTGTGCAGGTGTGCTTGGGGGTCCGATCGCCCCTGGTACACGGGTGTCTGAGGAGGAGCGATCTTGTGCTGCACGGGGGCGATCTCGATGTCGATCGCGAGCGGTTCGCTCGGTGCGGCGATCGTCTTCATGGCGCCTGCCCCGGATTGCAGGAGCGCCTTCACGTCGTCGATCTGACGTTGCATTGCGGCAATCGCCGCGGCTCGGCTGCTTGCGGATCGGCTTTGGGAGCGGGGGCCGAGGCGATCGTGTACCGACCTCCGGACCCCGCTGCTGCCGACCTCGGGAATTTGGCGAGCTGGAGCCAGGCGGCTGGATCGCCTTGTGGGAGCCGGGTAGGCCGAGCTCCTGGTGACGGACACCAACTCCGTCGTCTCGTAGCTGGGGCCGGACTGCCCCGGTCGCCAGGTCGGGTCGCTGCCCAGGCGATCGAAGACAGACGTGCCCCGGCTGCCGAGCGCCTCTTCTTGCGGGCGAGAGCCTCCTGGCGCTCGCTCGGCCAGTAGTGCCTTGAGCTTCCGCTTGATCTTCCGGCGAGAGATCGGGGGGGCGGTAGCTGGAGGCGCGTCTAGAGCACTCCATCGCTCCTGAAGGACGGCTATGGCCTCTTCGATCTGTTCATTGGTTCGGAACTGATCGAGCGAGAGGCTCGGGCCGCCTTCCCGGGACGGGGTCGAGCGTCTCTGACCGCGGCGGCTACCTCCCACCATCGGGCCGTGGCTCGGGCCCGACGGAACAGGGTCCGCCTACTGGGCCGGCTTTCTTCGACGCGGAGGCGGAAGGCATGATTTCTGAAGGATTGCTTTGAAGTGCAGTAAGTGTCACTTCAAGTATCTGCCCCGAGAACAGTGAGTGTTCTTCGGGACGGTAGGTGTAAAAAATCGAGGGTAGGATCCCCTTCTTCTAGCACCAATTGTTGTTGCCCAAAATATTTATCCGAAGATTAATACTGCTGGAAGACGGACAACAACAACAATTGCGGGAGCACTTCCGAGAGAAGATAAATAATACAAGATTTGCCGGGTTTGTTAGGCCCGGGCTTGAATGCTCTCGCGAGATGTTATTAATACGAATATTCGTGGATACAAGTATTAATGAGAGAAATCTAAATACAATGAGTGTAAAAAGACTCTGTTAATCCGGCTCTTGAGCGAAGCTTGGTGTTCTTCGTCCCGCCGATAATCTGCTCGAGGAGAAAAGGCCGGGAGAAGTAAGACCGAAAGAAAGCTGTTGCCAAGAGTTGGAGATTAGCCAAGTGCTGTATGTTTGCTTCTGTATAGTGTGCTTGAGTCGCGATATTGCTGAGAGAAGCTGAAGGAAGCTCCACCCGTGTCTAAGTGCAGGGTGCCTTGCTTATATAGGGGCAGCCGGGTCCTGTTCTGTAGTGGCCGATCGCCTGCCGGCCATTATTATAATGTGCCGATCTCCCGCCGGCCAATATTATAATGGGGCGATCTCCAGGGCTGTCGGGCTAAAGTCCAAGGAAGATGCTGTCTGTCCGGGCTAAAGTCCAAGGAAGAGGCTGCCACCGCTGGGCGGTCCAATAAGGAGCCATCACGTGTCCGGAGTCAGTCAACATGCGGCCCTACTGACAAGCTTTCGGCGGCTTGTCGGCTGGTGGAGAGAATCTGTCAGACTGTGGTCAATGGCCCGAGATTCGCGGATCTTGTCTCGGTCCTTGCACGTGGTGCCAGTCTTGAGACTCGGCCTTCGCCGACTGGATGGCCATCGGTGGTGATCGACATGAGGAGGTCAGCTCTAACTGATCATCCGAGGTCGCCATCGGCCAGTGGATGAGGGTCGGCAATGGTCGATCTCCAAGGGTAGGTCGGCAGGTGCCGAGAGATGATCACCTCCAGTTGCTGGTCGCTAGGAGTAGGTCGCTGGATACCGAGAGGAGATCGCCCGCTAATAGATCTCCAGGAGTCGGTCGCCGAGTACCGAGAGGCGATCGTCTTGAGGTCGATCCCTCGGCATCGGGACTGGTCCTGGGGCCTTCGGTCGGTCGATGTAGGTCGTCCACTGGGTTAAGGCCCGGTCGCCAGGTCGCTGATCGGCAGATCTGACTTGGCCGCTCGGCAGCAAGTAGGTCGCCCGTCCTCCTAGGCGATCGCCGGTCGGAAGGTGTTAATTCTTGACACAACACACGGGACACGCACGCAAAGGATGGGATGGCTTGATGATGTGGCTCGAGTCTGTATTTTTATGTTGTGTCATTGCATTTGTCGAGTACCGGAGTTAGACTGTTTACTTTGAAACTTGGTTTAAGTCCCATGCGTGGGCAATGAATTGGATTTTTCTTATGTTCATGTACTCCGTTAAAACGTTTTGGCCGAGGCCACGGCCTTACTTACTTTTGAGTGCATCATTTGGGATTATATTGTGGTTTATGTGTCATGTGTTATCCTGGTAGACCTCACGAGGGTTCTACGGCGTGTAATGTCCCATTTGTGAATTGGGGTGTTACATTTATGGTATCAGAGCTGAGGTTCTGAATACCTAGGCTGTCGGTGAATTTTGGGTCTGTCAGTTGCGTCATTCGAGTCAGTTTTTGAGCCTAATATCATCATGCTACCGTCTTTTCGTGCGACCCGTGGCTGCAAGTCTCCTCGAACTCTTATATTTCTGTAATTCGTTTTCCTGCGCTGTTCGGAATTGTGACTTGTCTTACCAACTTTGTGAATTGTGAATCTTTCTGATCTTGTTCTTTTCTTATTTTCCTTCAGTATGTTGAGAGGTCGTGGTAGACCGTCTAGGGGACGCGGCCGAGGCTGTGGTCGTGGTGCTGATAATGAGGAGGGCTCACTTTCTCAGTCCTCTGCGGACTCAGCCTCTCACTCAGTGCCGTCGGGTAATAATGCCGACACCGGCTATCACAGATTTGCCAGCTGGTAGCCCAACTTACTCAGATAGCTCAGGGTGGACGCCAGAATCCGCCCCCGACACCGAAAGAGGAGGCTAGTAAGTGGCTTCAGACGGTGACTAAGATGCACCCACCTCGTTTCTCCGGATCTTCTGACCCTCTCGGTTGGGAGAATTGGCTCCTTCAGTTGTCCAGAACCTTCGATGCCGTATCTTGTCCCGAAGACAGGAGGGTACTTATTGCCCAGTACCTCCTGGATAAGGAAGCTGCGGAGTGGTGGGAGGCCGTTACGCCCAGAGACCGTCGAGCTACTTGGGAGGAATTCAAGGCTGCTATGGAAGCAGAATATTGTTCGCCGCCAGTTAAGGAGCGTAGAATTGTGGAGTTCTTCACCGCTACACCTCAGGATGTGCCTATCTCTCAGGCCATCATTACTTACAATCAGCAGTTGGGTTTCGTGAGAGATCAGGTGAGGACGGAGGCTGATAAAATCCGTTACTTTAATATGCGCATGAAACCGCATATGAGGCAGAGTATGGCACCGCTCATGTGTGCCACTTTGAAGGAGTATCAGGATCGCGCTCTAGCGATCGAGATGGCCGCACCGGAATCATAGTTGGGTGCCGAGGCCAAGAAATAGAAAACGGTTGGCAACTTTTCAGCCGGCAAGAGTGGCCGATTTTCGAGAGCACAGTCTGCCCCTACACCGGGGAAGAGGCCATTTCATCAGGCTGGGGGATCTCAAGGTAACTGCTCGATTCGATTGCTTCGTATGTGGTTTGTTTTAACTGCAACCAATATGAGCATTTGATGAAGGATTGTCCCTTTCCTCCAGTTACTTGCTACACTTGCGGGCAGACCGGGCATCGGGTGACTCATTGTGAGAGGGCCACCATGGCTGTTAGAGTTCGGACTACCACTACCAATCAGAGGGATCACAGCACTCCAGCTGCTCATATTCCGCAGAGTTCGGGTCGTGGTAGAGGACGGGGTCAGCCGGATCGCCGTGCAGCCTCGAGTTCAGGTTCAGTCCACCCCCGATTGTATCAGATGAGGCGCACAGAGAAGGCAGACATTTCGGTGGCATCAGGTACCACTCAAATCCTTACTCATCCAGTTTCAGTGCTTTTTGATTCGGGTGCTACCCATTCCTTTATTGCATCGAATTGTGTGAGTCGTATTGGTTTTGACTGCTTGTTTGAGTGTGAGCCATTTGTAGTGAGTACGCCCAGCAGGGATCGTATGGTTGGGGACTGGGAAGTTAGGGATTGCCCGGTGAGGATCGGGAGCCGAGATTGGCCCTCGAATCTCATTGTTATAGACCTTAAGGGTGAGGATTTGATCCTCGGGGACAATTGGTTGGATCGTCACGGTGCTATCATGAACTATCAGACTCGTACTATCTCGATCGTGGCCGAGGACGGCACCGAGCATACTCTAGTCGGTTGTAAGACGGGTAGATCGGGGAGTGTGATTAGCGCCTTGAAGGCAATGAAACTTCTGAACCATGGTTGTGTTGGCTACTGGTGTTACGCTCTGAAGGCGGAAGATGGTGGAGTTGATTTATCGTCAATTCCAGTTGTTAGCGAATACCCCGATGTATTTCCGGACGACTTGCCGGGATTACCACCACAGCGAGAGGTGGAGTTCCCTATTGATCTGGAGCCGAATGCGACCCCTATTTCTCGAGCGCCGTACCGTATGGCACCGTCGGAGATGTTAGAATTGAAGAATCAGTTGGGAGAGTTGTTAGATAAAGGGTATATTCGACCGAGCGCATCGCCTTGGGGTGCGCCTGTACTTTTTGTTAAGAAGAAGGATGGATCGCTTCGTTTATGCATCGACTATCGAGAATTAAACAAGCTAACCATCAAAAATAAATACCCTTTGCCCAGGATTGACGATTTGTTTGATCAGCTTCAGGGGGCGACAGTCTTTTCGAAGATTGATTTGCGATCGGGCTACTACCAGTTGAGGATTCGGGATGTTGATATTCCGAAAGCTGCCTTTCGAACGAGATATGGCCATTACGAGTTTGTGGTTATGCCTTTCGGGCTAACCAATGCCCCAGCAGTGTTCATGCAGTTGATGAACAAAGTTTTTATTGAGTATCTGGACAAATTCGTAGTCATTTTTATCGACGATATTCTTATCTATTCACGGAGTCGGGAGGAGCACGCCTTACATCTCCGGATTATATTAGACACTTTGAGGGCTGAGCAGTTGTACGCGAAGTTCTCTAAGTGTGAGTTTTGGCTCGAGGAAGTGACGTTCCTCGGGCATGTGATTTCAGCAGAGGGAGTTCGGGTAGATCCGCTGAAGATAGAGGCAGTGATGGCTTGGGAGCCGCCTAAGAATGTGAAGGAGGTGAGGAGTTTTCTGGGTCTTGCCGGCTATTACCGTAGATTCGTTGAGGGATTTTCTAAGATCGCTAGACCACTCACTCAGTTGCTCCAGAAAACTCATAAGTTCGAGTGGACTGCAGACAGGCAGGACAGTTTTGACGAGTTAAAGAGACGTTTGACTACCGCACCCATTTTAGCATTGTCTCAGGGGAACGAGGATTTCGTAGTGTATAGTGATGCTTCGAGCCTTGTTCTAGGATGTGTTTTGATGCAGAGAGACAGAGTGATTGCTTATGCGTCCCGCCAATTGAAACCTTATGAGATAAATTATCCCACGCACGATTTGGAGTTAGCTGCGGTCGTTTTCGCCTTAAAAATCTGGAGGCATTATCTCTATGGGTCATCGTGTAAGATTTTTACGGATCACAAGATTCTCAAGTACATCTTCAGCCAGAAAGAGTTGAATATGAGGCAGCGTAGGTGGTTAGAGCTAATTAAAGATTACGACCTCGAGATACTTTACCATCCGGGTAAGGCCAACGTAGTGGCTAATGCGTTGAGCCGAAAACCGATGGCTTTACAGATGTTAGAGGTACTTATACCGCAGAGTAGGATCCAGCGAGATTTCATCTGCTAGAATATTGAGGTTTGGGTTCAGAGAGTTCAGGGCCAGTTATGTGCGTTAGAGATCACTTCGTCCTTGACTGATGATATCAAGGCGAAGCAGTATGACGATCCGTTTTTGGTCCAGTTGAGGGAGGATGTGAGGAAAGGGAAAGCCCCTGGATTTGTGGTTCAGGATGATGGCGTTCTGAGATTTCACGGCAGATTATGTGTACCGAATGTTATTGAGCTGAGACAGAAGATCTTGAGCGAAGCTCATACCACACCTTACTCCATACATCCTGGTACGAGTAAAATGTACAAGGACGTGAGGAGTAACTACTGGTGGAGTAATTTGAAGACAGACGTTAGCGAGTTTGTGTCGAGATGTTTGACCTGTCAGCAGGTTAAGATCGAGCATCAGCGACCCGCGGGGTTTTTGCGACCACTTCCTATCCCGGAATGGAAATGGGAGGATATTTCTATGGATTTCATTACCAGTACGCCTAGGACTCGGACTGGAATGAACATGATTTGGGTTATTGTCGATCGACTGAACAAATCAGCCCATTTCCTGGGTATTAAGGACACTTGGGGTCCAGAGAGACTGGCACGAGTGTTTATTGTAGAGATCGTGAGATTGCATGGGACTCCTAAGAGTATTGTTTCAGATCGTGATGGCCGGTTCGTGTCACATTTTTGGCAGGCTGTTCATCGAGATTTGGGGACTGAGTTGAGACTCAGTACATCTTACCACCCTCAGACTTACGGGCAGCCAGAGCGGACGATCCAGACGTTGGAGGATATGTTGAGAGCCTGTGCCCTAGATTGGAAGGATGATTGGGAGTCGCACTTGCCGTTGATCGAGTTCACGTACAACAATAGTTGGCACGCCTCGATCAAAATGGCACCATTTGAGGCGTTGTATGGGAGGAGGTGCAGATCGCCGTTGTGTTGGGACGATGCGTCCGAGCTGATTGGTACCGAGCCCGATATGGTAGTTGAGACGAGAGAGAAGATTACTCTGATTCGTGATAGATTGTTGACGGCCCAGAGTCGGCAGAAGTCTTATGCCGACACGTGTCGCCGGCCGTTGGAGTTCGAAGTGGGTGATCACGTTTTGCTTAAGGTGTCGCCGACGCGGGGAGTTTACCGCTTCGGCTGGAAGGGTAAACTTAGTCCGAGATATATTGGGCCGTTTGAGATTTTAGAGAGAGTGGGAGAGCTTGCCTATCGGTTAGGCTTGCCGCCGTCATTGAGTCACGTTCATAACGTATTTCATGTTCCCCAGCTTAGGAGGTACGTATCGGACCCTAGCCATATTATCGACTTTGGAAGAGATCGAATTGGGACCCGACATTACCATCGAGGAGAGGCCGATTCAGATTTTAGAGCGTCGGGTGAAGCAACTTCGTCATAAAACCATTCCTCTGGTTAAAGTTCAATGGTCGAGACATGGGTCCGAGGAAGCCACATGGGAGACGGAAGAGAGTATGCGGTCGAGATACCCCGAGTTGTTCGCGTTGTAAGTTTCGGGACGAAACTTATTTTTAGGGGGAGATAATGTAATACCCGTGTTTTCTATTTTCGGTAATTTCTATTTTTGGTGTATGTTCGTTTGGACATTCGCTTAGAGCATTTTGGAATTACAATCTATTTTGTTCTTGGAGTTTTTCCGTCTGGTCGAGTTTCGAGGATGTTTTTGCATAATTTCATCTTGAATTATATCTTGCCGCATGTACGTTCGATTCTCGTAAAACTTGTTCGTTTTCGTTGTTTCTTGATTTGTATAAGTTTGTATGGTTGAGTTAGTCGTGTTGAAACTTTCGGTTTGTTGATCCGACGTTGTATCGCGATTTTTCGGGCATTTGGGCCGTTCTTGTAATTTTCATAAGTTTGGGGAATTTCGCTTTATTTGTTTCATTTCAGACTCTCTAGTGATCGAGATTATATTCTCTTTCAACGCTCAACTTTGTCATCTTGATTATTACGTGTTTATGTTTCCGGATTATGGTCTTGCTTCGTATTTCGGCATTTTTGCGCTGTTGGCGGCGATTGTCATCGGCAAGATCGACCGCTGCCTGAGTAGCGCACGCTACTCCGGACTTACTTGCGTGCGCTATCACTGTGTGGTTAGCGTACGCTAACCTGGGGTTCGTAGCGTGCGCTAACGATTTCAGCGATGCAGGGCGATGGGTTCGATGCCTTGATCGACCTGTAGCGTACGCTAATTCAGCATTAACGCACGCTAATTCCTAGTACTAGCGCACGCTAACCATGTTAGCTTGCGTACGCTAACTGGAGCACAGTAGGTAGATTGTTCTTCCACGCCCCGTTAGCGCACGCTAATGCTTGTGCGTAGCGTGCGCTAAGACTGTTTTATATAAATAGGACAGCAGCAGTCAACTTCGTCATTTTTCCTTCATTTCTTATCCTTCTCGGCTTTGAGCGATTCCAGGCGAGGGTTGGGGCCGATTCCGACTGTAGATCATCATTCGCTACCACCGTGCATTCCTTGCGTGAATTCTTCAAGTTCCTAATTCCCAAAACCCTTGTTTTGAGATTTTGGGGGAATTTTGGGGATTTCTTGGGATTTGACTCTTATAGTCCGAAATATCACTGGGTTATCGCTAGACTTCGATCGTGTACTTGTAATCCTTCGTTTTATTGATGATTTGTGGTTTTAAACTTCAATTTTTTCATTGTTCGTCACTTATAGTCGACGATACCCAAGTCATGACCGACAAATCGTTCCAAGGGGTAGAATTAGGATTAATTCTTACCTTTCCGAATTATTGAGACTTGTGTATACCGTTATTGTGTTAGGAACGGATTTGGGAGGATTGTTCGGACCGAAACCTATTCCTTCGTCGTTTCCTTCGTTTCGTTTCACTCAAGGCAAGTACATGTATTACATTTCGTTATGTATGTTGAAATTTTCGAAATGAATGATGAATTGTGATTTTTGGGTGCGTGAGTTGTGTTCCTTCCACCCGGAGTGTCCGACGGGATGTTTGGGGGTCGATACTAAGGGGTACGGCCGCGGAAGGGAACTTGGGTGTGTGTGTGATTGAACTTCCACCCGGAGTGTCCGACGGGATGTCTGGGGGTCGATACTAAGGGGTACGGCCGCGGAAGTGGTATCCCACCCAGAGTGTTCGACGGGATGTCTGGGGGTCGATACTAAGGGGTACGGCCACGGGATACCAGTTGTGGTTTTGTGATATCGTGATGATTGGAACTGATTTGATTTCCAATGTAGTATTCCGGAATATTTATGGCAAATGACTTATGTTTGAGATGATTGTGTAAAAACCGTATTTTGTATATAATGTTGTGTAATTGTGTACTTGCACTAGCTATTCGAATGCTAACCCCTTAAATGGGGGAAATACGTCTTATGCATTTCAGGTACCGGGAGAGCTGAGGAGCAGGCACGGGATACGCACGCAAAGGATGGGATGGCTTGATGATGTGGCTCGAGTCTGTATTTTTATATTGTGTCATTGCATTTGTCGAGTACCGGAGTTAGACTGTTTACTTTGAAACTTGGTTTAACTCCCCTGCGTGGGCAATGAATTGGATTTATCTTATGTTCATGTACTCCGTTAAAACGTTTTGGCCGAGGCCACGACCTTACTTACTTTTGAGTGCATCATTTGGGATTATATTGTGGTTTATGTGTCATGTGTTAGCCTGGTAGAGCTCACGAGGGTTCTACGGCGTGTAATGTCCCATTTGTGAATTGGGGTGTTACAGAATCAACATACCTTAATATGACGAAATCACTGAACCACAAGGTAGAATCCGACTCCGGTTGGTTATGTGCCACTCCAAGGTGTTACTTCTCTTCAATGATCACTCACAAGTGATAACCAATATTCAAGGATCAATAAGATGTGTTCTAAGTGTGTTTGAAGGATGATTATAGCTCTCTGGCCTCTCAAGAATGAAGAATGGACGAAGGAAATGTAAGCCAAAACGGGTGGTTGTCTCATTTATAATATTCTGCACTTTGGCTAATTAGCGCACGCTACAATACATACTTAGCGCGCGCTAATAAGCGTTGACTCCAAATCTATCCAGGTTCGTCCGCGGGAATCTTATCTGGACCCACGTCTCGGCTAGCGCATGTGCTAGCCGTCTACCTCAATAATTCAGTGTCTAGCGCACGCTACTCCTACATACGTAGCGTGCGCTAGTAATAGCCGATAGCGCGCGTTAAGCTACATTCTTAGCGTGCGCTATCACGAGTTTGCATGAGAAAATTTGCATGTTGATATGCTTTAAGTACAAGGATGGCAATGCAAGAAATATCATACTCCAATAATCAAAACCACAAATCCGAATAATACAGGGTTTGAATACAGATGAAATACACAGTAATAAATCCGGATATTACATACTCTCCTACTAAAAAGGAGTTTCGTCCCGAAACTCAAGACGAAAATAATTCGGGATATCTGGACTTCATACCATATTTCGTTTCCCATGTGGATTCTTCCACTCCGTGGCGTGACCATTGAACTTTGACCAAAACGATTGGTTTGTTCCTCAACTGCTTAACTCGACTCTCGAGTATCTTGACCGGTCTTTCTTCAAACGTCCCATCCTGAGCGACTTCGATCTCCCCGAAATCAATTACATGACTAGGGTCCGGTATATATCTCCGTAACTGGGATACGTGGAATACGTTATGAACATGGCTCAACGACGGTGGCAATACCAATCTATATGCTAACTCTCCAACTCTCTCAAGGATCTCGAATGGTCCGATATATCTCAGACTCAGCTTTCCTTTCCTTCCGAAATGAAGTATTCCCCGAGTAGGAGAAACCTTTAAAAGTACGTGGTCTCCCGTACTGAACTCCAAAGGGCGACGACGTACGTCTGCGTAAGATTTCTGGCGACTCTGGACGGTCAACAGTCTATCACGAATTAAAGCTATCTTCTCTCGAGTCTGCATGATCAACTCTGGTTCTGTCCCGATTAAGTCTGATGAATCGTCCCAGCATAGGGGCGATCTGCATCTTCTCCCGTATAATGCCTCAAATGGTGCCATCTTAATGGAAGCATGCCAACTATTGTTGTAGATAAATTCAATCAACGGTGGATGAATTTCCCAATCAGTTGACCAATCTAAGGCACAAGCCCTCAGCATATCTTCCAACGTTTGAATAGTCCTCTTAGATTGTCCATCAGTCTGTGGGTGATAAGCTGTGCTGAAGTTCAATTCGGTTCCCAAGGCCTTATGAACTGCTTTCCAAAAGTGAGATACAAAATGGCCGTCTCGATCAGAAACAATGGTCTTCGGCGTACCATGCAATCGAACTATCTCCGAAATAAATACTCTTGCCAACCTCTCTGGTCCCCATGTGTCCTTAATGCCTAGAAAATGAGCTGATTTGGTTAAACGATCAACTATCACCCAAATCATGTTCATTCCTGTCTTGGTTCTTGGCATACTAGTGATAAAGTCCATTGATATATCCTCCCACTTCCATTCAGGAATCGGGAGTGGCTTCAACATTCCGGCAGGTCGTTGATGTTCGATCTTAACCTGCTGACAAGTCAAGCATTTCGAAACATAGTCCGCTACACCTTTCTTCATGTTGCCCCACCAGAAATTCTGTTTCAAGTCCTTATACATCTTACTGGTACCCGGGTGGATAGAGTACGGCGAACTGTGAGCTTCCTTCATAATTGTCTATTTCAGAACATCGACATCGGGAACGCAAAGTCGGTTCTGAAATCTCAAAACTTCATCATCATGAATTACGAATCCGGGGGCCTTCCCCTTGATCACTTCATCACGTAACCGAATCATCAGAGGATCATCTGTGTGTCTAGATTTGATTTTTTCGGCTAATGAAGAAGTTATTTCCATCACGCACAGTTTTCCTTGGACTCTTTGTAACCACACTTCAATTCCTTCTCAAATTATCTCTCGTTGAAGGCTAAGTTGGGAGGTCAGAGTCTCCAGCATCTGAATAGAAATAGGCTTGCGGCTGAGTGCATCGGCCACTACATTCGCTTTGCCTGGATGATACAAAATCTCCAAGTCATAGTCCTTAATCAGTTCTAACCATCTTCTTTGCCGCATGTTCAATTCTTTCTGACTGAAGATGTATTTGAGAATCTTGTGATCCGTAAAGATCGGCGGTGAGTCCGTCTGCATAATGTCTCCAGATCTTCAAAGCAAAAACTACTGCCGCTAGCTCCAAATCATGTGTTGGGTAATTCACTTCATAAGGTTTCAGTTGTCGTGAAGCATAAGCAATCACCTTATCATTCTGCATCAATACGCACCCGAGTCCTTGGTTCGAAGCATCACTGTAAACTATAAATCCTACAGTTCCCTGTGGAAGTGATAGAATCGGTGCCGTCGTCAATCTCTTCTTCAATTCATCAAAACTAGTCTGACACGACTCGTTCCACTCAAAATTTTGAGTTTTCTGCAGGAGTCGAGTCAGTGGGTGGGAAATTTTGGAAAATCCTTCCACGAACCGACGATAATACCCAGCAAGTCCTAAGAAACTTCGGACTTCCTTCACATTCTTTGGAGACTTACAATCCAAAACCGCTTCGATCTTCTGAGGATCTACTCGGACTCCTTCAACTGATACCACATGACCAAGGAACATTACTTCCTTTATCCAGAATTCACACTTAGAGAGTTTGGCGTACAGTTGCTTGCTTCTCAAAAGTCCGAATACAATCCGCAAATGTTGTGCATGCTCTTCCGGGTTCTTAGAATACACCAGAATGTCATCAATGAACACGACCACAAATTTATCCAAATATTGGATGAACACTCGGTTCATCAACTGCATGAATACAGCAGGTGCGTTAGTGAGACCAAACGGCATCACTACAAACTCATAGTGTCCGTAGCGAGTTCTGAATGCTGATTTCGGAATATCAGATTCTTTAATCCTCAGCTGATGATACCCTGATCTCAGATTGATTTTAGAAAATACTGTTGCTCCTTGCAACTGGTCGAACAGGTCATCAATCCATGGCAACGGATACTTGTTCTTAATCTTCATCTTGTTCAGCTCTCGATAGTCAATACACAGTCGAAGCGATCTATCCTTCTTTCGGACAAAAAGGACTGGCGCTCCCCAGGGTGAAATGCTTGGCTGAATATAGCCTTTGTCTAGTAACTCCTCCAGCTGCTTCTTCAGTTCATACATTTCAGTAGGTGCCATACGATACGGCGCCTTAGAAATTGGTGTAGCTCCGGGTTCCAGCTCAATGGTGAATTCTACATCCCGTCGTGGAGGTAGTCCAGGTAACTCGTCGGGAAATACATCTGGAAATTCATTAACAATGGGAATGGATGAAAGTTCCACAATTTCGTCTTCTCTCTTGATTGCATAGCACCAGTATCCGGTACAGCCCTGTTTCAACAATTTGACAGCTTTCATTGCTTTGATCAACTTTCCTGAGCTTCCTGGTTTCCATCCTTCAAACAGTACTTCGGAGCCGTCGTCGGCGATTAACGAAATATTCCTCCTTCGGTAGTTTACAATAGCTCCATATCGATTAAGCCAATCGTATCCGAGTATCAGGTCGTCTCCTTGCATTTCTATCACAATCAGATTTGAGAGCCACTCTCTGCCTCCAAATGATACATGGAATTTTTGGTTTCTAAGTTCCCGACAATCCTCTCTCCACTCGGTAAACCAACAACATAAGGTTCACAAGTATGAAAACCGGAAATATTTAAACGATTTACAAAAGACAAAGATATAAAAGAATGCGTAGCTCCTGTATCGAATAAAACGCTAACCGGTGGAAAGGATCGGGCCGATTGCACGATGCGGCATGACATCACGATCGTCTGTCCTCCTCATCTCATACAGACGTGGGGGAACAGATCCGGCACTCGATGTCCCCTTTTGGTCCCATTGTCCTCTGCCTCGCCGCGGCCAAAATTTTGAGGCATCTGAACACTTTGCTGCGTTTGTTGGATACTAGCTTCTTTCTGAACTGGCTGCGATGAACGGGTTCCATTATACTTGGTGGCATCCTTGCAAAACGTCGCACGGTGCCCTTCTTGTCCGCAGTCAAAACATGTAACTGGAGTGCGAAAACAATCACGCCAAAGGTGGCCTGGGCGACCACAGTTAAAGCACTTCCTAGCTGTATCCGTCGTGGCTGACATTGTTCCGTAATTCTTTCCGCTCTTAGATGGGTGCGGAGGTTTCTTGAAAGAAAAAGAAGAATGGGCCTTGCTGGGCCCACTGTTCTTGTGCTCTGTAAAAGTACCAGAGACTTTTTATTTCTTCGACTTCATAAACTTCTCCATTGCTGCTTCTTTAATTTCGTACGCCAACGCCTTATCTTGGTATTGACGGAGGGTGGTACATTCAAAACCGGACATGTACCTCTGGATTTCTGGTTTCATCCTCATTTCAAAGTGAATCATCATCTCTGCATCTATTCTAACCAGATGTCGAACAAATGCTAACTGCTGGTTAAACGTCTTAATTGTCTGGGATACGGGTTCGTCTGATGGCTGAGTGGAGAAAAACTCCCGAATTTTGGCTTCCCTCACAGGACGAGGGCAGTACTGAGCTTCCATCATCAATTTAAATTCTGTCCAATCAGCATCATGATCTGCAGGTCGGATAGCCTCCCACCACTCGAATGCTTCCCCTATCAGAAAGTACTGGGCAATAGGAGCTCTCCTGTCGTCTGGGCAATTAATTCCAGCAAAAATTTTCTCCAATTCCTTCAACCAATGATCCCAAGTGGGAGTCTCGGAAAAGCCATCAAATTTGGGTGGTTGCATTTTCGCTACCTCTTGCAACCATCAGTCACCTCGATTTCCCATTTCTGGGATTCTTTGCTGTCCATCTCCCTGCTGAAGTCCCACCGCCATCTGCATTCGGTCCACGACATGAGCGAACTGAGTCATCTGATTCACCACTTGGTGAAGGATTTCTGGTACAGCAGGTTCCGGTTCGTTATTGATGGATTGTTGCGGCTCGCCTGAGCTATGATTAGCCTGATTAGAAGGCGACACCTCCCTTTCAGCATTTCTTCGTCCGCGTCCACGACCGCGACCACGTCCACATCCGTCTCTCAACATACTGTAAGCACAAATACTCAATATACAGGAAACAACATCGTTCTAATGTTCAAGTATAAAGAGGTACAACATGTAAAGAACAAGATAGAGTTTAGGAACTTACAACCACCGTTCGCATGAAGACGTAGGCAGTACAGTGATGTTATTCACGGCCGGTTACCTCAAAAGACGTAAATGACCCCTATTTTAACCCAATGGCCAAGATATCCATAATCTTAGCTCTGATACCATATTATGTAACACCCCCGATATATTCAGGAATATTACAGCGCCGTAAATCCTTTACATAAGAATTTACAAGGCTGAATAAAAGAAATGACACTAACAGATACCAATTTATGAAATTACTGAAATAAAATACAACCGTCTGATTCAATACCGGGAATACAAATATCCAATGAAGAATTATTATTACATCACCAAAATCCAATCATTATAAACGGACGACGTACTCGAGTACTTATTGAAATAAACAACAAACAACAGACAGTAAACCCTGCCGGAACATCACTCTGCACCCTCGTCGTCATGCATCTCCAGTGGTTGTTTCCCCGCTCTCCTGGATCCTGAACATACACAAATGTTCACCCCCGAAGGGGTTAGCACAATGATGCTAGTACAAGTACAATAATCATACAACAGTGATATAATCAACAATTATATCATAACAAGTTTCTCCAACGAGAAATATTCACAACATATATCATATCATAACAGTTTCAACATACTGATGGTATTCCAACGATCCAGCGCACACAACTATAGATCCCCATGATGATCCCGTCGGACCAAAGCATGGTGGAACTACTTGTCCAACGATCCAGCGCACACAGCTATAGATTCCCATGATGATTCCCGTCGGATCAAAGCATGGTGGACATTTAATCACAACATATAATACACAATACAATCACAATATACTTGTCATAATATAGACAATTCTAATTAGAGTACTTGCCTCGGTTCGTTGACAAGAATAAACTTCCACGAATATCAAAATACTCGAAGGTCGTCCCCTTCGATCAATCACGTGTTAAGCTCGAACCTTAACAAAAGAAATAGCATAGAATTCATTTCATGTCGAATGAACGTCTAACAATTCAACAATTACGGTAGAAAGTCCTTAATATGCAATCTGTCTGGATAGCTTAACGCACGCTACGAATCCTATGTAGCGTACGTTAATGCTACTCGTTAGCGCACGCAGTACACACAACCTAGCGTACGCTAACCAGGCGTGGTCAGTGCCTCACTGATCAGCCGATTGACTCAGTTGATGACTTAACGCACGCTAAGTCCCAATCGTGGCATACGCTAAACGTACTCGATAGCGCACGTTAATTCACGTAGATTAGCGCACGCTAAGAGTGCATGTCAGTTCACTGGAGGGCAGCAAATTATACAAATGGTGATGAAGTAAGCGAATTCCTCAGTGATTAATGTTTGTTATCCGGCTTCATGTTATGTTCATAACCTTTATGAATGATCTCATGGATAATAACAACTTCGAGGTGCAAGTATACGTATAATCATCATAACACCATAATCCGTCTTGATTACAATTCTCATACGAAGTTGGTGATCTCCGGTTGATGTATTAGATTCTACTATCATTATACATATTCAGACTTCATCTTGAGGTGAACAAACAATTCCAACTTATATGAAAGAATATTTCTTAAGATGATTCTTCCTTTAAGTTCTTATAACTGAAATAATATCACCTCCAATTCATGATCACAAAGATAACATAAATCATACGGATTGTTAACTTCAGAATGTTTCTCTCATCATTTGAAGTACTAGGATTCCGACTTCAAGGTTCCAACAATAATATCGTAATCGTAGACATTCCAATCTTCTAAACATGATTTTGTTGAATAATTCACTAATGAAATTCAATATCTCATTAACATGATCACCTTATTCTCCATAACACGAATTTAGAGTTGAAGATAGAATCAACATACCTTAATATGACGAAATCACTGAACCACAAGGTAGAATCCGACTCCGGTTGGTTATGTGCCACTCCAAGGTGTTACTTCTCTTCAATGATCACTCACAAGTGATAACCAATATTCAAGGATCAATAAGATGTGTTCTAAGTGTGTTAGAAGGATGATTATAGCTCTCTGGCCTCTCAAGAATGAAGAATGGACGAAGGAAATGTAAGCCAAAACGGGTGGTTGTCTCATTTATAATATTCTGCACTTTGGCTAATTAGCGCACGCTACAATACATACTTAGCGCGCGCTAATAAGCGTTGACTCCAAATCTATCCAGGTTCGTCCGCGGGAATCTTATCCGGACCCACGTCCCGGCTGGCGCATGTGCTAGCCGTCTACCTCAATAATTCAGTGTCTAGCGTACGCAACTCCTACATATGTAGCGTGCGCTAGTAATAGCCGATAGCGCGCGTTAAGCTACATTCTTAGCGTGCGCTATCACGAGTTTGCATGAGAAAATTTGCATGTTGTTATACTTTAAGTACAAGGATGCCAATGCAAGAAATATCATACTCCAATAATCAAAACCACAAATACGAATAATACAGGGTTTGAATACAGATGAAATACACAGTAATAAATCCGGATATTACAGTAACGGCCGCCCTAGTCCCAGGAATCGATGAGAAATCTTGATCCTTGAATGTGAAACATAATGTCAAACAGTGTATTTCTGGGTTCCGCATTGCAAATCATTACATCATGAAAATCAGAGCTAAAAAAAAGCTTCAACTATAAAAGGAAAATAATTAGGTCAAAAGGTGCATTTTCTCTAGAATAACCTTATATCAGCTTTCGGAGTCATACAGAGTCTAAGTCACATCTCTAATCCACTCAATTTATCACATAACAAACTCGAATAATACAACTTAACAGACAATGCAACTGCCACCACTAATTATTAAATTATCCAAAAGAAAACCAAGCATTTCAAAAAGACATCAAGATATTAGAAATGTGAATGTTACCCGTAACTCACAGGGAGTTTTCCGCTTAAATGTGGTTTTGGAAAAATTAGAAACCCCACCTCCGCCAGCCACACCACCAAAGTGAAGAGCATTAGATTCGGATAACTGGGTGGCTGCAGCAACCTTGGTCATCCTCTCCTGAGCGAGAGAAAAAAACTGCGCATAACACACAATATAAACTTTACAAATACACAACAGAGAGAGCTCAAATCCAGAATAAAATAATCATAAACATCCATTACCTAGGAAAAAAGCACAAAAAGTTAAAAAAAAAAAGAAAAAAATCGTGAATCGGTGATTTGCACATCTTGGTGTCGCAGGCGAACCACTGCAGAGAGCCCAAATCATCGTGAATCCGAACACCCACCCTTAGATCCTCTCGCCTTCGTTCGTCACTACAAGAAGCAAATACGGTAGAGGGATGAAACAGGAGAGACAAATGAGAGAGACGACTTCCAATATATATATATATATTCACATCGGTTATAAAGAAATCCGAAGTTATAATCATAAATTAACATCAATTTTTTTATGAACCGATGTAAAATCCACAAAATCAAAATAAAATTCACATCGGTTTCAAGAAAACCAATGTGAAATCGCTCATTTCACATCGATTTTATAAAAACCGATGTTAAACCTCAAAAATTCACATCAGTTCTAATAATAACCGATGTGAACGTCAAAATAAATTACAATTACACTACCGCTTTTTTTTACATCGGTTTTCTTAAAAGCCGATGTAAATTGGATGATGTTGAAACCTCTTTTTGTAGTAGTGGTGTATGGTGTATAATTCATCAGGAGTTGGCCGAGAGGAAGGTGGGATGAATTTTGCTTCCCCTTTTTGCATCTTGCTTCACCCAAAATCTAGAGAGTCAATTTGAGAGAGAGAGAGAGAGTGAAGAATGGGCGAGAAGTGAGAATGGTTTCTGCCGACTGCGAGGAAGGAATAGGGTTCTATACCTTTTAGTTTTTAGGGTTATGCAATTTAACCTCAGATTTCTGATTACTTCAATTTTTACCCCAATCAGTTTCCAATTGTTTTTTAATCGATCCCAACAGCTCTTAATATTCACTTCCAGCCCTATTTTGACCAAACCATTATTAATGTTGACTCTTCAATTAATATTAATAATCAGTTTCAATTTTATGCATCATATTCAATTTTCGGTCATTATATCATAATATTTTATAATGATTATAATTATTATTATATGCAGATATTCATGTTGAGGAAAATATTATGGATAGAACAATCATTTAATTGCTTTCCATGAGATTGTATATTATTGTGATATGTGTGATTTCCACTATTATTGTATATTAATAGTCTAAAGCAACACAAGCATAGTGTTGCAGTGTGTAACACCTATTTATAGCTACAACAACACAGATTTATGTCTACGGTAACACCAAGGTTACAAGGTTGCGATAGGGCAAAAATTTCATAGCTACTGCAACACCTGAGTAGGCAACACCATGCCCATGAGGTGGCGATAGGTCATCTATGGCGTAGTGCGTGTTGTCGTATATCATCAATCGGTTGTATTGATTCTATCCCTATGATTTGATTCGTATTTCTTATCGTATTCGGGTTCGGGTGATGTTCTTGATGTTCTTGAGGAAGTGTTGAACCCCAAGTGTTCGATCCTATGTTTCTACGAATTCTTGTTGAGAATTTCGTGTGTTTTGCATCTTCCTTGCTATTGACCTTGTAGTGATTATGTTGTTCTTGTGTTTTCGACCTAGCTGGAGGATTCGAGGGTTTCTGGTCGGGCTTTCCCATTGCTTCGCGTGCTTTGGACTTGAGGCGAGTATCTCGTCTATATTCTTTATACTTTGAGAATGTGATTTGTCGTGAATTTAATGTGGACTTGATAGTGATTGAACATTGAACCGTAAGTTACTTTCAAAGGAATATGTGATTTCTACGAAGCTCAATACGAACGTAAACTTGAGTTTCATGAAGAATGATAACAACCATTTCAGGTTGTACTTTGGTTAATGCGGATACTAGAAATGAGTAGTTATCCGAGGAATTGTGGAATTGCGGAATATTGGTATTATTCGTTGTTAACCCTTTACTTTCCTGAATGATGTTGTCATGTGAATGTTGTGCCTTTGTGGAGGTATATGATGCGTTAACTTATGTCTTACGTGTTTGCGATTCTGGTGAATATTGTACCTCTGTTGCTGTGTATCTTAGTGAATGATGTTATCCAGGTAGGGACCTGTGTGGCCTCCGGCGGCGCATGCTTTCGAGTACGGCCAGACGATACGATTTAACCATAAGGTTATCCATTCGGGTAGGTCTGGAGGGGGCTCCGAGAATTGTCACTTGCGAGTGCGATGTCAAGATAACTTATGAGCGTGTTTGAAATTAAATGATGTTATCCGGGTAGGGTCCCATGTGGCCTCCGACGGCGCGTACTTGCGAGTACAACCAGACGATACGTTATGACCATAGGCTTATCTAATCGAGTAGGTCTGGAGGGGGCTCCGAGAATCATCACTTGCGAGTGCGATGTCAAGATAACTTATGGGTGTGTTTGAGTTTGTTTACGATAGCTAATCCAAATGGGTCCCATCGAGGCCATGGAGGAAATTTGAGTGTTTGATTTGATATCTCTAAATTGTGAATGCTTGAATCTTGGATCCCGGTTATATTGGTGAATATGGTTGTGTCTTTGAGGGTTGGTTGAGAATTGAATCATTTATACGATTTTGAAAGAAAACCCTTTAAAAAAGAAGAATGATCTTTTCTTGATTTTACACTGAGACCCCCGATGTCTTCAACTATCCTTTTAAATGTGTTTTGAAGTTATTCTTATGACCCTTCCTAATGGAAACTGTTTTCGAAAAAAAATTAGACTCGGGGATCGTGTTGCTACCTTGTCGAAAGGTTATTTTCATAACGGTTGTATTCTTGATGTATAACTTTATATCTTGGTTACTTGCTAGCGATTTCCATCGCTAACCCCTCGTTGGTGACTATTTATATTCTTTTCAGGTGTCGTGATTGGAGAGAGCAACCTGTAACACCCCCAAACCCTTCGGGAATATTACAGCGCCGCAGACCCCCTCCGTGAGGATCTACCAGGCTAATTACAGAAAACACATTAACACTATACATGCCGACATGGCTAACAAACGAACCATTAGACCGATTTGGTCTTTTACCACAACATACACATCGAACATACATTACTCTTTCTCGTAACTCATACCCACGCAGGGGTTAACATAAATCAACAATCCCGCATAGGGGAAAGTAAACACAACGGAAAGACAAAACAAAACATCACCAAATATTCAACACCGGTCTTCATGTGATTAGTATCGCCGTCTTCCATCATCCTTCGTAACGATCCCGTGAATTGCTCCCGGAACTTTGCAAATACCGGACGCACACTGGACATCCACCCCGAATACTCGGGAGTTAGCAAAACCCACTGTTTTGCTAGTGCAAGTATAAATACAAAGACAGCCATACAAATCATACTCCAAGAACATAGAAATCATGAATATACTTCCGAGATAATTCACTTGATCAAAACAATTTAGATTACGAAAGATAAGAATAAAACCATTTTACAACTTACAAAACATTTTACGATCTCTGAGTTTTTGAAAACGTTTGGGATTTAAGAATTTTCAAGCCTTTCGAAATGCTTAGGGACATAGCCCAACAATCGTTTATTTCAAAATACAAGTCCGATAGCGTATAACAGGCCCACGACCCAATTATAACATTCCAATCACAACACAGGGTCCACGACCCAAATCATCCACATCACATACTCGCAAGAATACCCGGTGGAAATTACACCGTATCCAACATTACCATGACAACAGTCTCACTCATCATACCACAGAGCTACAATGCACAGAGCAACCACATGACTCACGTACCCATACCAAATTATCACAACCAAGAGACAATTCATTCACAACACATTTATTAATGCCATTCCAGCCAAGTACGATACCATTTGAACTGCCATTCTAATCAGACGAAATATGCGCCAAAGATCACAGTTCTCCAACAAAACACTTCAAAGTTAACCTTGGTACGAGACTCACGGCCACCGTACCCCGCAGAGCCCCGTCGGACATCCCTGGGTGGTTAACCATAGTTCGTGATACGCACACACACGGCAATACGTATCCCTAGAGGCCCCATCGGACCGTCCCTAGGTGAACATACACATATCATCCACAACGCCACGGGAAGCCATAATTCGAATACTAGAATATGCATACAAATGTTAGGTACTTCGCTAGAATGGCCACTATAGTCGACGTACCCTCACAACTAATGTCACACAACCACAAGCAAATACCAATACCAAACAACACCAAGTGTCACAACCTCCTCACGAAGGAATAACAACTAATATCACACACATTACGTTCTTACCGAACAAGTACACATAGCATTACGTAATCCCCGGCAAAGGATTACGGTCTATTAAACTCACTCAAAGTGATCGTAGCATCTTTCAACATACAAAACCAACACATATATTCCGAGAATACATATATTCACGAATTACAAGAATTATTGTTGAAAGACAACATTTATCGAGAACATACCGATCCCTTTTTACGTTCATTAAACATTGGATTTCGCATAAAACCATTTATCAATAATTGTGCCTACGAAACATGAAATGTATGGACAAGATACTTGCCTCAAAATCGGTACGCAAGTATTCCGACGAACACGGCTCAACCGGAAAGCTTCGAAACGCCCAATGCTATCGAAACGGAAGACGGCGGCGAACGAAGGGTTCAACGCGGTTTCTTCGCAAGAAACACGACCCTAACATCATACAATCAATAAATCATCGGCCATACGAGGAAGAATAATCGTAGAACGCCCGAAAACCCCTCTAAGACATTTTACCGGACACCTTCAAGGCGTCGGTCAAGAACTCAACTCAAACAACGAATCGATACGATCCAACCATGGAATAACAAGGGAAATGATATAATACATCTAAATAATCATCAATCCATCAACAAAACGGAAAGAATCGGACAAAACCCCAAAATCCCCAATTATCCAAAAAGGTAGGGTTTCAAGAGATATTACCTTGAGTGATTCTAGTGTTAAGATCCGTAGAACACGCGTTAGATTGATTATCCGAGCCTCACAACCGAAAGGAAATGATGAAAATCGACCCCCGGATGAAGAATTCTCTCTCCCTCTATATCTCTCTCTCGCGACGCCGTGCAAAATGGGGAAGGAAATGAGCAGTTCGCTCAAAACGACACATTTATAGTGTAACACAGCAGACCCTATCGGCCGGCCTATCGGCCGATAGGCCCAACCGATAGCCATACGGAATGCCGGCAGTAGGGTCTATCGACCCCCCTATCGGCCGAAAGGCTCCTGGAAGGTGCCCGACAGCTGACAGTCTTTCACTAAAACGACCATAACTCTCTCGTCCGGACTCCGATTGACTCACCGTTTGAACCATTGGAAAGCTAACTCGATGTTCTATAATATTGCAAAGATTTATAATTTTTGGAGTTACCAAAAATTAATGATGATCTAACAAAGACGAACTCATACTTAGAAAAGTCGTTTAGTAATCCTGAATTCAACAAAACGACACCGAAACCCGAGCCTGAATACGAACCGAAGATACGGTTACGAGGTATTCACAAAGACGAATCTAAGAGCTAGTAGAACACACGATTTCGACCACCCTAAGGCTCGAAATTCGACAACGGAAGGTAATTACCCCAAACTTTGGGAAATTACGAAAATGGCCCAACTGCCCGAAAATCACCATACGACAACGAATAATCAAACCAAAGCCCACAACACGTCTAACAAAGTTAAACGGACTTGCGGGAAACTCAAACAACAGCTTTGGACGAGATTCGCAAGAATCGAACTCAAGTGCGGAAAAGTCGCTAAAAAGCACAGAACTCAACGAAACGATACCGAAACGAACTCGGATGTCAAAAAGTGTAGAATTAATCATTCTCGGAATGACGAAGCGGTCATGAGCGAGTCGTCAAAACGGACTCACCTAAAAAAAAGAATTAGGAAATCGAAAATTGCGGATATTACATTCTACCCTCCTTAAAAGGAGTTTCGTCCCGAAACTTAAAACAAGTAGGAGAAGAAATATTCCGCCAGAAAACTCAACGAGACACACAAGAATGCGTAACTAATGCCCAACGGCGAAATGTTACAAACAACGCAAAGGAATATACGGCGTGTAAACACGCTCCACGGTGACCAACACAACGTCGCCGTTAGGGATATAATAAAACCGACAAGTGACAAGCGTCATCAAACGGATACTATAGCCAAGTCAATTATCCGATAATCACAAAACACAACGAACGAAAATCAATATGATTGATCAACCCAATGGTACATCAATCAAAACGCGAGTCAACCGCTGAACAACCACGGAATCCCATCGCCTAAGGGATGGAAGATTGAAAACGAAACTAATTTCCCGAACTAAAGGGAATTACGAAGGAGCCTGAACGTTCAACAATCACGAAACGAGAACAAAAACCGAACAAACAAACGATCGAGACAACAAAAATCGAAGAATCATGTGCGAATCACGAAGGACAATAAAGTTCGACAATAACTCCCAGGATGATCTGGTGAGAACTACAAGACATGCATTCCCATAAGATCCACAGGAAAGGGAATAGCGATTGAAAAGTCACATCGACAAATATGTTATTCCGAAATGATATCACACTCGTTCGATAAACAAAAACAAGGGCAGGACAAGCTCAGAAATGTCAACGAACATAAATGAGTCGACAAAGTAGAAAATACAGAAGTTCAAAATCCGATCCCTTCGAATAAAAGGACTAGTAGAACCAAATGATGTTACTCCCGAACAAAGTTCACAAGAATCGAACCCAACTCGAAAAAGTCACACCGATAACCAGATCGGCCCACAACAAGATCACAGCTCGTTCGGACGATGAAACTGAAATACCGAACAAGTTCATAAAGTACCAACGAACATGAGCGAATCGATAGACTGGGGAAGAGAAAACACGAAGTCAAAATAGTACGGGCATTACCACCGACCTCGTCCACGAAATTCACAAAAACGGAGCAAGGTAATAAGACATTAAACAACCGACACAAAACGGAACCATCACCGATGCACACGGTCATACCAAACCAAGCTCTAACAGCTCGCACATGCGCGACAATGCGTAAATCACCACGAGGCGACAACATTCAACACCAACATCCCGCCTCTCACAGGGGCTAGCACAACCCATGTGTGGAAAGCGACTCAACGCTCACACCGCCAATTCGATCATACTCGGGAGAAAGTATCAAAATGACAACGCGAACATCATACATTCATACCCGGCCCTCAAACGGAATGGATAGGTTTTAAAAACGAAAACCTCATTTTGAAAATAATTTAGAAGAACACCGGTTGATCTTGAGTATCACCTTTCAAAAAGTACGAACTTGAAACATCGTTATCGAGACATTGGAGAACCATTTCGCATTTGATAAAAATGAGGACACTTTCTCTTAGTGAAAACTTTCAAAATATTCGACCCTCGGGTCTAAATAAAAGTGTTGAAAATATCTCAAAACATTTTGGTCCTCGAGGTAGAAAAATTTTGAAATATATTGTGACATCTAGGATGTACCACAAGAAAATAACTCATTTGAAAAGTATGTCTCGAAATTTATTTTTCTAAGATACTCAAGGTTTTCAAAAATCCAATAGGCCAGAATGCCCAAAACTCACACATACCGACGTTCACTAAAACAACTCCTAGCACACGCATCAAAACGTTTAAAATCAAGACAATACATGTCTTTAAACGAAAATAAACGATAAAATACCACATTCAGAACAAAACCACTGATAAAATACCCTCCCGCACTGGCTAGTGAACAAGTCGAACGCGTATAAGCACAAAGCTTCCACAAGAGACTTGTAAAGCGTGCAAATCGATTCGAAAATCATCAACAACGAACAAAAACAACAATAAAAAGATATCACAAGCGACGACACTCCTCGTATAAATCAAATACGAGAGTTGACTAAATACATATCGTGAAAATCAAAATTCACATAAAATTCCACCACTTAACAAATAATCATAAAAATAGCTCGTGTCACACGAGGCACAACACAAAGAAGGGAGACTTACTTCCACAGTCGCATGAAGATGATGGCCGCACCTCGATACTAATCACGACCGACACCTCGTACGACGCGTCGCGACACAACTCGATGGACAAAATCCGACAAGACAAGACAAGACAAGACCCAACAACACACAACTGACCCGGACACCTAGGTTTCCGCAACCTAAGCTCGATACCATATTCGTAACACCCCAAACCCTTCGGGAATATTACGCCGCAGCACCCCTCCGTGAGGATCTACCAAAGCAATACGTAAAACACATTAACACTATACATGCCGACATGGCTAACAAACGAACCATTAGACCGATTTGGTCTTTTACCACAACATACACATCGAACATACATTACTCTTTCTCGTAACTCATACCCACGCAGGGGTTAACATAAATCAACAATCCCGCATAGGGAAAGTAAACACAACGGAAAGACAAAACAAAACATCACCAAATATTCAACACCGGTCTTCATGTGATTAGTATCGCCGTCTTCCATCATCCTTCGTAACGATCCCGTGAATTGCTCCCCAAAGAACCTCGCAAATACACCGGACGCAATACAGACATCCACCCCCGAATACTCGGGAGTTAGCAAAACCCCACTGCTTTGCTAGTGCAAGTATAAATACAAAGACAGGCCATACAAATCATACTCCAAGAACATAGAAATCATGAATATACTTCCGAGATAATTCACTTGATCAAAACAATTTAGATTACGAAAGATAAGAATAAAACCATTTTACAACTTACAAAACATTTTACGATCTCGGGAGTTTTTGAAAACGTTTGGGATTTAAGAATTTTCAAGCCTTTCGAAATGCTTAGGGACATAGCCCAACAATCGTTTATTTCAAAATACAAGTCCGATAGCGTATAACAGGCCCACGACCCAATTATAACATTCCAATCACAACACAGGGGTCCACGACCCAAATCATCCACATCACATACTCGCAAGAATACCCCGGTGGAAATTACACCGTATCCAACATTACCATGACAACAGTCTCACTCATCATACCACAGAGCTACAATGCACAGAGCAACCACATGACTCACGTACCCATACCAAATTATCACAACCAAGAGACAATTCATTCACAACACATTTATTAATGCCATTCCAGCCAAGTACGATACCATTTGAACTGCCATTCTAATCAGACGAAATATGCGCCAAAGATCACAGTTCTCCAACAAAACACTTCAAAGTTAACCTTGGTACGAGACTCACGGCCACCGTACCCCGCAGAGCCCCGTCGGACATCCCTGGGTGGTTAACCATAGTTCGTGATACGCACACACACGGCAATACGTATCCCTAGAGGCCCCGTCGGACCGTCCCTAGGTGAACATACACATATCATCCACAACGCCACGGGAAGCCATAATTCGAATACTAGAATATGCATACAAATGTTAGGTACTTCGCTAGAATGGCCACTATAGTCGACGTACCCTCACAACTAATGTCACACAACCACAAGCAAATACCAATACCAAACAACACCAAGTGTCACAACCTCCTCACGAAGGAATAACAACTAATATCACACACATTACGTTCTTACCGAACAAGTACACATAGCATTACGTAATCCCCGGCAAAGGATTACGGTCTATTAAACTCACTCAAAGTGATCGTAGCATCTTTCAACATACAAAACCAACACATATATTCCGAGAATACATATATTCACGAATTACAAGAATTATTGTTGAAAGACAACATTTATCGAGAACATACCGATCCCTTTTTACGTTCATTAAACATTGGATTTCGCATAAAACCATTTATCAATAATTGTGCCTACGAAACATGAAATGTATGGACAAGATACTTGCCTCAAAATCGGTACGCAAGTATTCCGACGAACACGGCTCAACCGGAAAGCTTCGAAACGCCCAATGCTATCGAAACGGAAGACGACGACGAACGAAAGGGTTCAACGCGGTTTCTTCGCAAGAAACACGACCCTAACATCATACAATCAATAAATCATCGGCCATACGAGGAAGAATAATCGTAGAACGCCCGAAAACCCCTCTAAGACATTTTACCGGACACCTTCAAGGCGTCGGTCAAGAACTCAACTCAAACAACGAATCGATACGATCCAACCATGGAATAACAAGGGAAATGATATAATACATCTAAATAATCATCAATCCATCAACAAAACGGAAAGAATCGGACAAAACCCCAAAATCCCCAATTATCCAAAAAGGTAGGGTTTCAAGAGATATTACCTTGAGTGATTCAGGTGTTAAGATCCGTAGAACACGCGTTAGATTGATTATCCGAGCCTCACAACCGAAAGGAAATGATGAAAATCGACCCCGGATGAAGAATTCTCTCTCCCTCTATATCTCTCTCTCGCGACGCCGTGCAAAATGGGGAAGGAAATGAGCAGTTCGCTCAAAACGACACATTTATAGTGTAACACAGAGACCCTATCGGCCGGCCTATCGGCCGATAGGCCCAACCTATAGCCATACGGAATGCCGGTAGGGTCTATCGACCCCCTATCGGCCGAAAGGCTCTGGAAGGTGCCCGGTGACGATCTTTCACTAAAACGACCATAACTCTCTCGTCCGACTCATTGACTCACCGTTTGAACCATTGGAAAGCTAACTCGATGTTCTATAATATTGCAAAGATTTATAATTTTTGGAGTTACCAAAAATTAATGATGATCTAACAAAGACGAACTCATACTTAGAAAAGTCGTTTAGTAATCCTGAATTCAACAAAACGACACCGAAACCCGAGCCTGAATACGAACCGAAGATACGGTTACGAGGTATTCACAAAGACGAATCTAAGAGCTAGTAGAACACACGATTTCGACCACCCTAAGGCTCGAAATTCGACAACGGAAGGTAATTACCCCAAACTTTGGGAAATTACGAAAATGGCCCAACTGCCCGAAAATCACCATACGACAACGAATAATCAAACCAAAGCTCACAACACGTCTAACAAAGTTAAACGGACTTGCGGGAAACTCGAAACAACAGTTTCGGACGAGATTCGCAAGAATCGAACTCAAGTGCGGAAAAGTCGCTAAAAAGCACAGAACTCAACGAAACGATACCGAAACGAACTCGGATGTCAAAAAGTGTAGAATTAATCATTCTCAGAATGACGAAACGGTCATGAGCGAGTCGTCAAAACGGACTCCGACCGAAAAAAAAAGAATTACCGGAAATCGAAAATTGCGGATATTACACAACCACAGGATCGGCTTGGAGGATGATGTAAAGCAGCGATACTAGTCACAGTTGTAGTCGGTTGCCAGTCAGTGATCGGTCGGTCTGAGTGTTTATTTCTAGCTTCTTTGTCATCTTTAAGATGATGGACATGTTGTGTAATATGTGATCGAGCTGTATTTTGGTTTCTCAGTTGTACTGCTACGTTGTGTTTTGAGAGACCTAATCGGTCTACGGTTTTATGTTTTGGTCGAGTTGACCGCGTGTGGGTTTTGTTTTTTAGTCTCCTTCCTGGTAGATCCTTGCGGAAAAAGGGGTCTACGGCGTGTAATATCCCTGAGTGAATCGGGGGTGTTACAGTGACAGCCCAAGCTTCCAAGGCCAAGTTGCCCAAGTCCAATTGTCAAGAACCAAGCCCGAGCAAGAGCCCGAGCCGACGGGCGGGCAGCGGCAGCACACGTATGTGCTTTGCATCGTTGGCCTACTAGTGTATACTACTAGCTTGTTAAACTACCCATGCATCTTCTTACTAATAAGCTAGTCAATAAGGCTTTCATTTTTCGATGTGGGATGACTTTTCATACCCACTTTAACTCTTCACTATTTCAATTAAATTACCGACTCTAATCATTTATTTCTCACTCACCGTTGGCCTACTAGTGTATACAGTTTCCTTACTGTATTGAGGATTGGCATATATGTCAAAACCTCTTATCAACATAATTCGATACAGGGATTGATTATCCCCGCTGTTTCGATACAGGGTTTCTGTTTTCCCAACAACTGGGATTCGAGTCTGAGCAACTGCGGGGTTTTAATCCGGCAGTTACTCCAGCAAGGTAACTTGTGTGGAGGCGGGACGGTTTCCTCGTGAATCCGAAGTCTCACTTGTCACCAGCGTGGACCCAGTTAGGACAATATAGTCTGGACAAATGGTGGTTAGGGCCTGCATCTTGCGGGTGGTTGAGTCTAAGTTGAAATTCACCGTTCAAAAAAAAAAAAAAAATTAGTGCCTTTTGTATTTATGGATTTGTTGTGTTGTATTTAATATTGTAATTAATGTTGTAATTAATGTATCAATTATGAAAGATCTTTACATTTTTGAAATTTTAGATGTGTATTTATAAATAAAGGTCTTTGGCCCTCATACGAATACACAGATTATTATTTTTCTCCTTCATTTTTCTCTTTTTCTCTCAAGTTTATAACACGTTCTCAGCACGACACTCTGGCAGTAAAAAAGAAACTTCTCTCTGGTTCTCAAAATTCCAAAAAAAATGCGAGCAAATTTTCTGTACTGCGAGACCACGCGAAAATCACGCCTCCCATTTTATTAACCGTCGGATCATCATGAAATTGTTATAGTACCTTCCTGACAAATAGGTCTACAAATTTAACGGTAATGATCGGATTCTGAAATATATTGCATAAATAAAGAAAAGGTCCAAACAGAAGTAGTCTTTTTTTACATCGATGAATGGTATTAATTCTATTTACTCCTTCTAAAATATATATTCTTTAGTTATTAAATTTCATGTTCTTATATGCATCATATATATAAATAATATATATGATGACCTAGAAATTATTATCAAATCATATTCCTCTTTGTTTCTGGAAAAAACACGATTCAACAATACTTAATAATCTAGAAGATTATTAAGATAAAAGATTCGTTGTAATTCTTGAAGAAACACCACATTATCTCGTCATATTCTAGTTGAATATAATGTGTTCATGAAAAGCACTATGAGATCTAAAAATTTGTGTAAATTCCTAATGAAAAAACACAAAATAATATTCATGAAGAATATTGTAAGTGCTCTTGAAGGAACAATTATTTTAATTTAATTACTTCGAGCCTTGCTTAATTTTCGTACTATTTCATTTTCCTTAGTATATTCAATTATATTTATTATAATTGTTTCTCCCGAAGTAGCATAATTAATTGTAATATTCTTGTATAATATTAATATTCTAAATGACTAATTCTTATTTATACATAACTTATATGATAATAAATATTCCTTTTGTTACTTATAAATATAATAACATGATTAAATTATTGTGCTCTTGATAATGTAAGAGTGATATAAAGCATAATATTGTCCCTTAAGGAAAATATAACTTATATCCAAATAAAAAAAATATGAATATGATTTGAGAACATTGTATAAGATATGATATAATCCACAATCATAATTTAATTGTGCTCCAATGGTAGCAAGAATAATGAGTGTTTGAATATAGCTATCACATTTACTGATAGTTGTTCCCAGAAGTGAACAATATTAAATTATAAACTTCAATATTATGTCTCAAATACTAATAGTACGTAAAAATTATCTCTAGGAGATCAGTGGAGATTATCTCCTGAAGTAGATAAAATTTAGAGTTTATCCTTGTAGGGGATAATTACTTATAGATTTTGTCTCTTGAAGTGGACAGTGTCAACTGTTAATGATAAGGACACGAAAATAATAATCTTAAGATTATATGTCAAGTATCTTATTTTATCTATTATGTAGTCTAATATTTTATTATCGCTTATGATTTATTATGAGTGTTTGTCAATATGAGATATGATGTCATAACTGAAGTATGATTTTAATTGATCGTTGCTATATAATTAGTGATAAAAAGGTCAATATCCTGAAGAAATTTGCATCATTCAAATTCTTGGCGTATCTTATTTCTTCTTTTTGCGAATCGATTGCCAAGTTCTTGGGATTAAATAGTGGTCTTAATTTATTGTCTCATCAAAGTGCAAATATGCATGATATCTGTAGAAATAAATGATACTTTCTGTGTGAAAAAAGTAGTGCCAAATTTATTGACAGTTCCCGAAGAGCCACTAAATTTCTCCCTAAAGGATTGAATATTATGCACTATTATTTTATAAGTAGCGAATAAATTTATAGGTTTCTAAAGTATCATTGAAATAAATAATACCGAGATAACAAGTGAGACAAGTGACACATACAATTTCTGAAGAAAAGAAATTGGTATTAGAGAAATTATCAATATAAATGACGTATAAAATTCACCACTTATTAGACCATATGATCGATCTAACGCCTACTTATTTAAGTTTAAGTTTGAAAATTAATGTTAAAGTCTATTTATATTTGTTTATATTTTATTTAACTACATATTTATTTATGATATATATCCTCACGATATATTAGTCAAATTCACCCATATTGTATAATAAATATCATAAATTACTAGCAAATGTCATAAAGTACAGTTATATAGTTCAAATTTTATTATTTTGAGTTGACCAATTTTTCTCAACATCCTATAGATGTTGGATTAGTTGCATAACAATTATCGCACTTCTTCTGGACGAAGAGTAATAATGATAGTTATAAATATAATATTGGTGATGATACTTGTATCCTTGATCAAGTATAAATATGCAGTTGAGAAAAATAAATGCTCTTGAAAGATATAAAATTTCTCCCTGAATGAGGAACTGTTACTATCTTTTAATGTTTAAAGATAGAATATTATTGATATCTCTTGAAGTAGAATATCGTATTAAAAAAATTCAATAAAATAAAAGTTGATTATGTCACAAACTCATTCAAGAACAAATTCTAGATTGACATAGTTGTCTTTATTCTTGTTTTGAATTAGAACCATCATCATAGTAAACTTAAAATTTACATAAATAATTTATGATTTGATATCGATAAAAGTGTATTATTTTGAATTCGGAAAAGTAATTCAGTGTACAGATTCCCCTGGATGTCTCCTATTGAATATTAAAATATGTCGAGTATGGTCCCCTTTATGACAATAGCTAAAGTATTGACAGGTGATATGAATAAAATTGATACCGTCGGATAGTATCATTCCCGATATTATGGGGATGAATGTATCAACCGATCAAGAGATTTATTATTATGAACTTGAAGTTCAAAAGATTATTTATTTTGCAGAAATTGCAACCAATTATTTGTATACTATAACACCCCAGAAGGCGGCTATTACAGTGCCGTGGACCCCACACTCGGACCCACCAAGCGATATCCAAAATAGATTAAATAAACATTATTTGTGGTACCGAACCACAATGAATAGTCATTACTCCGATTAGGAGTTTATCGAAATTATGGCCAACGGCCTTATAATACACAGGATCCGAAAAAAAACAAGTATAACCCATATGGAGATGGAAAATACTTTAAATGTCAATACAACCAAATAGTAATTTAAATGGAACAGAAAATAACATAACACGGTTTAACATAACCGGACAGCAAATGATGTGGGGCCCCTGAACTAGTATCCTTCGAACCCTTCGCCGTCAACATGCTCTTCCCGTGCCTTGCCTTTGCCTCGACCTAAAATACAATACAAGTATTTCGCCCATAACACAGGGTCAGATATACATAATAATCAATTCTTCCAACATTATACAATTCACGTATATAGATTTCAAGGATAACATTCTGACTATTAATCATACCCCTCGGGCGTATGAAACAATCAGTCACAAATCGTCGAACACATCCAATCACACATGGACTATGATCGATCAACAATATAGCTCAAGATGGACATCACAGTACGCCCGATCCAGAAATGTGTCCGTGTACATGTCCACCCCGTATACGGAATCCAGAATATACGTGTGACAATGTACCTAATTAGCCTCACGAACTACGTCTCGTGTGCACAGTCCAATACGGAAACATCCACGTATGACTATACGAGTGCCCGGCTAAAAATCCTACACAATATCCAATCGGCACGCAGATATGATTCCGGAAATGTCACGATACAACATGACAACGAAGTTCAATGAAATACTCATCCAATTAAGGATCAAGAAAACTCACCAAAGTGAAGATAAAGACCAACGAGATCAACGATTCAAAACGACGTACTTGGGAATGCAACCCCATGAAGAAAAACGGAATATCGTCAAGGACAATGTCAAATCGCGACAAACATTACATGAACAATTCATACATATGAAATATATAATTATCACAAGAATCTAATCATCATTATAACCATGCAAGATAACTTGCCTCAATACGGAGACGGGAATAGTCCTCTTCTTGTCGGAACGAACGAACGGTCCTCAACTAATATTGTGTACTCAAACAATCAACCTTGAATGAAGTATATTTTGCTCATTAATACGTTTATATGATCATCTACACCGAATTTTCACGAGATAACATCTTAATTCCGATTGAGTAGTTTAACTTCTGAAGTGTTACTTCAAGAACCTTATTCATACCATTCAATTCTCACAATTGATTACAAGATGATACCAATGTTTGTTGGATTAAGAATCATTCCATAATGTATTAAACAATAATCTCCTATCCTTTAATCTTATCAAGAACATCTCAAATGATTAAAAGTAAAATCTGCACTACATACAATTACTTATGTTGAGTTAATTAGTTGTAAATCCATATCATGGTTATGAAGATTATCTCAAGTATAGCACCACTCTTATACTCTTCCAACTGACTTGGGGATTCAAACAACACACCTCTGAATTCACTTAGCCTAGGTTCAAGAAGATCATTTCATTCTTCTAATGATCAACAAGATTTCTTAAAACATTTATGGTAATTATTCCAATAAGTCATTTACATTACAATGGAACAAGGATTATTATTATACCAATGGTGTTATAAGTCTAGCAAGGAGAGTGTGGTTAAACTAAACATGATCATTACCATATTAAAACACCAAGAACACACCATTACAAACCCTCTAATCATCATGTTCATCATTAAGTTGTTGAAAGCTTAACTACAACATGTTTATTTTGATTAATTCATCACTAGGTGAAATATACTTAATCACTATCATAATAAATTCGAGATTATAGGGTTAAATCGTAGAACATACCTTCAGAAATGAAGAACAATACACCAAACCACAAGAACACAATATAAGCTTCAAGAATATCTCCAAGTTCCAATCAACAAGCTCCAAAATCAAAATGTAAAGCTCCAACACAAGTTGGAAGAAGGTAAACTTGCTCTAGGGATGAAGGGGGATGATTATATGGGTGAAAATCGGAGTTTGGACGTGCAAAATGAAAGACACAAGTTGTCTTTTTATAACAGCACAGTTCGTTACGTACGCTACACAACAAGTGTTACATACGTAAGCTAAGTCCAAAGGTTACTGGACTGAAATACGAACTTCATTACGTACGTTACCGCTAGAAGCATTACATACGTAATGTGGGTCAACTAGGTTGGCTCCAAAAGATCAGATATTCGAATCCCACCCGGCCCCACACGCCGAAAGTTGAGATCGGATACGATTGCACTGGTTACGTACGTAACAGGTACCCCTTTACGTACGTAAATGCCTCAAAATAGCGTACGCTATGACTAACGATTAACGTACGTTAGGCTCAGGTTTTTAATAGTTCAATATGCACTTATCTCTACAACACTGAAAATTTAAACATAATGCGAGTGATCATTTTATTCAAGTCTATTACGATATTTTCTAACATCAATATTCATTTCACAAATGCAACAAGATTACAACAGTATTAAATTATCCGAATAGTACAACAACAAGTAAGAATTTCCGTCGGATATTACATACTCCCCCCCTTAAAAGGGGTTTCGTCCTCGAAACTAAGGGGTAAGCAATTCGGGATACCTCTCTTGAATGCTGTGCTCCGTCTCCCATGTGGCCTCCTCGACCCCGTGTCATGACCACTGAACCTTCAGTAGGGGAATCGTCTTATTCCGTAATTGTTTGGTCCTTCTCTCAAGTATCCGTACGGGGCGCTCCTCGTACGAATGATCCTCCGCTAAATCGATCTCATCGAACTGAAGTACATGACTCGGATCAGCAACGTATTTCCTTAGCTGGGAGACATGGAATACGTTATGGATCCGGCTCAGGGCTGGTGGTAAAGCCAAGCGATAAGCCAAATCGCCTGCTCGTTCCAAAATCTCAAACGGCCCGATATACCTCGGACTCAGCTTGCCTCGGTTTCCAAAACGAAAGACTCCTCGGGTAGGTGACACCTTCATTAACACATGGTCACCAACCTCGAACTCAATCGGTCGTCGACGGTGGTCAGCATAAGACTTCTGTCGACTTTGAGCCGTTAACAACCGGCTCCTAATCAAAGTGATCTTCTCTCGAGCTGCTAATAACATGTCGGGTTCCGTACCCAGAGATTCTGATAGTTCGTCCCAACACAAAGGGGACCTACAGCGACGGCCATATAATGCCTCATACGGTGCCATCTGAATCGAAGCGTGCCAACTATTATTATAAGTGAATTCCACCAAAGGCAGCTGGGCTTCCCAATCGTCCTTCCAATCAAGAGCGCATGCTCTCAACATGTCCTATAGAGTCTGGATGGTTCTCTCAGATTGACCATCGGTCTGTGGATGAAAAGCCGTACTGAAATTCAACTGTGTGCCCATCGCACGATGAACTGCCTTCCAGAAGTGTGACACGAATCGCCCGTCACGGTCTGATACAATACTCTTGGGGGTACCGTGTAATCTCACAATTTCCTTAATAAACAGCTGGGCCAATCTCTCGGGACCCCACGCGTCCTTAATCTCCAAGAAGTGGGCTGATTTGGTCAGACGGTCCACAATCACCCAAATCATATTCATTCCTCGACGAATCGTCGGCAATCTAGTAATAAAATCCATTGATATGTCCCATTTATGTAATATCCGGATTTATTACAGTGTATTTCATCTGTATTCAAACCATGTATTATTTTGGATTGGTGATTTTGATTAATGGAGTATGGTATTTAGTGCATTAATATCATTATGCATAAGTATAGAAGCATGCAAAATTGCTCAAGCAACCTTGTGATAGCGCACGCTAAGAATGTATCTTAACGCGCGCTATCGGGCCATTATTAGCGCACGCTATGCAGGTAGGAGTAACGTGCGCTAAGGACTCAATTATTGAGCGGGACAGCTAGCGCATGCGCCAGCGGGACATGGGTCCGGATAAGATTCCCGCTGACGCACCCGGACAAATTTTGAAGTCAACCATTATTAGCGCACGCTAAGGGATGCTTAGTAGCGTGCGCTAACTTGTCAATAATGCAGAATATTATAAATGGGACAACAACCGCTTGGGCTTTCATTTCCTTCGTCTATACTTCATCTTTGAGAGTCCAGAGAGCAAGAATCTCCCTTATAAACACTTAGAACATTTATGAGTGATCATTGAATGATTGAGTATCACTTGTGAGTGATCATTGAAGAGAAGTAACACCTTGGAGGGGCACATAACCAACCGGAGTCGGATTACACCTTGTGGTTCAGTGATTTCGGCATATTAAGGTATGTTCAACCTATCACCAGTCTTAGATTTGGATTTCCAATGGATATGATGATCATGTTAACGAGATATTGAATTTCATTAGTGAATTATTTCAACAACATCATGTTTAGAAGATTGGGATGTCTACAATTACAATATTATTGTTGGAACCTTGAAGTTGGAATCCTAGTACTTCAAATGATGAGAGAAATATTCGGAAGTTAACAATCCGTATGATTTATGTTATCTTTGTGATCATGATTTGGAAAAGATGTTATAAGAACTTAAAGGGAGAATCATCTTAGGAAATATTCTTTCGTATAAGTCGGAATTGTTAGTTCACCTCAAGATGAAGTCTGAATATGTATAATGATAGTAGAATCTAATACATCAACCGGAGATCACCAACTTTGCATGAGAATTGTAATCAAGATGGATTATGGTGTCATGATGATTATACGTATATTTGCATCTTGAAGTTGATATCATCCTGGAGATCATTCATAAGAGTAAGAACTTGGTATTTATGGAAGTAACATGAATTATCACGAAGGATTTCATTGTTTCGTTCATGGCGTAAGCGATCGCTTTCGCCAAGAACTGCCATGCAGAGATAGCGCACGCTATGCTATGCAGTTTAACGTGCGCTATCGAGCACTAGTTAGCGTGCGCTACGTTTGGTACGTAACGTACGCTAGACCATCAGACGAGTCAGTTGGCTGCTCAGTGAAGTACTGACCATGCGTCGTTAGCGTGCGCTAGGCTTTGTTGTTTGCGCGCGCTATCGGGCAGACGTAACGCACGCTACACAGAGTACTTAGCGTGCGCTAAGCTATTCGGGCAGATTGCAGTTTATGAACTTTTGACCGTTAATCGAATTGTTAAACATTCATACGACTTGAGATAAATCCTATATCATTTCTTTTGTTAAGGTTTGGTCTCGTTACGTGATTGATTGAAGAGGACGATCTTCGAGTGTTCATTTTCGTGGAAGTATTGTTATTGTCTTCAAATCGAGGCAAGTACCTTAATTGTTTTATGTATTGTTGTTATACATATTGTCGTGCATGTATGTCGTTATTATGTGTCCACCTCGTGTTGGTCCGACGGGATCATCGGGGGATCTATGCTAGCGTGCGCTGGATCATCGGACGGGTTTTTCCACCACGGGTTGGTCTGACGGGATCATCGTGGGTTCTAGGCAGTGAACGCTGGATCGATGGAATTACCATGTGTATGTATTGATATCATGTTGTGATTATCAGTTATGTATGTTATGTTTGAGTTTCTCGTAGGAGAAGACTCGTTGGTCTTTTGTCGTTTACGTTATTATTATTCACCGTGAGATATGAATAATATGTTGTGGTACTTGTACTAGCATCGTTGTGCTAACCCCTTCGAGGGTGAACATTTTGTTTGTGTTCAGGATCCAGGAGAGCGGGGAAACAACCACTGGAATTGTATGACGACGAGGGTGCAGAGTGATGTCCCGACCGGGTTTATTTATCTGTCGTTTATTCGTTATTTCAATAAGTACTCGAGTACGAAGTCATTTGTGATGATTTGAATTTGGTGATGTAATATTGAGTTCTGTTGAACAATTGTACTATTTCTGTATTTGGTCAGAACTGATGTACTGTAATTCCGTTATTTCCATTCAAGACCTTTTTATACTTGTTCAATTGTTACCTTGTAAATCCTTATGTAAAGGATTTACGGCTGTAATATTCCCGAATATATTGGGGTGTTACGAATATGGTATCGGAGCTAAGATTATGGATATCTTGGCCGTTGGGTTAAAATAGGGTCATTTATGTCTTTGGGGTAACCGGCCGTGAATGACATCACCGCACCGCCACGTCTTCATGCGAAAGTGGTTGTAAGTTCCTAAACTCTATCTCGTTCTTTACATATTGTATCTTTTTATACTCGAATATTAGAACGATGTTGTTTCTGTATATTGAGTATTTATGCTTACGTATGTTGAGAGGCGGACGTGGACGTGGTTGCGGCCGTGACGCGACGGAGAAATGCCGAAAGGGAAGCGTCGCCTTCTAACCAGTCATAGCTCAAAGCGAGCCGCAACGGTCTATTAATAATGAACAGATCCTCAGACGGATATCCTTCGTCAAGTGGTGAACCAGATGACTCGGTTCGCCTGTGTCGTGGACCGAATGCAAGTGGCGGTGGGACTACGGCAGGGAGAGAGACAAAGAAGGAATCCCGGATATGGGAAATCGAGGTGACCGGTGGCGCAGGAGGTAGCAAAGATGCAACCACCCAAATTCGACCAGTATTCGAGACTCCCACCAGGATCATTGGTTAAAGGAGCTGAGAAAATCTTTGCCGAATCAAGCGCCTGCACGATAGGAGAGCCTCTATCGCTCAATATTTTCTCGATAGGGAAGCGTCCGAATGGTGGGAAGCCATCCTACGGTAGACCATGATGCCGATTGACAGAGTTTAGATTAATGATGGAAGCTCGATTGCCCTCGTCTGTGAGGGAAGCCAAAGTTCGGGAGTTTTTCTCCGCTCGCCCTCTCGATGTGCCGTATCCCGTGCGATCAAGACGTTTAACCAAAGAATGGCATTTGTTCGACATCCGGTCGTAATGATGCGAAATGATGATTCATTTCGATATGAGAATGAAACCAAGTTCGAGGTACATGTCCGGATTCGAATGTACCACACTCCGCCAATACCAGGATAAGGCGTTGGCATATGAGATCAAGGAAGCGGCCATGGAGAAATTTTCGTAATCCAAGAAACAAAAAGTCTCGGTACTTTTACAAAGGCACAAGAACAGTGGGGCCCGTAAGGCCCAGTCATCTTTCCATTCTTTCAAGAAACCTCCGCACCCGACTAGGAGCGGAAAGAACTTGTGGCGACATCAACTATTACCGATGTTACCAGAAATGCTTTAACTGCGCCGACGGGCACTATCGGCGGAATTGCCCCTTCCCCGCCGTGACTTGTTTTGACTGTGGACGAGAGGGACATCGGGCGGTGTTTTGTGAAGAGGCGCAAAGTCTTTTAGAGCCCGTACACCACAAACAAATTGAAGGAGGCCAAGATTCCACAGACGCGGCAAAGTGTTCGATGCCTCGGAATTTTGGCCGCGGGCGAGGCAGAGGACAATGGGACCGAAAGGGGACATCGAGTGCCGGATCTGCTCCCCCACGTGCATGCGAGATGAGGAGGACAGACGATCGATGTCTTTGCCGCATCGTATCGGCATCCATATCCTTTCCCAGCCAGTTAGCTTTTGATTCGATACAGGAGCTACACATTCTTTCATATCTTTGTCTTGTGTAAATCGTTTGAATATTTCCGGTTTTCATGCTTGTGAACCTTATGTTGTTGGTTTACCGAGTGGAGAGAGGATTGTCGGAAATTTAGAAACTAGAAATTTCCCTATATCATTTGGAGGCAGAGAGTGGCTCTCAAACCTGATCGTGATAGAAATGCTAGGAGATGACCTGATACTCGGAGACGATTGGCTTAATCGATATGGAGCAATTGTGAACTACCGAAGGAGGAATATCTCGCTGATCGCTGACGATGGTTCCGAGATTCTGTTTGAGGGATGGAAACCGGGAAGCTCAGGGAAATTGATCAAGGCGATGAAAGCTGTCAAATTGTTGAAACAAGGTTGTACCGGGTACTGGTGTTACGCAATGAAGAAAGAAGAAGAAATGGTGTAACTTTCATCTATTCCTGTTGTGAACGAATTTCCAGATGTGTTTCCTGACGAGTTACCTGGACTACCTCCACGAAGGGATATGGAATTTACCATTGAGCTGGAACCCGGAGCGACACCAATTTCCAAGGCGCCGTATCGTATGGCACCTACTGAGATGTACGAACTGAAGAAGCAGCTGGAGGAGTTACTGGACAAGGGCTATATTCAGCCAAGCGTTTCACCCTGGGGAGCGCCAGTTCTTTTTGTCCGAAAGAAGGATGGATCGCTCCGACTGTGTATTGACTATCGAGAGCTGAACAAGATGACGATTAAGAACAAGTATCCGTTGCCACGGATTGATGATTTGTTTGACCAGTTGCAAGGGGCAACAATATTTTCTAAGATCGATCTGAGATCAGGATATCATCAACTGAGGATTAAGGAATCTAATGTTCCGAAATCAACGTTCAGAACTCGTTACGGGCATTATGAGTTTGTAGTAATGCCGTTTGGTCTCACTAACGCACCTGCTGTATTTATGCAATTGATGAACCGTGTGTTCATTGAATTTTTGGATAAATTTGTGGTCGTGTTTATTGATGACATTCTAGTGTACTCTAAGAGTCCGGAAGAACATGCGCAGCATTTGCGGATTGTATTGGGACTTTTGAGAAACGAACAATTGTACGCCAAACTTTCTAAGTGTGAATTCTAGCTAAAGGAAGTAATGTTCCTCGGCCATGTGGTGTCAGCTAGAGGAGTCCGAGTAGACCCTCAGAAGATCGAAGCCATATTGGATTGGAAGCCTCCAAATAACGTGAAAGAGGTCCGAAGCTTCTTAGGACTTGCTGGATACTATCGTCGATTCGTGGAAGGGTTTTCTAAAGTCTCCCGCCCACTTACTCGACTTCTGCAGAAAACTCAAAAGTTTGAGTGGAATGAATTATGTCAGATTAGCTTTGATGAATTGAAGAAGAGATTGACGACGGCACCGATTCTATCACTTCCGCAAGGAACTGAAGGATTCATAGTTTACAGTGATGCTTCGAACCAAGGACTTGGGTGCGTGTTGATGCAGAATGATAAGGTGATCGCTTATGCGTCGCGACAACTGAAACCTTATGAAGTGAATTACCCGACACATGATTTGGAGCTAGCAGCAGTGGTTTTTGCCTTGAAGATTTGGAGGCATTATCTCAGACGGACTCACCGGATCTTTACGGATCATAAGAGTCTCAAGTATATATTCAGTCAGAAAGAGTTGAACATGCGGCAAAGAATATGGTTGGAACTGATTAAGGACTATGACTTGGAGATTTTATATCATCCAGGCAAAGCGAATGTAGTGGCCGATGCACTTAGCCGCAAGCCTGTCTCTATTCAGATGCTGGAGACGCTGACCTCCCAAATTAGCCTTCAGCGAGAGATGATTCGTGAAGGAATTGAAGTATGGTTACAAAGAGTCCAGGGACAGCAGTGCGTGATGGAGATAACTTCATCATTAACCGAAGAAATCAAATCTAGACAGGCAGATGATCCTCTGATGATTCGGTTACATGATGAAGTGATCCAAGGAAAGGCCCCCGGATTCATAATTCATGACGATGGAGTTTTGAGATTTCGTAACCGACTCTGCTCCCGATGTTGATGTTCTAAAGCAGACGATTATGAAGGAAGCTCATAGTTCGCCCTATTCTATCCACCCGGCACCAAGAAATGTATAAGGACTTGAAGCGAATTTACGGTGGGGCAACATGAAGAAAGACGTAGCGGACTATGTTTCGAAATGCTTGACTTGTCAGCAGGTTAAGATCGAGCATCAACGGCCTGCCGGAATGTTGAAGCCGCTCCCGATTCCTGAATGCAAGTGGGAGGACATATCGATGGACTTTATCACTAATATGCCAAAAACCAGGATAGGAATGAACATGATTTGGGTGATAGTTGATCGTTTAACCAAATCGGCTCATTTTCTAGGCATTAAGGATACGTGGGGACCAGAGAGGTTGGCACGAGTCTTTATTTCGGAGATAGTTCGATTGCATGGTACGCCGAAAACCATTGTTTCTGATCGAGACGGTCGTTTTGTGTCTCACTTTTGGAAAGCAGTTCATAAGGCCTTGGGGACCGAATTGAACTACAGTACAGCTTATCACCCGCAGTCTGACGGACAATCTGAGAGAACTATACAAACGGTGGAAGACATGCTAAGGGCCTGTGCTTTAGATTGGTCAAACGATTGGGAAGTTCATCTACCGTTGATTGAATTTACTTACAACAATAGTTGGCATGCTTCCATTAAGATGGCACCGTTTGAGGCATTATACGGAAGGAGATGCAGATCGCCCTTATGCTGGGACGATTCATCGGACTTGATCGGAACAGAACCAAAGTTGATCGAGCAGACTCGAGAGAAGATAGCCTTGATTCGTGAAAGGTCATTGATCGCCCAGAGTCGCCAGAATCCTATGCGGACGCACGCCGCCCATTGGAGTTCAAGATCGGAGATCACGTACTTTGAAGGTTTCTCCTACTCGAGGAATCTTCGTTTAAGGAAAGGAAAGCTGAGTCCGAGATATATCGGACCATTTGAGATCCTCGAGAGAGTTGGGGAGTTGGCATACAGATTAGCATTGCCGCCGTCATTGTGCCATGTTCATAACGTGTTCCACGTATCCCAGTTACGGAGGTATATACCAGATCCCAGTCATATCATTGATTTCGGCGAGATCGAAGTCGAGCAGGATGGGACGATTGAAGAAAGACCAGTCAAGATACTCGAGAGTCGAGTTAAGCAACTGAGGAACAAGCCAATCGTTTTGGTCAAAGTTCAGTGGTCACGTCACGGAATGGAAAAAGCCACTTGGGAAACAGAAGCTGATATGAAGTCTAGATATCCCGAGTTATTTTTGTCTTGAGTTTCGGTACGAAACTCCTTTTTAGTAGGAGAGTATGTAATATCCGGATTTATTACAGTGTATTTCATCTGTATTCAAACCATGTATTATTTTGGATTGGTGATTTTGATTATTGGAGTATGGTATTTAGTGCATTAATATCATTATGCATAAGTATAGAAGCATGCAAAATTGCTCAAGCAACCTTGTGATAGCGCACGCTAAGAATGTATCTTAACGCGCGCTATCGGGCCATTATTAGCGCACACTATGCAGGTAGGAGTAACGTGCGCTAAGGACTCAATTATTGAGCGGGACAGCTAGCTCATGCGCCAGCGGGACATGGGTCCGGATAAGATTCCCGCTGACGCACCCGGACAAATTTTGAAGTCAACCATTATTAGCGCACGCTAAGGGATGCTTAGTAGCGTGCGCTAACTTGTCAATAATGCAGAATATTATAAATGGGACAACAACCGCTTGGGCTTTCATTTCCTTCGTCTATACTTCATCTTTGAGAGTCCAGAGAGCAAGAATCTCCCTTATAAACACTTAGAACATTTATGAGTGATCATTTAATGATTGAGTATCACTTGTGAGTGATCATTGAAGAGAAGTAACACCTTGGAGGGGCACATAACCAACCGGAGTCGGATTACACCTTGTGGTTCAGTGATTTTGGCATATTAAGGTATGTTCAACCTATCACCAGTCTTAGATTTGGATTTCCAATGGATATGATGATCATGTTAACGAGATATTGAATTTCATTAGTGAATTATTTCAACAACATCATGTTTAGAAGATTGGGATGTCTACAATTACAATATTATTGTTGGAACCTTGAAGTTGGAATCCTAGTACTTCAAATGATGAGAGAAATATTCGGAAGTTAACAATCCGTATGATTTATGTTATCTTTGTGATCATGATTTGGAAAAGATGTTATAAGAACTTAAAGGGAGAATCATCTTAGGAAATATTCTTTCGTATAAGTCGGAATTGTTAGTTCACCTCAAGATGAAGTCTGAATATGTATAATGATAGTAGAATCTAATACATCAACCGGAGATCACCAACTTTGCATGAGAATTGTAATCAAGATGGATTATGGTGTCATGATGATTATATGTATATTTGCATCTTGAAGTTGATATCATCATGGAGATCATTCATAAGAGTAAGAACTTGGTATTTATGGAAGTAACATGAATTATCACGAAGGATTTCATTGTTTCGTTCATGGCAGAACAGTTTACTGCTCAGCAGTAAACTGCCATGCAGAGATAGCGCACGCTATGCTATGCAGTTTAACGTGCGCTATCGAGCACTAGTTAGCGTGCGCTACGTTTGGTACGTAACGTACGCTAGACCATCAGACGAGTCAGTTGGCTGGTCAGTGAAGTACTGACCATGCGTCGTTAGCGTGCGCTAGGCTTTGTTGTTTGCGTGCGCTATCGGGCAGACGTAACGCACGCTACACAGAGTACTTAGCGTGCGCTAAGCTATTCGGTCAGATTGCAGTTTATGAACTTTTGACCGTTAATCGAATTGTTAAACATTCATACGACTTGAGATAAATCCTATATCATTTCTTTTGTTAAGGTTTGGTCTCGTTACGTGATTGATTGAGGAGGACGATATTCGAGTGTTCATTTTCGTGGAAGTATTGTTATTGTCTTCAAATCGAGGCAAGTACCTTAATTGTTTTATGTATTGTTGTTATACATATTTTCGTGCATGTATGTCGTTATTGTGTGTCCACCTCGTGTTGGTCCGACGGGATCATCGGGGGATCTATGCTAGCGTGCGCTGGATCATCGGACGGGTTTTTCCACCACGGGTTGGTCTGACGGGATCATCGTGGGTTCTAGGCAGTGAACGCTGGATCGATGGAATTACCATGTGTATGTATTGATATCATGTTGTGATTATCAGTTATGTATGTTATGTTTGAGTTTCTCGTAGGTTAAGACTCGTTGGTCTTTTGTCGTTTACGTTATTATTATTCACCGTGAGATATGAATAATATGTTGTGGTACTTGTACTAGCATCGTTGTGCTAACCCCTTCGGGGGTGAACATTTTGTTTGTGTTCAGGATCCAGGAGAGCGGGGAAACAACCACTGGAATTGTATGACGACGAGGGTGCAGAGTGATGTCCCGACCGGGTTTATTTATCTGTCATTTATTCGTTATTTCAATAAGTACTCGAGTACGAAGTCATTTGTGATGATTTGAATTTGGTGATGTAATATTGAGTTCTGTTGAACAATTGTACTATTTCTGTATTTGGTCAGAACTGATGTACTGTAATTCCGTTATTTCCATTCGTCAGTACCTTTTTATACTTGTTCAATTCTTCAGCCTTGTAAATCCCTATGTAAAGGATTTACGGCGTTGTAATATTCCCGAATATATTGGGGGTGTTACAATTTCCACTCGGGAATTGGGAGCGGTTTCAGCATTCCTGCGGGTCGCTGGTGCTCAATCTTAACCTGCTGACAGGTTAAACATCTCGAAACAAATTCGGCAACCTCACGTTTCATATTACCCCACCAATAATTCTGCTTCAAATCCTTATACATCTTGCTAGATCCCGGGTGAATAGAGTACGGGGTAGCATGGGCTTCTCTCATGATAGAGTTCCTCAACTCTTCGTCAGTGGGTACACAAACTCGATTTCTAAATCGTATCAACCCATCCTCGTGGATCACGAATCCAGGGGCTTTCCCTTGGGTTACCTCATCCCGGACTCAAGATAAGAATGGGTCCGTAACTTGCCTCGATCTGATCATATCATCAAGAGATGAAGAAATCTCAAGGGTGCAAAGTTGTCCCTGAATACGCTGTAACCAAACTTCAATTTCTGGCCTCATAAGGTCCAATTGCAACTCTCTCTGTGCTGTCAAACGGCTCAGCATCTGCTCCTGCACTGTCTTACGGCTCAAAGCGTCGGCAACCACATTAGCTTTACCCGGATGATAAAGGATCTCGATATCATAGTCCTTGATTAATTCTAGCCACCTTCTCTGCCTCATGTTCAACTCCTTCTGAGTAAAAATGTACTTTAGGCTCTTGTGGTCAGAAGATCGCGGCAGGTAACCCCATAAAGATAGTGACGCCAGATTTTCAAAGCAAACACCACGGCTGCTAACTCCAAGTCATGGGTCGGATAGTTAACTTCATAGGGTCGCAATTGTCTCGATGCATAGGCAATCACTTTCCCTTCCTGCATTAGTACACATCCCAGACCCTGTCTCGACGCGTCACTATACACCACAAATCCTTCCGTTCCTTTTAGTAAGACCAAAACAGGTGCCGAAATCAATCGACTCTTGAGCTTTTCAAAACTTTGCTGACATGCTTCTGTCCACAAATACTTCTTGTCCTTTCGCAGTAAGTTAGTCATCGGTTGCGCAATTTTAGAAAATCCTTCTACGAACCGTCGGTAGTAACCTGCTAGGCCGAGGAAACTACGAACTTCCTTCACGTTCTTCGGTGGTAGCCAATCTCGAATGGCTTCCGTCTTTTGTGGGTTCACTCTCACCCCTTCGGATGATATCACATGCCCGAGAAAGACAACCTCAGGTATCCAGAATTCACACTTAGAAAATTTCCCATAGAGCTGTTATCGCCTCAATGCATCGAGAACTTGGTGGAGGTGACGCTCGTGCTCTTCGTGGTCACGAGAGTAAATCAGAATGTCGTCAATAAAAACGACTACAAAGCGATCCAGATAGTTAATAAAAACTCGATTCATCAACTCCATGAATACCGCCGGTGCATTAGTCAGTCCAAATGGCATCACCACAAACTCATAATGCCCATAGCGAGTACGGAATGCTGTCTTCGAAATGTCAGACTCTCTAATCCTCAACTGATGATAACCAGATCTCAAGTCGATCTTAGAAAACACGGCAGCTCCCTGAAGTTGGTCCAATAAATCATCAATACGAGGCAAGGGATACTTGTTCTTGATGGTTACTCTGTTCAGCTCACGGTAATCAATACATAAGCGTAGAGATCCATCTTTCTTCCGCACAAATAACACTGGTGCTCCCCAATGGGACGCACTAGGTCGAATATAGCCCTTGTCAGTCAACTCTTCAAGCTGGTTCTTCAATTCCTGCATCTCAGTCGGAGCAATGCGGTACGGTGCTTTTGAGAGCGGGGACGTACCTGGTTCTAACTCAATGATAAACTCCACGTCACGATGAGGAGTTAAGCCTGGCAACTCGTCTGGAAATACATCGGGGTAGTCTCGGAATACCGGAATGTCGGCCAATTCAAATGGTCGATCTGCTGTTTTGGTCATGTAGCACCAATAACCAATACACCCTTGATTAAGCAGTTTCGCTGCTTTCATAGCACTGATGACTCTCCCAGAACGACTAGGATTATCACCTCGAAAAATACACTCGAAACCATCATCGGAAGTGACGGTTACCATTCGCTTGCGGACACTGAGTATTGCATCATGACGATCCATCCAATCGATACCCAAGATTATATCATCCTTAGGTAAATCGACTACAATCAGATTTGACAACCACTCACGGTCGTTCAAACGAATCGGACAGTCCTGGACTTCACGATTTCCAATAATTCTTCTACCATCAGGTAGACCAATCACGTAGGGCTCACAATTGATAACATGGTCTAGAGGCAAACGACTTAAACAAGAAGAAGATATAAAGGAGTGTGAAGCACCGGTATCAAAAAGAACACACACAGGCTGGGAGTGGATCTCGAGTATACCTGAAATCATGCTGGCCTCGGGATCGTCAGCTTTCTTCATCTCGTAAATCCTGGGTTTCAGCCCAGCACAGTGTACCACTTTGATTCCCACGGCCCATTCCCCTATTCGCCCCGGTGGTCTGATAGGAAGCGGACGGAGGCATCCGGTTCTGGACAGAGGATTGAACTGGGGCATGAGACGCTACTGGTTCAGGTCCGGGCCCACCCCTGCAAAAACGAGCACGGTGACCAATCTTGCCACAAGTATGACATGTGACGGCAGACTTCGGGCATTTGGAGCTGATATGCCCCTGGTCTCCGCAGTTATAGCACACAACAGAGGAGGGGACCGCTCGAGAGTGCGATCCAGCTGGCTTCGACGCCATGGGTGGTCGATCAGAAGGGTTTGGCAATGACTGGGGCTTCTTGAATGTCCCCCGATTATTCTCAGTCTGGTTCTGGTTCCTGGATCTTTTGTTGTTGGACTGTGGTTGTTTATTGAAAATCTCCTTCGCGGTGAGTTCGTACTCCAGAGCCTTCTCGATGAACTCTGGTAAAGTAGTACAGTGGTGATTCAACAGCTGCATTCTCATTCGGGGTTTAAGCCTCTTGAGAAATTATTTGATCTTATCGGCCTCTGATCGGATAATTATCGTGGCGAAAGGAAGGAGTGCCTGAAATTTTTTAGCAACAGATAATTCATCATCGTCTTCAGACGGGTCGGGGTTCAATAGTTCCGACAGCTTGGCCTCACGGAGTGGCCCTGGATAGTAACGGTCTAGCATGAGGTTTTTAAATTCCTCCCAAGTGTAAACACCATCAGCTGGCCTTACCGAAAGCCACCAGGTATGAGCGCCTTTTCTAAGATAATACGCGGCTACCGAAACGCGATTCTCTTCCGGGCAGTCCACCATCTGGAAAAGTTTCTCAAAATGCTCGATCCAATGCACAATGTCAGCAGGCTCAGAGGAGCCTTCAAAAGTCGGTGGTCGCTGGCGAGAGATCTCGCTGATAATCCGACTCACGGGTCCGCCAATCACAGGAGGAGGATGAGCCCCCTGCTGCTGGCCAGTAGCGGCCCTCTGCATAGCTTCCATTAGTTGACCCATCTGGGTCATATGTGTCATTATGCCCTGCATTACGACGTAAGGATCGACACGCGCATCCCCGCGCCCACTGTGGTGCGATTGTTCCCTAGAAGGTGAACCACTGTCTGCGGAACTCTGATCCGCATTCGCGCGTCTGTTGGCTCGAGGTATCGGGATTCGGCCCCTTCCGCGGCCTTGTCCCCCTCTGCCACGACCTCTCAGGTTTCTTTCCATACTGAAAGAATCAATCATAATGATAATCATAAGTACAGTTCAAGATACTAAAATACATGCTAAGTTAATAGCAACAAGGAATCACATATTTCAAGGAAACGGTTATCGATACCACGAATGTCGCACCGAATATTATATCGGTGTCAAATCGAACAATTCAATCATATAATCAATTCAGCATTTACCTCAGATTATTAATCAGAAAAATCCTGTCACAATTCCACGAAATAACATGATCAACAAGGAGACCCATACTGATACCAATATTATGCCAGTAATTAATTCATGGCTCATAAAGTACATACCGTATTTGGCTCGTAGGGTCAGGCGCTTGCACAGGTCACACGTGACATGAAGGTCTCTTGATACTAGTTCATTTCACAATGACTTATAAAAAGAAAACAACTCTCTGATACCATCTTCTGTAACACCCCAGAAGGCGACTATTACAGTGCCGTGGACCCCACATTGGGACCCACCAGGCGATATCTAAAATAGATTAAATAAACATTATTTGTGGTACCGAACCACAATGAATAGTCATTACTCCGATTAGGAGTTTATCGAAATTATGGCCAACAGCCTTATAATACACAGGATCCGAAAAAAAACAAGTATAACCCATATGGAGATGGAAAATACTTTAAATGTCAATACAACCAAATAGTAATTTAAATGGAACAGAAAATAACATAACACGGTTTAACAAAACCGGACAGCAAATGATGTGGGGCCCCTAAACTAGTATCCTTCGAACCCTTCGCCGTCAACATGCTCTTCCCATGCCTTGCCTTTGCCTCGACCTAAAATACAATACAAGTATTTCGCCCATAACACAGGGTCAGATATACATGATAATCAATTCTTCCAACATTATACAATTCACGTATATAGATTTCAAGGATAACATTCTAACTATTAATCATACCCCTCGGGCGTATGAAACAATCAGTCACAAATCGTCGAACACATCCAATCACACATGGACTATGATCGATCAACAATATAGCTCAAGATGGACATCACAGTACGCCCGATCCGGAAATGTGTCCGTGTACATGTCCACCCCGTATACGGAATCCAGAATATACGTGTGACAATGTACCTAATTAGCCTCACGAACTACGTCTCGTGTGCACAGTCCAATACGGAAACATCCACGTATGACTATACAAGTGCCCGGCTAAAAATCCTACACAATATCCAATCGGCACGCAGATATGATTCCGGAAATGTCACGATACAACATGACAATGAAGTTCAATGAAATACTCATCCAATTAAGGATCAAGAAAACTCACCAAAGTGAAGATAAAGACCAACGAGATCAACGATTCAAAACGACGTACTTGGGAATGCAACCCCATGAAGAAAAACGGAATATCGTCAAGGACAATGTCAAATCGCGACAAACATTACATGAACAATTCATACATATGAAATATATAATTATCACAAGAATCTAATCATCATTATAACCAAGCAAGATAACTTGCCTCAATACGGAGACGGGAATAGTCCTCTTCTTGTCGGATCGAACGAACGGTCCTCAACTAATATTGTGTACTCGAACAATCAACCTTGAATGAAGTATATTTTGCTCATTAATACGTTTATATGATCATCTACACCGAATTTTCACGAGATAACATCTTAATTCCGATTGAGTAGTTTAACTTCTGAAGTGTTACTTCAAGAACCTTATTCATACCATTCAATTCTAACAATTGATTACAAGATGATACCAATGTTTGTTGGATTAAGAATCATTCCATAATGTATTAAACAATAATCTCCTATCCTTTAATCTTATCAAGAACATCTCAAATGATTAAAAGTAAAATCTGCACTACATACAATTACTTATGTTGAGTTAATTAGTTGTAAATCCATATCATGGTTATGACGATTATCTCAAGTTTAGCACCACTCTTATACTCTTCCAACTGACTTGGGGATTCAAACAACACACCTCTGAATTCACTTAGCCTAGGTTCAAGAAGATCATTTCATTCTTCTAATGATCAACAAGATTTCTTAAAACATTTATGGTAATTATTCCAATAAGTCATTTACATTACAATGGAACAAGGATTATTATTATACCAATGGTGTTATAAGTCTAGCAAGGAGAGTGTGGTTAAACTAAACATGATCATTACCATATTAAAACACCAAGAACACACCATTACAAACCCTCTAATCATCATGTTCATCATTAAGTTGTTGAAAGCTTAACTACAACATGTTTATTTTGACTAATTCATCACTAGGTGAAATATACTTAATCACTATCATAATAAATTCGAGATTATAGGGATAAATCCTAGAACATACCTTCAGAAATGAAGAACAATACACCAAACCACAAGAACACAATATAAGCTTCAAGAATGTCTCCAAGTTCCAATCAACAAGCTCCAAAATCAAAATGTAAAGCTCCAACACAAGTTGGAAGAAGGTAAACTTGCTCTAGGGATGAAGGGGGATGATTATATGGGTGAAAATCGGAGTTTGGACGTGCAAAATGAAAGACACAAGTTGTCTTTTTAAAACAGCACAGTTCGTTACATACGCTACACAACAAGTGTTACGTACGTAAGCTAAGTCCAGAGGTTACTGGACTGAAATACGAACTTCATTACGTACGTTACCGCTAGAAGCATTACGTACGTAATGTGGGTCAACTAGGTTGGCTCCAAAAGATCAGATATTCGAATCCCACCCGGCCCCACACGCCGAAAGTTGAGATCGGATACGATTGCACTGGTTACGTACGTAAAAGGTACCCCTTTACGTACGTAAAGGCCTCAAAATAGCGTACGCTATGACTAACGATTAACGTACGTTAGGCTCAGGTTTTTAATAGTTCAATATGCACTTATCTCTACAACACTGAAAATTTAAACATAATGCGAGTGATCATTTTATTCAAGTCTATTATGATATTTTCTAACATCAATATTCATTTCACAAATGCAACAAGATTACAACAGTATTAAATTATCCGAATAGTACAACAGCAAGTAAGAATTTTCGTCAGATATTACATATACATTCCCGAAGAGTTTAAATAAATCCAGTTGGAAATTAATATCTTGGAACACACATGCAAATGCTACAATTGAGTTTAAGGATAGAGCCCATTTTAATGGTAAGAAATATGTTATATGTCTCCGAGAGATAAAAAAGAAACATTAGTGACAAAATTTAACTTCCTTAAGACGTCGCTCTTGAAGAGCATACTCTAGAAAAGAATTAAACTATAGAACGTTCTACGAATTTTGTTACAATAAAATTTGGAGCCTATGTCAATCGATTTAACAATAGCACTTGATACAAATGAAGATCATAATGATCTCGGTTGATTAATGTCGGAATGTTGATTAATCTCAAAATAAAATATTTGGTCAGAACTGACAAAATAATCTAGTATGATTTAAATTAATGTTAATACTTTATTATATGGCCTGCAGTCCAAAATAGCATATTGAATAAAGGTCGTAGAATATTGATTAATATTCATACTTTATATGATGATGATGATTGGAACTCTTGAAGAGTTACCAACAATTTTAAGCATTACTCATGCAAACATGAGATATGAAGCACGACTTAGAGTCAAAATTTCTTATAATGATTATTAAACCACTCATGAATTGAATCATATATACATATTGAGTGAGATTGGAAGTACATGAAAATTTTCTCTTATGGATACATGAAATCTAGAAGGTTTTGATATACCCGAAGCATATAAATCAAAATCAAAATATTTGTTCTCCTTCAAATTGCAAGAGTCTTTATATAGATTCAAATAGTGTTGGTTCTGTGAATTTCCAACAATGTAATTACAACAAAATTACAAATAAAGGCAACTTATTACAATTTTAGTAAATTAAAAACTGAATTAAAATATAATTTAGCTGAGGCTAGTTGAACTCTTTTTGTTAGACAATTCTGCCCCCGTATAAGAGTAAAAGGCTCAGGCACGACGTCCCCAAGATATAACTGCTACGTTTCTGAGTTAGGTGCTCTACAAAACTCATAACTCTGGCGAACGTTCAAGTGCTGAAATCTGGGCACGAAAAGCAACAAGGAAATATGTTGCAATATGTTGTATGCTTGTATTTCGTTCTATGTTAATGTATATGTAACACTAGTGGAAAAATACCATTTTACATCGCACTTTCTAGATCGATTGTAGTATAGCCGATTTAAAAAGTGATTAGGTTTCATTTTACATCGGTTATTAAGAAACCGATGTAATATATCACTTTTTTAAATCGGTTAATAGGAAACCGATTTAAAATATTACTTTTTTACATCGGTTAATCAGGACCCGATTTAGTATATATATGTTTCACATCGGTTAATAAAGAACCGATCTCATATAACAACAAATTAAACGGCTCCCCACTGCCCAACTTAGGTCATTAACCTTCTCCCCCGTTTCCTTTTCTCCTTCACAGCGATTCATCTCCTCCCATTTGTTCATTAACCTTCTCCCCCGTTTATTCCCTTTATCCTTCACTGCGATTCATCTCCTCCCCTTTCGAGAACAAAAATATTGCGCTGGTTAGCAGGATTTTCGAGTGCTAACGACTCCAGGACCTGTTGTAGAAATTTTCATCTAGTTCCTGTAGCTAGTCGTAGATGCTCCTGCCTAGCTTCCTTCCAGTGATTAGAGGTCGATGCAAATGAGACGAAAGTGCCTAGCCCTCATCCGGTAAAGCTGCTTGAATATCGGTATGTTTCATATCATTCTGTATTTTGTTATCTCCATTTTTCTTGCCATGATATTAGGTTTGAGATTTACTATACACTCACAGAAAATCAGGGTATAATTTCAATTCTGAAGGTACATTAGTTTTTTAGGGGTAAAAGAAATAATATTGCTTCCCAAACCTGAACTAGAAACAGCTTGCGTTGGTTGTGATTAGCTTCTGCATATTGTTTTTGCTGGCATCAGCGTGTTTCTGATATTGATTTCGGGGTCCTGCGAGTTTCTTGTGAGCTTGGGAGACTTTTGTCAAGTATTATTTTTGGACTACTTTGTGTTTGTAGTTGAATTAAGTGGACAAGTTGTGGATTCTCCTTAACGTTACCAAGTTGAATATTTGCTGTTTTATTAGTAAAATAAGTGATTAAAATTCATTTATGATTGGGTACGTTTTGAAGGAGGATGAGGGAAACGAAGCATGCAAAGATCCTGTTGTTTTATGGTTGAATGGAGGACCAGGTTGCTCTAGCTTTGATGGCTTTGTCTATGAGCATGGTATTCTCACAATATATATACATGAAATATTTATTGACGCGACATATTATTAACTTTTTCTCGAAACCTTTGATTTGCCTGATAGATATACGTGATATATCAAAATTCCCGTGTGCCAAAAGCGCTTCGTCGCTAGTGCACGAGGTGTACACATTTCCGCAAAGAGACTGTCCCACTACTCGAACCTGTGACCTCACCAGTGGAGCAACTCACCGTTGCGCCAAGGCTCGCCTTAGGGTGAACGACAGATTACTCCCTTGCGTGTTCTTCTAAATAAGCCGTTTCAGCTCGTGTGTAAATTAAATAGGTTTATTACCTCTTGTCTTTTTTAAAAATAGACCTCATGCATGTACCCTTTTGAAAATGTAGGGAGTAATATTGCGTCTCTTTAAACCACATGGGCGTTGATGTGCTTATTTTAAAAAACATAGGAGGGTAATCAGCCTATTTAAATCACACAAAGGATAGGCATCTAATTGTCAAGAACACGGGCTAATTGCCGACACCCCCTCGTCCTAGTATTAATCTTTGCATATTGAAATAAATTCTTGTTTCTCCATTTTTTTTCTCTTCCTATATATAGGAAATATTATTTTAATGGTTGAACTTCATATGTTTTCGACAAGTCCATTTAACTTTGAACCAGCAAAACAAAGTGGGGAGTTGCCTGTTTTGCATCTTAATCCATATAGTTGGTCTAAGGTTGTAATTTCTCAAACTGATCATAGCTCATGTATGTTTGTTTATACCATTCGCGTCTGATACTTTTGGTTTCCTAGCAACAGAGGCCGTGGAGCTCCTCAATAGAGTCTAACGGGTCAGCGGCGCCGCTTGTTGCCCGTTTACCTTCCATCTCGATATATTGATCGAGATGAAAATCATTCAATAATGATCCATAAGATAAAAACATCGTTCTAATATTATTTTCAGATAGAATTTACTTCATTCTTGTAAATACGGCATGTTGTTGTATGGACTAAGGTTGCCAGTATGATCTATTTGGACTCTCCAGTTGGTGTTGGATTCTCGTATTCTGTGAATTCTTCGAATTATGTAAACGGTGACTTACAGACTGCAGCCGAAACTCATTTTTTCCTTCTTAAGGTACGTTTTTTTTTTTTTTTTTTGTATTCTTCGAAAATAAATTTCAAGAAAATATGATTAACTAGATTGGTTATGGTTTGGTTCTTTTCTTTCTCCTAGTGGTTTGAGCAATTTCCGGAGTTCGATGGCAATGCATTTTATATCGCTGGCGAGTCTTACGCGGGCATTTATATCCCAACTCTTGCTTCCGAAATTGTCAAAGGTATAATAAGTGAGATATTCTGGTTCGGAACTGAATTTCCTTGCTAAATCGGACCATATATTACTTGATGATATTATTCAACTTTGCATATTACTTGATGATATTATTCAACTCTGCACCACTCTTAGCAACTTACTATTTTACAGTGAAGACCTGTGAAGCAGGGATTCTTCACATACCCCCCGAACTGCGTAGGGGATACGTGGGGGTGCGGGGGTGCGGCGGGGTGCGTACGGGGTGCGCCAGGTGGCGTATCCCCGTATTTTCACGCAGGGGTGCGGGGGGGTGCGGGAAAGGGGGTGCGGGAGGGGTATATTTTGTAATTTTTTGGGTCAACTTTAATAAAACGGGGTGGATTACTTTACCTTAATTGAAGCTTAATCGATCGATTAATTGAGAATTGAAGTCTTCTGGAAGGAGGCGGCGACCCCATCGACCATCTGAGCCATCTCCATCGGCGGCGAGTCGGCGACCCATCGACCCATCTCCATCGGCGTCGGCCATCACCGGCGGTTTCTTCTCTTCGATCCGGTCCAGGTATGGGTTTTTTCTTCTCCTGCGATGCAATTTCCTTCCCTCATCCCGTTGCGCTTTGCTTGTCCAGCATATATATATATATATATATTTCAGCCGATATATATATCCGATTTATCTTAGGAAACTAGTAGTGATATATGATGATAAAATAAATCATCTTTAGTTAAACTATTAATTTATTATGTTCGATCGGTAAAAATAAAAATATAAAATTATTCGGATATGGAAGCCATGATTATTCAAGATGATTAATGTTATAATGTTTTAAGATGCACCATTTCATTGTTTTAAACTATTAAGGATTGTTTAAGTTATGCTTTGTACTATTTGTCATTTAATGAAACTCTTCACTCTTGCGTTCTAATGTTTTTTTGTTACATCTAATATATATATATATATATTTATAATATTTTTATATATGCCGTATCCCCCCGCACCCGAATCCCCATATTTTCAAATTTAGCGAATCACCGTATCCCCGTACTACGCACCCGCACCCGCACCCCCGCACCCGTGCTTCTTAGGTGAAGACACATGAGTAGGTAATGCAGTGCAGTATATAGAGTAATTCAAGAAATTGTTGTCGTTTTTTCATGCAGGAATCAAAACCGGTGTTAAGCCGATTATTAACTATAGTATTATTTTTGGACTACTTTGTGTTTGTAGTTGAATTAAGTGGACAAGTTGTGGATTCTCCTTAACATTACCAAGTTGAATATTTGCTGTTTTATTAGTAAAATAAGTGATTAAAATTCATTTATGATTGGGTACGTTTTGAAGGAGGATGAGGGAAACGAAGCATGCAAAGATCCACCGCCCAAAATAGAATCATGTATGATGACTAACTTATGTTTTCTTTTTTATTCGGTTTATGGTCTCGTTTTATCAGATGATGATACTCATATGCTGGTAAAGAACATAAATCCTTCCCTCACTTCAATTCAGCGCGGGTTTGGTTCAGCGTGGGTTGGTTCAGCGGGGTTGCTTCAGTGGGGTCGCTTCAGCGTGTTGGTTCGGCGTGCTGCTTCAGCGGCAAGCTGAAATGCTTACAATGTGCCCAGGTTACTCTCTCTGATTGCACAAGCTGAACGAACACAAGCTGAACAAACTCAATCTGAATGCACTCAATCTAAACGAGCACAAGCTGAATGTTCACAAGCTGAAAGAACTCAATCTGAACGAACTCAATCTGAACGAACACAAGCTGAACGTTCACAAGCTGAACGAACTCAATCTGAACGAACTAAAGCTGAAGGTTCACAAGCTGAATGAACTCAATCTGAACGAACTTAATCTGAGCGAAAAAAAGCTGAACGTTCACAAGCTGAACGAACTCAATCTGAACGAACACAAGCTTCAACCTAGACAAACAAAGGTGTGTACTCTTTGATTTTGTGATTTTATTTATATCGATTTGGATTTTTTGTGCTTGATTGTAAAGTAATTTTGTGAAATTTTTTTTCAACCGCCTCATGTTTGGTTTCTCTTTATTTTAGTACCACTGTTTGGAAATTCTCATAAGCAATCCCAAACATCCTCTTAGTGAACAATGCAATTTATATGAACACATTATGACAAACACGCGTCTTATTATTTTTTTGGTAAGCTAGTACGGTTAGTAGACTCTCTGTTTAATTTGCAGGTTGTAATGCTAAGATTTTGGAAATTAAAATTATTGTCGGGGGTATATTCGTAATCTTGTGTTTTTATGTGTATTTGTTTTACATTTTATACTTTATGGTTCATATGTGGCAGGAAGTAAATTTTTATTTTAACTTTTTATGTGATTTTGGACTAATAATGATAGTAATAAAATTAACTTTGATATGAATAAACATAACTAAACATATAAAAGTGATTCGTTTTTTGGGAGATGCACGAGTGCCATGCCCGACGGATGAGGTCAGTGTTGTGGCGGAAGCGCCGAACCAGTTCATTGCTTGGCCAAGGAGATTGATACAGAATGTTACAAATAAGGTAACACACACACACATATATATATATATAAAATTGTGGCTGTTTTGTAATCTATAAAATATTTGGTCTGTTGTGTAATTTCTTAAAGTTGGGTGTATTTTGTAATATCTACAAAATGGTGCTGTTTTGAAGGTTTCTAAAAAATTGGGGCTGTTATAAAATTTCCAGAAATTTGGTCTATTTTGTAATATATACAAAATCGGTCTGTTCTGTAATTTCTATAAAATAGTGCTGTTTTGAAGGTTCTAAAAAATGGAGTTGTTCTGTAATTTCTACAAAATGGGGCTGTTTTGTAATTTCTATAAAATTAGGCTGTTTTGAAGTTTCTAAAAAATGGAGCTGTTCTGTAATTTCTATAAAATGGGGTTGTTTTGTAATTTCTATAAAATTAGGTTGTTTTGAACTAACTGTAATTTCTGTAAAATTAAGCAGAATTTGACTGGAATCAAAGGGCTGCCTGAGGCAAAAGTTGATAAGATCTGTGAAGCTGTAGAGAAGATGGTGGTTAGTGATTTTATTTGATAATAATAGTTAATAAATAGAATCATAAACTTTTGGTGTATGCTGACACTTTCTTTTCCCTCCTTCAATCAACAGAACTTTGGTTATATGACTGGAACTGGAAGTGATCCTCTGCTCAAAGTGAGGATTTCTCTTTTTTTTTTTTAGTTCATTTGAGTAATTTGTGGAGCAAACTTTAGTATTACTTTGCAGTGTATCAAAGTTACTTAAAATCTGATATGATGAAACTTATGCTGGTTGCAACTGTTGCAGAAGCAGCAAAATTATTAGTCCGGCCTTTGGATTTACTACGTCTGTTCACTCTGTTAAAGAGGATGGTATATCCCTAGGAGGCTCACTGCCTCATTCGTCGACTCATTCGAAAAGGTACTTTGTTTACGTCACGTAGAAGTGAGGCTATAAAGAGGGCATGGCCACTGGTTTCTTGTTTACTAGTAAAAAAAAATAGCTGGTTTGGGCATTTACTGTGTACAACCCACTGTTTTATTTTGGTGTATTATTTACTTTAGTTTGACATAAATATTTAGAAAATAGAACCCCCCATCCCGCTTCTTTTCTGTGTTTTTACCATAAAAATGGTTGTTGACAATAAAAGGATGTTGGGTACCGATTCGGATATTTGCGCCGTTTTATGCGGAAGCGAAAATAAATTGCCGAAAATAAAGGACACGAGGATTTATAGAGGTTCGGCTATTAACGAAGCCTACGTCCTCTCTCGATGTATCTTTTTCCTTAGGCTTAAGATCAAAACCTCTACGCCTCTCTTCTATCGGTCGAGGGATTACCGTTACAAGCTCGTCTTCTATCGGTCCGAGTAAAACCGTTTTTCCTTTTCTATTGGATAAGGAATCAACCACTCTAGCTTTCTATGGGTACTAGATAAACCTCACTAAGATAGCGATTGTGATTCTAACAATGCCGGATCCTTGATCCTAATAACACCGAATCAAATCGTATCTTTTCTTTTTATCGCTCGTGTATGATCTTGTGTATAACACTCAATCACTCTTAATTAAGCTCAAGAACAACAACTATAATGTTTACAATGATATAACACGTATGTATGCTTTGCTCAATGTTGTTGTATGGAATAATACCAACTCCTTGGTATTTATAGCCTTCTTCCTCCTTACTAGCCGTTGCTGCCAGTTGACTAGCTAGCGTGCGCTAGCCTTCCTTGTTAGGGTGCGCTATCGCACATTTTTGCTCTAGCGTACGTAAAGGCTTTCATGTAGCATGCGTTAATCACTTTATATTTCAGTCCAGTAGCTACTGCCCTTAACAGTTAGCGTGCGCTACCACTTCCTTTGTAGCGTGCGCTAATCCAATATATCCGTTGCATGGATTGTCAAAGTGACCGTTTGATATGCTGACTTTGACCTGCTTTTCCCAACGTTCGGATTGACCAGATTCAAACATCTTAGCGTGCGCAAATCATCCTTTGTAGCGTGCGCTAATAATAGAGGGTAGCGTGCGCTAATAATAGAGTGTAGCGTGCGCTATCCATCTGCTGACTTCACTGCAGCTTACTTCGATACTAGGCTGGAATGCAGCTGACTCCTCGTTAGCGTGCGCTAACATATGTTCCTTAGCGTGCGCTAATGCAGTCCAGATTGCAAAGCGTCTTCGTCTGCTTCGCCGTTTTGCTTCGCCTCGATGTTGTTTTGTAGTTTAGCAACTTTAATCATCAAAACATAAATTAAATAATGTGTGGAATAAATATTCCAACAAAGGAGAAATGGCAAAATATCAGTTATTCAAAATCAAAGACATTAAAATGTTTATGGATATTTGATCAATTAATGGCCTCTTGTTAATTTACAGATATTTGATATGGAAGAGCCTTATTCGAAGGATGATATTGATGACGTACGAAGACGTTGGACTCAATATTTTCTAGATTTTAAATCTTTATCGAAGTAGTAAAAGAGGAATATGGGAACCGGGTATGTAGGGATTTGCTGCGTAGGGGTCATTCATCATTTTGTGATTGTACGTTTTTTTGCAAGATTTATAAATCTCTTGTAGTAACTGTTGTTGTACATTTTTTGCAAGATGTAAACAGGGTTTTGTACTAGAATAGTGTGAACTTGCTAATTTGGGTAGAATATATGGTGTCTTGTTGGAGATTTTATTGTTCATGTTATGTTTTATAGGAGGAATTCTGTCGTGATCTGAAAATTGCCACTTTTGTGAATAAAGCTTTTCTAAATCTACCATTTTTTTAACCAGAATATCAATTTTTCTAAATCACTTAAAGCAGTAACCTATTTAGAATATTACACATTTTAAATCGGTTAAAGCAGTAACCTATTTAAAATATTGCACATTCTAAATCGGTTAAAGCAGTAACCTATTTAGAATATTACACATTCTAAATCGGTTAAAGCAGTAACCGATTTAGAAACTAAACATTCTAAATCGGTTATATCAACTTACTAAATCGGTTAAATAACCGATGTTAAAAGTATTTTTTACATCAGCTAAATAACCGATGTTAAATGCGTCGATTTTCTACATCGGCTGGATCTATAACGGTTCGAGACCCGATTTAAAAGGCCTATTTTAACCGATTTAAAAGGTGTTTTTTCTAGTAGTGTAATGAAATGTATAAGAATCCATTTTATAGGATCCAAAACCACTCCATCATATGGGAAGTTATGGCAAATTAAAGTGCCGCTAAATTCTATTTAATCCTTTAGCTCAAAGGTTACCTCCATAAATAATCTCATTAAATTCGGACGTTACACGGATTCATATTCCAGAAGCTGGGTTCTCAACCTGAATTATTTCAGCTGGGCCAAAATATCAGCTAGGTTCTCAACCTGACTTATTTCAGTGGGTCAAAATATCAGCTAGGTTCTCAACCTGGCTTATTTCAGTTGGGTTCAAATATCAGCTAAGTTCTCTGCAACCTGGCTATTTTCAGCAGGGTTCAAATATCAACTGGGTTCTCAACCTGGGTTCAAATATGAGTTGAGTTTTGAACGTGTCTCATATCAGTTGGGTTCTCAATCAGCTGGGTTCTCAATCAACTCTATACAATCGGCTGAGTTTCAACCTGCTGTAAATAATTAGTATAGTTACAACCCAAGATCCCAAGGCCCAAGTCTCCCAAGTCCAGCCCAAAGTCCAATTGCCAAGACCCAAGAAACAAGAACCAAGAGCCAAAGAGCCAAGGCCCACGCCCACGCCCATGCCCATGCCCGAGCCCGAGACCGAGCCTATGCCCGAGCTCGGGCCGAGCTGGTGGGTGGAAGCAACACGCGTGTGGGCTTTGCATCATTGGCCCACTAGTGTATACTACTAGATTTTTGAACTACCCATGCATCTTCTTACTAATAACTAGTCAAGAATGCTTTAATTTTCCAATATGGGATGACTTTTCTTACCCACTTTAACTCTTCGCCATTTCATATAAATAGCCAACTTTAATCATTTATTTCTCACTCACCGGAAATCAGTTTTGAGAACAATAATATCCTACATTTATCTACTCAAAACGTAAATTCACAATTTAATATTTAATTCCCAAGAATTAAATACCTTATTATCATTAAATTAGTTTAAGTTGAGTCAAAACTCATTTTTTCCCAAAAATCAATTTCCAACAACCCCGCACATGAGTGGAAATAAATGCATACTTGAATGCAGACTCACATACCCAGTTTCCGTGTGTAATATCCGGATTTATTACGGTGTATTTCATCTGTATTCAACCCTGTATTATTCGGATTTGTGGTTTTGATTATTGGAGTATGATATTTCTTGCATTGGCATCCTTGTACTTAAGTATAACAACATGCAAATTTTCTCATGCAAACTCGTGATAGCGCACACTAAGAATGTAGCTTAACGCGCGCTATCGGCTATTACTAGCGCACGCTACGTATGTAGGAGTTGCGTGCGCTAGACACTGAATTATTGAGGTAGGTGGTTAGCACATGCGCCAGCCGGGACATGGGTCCGGGTAAGATTCCCGCGGACGAACCTGGACAATTTTTAAGTCAACTCTTATTAGCGCGCGCTAAGGAATGCTTAGTAGCGTGCGCTAATCAGCTAAAATGCAGAATATTATAAATGGGACAACAACCCGTTTTGGCTTACATTTCATTCGTCCAATCTTCATTCTTGAGAGGCTAGAGAGCTATAATCATCCCTCCAACACACTTATAATGTATCTTGGTGATCCTTGAATATTGGTTATCACTTGTGAGTGGTCATTGAAGAGAAGTAACACCTTGGAGTGGCACATAACCAACCGGAGTCGGATTCTACCTTGTGGTTCAGTGATTTCGGCATATTAAGGTATGTTCAACCTATCACCAGCCTTAGATTTGGATTCCAAGGGATTAGATGATCATGCTAACATGATATTGAATTTCATTGGTGAATTATTCAACAAACATCATGTTTTAAAGATTGGAATGTCTATGCTTATGATATTATCATTGGAACCTCGTAGTTGGAATCCTAGTACTTCAAGTGATAAGAGAACATTCTGAAGTTTATTATCCGTATGATTTGTCATCTTAGTGATCATAAATTGGAGGTGGTATTATTTTCGGTTATAAGGACTTAAGGGAAGAATCGTCTTAGGAAATATTCTTTCGTATAAGTGGGAATTGTTAGTTCACCTCCAGATGAAGTCTGAATATGTATAATGATAGTAGAATCTAATACATCAACCGGAGATCACCAACTTCGCATGAGAATTGTAATCAAGACGGATTATAGTGTTATGATGATTATACGTATACTTGCACCTCGAAGTTGTTAGTATCCATGAGATCATTCATAAAGGTTATGATCATAACATGAAGCCGGATAACAAACATTAATGACTGAGGGATTCGCTTACTTCATCACCATTTGTATATTTTGCTGCCCTCCAGTGAACTGCCATGCACTCTTAGCGTGCGCTAAGCTACGAGAATTAACGCACGCTATCGAGTACGTTTAGCGTACGCAACGATTGGGACTTAGCATGCGTTAAGTCATCAGCTGAGTCAGTCGGCTGATCAGTGAGGCACTGACCACGCCTGGTTAGCGTACGTTAGGCTGTGTGTACTGCGTGCGCTAACGAGTAGCATTAACGTACGCTACATAGGATTCGTAGCGTGCGTTAAGCTATCCAGACAGATTGCATATTAAGGACTTTCTACCGTAATTGTTGAATTGTTAGACGTTCATTCGACATGAAATGAATTCTATGCTATTTCTTTTGTTAAGGTTCGAGCTTAACACGTGATTGATCGAAGGGGGCGACCTTCGAGTATTTTGATATTCGTGGAAGTTTATTCTTGTCAACGAACCGAGGCAAGTACTCTAATTAGAATTGTTTATATTATGACAATGTGATTGTATCGTGTAAATATGTTGTGATTATATGTCCACCATGCGTTGATCCGATGGGATCATCATGGGAATCTATAGCTGTGTGCGCTGGATCGTTGGACAGGTAGTTCCACCATGTGTTGATCCGATGGGATCATCATGGGAATCTATAGCTGTGTGCGCTGGATCGTTGGAATACCAACAATATGTTGAAAATGTTATGATATGGTATGTGTTGTGAATATTTCTCATTTGAGAAACTTGTTACGATATAATTGTTGATTATATCACTGTTATATGATTATTGTACTTGTACTAGCATCGTTGTGCTAATCCCTTCGGGGGTGAACATTTGTGTATGTTCAGGATCCAGGAGAGCGGGGAAACAACCACTGGAGATGCATGACGACGAGGGTGCAGAGTGATGTTCGTAGGGTTTCTTATCGTTGTTTGTTGGTTATTTCAATAAGTACTCGAGTACGTTATCCATTTATAATGTTTGGATTTTAGTGATGTAATAATAACTCTTCATTGGATATTTTTATTCTCGGTTTTGAACCAGACGGTTGTATTTTATTTCAGAAATTTCATAAATCGGTATCTGTTATTGTCTTTTCCTTTAATCAGCCTTGTAAATTCTTATGTAAAGGATTTACGGCGCTGTAATATTCCTGAATATATTGGGGGTGTTACAGAATATGGTATCAGAGCTAAGATTATGGATATCTTGGCCGTTGGGTTAAAATAGGGTTCATTTATGTCTTTTGAGGTAACCGGCCGTGAATGACATCACTGCGCTGCCTACGTCTTCATGCGAACGGTGGTTGTAAGTTCCTAAACTCTATCTCGTTCTTTACATGTTATGTCCCTTTATACTCGAATATTAGAACGGTGTTGTTTCCTGTATATTGAGTATTTATGCTTACAGTATGTTGAGAGGCGGACGTGGACGTGGTCGCGGTCGTGGACGCGGACGAAGAAATGCTGAAAGGGAAGCGTCGCCTTCTAATCAGGCTAGTCATAGCTCAGGCGAGCCGCAACAATCTATTAACAACGAACCAGAACCTGCTGTACCAGAGTTCCTTCGTCAAGTGGTGAACCAGATGACTCAGTTCTCCCAAGTCGTGGACCGAATGCAAGTGGCGGTGGGACTACAGCAGGGAGAGAGACAGCAAGGGATCCCAGACATGGGAAATCGAGGTGACCGGTGGCTGCAAGAGGTGGCGAAGATGCAACCACCCAAATTCGACGACTTTTCCGAGACTCCCACTTGGGATCATTGATTGAAGGAATTGGAGAAATTTTCTGCTGGAATTAATTGCCCAGACGACAGGAGAGCTCCTATTGCCCAGTACTTTCTGATTGGGGAGGCATCCGAGTGGTGGGAAGCTATCCGACCTGCAGATCATGATGCTGATTAGACAGAATTTAAAATGACGATGGAAGCTCAGTACTGCCCTCGTCCTGTGAGGGAAGCCAAAATTTGGGAATTTTTCTCCGCTCAACCATCAGACGAACCCGTATCCCAGACGATTAAGACGTTTAACCAGCAGTTAGCATTTGTTCGACATCTGGTCAGAACAGATGCGGAGATGATGATTCATTTTGAAATGAGGATGAAACCAGAAATCCAGAGGTACATGTCCGGTTTTGAATGTACGACTCTCCACCAATATCAGGATAAGGCATTGGCGTACGAAATAAAAGAAGCAGCAATGGAGAAGTTTATGGAGTCGAAGAAACAGAAAGTCTCTGGTACTTTTACAGAGCACAAGAGCAGTGGGCCCCGTGTAATATCCGTATTTTTCTTTCCCTTGTATTTTCGTTTTTGGTGTATTTCTCGATCGTAGTGACCCTTGTGTACTTCTCAGCGTGTCCTTCCTGTCAAACTGTTGAACTGTATTCTCGTTATTATGATGCGGAACCGCCGTTTCGGGGTTGCCGTGGATCCATTTCGTGTTATTGGTCCCCAAATATTGATTCCTATCGTTTTATTCTCTTTCCGGATCATTTTTATCATTTTGGAACCCATAAGGGGGTGTGAGCCGCGGCACAAGATATGCGTGCCGCGGCACACAAATTCCCTTCAGTTGTTGGTCGGACAAACTGTACTGTGTGCCGCGGCACACTCATCCGGTGCCGCGGCACAATGCCAGGCCAGTGCCGCGGCACACCGGTCCGGTGCCGCGGCACACTCGTGTGTCTTCCGCGACCAAAACCCAAGTATGCAGTGTGCGCGGCACACGCAGTATCTTGCGGCACAATGCTAAAACCTGGGAGTAAATTTTCGGCCTGTGCCGCGGCACACTTCGGCTGTGCCGCGGCACACGAAGCGGTATTTGCGCAGTCTCGTCCTTATTAGACGAGATCGGTCGTCTCCTCCCCCATTTTTCATCTGCATCGCGAGAGAAGTGAGAGGTAGGGGAGAACCGCTCAATTTCTTAACTTGGGGGCCGATTTTCATCATTTCTCTTCGGTAGTGAAGCCCGGGCAATCAATCTAACGCGTGTTCTACGGATCTTAGTACTCGAATCTTCCAAGGTAATATTCTAAAACCCTATTTTCGATTAATTTGGGGGTTTTGGGTTTTTCTTCCGATTCGTTCCGTTTTGTTGGTGGATTCATGATGTATACGATTGATATTGTTAGTATCTTTAGTTTTCCTACGGATTCATGGATATTTTGTGGATTTTTACGGAATCGAAAGGGTTTGGTTGTGGTCCGCCCTCGTGGTTATTTTGGTATGAATATACATGAATCGTAGGCGGGTTTCCGGGTGTATTCCATTTCCGTAATCGTCTAGAGTTGGTTGTGATTGTGTTGTTCGAATCGTTAGGTTCATCCGTCGGTTCCTCACGGTCGTGCTTGATTCTTCCGTTCCGTTCGCGTCACCGTATATTAATCGAGGCAAGTATCCTTATGAACTTACAATCTTGGCATAGTAGTTTTGTATGAGAAATTGTGTGTGTGTATGCTCACTACAGGTTAGACTCGACAGGGTCTCGGTAGGGGTCCACGGAGGTGTGGATCGATCAGCTTTGCTTTTAACCACTACGGGTTAGATCCGACGGGGTCTCGGTAGGGGTCCACGGAGGTGTGGATCGACGGTTAATTGTGGTGCATTTTACAAATGTGATTTGATATTAGCATTTCCGGAAATGAGTGCTTTCGAACGTTTTTCTTTATTGCATGCATTACTATATGTGTAAGATGTAAGTTGTTCATCTGGATACTTGTAATAGCGTAATTGCTAACCCCTCTGGGGACCCGTTTCGGGGAAATTCGTTTTATGAATTTCAAGTCAGGTTCATCGAGACGAGCGGGCACTGGACCAGTACACGGATGATGGCCGTGCGTGATGATTGTGCACGAGTGACGTTTTAGTGTCTCTTACCTTTTCGTCTTTTGTGGTTTTGAACCAATAGTTGTACTCGAGTACTTAAGGGGTTCTTGTTCGTTTGGATTGTATTGTTGCTTATTATGTTGTGTTGGATGATGATGTTATATTGACCGGTTGAACCGGGTGGATTGTTCTGTTTTGCGTCTTTATGACATGGTATTGTTCTGTCGTTTATGTGAGTCGATGAGTATGATCTTTGTTCGGCTGGTGGGTCCCATATAGGGATTCACGGCGCTGTAATATACCTCGAATATCTTGAGGGTGTTACAGAAAATGGTATCAGAGCTCTAGGTTTATGGATACCTAGGCTTGTCGGTTTATTGGGTCTTGTGGTGTTTGGTCTTGCACATCATCGTCACGCTGCCATGATTCCGGTACTACCAGTGTCCGTAAGTTTTCTTTCCTCTGTTCATTAATTCCTTGTATCGTACCTTTGATTCTCGACTTGTGACTGTTCTTTTCTCGTACTTATCCTCGTATGGCTTTTGCTACTTATTTAACTCCAGTATGGATGCTGGAAGAGGTCGTGGTCGCGGTCGTGGTCGTGGACGCGGCCGGGGACGTGGGCGGCCCGGTGGGCGTCACGTCACGGTCTTGAGGCCGCGGATCGGCGACCGTCATAGCCATGTTCTTCTCAGGAGCGTGCCGATCTTGGTATTGCGGTTGTTATGCAGCAAATGGTGAACCAAATGGCGGCAATAGCTCAGGCGGTTCAGAACCCGGACCAGGCCCACGCTAATCGGGGCGGAGCGGACCGTTGGCTCCAAGATGTCATCAAGATGCATCCTCCTCAGTTTTCGGGAGCTTCAGACCCGATTTGCTGGGGAGGGTGGATCAAGGAGATATCTAAGGTCTTCGTTGCCACTAACTGTCCCGAGGAACGTAAAGTCCCTATTGCCCAATACTTTCTCACAGGGGACGCTACAGACTGGTGGGAGGCCGTTGGGCCCAAAGATCATCTTTGCTTCGTGGCGAGTTTCGAGAATTGATGGAGACTGAATATTGCCCGTGGCCGGTCAGACAGGCTCGGGTACATGCTTTTTATGATGCTCAACCGCGGGATATCCCCGTAGCACAAGCTATTGCTGATTTTAACAAGGAGTTGGGTTATGTGAAAACCCAAGTTGTCGAGGAGAGTGACAAAATTTTCCATTTCTCCAGACGGATGAAGTTACCGATTCGGGACTATATGTCGGGGCTCGTATGCACTACATTGAAAGATTACCAGAGCAGGGCCCTTGCTTATGATATGTCTGTGACGGCGAGTGAGGCGGCCCGCGAGAGTAAGAAGCAGAAGTCCGCTGGGAACTTTTTGGGCCACAAGAGTGGGGGTCAGCAGACATCCCAATCTGCTAACTTTCCCGCCGGCGGTGGTCCAGCTCGTTCCGCTGGGGGTCCTCGTGGAACTACCAGTGGTCCTTTTCGTGATGTGAAGTGTTTCAATTGTGGTCGTACAGGCCACATCAGTCGTACTTGTTTGAGCCCTTTGCTGACGTGTAATCAGTGTGGCCAGCCGGGCCACAAGGCTGCTTTCTGTGCGGAGAGGGAGAAAATTCTTGGTGCCCGGGCTTCCATTCTAGCGCCTAGGGAACCAAGTGTGAATCAGGGGTCGTTTGATCCTCAATCCCCGCCGAGTGCTAGTCGGGGAAGAGGTCGGGGTCAGCCCTCTAAGGCGGGAGCTTCCAGTGTCGGCTCAGCCCACCCGCGTGTCTATGAGATGCGGAAAGCCGATGATCCAGCGGCTACCGTGGCGACAGGTACCGTTTATATTCTTTCTCATCCTGTTAGTGTGCTTTTCGATTCCGGTGCTACGCATTCGTTCATATCTTTGGATTGTGTACGCCGTTTGAGTCTCGACTGTTTGATGCCTTGTGAACCCTTCATCGTTAAGCTTCCTAGCGGTGATAGGATCGTTGGTGATCAGGAGGTTCAAGACTGTTCTGTACTTATTTGTGAGAGGACTTGGCCCTCTAATCTTATTGTTGTGAATATTGAGGGCGAGGATTTGATTCTCGGGGATGATTGGCTCGAGCGGCATGGCGCAATCATGAACTACCGCACGAGGATCATCACCATGTTAGCCGAGGATGGCACCGAGCACTCTTTCGCCGGGCGAAAGAGGGGGAACCAGAAATTCGTTATTAACGCCTTGAAGGCGATGAGACTCCTGCGAAAGGGGTGTACCGGCTATTGGTGTTACGCCTTGAAGGCGGAGAGTGGTGGAGTCGAGCTTTCGTCGATTCCAGTCGTTAATGAGTTTCCTGATGTTTTTCCTGACGAGTTACCGGGATTACCACCGGGACGCGAGGTCGAGTTCGCTATAGAGTTAGAGCCGGGTGCGGCTCCTATTTCGAAGGCGCCCTATCGCATGGCACCTTCAGAGATGTCCGAGTTGAAGAAGCAGTTGAGTGAGCTTCTTGAGTCGGGGTATGTTCGACCGAGCGCCTCGCCTTGGGGTGCACCGGTCCTGTTTGTGCGGAAGAAGGATGGTTCACTACGTTTGTGTATCGACTATCGCGAACTAAACAAGGTGACCATCAAGAACAAGTATCCTTTGCCGAGAATTGACGACTTATTCGACCAGTTGCAGGGAGCTGCAGTATTCTCAAAGATTGATTTGAAATCGGGATACTATCAGCTCCGGGTGAGAGAGTCCGACGTGCCGAAAACAGCTTTTCAGACGAGATACGGACATTACGAGTTTGTAGTTATGCCCTTCGGGTTAACTAATGCGCCGGCGGTGTTCATGCAATTGATGAACAAAGTTTTTATCGAGTATTTGGATAAGTGTGTCGTCGTCTTCATTGACGATATTCTTATCTATTCGAAGAATGAGGAAGAGCATGCCCATCATTTGCGGATAGTGTTAGACATTTTGAGGGCCGAGCAACTCTATGCGAAGTTCTCGAAATGTGAATTCTGGCTAAAGGAAGTGATGTTTCTGGGTCACGTGATTTCAGCCGAGGGAGTTCGAGTGGATCCGCAGAAGGTTGAGGCAGTGTTGGATTGGGCACCGCCCAAAAATGTGAAGGAGGTCCGTAGTTTCTTGGGTTTGGCTGGCTACTACCGTAGGTTCGTCGAGGGTTTCTCGAAACTGGCTCGACCACTTACACAGTTGCTCCAGAAATCCGAGAAGTTCGTCTGGAATGACGAGAGGCAGTCGAGTTTTGAGGAACTGAAGAAGCGTTTGACTTCAGCCCCGGTTTTGGCGTTGCCATGTGGCAATGAGGGATTTGCCGTTTATAGCGATGCTTCGGGTCAGGGTCTTGGGTGCGTATTGATGCAGCACGGCAAGACCATTGCCTATGCGTCGAGACAATTGAGGCCGTATGAGTTGAACTACCCTACTCATGATTTAGAGTTAGCGGCAGTCGTTTTTGCGCTCAAGATTTGGCGTCACTATCTTTTCGGCTCTGCATGTCAGATTATTACCGATCATTCTAGTCTGATATACATATTTACTCAGAGGGAGTTGAATTTGAGGCATAGGAGGTGGTTAGAATTGATTTAGGATTATGACCTCGAAATCCTTTATCATCGGGCAAAGGCGACGTCGTGGCCGATGCCTTGAGTCGAAACCGATTGCATTGCGATCGCTTGAGATCCTTACATCTCGGTCAGGCTTCGGCGAGCTTTAATCGAGTTAGATGTTGAGGTTCTGTTGCCGGGAACTGTCGGACAATTTCGTGCTTTGGAAATTTCGTCGTCTTTGATCGATGAGATTAAGCTGAAGCAGTCAGAGGATCCGATGATTACTCAAATCCGAGAGAATGTTCTTAAGGGAAAGTCTCCTGGGTTTGTGATTCACGAGGATGGTATTTTGAGATTTCAGAGTCGGCTTTGTGTGCCGAACGACTCAGAGTTGAGACAGAGTATTTTACGGGAGGCCCATGTTACACCTTATTCCGTTCATCCTGGTTCGAGTAAGATGTACAAGGACCTGAGAAGAAACTTCTGGTGGAATGATATGAAGGATGAGGTCGCACAGTTTGTAGCGAGATGTTTGACTTGTCAGCAGGTCAAGATCGAGCATCAGCGACCGGCTGGGTTATTGCAGTCACTTCCCGTTCCGGAGTGGAAATGGGAAGATATATCGATGGATTTCGTTACGAGTTTGCCGAGATCGAGGTCGGGCATGAATATGGTATGGGTGATTGTTGATCGCCTGACCAAGTCGGCACATTTTCTGGGCATCAAGGACACTTGGGGCCCGGAGAAGTTAGCTCGTGTGTTTATTGCGCAGATCGTGAGACTTCACGGTACTCCGAAGTCTATTGTTTGGATAAATGCGGCCGCTTTGTATCGCACTTCGCGGGCGGTGCATAAGGCGCTGGTACCGGTTGCGTTTGAGTACCTCTTTTCATCCCGATCGGATGGGCGGTCGAACGCACTATCCAGACGTTCGAGGACTTGCTGCGTGCACGTGCTCTCGGCGGAGTAGTAGTGGGAGGAACATTTGCGGATCGAATTCACGTACAACAACGGTTGGCGCGTCGGTCGGATGGCACCGTATGAGGCACTTTACGGGCGCGATGTCGATCACCGATTTGTTGGAATGAGGCGTCGATTTGGTCGGGACCGAGCCGGATGTCGTTTTAGAGACGAGGCGGAAGATAAAGTTAATTCGAGAACGGATGTTGGCGCCCGAGTCGGCCAGTCGTATGCCGACGTCCGTCGTCGACCTTTGGAATTCGAGGTGGGAGACCACGTTCTGCTAAAGGTGTCGCCGACGAAGGGAGTTTTTCGTTTCGGGAAGAAGGGAAAGTTGAGTCCGAGATTTATCGGCCCCTTTGAGATACTCGAGCGAGTAGGTGGGTTGGCATACCGTTTGGCGTTACCTCCGGCCTTGAGTCATGTTCATAGCGTTTTCCATGTTTCCCAGTTGAGGAAATATGTTCCGGATCCTAGTCACGTCATCGATTATGGCGAGATTGATATTGCTGAAGATATTACTTTTGAGGAGCGTCCTTTGAAGATTTTGGAGCATCGTGAGAAACGACTGAGGCATAAAACCATCCCTTTGGTCAAGGTGCAGTGGTCGAGACACGGTGTCGAGGAGGCAACTTGGGAAACCGAGGATAGCATGCGTGCTAGGTACCCCGAGTTGTTTGTTTCTTAAGTTTCGGGACGAAACTTATTTTTAGAGGGGTAGAATGTAATATCCGTATTTTTCTTTCCCTTGTATTTTCGTTTTTGGTGTATTTCTCGATCGTAGTGACCCTCGTGTACTTCTCAGCGTGTCCTTCCTGTCAAACTGTTGAACTGTATTCTCGTTATTATGATGCGGAACCGCCGTTTCGGGGTTGCCGTGGATCCATTTCGTGTTATTGGTCCCCAAATATTGATTCCTATTGTTTTATTCTCTTTTCGGATCATTTTTATCATTTTGGAACCCATAAGGGGGTGTGAGCCGCGGCACAAGATATGCGTACCGCGGCACACAAATTCCCTTCAGTTGTTGGTCGAACAAAGCAGTGCGTGCGCGGCACACCCATCCGTGCCGCGGCACGATGCGAGGCAGTGCGCGGCACACGGTCGGTGCGCGGCACACTCGTGTGTCTTCCGAGACCAAAACCCAACTGTACCATGTGCCGCGGCACAATGCTAAAACCTGGGAGTAAATTTTCGGCCTGTGCCGCGGCACACTTCGGCTGTGCCGCGGCACACGAAGCGGTATTTGCGCAGTCTCGTCCTTATTAGACGAGATCGGTCGTCTCCTCCCCCATTTTTCATCTGCATCGCGAGAGAAGTGAGAGAGAGGGGGAGAACTGCTCAGATTTCTTAACTTGGGGGGCCGATTTTCATCATTTCTCTTCGGTAGTGAAGCCCGGGCAATCAATCTAACGCGTGTTCTACGGATCTTAGTACTCGAATCTTCCAAGGTAATATTCTAAAACCCTATTTTCGATTAATTTGGGGGTTTTGGGTTTTTCTTCCGATTCGTTCCGTTTTGTTGGTGGATTCATGATGTATACGATTGATATTGTTAGTATCTTTAGTTTTCCTACGGATTCATGGATATTTTGTGGATTTTTACGGAATCGAAAGGGTTTGGTTGTGGTCCGCCCTCGTGGTTATTTTGGTATGAATATACATGAATCGTAGGCGGGTTTCCGGGTGTATTCCATTTCCGTAATCGTCTAGAGTTGGTTGTGATTGTGTTGTTCGAATCGTTAGGTTCATCCGTCGGTTCCTCACGGTCGTGCTTGATTCTTCCGTTCCGTTCGCGTCACCGTCTATTAATCGAGGCAAGTATCCTTATGAACTTACAATCTTGGCATAGTAGTTTTGTATGAGAAATTGTGTGTGTGTGTGTGTGCTCACTACGGGTTAGACTCGACGGGGTCTCGGTAGGGGTCCACGGAGGTGTGGATCGACGAGCTTTGCTTTTAACCACTACGGGTTAGATCCGACGGGGTCTCAGTAGGGGTCCACGGAGGTGTGGATCGACGGTTAATTGTGGTGCATTTTACAAATGTGATTTGATATTAGCATTTCCGGAAATGAGTGCTTTCGAACGTTTTTCTTTATTGCATGCATTACTATATGTGTAAGATGTAAGTTGTTCATCTAGTTACTTGTACTAGCGTAATTGCTAACCCCTCTGGGGACCCGTTTCGGGGAAATTCGTTTTATGAATTTCAGGTCAGGTTCATCGAGACGAGCGGGCGCTGGACCAGTACACGGATGATGGCCGTGCGTGATGATTGTGCACGAGTGACGTTTTAGTGTCTGTTACCTTTTCGTCTTTTGTGGTTTTGAACCAATAGTTGTACTCGAGTACTTAAGGGGTTCTTGTTCGTTTGGATTGTATTGTTGCTTATTATGTTGTGTTGGATGATGATGTTATATTGACCGGTTGAACCGGGTGGATTGTTCTGTTTTGCGTCTTTATGACATGGTATTGTTCTGTCGTTTATGTGAGTCGATGAGTATGATGCTGTTCAGCCTGGTGGGTCCCATATAGGGATTCACGGCGCTGTAATATACCTCGAATATCTTGAGGGTGTTACACCCCGCAAGGCCCAATCTTCTTTTTTATTCAAGAAACCTCCGCACCCATCTAAGAGCGGAAAGAATTACGGAACAATGTCAGCCACGACGGATACAGCTAGGAAGTGCTTTAACTGTGGTCACCCAGGCCACCTTTGGCGTGATTGTTTGCGCACTCCAGTTACATGTTTTGACTGCGGACAGGAAGGGCACCGTGCGACATTTTGCAAGGACGCCACCAAATACAATGGAACCCGTTCATCGCAGCCAGTTCAGAAGGAAGCTAGTATCCAACAGACGCAACAAAGTGTTCAGATGCCTCAAAATTTTGGTCTCAGACGAGGCAGAGGACAATGGGACCGAAAGGGGACATCGAGTGCCGGATCTGCTCCCCCACGTCTGTACGAGATGAGGAGGACATACGATCAGGATGCTTCTGTCGCATCTGGTACTGTCCAGATCCTTTCCCAGCCAGTTAGCGTTTTATTCGATACAGAAGCTACGCATTCTTTTATATCTTTGTCTTGTGTAAATCGTTTGAATATTTCCGGTTTTCATACTTGTGAACCTTATGTTGTTAGTTTACCGAGTGGAGAGAGGATTGTTGGGAACTTAGAGACCAGAGATTTCCCTGTATCATTTGGGGGTAGGGAGTGGCTCTCAAATCTAATTGTGATAGAAATGCAAGGAGATGACCTAATACTCGAAGATGATTGGCTTAATCGATATGGAGCAATTGTAAACTACCGAAGGAGGAATATTTCGCTGATCGCTGATGATGGCTCCGAAGTACTGTTTGAAGGATGGAAACAAGGAAGCTCAGGAAAGTTAATCAAAGCAATGAAAGCTGTTAAATTGTTGAAACAGGGCTGTACAGGGTATTGGTGCTATGCAATGAAGAAAGAAGATGAAATTATGAAACTTTCATCCATTCCTGTTGTGAATGAATTTCCAGATGTATTTCCTGACGAATTACCTGGACTACCTCCACGACGGGATGTAGAATTCACTATTGAGCTGGAACCCGGAGCTACACCAATTTCTAAGGCGCCGTATCGTATGGCACCTACTGAGATGTACGAACTGAAGAAGTAACTGGACAAAGGCTATATTCAGCCAAGCGTTTCACCTTGGGGAGCGCCAGTTCTTTTTGTCCGAAAGAAGGATGGATCGCTTCGACTGTGTATTGACTATCGAGAGCTGAACAAGATGACGATTAAGAACAAGTATCCGTTGCCACGGATTGATGATCTGTTTGACCAGTTGCAAGGGGCAACAGTATTTTCTAAAATCGATCTGAGATCAGGATACCATCAGCTGAGGATTAAGGAATCTGATGTTCCAAAGTCAGCATTCAGAACTCGCTACGGACACTATGAGTTTATAGTGATGCCATTTGGTCTCACTAATGCACCTGCTGTATTCATGCAGTTGATGAACCGAGTGTTCATCGAATATTTGGATAAATTTGTGGTCGTGTTCATTGATGACATCCTGGTGTATTCTAAGAACCCGGAAGAGCATGCACAGCATTTGCGGATTGTATTAGAACTTTTGAGAAGCGAGCAACTGTACGCCAAACTCTCTAAGTGTGAATTATGGCTAAAGGAAGTAATGTTCCTCGGTCATGTGGTATCAGCGGAAGGAGTCCGAGTAGATTTGCAGAAAATCGAAGCAATTATGGATTGGAAACCTCCAAAGAACGTGAAAGAAGTCTGAAGTTTCTTAGGACTTGCTGGGTATTATCGTCGGTTCGTGGAAGGGTTTTCCAAAATCTCCCGCCCACTTACTCGACTCCTGCAGAAAACTCAAAAGTTTAAGTGGAACGAGTCATGTCAGACTAGTTTTGACGAATTAAAAGAGAGATTGACGACGGCACCGATTCTATCACTTCCACAGGGGACTGGAGGATTCATAGTTTACAGTGATGCTTCGAACCAAGGACTCGGATGCGTATTAATGCAGAATGACAAGGTGATCGCTTATGATTCACGACAGCTGAAACCTTATAAAGTGAATTACCCAACACATGATTTGGAGCTAGCAGCAGTAGTTTTTGCTTTGAAAATCTGGAGGCATTATCTGTACGGGACTCACTGTCAGATCTTTACGGATCACAAGAGTCTCAAATACATCTCCAGTCAGAAAGAATTGAACATGCGGCAAAGAAGATGGTTAGAATTGATTAAGGACTATGACTTGGAGATTTTGTATCACCCAGGCAAAGCGAATGTAGTGGCCGATGCACTCATCCGCAAGCCTGTTTCTATTTAGATGCTGAAGACTCTGACCTCCCAACTTAGCCTTCAACGTGAGATGATTCGAGAAGGAATTGAAGTGTGGTTACAAAAGTCCAATGACAACTGTGCATGGTGGAAATAACTTCGTCATTAATCGAAGAAATTAAATCTAGACAGGTAGATGATCCTCTGATGATTCGGTTACATGACGAAGTGATCAAGGGGAAGGCCTCCGGATTCATAATCCATGATGATGGAGTTTTGAGATTTCAGGACCGACTCTGCGTCCCCGATGTCAATGTTCTGAAATAGACGATTATGAAGGAAGCTCACAGTTCGCCCTATTCTATCCACCCGGGCACCAGTAAAATGTATAAGGACTTGAAGCAGAATTTCTGGTGGGGCAACATGAAGAAAGATGTAGCGGACTATGTTTCGAAATGCTTGACTTGTCAGTAGGTTAAGATCGAGCATCAACGGCCTGCCGGAATGTTGAAGCCGCTTCCAATCCCTGAATGGAAGTGGGAGGACATATCGATGGACTTTATCACCAGTATGCCGAGAACCAAGACAGGAATGAACATGATTTGGGTGATAGTTGATCGTTTAACCAAATCAGCTCATTTTCTAGGCATTAAGGACACGTGGGGACCAGAGAGGTTGGCACGAGTATTTATATCGGAGATAGTTCGATTGCATGGTACGCCGAAGACCATCATTTCTGATCGAGACGGCCGTTTTGTGTCTCACTTTTGGAAAGCAGTTCATAAGGCCTTGGGGACCGAATTGAACTTCAGTACAGCTTATCACCCGCAGACTGACGGACAATCCGAGAGGATCATTCAAACGGTGGAAGATATGCTAAGGGCATGTGCCTTAGATTGGTCAAACGATTGGGAAATTCATCTACCATTGATTGAATTTACCTACAACAATAGTTGGCATGCTTCCATTAAGATGGCACCATTCGAGGCATTATACGGGAGGAGATGCAGATCGCCCCTATGTTGGGATGATTCGTCAGACTTGATCGGGACAGAACCAGAGTTGATCGTGCAGACTCGAGAAAAGATAGCCTTGATTCGTGAAAGGCTGTTGACCTCCCAGAGTCGCCAGAAATCTTACGCAGACGTACGCCGTCGCCCTTTGGAGTTCAGTACGGGAGACCACGTACTTGTACAGGTTTCTCCTACTCGAGCAATACTTCGTTTCGGAAGGAAAGGAAAGCTGAGTCCGAGATATATCGGACCATTTGAGATCCTTGAGAGAGTTGGAGAGTTGGCATACAGATTAGTATTGCCGCCGTCATTGAGCCATGTTCATAACGTGTTCCACGTATCCCAGTTACGGAGATATATACAAGATCCTAGTCATATCATTGATTTCGGTGGGATCGAAGTTGCTCAAGATGGGACGTTTGAAGAAAGACCGGTCAAGATACTCGAGAGTCGAGTTAAACAGTTGAGGAACAAACCAATCGTTTTGGTCAAAGTTCAATGGTCACGCCACGGAGTGGAAGAAGCCACATGGGAAACGGAAGATGGTATGAAGTCCAGATATCCCGAATTATTTTCGCCTTGAGTTTCGGGACGAAACTCCTTTTTAGTAGGAGAGTATGTAATATCCGGATTTATTACGGTGTATTTCATCTGTATTCAACCCTGTATTATTCGGATTTGTGGTTTTGATTATTGGAGTATGATATTTCTTGCATTGGCATCCTTGTACTTAAGTATAACAACATGCAAATTTTCTCATGCAAACTCGTGATAGCGCACGCTAAGAATGTAGCATAACGCGCGCTATCGGCTATTACTAGCGCACGCTACGTATGTAGGAGTTGCATGCGCTAGACACTGAATTATTGAGGTAGGTGGTTAGCACATGCGCCAGCCGGGTAAGATTCCCGCGGACGAACCTGGACAATTTTTAAGTCAACTCTTATTAGCGCGCGCTAAGGAATGCTTAGTAGCGTGCGCTAATCGGCTAAAATGCAGAATATTATAAATGGGACAACAACCCGTTTTGGCTTACATTTCATTCGTCCATTCTTCATTCTTGAGAGGCCAGAGAGCTATAATCATCCCTCCAACACACTTAGAACGTATCTTGGTGATCCTTGAATATTGGTTATCACTTGTGAGTGGTCATTGAAGAGAAGTAACACCTTGGAGTGGCACATAACCAACCGGAGTCGGATTCTACCTTGTGGTTCAGTGATTTCGGCATATTAAGGTATGTTCAACCTATCACCAGCCGTAGATTTGGATTCCAAGGGATTAGATGATCATGCTAACGTGATATTGAATTTCATTGGTGAATTATTCAACAAACATCATGTTTTAAAGATTGGAATGTCTATGCTTATGATATTATCATTGGAACCTCGTAGTTGGAATCCTAGTACTTCAAGTGATAAGAGAACATTCTGAAGTTTATTATCCGTATGATTTATGTCATCTTAGTGATCATAAATTGGAGGTGGTATTATTTTCGGTTATAAGGACTTAAGGGAAGAATCGTCTTAGGAAATATTCTTTCGTATAAGTGGGAATTGTTAGTTCACCTCCAGATGAAGTCTGAATATGTATAATGATAGTAGAATCTAATATATCAACCAGAGATCACCAACTTCGCATGAGAATTGTAATCAAGACGGATTATAGTGTTATGATGATTATACGTATACTTGCACCTCGAAGTTGTTAGTATCCATGAGATCATTCATAAAGGTTATGATCATAACATGAAGCCGGATAACAAACATTAATGACTGAGGGATTCGCTTGCTTCATCACCATTTGTATATTTTGCTGCACTCCAGTGAACTTCCATGCACTCTTAGCGTGCGCTAAGCTACGAGAATTAACGCGCGCTATCAAGTACGTTTAGCGTACGCAACGATTAGGACTTAGCGTGCGTTAAGTCATCAGCTGAGTCAATCGGCTGATCAGTGAGGCACTGACCACGCCTGGTTAGCGTACACTAGGCTGTGTGTACTGCGTGCGCTAATGAGTAGCATTAACGTACGCTACATAGGATTCGTAGCGTGCGTTAAGCTATCCAGACAGATTGCAAATTAAGGACTTTCTACCGTAATTGTTGAATTGTTAGACGTTCATTCGACATGAAATGAATTCTATGCTATTTCTTTTTTTAAGGTTCGAGCTTAACACGTGATTAATCGAAGGGGGCGACCTTCGAGTATTTTGATATTCGTGGAAGTTTATTCTTGTCAACGATCCGAGGCAAGTACTCTAATTAGAATTGTTTATATTATGACAATGTGATTGTATCGTGTAAATATGTTGTGATTATATGTCCACTATGCGTTGATCCGACGGGATCATCATGAGAATCTATAGCTGTGTGCGCTGGATCGTTGGACAGGTAGTTCCACCATGTGTTGGTCCGACGGGATCATCATGGGAATCTATAGCTGTGTGCGCTGGATCGTTGGAATACCAACAGTATGTTGAAACTGTTATGATATGATATGTGTTGTGAATATTTCTCGTTGGAGAAACTTGTTACGATATAATTGTTGATTATATCACTGTTGTATGATTATTGTACTTGTACTAGCATCGTTGTGCTAACCCCTTCGGGGGTGAACATTTGTGTATGTTCAGGATCGAGGAGAGCGGGGAAACAACCACTGGAGATGCATGATGACGAGGGTGCAGAGTGATGTTCGGCCGTTTATCGTCATTGTTTGTTGGTTATTTCAATAAGTACTCGAGTACGTCGTCCGTTTATAATGTTTGGATTTTAGTGGTGTAATAATTACTCTTCATTGGATATTTTTATTCTCGGTTTTGAACCAGACGGTTGTATTTTATTTCAGAAATTTCATAAATCGGTATCTGTTATTGTCTTTTCCTTTAATCAGCCTTGTAAATTCTTATGTAAAGGATTTACAGCGCTGTAATATTCCTGAATATATCGGGGGTGTTACACCGTGAAACACTGCTGCCTGGTGAAAGGTAGTTTGTGGCTTTAAACCTTCTTTAATAAAATATCATCGGATACACCAGCGGCTTAGTGGACACAACGCCTTGAACTAATCCTCCTTGGTGTACACCGAGTCAACGACACTTATACAACAATGTCTCAGCACCTTTCGGTCTCATAGTTTTGTTCGTTTTGTCCATGGACAACATCTTGGTTTCTTAAGTATTTATTCAAGGTGGTCTGTCGTCACACTTAGATAGGTGGTCTCCTTTTATAAAGTACTCTACAATACTTCTCCTTTTCAAGGACAATGAACCATTAAAAGTTCAGAAACTTAACCTCACCACAATCACACGACTCAACACTTATTCTGCTCTATAGGGATGAATTTATAATAAGCGATATTCAATAGAACTTTCATAACTTTATTTTACCATTGAATCAAGTTTCTGGGATCTCGAATCTTTAAGGTTGGGTTACCACTATGATCGTTCTTTCAAGATGTGGATTTTAATCCCATTCCTTCTAGCAATTTATGAAATTAATCTCTATTCAGACCTTTTGTGAGTGGATCCGCCAAATTAACATCTGACTTCACATAGTCAAAAGATATTAACTCCATTTTTGATCAATTGTCGCACGATATTATGTCTCTGATAAATGTGCCGAGATTTACTATTATACATAAGGCTTTGTGCTCTTCCAATTGCAGCTTGGCTGTCGTAATGGATCATAACACTTGGCACAAGCTTCTTCCAGCATGGAATATCCTCAAGAAATTTACGAAGTCATTCAGCTTCTTCTCCAGCTTTATCTAGAGCTATAAATTATGATTCCAAGTGTGCTTGCTCGATTTCCAAGATACAGCTCCACCACCAATAGTAAATACATACCCACTTATAGAGTAAGAGTCTTTCGTTTCTGAAATCCAATTAACATCAGTATATCCTTCCAATACTGCAGGATAATTACTATAAAATAGCCCATAACTAGGGTGTACTTTAAGTATCTGAAAACCCTTAACGCATTCTAGTGCTCTTTACTCGAATTACTCATGAACCTGCTCGACTTGTTTATAGCAAATGCCAAATCTAGTCGTGTACAGTTCTTAATGTGCATCGGGCTTCCGATTAATCTTGAATATTCGACTTGAGCCACTGGGTCACCTTGATTCTTACTTAAGTGAACACTGGTATCAATAAGTGTTTTTACAAGTGGGGGGTCAAAAGCGTTGAACTTTTTGAGCACTTTCTCAACATAAGGAGTTTGTAATAAGAAGATACCTTCTGACGTTCTGCTAATTTTAATTCAAGAATTAAATCAGCTAAACCCAAATCCTTCATGTCGAAGTTTCGACTTAACAATATTTTTGTATTCACAATTACTTCATTGCTACTACCCATGATAAGCATATCATTTACACATAGACATACTATGACAAATGACCCAGGTGTGCCTTTAATATACACAAATATCTCACATTCATTGGTCTTGTACCCATTTGCCAATATAGTGTGTTAAACTTCATATGCCATTGTTTAGGAGCTTGTTTAGCCCATACAATGATTTTAAAAGTTTACACACTTTCTTTTCCTGACCAGGCGCAATGAAATCTTCAGGTTATTCCATATGAATTTCTTCTTATAATTCACCATTCAAGAAAGCAATTTTCACATCCATGTGATGAATCTCGAAATTGTATAATGCAACAATAGAAATAAGCACTCGAATGGAAGTTATTCTGGTTACTGGTGAATATGTGTCAAAGAAATCATAAACTTCTTTCTATTTAAGTTCTTTGGCAACAAGTCGGGCTTTAGACTTGTCTATTGACCAGTCATCTTTATATTTCCTCTTTAGAATCAATTTACATCCTAAAGGCTTGCATCCTGGTGGAAGATCAACCAGTTTCCAAGTAAAATTTTGCATGATATGATCTATTTAACTATAAATCACTTCTTTTAAAAAAGGAGCACCCGGACTAACATAAACTTCCTGTATCGTGTTTGGATCATCATCAATTGCATAAGTCACAAAGTCAGGACCAAATGACTTACCCTTTCGAGCTCTCTTACTCTGTTTTGGCTCTTCATCCATAGGATTTGAACTACTTGCAGTTTCAAGAGTTCTTTTGTTTGATCTTGTCACAATCCTCTCTTTACGAGGATAAATATTTTAAAAAAAAACATTTCTAGCCTCAATGACAATTCCTTCATGCATATTAGGAATTTCAGATTTATGAATTAGAAATCGATATACACTACTGTTGTATGCATAACCTATGAATATGCAATCAAGTGTCTGTTGACCAATTCTTACTTGCTTTGATTCAGGTACTTCAACCTTTGCCAAACACCCCCACACTTTAAGATACTTGAAAGAAGGCTTGTGCCCTTTCCATAACTCATACGGAGTTTTATCTTGCTCTTTGTGTGGCACTTTATTCAGAATGTGGTTAGCTGTAAGAATAGCTTCCCCCCACATGTTATGTGGCAACCCTGAACTTATTAATAAAGCACTGATCATTTCTTTCAGGGTTCGATTTTGTAATACCCGAGATCTTCATTCCGGTTTCGTTGAATTTTCTTCGGTCGAACGGAATGTTGTCGTTTGCGTATTTGGAATCGCATGATGGTACTGTGGTACGTTGAGTTTCGTATCCTGTTCGTTATCGCTTTGGATCATAGCCAGTGCGTTCGCGTGATCGAGACATCGTCGAGTATCGAGCCGGGCAGTCGGAGGGCTGGCTGGGTCGAGTTACGGCCGTAAAGCCTGGACGATTACGGTCGTAAGACGGCCGCACACCCTGGCCTGGGAGGACTCGGTTATGGCCATAAGGTTCATCAGGTTACAGCCATAAGGCTTTGTTACAGCCGCTAAGCACTGGCCGGTTGCGGACGCAATGATTTGGTAGATTTCAGTCAGTGACCCTGGGAGCTAGGTTACAGCCGTAAGGCTATGCCAATTACAGCTATAAGGTGGGACCGTTACGTACGCAAGGCTTCGGCCATTGCGTACGCTACATGCGTTGACAAACTTACGGCCGTAATGAGCTGCCGGTTACGGCCGTAAGACTGTCGGCATATATAGGCCTGGGCTCGGTCAGACTTGAACCCACTTCACTTTTTCCATTTTTTTGTGGCGGCTGGCGACGGGAGAGAGGAGGAGGTGAGCCCTTGGTCGATTCCACTCGATTCCAAGGCGTTTTGTAAGATTCCTGTCGATTATATCATCATCCAATCCGTGTTCTTCGTCGAATCGAGGTATTTTCTTACTTAGAACCCTAGTTGTATGGTTTTGGGGGGTTTCTTCATGATTATTCGATTTAATCCATAGTTGATGAATTAATTATGGTATTCTTGTTGTCTTGGCCATGATCTTCGGATTTTGTAACTCGTTTATCGATTTTTACCACCCGGAACTTGATTTCCGATTTACTTGAAGAACCCTCGGATTCTTGTTGTTTTTCGGGTTGATTCGGATTCCGTTTAGCGTTATTTATTCATGGTGATGTTATTTTCGTAGCGTTCGTGAGGTTGTCGAGTTTTTGGTCCTTTTTGGAAGTTCGAGGGCTACCCGAGCGTGTCCGTTCGTGGTTCCGTTGCTCGTGGTATCGAGGCAAGTATCTTGCCCACACATTTTATGTTTCGTAGGTATAATTGTTGGTAAATGATGTTATGCGAAATCCGAATGTTTAATGAATGTTAAAAAGGATCGGTTTGTTCTCGATAAATGTTGTCTTTCAACGATAACTCGTATGCTTTGTTAATAGGTGTGTTTTTGGAATATGTACGTGTTAGTTTCGTTTGTTGAAAGACGTTATGATCACAATTAGTGAATATAATAGACCGTAAACATTAACCAATGATTACATGTTGTTATGTGTACTTGTTCGGTAAAATGTGATGTTGTGTGATATTAGTTCTCTCTCCTTTGTAAGGAAGTTGTGGTCCTTAGTGTTGTTTGGTATTGGTATTGGATTGTTCGTTGTGCGCGATTGTTGTAAGTGATGTGCCTCCGAGTAAGATTCATGAATCTCCGGGATCCATACTATAACACCCCCAATCCGCTCAGGGATATTACTCGCCGTAGAACCTTTCCTCAAGGCTCTACCAGGCTGGTAACAAAATCGAACAGCTCAACAATGCCTTTAAGGCTAAAATGACTCAGTAGACCAATTTGGTCTTTCAGTAAAAACATACAACTCAATCTCAATACATGCCCACACAGGAGTCAAAAACAAAATACTCCCGTACAACGGGGAAAATATTGCAGTGGAAATAACGTACAACTGAACCAATACAACAATAAACGGGTCCTCATGTGATTAGTATCGATCATCTTTCATCATCCTTCATGCCGACCCTGTGATATGCTCCCCAAAACCTGAATGCAATACAGACATCCACCCCCCGATTACTCGGGGGTTAGCAAAATTCCACTATTTTGCTAGTGCAAGTACACAGTGCAAATACAAGCCATACAATCCATGTTCCAAGAATAACAATAATCAGGAATCCTCAAATATTCAAACACAATGAAAATACTTCCCGAAGCAAGAGTTTGGGTAAAACGTTCCAAAACCGAAAGATCACAATTTAAGAGAAATAATTTACAAAATGGTTTAATAAGCCATCGGGACTTTTAGTAGAAAACAATTTAGGATTATCGAATCCTTCTCTTTCCAAAATCAACAGGGGTCACAGCCCAAAGGTTTTGTTTTCACAAATAAAACCAACAACAATTCACAGGTTTAAAACCCATGTCACGTGTCCTCGATGGACATAAAAATCAACACAACATAATCACCCAAGATACGCAAATCTTGGTCACTAAAATACAACACCAACTCGTGAATCCAGAGTGAAGTCATAGATTCCATCGAGGCCTCATCGGACCCTCCCGAGGTGAGCAAAATACATATACATCACACCATGAACACATGCCACGTCATCTCACGGGTGGATCAATCACTTGTTGTCTCCTGACCATATGATCACATGCCATATGTCACCGCAGATCTTGTCTTAGGCTCTCACGGTTGGATCAATCACTTGTTACATCCTGACCACATGGTCAAATGCCATGTGTCACCGTAGACCTTCGACCATATCCACACATTCACACAAATAACATAGCACGCCAAGGATATCCGAACAACTCACCCAAAGGCAATAAACACATAGCACAACACAAGTGTCAAATCACAACACACGGAAATGAGATAAGATATGTATGTATATTATCAAAGCACAACAACAATACTAAGCGTATTCATAGGGTTCACTTAACCGTTCACGAAAACACACCATTCACAAAACACACGCGTTTTGAAAGTGAGTCCTTAACAAGGCTAAACCGAATCTTTTGAAAGTTCATTTCAAACAACCAAATAAACACATTTAGACGATCACCAATCACCATATACACGAAACAAGAAATGTATGAACAAGGTACTTGCCTCGAATCAACACACACGCGGAGAATCAACCGAAGTATGATGGCACGAACCGACTATGAACCCACCGACTCTGCCGAACGCTAACTCGCGACAATAAACTACGAACAAGAATAACAACATTGAAAATGAATTCCATAGCACGACCTAAAGTCATTGAATTCAAGGAACAAACGACGAACGTTCAAGGGTTTCCCCCAAAACGGCCAAGAACACGAATCGACCGACCAAAACATGAAAACAAAATTCCAACCCGGAATATGGATATATAATCCATAGGATATGTTTAACAACTATATTAAACAACAATCGGTGTATCAAAACCGAATGGAAAACGAAATCAAGAATAAAACTCCCAAAAAGTCAACTTGAAGAAAATCAAGAATTTACCTTAATCCGGTGAAGATTGATGGATTAGGTGATTATATAATCTATAAAAATCCTCCAAAACGCCTTAGAAATGATCGGAACCGGCCAAGGACTCATCTCCTCGTCTTCACCCATCGCCAGCCGCCAAAAGATGAAGAAGTGGGTGAGAAATGAGGTCTGGCCTTAATCGGCATATCCTTACCGCCGTAACCGAACTCCCAGGGTCCACTGACTAAAATATATCGAGTTACTATGGCTGTAACCAGCCAGCACTTAGCGGCCGTAATAAGCCTTACGGCCGTAACCGGCCAGTGCTTACGGCCGTAATCGAGTCCTCCCAGGCCAAGGGGTGCCGACGCCTTGCGGTTATAATCGTCCAGGCCTTACGGTTGTAATCGGCCTAGCCAGCCCTCTGACTGCCCGGCTCGATACTCGACGACGTCTCGATCACACGAACGCACTAGCTATGATCCAAAACAATAACGAACAGGCTATGAAACTCAACGTACCACAGTATAAGCATGCGATTCCAAAGATGTGGACGACAATAGTCCGTTCTACCGAAGAAAATTCAACAGAACAGAAATGAAGATCTCAGGTAATACATTACCATAGCACGCACTAACCAATAAGTGTAGCGTGCGCTAACGACTCAGAAGGACAGCAACAGTATTCTCGGAACTTCGGGAAATTACAAAACAGTCCCGAAGGTCTGAAAAATAATGATACGACAACGTTTAATCAAACCGAAGCTCACAACACGTATGAAACATTAAATGAACTTATGAGAAACCCGAAACTAAAGTTTCGAACGAGATTCACAAGAATCGAACTCAAGCGCGGAAAAGTCGCCTAAGAACACGGAACTTAACAAAACTACACCGAAACGAACTCGGACGTCCAAAAAGTGCAGAATTAAATACTCTGAGAATGACGAAACGGTCACGAGCGAATCGTCAAAACGGACTCCTGCCGAAAAAATGAAATTTACCTAAAATCGAAATCACAGATATTACACATACTTGCTAGTATGGGTCGGGCGTGACCATAGGGTTATCTAATCGGATATGTCTTTCGGGGACTCCGAGGTTGGGGCTTGCTAGCCCGATGTCGGGATAACTTATGGGGTTATCCAATCCGGGTATGTCTTGCTGGGACTCCGAGGTTCGTGACTTGTTAGCGCGATGCCGGGATAACTTATGGTTGTGGTTTGGTTGTGTGATGTACGTGTCATGGGTTGTCCAATCAGGTAGTCTCGTGGAGGCTCCGAGGTTCGTAACTTGTTAGTGCGATGTCAGGATAACTATGAACGTATGTATGGTTATGACTACATGACTGTTATCATGGTGGCATGTGATTTGGTATGGTTTCCCATTGGGTTATTCACTCGGATATGTTCTGCAGGAGCATCTGAGGTTCGTGGCTTGGTAGCACGAGACGCGAATAATCCCTGGGAATACGTTGTTATGGATGGTTGGGTCGTGGACCCCGTGTTTTGTAATTTGGGTCGTGGACCCCGTGTTTCGTAATTTGAGTCATGGACCCCGTGTTTTCTTTGTTATCGGAATTGTATTTTGGTCAATGATCTTTGGACCTCCCTAAGTAGTTTCGAAAGAGTTGAGAATTCTTAATCCCAAATGTCTTCAAAACTCCAGAGCTTGTTAAATGTTTTATAAGAGATACATTGGGTTTATTTTCACTCATTTCATGATTTAAACTATCTTGATAAAATGATTTATCTCGGGAAATGTGTTTCACGATTATTATATTCTTGGAGTATGTTGTGTATGGCTTGTATTCGTATTTTATACTTACACTAGGAAAATAGTGGAGTTTTGCTAACCCCTGGGTATTCGGGGGCTGGATGTCTGTATTGCGCCCATGTACTTGCAGGTTGCTGGGGAGCAAATCACAGGATCGGTACGAAGGGTGATGGAAGACGACGATACTAATCACATGAAGACCAATCGTAGAGTATTTTAATAGAGTCTTGTTGGTTATCTTTCCCTATGTTATTTTCCCGATATATGGGAGCGTTAATGTATTCCAGCCCCTACTTGGGTATGAGTTTTGGGAAAGAGTTATGTATGAAATGATGTGTGTGTTGTGATAAAAGACCAAATCGGTCTAATGGTTCACTATGTAGCCATGTCAGCATGTAACGTGATGTATTGTTATTGTATTTAGTCTAGTAGATCCCCACGGAGAGGGTCTGCGTCACTGTAATATTCCCGAGTGGTTTGGGGGTGTTACAGATTTTTCCGTTCAGCAGCTCCATTTGATTTAGAAGCATAAGGAGCAGTTGCTTGATGAATTATGCCTGAATCAGTGTATAACTGTCCAAACGGTGCTACATACTCACCGCCTCGGTCAGTGTAGACTTCTTTTATTTTACAATTCAGTTTATTTTAGGCCTCATTTTTATATATTTTAAAGGCCTCGATTGCTTCATCTTTGCTTCTCGAAAGAAACACATAGCAATATCATTTGCAATCATCTATAAAAGTGATGAAGAATTTTTTACCTCAACTTGTTTGCACAAACATTAAATCACACACATCAGTGTGAATTAATTTTAGAGGAGTAGTATTCGTTTCCAATGGATGAAAAGGTAATTTATCCATTTTTGCTTCAGCACATACTTCACATTTCTTATTAAGTTCAATATGGGTCTTAGGAATCAATTCTAGATTAATTAGTCTTTTAATCAATTTTAGACCAACATGTCCCAGTCTAGAATGCCATAAATCTGAACACTCGAGCAAGTAAACAGAAGAAGGAGCATTATTATTATTGTTTTATTCTTGCCTTCACGGCTTAGAGGCATCACATTCATTTTGAACAATCCCCTTCAAGATATCCTCGACCAAGGAACATTCCAAATTTGCTCATAATAAATTTATAAGACTAAAAACCTAGTCTAAACCCCTGACTACTAGTAGAGAGTCTTAAACTAAATTCCTCCGGATGTCTGGGACATCCAGCACATCCTTAAGTAATAGCTTCTTTCTAGAGTCAGCTCTAAGACCACGTTCCCCACACTTGCCATCACAGAAGAAGCAGAGTTTGCCATATGCAGTTTCCTACCATTAGTAACACTGTAGAATAGAATATGTGTTTGTCAGAACAAACATGAAGAGTAGCCCCAGTATAAATGTATCAGGCACGTGATTCTCCACCATATTGATTTCAATCACCATAGCTGAGACCTCCTCGTTCAGCTCCTCAACCATGGCTGACCTCCAGATCTGGAATGTCAACATCGCCATGTTCAACCACATTGGCAACTAACTTGCCTTTGTTTTGTTTACCAATTGAATTTATTGGCAAGCGACAGTGTTTTGCCTTATGGTTTAGCTTACCACAGTTGTGGCAATTTTCAGTCAATTTCTTTGCCTTGAAAGGCTTTTTTTCTTGAACATGGTTTGGTTTCCTATTTTTGCGTGAGGATCTATGTTCAAGCGAGTTTCCTTTGGACTCCATAGGGCCTCTCTTGAATTTAGAGTCAGACTTTCGGTTTTCTTCCTCAATTCTGAGTCGAACAACCAAGTCTTTTAAGATCATTTCCTTTCGTTTGTGTTTCAGGTAATTTTGAAGTCCTTCCAACTAGGAGGTAACTTCTCAATCACCGTCCCCATAACAAATGGTTGAGGAAGGATCATTCCTTCAGCATTGATTTTGTGCACAATCAATTGAAATTGTTGGACTTGTTCAGTAACCGTTTTGAAGTCCGTCATCTGAAAGTCCATGTAGCGTCTGATTACGAACTTCTTAGCTCCAGCATCATTGGTTTTGTACTTTTTCTCCAAAGAATTTCAGAGCTCTTTGGAGGTCTTGATTTGACTGTATACGTTGTACAGATAATCTACTAGCCCGTTTAATATCGTATTACGGCACACAAAGTCGTCGTTAATCCACTGATCGTAAGCAAAGCGCTTTGTATGATCATTTTCTGTCTCACTGACCACAGGAGGATCATACTTGAGATAAATAGCAAGTCCCAAGGTAGTGAGATAAAACAGCATCATTTGCTGCCATCTCTTGAAGTCAACACCCAAAAATTTCTCGAGTTTCTCAGCCTGTACTGCAATAATAGGTGCAGCATGAACATTAGCAACAGCTCTGGCAGTGGCAGCGGCGGCATCAGCATCGGTCACTACTGGAAATTACAGAAAATAAAAAAATTATTTTACGATTGTTGGTTCTGTGAATTTCCAATAATGTAATTACAATAAAATTACAAATAAAGGCAACCTATTACAATTCTAGTAAATTAAAAATTGAATTAAAAAAATAGCAGAGGTGAGTTGAACTCTTTCTGTAAGATAATTTGCCCCCGTATAAGAACAGACGGATCAGGCAAGATGTACCCAAGATACAACTGCTATGTTTTTTAGTTAGGTGCTCTCTAGGATTCAGAACTCCGCGAACGTTCAAGTGTGTTGCTACCCAAAATATTATCCGGAGATAGATATTGCTGGAAAGGATGGATAGCAAACAAATGCGAGAACACTTCCGTGAGAAAGATAAATAACACAAGATTTGCCGGGGTTGTTATTCCCGGGGTTGAATGCTCTCGCGAGATATTATTAATACTAATATTTGGGGATACAAGTACTAATGTACGAATACAATTACAATGAGTGTAAAGATTCTTGTTATCTTAGCTAGTGAGCGTGTAGATTGCCGGAAGAACCAGATGTGATGCTCTGTGAGTTCTTGTAACAACGGAGATGAACTGTGGCGGCGGTGAGAGATCGACTGTCTCTCACGACGTATCTTAGCAGTATGCTCGAGCTCCTGGGCTTATGAATCTCTTGGAATCTGCCTTGTGGAGACTTCTTGCCTCTGCCGATCGTCTTCTTGATGAGAGATTCGGAGAGAGAAATCCTGAGATGGATTCCGGCGAGAAAGCTGGAAGCTTGATGGTATGTATGTTCTCCTGTATTTCCGTGAATGAATTCGGAATGTAAGAGAATGAGTTGGGAACCTTTTTCCAGTAGGAGGAGGTTCTCTATTTATAGGACTTAGATATGCCGGGCGATCGCCTTTTCTGTATTATAATAATCGGGCGATCGTCTTTTAGCACATGGGCTTGTTCTCTTAAAGTCCGCGGCTGCTGCTAGCAGCCAGCTGTACGGTCCAATGGGGAGCCTGCACGCGTCCTGAGTCGCTGTGATGGGCGGTCCCACTTTGTAACTTTCGGCGGACCTGTCAGTAGGTGAGGTAGGTGACAGGCTGGGGTCAAAGGTCTTGTCTGTCAGCGCCTTTTATAGATCTGCGGCCCTGTTGGTAGGTGAGGTAGGTGACAGGCTGTGGTCACAGATCTTGTCTGTCAGCGCCTTTTGTGGATCTGCACGTGGGTGGTGTTCTGAGATCCAGTCTTCGATGACTTTATCCGGCGATCATCTCTGTTCGGGGCGTAGGTCGACCGTCCTAAGCCGTGCACTAGGGTCGATCGCCGAATGTCAAAGGGCGATCGCCTTGAGAGTCGATCGCTAGGTACCTGATGGTGGGCTGGCATCTTCGATTAGGCGAGCTAGCCATAGTTTGACTGGTGTTGACTCGGTCGCTCAGCCTTATAGTCGATCGCCTGTCGGGATGAATAAATCTTGACACAACAATTGCCCCCCAGATCGCTCCTATGTTGGAAACGTGGGGTGAGGTGGTTCTGCTGGCGATCGCTGGACTTCGACGAGCGACCCTGCGTTTCACCGAACTGGCGATCGTCTTTGAGCTGATAGATTCTGAATTTGGACGACCTGGTTGGCCGCTAAACTACGTGGGAAATTGCAATGATAAGTCTCTGCACACGTGTCGGGCTTCTGTTGGAGGATATCAACGGTCATTAATGACTCCTCGACTGATGCGTCCTTGAAAAGACGCATACGCGGGTCTCGAGGGAGTCAATGAATGCGACGGCTGCACTTCCGACCCCTGAGATTCTTCTTATTTGCAAAGGAGTCCTTTTTGCCTCCTATAAAAGGACGTGAGGATGCAGCGTCAAAACTCTTACGCGCTTCATCACTGGAGAAAGAAGGACTTTGCTGAAGAACGCTTCTGAGAGATTCGACTGCCGATCATCGATCAATTTCATCTTTGGGTAAGAAAAAATCCTTTTCTCCTTTCTTTCTTTGAGAATGGCTGGAACGTCATCATCACATGGAGTGGGTACCAGTTCCGCCGCCGGGACATCGACTGTCCGGGGAGGACCTTCTTCTGACTTCCACCTGGAGACGGCCGCTGAGGCTATTCGGGCCGAAATCGACCCTGCTGAAATCGAGGCTTTATTTAATGAAGCTGACATCGCTAAGGACGTGGCTGCTGAAGACAGACGATCGCAGATGGAGAGAGATCTGGCGTATAGGGCCTACTGGGAGCAGCATAGCGCTTTCGGCCGGGCCTATCTGGCTTTTGCTGAGATTATGGAGAAGTTGGCCGGTCCGACTCCGAGATTCGACTTTCGGGGTTACTCGATCGCCTATCCCTATCAGCTTGCCAAACGGCCGCAGTACCGGGCCGCGCAGCGATCTTTGTGGTCGCTTGGCTAAATCCGGAGTTCGGCGACCAGGAGAGATCTGGCCGTCTGGAGGACGAGGTTCCACGTTCCTTCAGATGTGGAAATAATAGCACCGGCGGAGAATGAGCGTGCCGATCAACCCCCGATGGGTATGGTCGCCGTGAACGAGGCGATTATGGAGGCCGGGCTACGCTTCCCTCTATCTTTTGCTATCTCCCACCTGCTGTCCGCTTGGAACGTGGCGCCACTTCAGCTGACGCCGAACGCTTGGCTCCAGATTATCTGCACTCTCACTCTTTTCGGCGGTCACCGCCTGTACCGCCTCCCATCGCCGTCGGAGATGAACCATTTGATCAAGCTGACGGCTCAGAAAGGGTCGGTCGGAGGTTACCATATTCAGGGCCGATCTGGTCGGGTAATTCTCGGAGTCCCGAATAAGGCGTGGGGCGACCCGTCGAAGTGGTTCTGGGTCGCCGGCGCGTGGAGGGCTTCTGCGAGCGACAATCCTTCGGGCGAGCTGGAGATCCCTACTGAGTTTCGGGAGAGGAATCCCGGTAAGGGTTTAGACTCTCCCTTCGTTCGGATGCGTTTTGAACTGATCTAATTTGATTTCGATTTTGCAGGCTTTCACATTCCGGCGGTCGAGGAGCTGCCCTTTGATTTCCTGGTTGTCTGGGAGCGGATACGGAGCTTGTCGGACGACGACCTTGACGCTAGCCGGATCAATAAGGAAAGTCGTTGGTTGTCGGCTCGGCTATTCCGTTTCCCGAGACATCTCTCGGTACCAGGTATGAGTTTCTGCGACCTTCACTTTCTAGGCGATCGCCTTACTTGAGGAAAATATCTAACTGTTGATCGATCGTCTTAACTGTAGAGGTTCTCTTTTTGGAGCCCCCACCGGAGATCGCCATGTCGAATCCTGGAGTTCTGGGCCATCTCCGCCACAAGAAGTCGTCTCGGGCCCCACCTGTTGCGCTGCCAATTATTCCAGAGGCGGAGCCCCGCGTGGAGCCGATCGTGGCTGAGGAGGGAGCTCCGGAGGAGGGGCTTCGAACGAATCGCAAAAGGCCGAGGCCGGAAGAAACTCCAGTTCCTGCCCCCGCCAATGAGGTGCCGATCGTCGCGCCTTCGATCACCGTTATCCCTCCGGAGAATGAGCCGCCCTCTGCGGATTTTATGCGAGACATGGCGATCGCTGACGCTGAGACTCCTCGAGGGAAACCGTACTTCGGTCGCGACCCCGAGAGGGCTGAGAGGTAGATTGCATTTTTGGGTTGAAACTTGCATTTGCGTAGGAGTTGTGTTAACTTTGTTGTTTTGATGTAGGATCCGTCGCACAGATCCATCTTGCCCGCCGATGGTGTTGGATTTCTTAGCCAGCCGATCTCCTCGCCAGTCCTGTGACATCCCGCAATACGTCAGCAAGGCCGCTTCTGCTCTACCGAAGGCCTGGACGACCGATCTAGATGCGATCGCTCGTCAGCGATCGGGGAGTACGATGCAGGCTGTTCTCGCCCTTTCTCTCCAGACGGCGACCATGGTTGTCCAGGCTGCGCAGGAGTTTGAGGGGCGACCTTCCACTAAACGCCTGCAGGCGGATCTCGAGGCGGCTCGGAAAGAGAACGCCGAGTTCGCTGACAAGGTCGTGGCAATGGAGAAGGACTCTTTGGAGGCAGCCAAGCGGGCGAGCCAAGAGCTTGAGCTGGCGAGGAAGGAAACCGAGATGTCTCGTTCGGCGGTTGACCGATTTCGGGACAGGATGATGAATGCCGTCCGGGCGCAGAAGGTTGCTGAGGAGGAGGCCGATCGTCAGAAGGTGACGATCGCTCGGTTGACTAGCGAGCTGGCGGAGTCGAGAGAGAAGGTAGCTGCAAGGGAGGCCGAGCTCCAAGGGTCGCAACAGGCGATGGCGGAGCTGAAAAGAGAGGTAGAGGCAACCAAGGCTGATCCCTTTCAAAACTTGGAGTTTGTCAGCGAGTTCGCCTATTATATGGTGTTCGCCGACTCAATCCGAGCATCTAAGAAGGGAGGTTTGGAGGTCGGGCCTCTTGCTGAGAACTTCAAGGCGTATGCGCTGGAGCATCCTCTCCATCCTGCTTTCTCCTTACCGATTTTGGATCTCTCGGAGCTTGGCGTGGATCTGAGCTGGTATCCGACTCCGGCAAACATCGTTCATCCTGACGATTCGGAGGACGGGGAGGTCGCTCCGGAAACTGGGGAAGGACCACAGGTCGAGCCGACGGCTGAAGGCGAAGGCCAGGCGGGGGCCTGAGGCTCTTCACTCTTGCTTGTTTGATTTAGCTTTTTGTCTCGTAGTTTTGTAGTTTTCTCTTTGTAGCATTTTGGTCTTCAGGCGACCATGTATTTTGATCCTTCAAGCAATGAAATGAATGTTTGATTTTCTGACTTATCACTTGAATGATTGTTATTTTTTAGTCTTTGTTTGACTTTGTACAAATGTGTGAGGAGAGATCATTGCGAGGGTAGTTCCAAATGAATTGATAAACTCATAAAGATAACTTTTACAACAAATTCGATCACTGCACAACATCTGAAAAATGACGACCTCCGTATGTGGTTGAATAGGGACGATTGTCGTATAGGTAGTCCGCACTCTTCCCCCTTGTTTTTATTCACTTAGTGAAAGTAAGGGGATGAAAATAATTCGTTGAGTGAGCGGTCGTCAACTTTATCGAATCCTCGAGGACGGTCGTCCGTCTTGAGGAACCGTGCACGATCGCCGAGTTCGATGGACCGACTCCCTGATCATGTCTTGTGCGCGAACGACATTGTCTGTCTCGTGACTTATTTTATTGTGAGGGTCCTCTGTTAGGCTGCGCCTCACCTCGTATTTAAACGAAGGGCGTGCGGTCTTGGTCTAGAGGAGTCCTTGCGCGGGGCAGCGTCGGATGATTCAACTCCACGCGGATTGTTAGCTCTGCTTCCACCTCGGGTCGCCATGATGATGGCGACCCTCGACGGTGTACGTTGAGACGGGGGTAGTGACGCGTCGCATTGTCCGGGTTCACCACGTTAAATGATGAACCTTTAAGGGCGAGCGATCGTGTCCACTGATTAATTTTGGAGGGCCCTCAGACTACGCCGGCCTCGTATTTAAACAAAGGGCGGGCGATCTTGGCCCAAAGGGACCTTGCATGGCCTAAGCAGTCGGTTCCATCGACCACCAGGACCATGGCTGCACTCTTCTACCTTGGATCGTCATGTAGATGCCGACCTTCGACGGTGTACGTTGTGCGGGGGAGGCGATCTCGTGCCTTAGTCCATCATGTTAGATGGTGAATTGTAGATGGCGAGCGAGTCCTCCAGTTTCTTAAATAGGGAGGGAGATCGGGGAGACTTCCGAGGTCCCCTTCTCTTGATTGAAGCATGTAGAGACGGTAGCCGAGGTTGATCTAGGGGTCGGCTCGTATGAGCTTCCCAACCTGTTTTGTGTTCGACTCGGACGATCGTGTATAGAGATTGGTTAGGGCTTCGGCTAAGCCAATAAGCTGTCGAACTTGCCCTCCTCGAACAATCTCCAGAGCTGTTTGAGGAGGTCGCGGCATTGGTTGGTACTGTGGCCAGGACTCTTATGGTAGGGACAACATTGATTGTTGTCCAGGTGACCGTGGTCCCTTATTGCCTTTGGCTTGTTTAGCGGTTCGTGCCCCTTGATGGCATAGAAAATGTGGGCCGGAGTTCGGTTGAACGTATGGAGGAGATGGGCTTCCATGTCCTCGCAGGCCTTGAGATCTCTGGGTGGCTTGGCGATCGCCTTCTTTGTTTTGGCGATTGCCTTCTCTGTTTTGGCGATCGCCATATTTCGGGCAGGAGGTGGCGCTTCTTCGCCTAGGTGGAGGGTGAGTAGCCTCTGCCTGGCCAGAAAGTCGGTAGCCTTAGCGCGGAAGATCGCGTAGGTTGGGGGAATATCCTTGGTGAGATGTCTAAACATGGGTGAATGACCGTAGAATCCCCCAGGACCGAATAGAGAGCGAGCTCGTCACTGACGGGTTCGCCGGTGAGGATGATTTCGTCTACTCGGTCGATGTAATCTGCGTCGGTTTCGTCTTTTCCCTGCCTGATTTTCATCACACGGTGGGGGCCTTCTGGTCTGGCGACCTTGGTGGCGAAGTATGACATGAAGGCATTCGCCAGTTTCTCAAAGGAGATGATCGATCATGGTGGTAGTGAGGCGTACCACCTATGGTCCAGCTCGCCCAAAGTTAACGGGAAGATCCGGCACTTGGTTGCATCAGATGCCCCACACCCAGTCATGTAGATTCGGAATTTACTAAGGTGGGTTTCGGGGTCCGATCTCCCTTCATATAGAGGTGTTTTGGGAGGAGCGGTCGTTGGTTGCACGGGGGCAAGCTCGATGTGGACTGCGAGTGGCTCGGTCGGCCTGGTGATCTTTTTGCTGGCGCTTGCCCCAGTGTCCAAGAGTGCTTTCATCTCGTCGAGCTGGCATTGCATAGCGGCCATCGCCGTGGCCTGGCTTCTCGCGGCTCGGCGCTCGGAGCGGGAGCTGAGGCGATCGAGTACTAATCCCCTGGCGATCGGGGCGGGAGTCAGACGGCTGACCTGCGTTCGGCTGTGAGTTGGGTAGGCTGAACTCCTGGTGATGGATTCGGATTTCGTCTTTTCGTGGTTGGAAACAGAATGCCCCGGTCGCCAGGATGGGTCGCGCCCCAAGCGATTGAATACGGATCCGTCCGGTCGTGCGAGAGCCCTTTCTCGCGAATTGGGGCTTTCTGACGATCGCTCGCCCAGTAGCCCGTTGAATTTCCATTTTCCCATGCGGCGGACAATCTAGGGAGTTATTGCGGGCGACGCGCATGCTCTCCGTCGCTCCTCTAGGATGGCCATAGCCTCCTCGATCTGTTCTTCGGTTTGGAACTGGTCGAGTGAGAGGTTGGGGCCATATCTCAGGTGCGGGATCGAGAGTCTCGCGTTGCCGCGGCTTCCCCCGGTCGTCGGCTGGGGTTCGGATTGAGCCGGGATATGGTGTCCGGCGGTTCGGAGAGTAGCTCTTTTCGATGTACCGGCAGATGTCATGATTCCGAAGGTTTTCTTTGAAGCGCAGTGAGTGTCACTTCAAGTATATGCCCCGAGAACAGTGAGTGTTCTTCGGGACGGTAGGAATGAAAAATGAAGGTATAGATGCCCTTCTTCTAGCGCCAATTGTTGCTACCCAAAATATTATCCGGAGATAGATATTGCTGGAAAGGATGGATAACAAACAAATGCGAGAACACTTCTGTGAGAAAGATAAATAACACAAGATTTGCCGGGATTGTTAGTCCCGGGCTTGAATGCTCTCGCGAGATATTATTAATACTAATATTCGGGGATACAAGTACTAATGTAAGAATACAATTACAATGAGTGTAAAGATTCTTGTTATCTTAGCTAGTGAGCGTGTAGATTGCCGGAAGAACCAGATGTGATGCTCTGTGAGTTCTTGTAACAACGGAGATGAACTGTGGCGGCGGTGAGAGATCGACTGTCTCTCACGGCGTATCTTAGCAGTATGCTCGAGCTCCTGGGCTTATGAATCTCTTGGAATCTGCCTTGTGGAGACTTCTTGCCTCTGCCGATCGTCTTCTTGATGAGAGATTCGGAGAGAGAAATCCTGAGATGGGTTCCGGCGAGAAAGCTGGGAGCTTGATGGTATGTATGTTCTCCTGTATTTCCGTGAATGAATTCGGAATGTAAGAGAATGAGTTGGGAACCTTTTTCCAGTAGGAGAAGGTTCTCTATTTATAGGACTTGGATATGCCGGGCGATCGCCTTTTCTGTATTATAATAATCGGGCGATCGTCTTTTAGCACATGGGCTTGTTCCCTTAAAGTCCACAGCTGCTGCTGGCAGCCAGCTGTACGGTCCAATGGGGAGCCTGCACGCGTCCTGAGTCGCTGTCATGGCCGGTCCCACTTTGTAACTTTCGGCGGACCTGTCAGTAGGTGAGGTAGGTGACAGGCTGGGGTCAAAGGTCTTGTCTGTCAGCGCCTTTTGTAGATCTGCGGCCCTGTTGGTAGGTGAGGTAGGTGACAGGCTGTGGTCACAGATCTTGTCTGTCAGCGCCTTTTGTGGATCTGCACGTGGGTGCTGTTCTGAGATCCAGTCTTTGATGACTTTACCGGGCGATCGTCTCTGTTCGGGGCGTAGGTCGACCGTCCTTAGCCGTGCACTAGGGTCGATCGCCAGATGTCAAAGGGCGATCGCCTTGGGAGTCGATCGCTAGGTACCTGATGGTGGGATGGCATCTTCGATTAGGCGAGCTAGCCATAGTTTGACGGGTGTTGACTCGGTCGCTCAACCTTATAGTCGATCGCCTGTCGGGATGAATAAATCTTGACACAACAAAGTGCTGGAAACTGGGCACGAAAAGCAAGAAGGAAATATGCTGCAATATGTTGTATGCATGTATTTCATTCTAAGTTATTGTATATGTAATGAAATGCATAAGACCCCCTTTTATAGGGTCCAAAACCACTCCATCAGGTGGAAAGTTACTGCAGATTAAAGTATCATTAACTCTCTTTAATCCTTCAACTGAAAGATTACCTCAATAAATAATCTAATTTAATTCGGACATAACACTATGGAGTGTGAGAAGTCATACTCCAGAAGCTGGGTTCTCAACCTGGCTTATTTCAGCTAGGTCAAGATATCATCTAGGTTCTCAACTTGGCCTATTTCAGCTGGGTCAAAATATCAGCTAGGTTCTCAACGTGACTTATTTCAGTTTGGTTCAAATATCAGCTAGGTTCTCAACCTGCCTAACTTCAGCTGGGTTTAAATATCAACTGGGTTCTCAACCTAGGTTCGAATGAACTACCCATGTATCTTCTTACCAATAAGCTAGTCAATAAGACTTTAATTTTTTAATATGGGATAACTTTTCATACCCGCTTTAACTCTTCACCATTTTAATTAAATGTCCAACTTTAATCATTTATTCTCACTCACAGGAAAACGGTTTTGAGAAAAATAACATCCTACATTTATCTTCTCGAGACGTAGATTCATAATTTAATATTTAATTCTTGGGATTAAATATTTTATTATCATTAAATTGATTTAAGTTGAGTCAAAAGTCATTTTTTAAAAAACTAATTTTCAGCATTCACCAGATATCAGATAAAAAATTTTAAGGCTCAAATCACTTTCAAATCATGACAGGCCCATTGGTAAGGCACAATACGCCAAAGTGATGTGTAAGGCTCTTAAGGGTATTTTCGTCCATTCACCGACATTTTTGGGCATTTTCTACCGAGTTCTATGAATTTAGGTGTTTTTCATTGTGGCTTACGATAAATGGGTTATTATGCGGTTCATTACGGTTGGTTTTTGCAAAGCACTGCGACAATGCAATATAGTGAAATAGAATATATGCATTAGATATAATATTAGTTAGATCTGATGATATTAAATGATGAATTATTAATAATTCACTGCAACTTGAACTGATTCTAGTCTATGAAAATAATTCACTGCAATGTGGTGTTTTGGAAGGAAGATGTGGACTGCATCCTTCAAATACCGGTTACCCGTTTTTTTGGAAATGATAAACGTCGTTGGTTCTTTGCAAAAAATGGTTACTATTCGGTGAGGACAGCATATCATGTGGCCCGCGATCTGAAGAAAGCTAGAGCAGCACCTTTTACTGCAGCTACTTCCTCTGCTGTTCCTAGAAATTGGTCCTTTGTGTGGTCTCTAAAGGTTCCTAGGAAAATTCGTGTTTTTCTGTGGCGAGTGTTGCGAAATGGTCTCTCTGTTCTTCATAATTTACAAAAGCGCAAGATGTCTGTTGATTTGCTGTGTCCTCTATGCTCTGACAGTGTGGAAACAATTATTCATATTGTAAAATTTTGTCACTTTGCTAGAGTAGTCTGGGCTATTTCTGACTTGCCATCCCACGTGATTTATAATGATTATTCGGATTTATGGGACTGATTTTACGGTGTGAAACAGGTACTTACATCTGATCAGTACTGTTTTTTCGTGTCTGTGTCCTGGTGCATTTGGCATGCCCGGAATAAGCTGGTGCACGACAAAGTTCCAGGAGATCCTCAGGAGTTAATTAATTTGGCTGCTGACTACCTCAAGCGCATCAAGGAAGCCCTGATGCATTATTCTATCTAAAGACCACCAGTTTCATTGGCAAGATGGAAGCTACCAACAGGTACGACAATAAAAATCAATGTAGATACTTCATTATTTGCTACACAACAGGCTACGGGTTTGGGGATAATTGCACGGGATGCTGAGGGTCAGGTGGTGGCGTGGAGGCAACGGCTCGTACAACATGTGGTATGTCCAGATATTGCCGAAACGTTGGCAGTAGTGCAAGGAGTTGATTTGGCTCACACTTTTGGTTGGCAAGATATAACAGTAGAAAGTGATTGCAAATCCATCATTGATGCTATAATTTCAGAGTATGTTTGCCTCTTTACAGCAGGTCATTTAGTGGAGGAAATCAAGTCTTGTGTTAGCTGTTTTCATAATATTTCTTTTTCTCATGTTTTTCGATCGGCAAACTCGGCAGCACATGACCTTTCTCAAGTTGTTGTTAGAAATTTAGATGGCACCACTGAACTGCCTTATTCTTTGCTTTGTAATCCTTTGAAGTGATGGATGAAATATTCTTTTACTAAAAAAAAAAAAGAAGATATATCAAAACCATATGGTGGATAAGTTGACTTTTGATTTTTCGGCTTTGTCTAAAAGAAAGAATGAAGGTACCGTAAAGGATATTAATTTAATTATCGTAAAAGAGAGTTATAAGTTCTTTACATATATGCTTAATATGGTTCAACTTCTTCTAGTCAAATTCCAAATGAGTATTTTACGTGTTCATATGAACTTGATGTCAATTTTGAGATTTTAAAATGGTGGAAATTACATGAAGAACATTATCTTATATTAGCTAAAATCACAATAGATCTATTGATAGTTACAACCTCAACAATCGTTTCGGAGTCCGCTTTTAGTGTCAGTAGAAGAGTTATAACTGATAGATTAACATCTTTATCGCCCGATGTTGTGAAGATTCTGTTCTGTAAAAATGATTGAGAACAAGTAGAAAGATGTCAATAAGAACGAACGAAAGAAGAAGACGAGCATAATGAGGATGATGATGAATTTTACCTTAAAGAAGTTGAACACGTAAAATACTCAACTTAATTTTAAAAATTAGACTAAATTTCAAAAAATAATCTAATATTTACAACCTAACTTCAAGTCTAATTTTCCTTCCCCCTATTTTCCCCATTTAATTTAATCTTGATGGATTTTTGAAATTCAAACGAATTTTTGTAAATTGATTTTTTAATTTAACGGTAATAATTTTTTTTCTTGAAAATTCAGAATTTTTTTATTATACTTTATAATTCAGGTTAACGAATTTGTTTTAAAGTTCTAAATAGATTTTTTTAAATTAATTTCTTAATTTAATGTTGACATATTTTCAAAACATATTTTTTAAGATCAAAACATGTTTTTAAAACTCAAAATAGTTTTTTTAATACACGGCCCGGTCCAGCTCGCCCCATACATGGGCCAGTCCTGGGTCGACGAGCATCAGCTCGACCTGCTCAAGCCCGGCCCGCAGCCCGAGCTTGTTGACAAGTCGTTCGATATGAATATAGTACGGGAGGTTGTGGATCAGTTGACCAATTCAGCTTATTTTCTTGAGATAAATGATATGCGGGGTCCGATGGACTAGCCCAGATGAACAGGGTGATTGTGGATCGGTTGACCAATTCAGCTCATTTTCTTGAGATAAGGGATATATGGGGTCCGAAAAGACTGAACCAGTTGTTAATTCAGGAGATCTTGAGATTTCAGGTACTCCTAAGAGTATTGTATCTGATCGTGACAGACGTTTCATAACTAATGTGAATCAAGAAGCAGTTAGTCAGATGGAAGAAGAACTATACATTCCCGTGGGACCAATAACAAGATCACGAGCAAATGTGATAAAAAATTCATTAACAATGCTCGTGCAAAATTATTTCAATCAGATCGATGAACATAAATATAATAACATCTTTATTTGTGTCATTGAAGCCGTCACATGTTAGATCAAAAGTGTTGATGCCATCATTCCAAGCGATAAGCCTAACTGAAGCAGCTTTTGTAATTCAGATGTATCTCCTACATACAAAGTCCAATTAAGCTCGAATTTATACCATCGGAAATCTAAGAGGAAGTCCTAAAATTTTTATGTTCATCATGACATCAAAATCGAATATCTGCAGTGGTGAAAATGCGGAACAAATAAAAGCAAGAGTTGGAACTTTCAGATACAATATACCTTCGTATTTTTATCATAACATTCACATTCTATATTCTATTGAGACAATTCAGGTGGATTTGGAAAGCTAAGTGGCAGTACTACAATCATCTAGAAGACACCAAGATCAAAATCGAAAGTTTAGGATCCGTTAGGCCACTAAAACGACAACAACATATTTTTCAAACTTTGATTTCTTATTTTCAAAACTTAAGTCTTGATCTTTGATTTTTGTCCCCTAAAAATGTGTTGACTCCTTAACTTATGGGTTGATTAGTCATTGATCGGATTTTAGGAGCTTTGAATATTGAATTTATAATTTTTTAGTGTTTATAAATTTTATTTTATATTTTTATATTGTAATAGTTGTAGGAATTTTGGCTATGAATAGCCCTCATTTTCATTTGTAAAAACATATTGAAATTTATCAAAATTGTGAATGTTTGTGTCGACAAACTTTCTTCTTATTTTGTTGAGTATTTCTCCAAAATATAAATCATGATTTTAATTCGCTTATCGAGGTGTTAGAAACCTCGTGGCGTGTTTGAATCGCATCTTCCAGTATGCTACGTCGCGTCACATAGAGGGCTTGAAGTAAAAGAACCCTTTGCTTAATATTGGAACCATCTAGCAATAGCGATTACCACGTCACGTCGTGTGGGGGTTGCATCAGTTGGCTTCAGAGCTCGGTTTTTCCATTACTAAGTGGTATCATCTATTCATTTCCATAATCTTCTTATCTTACCATCCTATCATTTCTTTCTATCTTCTAAACATTCAGTCTTCTTAATATATATATATATATATAAAATCACGACGATCGATTCTACCATCACAGTGATCACAAAAATATATATATATATATATATAATATTTGATATAAATCATCAAGTGTAAGCCATGGGAATCATAATTCTTAGCATTTTGAATATCTAAAAAAAAGTATACAAAAAAAATATACAAAAAAAGGTATACAAAAAAAAAGTATACAAAAGGAAGTATACAAAAAACAGAAGGGTATACAAAAAAAAAAAGAGTAAACAAAAAAAAATACCTATATATATACACATACACCTATTTATCACAAATATTGGTTCTACCACCACAGTGAATATATACATACATATACATATCTATCACGAAGGTCGGTTCTACCACCACAGTGAAATATAAAAATAAATATAAAGCTGGAGTGCGGATTACTCGCCCCTGTAAAATTAAAACTTGTCAAAATACTCGTCAATATAATCACCTTGTGAGTTGTGAGATATTTATATAAAGTCAAGTGATAAAAGACAAGAACCGCGCAAAAAAATCTAAAAGATGGATACAGGAGCATTGAGTGATCGAGCGATATACGTGAGGATCTTGTGAGGATTAATTTGTGTGTCAAAAAAAAGGAAAAAAGGGCAAAAAAAGTAAAAAAAAAAAAAGGAAAAAAGACAAAAAAAAAAATAAAAGCAAAAGAAAAAGCAAAAAAAAATGCCAAATCCGATATTGAGAAAAATGAAGGAAACGAAGCACTTCAGAACATACGAAATGCTCACCCAATTAATTACAAGGCAAGATCGATAAGAAGAAGCGGTCAAAAAATTACAAAAAAAATAAAGAGGACGAGCACCACCATAGAAGAAGGAATCTGAGTCCCATCTTATATAGAGAGTACAAGGATGAAACATTCTACGAGGATGAAGCTTACCAAAATCGAGGAGGACATGGTCGAGGAGGTCGGAGAGAACAAGGTAGACGGTATGAAAGGGAAGGACGAAACGAGGAAGACCGAAGTATGGGAAATATAAAAATGAAAATCCCAGCCTTTGAAGGGCGGAGCAATCCCGACACATACCTTGACTGGGAGAGGAAGTTGGAAACTATATTTGACTGCCACAACTATGCCGGTACTAAGAAAATGAGGTTAGCAATAATCGAATTTTCCGAATATGCCAGCATTTGGTGGGACCAACTTGTGACAGATAGAAGGAGGAATGGAGAGAGGCCAATTAATAGTTGGGAGGAATTAAAGATTGTAATGCGTAGAAGATTTGTTCCTAATTACTATGATAAGGAACTATTTTCTCGCCTTCTATCCTTAAAACAAGGTCCAAGAAGCATTGAAGATTTTTGAAAGGAAATGGAGATGTTAATGATCCGGGCCGATGTGAGGGAGTCGAGGGAGGCCACAATGGCGAGATTTCCACATGCCATGAGGGCGGAGATCTCTAAAGAAGTTGATAAACAACATTATGTTGAGTTCGAGGACATGATATATGCAACGATCAAAATTTAGAGGAACTTGCAAAGGGGAGGCAACAATACTTACTCCACGGGGTGCACAACTCCTTGTAACCCTCAAATAGGAAATCGATACGTATCCAAGTGCAGTTTTGATAAAAGCACCATGAAGGGGAAGTTTGAGGTGGGGAGTGCTAGTCGAACAAAACCCGAATTCAAATCTACATCCGTAGAAAATACAAACACGAGAAACAGGGACACCAAGTGTTTTCGATGCCACGGGCGAGGACACATTGCATTCCAATGCACTAATAAACGAGCAATGATACTTAGGGAGGATGAAGAATATGAAACAGATGATAAAGAGGGGGAAGAAGGGAAAGAAGAAAGTGATGAAGGAGAGCCAAAGTTCGCACCCACGCTTTTCATTAGGAGGGTGTTGAATGTGAAGGCAAAGGAGGAAGAGAGCAACGATAACGAACAACAAGAATTTTTTTTCACACTAGATGTTTTGTGAAAAATAAAAATTATAGTGTGATCATTGATAATGGAAGTTCAATGTGGCTAGTGCGATGCTAGTCGAGGGGTTAGAATTACCAACAAGGCGACATTCTAGGCCTTATAGACTTCATTGGCTAAATGATTGCGGAGAGATTCGGGTGAATAAACAGGTACTCATAACCACCACAATTGGAAAATACCATGCTGATATCCTATGTGACGTTGTACCAATGCACGCTTGCCATATTTTGTTGGGTAGACCATGGCATTACAATCGAGATGCCAAACTTAGCGGGGAAAAAAGTCGTTACTCGTTTGAGAAAAATGGTACGAAAATCACATTAGTTCCCATGACGAAAATACAAGTATATAAAGATCAAATTCAACTCTAAAAAGAAGTTGAAGAAAAGAAAAAGGAAAACAAAAAGAAAACGAAAAACAAAAAGAAAAAGAAAAGGAAAAAGAAAAAGAAAATGAAAAAAAAAAGAAAACGAAAAAAATGAAAAATGAAAAAAAAAATGTTTATTTATAAGTGCAAAAGAAATCGTTAAAGAAGTCGAGGAGGGGCAACCCGCATACTTACTTCTTACCAAACGAATTTGCTCTCTTGACGGTGATAAAAACCAGAATATTCCGAATACTATAAAAATTCTATTGTAGGACTTCAATGATATTTTTCCAAATGAGATACCACCCGGTTTGCCACCAAAAAGAGGGATCGAGCACCAAAACAACTTTGTGCCAGGAGCCGTCATTCCAAATCGACTGGCATACCGAAATAATCCTGAAGAAACTAAAGAGATTCATCGGCAAGTCGAGGAGTTATTAAGTATTGGGTACACCCGAGAAAGTTTGAGTCCTTGTGCCGTTCCAATAATTGTCGTACCAAAGAAAGACGGGACTTGGAGTATGTGCACCGACTGCCTAGCGGTGAACAATATCACGGTAAAGTATCGACATCCAGTTCCATGGTTAGATGATATGTTGGACGAATTACATGGTTCACATGTGTTTAGTAAAATCGATTTAATGAAAGTTTATCACCAAATTCGTATGAAAGAAGGGGATGAATGGAAAACGGCCTTTAAACTAAATACGGATTACATGAATAGCTGGTAATGCCTTTTGGTCTTACAAATGCACCCAGCACTTTTATGCGGCTATTGAATCATGTTATGCGTGCTTATATTGGAAAATTTGTTGTCGTATACTTTGATATATTCTCATTTATAGCAAGAGTATAGACGAAAATATTGAACATTTAAGATTGGTTTTAATTACCTTGAGAAAGGAACAATTATATGCTAGTCTTAAGAAATGTACTTTTTGCATGAGTGAGGTTATATTCCTTGGCTATGTCTTTAGTATTGGCGGCATAAAAATTGATGAAGAAAAGATAAGGGCCATACGAGAATGGCCTAGACCGACTAATGCATCTGAGGTCAGAAGCTTTCACGGTTTAGCATGTTTTTATCGACACTTTGTTAAAGATTTTAGCATGATTGCAGCCCCGTTAAAAGAACCTGTAAAGAAACATGCTAAATTTCATTGGGGTGATGATCAAGAAAATGCCTTTAACACATTAAAGGATAAATTATGCACCGAACCTGTTTAAGCATTACCAGATTTTTCTAACACTTTTGAAATTGAGTGTGATGCTTCAGGAGTAGGAATTAGAGCGGTAATTCAGCGAAAGAGACCGATTGCTTACTTTAATGAGAAACTTGGAGGAGCGACGTTGAACTACCCTACATATGATAAAGAATTATATTCTTTGGTTAGAGCTTTACGTATGTGGCAACACTACCTATGGCCTAAAGAGTTCGTGATTCACACGGATCATGAATCATTGAAGTATCTCAAAAGACAAAATAAGTTGAGTAAAAGACATGCCAATGTAACACCCCCAAGACGTTCAGGGTGTATTACAGCGCCGTGGACCACATACTTTGGAATCCACTAGGCTAACAAACCGACCCGACAAACAACAAGGACATACATCACTAATAATCGAACAATTACTCAAACCACGACATTCAAATAAAAGACTAAAATCCGACAAATACAATCTGACATCAATACAAATCCCAAAACGGGAACACATCATTAACAAATTCAAAAAGGAAGTACTCGAGTACTTAAACCAATTTCATAATACAAAAATCCCAAAAGAAGACATCAATAATAAATGACAGAACCGAACATCAACAAATGACTACTGAACAGTATCATGGTTGCCCATCATTCTCATACGGCTCGTGTGCTCGCTTGTCTCCAAGACCTGTACCTGAAATACAAAAAGTATTTCCCCCATTTAAGGGGATAGCGACAACTGCTAGTGCAAGTACAATCCATTTGAACTACCCTTCTAATCAGATGAAAATATGCGCCAAAAATCATTTTAGAAATCATTTATATTCCGGAATATTTTACGGTGCACAAGCACAAAACACATTTTCTCCAACAAAAAACAATTCGAAGTTAACCTTGGTATGAGACTAACGGCCACCGTACCCGCAGAGCCCCGTCGGACATCCCTGGGTGGTTAACCATAGTTCGCGATACGAAATTCACGGCAACGTATCCCTAGAGGCCCCGTCGGACCATCCCTAGGTGAACATACACATATACATCCACACAACCACGAATAGCCATAATTCAAATACTAGAATGCGTAAACAAATGTAAAGTACTTGACTTTGAGACATCTTTATAGAATCGGAAATGAAATACGACTACGAATGGTCCAGATGGAAAACGACGGTTCCTAAACGAAGGATCAACATAACTCAGTCCCAACAGACAAAAATAATCGAATGGAATACACCCATAACCCCGATTACAAACCACGTCAATAAACGATCAGTCGATACGGGCGAGGGTTTACGCAAAACCTCCCCGAATCGATAATTCACAAATTTAACTAGGTGAAATGGATTGGGATTCATCCGATAATAACAATCGATGAAGAAATATACAACATATATGGACAATTTGGAATTTATCAAGAAAACTCGAAAACCCCCCAAATTAGACAAGTTTAAGGTTCTTGAAGAAAATACCTTGGAATCGGACGATGGAGGATGAATACGTTGATGCTGATATGTTGTCACGAGCCTACGGTGGTGGAATACAAATAATTCTCGGATAGGAACTGAATGGAATCGCCATCTGCGTCGCCCGAAGAATAAAATGAGAGAAAGAATGAATAAGAGTGTTGTTCTGATCTGCCCGCTGTCTTATATAAATTGCATAGTTAGCGCACACTAACTATCACAAGGTAGCGCGCGTTAACGGGGCTACAAGCAGTCTAGTAGCTACTACCCAACGTCACTAGCGTGCGCTAGACATGCTTAGCGCGCGCTAAATACCACTCGATAGCGCACGCTAATAATAATGAGTTAGCGCACGCTAACTGCACACCGATAGCGGACGCAAGGGAATAAGGAGTAGCGTGCGCTACCCACACAGCAGTTCAGTACTACTCAGATCAGTACGCTGCTGCCGAAGGTACGAAACTAGAAACGCACGACAAGGCTAGAATCTAAAAACACAAACACGAAATATATAAGACGATAGAGCTAAGTGCTGAAAGAAAATATAATTCCGACTACCAGGGAATCCGAAATACGACAAAGAAGATGAAGTTCCCTAAACTTATAGGAAATTACAAAAATGGCCCAAGTGCCCGAAAATCACGATACGACGTCGGATTTACAAACCGAAAGTCTCAACACGACCAACTCAACCATACGAACTTGCACAAACCAAGAACAACGAAAACGAACGAGTTTTACGATAATCGAACGTTCATACGGCAAAACATGTCATAAAATGAAATTACGTGAAAACATCACCAAAACTTGTCCAAATGGAAAAACTCCAAGAATAAAGTAGATTCAAAATGTCGAAACGGTTACAAGCAAGTCGATAAAAATATACATACACCAAAAATGGAAACTACTAAAAATGGAAAGGTACGGATATTACATTCTCCCCCTCTAAAATAAAGTTTCGTCCCGAAACTTAAGAATCAAAAAGCTCGGGGTGCCTCGAACGCATATCCTCCTCTAACTCCCACGTAGCTTCTTCTACTCCGTGCCTCGACCATTGCACCTTAACCAAAGGAATGGTTTTGTGCCTTAACTGCTTGTCTCGACGCTCCAAAATCCTGACGGGCCTCTCCTCAAACGTAACATCCTTCTCAATCTCCACGTCTCCGAAATCAATAATGTGGGATGGGTCTGGAAAGTACTACCTCAACTGGGAGACGTGAAACACACTATGTACATGACTCAACGACGGAGGTAATGCCAAACGATACGCTAGCTCGCCAATTCTCTCCAATATCTCGAAAGTCCCAATATACCTCGGGCTCAGCTTCCCCTTTTTCCCAAAATGAAAAACTCCCTTCGACGGAGACACTCTCAACAGAACATGACCACCTCAAACTCCAAAGTTCGACGCCTAACATCCGCATAAGACTTTTGCCGACTCTAAGCTGCCAACATTCTCTTTCTAATCAACTCAACTTTCTCCATCGTCTCCAACACAAGGTCCGGATCGGTGCCAACTAGATCGGATGGTTCATCCCAACATATCGGTGACTGACAACGTCGGTCATAAAGTGCCTCATGTGGTGCCATCCTAATCGACGCGTGCCAACTATTATTATACGTAAACTCAATCAAGGCCAGATGCTCCTCCCAGTCACTACTCCAGTCTAACGCACACGCGCGCAACATATCCTCGAACGTTTGAATGGTACGTTCGGACTGTTCGTCGGTCTGAGGATGGAAAGATGTACTCAAACGCAAACGTGTCTTGGCTGTCTCTGTCCGAAATAATAGTCCTCGGCGTACCATGAAGCCTCACTATATGAGCGATAAAAACACGAGCCAATCTTTCTGGACCCCAAGTATCCTTGATGCCCAGAAAATGTCCCGACTTAGTCAATCAGTCCACGATCACCCACACCATATTCATTCCGGTCTTCGTCCTCGGCAAGTTCGTGACAAAATCCATGGAGTCATCTTCCCACTTCCATTTCGGGACGTGAAATGGTTTCAACAACCCGGCTGGCCGCTGATGCTCGATTTTGACTTGTTGACAAGTCAAACACTTAGCCACAAACTCGACTACCTCATTCCATGTCATTCCACCAGAAATTCTTTCTCAAATCTTTATACATTTTACTCGAGCCCGGATGGACTGAGTAAGGTGACGCGTGAGCTTCTCGCATAATACTCTGCTTCAATTCCAAGTCGTTCGGAACACAAAGTCGACCTTGGAATCTCAACACACCATCCTCATGTATCACGAATCCCGGGGCTTTCCCCTTCCCTACATTCTCTCGAAGCTGAATTAACATCGGGTCTTCTAACTGTCCCGATTTAATGTCGTCGACTATAGACGACGAAATCTCAAGTGTACGCAACTGCCCGGAACTCTCTGGTAGCATGATCTCAATGCTCAACCTCATTAACTCTCACTGAAGTCTCGATTGGTCCGTAAGCAACTCAAGCGTCTAAAGCGATACCGATTTCCGGCTCAAGGCATCTGCCACCACATTTGCCTTGCCCGGATGGTAAGGATCTCAAGGTCGTAGTCCTTAATCAACTCCAACCATCTCCGCTGTCTCATGTTAAGCTCTTTCTGCATAAAAATGTACTTCAGGCTCTTGTGATCGGTGAAAATATGACACGACGAGCCATACAAGTAATGATGCCAGATCTTCAACGCAAATACAATCGCAGCCAACTCAAGGTCGTACGTAGGGTAATTAATCTCATACGGTTTTAACTGATGGGAAGCATAGGCAATCGTCCTCCCGTGCCACATGAGTACACATCCGAGCCCTTGGCCCGAAGCATCACTAAAAACTGAGAAACCCTCATTACCACTCGGTAAAGCCAAAACAGGAGCGGTTGTCAACCGCTTCTTCAACTCCTCAAAACTATTCTGTCTCTCATCAGTCCACACAAACTTCTCTGACTTCTGTAACAACTGAGTAAGCGGTCGAGCGAGCTTAGAGAACCCCTCGACAAATCTACGGTAATATCCGGCCAAACCCAGAAAACTGCGGACCTCCTTCACGTTCTTGGGCGGCGACCAATCTAACACTGTCTCTACCTTATGTGGGTCCACACGAACACCCTCGGCCGAGATCACATGTCCGAGAAACATAACCTCTTGTAACCAAAACTCACACTTTGAGAACTTCGCAAAAATATACTGAGTTCTCAAAATATCTAACACGATATGCAAATGACGGGCGTGCTCCTCCTCGCTCCTCGAGTAAATCAGGATATCGTCGATAAAAACAGCTACACATTTATCGAGGTACTCAATAAAGACTTTGTTCATAAGCTGCATGAACACGGCTGGCGCGTTGGTTAGCCCAAAAGGAATAACCACAAACTCGTAGCGACCGTATCTCGTCCGAAAGGCCGTCTTCGGAATATCGGAATCCTTCACTCGGAGCTGATAATACCCCTATCTCAAATCAATTTTCGAAAACACGGTCGCCCCTTGCAACTGGTCAAGCAAATCGTCAATCCTCGGGAGCGGATACTTGTTTTTTGTAGTCACTTTGTTCAACTCACGATTGTCGATACACAAACGAAGTGACCCATCCTTCTTCTTCACAAACAGGAACGGTGCGCCCCAAGGCAAAGCGCTCGGTCGAATATACCCTATGTCTAGAAACTCTCCCAACTGTTTCTTCAACTCCAGCATCTCAGCAGGTGCTATACGATATGGCGTCTTAGAATGATGCCGCACCCGGCTCCAAATCAACAGTAAACTCGACCTCTCGATCCGGCGGCAAACCCGGCAACTCATCTGGAAAGACGTCAGGATACTCACACACTATCGGAATAGACGAGAGCTCAACTCCCCCTTCTTCCAATCTCAAAGCGTAACACCAGTACCCCGTACAACCTCCTCGAAGAAGTCTCAACGCTTTCAAAGCGCTGATCAAGAATCTCTGACTAGTCCGCTTACGCCCCACAAAAGAATTCTAGGTACCGTCAGAGGCTAACATCGAAACGGTTCTCGTTATATAATTCATGATTGCCCCATGATGGTCCAGCCAATCCTCGCCCAGAATCAAATCCTCATCTCTAATATCTACCGCAATCAGATTAGAAGGCCAAACCCTCCCTGCGACACTCACTGGAAAATCTCTAATCTCACGATCCCCCACGATGCTATCCCCACTAGGCAGTTTAACAACAAATGGTTCACACGCAACCAGGCAATCAACATGCAAACGATGCACACAATCCAGAGATATGAAAGAATGCGTAGCACCAGAATCGAATAACACGGAAACAGGATGGTCAAGGATGTGAACGGTACCTGTAGCCACCGTCGCGTCTGGGTCTCCTGCTCGTCTCCTCTCCTATACTCGGGGCGGAACAGACCCCGCACTAGAATCTCCCCCTCTAGAAGGCTATCCACGTCCTTGACCTCTACCAAAACTCTGCTGTGGCTGAGAAACTGCCGATGTCTGATTCACGCTCGGTTCTCCCGCAGCTGGGGCTGATATCTGAGTAACTGGTGCCCGAGCAGCATCTGTACAAAACTTGGCACGATGCCCCATCCGACCGCAGGAATGACACTGAATCGGAGGCCTCTCACACTCACTCATAATGTGTCCAGGCCGACCACAGTTAAAACAATTAGGACCACGCACTGAACCAGTAGGAGCAGACTTAGAACCATTTACTCGTCCAAATGACGGGGACTAACTCCTGAAGACTCGCGAACCAGACTGAGTCTTCTGATACCCTCCAGACTTGCCTCCCGAAAATTGGCTGGAGGTCTTCTGCTTCTTTCCCTCGGCTGCCGTCTCTGTCGCAGAAAACGACATTTCATAAGCCATCGCTTTATTCTGATACTCCAAAGTCGTGCACCCCAGACCAGACATGTAGTGACGCACCCTCGGTTTCATCCAAGCTCATCTCGGACTTGGTTTCTCACGTAATGAAGTTGTTGGTTATTTTCCTTGATAGCTTGAGAAATAGGAACATCCTGGGGCTTAGCCTCAAACAAGGCTCGGATCCTCCCCTCTTTTACTGGCCACAGACAAAACTCGTCTTCCATCAGCTCTTGAAACTCTGCCCATGTGGCTGCCCAGTCACGCGGTTTCACCGCTTGCCACCACGTTGTTGTCTCTTTGGCGAGGAAGTACTGAGCGATGGGTACCTTCCTCTCCTCAGAGCAGTTAGCAGCCTCGAATACTTTCTCCATTTCAAATAGCCAACCCTCCCAACCGGAAGGGTCGGAAGCACCATTAAACTGCGGAGGACGCATATGAATCACGTCCTGAAGTAACTTATCATTACCGGATCCAGTAGGCGGAACCGGGTTAGCATTAGCCTGGCCGACCAAAATGGCCTGAGTTAGTAGCGTCATCTGGTTCGCTACTTGTTGTAAAATGTTCGCCACTCCAACATTCTCATGCGCATTACCGGAGCTAGCAGACTGATCCTGCTGACCTCTGGAACTAGGTGGAACACTGTTCGACAAGAAAGGCATCGCCGAATCAGTTCCCGAGTTATCGGACATGGCCGCCCCACCGGCTGCGCCACGTCCCTTACCGCGTCCGCGTCCCTTACCAGCAGGAATTCTGAAGAAGTAGCGGGTGAGTACAATTCAAACGCAAAACGCAACAAGATGTCAGGAAAGGAAACAGAACAGGACAACGTAACGAGTCAAGTTAGGAAAAATTTACGAGCACCGGCATATTAAGATGATGGCATGGCAGCGATACCGTTCAAAAACGACACTCAACTAGACCCAAATAACCGACAGCCTAGGTATCCATAAACCTGTCTCTTATACAATATTCTGTAACACCCCCTAGACGTTCAGGGTGTATTACAGCGCCCTGGATCCCATACTTTGGAATCCACCAGGCTAACAAACCGACCCGACAAACAACAAGGACATACATCACTAATAGTCGAACAATTACTCAAACCACAACATTCAAATAAAAGACTAAAATCCGACAAATACAATCTGACATCAATCCATATCCCAAAACGGGAACACATCATTAAAAAATTCAAAAAGGAAGTACTCGAGTACCTAAACCAATTTCATAATACAGAAATCCAAAAACAAGACATCAATAATAAACGACAGAACCGAACATCAACAAATGACTACTGAACAGTATCATGCTTGCCCATCATTCTCATACGGCTCGTGTGCTCTCTTGTCTCCAAGACCAGTACCTGAAATACAAAAAGTATTTTCCCTATTTAAAGGGTTAGCGACAACTGCTAGTGCAAGTACAATCCATTTGAACTACCATTCTAATCAGATGAAAATATGCGCCAAAAATCATTTTAGAAATCATTTATATTCCGGAATATTTTACGGTGCACAAGCACAAAACACATTTTCTCCAACAAAAAACAATTCAAAGTTAACCTTGCTACGAGACTCACGGCCACTGTACCCCGCAGAGCCCCGTCAGACATCCCTGGGCGGTTAACCATAGTTCGTGATACGAAACTCATGGCAACGTATCCCTAGAGACCCCGTCGGACCATCCCTAGGTGAACATACACATATACATCCACACAACCATGAATAGCCATAATTCAAATACTAGAACGCGTAATCAAATGTAAAGTACTTGCCTTTGAGACATCTTTGGAGAATCGGAAATGAAATACGACTACGAACGGTCCAGATGGAAAACAACGGTTCCTAAACGAAGGATCAACATAACTCAGTCCCAACGGACAACAATAATCGAATGGAATACACCCATAACCCTGACTACAAACCACAACAATGAACGATCAATCGATACGGGCGAGGGTTTACGCAAAACCTCCCCGAATCGATAATTCACGAATTTAACTAGGTGAAATGGATTGGGATTCATCCGATAACAACAATCGATGAAGAAATATACAACATATATGGAGAACTTGGAATTAATCAAGAAAACCCGAAAAACCCCCAAATTAGACAAGTTTAGGGTTCTTGAAGAAAATACCTTGGAATCGGACGATGGAGGATGATTACGTTGATGCTGATATGTTGTCACGAACCTACGGTGGTGGAATACAAAGAATTCTTGGATAGGAACTGAAGGGAATCACCCTATGCGTCGCCTGAAGAAGAAAACGAGAGAAAGAATGAAAAAGAGTGTTGTTCTAATCTGCCCGCTGTCTTATATAAATTGCATAGTTAGTGCACGCTAACTATCACAAGGTAGCGCGCGCTAACGGGGCTATAAACAGTCCAGTAGCTACTGCCCAACGTCGCTATCGTGCGCTAGACATGCTTAGCGCGCGCTAAATACCACTCGATAGCGCACGCTAACAATAACGAGTTAGCGCATGCTAACTTCACACCGATAGCGCACGCAAGGGAATAAGGAGTAGCGTGCGCTACCCACACAGCAGTTCAGTAATGCTTAGATCAGTACGCTGCTGCCGAAGGTACGAAACTCGAAACGCACGACAAGGCCAGAATCCAGAAACACAAACACGAAATATACAAGACGACAGAGCTAAGCGCTGAAAGAAAATATAATTCCGACTACTGGGGAATCCGAAATACGACAAAGAAGATGAAGTTCCCTAAACTTATAGGAAATTACAAAAATAGCCCAAGTGCCCGAAAATCATGATACGACGTCGGATTTACAAACCGAAAGTCTCAACACGAACAACTCAACCATACGAACTTGCACAAGCCAAGGACAACGAAAACGAATGAGTTTTACGAGAATCGAACGTTCATACGACAAAACATGTCATAAAATGAAATTACGTGAAAACATCACCAAACTCGTCCAAATGAAAAAACTCCAAGAATAAAGTAGATTCAAAATGTTGAAACAGTTACAAGCGAGTCAATAAAAATAGACATACACCAAAAATGGAAACTACTAAAAATAGAAAGGTACGGATATTACAGCCAAATGGTAGGGGAGATCGAATAATTTCCTTACATCATCAAGTATAAACAATGTAAGGAGAACATCGTTGCCGATGCGTTGTCAAGAGGGTGTGTATTACTTAATACGCTTTCTTGTAAATTGTTGGGATTTGAGCTCTTGAAAGGATCTTATGTGGGAGATAAAGATTTTGGTGGAACATATGTTGCTTGCGAAACAAAAAGTATGGATAAATTTTATCGGGATGATGGATTTTTATTCCAAGAAAATAAACTTTGCATTCCTTTTTGTTCGACACAGGAGTTGTTAGTAAGGGAAGCACATAGTGGGGGATTAATGGGACATTTCGAAATTGCCAAAACTTTTGAAATATTGCATGAACACTTCTTTTGGCCTAAAATGAAACATGATGTTTATAAAATTGTCAATTCATACATTATTTGTCGAAGAGAAAAATCACGAGTTTTACCATATGGTTTGTACATGCCACTTCCAGTTCCTAACGAGCCTTGAGTTGATCTTTCTATGGACTTTGTGTTGGGGTTACCAAAGACAAAATCTGGGTGTGATTCGATATTTGTTGTCGTTGATAGATTTAGCAAAATGACACATTTCATTGCATGTCACAAAACTGACGATGCCACTCATATTGCAAATTTATTTTTCAAAGAAATTGTCCGTTTACATGGAATGCCAAAAAGCATAGTGTCCGATCGGGATGCTAAATCTCTTAGCCATTTTTGGAATGTTTTGTGGGCGAAACTGGGAACAAAATTGCTTTATTCGACAACTTATCATCCCCAAACTGATGTCCAAACCGAGGTATTTAACCGAATACTTGGTCAATTGTTACGAACTGTTGTTAACAAGAACTTGAAAAATTGGGAAACATCTTTACCATTCGTTGAATTTGCTTACAACAGAACCGTTCATTCTACCACTACATTTTCTCCATTTGAAATTGTATATGGTTTTAATCCGATAACTCCTTTAGACTTGTTGCCTATTCTTATAGATGACATGAACAGTATCAATGGCAACAAAAAGGCTGAAATGATCAAACAACTGCATGCAAAGGTTCGAGAACAAATTAAAAAACTCAATGAACATAATGTCCGAATAAAGAATAAGGGGCGGAAACAAGTATTCTTTGAACCAGGTGATTGGGTTTGGATTCACTTGAGGAAAGAGAGGTTTCCCGCAAAAAGGAAGTCGAAGTTTATGCGAGGGGAGACAGACCATTTCAAATTTTAGAGCGCGTCAATGATCATGCCTATAAAGTGGATCTACCTAGTGAATATAATGTTTCTGCTACCTTCCATGTTGCTGACTTAGTCCCTTTTGAATTTTCAGATTCGAGGACAAATCCTTTTGAGAACGGGGGTAATGATGTGAATCAAGAAGTAGTCAGTCAGACGAAAGAAGAACTATACATTCCCGTGGGACCAATAACAAGATCATGAGCAAATGCGATAAAAAATTCATTAATAATGCTCGTGCAAAATTATTTCAATCAGATCGATGATCATAAATATAATAACATCTTTATTTGTGTCATTGAATCCGTCACATGTTAGATCAAAAGTGTTGATGTGATCAATCCAAGCGATAAGCCTAATTAAAGCAGCTTTCGTAATTCAGATGTATATCCTACATACAATGTTCAATTAAGCTCGTATTTATACGATCAGAAAGCTAAGAGGAAGTCCTAAAATTTTTATGTTCATCATGACATCAAAATCGAATATTTCAGTGGTGAAAATGCTGAACAAATGAAAGTAAGAGTTGGAACTTTCAGATACAATACATCTTCGTATTTTTGTCATAACTTTCACGTCCGATACTCTATTGAGACGATTTAGGTGGATTTAGAAATTAAGAGGCAGTACTACAATCATTTAGAAGACACCAAGATAAAAACAAAAGTTTAGGATCCGTTATGCCACTATAACGACAACAACATATTTTTTTAACTTTGATTTCTTATTTCAAAACTTAAGTCTTGGTCTTTGATTTTTGTCCCCTAAAAATGTGTTGACTCCTTAACTTATGGGTTGATTAGTCATTGATCAGATTTTAAGAGCTTTGAAGATTGAATTTATAATTTTTTAGTATTTATAAGTTTTATTCTATATTTTTATATTATAATAGTTGTAGGAATTTTGGCTATAAATAGCCCTCATTTTTATTTGTAAAAATATCTTGAAATTTATCAAAATTGTGAGTGTTTGTGTTAACAAACTTTTTTCTTATTTTGTTGAGTGTGTCTCCAAAATATAAATTGTTATTTTAATTCACTTATCGATGCGTTAGAAATCTCGTGACGTGTTTGAATCGCACCTTTCGGTTTGCTACGGCGCATCACGTAGAGGGCCTGAAGTAAAACAACCTTTTGCTAAATATTAGAACGATTTTGGGAACTAAAATCATACTAGCGATAGCGATTACCACAACACGTCATGTGGGGGTCGCATCTGTAACACCCCCAATCCACTCAGGGACATTACACACCGTAGACCATTTCCTCGAGTATCTACCAGGCTGGTAACTAACATCAAACAACTCAACATCGCCTTTAAGGCTAAAATGACTCAGCAGAGAGATTTGGTCTTTCAATTAATACATACATCTCAATCTTAATACATACCCACGCAGGGGTCAAAATACAACACACTCCCGTACAACAGAAAAATACTGCAGTGGAAATAAAATACAGCTAGACCAACATAACATCGTGCGGGTCCTCATGTGATTAGTATCGATCATCTTTCATCATCCTTCGTGCCAACCCTATGTTATGCTCCTGAAAAACCTGAATGCAAAACAGACATCCACCCCCCGATTACTCGGGGGTTAGTAAAATTCCACTATTTTGCTAGTGCAAGTACAAAGTGCAAGTACGAGTCATACAAATCATAGTCAAAGAATAATAATCAGGAATGTTCAACGATTTAAAGCATAACGAAAGATACATACTGAGGCAAAGAGTTTGAGTAAACTTTCAAAATTCGAAAGATCACAAATCAAGAGAACAATTTGTAAAATAGTTTAGAATGCCCTCGGGAGTTTAACAGAAAACCGTTTAGGATTATCGAATCCTGCTCTTTCCAAAAAAACAAAAGGGGTCATAGCCCCAAAGATTTACTTTCCATAAAAAGACCTTTACAACACCGCTGGGACCTCAGCACAAATCTCATCAAATCACAGTACATGAGAACAATAGCAAGGTCCGTTTTCCAATAACAAAACCCCACAACCAAAGGACTAAACACATACGAAAAATATTCTAGTGCCATCCTAGTCAAGTAGGCCAATGAACAACTTACCTCTTACACATTTAGTCAATGCATGCAATCATGAAATCACCGTTTGAAAACACTCGTATCCGGATATGCCATAACCCAAAACACATTTGTAAAATGCACCACAATTAACTGCAGACCCACGCCTCTGTGGACCCCTACCGAGACCCCGTCGGATCTAACCCATAGTGGTTAAAAGCCAAGCTCACGGATCCACGCCTCTGTGGACCCCTACCGAGACCCTGTCGGATCTAACCCGTAGTGAGAATACACACACATGCACTCATGCAATACTAATATGCTAAGAATGTAAGTTCATTAAGAATACTCGCTAGAAATGGCCACTTACTCGACACAATTGTCATACTCATCACAATACCTCCATCGTGAACAATCAATCACAACATAACAAGACAATTAACACGGAATACACGATTCCACAATATTAAACAATCAGGGATATCATTAAAGACCTCAACGTTCAAAATAATCAAATCATAATCAATGCACAAAACACACCGTTCACAAAACACACACGCGTTTTGAAAGAGAGCATTTAACGAGGCCAAACCGAATCTTTAAAAATTTAATTCGAACAACCAAACAAACACACCAAGACGATCACCTATCATCATATCCACAAAATAAGAATTGTATGAACAAGGTACTTGCCTCGAATAATCACGAACGCGGAGAATCGGCCGAAGTGAGGCGACACGAACCGGCTACGAGTCCGAAGACTCCGTTGAACACCAATCCGCGACAATAAACTACGAACAACAATAACAACAATGAAAATGAATTCCATAACACGACCTAATGCCGCAGAACTCAAGGAACAAACGACGAAAGTTCAAGGGTTTCCCCCAAAACGGACAAGAACGCAAATCGGCCCGATGAAATCATGAAAACAATATTCTAAATCGTGGGTTATGATCAACATGACTAGATAACAACAAAGGACTCAACGATTTCGGATTAAACTCATGAAATCAAGACAAACCCACAAATTTATCAAAACTAGGGTTCTAAGAATTATACCTTCGATCTAGATGGCAGTGAGGGAAATTGTTGGTGTTAATCAACAATAATGACCCAAGAAACATGATGTATTGAATTTCCGAAGATTGGAATCACCCGAATCGCCCAAAATCGCACGAAACCGTCAGTAGGAATGAAAATAGAAGAAAATGGGAGAGAAAAAGGGGTCTGCCCGATATAAGGCAGATTTCTATGTACGGCCGTACATAGTAGGAGATACGGCCGAAAGTATAACAAGTTATGGCCGTAAGTATAGCAAGTTATGGCCGTATGTCTGTATTGGACATCAGATTAAGGATTCTGCTGTCTAAACTGTCCCGAACGACTCCGAAATCTGAACCTGAATATAAATCGAAGATACGATTACTAGGTACTCGCAAATAGAAATCTGAGCGCTAAGAGAACACACGATTCCGACCACCCGAAGGCTCGGAATTCGAAAAACGAAGTAATTACCCTAAACTTTGAGAAATTACGAAAATGGTCCAAAATGTCCGAAATACACGATACACGATCCAAACACCAAGCAAAAGCTTGCAACATGCATAATAACTTTAAATGAACTTACGAGAAACTCGAAACAATCGTTTCGGGTGAGATTCGCAAGAATCGAACTCAAGTGCGGAAAAGTCGCTTAAGAATTCGGAACTCAACAAAACAACCTCGAAACGAACTCGGATGACAAAAAGTGTAGAATTAATCATCCTCAGAATGACGAAACAGTCACAAGCGAGTCGCTAAGATGGACTTCCGTCAAAAAAAGAAAATGTCCAAAAATTGAAATTGCGGATATTACATACTACACTCCTTAAAAGAAGTTTCGTCCCGAAACTTAAAATATGTAGGGATGAGCAATATCCCACCAGGAAACATCTCAACGAGATATACAAGAACCACGTAACTTACGCACATCGGCGAAATGTTACAAGAAACGCAAAGAGACAAACGCGCGAAAGCATGCTCAACGACAATCATCACAATGTCACAAGCAAGGACATAATAAAACCAACAAGTGTCAAGTATCACCAAACAGATAGCACAATCAAATCAATTATCCGAACAATCAAGGAACAAAAGTCTATTCCTAGAAAACACGCACAGTCGAAAAAAATAGAATTTAAACGCATAACAATCCGCAAAGGTAACCACAAAGAACTCGGACCACGCCGAAATTCTCAAAAACCACACTAGGAATCTCCGTGTCCTTTAGGAACAGGGACGCAACCTCGCTCCCCGAACCTCTCAGCTACCGTCTCGCAATGCACAGCTCAGTGACCCACCTGGCCACACTCGAAACAGCTGACTAACAGTGATCGACAATTCTTCGCGGTACGAGATCAGGCAACAACAATCGGACAACCACGATTGAACAACAATGATCGAACAACAACGATCGAATAACAAAGGTCAAACAACAATGATCGAACAACAACGATCGACCAACAACAGTCAAACAACAACGATCGAACAAAAATGATTGAACAACAATGATCGAACAACAACGATCGAACAACAATGATCGAATAACAACGACCGAACAACAACGATCGAATAACAACGGTCGAAAAATGACTACGAAGTTCACATTTCAACTCAAGACATTAAAAGAACTTGTAGATCTGAAATACGTTAATCTTGAACAAGGTTCACAAGAATCAAACCGAACTTGGAAAAGTCACAATGATAAACATATTTATCCGAAATAATATCACAACTAATTCGAACTATAAAAACCGGAATACAGAACAAATTCAGAAAGTATCAGCGAACACGAGCGAGTCGATAGAATTGAGAAACAGAAAAAATGCAGAAGTCCAAAATAATACGGGTATTACATTCAACCTCTTTTAAAAGAAGTGTCGTCCCCGATATTCACAACAACGAAAGCAAGGTAACAACATAACAAGTAACCGACAGAAACATCCTTCAAGGGCCTCTCAAAACCAATCCTGATATCTGTGCTGAAGTCCGTACCCCGGAAGACTCGGTAACCAACTCGCACAACTGGATTATGTGTCCCTCAAGTCCACACTTGTAACACGCTACTGGCGGGGAAGGACAATTTGCACCTACATGCCCCGCACATTATGATCGAAACATCTCGACATACCGAATAAGTAACCACTCAGCACGATAGAAAATCATAATACATAACACATACAATGATTACTATCGTAAGGCAACCCATATACACAAAATCACAGCAACGACGACATTCATTCGGTGATTTCAACGGCCCAAACGATAACCAGCACACGATTACGAAACATCATGAAACAATCACATATGTATATAATCATACAAACCCAAGCTCTAACATCTCGCACATGTGCGATAACACGCCAATCACCACAAAGCGACAAACATTTAATACCAACATCACACCTCTCACAGAGGGCTTACACAACAAATGTGTGGCGAATGACTCGACGCTTACACCTCCAATTCAATCACAACTCAGAAGGCTAACACCTTAACGACAATGCTAACATCATACACACATTCTCTGACCGCAACATGAAATGATAGGTTTTAAAAATGAAACCACATTTTGCGAAAATTTGGAAACACCAGTTGAACTTGAGTATCACATTTCGAAAAAGTAATACAAACATCGTTTTGCGTTTGGTAAAAATGAAGACATCTTTCTTTTAGTTGAAAACTTTCAGAAATATTCGACCTCTGGGTCTAAGCAAATGCATTTCTAAATTACTGAAAATATCTCAAAATATTTTGGTCCTCAAAGTGGAATGATTTTGAAACACACAGTGGCACTTGTAGGCACCTAGAAATTACCGCGAGAAAATAATCCATTTTAAAAGTACGCCTCAAAATTTATTTTCTAAGATACTCAAGGTTTTCGAAAATTCAATAGGCCAGAATGCCCAAAACTCACACGTATCGACATTCGCTTACACATCTCATAGTACATGTATCAAATTGTTTCAAAACAGAATCAAGACATGTCTTTCCCGGAAAACAAACAGTCAAATATCGCAGTCGAAAACCGCCTAGGATCGGGGCGAAACCACTGATCCCATTCGAGGCCTCTAAGGACCCTCCCGAACTGGATAGCGAACAAGCTCGTGAATCTGGAGTGAAGTCACGGATTCCCCCGAGGCCTCGTCGGACCCTCCCGGAGTGAGCAAATCACACACATATACATTCCCATTCCATAATAAGCACAAAAGTTTCACGAGAATACTTGCAAAACGAGCAAATCATTTTGAAAATCATTAGCAGCGGACAAAAACAACAGTCGAAAAGACATAAGCAGCGAAAACACTCCTCATATAAACAAAATATAAGAGTCAAATAAACACATATCACGAACCAAAAATCTACATGAAGATTCCATCACTTAACAAATAATCATATAATTAGCTCGTATCACACGAGACACAACATAAGGGAGACTTATATCCATAGGTCGCATGAAGATGATGATCGCCCCACGACACTAATTGTAACACCCGAAACTAGGCGGATATTACAGTACCGTGGACCCCAAACTGGGACCCACCAGGCAAATGAAACTTAATGGATTAAATAATATAATTGTAGTACCGAACCACATTATATCATTAATTACTCCGATGAGGAGTTTCATACAACACACCCAAGATAATACAGAATACATATATATTTTATATGAAGATAAAATATACAACACTGAATAAAATGAGTATTCAAACGGAATATCTGCAGCGGAATAAAATGAAGAAAACATGAATGACTGAAAGGACTGGGGCCCCCTACCAGTATCACTGGGACTCCTTGCCGTCAACGTTCTATTCCTGTACTTTTGCCTTGCCATGACCTGAAAACAAAATCCCCAACGGGGTCAGCTACACAGAACAACAATCCTCAAGAGTTGAATAAACACAATCATATATGCTGTATAAACCACAACTTCGATCAAAATCTCAAACCGTCGAACACATGCGATGAAAAGTGAATCGGTCAGATTATAACCCAATTCTGTTGAAAACATACGCAATCAAACATGCTGTATGAATCAACTAACGGTACGGCTCAAAGGGTGGCGCCACACTACGCCTGGGATGGAAATGTGTCCGTGCACAAGCCACCAACGAGTATCGATCGAATACACGTGTCGTCTTGTACCTAATGAGTCTCACGAAGTGATCTTCTCATGTGCATAGTCCAATGTGAGGCCAACAACCAACACACGACTTAATATGTGCCCGACATGAAAATGCTACACATACCAACCAGCACGCCAGTATGACCCGGAATGTCACGAGATAACAAAAGTGACATCGAAATCAATAATGACTCACTGAGATGAAATGATAGTGAAATAAATGATAGCTCAATGAAATTATTAGAACCGTCGTTCCTCGTGACTGAAGTGATTAATTGACAATTACAAGTCTCAATACGGTTAATACATTATGAATGAACTATAATTATGAATGAACAACAACGAAAGGAATGAATATCCTTTTAACCAAGTAAGAATTAACTTACACAACACCGATGAAGAATGTCCTTCCACGAAGAACGTCCTAAATGAGATGTCAGTCGCTCGAACAACCTTGAATAACACAATTACCAAAAATCCGGTTCAACACACGAATCAAACACGAGTATAACTAACTCAAAAAAGGCAGCATAAAAAAGGCACACGGTGCAGTCTTAGCTATTTCGACCATAACTCCTTCGTCCGGACTCCGATTGACTCACGTTTGAACCATTAGAAAGCTAACTCGATGCTCTATAATATTGAAAAGATTCAGAATTGTTGGAGTTTCCAAAAATTAATGGTGATTTTACAAAGTCGAACTCATACGTGGAAAAGTCGCTTAAGAACACGGAACTCAACAGAACGACACCGAGACGAACTCGGATGACAAAAAGTGTAGAATTAATCATTCTCGGAATGACGAAATGGTCACAATAGGGTCGCTAAGATGGAATTCCGCCAAAAAAAATAAAATTACCAGAAATCCAAATTGCGGATATTACATACTACCCTCCTTAAAAGAAGTTTCGTCCTAAAACTTAAAACAAGTAGGGAGAAGCAATATCCCGCTAGAAAAACTCAACGAGATACACAAGAACCGCAAATTTACCCAACAATAGCATGATTCGAACAAGAAGGAAATTTGAAATGGCATGAACTCCAATATAAACATCGATTAATGAAGTAATTATAACGATCAAGATAATATTCTCATCTCGATTCTCAAGCAAGGTTGAAACAATGAACGATATCGATACACGACTCAACATTAGTCCGAACGGTGAACATGAATGAATTAACATGAATGATGAATGATTATTAATGAGTGAAAATCCACTGAGTGACAATTACTAAATGAAAAATGAATGAATTTACAAGCGGGTATTACATACTCCTCCCCTTAAAATTAGTTTCGTCCTCGAAACTAAGGGTGAAACAAATTGGAATAACTCTTCCACATACTATCCTCGATTTCCCAAGTAGCCTCTTCGACTCCGTGTCTCGACACTAACTTTTAACGAAAGGAATTGTCTTGTTCCTCAACTGTTTGATTCGCCGCTCTAAGACTCATACGGGACGCTCCTCATACGAATGATCATCCGCGATCTCGATTTCGTCAAACTGAAGTATGTGAATCGGGTCTGCAACATACTTCCGTAGCTGATAGACATGAAACACATTATGAATTCTACTCAATGCCGGAGGTAAGGCCAATCGATAAGTTAGCTCGCCTACTCGATCCAAAATCTCAAACGGTCCAATGAATCTCGGACTCAACTTTCCCCGCTTCCCGAAACGGAAGATACCTCGACTCGGGGATACCTTGACCAATACGTGGTCACCTGTATCGAACTCTAATGGTCGGCGAGGATTATCTGCATAAGATTTCTATCGACTTTGAGCGGTCAACAAACGACTCCTGATCAAAGGAGATCGACAACGACGATTGGTTCGGTGCTCGGTGCCGATTGGTTCTAATAAGTCATCTCAACACAAAGGAGATCGACAACGACGACCGTACAAGGCCTCGTAAGGTGCCATCTTAATCGAAGCATGCCGACTATTATTATACGTGAACTCGATCAATGGTAGTTGGGCTTCCCAATCGTCTTTCCAATTGAGTACGCATGCCCTCAACATGTCATCCAATGTTTGAATAGTCCTCTCTGATTGTCCGTCGGAATGAGGATGAAAAGCTGTGCTGAAATTAAGCTGAGTTCCCATAGCACGATGAACTGATTTCAAAAAACGAGACACGAATCGCCCGTCACGATCAGAAACGATACTCTTAGGACTACCGTGCAATCTCACTATTTCCTTGATAAACAACTGGGCAAGTCTCTCGGGACCCCACGTATCCTTAATCTCAAGGAAATGAGCCGATTTAGTTAAGCGGTCCACAATTACCGAGATTATATTCATGCCACGATGACTCGTCGGCAAACTCGTGATGAAATCCATAAATATCTTCCCACTTCCACTCTAGAATAGGGAACGGTTTCAGCATACCCGCCAGTCGCTGATGTTCAATCTTGACTTGCTGACAGGTCAAATATCTCAAAACAAATTCCACGACTTCTCGCTTCATATTACTCCACCAGTAATTTTGTTTCAAGTCTTGGTACATCTTGCTAGACCCCGGATGAATGGAGTAAGGGGTAACATGAGCTTCTCTCAAAATCGAGTTTTTCAACTCGTCATTCGCCGGTACGCATAACCGATTCTTGAATCGCAATAGTCCATACTCGTGGACCACAAATTCAGGGGCTTTTCCTGAGCCACATCCTCACGGATGCGCAACAATGATGGGTCTGAACCCTGATTCGCTCTGATTGCCTACTCAAGTGGCGATGAAATCTCTAACATGCAAAGTTGCCCTTGCACTCGCTGAAGCTATACCTCAATCTCAAGTCTAAGAAATTCCTGTCGAAACTCCTTCTGGACTGACAAACGAGCAAGCATTTGCTCCTGGACTGACTTACGACTTAAGGCATCGGCAACCACGTTTGCCTTACTCGGGTGGTATAGGATCTCGATATCATAATCTTTGATAAGTTCCAACCACCGTCTCTGTCGCATATTTAACTCCTTCTGAGTAAATATATACTTCAAACTCTTATGATCGGTGAATATCCGACAGGTGATGCCATAAAGGTAATGACGCCAAATATTCAACGCGAAAACCACGGATGCTAGCTCCAGGTCGTGGGTCGGATAATTAACCTCGTAAGGTCTCAATTGCCGTGAAGCATAGGCAATAACCTTCCCGTCCTGCATTAGTACACATATGAGACCCCGTCCGGATGCATCACTATATACCAGAAATCCTTCCGTCCCTTGCGGTAAAAAAAGGACAGGTGCTGAAATTAACCGGCTCTTGAGTTCCTCAAAACTCCGCTGACACGCGTCGGACCACGTGTATTTCTTATCCATTCGCAAAAGGTTTGTCATTGGTTGAGCGATCTTAGAAAATCCTTCCACAAACCGCTGATAATAACCGGCTAATCCGAGAAAGCTTCGGATTTTCTTAACATTCTTCGGAGGTAACCAATCTTGGATAGCCTCCGTATTCTGAGGATCGACATGAACTTGGTCTGATGAAATTACATGTCCGAGAAACGTCACTTAGGTCATCCAGCACTCACCTTTGGAAAACTTTCCATAAAGTTGCTCTCATCTCAACACATCGAGAACCTGATGAAGGTGAAATTCGTGCTCTTCCCGGTCACGAGAATAAATTAAAATATCATCAATGAAGACAACCACGAACTGATCTAAATAGTCGATGAAAACCCAATTCATTAACTCCATGAACACCACAGGTGCATTAGTTAATCCAAACAGCATTACCACACACTCATAATGACCATAGCGGGTTCGGAACGCCGTCCTTGCAATATCCGACTCTCGAATTCACAACTGATGATATCCCGATCTTAAGTCGATCTTGGAAAATACTGAATCTCCCTGAAGTTGATCCAAAAGATCATCAATACGGTTAGAGGATATTTATTCTTGATCATCACCCGATTCAATTCCCGGTAATCAATACACAAGCGAAACGACCCATCCTTCTTCTTGACAAATAACATTGGTGCTCTTCACGGAGACGCACTTGGTCGGATATAACCCTTCTCGGTCAAATCCTCCAATTGATTCTTCGGTTCTAGCATTTCAGTGGGGGACATCCGATACAATGCCTTCGATAATGGAGACGTACCAGGCTCCAACTCTATCGTGAATTCCATATCCCTCGGTGGAGGTAAAACAGGTAGCTCGTCTGGGAGTACATCGTCAAACGATAACAATGATACCACGAATGGTTGAACACCTCGATTGCCTAAGAACGGCCAACCGACGACAATGATACAATGAATTATTGACCACATCGATTGCCTTAGAACGGTCAATCGATGACAATGATATAAGGAATGATGGAACATCTCGATTGCCTTAGAACGGTCAATCGATGACAATGATATATAATGAATGATTGAACATCTCGATTGCCTTAGAATGGTCAATCGATGATAATGATATAATGAATGATTGAACATCTCGATTGCCTTAGAACGGTCAATCGATGATAATGATATAATGAATGATTGAACAACCCTGGTTGAGTAATTTTACTGCATTCATTATATTAATGATTCTTCCGAAACAACGGGGATCACCTCCCTGAAATACACACTCAACCCCAATGACGGAAATGATAGTGACCATACGCTTACGAACATTGAGAATGGTATCATGACGATCCATCCCACTAATACCCAATATTACATCCTCCTTAGGTAAATCCACCACGATTAGGTCCACCAACCACTCGCGGTCATTAAGCTTAATTCGGTCAGTTCTTAACCCTATGATATTCGAAAATTCTTCTACCGCCAGGTAGACCAATGATATAAGGCCCACAATTAATAAGACTATCCGAGTTAAGTCTATTCAAACATGATTCGGAAATGAATGAATGTGATGTACCAGTATCAAAAAGGGTACACACAGGTTGAGATAGAATTACGAGTATACCTGAGATCATTCGGGCTTCCGGATCATCGGTCCTCTTCATCCCGTGAATTCGGCACTTGCCGGCTCCCGAACCGGACGCTCCCATCTGATAAATATGAGCTCCGCCTTTAATCGCTTCCATCGTCTTAAACGACGCTGACTAAACAGCGTGATTCTGAATCGCTGATTACTTCGGGGCCTGAGATGCCGCCAGAGTCGGCTTGGAGTCCCTTCGGCAAAAACGGGCCTTATGCCCAACAATCCCACAATTATGGCACGTGATAGACGGTTTCAGACGCTTAGTGCTGTAATGACCCGACGCTCCACAGTTGAAACAGGTGATGGCTGATCTGGCCACTCGGGGCTGAGATCCCGCAGGATTAGGCACCGTAGGAGGTCGCTCAAAAACGTTAGGGCCCGCACGAGGCTTCTTGAAGGTAGACTGACCGCTTTCAGACTGATTACGCTTCGTTGATTTCCTTCTGACAGATGAAGGTTGTTGCTCAGCAATTTCCTTAGCAGCAGGCTCACACGGGAGACTTCTCTCGATTAAATCGGCCAGAGTGGCACAATGATGATTGAGCAATTACATATGGGTCATCATGACCTGCATAAAAGTGAGTGGATCTACCCGAACATCTTCCGAACCAGCTGTGTCCTGGGTACGACTTCCTGGCAGTGAGTGATTATTTCCCGGATTTCGGCCCGCACCGCGGCCTCTCTTCGTGCATCCCCTGACAGCTCTCTCCATACTGAAGTAGAAAGGTCGCATGATAATCATAGATCTCGTATGAGTACCGTGTTGTGTCAAGATTTATCCATCCCGACAGGCGATCGACTATAAGGCCGAGCGACCAAGTCAACACCAGTCAAACTATGGCTAGCTCGCCTAATCGAAGATATCAAACCACCATCAGGTACCTAGCGATCGACTCCCAAGGCGATCACCCTTTGGCATCTGGCGATCGACTCTAGTGTCCGGCTAAGGACGGTCGACCTACGCCCCGAGCAGAGATGATCGCCCGTCAAAGTCATCGAGGAATGGATCTCAGAACAGCACCCACGTGCAGATCCACAAAAGGCGCTGACAGACAAGATCTTCACTGACAGACAAGATCTTCTACTGACAGACAAGACCTTTGACCACAGCCTGTCACCTACCTCACCTACCGGCAGGCGCGCCGAAAGTTGTCAGTGGGACCACCCGTGATAGCAACTCAGGACGCGTGCAGGCTTCTCATTGGACCGCGCGGTTGACTGCCAGCAACTCCTGCAGACTTTAAGGAGACAAGCCCACGTGCTAAAAGACGATCGCCCGATTATTATAATACATAAAAGGCGATCGCCCGGCATATCCAAGTCCTATAAATAGAGAGCCTCCTCCTACTGGAAAAAGGTTCCCAATTCATTTGACCTACGGTTCCGAATCAGTTCAGAACTCATTTACTTACGTTCAGAACTCATTCTCTTACATTCCGAATTCATTCACGGAAATACAGTAGAACACACGTACCATCAAGCTCCCTGCTTTCTCGCCGGAATCCATCTCGGGACTTCTCTCTCCGAATCTCTCGTCCAGAAGACGATCGGCAGAGGTAGCAAGTCTCCACTAGACAGATTCCAAGAGATTCATAAGCCCAAGAGCCCAAGCATCCAGCTAAATACTCGCCGTGAGAGACTGTCGATCTCTCACCGTCGCGACTGTTCATCTCCTTTGTTACAAGAACTCACAGAGCATCAAATCTGGTTCTTCCGGCAATCTACACGCTCACTAGCTAAGATAACAAGAATCTTTACACTCATTGTAATTGTATTCGTACATTAGTACTTGTATCCCCAAATATTAGTATTAATAATATCTCGCGAGAGCATTCAAGCCCGGGACTAACAACCCCGGAAAATCTTGTGTTATTTATCTTTCTCACGGAAGTGCTCTTGCATTTGTTTGCTATCCATCCATTCCAGCAATATCTATCTCCGGATAATATTTTGGGTAGCAACAATTGGCGCTAGAGGAAGGGGCATCTAACCCTCAAATTTGTATTCCTACCGTCCCGAAGAACACTCACTGTTCTCGGTGCATATACTTGAAGTGACACTCACTGCGCTTCAAAGAAAACATTCAGAATCATGACATCCGCCGGTACATCGAAGAAAGCCACTCTCCGAACCGCCGGACACCATATCCCGGCTCAATCCGAACCCCAGCCGACGACAGGGGGAAGCCGCAGCAACGCGAGACTCTCGATCCCGCACCCAAGAGATGGCCCCAACCTCTCACTCGATCAGTTCCAAACCGAGGAACAGATCGAGGAGGCTATGGCCATCCTAGAGGAGCGACGGAGAGCATGCGCGTCGCCCGCGATAACTCCCTCGATCGTCCGCCGCATGGGAAAACGGAAATTCAATGGACTACTGAGCGAGCGATCGTCAGAAAGCCCCAATTCGCGAGAAAAGGCTCTCGCACGACCGGGCGGATCCATATTCAATCGCTTGGGGCGTGACCCATCCTGGCGACCGGGGCATTCAGTTTCCAACCACGAAAAGACGGAATCCGAATCCATCACCAGGAGTTCGGCCTATCCACCTCACAGCCGAACGCAGGTCAGCCATCTGACTCCCGACCCGATCGCCAGGGGATCAGTATTCAATCGCCTCGGCTCCCGCTCCGAGCGCCGAGCCGCTAGCAGTCAGGCCACGGCGATGGCCGCCATACAACGCCAGCTCGACGAGATGAAAGCACTCTTGGACACTGGGGCAAGCGCCAGCAAAAAGATCACCGGGCCGACCGAGCCACTCGCGGTCCACATCGAGCTTGCTCCCATACAACCAACGATCGCTCCTCCCAAAACACCTCTGTATGAGGGGAGATCGGACCCCGAAACCCACCTGAGTAAATTCCGAATCTACATGACTGGGTGTGGGGCATCTGATGCAACCAAGTGCCGGATCTTCCCGTTAACATTGGGCGAGCTGGCCCATAGGTGGTACGTCTCACTACCACCACGATCAATCACCTCCTTTAAGAAACTGGCGAATGACTTCACGTCATACTTCGCCAAAAAGGTCGCCAGACCAGAAGGCCCCCACCGCGTGATGAAAATCAGGCAGGGGAAAGAAGAAACCGACGCAGATTACATTGACCGAGTAGACGAAATCATCCTCACCGGCGAACCCGTCAGTGACGAGCTCGCTCTCTTTTCGGTCATGGGGGGATTCCACGGTCACTCTCCCATGTTTAGACATCTCTCCAAGGATATTCCCCCAACTTACGCGATCTTCCGCGCTAAAGCTGCCAACTTTCTGGCCAGATAAAGGCTACTCACCCTCCACCTAGGTGAGGAAACGCCACCTCCTATACAGAAGATAGCGATCGCCAAAGCAAAGAAGGCGATCGCCAAGCCACCCGGAGATCTCAAGGCTTTCGAGGACATGGAAGCACATCTCCTCCATACGTTCAACCAAACTCCGGCACATATTTTCTATGCCATCAAGGGGCACGAAAAGCTCAAAAAGCCAAAGGCGATAAGGGACCACGGTCACCTGGACAACAATCAATATTGTGCCTACCATAAGAGTCCCGGCCACAGCACCAACCAATGCCGCGACCTCCTCAAGCAGCTCTGGAGATTGTTCGAGGAGGGCAAGTTGGACAGCTTATTGGCTTAGCCGAAGCCCCTACCAATCTCTATACACGATCGTCCGAGTCAAACACAAAACAGGCTGGGAAGCTCATACGAGCCGACCCCTGGATCAACCTCGGCGACCGTCTCTACATGCTTCAATCAAGAGAAGGGGACCTCGGAAGTCTCCCCGATCTCCCTCCTTATTTAAGAAACTGGAGGACTCACTCGCCATCTACAATTTACCATCTAACATGATGGACTAAGGCACGAGATCGCCTCCCCCGCACAACGTACACCGTCGAAGGTCGGCATCTACATGACGATCCAAGGTAGAAGAGTGTAGCCATGGTCCTGGTGGTCGATGGAACCGACTGCTTAGGCCATGCAAGGTCCCTTTGGGCCAAGATCGCCCTCCCTTCGTTTAAATACGAGGCCGGCGTAGTCTGAGGGCCCTCCAAAATTAATCAGTGGACACGATCGCTCGCCCTCAAAGGTTCATCATTTAACGTGGTGAACCCGGACAATGCGACGTGCCACAACCCCCGTCTCAACGTACACCGTAGAGGTTCGCCATCTTCATGGTGGGCCGAGGTGGAAGCAGAGCTAAACAAGCCGCGGGCGTGGAGTTGAATCATCCGACGCTGCCCCGCGCAAGGACTCCTCTAGACCGAGACCGCACGCCCTTCGTTTAAATACGAGGCGAGGCGCAGCCTAACAGAGGACCCTCATAATAAAGTGAGTCACAAGACACTCAATGTCTTCGCGCATCAAGACATGATCAAGGATTCGGTCCATCGAACCCCGCGATCGTGCACAGTTCCTCAAGACGGACGACCGTACCCGAGGATTCGACAAAGTTGATGACCGCTCACTCAACGAATTATTTTCATCCCCTTACTTCCACTAAGTGAATAAAAACAAGGGGGAAGAGTGCGGACTACCTATACGACGATCGTCGCTATTCAACCACATACGGAGATCGTCATTTTTTCAGATGTTGTGCAGCGATCGAATTTGTTGTAAAAGTTATCTTTATGAGTTTATCAATTCATTTGGAACTACCCTCGCAACGATCTCTCCTCACACATTTGTACAAAGTCAAACAAAGACTCAAAAATAACAATCATTCCAGTGATAAGTCAGAAATTCAAACGTTCATTTCATTACTTGAAAAGATCAGAATACATGGTCGCCCGAAGGCCTAAATGCTACAAAAGAAAGCTACAAATTACAAGGAAATAAGCTAAAACATCAAAAATGAAGTGCCTCAGACCCCTGCCTGGCCTTCGCCATCAGCATCCGGTGCGGTCCCCTCATCTTCCGGAGCGTCGGGATGAGCAAGATTGGCCGGAGACGGATACCAGCTCAAATCCACACCGATGTCCGCAAGATCCAAGATCGTCAAGGAGAAAGCTGGATGGAGAGGATGCTCCAACGCATACGCCTTGAAGTTCTCATCAAGAGGCCCGACCTCCAAACCTCCCTTCTTAGCTGCTCGGATCGAGTCGGCGAACGCCAAATAATAGGCGAACTCACTGACAAACTCCAAGTTTTGAAAGGGATCAGCCCTGGTTGCCTCTACCTCTCCTTTCACCTCCGCCATCGCCTGTTGCGACCCCTGGAGCTCGGCCTCCCTCGCAGCAACCTTCTCTTTGGACTCCGCCAGCTCACTGGTCAACCGAGCGATCGAAACCTTCTAGCGATCGACCTCATCCTCAGCAACCTTCTGCGCCCGGACGACATTCAGCATATGGTCCCGAAATCGGTCAACCGCCAGACGAGACAACTCGGTTTCCTTCTTCGCCAGCTCAAGCTCGTGGCTCGCCCGCTTGGCCGCCTCCATAGAGTCCTTCTCCATCGCCACGATCTTATCAGCAAACTCGGCGTTCTCTTTCCGAGCCGCCTCGAGATCCGCCTGTAGGCGAATAGTGGAAGGTCGCCCCTCGAACTCCTGAGCAGCCTGGACATCCATGGTCGCCGTCTGGAAAGAAAGGGCGACAACAGCCTGCATCGTACTCCCCGATCGCTGACGAGCGACCGCATCCAGATCGGTCGTTCAGGCCTTCGGCAGAGCAGCAGCGGCCTTGCTGACGTATTGAGGGATGTCGCAAGACTGGCGAGGAGATCGGCTCGCTAGGAAATCTACGACCATCGGCGGGCAAGACGGATCCGAGCGACGGATCCTACATCAAAACAACAAAGTTAGCACAATTCCTACGCTATTGCAAGTTTCAACACAAAAACGCAATCTACCTCTCAGCCTTCTCGGGGTCCCGACCGAAATACGGCTTCCCTCGAGGAGTCTCAGCGTCATCGATCACCATCTCCCGCATAAAAGCCGCAGAGGGCGGCTCATTCTCCGGAGCGAGAACGGTGATCGGAGCACGGCGATCGGCACTTCATTGACCGGGGCAGGAACCGAAGTTTCTTCCGGCCTCGGCCTTTTACGATTCGCTCGAAGCCCCTCCTCCGGAACTCCCTCCTCAGCTACGATCGGCTCCACACGAGGTTCCGCCTCCGGAACAATTGGCAATGCAACAGGTGGGGCCCGAGACGACTTCTTATGGCGGAGACGGCCTAGAACTCCAGGATTTGACATGGCGATCTCCGGCGGGGGCTCCAAAAAGCGAGGAAAGCGAACCTCTACAGTTAAGACGATCGACCAACAGTCATACACTTTCCTCAAGTAAGGCGATCGCCTAGAAAGTGAAGGTCGCATAAACTCATACCTGGTACCGAGAGATGTCTCGGGAAACGGAATAGCCGAGCCGACAACCAACGACTCTCCTTATTAATCCGGTTAGCGTCAAGGTCGTCGTCCGACAAGCTCTTTATCCGCTCCCAGACAACCAGGAAGTCAAAAGGTAGCTCCTCGACCGCCGGAATATGAAAACCTGCAAAACCGAAATCAAATTAGATCAGTCCAAAACGCATCCGAACGAAGGGAGAGTCTAAACCCTTACCAGGATTCCTCTCCTGAAACTCAGTAGGGATCTCGAGCTCGCCCGAAGGATTGTCGCTCGCGGAAGCCCTCCACTTGCCGGCGACCCAGAACCACTTCGTCTGATCGCCTTGCATCTTATTCGGGACTCCATGGATTACCCGACCAGATCGGCCCTGAATATGGTAACCGCTGAGCAACCCTTTCTGAGCCGTCATCTTGAACAGATGGTTCATCTCCAACGGCGATGGGAGGCGGTACAGGCGGTGACCGCCGAAAAGAGTGAGAGTGCAGATAATTTGGAGCCAGGCGTTCGGCGTCAGCTGAAGTGGCGCCACGTTCCAAGCGGCCAGCAGGTGGGAGACAGCAAAAGATAGAGGGAAGCGCAGCCCGGCCTCCATAATCGCCTCATTCACGGCGACCATACCCATCGGAGGCTGATCGGCTCGCTCATTCTCCGCCGGCGCGAACATGTCCACATCTGAAGGAACATGGAACCTCGTCCTCCAGACGGACAGATCTTTCCTGGTCGTCGAACTCCGTATTTGGCCAAGCGACCACCCAGATCGCTGCGTAACCCGGTACTGCGACCGTTTGGAAAGCTGATAAGGGTAGGCGATCGAGTATCCCCGGAAATCGAATCTCGGAGTCGGACCGGCCAACTTCTCCATTATCTCAGCAAAAGCCTTATAGGCCCGGCCGAAAGCACTATGCTGCTCCGAGTAGGCCCCAATCGCCAGATCTCTCTCTATCTGCGATCGTCTTTCTTCAGCAGCCGCCTCCTTGCAACATCGGCTTCATTAAATAAAGCCTCGATTTCAGCAGGGTCGATTTCGGCCCGAATAGCCTCAGCGGCCGTCTCCAGGTGGAAGTAGGAAGAAAGTCCACCCCGGACAGTCGATGTCCCGGCGGCGGAACTGGTACCCACTCCATGTGATGATGACGTGCCGGCCATTTTCAAAGACAGAAAAGGAGAAAAGGATTTTTTCTTACCCGAAGGAGAAATCGAACGACGATCGTCACTAAGATCTTCAGAAAAATCGTCAGCAAGTCCTTCTTTCTCCAGTAAGTGCGCGTGAGGACGAAGACTGCAGCACTGCGCCCTTTTATAGGAGAAGGCACGGACTCGTTTGCAATAAGGGAAAATCTCAGGGGTCGGACCCCAAACGTCGCATTAATTGACCTCCTCGAGGGGTAACATGAGCTTCTCTCAAAATCAAGTTTTTCAACTCATCATTCGCCGGTACGCATAACCGATTCTTGAATCGCAATAGTCCATACTCGTGGACCACAAATTCAGGGGCTTTTCCTGAGCCACATCCTCACGGATGCGCAACAATGATGAGTCTGAACCCTGATTCGCTCTGATTGCCTACTCAAGTGGCGATGAAATCTCTAACATGCAAAGTTGCCCTTTGACTCGCTGAAGCTATACCTCAATCTCAAGTCTAAGAAATTCCTGTCGAAACTCCTTCTGGACTGACAAACGAGCAAGCATTTGCTCCTGGACTGACTTACGACTTAAGGCATCGGCAACCACGTTTGCCTTACTCGGGTGGTATAGGATCTCGATATCATAATCTTTGATAAGTTCCAACCACCGTCTCTGTCGCATATTTTTCTCCTTCTGAGTAAATATATACTTCAAACTCTTATGATCGGTGAATATCCGACAGGTGACGCCATAAAGGTAATGACGCCAAATATTCAACGCGAAAACCACGGATGCTAGCTCCAGGTCATGGGTCGGATAATTAACCTCGTAAGGTCTCAATTGCCGTGAAGCATAGGCAATAACCTTCCCGTCCTGCATTAGTACACATATGAGACCCCGTCCGGATGCATCACTATATACCAGAAATCCTTCCGTCCCTTGCGCTAAAAAAAGGACAGGTGCTGAAATTAACCAGCTCTTGAGTTCCTCAAAACTCTGCTGACACGCGTCGGACCACGTGTATTTCTTATCCATTCGCAAAAGGTTTGTCATTGGTTGAGCGATCTTAGAAAATCCTTCCACAAACCGCCGATAATAACCGGCTAATCCGAGAAAGCTTCGGATTTTCTTAACATTCTTTGGAGGTAACCAATCTTGGATAGCCTCCGTATTCTGAGGATCGACATGAACTTGGTCTGATGAAATTACATGTCCGAGAAACGTCACTTCGGACATCCAGCACTCACCTTTGGAAAACTTTCCATAAAGTTGCTCTCATCTCAACACGTCGAGAACCTGATGAAGGTGAAACTCGTGCTCTTCCCGGTCACGAGAATAAATTAAAATATCATCAATGAAGACAACCACGAACTGATCTAAATAGTCGATGAAAACCCAATTCATTAACTCCATGAACACCACAGGTGCATTAGTTAATCCAAACGGCATTACCACACACTCATAATGACCATAGCGGGTTCGGAACGGCGTCCTTGCAATATCCGACTCTCGAATTCGCAACTGATGATATCCCGATCTTAAGTCGATCTTGGAAAATACTGAATCTCCCTGAAGTTGATCCAAAAGATCATCAATACGGGTAGAGGATATTTATTCTTGATCATCACCCAATTCAATTCCCGGTAATCAATACACAAGCGAAACGACCCATCCTTCTTCTTGACAAATAACACTGGGGCTCTTCACGGAGACGCACTTGGTCGGATATAACCCTTCTCGGTCAAATCCTCTAATTGATTCTTCGGTTCCAGCATTTCAGTGGGGGACATACGATACAATGCCTTCGATAATGGAGACGTACCAGGCTCCAACTCTATCGTGAATTCCATATCCCTCGGTGGAGGTAAAACAGGTAGCTCGTCTGGGAGTACATCGTCAAACGATAACAATGATACCACAAATGGTTGAACACCTCGATTGCCTAAGAACGGCCAACCGACAACAATGATACAATGAATGATTGACCACCTCGATTGCCTTAGAACGGTCAATCGATGACAATGATATAAGGAATGATGGAACATCTCGATTGCCTTAGAACGGTCAATCGATGACAATGATATATAATGAATGATTGAACATCTCGATTGCCTTAGAACGGTCAATCGATGATAATGATATAATGAATGATTGAACATCTCGATTGCCTTAGAACGGTCAATCGATGATAATGATATAATGAATGATTGAACAACCCTGGTTGAGTAATTTTACTGCATTCATTATATTAATGATTCTTCCGAAACAACGGGAATCACCTCCCTGAAATACACACTCAACCCCAACGACGGAAATGATAGTGACCATACGCTTACGAACATTGAGAATGGTATCATGACGATCCATCCCACTAATACCCAATATTACATCGTCCTTAGGTAAATCCACCACGATTAGGTCCACCAACCACTCGCGGTCATTAAGCTTAATTCGGTCAGTTCTTAACCCCATGATATTCGAAAATTCTTCTACCGCCAGGTAGACCAATGATATAAGGCCCACAATTAATGAGACTATCCGAGTTAAGTCTATTCAAACATGATTCGGAAATGAATGAATGCGATGTACCAGTATCAAAAAGGGTACACACAGGTTGAGATGGAATTACGAGTATACCTGAGATCATTCAGGCTTCCGGATCGTCGGTCCTCTTCATCCCGTGAATTCGGGACTTGTCGGCTCCCGAACCGGACGCTCCCGTCTGATAAATATGAGTTCCGCCTTTAATCGCTTCCATCGTCTTGAACGACGCTGACTGAGCAGCCTGATTCTGAATCGCTGATTACTTTTGGGCCTGAGATGCCGCCGGAGTCGGATTGGAGTCCCTTCGGCAAAAATGGGCCTTATGCCCAACAATCCCATAATTATGGCACATGATAGACGGTTTCAGACACTTAGTGCTGTAATGACCCGGCGCTCCACAGTTGAAACAGGTGATGGCTGATCTGGCCGCTCGGGGCTGAGATCCCGCAGGATTAGGCGCCGTAGGAGGTCGCTCAAAAACGTTAGGGCCCGAACGAGGCTTCTTGAAGGTAGACTGACCGCCTTCAGACTGATTACGATTTTTTGATTTCCTGCTGACAGATGAAGGTTGTTGCTCAGCAATTTCCTTAGCAGCAGGCTCACACAGGAGACTTCTCTCGATTAAATCGGCCAGAGTGGCGCAATGATGATTGAGCAATTACAGATGGGTCATCATGACCTGCATAAAAGTGAGTGGATCTACCCGAACATCTTCCGAACCAGCTGTGTCCTGGGTACGACTTCCTGGCAGTGAGTGATTATTTCCCGGATTTCGGCCCGCACCGCGGCCTCTCCTCGTGCATCCCCTGACAGCTCTCTCCATACTAAGTAGGAAGGTCGCATGATAATCATAGATCTCGTATGAGTACCGTGTTGTGTCAAGATTTATCCATCCCGACAGGCGATCGACTATAAGGCCGAGCGACCAAGTCAACACCAGTCAAACTATGGCTAGCTCGCCTAATCGAAGATATCAGACCACCATCAGGTACCTAGTGATCGACTCCCAAGGCGATCGCCCTTTGGCATCTGGCGATCGACTCTAGTGTCCGGCTAAGGACGGTCGACCTACGCCCCGAGCAGAGATGATCGCCTGTCAAAGTCATCGAGGACTGGATCTCAGAACAGCACCCACGTGCAGATCCACAAAAGGCGCTGACAGACAAGATCTTCACTGACAGACAAGATCTTTTGCTGACAGACAAGAGCTTTGACCACAGCCTGTCACCTACCTCACCTACCGGCAGGCGCGCCGAAAGTTGTCAGTGGGACCACCCGTGAAAGAACTCAGACGCGTGCGAGCTTCTCATTGGACCGCGCGGTTGACTGCCAGCAACTCCTGCAGACTTTAAGGAGACAAGCCCATGTGCTAAAAGACGATCGCCCGATTATTATAATACAGAAAAGGCGATCGCCCGTCATATCTAAGTCCTATAAATAGAGAGCCTCCTCCTACTGGAAAAAGGTTCCCAATACATTTGACCTACGGTTCCGAATCAGTTCAGAACTCATTTACTTACGTTCAGAACTCATTCTCTTACATTCCGAATTCATTCACGGAAATACAGTAGAAAACACATACCATCAAGCTCCCTGCTTTCTCGCCGGAATCCATCTCAGGACTTCTCTCTCCGAATCTCTCGTCCAGAAGACGATCGGCAGAGGCAGCAAGTCTCCACTAGACAGATTCCAAGAGATTCATAAGCCCAGGAGCCCAAGCATCCAGCTAAATACTCGCCGTGAGAGACTGTCGATCTCTCACCGTCGCGACTGTTCATCTCCTTTGTTACAAGAACTCACAGAGCATCAAATCTGGTTCTTCCGGCAATCTACACGCTCACTAGCTAAGATAACAAGAATCTTTACACTCATTGTAATTGTATTCTTACATTAGTACTTGTATCCCCGAATATTAGTATTAATAATATCTCGCGAGAGCATTCAAGCCCGGGACTAACAACCCCGGCAAATCTTGTGTTATTTATCTTTCTCACGGAAGTGCTCTTGCATTTGTTTGCTATCCGTCCATTCCAGCAATATCTATCTCCGGATAATATTTTGGGTAGCAACATACCGCATTATGATTTACGTCATGAAATGATGAAAATGAGCATACACGCTCTAACACGGTGATTACATGAATGATTAACTGAGGTGACATGATTATCTGATGATATTCTTGAAATGATTATCTTGAACAAGTTAACAAGATTAATGATATGATCCTCAAGATCAACAACTGAGTGATGAAATGAATTGAGTGATTAATGAGTTAACATGATCAACATGATTACAAATGAAAATGATAAATGAGGAAATCTTACTGTTCTTTGGTCTGAAGGGGTCGGCTCTTGCACAGGTCACACGTGACGCGAAAGTCCAATGATACTAGTCTGATGAACGATGCTTTCAAATGAGACACGACTCGGAAGGTAGTATTCAAAACCACGCTCCGATACCAACTCTGTAACACCCCAAACTAGGCGGATATTACAGTGTCGTGGACCCCCAACTGGGACCCACCAGGCAAATGAAACTTAATGAATTAAATAATATAATTGTAATACCGAACCACATTATATCATTAATTACTCCGATGAGGAGTTTCATACAACACACCCAAGATAATACAGAATACATGTATATTTTATATGAAGATAAAATATACAACACTGAATAAAATGAGTATTCAAACGGAATATCTGCAGCGGAATAAAATGAAGAAAACATGAATGACTAAAAGGACTGGGGGCCCCTACTAGTATCACTGGGACTCCTCGCCGTCAACGTTCTATTCCCGTACTTTTGCCTTGCCATGACTTGAAAATAAAATCCCCCAACGGGGTCAGTTACACAGAACAACAATCCTTAAGAGTTGAATAAACACAATCATATATGCTGTATAAACCACAAGTTCGATCAAAATCTCAAACCGTCGAACACATGCGATCAAATGTGAATCGGTCAGATTATAACCCAGTTCTGTTGAAAACATATGCAATCAAACATGCTGTATGAATCAACTAACGGTATGACTTAAAGGGTGGCGCCACACTACGCCCGGGATAGAAATGTGTCCGTGCACAAGCCACCAACGAGTATCGATCGAATACACGTGTGGTCTTGTACCTAATCAGTCTCACGAAGTGATCTTCTCGTGTGCACAGTCCAATGTGAGGCCAACAACCAACACACGACTTAATATGTGCCCGACATGAAAATCCTACACATACCAACCGGCACGCTAGTATGACCCGGAATGTCACGAGATAACAAAAGTGACATCGAAATCAATAATGACTCACCGAGATGAAATGATAGTGAAATAAATGATAGCTCAATGAAATGATTGGAACCTTCGTTCCTCGTGACTGAAGTGATTAATTGATAATTACAAGTCTCAATACGGTTAATACATTATGAATGAACTATAATTATGAATGAACAACAATGAAAGGAATGAATATCCTTATAACCGAGTAAGAATGAACATACACAACACTGATGAAGAATGTCCTTCCACGAACAACATCCTAAATGATATGTCGGTTGCTCGAACAACCTTGAATAACACAATTACTAACAATCCGGTTCAACACACGAATCAAACACGAGTATAACTAACTCAAAACGTCGATACGACTAAACCAAGTTCATTGGGGCATTATATCGAACATGTTGTGGCCAATATTCGATTGTTTACAACCAAACCTCAATAATACCAATATCAAATCCCTAAGAAGTGTTTCAAACCAACAAAACATTTTCAATACGATCAATAATCCAATATGAATTGTCAAATCGAGCTTACGATAAGATTAATCGAAAATCCCAATTCCAAGTCAACCTTCAAAGTGTTCATGAGAAAAACTTCCAACAATCCGATGATAACTCATAAAAACTCGTAATCATACGTATATCCATCACAAATCATGATTATATCATCCAAAACATCAAGCTCCAACTCAAAATCGAATCTAGCGTTGAAGAAATTACCTTGGATTAGGATGAAGAATCCACAAACATGTTGTTAATCCACACCACAACTTGAAGAAGATGAAATTCTCTAAGTTTTGATGATGTTAGAACATCCCAAAATCGCCCAAAATCGCCCCAAGGAAGAGAGGAAGAAGGAAAATGAAGAAATGAGGATGTTCTTCATAACAAACGCAGATATACAAAAATCTGTACTGTGTGCCGCGGCACGGGCTGAGTGTGCCGCGGCACAAGGCCAAAAATGCCCAGCAAAACATTTTTGTGCCACGGCCCGGCCATAAGGGGCCGCGGCCTGCGGTACAGCCCGCTCCAGAATCAAAAAGGCACACGGTGCAGTCTTAACTATTTCGACCATAACTCCTTCGTCTGGACTCCGATTGACTCACCGTTTGAACCATTGGAAATCTAACTTTATGCTCTATAATATTGAAAAGATTCAGAATTTTTGGAGTTTCCAAAAATTAATGGTGATTTTACAAAGTCGAACTCATACGTGGAAAAGTCGCTTAAGAACACGGAACTCAACATAACGACACCGAGACGAACTCGGATGACAAAAAGCGTAGAATTAATCATTCTCGGAATGACGAAGCGGTCACAATAGGGTCGCTAAGATGGACTTCCACCAAAAAACTAAAATTACCGGAAATCCAAATTGCGGATATTACACTAATCACGACCAACAAACTCGGACGACGCGTCGCGACACGAATCAGTTAGACAAAATCCGACTAGACAAGACTCAACAGACACAACTTGACCCGACAACCTAGGTTTCCACAACCTAAGCTCCGATACCATTTATGTAACACCCCCAATCCACTCAGGGACATTACATGACGTAGACCCTTTCCTCGAGGATCTACGAGGCTGGTAACTAACATCAAACAACTCAACATCGCCTTTAAGGCTAAAATGACTCAGTAGACCGATTTGGTCATTCAATTAATACATACAACTCAATCTTAATACATACCCACGCAGGGGTGAAAATACAACACACTCCCGTACAACAGGAAAATACTGCAGCGGAAATAAAGTACAGCTAGACCAACATAACATCATGCGGGTCCTCATGTGATTAGTATCGATCATATTTCATCATCCTTCATACCTACCCTATGTTATGCTCCCGAAAAAATTGAATGCAAAACAGACATCCACCCCCCGATTACTCGGGGGTTAGCAAAATTCCACTATTTTTCTAGTGTAGGTACAAAGTGCAAATATGAGTCATACAAATCATATTCCAATAATAATAATAATCAGGAATCCTCAACGATTCAAAGCATAACGAAAGAGACATCTCGACGAAAAGAGTTTGAGTAAACTTTCCAAATTCGAAAGATCACAAATCAAGAGAATAGTTTGTAAAATGGTTTATAATGCCCTCAGGAGTTTAACAGAAAACCGTTTAGGATTATCGAATCCCGCTCTTTCCAAAAAACAAAAGGGGTCACAGCCCCAAAGATTTACTTTCCGTAAAACGACATTTACAACACCGTTGGGACCTCAGCCCAAATTTCATCAAATCATAGTACACGAGAAAAATAGCAAGGTCCGCTTTCCAATATCAAAACCCCACAACCAAAGGACTAAACACATACGAAAAATATTCTAGTGCCATCCTAGCCAAGTAGGCCAATGAACAACTTACCTCTTACACATTTAGTCAATGCATGCAATCATGAAATCACCATTTGAAAACACTCGTATCCGGATACGCCATAACCCAAAACACATTTGTAGAATGCACCACAATTAACCGCGGACCCACGCCTCTGTGGACCCTTACCGAGACCCCGTAGGATCTAACCCGTAGTGGTTAAAAGCCAAGTTCGCGGATCCACGCCTCTGTGGACCCCTATCGAGACCCCGTCGGATATAACCTGTATTGAGCATACACACACATGCACTCATGCAATACTAATATGTTAAGAATGTAAGTTCATTAAGAATACTTGCTCGAAATGGCCACTTACCCGACACAATTGTCATACTCATCACAATACCTCCATCGTAAACAATCAATCACAACACAACAACACAATTAACATGGAATACACGATTCCACAATATTAAACAAGCAGGAATATCATTAAAGCCCTCAACATTCAAAATAATCAAATCATAATCAATTCACAAAACACACCATTCACAAAACACACACGTGTTTTGACGGAGAGCATTTAACGAGGCCAAACCGAATCTTTAAAATCTTAATTCGAACAACCAAACAAACACACCAAGACGATCACCGATCATCATATCCACAAAATAAGAATTATATGAACAAGGTACTTGCCTCGAGTAATCACAAATGCGGAGAATAGACCGAAGTGAGGCGACACGAACCGGTTACGAGTCCGATGACTCTGTTGAACACCAATCCGCGACAATAAACTACGAACAACAATAACAATAATGAAAATGAATTCCATAACACGACCTAAAGCCGATGAATTCAAGGAACAAACGACGAAAGTTCAAGGATTTTCCCCAAAACGGCCAAGAACGCAAATCGGCCCGATGAAATTATGAAAACGAATTTCTAAATCGTGGGTTAATGATCAACATGACTAGATAACAACAAAGGAATCAACGATTTCGGATTAAACTCATGAAATCAAGATAAACCCCCAAATTTATCAAAACTAGGGTTCTGAGAATTATACCTTCGATCTAGATGGCAAGGAAGAGCTTTTTTGGTGTTAATCAACAACAATGACCCAAGAAACATGACGGATTGAAGTTCTGAAGATTGGAATCGCCCGAATCGCCCAATATCACACGAACCCGTCGGTATGAACGAAAATAGAAGAAAATGGGAGAGAAAAAGGGGTCTGCCCGATATAAGGCAGACCGCTATGTACGGCCGTACATAGCAGGAGATACGGCCATAAGTATAGCAAGTTACGGCCGTATGTCTGCACTGGACAGCAGATTAAGGATTCTGCTATCCAAACTGGCCCGAATGACTCCAAAACCCGAACCTGAATATAAACCAAAGATACGGTTACGAAGTACTCGCAAAGACGAATCTAAGAGCTAAGAGAACACACGATTCCAACCAACCGAAGGCTTGAAATTCGACAAACGAAGTAATTACCCCAAACTTTGAGAAATTACTAAAATGGCCCAAAACGTCTTAAATACACGATACACGATTGAAACACCAAGCAAAAGCTCGCAACATGCATAATAATGTTAAATGAACTTACGAGAAACTCGAAACAACCGTTCCGGGTGAGATTCGCAAGAATCAAACTCAAGTGCGGAAAAGTCGCTTAAGAACACGGAACTCAACAAAACTACCTCGAAACGAACTCGGATGACAAAAAGTGCAGAATTAATCATCCTCAGAATGACGAAATAGTCACAAAAGAGTCGCTAAGATAGACTTTCGTCAAAAAATAAAGAAAATATCCGAAAATCGAAATTGCGGATATTACAGCATCAGTATTTCTAGAAGGCTATTCACCGAGCTATAAGAACACAATTGAACTCCAGTACGCCGTCCCATCATAAGATCGATTCGCAACTAAATTGGACTATTCGACTTCGGAAAATATGTTGAGTGCATGTTCTCTTGATTGGAAGGCTCGAAAGCCCAACTGCCGTTGATTTATTTAACTTCTAATAACAGTTGGCATGCTTCAATTAAGATGTCACCTTACGAGGCCTTGTGTAATCATGGTTGTAGGTCTCCACTGTCTTGGGATGCCTTAGTTGATAATTTGGGTACAAAACCCAATATATTAACAGCATCCCGTGAGAAGATCGCTTTAATCGAGATTTGGTTGTTAACGGCTCAGAGCCGACATAAATCATATAGGAATAATCGTCCATTTATTGTTTGAGGTTGTTGACCATATATTGGTCAAGGTGTTCCCAACTCGAGATGTTATTCATTTTGGAATGAGGGGGAAATTGAGTCTGAAATATATTAGGTTATTCGAAATTTTGGATCTAATAAGCAGTCCGGCCTGTCATTTTGCTTTCCATTTGGATTCAGATCGAGTACACAATGTGGTTCGTGTTTCACTGTTATTAAAGTATGTTGCCGACCCGAGTCAGATACTTCAGTTTGATGATAATGAGACCACTGATGATTATCTATATAAGGAATGCCCTATATACTGTCTAGAGAGAAAAATCAAACAATTGAGGAACAAGTTGATTCCCTTATTTAAGATTGACGAATCGAGGCACGAAGTCGAGTATGATACATGGTAGACTGAGGATAGCTCGCGAGACAGATATCCTTAATTCTATACCACTTAGTTTCGAGGATGAAATTTGGATGTAACTTTTTACTTTTGTACTGTTTCGTTATATGATTTTGTTTTAGAAATGTACATTGATATTATATTGAATTGGTGTTCGCTCATACTCATTTTTGTGTTTTGGAATTGAATTGGGTTTTACGGATGATTTATTGTAGGCCAGTTATGGCCATAGTTGCAGCTCTAACAGAGATGGTACAGCCTTATGATGGTTATGGTGCGACCATATTATGGCTGATCGAACGTTGGTTATGATGATAATATCGTACGACCGTACATGGTAGAAATACAACCATATGGATGAAGGTTATGACCATGATATGATGCTATATAGTGTAACACCCCCGAGTTATTCAGGGATATTACAGCGCCGTAAGCCCCGCCGTGGGACCCACAAGGCTAAACATACGCGGAACCATAAATTTTGACCGATAAGGTCTACACACAATGGGATGAAAAACAATACAAAGGTATTCAAAACATAACCAATGTATTCACAAACATCACAACTCGAATCAATACTTCGGCAAACACCGGCCGGAACATCAAGGAAAACGGAAAATAATACTCGAGTATTCAATAGTCAATCCAGTACAACAACACTGAATGGGAAACTCCAAACATAACTGGAAGAAATACACAGTATCACACTTTCCCACCATCTTCATGCCGACCCGATACCTGCCTGTCCGCTCTTCTGGAACCTGAAATACATAAAATGTATTTCCCCCATACGGGGTTAGCCGTCGAATAGCTAGTGCAAGAATATCAAGTATGAAACACAATACTTCTCGTCAATAAAGTAAAGGTAACCGTAAATTCATCAATTCAAGACTAGCATTCCGGAATAACTAAATCTCATCGTACCACATCAAGACGTATATGAATGCCGTAGAAACGGTTCGTTCATATCATACGCCGTTACATGTAGGAATGCCGTCAAAACGGTTCGTTCATTACATGCCAACAATACATATATGAATGCCGTAGAAACGGTTCGTTCATATCATGCCATCAATACTTCTTACTTTCAAATTCGAGAACGTACAATCATAATTATATACTTGCCTTTGAGACATCGAGAAAACGAACGGAAAAAGGGGTATGAGATCGGTAGGTCCAAGCACGCGCTTCCGGCACCTAAACGATTCGCAAGGAATATGATAATCAATTGTCCATATTCAAATTACACGAAGAAACCCCCGAAACCCGTCTACGATTCGTAAGGATGTACGGATAATCAACTAGAGGTTGGAAAAATCGTCCAAAATCTCACAAGTCCGAAAACGGTACAACCCAAACCATAAAATCGTAGGAAAAGCATGCATACGGTATAGATACATAATAATCTCAAGGTTCTCAAGCTTCCAAACGGATAAATCGGACGAATCTATGAAAAACCCCAAAATTCCCAAAAAGTAGGGTTCTAAGGATTTTTACCTTGATTCGGATGTTAGGAGGAATTAGATGTTGAGAAATCCTTGTTCTCCAACCAAGTATGTGGTTGTTAGAAGGAAGATTGCTTCCAATCGCCCAAGATCGTCTCTCCCGAGAGATTTCCGTCGAAAAGGAGTGAAGTAGGTGAGAAATGACGAAATGGAAGTCAACTGTCATATTTATATACGCCGATCTAGCGCGCACGCTACACCTCCTTCATTAGCGTGCGCTAGCGAAGTCACCGGATAGTCCAGGTGGCTTCGCAGCTCCGATAGCGTGCGCTAATCGTCTGCCTCTAGCGTGCGCTAGTCCAAAATGTGGCATTCAGTACTGGAGTCCAGTTCTCACTGTCTCTGCCCTGCTCCAACTTAGCGTGCGCTAGCTCTATGATTTAGCGTGCGTTATGTAATAGCTTTAGCGTGCGCTAGCCGAAACCTAGCGTACGCTACCTGATATTCGTAAAACCGCAACTTCACGCCTCTGGCCCGGCCCGGTAGCGTGCGCTACGGACGGATGTTAGCGTGCGCTACTAACCACGAATAGCGCGCGCTAACAACTCCTAGCGTGCGTTAATCCGCCAGTCCAGAGAGCAGTTCGAAATACTGGTTCTGACCTGACTGATCCTCTCAGCGCGCGCTACGGCCCCAAAGCTAGCATGCGCTAATCAAGCAGAATTAGCGTGCGTTAGCCTAGGCCTAGCGTGCGTTATATCTCTGGCCCAGAACATTTCCGTAAGGTCTAAACGACCTGATCAAAAACCAAACGAGATACGAAACTCAATAACAATATTAACATCTCCAAGCATCTACAGAGCGACAAAATAAGGAGGATGACAGAGTCAAACAGTCAATAAAAGTACGGGTATTACATTCTCCCCTTCTAAAAAGAAGTTTCGTCCCGAAACTTAAGAAATAAATAGTTCGGGGTATTCCACCCGTATCTTCTCTTCCGTCTCCCACGTTGCCTCCTCGACTCCATGCCTCGACCATTGCACTTTAACCAGTGGAATGATTTTATGCCGGAGTCGTTTTTTGCGACGCTCAAGGATCTTCACGGGTCTCTCCGGAAAGGTAATATCCTCGGCTACGTTAATCTCACTGTAGTCGATGATGTGGCTCGGATCCGGCACGTACTTTCTCAACTGAGACACATGAAAAACACTATGGACGTGACTCAAAGCTGGAGGCAACACCAAGCGATAAGCTAAATCTCCAACTCTGTCCAAAATCTCGAAAGGTCCGATATACCTCGGACTAAGTTTCCCCTTTTTCCCGAAGCGGAAAACTCCACGGGTCGGCGACACCTTGAGTAAGACATGATCCCCCACTTCAAACTCCAAAGGTCGACGACGAATATCAGCATAAGATTTCTGACGACTCTGGGCGGTTAGCAGTCGATCTCGGATAATAGAAATCTTTTCCTTAGTTTCCATCAACATATCCGGCTCCGTTCCCACTAGCTCGGAAGCCTCGTCCCAACACAATGGGGACCTACATCGTCTACCATAAAGTGCCTCGAAGGGTGCCATTTTGATCGACGCATGCCAACTATTATTATAAGCAAACTCGATCAACGGCAAGTGAAGCTCCCAATCATTACTCCAGTCTAAGGCACAAGCCCGTAACATATCTTCCAATGTCTGAATCGTCCTCTCTGTTTGTCCATCCGACTGAGGATGGAAAGAAGTGCTCAATCTCAACTCAGTGCCCAAAGCCTGATGAACGGCCTGCCAAAAGTGCGATACAAAACGGCCGTCCCGATCAGAAACAATGGTCTTGGGGGCACCGTGTAATCTCACGATCTCAGCAATAAAGGTTCGAGCCAGTCTATCCGGTCCCCAAGTATCCTTAATACCCAAGAAGTGAGCTGACTTAGTCAACCGATCGACAATTACCCAAATCATATTCATTCCGGCTCGAGTCCTCGGCATGCCAGTGATGAAATCCATAGAGATGTCTTCCCACTTCCACTCGGGAATGGGAAGCGGTTTCAACAACCCCGCTGGTCGTTGATGTTCGATCTTGACTTGTTGACACGTCAAGCACCGTAGTACAAACTCCGTAACATCCTTCTTCATATTATTCCACCAAAAATTGCGCTTCAAATCTTTGTACATCTTGCTCGTCCCGGGGTGGATTGAGTAAGGCGTAGCATGAGCTTCTCGGAGAATTCTCTGCCTCAACTCTAAATCGTTCGGAACACAAAGCCTGCCCTGAAATCTCAGAATACTATCCTCGTGAACCATAAATCCAGGAGCTTTTCCTTTAATTACATCTTCCTTCAGTTGAGAAATCATCGGGTCACTCCACTGCTTCCCTTTGATGTCATCAACTAAAGACGAAGTAATTTCGAGAGTACACAGCTGTCCCTGTACCCGTTGAAGCCAAACTTCTATCCCTTGCTCGATTAAATCCTGACGAATTTTAAATCGAGATGTAAGAACCTCGAGCATTTGAAGAGATGCCGATTTGCGACTCAAAGCATCCGCAACGACATTAGCTTTTCCGGGGTGATAAAGAATTTCCAAATCATAATCCTTTATCAATTCTAACCAACGCCTCTGTCTCATATTCAGCTCCTTCGATCGAAAATATACTTCAGGCTCTTGTGATCGGTATAAATCCGGCACGGTGAGCCATACAAATAGTGCCGCCAAATCTTGAGCGCGAAGACAATTGCGGCCAATTCCAAATCGTGAGTAGGATAATTCATCTCATAAGGCTTTAATTGTCGTGATGCAAAAGCTATCGTCTTATCATGCTGCATAAGTACACAGCCCATACCTTGACCCGAAGCATCACTATAAACTGCAAAACCCTCACTACCATGTGGTAAAGTTAAAATCGGTGCTGAAGTCAAACGCCTCTTCAGCTCATCGAAGCTCTGTTGTCTCTCATCCGTCCAAACATACTTTTTGGTCTTCTGGAGTAATTTCGTAAGCGGCCGAGCGAGTTTCGAGAACCCCTCGACAAACCGACGGTAATACCCAGCAAGGCCCAAAAAGCTACGAACTTCCTTAACATTTTTAGGCGGTGCCCAATCCAAAGATTGCCTCAATCTTCTTGGTCTACACGAACCCCTTCGGCCGAAATCACATGGCCGAGAAACATAACTTCTTCCAACCAAAATTCGCATTTCGAGAATTTCGCATAGAGATGCTCGGTTCTCAAAATATCTAAAACCAAACGCAAGTGTCGGGCATGTTCCTCCTTATCTCGAGAATATATCAAGATGTCATCAATAAAGACGACTACACACACTGCCGAGGTACTCGATGAATATCTTATTCATTAAGCGCATGAACACTGCCGGTGCATTAGTCAACCCAAAAGGCATGACTACAAATTCATAATGCCCGTATCTCGTCCGAAATGCCGTCTTCGAACGCCGACTCCCTCACCCTAAGTTGATAATATCCGGATCTTAAATCAATTTTCGAGAAAACTGCGGCCTTGCAATTGATCAAATAAATCGTCTATACGAGGTAGAGGGTATTTGTTCTTGATGGTTACTTTGTTCAGCTCGCGGTAGTCGATGCACAAACGTAGTGAACCATCCTTCTTCCTCACGAAAAGAACAGCGCGCCCCAAGGCGAAGCGCTCGGTCGATGTACCCTTTTTCCGTAAGTTCTCCCAACCGATTCTTCAATTCTTGCATCTCGGAAGGTGCCATCCGATAAGGTGCTTTAGAAATCGGGGCCGCATCCGGCTCTAAATCCACGGAAAAATCTATCTCTCGATCGCGGTAATCCCGGAGTTCATCCGAAAAAGCGTCAGGTACTCACTAACAATCGGAATCGAAGAGAAATCGATTTCGTTTCCTTCCGTTTTCAAGGCATAACACCAATAGCCCGTACAGCCTTTATTCAAAAGTTTTACGGTCTTCATGGCACTGATAAGCAACTTGGATGGACCCGACTTACGCCCCAAAAATTCATACTCGGATCCGTCTTTAGTCATCATGGTGATAACCTTGGTACGGTAGTTCATAATCGCTTGATGATTATCAAGCCAATCCTCGCCGAGGATCACATCCTCGCCCTCTATATCAACCACAATCAAATTCGATAACCATTCCATACCGGATAAAATCACCGGAAAATCTCTAATCTCCCGATTCCCCACAATCCTATCCCCGCTGGGCAGTTTCACGGTAAAGGGATCGCAAGCAGTTAATCAAGTTATATTCAGACGGCGTACACATTCCAAAGATATAAAAGAATGTGTAGCACCCGTATCAAAGAGTACACGGACTGGATAAGATAAAACATGGATAGTACACAAGCCACCACGCATCGGGCTCGTCGATCGACGCATCTCATAAACCCGAGGTTGTACCGAACCGACGCTAGAATTCCCCTCCGGCATTCGACCACCTCGCCCCTGCCGAAATTCTGCTGAGGTTGACCAACTGGGGCGGAAGCCCGAGTGTCCAAGGTCTGATTCGGCTCGGAACAATAAGCCGCTCTATGTCCCATCTGTCCGCACGTGTGACACTTCAATGGTGGGAAGTTGCATTCCAAACTGACGTGGCCTGGACGGCCACAATTATAGCAAGTCACCGTGCGATTTGTGGTGCCCGGAGTAGGACGGTAGCCCCTCTTTCCTTTATTAGAACGTGACGACTGTCCGGCAAAACGGCTAGTCGTCTGTGACTTCTGAAAGTTGCCACCTTTAGAGCCAGAAAAACTTCCCGCGACTTTCTGCTTCTTCGGTTCTTCAACGGTATCATTGTCGGGGCTCAACATATCATGGGCTAAAACTCTCTCCTGATACTCTTTCAGTGTGGTACAAGCAAATCCGGCCATATACCGTCGTAATTCCAAATTCATCCGCATGTCAAAATAACGTATCTTATCACGCTCGCTACGCACTTGATCCTTCACATGGATCAATTGTTGGTTGTACTCCACGATCGCCCGCGATACGGGAATATCTTGAGGCTTAGCCTCGAAAAAGGCTCGGATTCGGCTCTCTCGCACCGGCCAAGGACAAAACTCGGCCTCCAAGAGTTCCTTAAATTCATCCCACGTGGCAATGCGATCTTGTGGCTTGATGACCTTCCACCAGGTAGCGGCCTCCTTGGTGAGGAAATATTGAGCAATCGGTACTTTCCTCACTTTGGGGCAATCAACCGCCACTACAAAAAAAACAGTTTTTACCGACGCCAAAATGGCGTTGGTAAAACAGAAAATGGCGTTGGTAAAAAAATTACCGACGCCATTACCGACGGCAACCCGCCGTTGGAAAAACGCTCGACGGTAATTTTTTACCGACGCCATTTACGCCATTACCGACGCCATTTACCGACGCCATTACCGACGCCATTTTGGCGTTGGTAATTTTTTTAATTTGCCGACGCCGCTTCGCCATTTACCGACGCCATTTTTGGCGTCGTTAAATTAAAAAAATTAAAAAGTCAGTCGGGACTCGGGCGGGGCTCGGGCGGGTTAGGTCCGGCTCGGGCGGGTGGGTTCGGTCGAGGTCCAGTCGGGAGTCGGGGCGGGTCGGGTGCGGGTCCGGCGGATCGGAGTTCGGGCTCCATTCAATTTCAAATGGTTGAGAAGGATTTTGGTTTATAAACCACCAAAAACATTGATGTTTTTTCGATGTGGGATTGTGTTAAAAAATTACCGACGCCGAAATGGCGTCGGTAATGGCGTAAACGGCGTCGGTAAATTAAAAAAAAAAAAAAAAAATTTACCAACGCCAAAGTGGCGTCGGTAATGGCGTCGGTAAATTATAAGTTTAACAACGGCGGTGCTGGCGTCGGTAAATGGCGTCGGTAAAAATTGTTTTTTTTTTGTAGTGCGCCTCGAAAATCTTTTCCAATTCCGCTAGCCAGTCTTCCCAGCCTAACGGGTCCGTGGCGCCGCCAAACTGTGGAGGGTGCATACGAATTACATTCTGAAGTAAGGCATCCGTGTTCGGGTTCGGATTATTCAGCTGAACAGTTTGGGCCAAGATAGTCATCTGAGTAGCCAATTGTTGAAGTGCATTCACCACTCCAACGTCCGCGTTATTCCCCTGACCGTCTGACTGGTCGTGCTGACTCTCGGTGTCAGGATGCACCGAGTTCGACAAACTGGGGTTGGTCGACCCCGCAACTGAGCTGATGGAAACAGCCGCGCCACGACCTATTCCACGTCCACGGCCACGACCACGGCCACGACCCCTACCAGCTGACATACTGAAGAACACACAAGTCACGTAAGCACAATTCAATTACACGTCATCAAAGTGACCGATTCTCACGAATACCAACAAAACGAAGCAAAACAAACCAGGAAACACTAGAAGAGTAAGAGGTCTTACAAGTACTGATCGCATGTGATGATGGCAAAGTAGTGATACTGCGGACAAAAGACAACTCGATCGACCCAAAAGACCGACAGCCTAGGTATCCATAGACCTAAGCTCTGATACCATATTCTGTAACACCCCCGAGTTATTCAGGGATATTACAGCGCCGTAAGCCCCGCCGTGGGACCCACAAGGCTAAACATACGCGGAACCATAAATTTTGACCGATAAGGTCTACACACAATGGGATGAAAAACAATACAAAGGTATTCAAAACATAACCAATGTATTCACAAACATCACAACTCGAATCAATACTTCGCAAACACCGCCGAACATCAAGGAAAACGGAAAATAATACTCGAGTATTCAATAGTCAATCCAAAGACAACAACACCGGATGGGAAACTCCAAACATAATCGGAAGAAATACACAAGATCACACTTTCCCACCATCTTCATGCCGACCCGATACCTGCTGTCCGCTCTTCGGAACTGAAATACATAAATGTATTTCCCATACGGGTTAGCCGTCGAATAGCTAGTGCAAGAATATCAAGTATGAAACATAATACTTCTCACAATAAAGTAAAGGTAACCGTCAATTCATCAATTCAAGACTAGCATTCCTAATAACTAAATCTCATCGTACCACATCAAGACGTATATGAATGCCGTAGAAACGGTTCGTTCATATCATACGCCGTTACATGTAGGAATGCCACAAACGGTTCGTTCATTACATGCCAACAATACATATATGAATGCTGTAGAAACGGTTCGTTCATATCATGCCATCAATACTTCTTACTTTCAAATTCGAGAACGTACAATCATAATTATATACTTGCCTTTGAGACATCGAGAAAACGAACGGAAAAAGGGGTATGAGATCGGTAGGTCCAAGCACGCGCTTCCGGCACCTAAACGATTCGCAAGGAATATGATAATCAATTGTCCATATTCAAATTACATGAAGAAACCCCCGAAACCCGTCTACGATTCGTAAGGATGTACGGATAATCAACTAGAGGTTGGAAAAATCGTCCAAAATCTCACAAGTCCGAAAACGGTACAACCCAAACCATAAAATCGTAGGAAAAGCATGCATACGGTATAGATACATCATAATCTCAAGGTTCTCAAGCTTCCAAACGGATAAATCGGACGAATCTATGAAAAACCCCAAAATTCCCAAAAAGTAGGGTTCTAAGGATTTTTACCTTGATTCGGACGTTAGGAGGAATTAGATGTTGAGAAATCCTTGTTCTCCAACCAAGTATGTTGTTGTTAGAAGGAAGATTGCTTCCAATCGCCCAAGATCGTCTCTCCCGAGAGATTTCCGTCGAAAAGGAGTGAAGTAGGTGAGAAATGACGAAATGGAAGTCAACTGTCATATTTATATCTGCCCAGTCTAGCGCACGCTACACCTCCTTCATTAGCGTGCGCTAGCGAAGTCACCGGATAGTCCAGTGGCTTCTGCAGGCTCCGATAGCGTGCGCTAATCGTCTGCCTCTAGCGTGCGCTAGTCCAAAATGTGGCATTCAGTACTGGAGTCCAGAACTCACTGTCTCTGCCCTGCTCCAACTTAGCGTGCGCTAGCTCTATGATTTAGCGTGCGTTATGCAATAGCTTTAGCGTGCGCTAGCCGAAACCTAGCGTACGCTACCTGATATTCCAGAAAACCTGGCAACTTCACTGCCTCTGCTGACCAGCCCGGTAGCGTGCGCTACGGACGGATGTTAGCGTGCGCTACTAACCACGAATAGCGCGCGCTAACAACTCCTAGCGTGCGTTAATCCGCCAGTCCAGAGAGCAGTTCGAAATACTGGTTCTGACCTGACTGATCCTCTTAGCGCGCGCTACGGCCCCAAAGCTAGCGTGCGCTAATCAAGCAGAATTAGCGTGCGTTAGCCTAGGCCTAGCGTGCGTTATATCTCTGGCCCAGAACATTTCCGTAAGGTCTAAACGACCTGATCAAAAACCAAACGAGATACGAAACTCAATAACAATATTAACATCTCCAAGCATCTACAGAGCGACAAAATAAGGAGGATGACAGAGTCAAACAGTCAATAAAAGTACGGGTATTACATATAGAACCACATATCGAGGTCTGGAATGTACATATTTTGTTCCGTGAACGAGGAGTATGAACATATGTATGAAGGATACAACCACATGTTGTTGGTTACGGCCATAATGGTGGAGATCTATGATCGTGATCCAGGGGTTCATTGATGTCGACTTGTATCTCAGATCAGTAATTACACACGTATGCATGAAAAGTTATGACTTTATGTGGAGAATTTACAACAGTAACAGGTCGAAATACGGTTGTGAGGTCATTGATATTCGAGTTGAACAGATGCTAGATGGACATGAACAACCATATGGCTGGTTGATAAGGCTGTAGTTTGGGTTAGTTACGGACATAGAGCTGAGTTACGGCAGTAACTCGTGACAACTTGTATAGTTGCAAGTGGAGCTTTTGCTCTTTTCTCATTGTTCTTTATTTGTATCCAGAGCAAGTTCGTAGAGAGAGGTTTTGACACCCTAAGTCTCATGTGTTCATGAGATTAATACTCTAACATGATTGTGGAGTTTGCGGAATGATTCGAAGCGGATGTGAATCGTGGGATACTATTTGATTGTTCAAGAGGTAATGGTTCTCCATTTTAGATTTATTTTGGATTGGAACATGATGTTATTGAGATTATAATCGTAATATATATGATTTTACATATGCGATTATGGGATGAGTATGATTAGTCATTGGACTATTGGATTTGTTATGAAGAACACTCGAGTATGGTTTTGAACTTGAAGAGTTCAATTTAAGTTGTTATAATCTTCTTTTTTGATATTGAATTGGAATTATAACGATGGTTGAGTAATTATTTGGATTTAAATCTTTGCGAGAGATTCCATAATGATTAAACGAGTTTCAATTATAAAATTTGCAGATTGTTTATAAAAAAATTGATTGGTTATTGCAATGAATTGGGATAGATTGTTTGGGCATATTGGGTTATCCTGTTGAGGGTAACGAGTTATTGTAGTCATTAAGACTTGATTTCCGAACATTGTATTGATGAATTCTGTTTCATTCAAAGTTGTTCGAGTGTTTATTGATTCGTTGAAGGATGTTTGTTCATGTTTGGACTTGTGCGTATTCGATATTAAGAGAAGTTAATTCTTGCTTGGTTATGAGGATAGTTATCATTCTGTTTGTTCTACATGTAACATATATTGTCTTATAATATATGAATGGTGATTCATGTTGAGATGATATTGTTGATCATATTGGTCATTCCCGAGGAACATTGGTTCCTGGTCCTTTGTGTTATCTTTGTCCCTTCAGTGCGTTATCTTGATCCTTATTGGTTACATTGATTCTTATTGATTCTCGTTTTCAATTTTGCTATCGTGATATTTTTGGAGTCATACTTGCTTGCCGGTTGGCAATGCATATGATTTTTTTAGTCAGGCATATACGGTCATGTGTAGATATACACATTAGACTTTGCACACGAGAGGATAACCTCTTATGAGATTAATTAGTTATAGGATCACACTTGTATTTGAGGATTCCTATCATTTGTAGCTTTTGCACGTAGATATTTGCATCTCCGCCCAAACAATGCATTGCATGCAATTCATTTAATCAAGTTTTATGGACTATATGGTTTATATTTCTTAACTTGATCACATTCTCATCAAAAACATCATATATATATATATATATGTATGTATATATAAAATATGAGTGATCTCAAATACAAATATATAATTTATTGAATAATATGTTTGTGCTCAAATGGAGAAGAAATGAATTGGATATTTTTGATTTTTATACAAAATTTATCATAAGTTACAATTAGAAAGAACCAAATAAAGCAAACAGGGGGCTTAGCTGTAACACCCCCGATATATTTAGGAATATTATAGCGCCGTAAATCTTTTACGTAAGAATTTACAAGGCTGATGAAACGAAATGACAATAACAAATACTAACAAGCGAAAGTAACTGAAATAAAATACAATGGGTCTGAATCAGTACTGAAAATACAAACGTCCAACGAAGAATATTAATACATAACCAAATACAACATCACAAAAGACAACGTACTCGAGTACTTAATTAATTCAACACAAACATTTAACATTTAAATTCGGCCGGAACATCACTCTGCACCCTCGTCGTCATGCAGTTCTAGTGGTTGTTTTCCCACTCTCCTCGATCCTTGACATAAAACAAATGTTCACCCCCGAAGGGGTTAGCACAACGATGCTAGTACAAGTACGATAATTATACAACAATAATTTATTCAACAATAATCATGACAAGTTTCTTCAATGAGAAATAATAACAACACATAACACATCATGACATTCTCAACATACTCGTGGTATTCCAACGATCCAGCGCACACAGCTATATATTCTCATGATGATCCCGTCGGACCAACGCATTGTGGAATTATCTGTCCAACGATCCAGTGCACACAGCTATAGATTCCCATGATGATCCCGTCGGACCAGCACATGGTGGATAATTAATCACAACACATATGCGCAATACAACAATGACATAACCGACATTATTACGCACAAACTATAATTAAAGTACTTGCCTCAAATTGACGACAAGGATAATACTTCGATAGAAATCAATACTCTCAAAGGTCGCCCCTTCAATCAATCACGTTGCAAAGATCGGACTTTAAACGAAAGAAATAATATAGAGTTCATCTTACGTCATATAACTCACGTATAAACATCTAGCATCCTAAACTATGGCCGAAGGTTGGCAATACTACGAATCATGTCTGCTCTCTTAATAACGTACGTTACATGCCCAACGTTAAGTCTGTACCTTAGCGTACGTAATCACCAAAGCCTAACATACGTTAAGCATGTGTTTGACAGTTCTCTGATCAGGCGACTGTCTCACCTGATGATATAACGTACGTAACGTGTGACCCTTAACGTATGTTATACTCACAAACACATTTCTCATGCGAATAGAATGATCCAAGGTGTTTGACGTCTCCAAATTCAAGGATAAACATGTCATCACAATGCCATACTCCAATCTCGATTATAAGTTCTTATATGCAGTTAAAAAAACCTATGGCTGATATAATTGTTATCAATATCATCACTTCATTCAAACTTTCATTTTGAAGATTAGCTAATCAATCCACCTTTACAATATATGACAAAACCTTCAATGTTCATCCTCCTAATTTCATCTAACCAAGGTGATAATAATAAGAAGTCCTGATCATAATCAAAACTCCATCGAATGCAGATTAACAACCTCAGAAAACTTCCCCTACTTGTTCAACATAACGAGGCTCGAATTATAATGCTCTTAACAATGGTAGACTTAAGTATAATCATTCCAACTTCCTTAAACATGGTGTTCTGTCAAATAAGTCATCCATAGAACCTAATAATCTCGGTAGCATGCTCATAACATTCTTAAGAACACGAATTTAAGGTTGCAAAAAATGTCAAGGCGATCGGTAGAATCCAACTCCGGATGCTTGAGTTCCAATCCAAGGTGCTTCTCAACTTCAATGATTGATTAGGGACGTTAAATAAGTGTTTATCAACGGAAGCTCTCTGGACTTGAAGGAAACGAAAGGGAAGTGAAAAGAAACGAGGTGAAATGAAATGGGATGCTGTCCAATTTATACTTTTCTGAGCTTTACGTACGTTAGCCTCCCTGCATAACGTGCCTTATCCACTTAGCATACGTTATTTGTTATCCTTAGCATACGTTAACGTCCAAAGATGGCTTATTGCCTTGTTTCTGTTCTCTCTTACGTACGCTACATCAACAATATTACATACGTAATCGACCTGGAATAGCGTACGCTACATCTAGCGCATGTTAATCTCCGTTGACCCAAAACTGTCCAGGTTCATGCCGCGGGAATCTGTCCGAGCCCACCACCAGCTGTCCCATGTGCTCGCCAGCTTTGATCAATTATTGACTATCTTACGTACGTTATGCTTCGTTCATAGAGTACGCTATCCATGGCTCATAACGTACGTTACGCTTACAAGCTAGCATACGTTATGACGTAGTTGCATGTAAAAATTTCGAAGTTGATATGACCATGCATGTGGATTCGAATACGGGAAATGTCATTCTTCGATTATTGATATCACAAATTCGAGTAATACAACGTTCAAAAATAGACGAAATTACTCATCAATTTATCCGGATATTACATACTCTCCTTCTAAAAAGGAGTTTCTTCTCGAAACTCAAGACAAAAATAATTATGGCTATCTGGATTTCATACTATCCTCCGTCTCCTAAGTAGCTTCTTCAACTCCGTGTCGCGACCATTGAACCTTAACCAAAATAATTGGTTTATTTCTCAATTACTTGACTCGACTCTCGAGTATCTTGATTGGTTTCTCATCGAACGTGCCATCCTTAGCGACTTCGATCTCACCGAAATAAATGACATGACTAGGATCTAATATGTACTTCTGTAACTAAGACACGTGAAACACATTATGAACATGACTCAGCGGCGGCGGTAAGGCCAACCTGTACGCCAACTCCCCAACTCTCTATTGGAATATTTATTCCACATATTAATAAATTATGTTTTGATGATTAAGTTGCTAAACAAAACAAAACAACATAAAGGCGAAGCAAAACGACGAAGCAGACGAAGACGTAAAAAGTTGCAATCTAGACTGCATTAGCGCACGCAAAACATCATAGGCTAGCGAACGCTAACGGGAAGTCATCTGCATATCAGCCAAGTTCGAAGTTACCTGAAGTGAAGTCATCTGATGAGGATAGCACACGCTACACCTTATACCTAACGCACGCTATCGAGTCCATATTATCGTTGTGAAGATATTCAAACACAGAATGACGTATGCAATGAAGTCAGTATTAGCGCACGTAAGAGATGACATTTAGAGCACGCTAAATATCAGTTTGAATCAAGTCAATCAGAACGCTGAAAAGATTCGGCGGAAAGTCAGGCATCAAACGGATAGTATGACAAGTGAAGGCAATGGATATATTACGTTAACGCGCGCTATTCAATCATGGTTAAAGTACGCTAAGTGAGTCAGATAACGTACGTAACACAAAGAATATAACGTACGCTAAAGGAGAAACGAAGCTACTAGACTGAAACTGGAACAGACTAGCGCACGCTAAAGAGAAAGCCTAGCGCACGCTAATTAGTCAAAACAGACTAACGGCTAGTTTGGTGGAAGAAGGCTATAAATACCACATCTTTGGTATTATTCCATACAACAACTTCAAGCAAGAGATACATTGATCACTTATTCATATTGATATTATTGTTGTTGCAATACTGAGCTTATATTGTTAGTTTGAGTGTTTATATATTCAACATTATACACGAGAGGTAAAAGAAAAGGTACGATTGGATTCGGTGTTATTAGGATCAAGGATCCGTCATTATTAGAATCGCAATCGCTATCTTCGTGAAGTTTATCTAGTACCGATAGAAAGCTAGAGAGGTTGATTCCTTGTCCTACGAAAAGGAAAACGGTTCAACTTGGACCGACGAAAAGATAAGTACGAGTGGTTTATCGCGGACCAATAGAAGACGTGATTGTAACGGTAATCCCTCGATCGATAGAAGAGAGGCGTAGAGGTTTTGATCTTATTCCTATAGAAAAAGATACATCGAGAGAGGACGTAGGCTTCGTTAATAGCCGAACCTCTATAATTCCTTATGTGATTTATTTTCTGAAATTTATTTACGCTTCCGCACAAACGGCGCAAATATCCGATTTTATACCAACAATTGGTATCAGAGCGGTTACTCCAATACGCGGCTTAACATCCGAGGAGAAGATCCAAAATGGCGTTTCAAATGGCTCCAGTCGAAGGCCTTGCTGTCAACCGACCACCATTTTTTGATGGATCGAATTTCATGACTTGGAAGAAGAAAATATCTATTTTCATCCGAGCATACGATATCGAATTATGGAAGGTGATATGCCTTGGTCCCAAAATTCCGACAAACTCAAACGGAACTCTCAAAACCATTGAAGAGTATGATGAAGCGGATTGGAAAAACGACCGTTATAATTGCAAAGCCACGCAATTATTATACTATGCCTTAAATTCGGAAGAACACAACCAGATATCATCGTGTGATAGTGCCAAAGAAATCTGGAAAATGCTTGAGGTAACACACGAAGGTACGTCTCAAGTCAAAGAGACGAAGATAAACATGCTCCTTCACGATTATGAATTATTCCAAATGAAGGACGACGAATCCATCTCGATTATGCTCGACCGATTTTCGGTCATCACTAATGGATTAGCATGTTTCGGAAAACCACTTTCGAGTAGTGAGAAAGTAAAGAAAATTCTCCGATCACTACCTCGAGAATGGGACGGTACGGTTATGGCAATAATGGAATCTAAATATTTAAATAATCTTGATTTTAGTGCTCTCGTTGGTTCTCTTATCAACTATGAGATTGTTCTAAAATCTTAGAATGCCAAACCGAAACCGAAGGAAAGATCGATAGCCATGAAGGCTAAGATGTCGAGAAAGAAAGAAGAAATCCCGGTGGACGAAAGTGACGAAGAATCGGCATATTATGCCAAGAATATTAATAAGTTCCAACACTTCTTAAACCAGAGAAAGAAGGACATCCAAGCGGGCAAATCTAAGAAATTCGACAACACCTGTCGATTATGTGGTAAACCAGGCCATTTTGCTAAGAACTGACGAGTAAAACAAAAGGAAGTCTTAGTTGCAACATGGAGTGACGAAGATCCTGATGATGATTTCATGAATCAAAATAATCTCGCACTCATGGCCCGGAGTTCATTCGACGACAGCGACGTCGAAAGCCAAGTAAGTAATTATTACGACGAACTTTTTGAAGCATTCGAGTTATTACATACCGATTATCAAAATGCTTTAAAAGAAATTAAATCCATTAAATTTAAAAATAAATCATTGGAAAATGAGAATTCTAAAATTCTAGAAAAGGAAAAATTTGTTGAGATCGATCATTCAAAATGCATTGAAAACGAGAATATTTTAAAGAATGATCTTGTTAAAGTTCAAACCGAGCTCAAAAATTTAACGAAGAAATTTTCACTCGGAAACGAGAAATTTGAAAACAAGCTCTCAGTTCAAAAATACACAATAAATAAAGAGGGGTTAGGATTCAAACCGCGTTCTAAAAACGAATCCGTAAATTTTAAAATACCCCGTGTGAAAAATGTTTAAAAATTGGGCATCATATTTCAAACTGCAAAAGCCCAAGACGGACAATTAAAATTAAACAGATTTGGGTTCCTAAAGGAACAATTATTTCATATATCGTCTATGTTTCAAATAAAAAGCCAACTATAGGTTGGATCCCCAAAAATTAATTTTTAACAATTGATATTTTACAAAGGGGGAGATAATACTTTCAGAGGGAGTTTATACCCTTATTAATGCATATTCATTAATTGGTTTCATGCATATTTATATTTCATTGGTATCCTATATATTTTTTTACACTTTTTGCTGAATACAAAAAGGGGGAAAAGAAGGTGAATCGGATAAAATAAAAGGAGGAGAAAAATAAAAATCGAAGAAGTCGAAAAGGAGAAGAAAACATACAAAAAGGGGGAGAAACGACGGAGTTGAAAAATAAAGTTGAAAAAGAAAGGATTGGAGAAACTATCGAAATGATCAAAGCCGAAAACTTTGAAATGTACATAGATATATATATTTTTATTTTTTCAGGTTTTATCCAATTCAAGAGTTGTTTTGTAATCATCAAAAGCAGTGAGATTGTTGGAATATTTATTCCACATATTAATAAATTATGTTTTGATGATTAAGTTGCTAAACAAAACAAAACAACATAAAGGCGAAGCAAAACGACAAAGCAGACGAAGACGCAAAAAGTTGCAATCTGGACTACATTAGCACATGCAAAACATCATAGGCTAGCGCACGCTAACGGGAAGTCATCTGCATATCAGACAAGTTCGAAGTTACCTGAAGTGAAGTAATCTGATGAGGATAGCGCACGCTACACCTTATACCTAACGCACGTTATCGAGTCCATATTACTGTTGTGAAGATATTCAAACACAGAATGATGTATGCAATGAAGTCAGTATTAGCGCACGCAAGAGATGATATTTAGCGCATGCTAAATATCAGTTTGAATCAAGTCAATCAGAACGTTGGAAAGATTCGGCGAAAAGTCAGGCATCAAACGGATAGTTTGACAAGTGAAGGCAATGGATATATTACGTTAACGCACGCTATTCAATCATGGTTAACGTACGCTAAGTGAGACAGATAACGTACGTAACACAAAGAATATAACGTATGCTAAAGGATAAACGAAGCTACTGGACTGAAACTGGAACAGACTAGCGCACGCTAAAGAGAAAGCCTAGCGCATGCTAATTAGTCAAAACAGACTAACGGCTAGTTTGGTGGATGAAGGCTATAAATACCACATCTTTCGTATTATTCCATACAACAACTTCAAGCAAGAGATACATTGATCACTTATTCATATTGATATTATTGTTGTTGCAATATTGAGCTTATATTGTTAGTTTGAGTGTTTATACATTCAACATTATACACGAGAGGTAAAAGAAAAGGTACGATTAGATTCAGTGTTATTAGGATCAAGGATCTGGCATTATTAGAATCGCAATCGTTATCTTCGTGAGGTTTATCTAGTACCGATAGAAAGCTAGAGAGGTTGATTCCCTGTCCTACGAAAAGGAAAACAGTTCAACTTGGACCGACAAAAAGATAAGTACGAGTGGTTTATTGCGGACCAATAGAAGACGTGATTGTAACGGTAATCCCTCGATCGATAGAAGAGAGGCGTAGAGGTTTTGATCTTATTCCTATAGAAAAAGATACATCGAGAGAGGACGTAGGCTTCGTTAATAGCCGAACCTCTATAAATCCTTGTGTGATTTATTTTCCGCAATTTATTTACGCTTCCGCACAAACAATGCAAATATCCGATTTTATACCAACACTCTCTCAAGAATCTCGAATGGTCCGATATATCTAGGACTCAGCTTTCCTTTCGTCCCAAAACGAAAAATTCCCCAAGTAGGAGAAACCTTTAAAAGCACGTGGTCCCCAATTCCAAATTCCAACGGGAGACGGTGCACGGCTGCTTAACATTTCTGCCGACTATGGGCAGTCAACAGCCTATCACGAATCACGGCTACCTTCTCTTGAGTCTGTACTATCAACTCCGGTTCCGTCCCGATCAGGTCTGATGAATCATCCCAACATAGGGGTGATCTACATCTCCTCCCGTATAATGCTTCAAAAGGTGCCATCTTATTGGGAGCATGGCAACTATTGTTGTAAGTGAATTCAATCAACGGTATATGAACTTCCCACTTAGTCGACCAATCTAGGGCACACGCTCTCATCATGTCTTCCAGTGTTTGAATAGTCCTCTTGGACTGTCCGTCTGTCTGTGGATGATAAGATGTGCCAAAGTTTAGCTCGGTTCCTAAGGCTCTATGAACTGCTTTCCAAAAGTGTGACACAAAGCGACCATCTCAGTCGGAAATAATGGTCTTCGGCGTGCCATGCAATCGGACTATCTCCGCAATAAACACTCATGCCAACCTCTCTTGTCCCCAAGTATCCTTAATGCCTAGAAAATGATCCGACTTGGTTAGGCGATCAACTATCACCCAAATCATGTTCATCCCTATTCTGGTCCTTGGCATATTAGTGATAAATTCCATCGATATATCTTCCCACTTCCATTCAGGAATCGGAAGTAGCTTCAGCATCCCGGTGGGTAGTTGATGTTTGATCTTAACCTGCTGACAAGTTAAACACTTCGAGACGTATTCCGCCACATCATTCTTCATGTTTCCCCACCAAAAATTCTGCTTTAAATCCTTATACATCTTACTGGTGCCCGGGTGAATAGAATAGGCGTACTGTGAGCTTCCTTCATGATTGTTTGTTTCAACATATCGACATCGGGAACACAAAGTCGATTCTGGAATCTCACAACTCCATCATCATGAATCACAAATCCTGAGGCCTTACCCTTGCTCACTTCATCACGTAACTGAATCATCAGAGGGTCATCTAATTGCTTAGATTTGATTTCTTTGATTAAAGACGAAGTTAATTCCATCACACACAGTTTCCCTTAGACTCCTTGTAACCATACTTCAATTCCTTCACGAATCAACTCTCGTTGAATACTGGACTGGGAGGTGAGAGTCTTCAGCATTCGAATAGAAATAGGTTTGCGGATTAGTGTATCGGCCACTATGTTCGCTTTGCCTGGATGATAAAGAATCTCTAAATCATAGTCTTTAATCAATTCTAGCCATCTCCTCTGCCGCAAGTTTAACTCTTTCTGACTGAAGATGTATTTGAGACTCTTATGATCCGTGAAGATCTGATAGTGAGTCCCGTACAAATAGCGTCTCCATATCTTCAAGGCGAAAACAATGGCTGCCAGCTCGAAATCATGAGTTGGGTAATTTACTTCATAGGGTTTCAACTGCCGTGAAGCATAGGTGATCATCTTCTCATTCTGCATCAGTACACAGCCGAGACCTTGAGTGGAAGCGTCACTATAAACTATGAATCCTCCAGTTCCTTGTGGTAGTGCTAAAATCGGTGCCTTTGTCAATCTCTTCTTCAATTTATCAAAACTGGCCTGGCACATCTCATTCCACTCAAACTTTTGGGTCTTCTTCAATAATCGAGTAATTGGGCGGGTAATTTTGGAAAACCCTTCCACGAACTGACGATAGTGCCCAATAAGTCCTAGGAAACTTCTAACTTCCTTCATGTTCCAATCAAAATTGCTTCGACTTTCTGGGGGTCTAATCGGACTCCTTCTGCTGATACCACATGACCGAGGAACATCACTTACTTTAGCCAGAATTCACACTTAGAAAGTTTGGCATATAATTGCTCACTTCTCAAGAGGTCTCAACGAGCCATAAGTGCCGCGCATGCTCTTCCGGGCTCTTGGAATAAACCAGAATATCATCAATAAACACAACTACGAATTTGTCTAAATACTCTATGAAAACTCGATTCATCAACTGTATGAACACGGCAGGTGCATTAGTGAGACCAAACGGCATCACTACAAACTCATAGTGTCCGTAGCGAGTTCTGAATGCTGACTTCGGAACATCAGATTCCTTAGTTCTCAACTGATGATATCCTGATCTCAGATCAATTTTAAAAAATACTGATTCTCCTTGCAATTGGTCAAATAAATCATCAATCCGTGGCAATGGGTACTTGTTCTTGATCGTCATCTTGGTCAGCTCTCGATAGTCAATACACAATCGAAGCGATCCATCTTTCTTTCGGACAAAAAGAATTGGTGCACTTCAGGGTGAAACGCTTGGCTGAATATAGCCTTTGTCCAGTTAACTCTTCCAGTTGCTTCTTTAATTCGTACATATCGGTAGGTGCCATACGATACGGTGCCTTAGAAATTGGTGTAGCTCCTGGTTCCAGCTCAATGGTGAATTCTACATCTCGTCGTGGAGGTAGTCCAGGTAATTCGTCAGGGAACACATTCGGGAATTCGTTCACAACAGGAATGGATGAAAGCTCTACTTTTCCGTCTTCCTTCTTCATCGCGTAACACCAGTATCCAGTACATCCCTGTTTTAGCAGTTTGATAGCTTTCATGGCTTTGGTCATCTTTCCTGAGATTCCTGGTCTCCATCCCTCGAATAATATTTCGGAACCATCTTCATCTATCATCGAGATATTCCTTTTTCGGTAGTTTACAATAGATCCATATTGGTTAAGCCAATCATCTCCGAGAATTAGCTCGTCTCCTTAAATTTCTATCACAATCAGATTCGAGGGCCACTCCTTGCGTCCAATTGATATAGGAAAATCTCTAGTTTCTAAGTTTCCCACAATTTTCTACCCACTCGGTAAACCCACAACATAGGGCTCACAATTATGAAAACCAGAAATGTTCAAACGATTAATACAAGACAATGATATAAATGAATGTGTAGCCCCTGTATCGAACGAAATGCTAACTGGTTGTGAAAGGATCTGAACGGTACCTGATGCAACAGCAACATCCTGATTGTATACCCTCATCATCTCATACATGCGTGGAGGAATGGATTCGGCACTCGATGTTCCCTTTCGGTCGAACTGTCCTCTGCCTCGTCCTCGACCAAAACTCTGGGGTAGCTGGGCACTGCTGTGTCTGCGGAACACTTGCTTCCTTCTGAGCCGGTTGGGAAGTACGAGCTCCATTTAACTTAGTGGCATCCCTGCAGAACATTGCACGATGCCCCTCCAGTCCGCAATTATAACATGTCACTGGAGAACGGAAACAATCACGCAAAAGGTGTCCTGGGCAACCACAATTAAAACAGCTCTTGACCACATATGTCAGTGTTGATACTGATCTGAAGTTCTTTCCGCCTTTGGATGGGTGTGGGGGCCGTTTAAATGAATGATAGGATGATTGGGCCTTACGGGGCCCACTACTCTTGTGCTCTATGAAACTACCAGACACTTTCTGCTTCTTGGACTTTGCGAACTTTTCCATCGCTGCTTCTTTTATTTCATACGCCAACGCTTTGTCTTGATACTGACGGAGATTGGTGCATTCGAAACCTGACATGTACCTCTATATCTACGGTTTCATTCTCATATCGAAGTGGATCATCATTTCCGCATCGATTCTGACCAGGTGTCGAACAAACTCCAGCTGCTGATTAAACGTCTTAATCGCCTGAGATACTGACACATCCAAAGGCTGCACGGAGAAAAACTATCGAACCTTAGCTTCCCTCACCGGACGGGGACAATACTGAGCTTCCATCATCAATTTAAATTCTCCCAGTCGGTATCATGATCTATAGGTCGGATGGCTTCCCACCACTCAGACGCTTCCCCTATTAGAAAGTACTGGGCAATAGAGGCTCTCTGGTCGTCTGGGCAGTTAATCCCGGTGAATATTTTCTCTAGCTCCTTCAACCAGTGGTCCCATGTCGGTGTCTCAGAAAAACCATCGAATTTTGGCAGTTGCATTTTCACCACCTCCTGTAGCCATCAATCTCCTCGATTTCCCATGTCTGGGATGCCTTGCTGTCTTTCTCCCGGTTGCAATCGTACTGCCACTTGCATCATGTCCACAACCTGAGCAAACTGAGTTATCTGGTTGACCACCTGACGAAGGATGTCGTGAACAGCAGGATTTGCATTTGTCTCCACTGCCTATTCTCGTTCATTATTGACGGACTCCTTCTATTCGCCAGAATTGGAGTGAGCTTGATTTGACAGCGAATCAGGAACAGAAGGTGAAGCTTCTCTCTCAGCATTCCTACGTCCGCGTCCATGACCGCGGGCACGTCCACGTCCTCCCCTCAACATACTGTAAGCATAAATACTCAATATATAGGTAACAATATCATTCTAATGTTCAAGTATAAGGAGGTATAACATGTAAAGGACGAGATAGAGTTTAGGAACGTACAATCGCCGCTCGCACGAAGACATAGGCAGTACAGTGATGTTATGCACGGCCGGTTACCTCAAAAGACATAAATGACCCCTATTTTAACCCAACGGCCAAGATATCCATAATATTAGCTCTGATACCATATTCTGTAACACCCCCGATATATTCCAGAATATTACAGCGCCGTAAATCCTTTATGTAAGAATTTACAAGGATGATGAAACGAAATGACAATAACAAATACCAATAAGCGAAAGTAACTGAAATAAAATACAATGGGTCTGAATCAGTACTGAAAATACAAACGTCCAACGAAGAATATTAATACATAACCAAATCCAACATCACTAAAGACAACGTTCTCGAGTACTTAATTAAATCAACACAAACATCGGACATTTAAATCCGGCCGAAACATCACTCTGCACCCTCGTCGTCATGCAGTTCCAGTGGTTGTTTTCCCGCTCTCCTGGATCCTAAGCATAAAACAAATGTTCACCCCCGAAGGGGTTAGCACAACGATGCTAGTACAAGTACGATAATTATACAACAATGATTTATTCAACAATAATCATGACAAGTTTCTTCAACGAGAAATAATAACAACACAACACATCATGACAGTCTCAACATACTCGTGGTATTCCAACGATCCAGCGCACACAGCTATAGATTTTCATGATGATCCCGTCGGACCAACGCATGGTGAAATTACCTGTCCAACGATCCAGCGCACACAGCTATAGATTCCCATGATGATCCTGTCGGACCAACGCATGGTGGACAATTAATCACAACACATATGCACAATACAACAATGACATAACCTACATTATTACGCACAAACTATAATTAAGTACTTGCCTCAAATTGACGACAAGGATGCACTTCGATGGATATCAATACTCTCGAAGGTCGCCCCTTCGATCAATCACGTTGCAAAGCTCGGACCTTAAACAAAAGAAATAATATAAAGTTCATCTTACGTCATATAACTCACATATTTCGTGTAGTACTATTAGATGACTATTGTCACGATGATGTGTGATATTGTGTGGTTTCCCATGCGGTTGGTCACTCGGGGATGTCTCAAGGAGGCTCCGAGGTCCGTGGCTTACTAGAGCGGGATGCGACTAACCCTTGGGAGGATGTCGATGTGGATATTTGGGTCTTGGACCCCGTGATTTGTGATTGGAGTTGTATTTTGGAAATAACCTTTGGGCTATGTCCCAAAATGGTTTTCGGGAGGCTAGGAATTCTTTAAAACATTTTACTAGCTGTTTACCTCGTTTCATTCCTACCTTTCATAATTTGTAGATTATATTGTTAGTCTTACTTGTGTCCGATTGCGGAAGCCATTCTAGTGAGTACTCTGAGTATATGGTTTATAATCATTTGCATTGGAAGTCGGATATTACTACTGAGTGTGAGAGTTATATTCGTTCACTCCGAGATGGCCTGACGAGGTCGAGGAGGGACCCGTGCATTGTCGGGTCCGCGAACATTTGGATTAGCCACTCCAAGAGGGCTTGACGGGGCCGAGGAGGGATTCGCGCAATGTCGGGTCCACGGTTAATCCGGGAGTTTTTTAGCCTTATGGCTTAGTGCATTTTGTGATATGTCCGGAGTATCACGATGTTTTGACTTTCCGTAATGCTTGGGGATGTAATACATATTTATCAGAGGTGCTTGGACTATAATGTCTTATGGATGATGTGTTGTGTGTAATTGGTCCTCAGTTGTGAATTCATGTATGGCTATAGTTTTCGTGATCCTTTTCCAATCAAAAACTCCCGGGATTCGGAGTTGTTTTCAAAGTGCTTATTTGCTCAATTATACTTCCAAGACTTGAACTATTTTAACTAAATGAAACATCCCGGGAAGTCTTTCTAAATTAATCAAGTGATTGTATTCCCAGAATATGATATGTATGGCTTGTATTTGTAATTTATACTTGAACTAGCAAAACAGTGGAGTTTTGCTAACCCCCGAGTATTCGGGTGGTGGATGTCTGTATTGCGTCCAGGTATTTGCAGGTTGCTGGGGAGCGAATCACATGATCGGTACGAAGGATGATGGAAGAGGACGATACTAATCACATGAAGACAAGTCGTTGAGTGTTTTGGTACAGTCTCGTTGTTTGTCTCTCCTTCTCCCGTTTTAGGGGGATGCTGATGTGTTCCAACCCCTGCGTGGGTATGAGTTATGAGGATCAGTTATGTATGTTTGATATGTTGTGTTGTGGCAAAAGACCAAATCGGTCTAATAGTTCGTTATTAGCCATGTTGGCATATATTGTGTTGTGATTTTTTGTATTTAGTCTGGTAATCCTCACAGAGAGGGTCTGCGGCGCTGTAATATTTCCAATTAATTTGGGATGTTAACCCTACAAATAACAGATTCAAACAGTGGGCTGTCGGTCTCTTTTTTTAATCGTTACATGTTCTCAAAATTCAGAGAAATATTAATAAAATTAATTAAGATATGGAAATTAAAAATTACTAATCACAAATCACAATTAAATTAATTAAAAATCAGCTTTAATATACATAATTATTCACCCATTAAATAAAAAATATATTTAATATACTGAATGCCTATTTTATAAATTCTGTATCTAAAAAAACACCTCAAATTTGTTGGGTGGACGGAGTATTTATTTATTTCAAATAAATACTCACAGTCACGGTCCATAGTTCAGACATGCAGAAGAAAACAACTTAACCGCCTTGATCATGCTAAATTTAGCGCCGAAATGTCTGATGCATTGCAGTTCGGGACAAATCGTGCAGCATCCACCCCCACCTCCATTCCAATAAACATATACGAACACACGTATGCATACATACACAGAGGAACCCTACTACCAAGAAAATGAAATTTACATTACCCTTAAAGTTCCGCCTAATTACCTAGAAAAAATAGACGTGGATATAGGAATCTCTTAATTTTGAAGGTCACGTGACCGATCATTACCAACAAATTTTAGTATTTACTACAAAAAAATAGTCTTAAATTGGATTTTTGGACTTATAAGACTAAATACAAAAATTATATACTCATGGAATTAAAATTATAAAAATAAATAACTACAAAAGCAAAAGTGATTTTTAGCCCCTACATACCACTTCTTGACGGGTTTTCACGTTGGGACTGTCTCATATTCATGATTTTACGTTGAGCCTAGTCTCAAATTTTTTATTTTACGAACCCTGTACCTTTAAGTTTAGATAGGAATTCATCGAAACTTAGTTTTTTTTTTATGCTGATGGTACCAGAATTGCAATGAATTCATATTTAAGTATAGATGTACGAGATTCGGACTCGGGATAGAAATCTGAGATTACTCACATAAAACCATGAATTGTCGAACCAGAGTTCTAAACCTGAAGACCCCTCAACACCGCGCACAAAACCACTGGAAACCAATTTTGAAGCTTCTGTTCTCGTTTATAGTGGATCTGTACATTTTTTCCACCAGCGATTTCGAGATGGAATGGGGATTCCGACAATCCGAACAACATTGGCAAAATTACAGACCGCCCGTGACAGATTCTCCGTGTCCGACAGCGTGTCACACCGAAACATTACGTAGAACACGGCTGGTGCTTGTCGGGCAAGTGTCTGAGTCGTATCCAGCCCGTGTTTGCATCCGATCCGCATCCAACGCTGCCACATGACCTGATATAGGCGGTGTTCGTGCATCTAGGTCCTAGACTATTTTTTTTAGAAAGGCTCATACACGCACCCACTATCCTACTCCTAAATTATACTTAATAATTTCTTTTTTGCTTTTAAGTATGTAAAAAAAAAAAAAACATCAATCGGCTTGCTCAGAAAATAAAAGAAATTTAAGAAAGGAAGATTCAATATTTAAAGTTTGACTCGCCAAAAACTAGTTATGATTCACCATGTGACTGATCTAACAAATAGCCTAATACCGAGGGTGCACTTCATAATAAAAGAAAACTAAATTTTACGTGGTATTTGTAACTTCACAAGATAATTATGCCTTTTTGTAATTTGACTAAACTTGAGGGTACTTTTTATAATTAACAACATCGTCTATTTACAGACTCATGCTTGCCTAACCAATTCACTACAAGAAAAACGCAATCAGACAACACTAATCAGATAACAATCGGCCGAAAAAGTGTTGGCTGAAATTAACACATAACAATTTATTTTTATCCTCGAAAAAGTATTGTGTAATCCAAGTACATTACAACGGTTTAAAAGCCATTGTCTAGAAAAATCAATCAGGCAAGGCTTTTTGTCGGTGGTGTTGTGCAAACTTGGAGGATTAGACAACTGTTTTAAAAATATATTGTGGGAATTAGCTTAAGACAATGTCACGTTAAGCCGCTGTTGAAATAAGACAAGCGTTTTTAACGATGCTTGTTTTATTACATTTCACACAACGTGTCCTAAAAACGTTGTGTGACTTAGACAAGTGCCCTACTAAGATCTCAAACCAAATTAATTTTTTTTTTTTGAAAATTTGAGAACATCATCAATTCGATATATGTTGACATCCGTACGGTTGGATCGTCGAGAAGTATTTTTAGAAAAATAGAAATAAAAATCCGGGACAAAGCACTAGTTACGAGTACTAGTCAATTTAGTAGTGCCCTACTAAGATCTCAAACCAAATTAAGTTTTTATTTTTTGAAAATTTGGGAACATCACTCAGTTAGATATATCTTGACATACGTACGGTTGGATCGTCGATAAATATTTTAAAAGAATAAAAATAATAAGTCAGGACAAAGCACTAGTTACTAGTACTAGTCAATCTAGTAGTGTTTTGCTAAGATCTCTAACCAAATTAAGTTTTTATTTTTTGAAAATTTGGGAACATCACTAAATTAGATATATTTTGACATCCGTACGGTTGGATTATAAAAAAAATATGTTATAAAAAATACTAGCTGTTAGATTAAGAAAATATATATATATATATATATATATATATGTTTACACAATGGGTTTGTATATTAAATTGTTGTATTCACCACTTTCATGCAAGCTTTTGTAAATTTAAACAGTTGTCGTATACTTATTTATACAAGCATTTTACAAATTAACTGTTTTCTACTGTGACAGCACGTGATGGTGGAAATTTTTTTACCTGGATTGTTGAAGTGGCGAAATATGAGCCCTTGATTGAAATAAGATTAGATATTAGCCGTTAGATTAAGAAAAAAAATATATGTTTAGACAATGAGTTTGTATATTAAACTGTTGTCTTCAAAACATCCATGCAAGCTTTTTCAATTTAAACTGTTGTCATAAACATATATATACAAGTGTTGTACAAATAAGCCGTTGTCTTTCTAGTTTTCTTGAAAAATCTAGAAGTTTCTTATTTTTACCCTACTAAGATCTCCGACCTAGTTAATTTTTTATTTTTTTGAAAATTTGGAAACATCAATATATAAGATATATATATATATATTGATATTCGTATGGTTGGATCATCGAGAAATATTTTTAAAAAAATAGAAGCAATAATCTGTGAAAAGAACTAGTTACGACTATGAGTCAATTTAGTAGTTTCCTACTAAAATATCAAACCAAATTAATCTTTTATCTTTTGAAAATTTGGGACCATCACACAATTAGATATATCTTGACATCCGCACGGTTGGATCGGCGATAAATATTTTTATAAAAATAGAAATAATAATCCGGGACAAAGCACTAGTTATAGTACTAGTCAATTTAGTAGTGATTTGTTAAGATCTCAAACCAAATTAAGTTTTTATTTTTTGAAAATTTGGGAACATCACTCGATTAGATATATGTTGACATCCGTATGGTTGGATCGTCGATAAATATTTTCAAAGAAATAGAAATAAAAATCCGGGACAAAGCAGTAGTTACGAGTACGTCAATCTAGCATCTTAAACTATGGCCGAAGGTTGACAATACTATGAATCCTATCTGCTCTCTTAGTAACGTACGTTACATGCCCACTGTAACATACATTAAGTATGTACCTTAGTGTACGTAATCACCAAAGCCTAACGTACTCTAAGCATGTATTTGACAGTTCTCTGATGAGATGACTGTCTCACCTGATGATATAACGTACGTAACGCGTCACCCTTAACGTACGTTATACTCACAAACACATTTCTCATGCGAATAGAATGATCCTAAGGTGTTTGACGTCCTCAAATTCAAGGATAAACATGTTATCACAATGCCGTACTCCAATCTTGATTATAAGTTCTTATATGCAGTTCGAAAAACCTATGGTTGATACAATTGTTACCAATATCATCACTTCATTCAAACTTTCATTTTGAAGATTAGCTAATCAATCGGCCTTTACAAGATATGACAAAACCTTCAATGTTCATCCTCCTAAGTTCATCTAACCAAGGTGATAATAATAACAAGTCTTGATCATAATGAAAACTCAATCGAATGCCGATTAACAACCTCGGAAAACTTTCCCTACTTGTTCAACAAAACGAGGCTCAAATTATAATGCTCTCAACAATGGTAGACTTAAGTATAATCATTTCAACTTCCTTAAACATGGTGTTCGGTCAAATAAGTCATCCATGGAACCTAATACTCGTTAGCATGCTCCTAAAATTCTTAAGAACACGAATTCAAGGTTGGAGATAGCATTAACATACCTTAATATGAAGAAAACGTCAAGGCGATCGGTAGAATCCAACTCTGGATGCTTGAGTACCAATCCAAAGTGCTTCTCAACTTCAATGATTGAATAGGGACGTTAAATAAGTGTTTAAGTATCAAAGGAAGCTCTCTGGACTTGAAGGAAACGAAAGGGAAGTGAAAAGAAACAAGATGAAATGAAATGGGGTGCTGTCCCATTTATATTTTTTTGAGCTTTACGTACGTTAGCCTCCGTGCGTAACATACGTTATCCACTTAGCGTACGCTATCTGTTATCCTTAGCATACGTTAACGTCCAAATATGGCTTAATACCTCGTTCCTGTTCTGTCTTACGTACGCTACATAAACAACGTTACGTACTTAATCGACCTGGAATAGCGTATGCTATATATATCATCTAGCGCACGTTAATCTCTGTTGACCCAAAACTTTCCAGGTTCATGCTGCGGGAATCTGTCCGAGCCCACCACCAGCTGTCCCATGTGCTCGCCAGCTTTGATCAATTATTGACTGTCTTACATATGCTATGCTTCGTTCATAGCGTACGCTATCCATGGCTCATAACGTACGTTACGCTTACAAGCTAGCATACGTTATGACGTAGTTGCATGAAAAAATTTCAAAGTTGATATGATCATGCATGTGGATTCGAATACAGAAAAGGTCATTCTTCTATTATTGATATCACAAATTCGAGTAATACAATGTTCAAATATAGACGAAATACTCAACAATTTATCTGGATATTACATTAGCCCACTGGCCACTGGATTCTTCCTTTAGTGGAAGACTCCGATATAATACCCGTACCTTTTATAAATATTTCCGTGTCGGTGCTCCTGTACTTTAACACTCATTGTAAGTATTTAGTGAATTAATGTTGATGTTGGAGTTCATATCATTTTGAATTTACTCTTTCTTGCTCGGATCGTGCGACTTTGAACCAATTTTCGTAATCATCACTCAGAACCACTGTTTTGGGGTTCCCGGAATTCCATTTCGTGTTATTATTCCCAAATTTGGAGTTCTATTACGTTTGTTCTCTTCCCGGGTCATTTTTCGTCATTTTTTGATCCCGAACAGTGTGCGCCGCGGCACAAGGGGTTGCACGCCGCGGCACATACCTTGCGAACTGGACCTGGCAGCGGCTGTACCATGGCCCGCGGCCCTCTGCTGGCCGTGCCGCGGCACTAGCTGGGGACCTACTTGAGAATTTCAGCTGCGGACCCGTACCTTTTATAAATATTTCCGTGTCGGTGCTCCTGTACTTTAACACTCATTGTAAGTATTTAGTGAATTGATGTTGATGTTGGAGTTCATATCATTTCGAATTTACTCTTTCTTGCTCGGGTCGTGAGACTTTGAACCAATTTTCGTAATCATCACTCGGAACCACCGTTTTGGGGTTCCCGGAATTCCATTTCGTGTTATTATTCCCAGGTTTGGAGTTCTATTACGTTTGTTCTCTTCCCGGGTTATTTTTCGTCACTTTTTGGTCCCGAACAGTGTGCGCCGCGGCATAAGGGGTTGCGCACCGCGGCACATCCCTTGCGAACTGGACCTGGCAGCGGCTGTACCGTGGGCCGCGGCCCTCTGCTGGCCGTTCCGCGGCACTAGCTGGGGACCTGCTCGAGAATTTCAGTCACGGGCCGCGGCACACTCAGTCCAGGACACGGAACGCGAGTCATGCAACCCTTTTATCAGCGTGATTTTTTGGAAGAGGAGCTTATTTCCTCACATATCCCCTTCCTTCTCTTTGTGGGGCGATTTACGGGTGATTTTTGGGTGATCATCACCAAGCTTCATCTTGAGGTGGATTTATGTATGTTTAACATCATCTAATCATCTTTTTGGCCCAAATCAAGGTATTCTCTTCTTAGAACCCTAGTTCTTGAATTTTGGGGGTTTCTTGAGAAACCCTTAGATCCTTGTTGTTCTTAGTGCTGATTTGGAGTCCGATTAGTTGGTTGATACGTGATGGTATTGTTCTCGTAGTATTCGGGGGACTGTCGAGATTCTTGATCGTTATTTGGAAGTTCAAGGGCTGCTCGAACCCGTCCGTTCGTCGTTCCATTGCTCGTGGTTTTGATGCAAGTATCTTGCCCATACACTTCGGATTTCGTAAGATATAATAGTTGGTGACTGTCTATGTGCTAATTGAATGTTTTATTGAACTTCTAAAAGATTCGATATATATCCTCGATAAGTGTTTTCTTCCAAAATTAACTTGAGTGTTTGGAAACGAGTGTGTCGTTCTGAGAATGGGTATTGGTATTGTTTGTTGTACCTGGTTTTCGTGTAGTACTATTAGGTGACTGTTGTCACGATGATGTGTGATATTGTGTGGTTTCCTATTGGGTTGGTCACTCGGGAATGTCTCAAGGAGGCTCCGAGGTCCGTGGCTTACTATAACGGGATGCGAATAACCCTTGGGAGGATGTCGATGTGGATATTTGGGTCTTGGACCCCGTGATTTGTGATTGGAGTCGTATTTTGGAAATAACCTTTGGGCTGTGTCCCAAAATGGTTTTCGGGAGGCTGGGAATTCTTTAAAACATTTTACTAGCTCTTTACCTCGTTTCATTCCTACCTTTCATAGTTTGTAGATTTTATTGTTAGTCTTGCTTGTGTCCGATTGCGGAGGCCATTCTAGTGAGTACTCTGAGTATATGGTTTATAATCATTTGCATTGGAAGTTGGATATTACTACTGAGTGTGAGAGTTATATTCGTTCACTCCGATAGGGCCTGATGAGGCCGAGGAGGGATCCGCGCATTGTCGGGTCCACGAACATTCGGATTAGCCACTCCAATAGGGCCTGACGGGGCCAAGGAGGGATTCGCGTAATGTCGGGTCAACGGTTAATCCGGGAGTATCTTTAGCCTTATGGCTTAGTGCATTTTGTGATATGTCCGAAATATCACGATGTTTTGACTTTTCGTAATGCTTGGGGATGTAATACATATTTATCAGAGGTGCTTGGACTAGAATGGCTTATGGATGATGTGTTGTGTGTAATTGGTCCTCAGTTGTGAATTGATGTCTGGCTATAGTTTTCGTGATCATTTTCCAATCAAAAACTCCCGGGATTCGGAGTTGTTTTCAAAGTGCTTATTTTCTCAATTCTACTTCCAAGACTTGAACTATTTTAACTAAATGAAACATCCCGGGAAGTCTTTCTGAATTAATAAAGTGATTGTATTCCCAGAATATGATAAGTATGGCTTGTATTTATATTTTATACTTACACTAGCAAAACAATGGAGTTTTGCTAACCCCCGAGTATTCGGGGGTGGATGTCTTTATTGCGTCTAGGTATTTGCAGGTTGCTGGGGAGCGAATCACAGGATCGGTACAAAGGATGATGGAAGATGACGATATTAATCACATGAATACCAGTCGTTGAGTGTTTTGGCAGTGTCTCGTTGTTTGTCTCTCCATTGTGTTGTTCTCCCGTTTTAGGGGGATGTTGATGTGTTCCGACCCCTGCATGGGTATGAGTTATGAGGATCAATTATGTATGTTTGATATGTTGTGTTGTGGAAAAAGACCAAATCGGTCTAATGGTTCATTATTAGCCATGTTGGCATGTATCGTGTTGTGTTTTTCTGTATTTAGCCTGGTAGATCCTCACGGAGAGGGTCTGCGGCGCTGTAATATTTCCAATTGGTTTGGGGGTGTTACAAAATATGGTATCAGAGCTTAGGTTGCAGAAACCTAGGCTATCGGGTCGAGTTGTGTGTTGTCGAGTCTTGTTTTGTCAGATTTTGTCTGACTGAGTCGTGTCGCGGTGCGTCGTAAGAGATGTCAGTCGTGATTAGTATCAAGGTGCAGCCATCATCTTCGTGCGATATGTGGATGTTAAGTCTCCCCTCTATATGTTGCGTCTCGTGTCACACGAGCTTGTGTGATTTTTGGGTTATGATGTGGAGTTAAATGTGAATCGTGAATACGTACTCCATGATTGTTGATTCTCGCATTGCACTGGAATGAAGAGTGGTGCCGGTGTGTATATATAGATATATATATAGATATATATATATATATAGATATATCGATATATATATATATATATATATATGTACGTCCTTGTATAAATCGTTTTTACAGGAGTAATATTTTGGTGTGACTGCGCAAGGAGAGTTTATCAACGTGGTATTTTGAAACTTTATATACTTTGGAAAGTCACGTAAATTTCATTATAAAACATCCTTCAAGAGAGGAAAAAGTTTGATTTCCTATGATGACTTTGAAACCGAAAATTTTTGAGAATTCAAACTACTCATATTTTATTTTCATCTTGCTTTGCAAATTTTCAAATTTTGATTTTTTTTTAAAAACTCAAATGAGGTCTATCAAAAATTTACTTGAAACGTGATTTCCGCTTTTAACTTTTCAGTGATGAATTTCGATTAGTAGGTATGTAGTAATGATGTTACTATCATTTCGACTATAATGCTCGGAGTTGTGATTAAAGAGGTGGTGTGGATGCTTAGTCGTTCGGTATGCACTCATTGAGATAGTTTTCTTGACCGAGAGGTGGGAACTCGGTTTTGAATGTTAATTATCTTCTGATGGTTATTTGCGTAATGTTATAATTATGTGAACCGTTGGCGTTTGAATTTGTACGCTATTGTTTATTTGTAACCTTCGATTTTGGTATGGTTTGGCATATGTTCATAACGTGTTGCTGAATTTTAGCAATTAGCGCATGCCAAGTGTGTAACTAGCGCATGCTATTATGCCATGGCTAGCGCACGCTATGTCTCTGTCGTAGCGTGCTAATCAGTCTGGACATAATCTTTGGTACTGCATTTTGGCTATTAGGTCTAACTTTTGCGATTGTTAGACCGATCATTTAGAACCGTATTCTATGTGTGTTGTCCAATGACAACAATTGCTGTGTGTGATTACGTGAATATCGTTGCGTTAGGTGGTCACTTGTTAATATGCCGAGGGACAGAGGTCTTGGTCCCAACTGTGGTACGGACGGCCACGGGGATCAGATGCGGGATCGAGAGAATATTGTCGGGAATGATATTGGTATTGGTGTTGCTCTATGTTGCACAAGTGCGGGGCGGGGGCGGGCAGATACGGGTGCAAGGATACGGTTTTTTGAAAATGTTAGGGTGCGATACGGCAAGAATACGTCTGTTTATTTTATATTTTATTATATATAACACTTGTTAAATATAAAAAACAATAATTCAAATACCACCATAAAACTAATTCAAATACATAAAACAAGTCATACAAAAAACAATTCAAAATGGCTTTGAGCAGCGGAGCTTTCTGATACTGTTCGTGAATGCTGCTAAAGGTAAAACTGTAAAAGTAATTACTTATTAAATGATTTACTTTTTGTATTTTAGTTTATTTGATTTACTTTTTAAAAATTACAAAAAAAAAAAAACCAAAAAAAAAAAAATCACCCACGCACCCTCCCCACGCACCGGATATGCGTATCCTGTGCAATGATATGCGAGTCCGATTTTTTTTTGCACGGATTCACCACGTGGCGAATCCCGTGCGACTCCCATGCGAATCGCACCCGCACCCGCACCCATGCAGTATCCATACTGCATACTGGTGAATTTTGAAGAATCTGTGCATCATAGGTATTGCTACTATACTGCAACTAGTAGCAGCACAGATGACTCAGTTGACCAAGGCGGTTCAATGCAACACTGACGCGACTCAGAACGTCGGTGTAAATCAATGGCTTCGAGAGGTAGTCCGTACGAATCCCCCTCGATTCGCCGGTGCTGCGGATGCGTTGGGCTGGGACGGTTGGCTTTTCCAATTGGGAAAGATATTCGAGGCTGTCGATTAGACCTGGCAAACGGGCGGGCCCGGCCCAAACGGGCCGGGCATAAAACGGGCGGGCCTTTTTTGGGCCGGGCCAAAAAGGCCCGGTTTTTCCTGGGCCAAAATTATTAGGCCCGTGGCCCGCCCCGGGCGGGCTCGGCCCGGCCCGCGGGCCTCGACTTTTTTTTTTGAAATATTAATTCTGAAATAAATATACAAATATTTTTCGATCCTTAATTATTATATTATTCACTATACTATCACAATCAGATAAATAAATATACAATTATTTTTATTTGATAATTACATTATTTACTACACTACCATAATCAAAAGACAAATATACAAATATTTTTATTTGATCATCATATCATTTATCACTACTAATTTCTTATAAAATCATAAAATAATATTATTATTGATATGAGATACTACAAATAATCACAAAGTCCCAAAAAATAAAATTACATCAATAATTAACATATAGATGTATTATAATCTAACAAACAAGGAAAAAAAATTAAATATTATAATAACACATAACATAAATTAAAAAAAAAAGCTGGGCCGGGCGGGCCATGGGCCGGCCTCTATGGGCGGGCCAAATTTGGCCGGCCAAAAGGCCCGGTTTTTTTGGGCTAATAATATGTACCCAATGCCCGCCCAAAACGGGTGGTGGCCGCGGCTCACTGGGCTTATTTTTGCCCACTGTCGATTGTCCCAAAGAGCGAAAGGTACCTATCGCTCAGTACCTTCTTGACAAAGATGCCGCTAGTTAGTGGGAAATTGTTTAATCTCGTGATCGTGATGTCACGTGGGCGGAGTTCCAGGCATTCACGGAAGCTGAGTTCTATCTATAACCGATTAGAGATCAGAGTATTCTTGAATTTTATTTGACAGAACCGCAAGATATATCGGTGTCGCAGGATATCATCGACTATAGCAAACAACTCAGCTACGTGCGAGATCAGGTGAGAACCGAAGAAGAGAAGATCCTTCATTTTGACCGACGGATGAAGCTGGAGATTCACCAGTATATGGCGGGATTTACTTGCACTTCATTGAGGGATTATCAGGATTGAGCCTTAGCCTACGAACTAGCTTCGTTATCGCCGGAGCATGTGCACGAGTCGAAGAAGCAGAGGAATTCCGATGACCTTATGGACAATACAGGAGTTGGTGTTTCTAGATTGCAATGTTGTAGTCTTTCTGCTCTGAGGCTCCATCGTTCGATGCGTGGGACTGAGAGTTTTAAGCCGTCTGCTTTGACTCCTGGTAGAGCCAGGAGGTGTTTTAACTGTATGTGTCGGGGCATGTTCATGCGCATTGCCCTTCTCCACCAGTAACGTGTTACAAGTGTGGACTCATGGGACATCGGGTTCTATTTTGTGAGTTAGTCACCGAGCCTTCCGAGGCACATACTTGAGCACTAATATCAGGATCGACTCCAAGGAGTCCCTGAGAGTGTAGTCTACCAGTTGTATGTTACGTTATTTCCTTGCCTTGTTGTTTCGAATTTAGGGGATGAACTTCTTCTATTGGAAGAGAATCGGATTTTTGAACTTCTGTGTTCTCAATCATATCAATTCGTTTGTGTTCGTTGATATATTTTGAACTTGTCCTATCTTTTGTTCTTGTTGATCGAACGAGTTGTGGTATTGTTTCGGATTAATCCATTTGTCATTATGATTTTTTTCGAATTCGACTCCATTCCTATGAGTCATATGTTAATGCATATCTTGTCGTTCTTACCAGACCATTTATTGTCTCGAGAGGAGGTGTGGACTTCGGAATCGTTATTTGATTTTGTCCTCCGTCGTGATTCAAATATGATTGTTCGACCGTTGTTGTCTCGATCGTTGTGGTTCTATCGCTTGTTGTCCGGTCTTGTTGGTCTTGTATCGCGATTTTTGAGAATTTAGATTTCTTCGTAATCTCCTTAAGTTTGGGAAATTAACTTCGTTTTCGATCTTCCAATCCTTGGGTTGTGGAATTTCGTATTTGTTATGCGATTAACTCGCGTTTTGATTGATGTACTGTTCGGGATGGCCGACCATATTGATTTCGTACGTTGCGTTTCATTATCATTCTAGCATAGCGATATGGATGGTAGCAGCCACGTGCTGCATATGATTCGTTGCAGGTTTTCGGCAACGGATAGCGTATGTTATCTGGAATTGTTTTCCATTGATCGTTCTATGTTTCAAGTTTCGGGGACGAAACTTCTTTTAAGAGGGGTAGAATGTAATACCCGTACCTTTTGTAAATATTTCCGTGTTGGTGCTCCTGTACTTTAACACTCGTTGTAAGTATTTAGTGAATTGATGTTGATGTTAGAGTTCATATTATTTCGAATTTACTCTTTCTTGTTCGGGTCGTACGACTTTGAACCAATTTTCGTAATCATCACTTGGAACCACCGTTTTGGGGTCCTCGGAATTCAATTTCGTGTTATTATTCCCAAGTTTGGAGTTCTATTACGTTTGTTCTCTTCCTGGGTCATTTTGCATCACTTTTTGATCCCTATCAGTGTGCGACGCGGCACAAGGGGTTGCGCGCCGCGGCACATACCTTGCGAACTGGACCTGGCAGCGGCTGTACCGCGGCCCACGGCCCTCTACTGGCCATGATGCGGCACTAGTTGGGGACCTGCTCGCGAATATCAGCCGCGGGCCGTGGCACACTCTGTCCGGGCCGCGGCACGCGAGTCAGGCAACCCTTTTGTCAGCGTGATTTTTTGGAAGAGGAGCTCATTTCCTCACATATCTCTTTCCTTCTCTTCGTGGGCGATTTCCGGGCGATTTTTGGGCGATCTTCATCACCAAGCTTCATCTTGAGGTGGATTTATGTATGTTTAACACCATCTAATCATCTTCTTGGCCCAAATCAAGGTATTCTCTTCTTAGAACTCTAGTTCTTGAATTTTGGGGGTTTCTCCTTGGTTCTTCGATTTAATCCGATGATGATGAATCGATTATGTAATTCTTGTTTTCTGGGTCATGATCTTCGGATTTTTGAACTCATTCATGATTTTATATCACTCGGAACATAGTTCTTGATTCCTTTGAGAAACCCTTAGATCCTTGTTGTTCTTAGTGTTGATTTGGAGTCCGATTAGTTAGTTGATACGTGATGGTACTGTTCTCGTAGTATTCGGGAGACTGTCGAGATTCTTGATTGTTATTTGGGAGTTCAAGGGCTGCTCGAACTCGTCTATTCATCGTTCCGTTGCTCGTGGTTTTGAGGCAAGTATGTTGCCCATACACTTCGGATTTCGTAAGAATAATAGTTGGTGACTGTCTATGTGCTAATTGAATGTTTTATTCAACTTCTAAAATATTCGATATATATCCTCTATAAGTTTTTTCTTCCAAAATTAACTTGAGTGTTTGAGAATGAGTGTGTTGTTCTCAGAATGGGTATTAGTATTGTATGTTGTACCTGGTGCCCTAATAAGATCTTAAACCAAATTAATTTTTTATTTTTTAAAAATTTGGGAACATCACTCAATTATATAAATCTTGACATCCGCACGGTTGGATCGTCGGTAAATATTTTTAAAAAATAGAAACAATAATCCGTAAAAAGCTCTAGTTACTAATACTAGTCAATTTAGTAGTGGTTTGCTAAGATCTCTAACGAAATTAATTTTTTAATTTTTAAAAATTTGGGAACATCAATAAATAAGATATATCTTGACATCCGTACGGTTGGATCATCGATAAATGTTTTTAAAAAATAGAAACAATAATTTGTGACAAGCACTAGTTACGACTGTGAGTCAATTTAGTAGTTTCCCACTAAAATCTCAAACCAAATTAATTTTTTATTTTTTAAAAATTTGGCAATATTACTCCATTAAGTATATATTGACATCCGTATAGTTGGTGGAACACCCCCGATATATTCAGGAATATTACAGCACCGTAAATCTTTTACATAGGGATTTACAAAGCTGAAAAAATGAAAAGACAATAACAGATACCAACGTGCGAAAGTAACTGAAATAAGATACAACAGTTTTGACCAATACTGAAAATACAAATGTCCAAAGGAAAAGTATTAATACATCACCAAATCCAAATCATCACAAACGATGACGTACTCGAGTACTTATTAAAATGATTCAAACAACAGACAAATAAACCCGGCTAGAACATCACTCTGCACCCTCGTCGTCATGCAACTCCAGTGGTTATTTCCCCGCTCTCCTGGATCCTGAACATAAACAAATGTTCACCCCCGAAGGGGTTAGCACAACGATACTAGTACAAATACCACAACATATTATTCAACATCTCACGAAGAATGCTAATAATATAAATGACAAAGAACCAAAGAGTCTTCTCCTACGAGAAACTCAATAATAACATACACATGATAATCACAACATGATATCACAACATGATATCACAACAAACACATAGTAATTCCGATGATCCAGCGTTCACTGCCTAGCCCCCCGATAATTCCGTCAAACCAACCCGAGGTAGAAAAACCCATCCGATGATCCAGCGCACGCTAGCATAGATCCCCCGATGATCCCTTCTGAACAACACGAGGTGGACATACAACAACGACATACATGTACAACAATATGTATAACATCAATACATAAAACAATTAAGGTACTTGCCTCGATTTGAAGATAAGAAAGACTTCCACGAATATCGAAATGCTCGAAGGTCGTCCCCTTCGATTAAATACGTTGCTAAGCTCGAACCTTAACAAAAGAAATAATATAGAATTTATCTCACGTCGTACGAATGTCTAACAATCCAATTTACGGCCGATAGTTCATAAAACGTAATCTGCCTGAACTGCTTAGCGTACGCTACGTATTCTATGTAGCGTGCGTTAAGCCTGCTCGTTAGCGCACGTAAACAACGAAGTCTAGCATACGCTAACTATGTATCAATAGTCCTCTCTGATCAGCCGACTGACTCGCCTGATGACATAATGTACGTTACGTACCAAACGTAGCGTACGCTAAACATGCCCGATAGCGTACGTTAATCTACATAGCTTAGCGTACGCTAAGCGTGCATGGTAGTTTCACTACTGGGCAGCAGACTGTTCTAACGGTGATGAAACTTACGAACTCCTCAGTGATTAACGTACTCTACCCGTGTACATATCATATTCATAACTTATGAATGATCTTACGGATTCAATCATCTTTGAATTCAAGGAAATGAATATCATCGCAATTCTTATATTCAACTCGATTATCATTCTCATGTGAAGTTCGGTGATCTCAGGTTGATGCACTATATTCCATTGTCATAATACATTCAGACTTCATCTTAAAGGTGAACCACCAAATCCTACTACGATGTTTCAACGACGATATCATAAGCATAATCATTCCAATCTTCTAAACATGATATTTGTTTGAATAATTCACCAATAGAACTCAATATCTTGATAGCATGATTCATCTTATTCTTCAGAACACGAATCTAAGGCTGGAGATAGAATTAACATACCTTAAGATGAAGAAATCACCGAGCCAAAAAGGTAGAATCCAACTCCGGTTGTTTGTATGCCAATCCAAGGTGCTTCTCCACTCCAATGATCAATCACAAGTGACATCCAATCTTTAATGATCAAGTAGAGGTGTTCTAAGTGTGTTTAAGGAGGATATAAGGCTCTCTGGTCTCTCAAGAATGAAGGACAAGTGAAGGAAATGTAAACCAAGTAAAATGGGTTGCTGTACCTTTTAAAGAATTTCTGTACTTATGTTATTTAGCGCACGCTATCGCAATATCCTTAACACACGCTAACTAACATTGACTCTAAATCTGTCCAGGTTCTCCTGCGGGAATCTTATTCGGACCCACATCTGGCTGGCGCATGTGCTAGCCGCCCAGCTCAATAATTGACTGGTTAATGCACGCTACGCTACATTCGTAGCATACACTAATTTTAACATATAATGTACGTTAAGCTATCCTTATTAGCGTACGTTATCACGTATTTGCATGGAAAAATTTACATGTTGCCATACTCATGTACAAGGGTTCAAATATGAGAATATCATACTTCAATTATTGATATCACAATCCTGAATAATACAGGGTTCAAAACAGATGAAATACACAATAATAAATCCGGATATTACATACTCTCCTACTAAAAAGGAGTTTCGTCCCGAAACTCAAGACGAAAATAACTCTGGATATCTGGACTTCATGCTATCTTCCGTTTCCCAAGTGGCTTCTTCCACTCCGTGGCGTGACCACTGGACCTTGACCAATGACATCGGTTTGTTTCTCAATTGCTTAACTCGGCTCTCGAGTATCCTGATCGGTCTCTCTTCAAACGTGCCATCCTGAGCGACTTCGATCTCGCCGAAATCAATGACATGACTAAGATCTGGTATATACCTCCGTAACTGAGATACATGGAACACGTTATGAACATGGCTCAATGACGGTGGTAATGCCAATCTGTATGCCAATTCCCCAACTCTTTCAAGAATTTCGAACGGTCCGATATACCTAGGACTCAACATTCCCTTCCTTCCAAAACGAAAGATTCCCCGAGTAGGAGAAACCTTTAAAAGTATGTGATCTCCAATACTGAACTCAAATGGACGACGGTGTACATATACATAAGATTTCTGTCTACTCTGGGCGGTCAACAGCCTTTCGCGAATCAAAGCTATCTTCTCTCGAGTTTGCACGATCAACTCTAATTCCGTTCCGATCAAATCTGATGAATCGTCCCAACATAGGGGCGATCTGCATCTTCTCCCGTATAATGCCTCAAACGGTGCCATCTTAATAGAAACATGCCAACTATTGTTGTAGGAAAATTCAATCAACGGTAGATGAACTTCCCAGTCAGTTGACCAATCTAAGGCATAAGCCCTTAACATATCTTCCACTGTTTGAATAGTCCTCTCGGATTGTCCATCTATCTGCAGGTGATAAGCTATGCTGAAGTTCAATTTGGTCCCCAAGGCTTTATGAACTGCTTTCCAAAATGAGACACAAAACTACCGTCTCGGTCAGAAATAATGGTCTTCGGCGTACCATGCAATCGGACTATCTCTGAAATAAATACTCGTGCTAACCTTTATGGTCCCCACGTGTCCTTGATGCCTAGAAAATGAGCTGATTTGGTTAAACGATCAACTATCACCTAAATCATGTTCATTCCTGACTTGGTTCTCGGCATACTAGTGATAAAGTCCATCGATATGTCCTCCCACTTCCATTCAGGAATCGGGAGCGTCTTCGGCATTCCGGCAGGTCGTTGATGCTCGATCTTAACCTGCTGACAAGTCAAGCATTTTGAAACATAATCCGCTACATCTTTCTTCATGTTGCCCCACCAAAAGTTATGCTTCAAGTCCTTATACATCTTACTGGTGCCCGAGTGGATAGAATAGGGCGTGCTGTGAGCTTCCTTCATAATCGTCTGTTTCAGAACATCAACATTAGGAACGCAAAGTCGGTTTTGAAATCTCAAAACTCCATCATCATGAATTACGAATCCAGGGGCTTTTCCCTTGAACACTTCATTACGTAACTGAATCATCAAAGGATTATCTGCTTGCTTGTATTTGATCTCTTCGGTTAACGATAAAGTTATTTCCATTACGCACAGTTGTCCTCCGACTCTTTGTAACCATATTTATATTCCTTGTCGAATCATCTCTCATTGAATGCTGAGATGGGAGGTCAGAGTCTCCAGCATCTGAATAGAAACAGGCTTGCGGCTAAGTGCATCGGTCACTACATTTGCTTAGCCTGGATGATAAAGAATCTCCAATTCATAGTACTTAATAAGTTCCAGCCATATTCTTTGCCACATGTTCAACTCTTTCTGACTGAAGATGTATTTGAGACTCTTCTGATCCGTAAAGATCTGACAGTGAGTCCCGTACAGATAATGTCTCCAGATTTTAAAAGCAAAAACTACTGCTGCTAGCTCCAAATCATGCGTTGGGTAATTCACTTCATAAGGTTTCAGCTGGTGCGATGCATAAGCGATCACCTTATCATTATGCATCAATATGCATCCGAGTCCTTGGTTCGAAGCATCACTGTAAACTATAAATCCTCCAGTTCCCCGTGGGAGTGATAAAATCGGTGCCGTCGTCAATCTCTTCTTCAATTCATCAAAGCTATTCTGGCACAACTCATTCCACTCAAACTTTTGAGTTTTCTGCAGTAGTCGAGTAAGTGGGCAGGTAATTTTGGAAAACCCTTCCACGAACCGACGATAATATCCAGCAAGTCCTAAGAAACTCCGGACTTCTTTCACATTCTTTGGAAGCTTCCAATCCATAACTGCTTCGATCTTCTGAGGATCTACTCGTACTCCTTCAGCTGATACCACATGGTCGAGGAACATTACTTCCTTTAGCCAGAATTCACACTTATAAAGTTTGGCATACAATTGTTCATTCCTCAACAGGTCTAACACAATCCGTAAATGATGTGCATGCTCTTTTGGGCTCTTAGAATACACCAGAATGTCATCAATGAACATAACCACAAATTTATCCAAATATTCGATGAACAGTCGGTTCATCAATTGCATGAATACAGCAGGTGCGTTAGTGAGACCAAATGGCATCATTACAAACTCATAGTATCCGTAGCGAGTTCTGAACGCTAATTTCGGAACATCAGATTCCTTAATCCTCAGCTGATGATATCCTGATCTCAGATCGATTTTAGAAAACATCGTTGCTCCTTGTAACTGGTCAAACAAATCATCAATCCGTGGCAACGGATACTTGTTCTTAATCGTCATCTTGTTCAGCTCTCGATAGTCAATACACAGTCGCAGCGATCCATCCTTCTTCCGGACAAAAAGAACTAGTGCTCCCCAAGGCGAAATGCTTGGCTAGATATAGCCTTTGTCCAGTAACTCCTCCTGTTGCTTTTTCAGTTCGTACATCTCAGTAGGTTCCATACGATACGGTGCCTTAGAAATTGGTGTAGCTCCGGGTTCCAGCTCGATGGTGAATTCTACATCCCGTCGTGGAGGTAGTCCATGTAACTCATCAGGGAATACATCTGGAAATTCGTTCATAACAGGAATGGATGAAAGTTCCACAATTTCGTCTTCTTTCTTCATTGCATAGCACCAGTATCCGGTACCGCCCTATTTCAACAATTTGACAGCTTTCATCGCCTTGGTCATTTTTCCTGAGCTTCCTGGTCTCCATCCTTCAAACAGTATTTCGGAACCATCGTCAGTGATCAGCGAGATATTCCTCTTTCGGTAATTTACGATAGCTCCATATCTATTAAGCCAATCATCTCCGAGTATCAGGTCGGCTCCTTGCATTTCTATCACAATCAAATTTGAGAGCCACTCTCTGCCTCCAAACGATACAGGGAAATCTCTAGTCTCCGCTCGGTAAACCCACAATATAAGGTTCACAATCATGAAAACCAGAAATATTCAAACGACTTACACAAGACAAGGATATAAATAAATGCGTACCTCCTGTATCGAATAAAACGCTAACTGGCTGGGAAAGGATCTGAACAATACCTGATGCGACAGCAGCATCCTGATTGTTTGTTCTCCTCATCTCGTACAGACGTGGGGGAACAGATCCGGCACTCGATGTACCCTTTCGGTCCCACTATCCTCTGCCTCGTCCGCGGCCAAAATTCTGAGGCATCTGAACACTTTGCTGCGTCTGTTGGGTACTGGCTTCCTTCTTAACTGGCTGTGGTGTACGGGCTCTAAAAGCTTTGCAGTCTCTTCACAGAACACCGCACGATGTCCCTCTCGACCACAATCAAAACAAGTCACGGCAGGTATGGGGCAATTCCGTCGATGATGCCCCGTCTGGGCACAGTTAAAGCATTTCCTGGTGACATTCGTCGTGGTTGATGCTGCTCCGAAGTTCCTTCCGCTCTTGGATGGGTGCAGAGGTTTCTTAAACGAATGGAAGACTGACTGGGCCTTGCGGGGCCCGCTGTTCTTGTGCTCCGTGAAACTACCAGAGACTTTCTGCTTCTTGGACTCTGCTAACTTCTCCATTGCTGCTTCCTTGATTTCATACGCCAATGATTTATCCTGGTATTGATGGAGAGTGGTACATTCAAAACCGGACATGTACCTCTGGATTTTTGGTTTCATTCTCATATCAAAATGGATCATCATTTCTGCATCTGTTCTGACCAGATGTCGAACAAATGTCAACTACTGGTTAAACGTCTTAATTACCTGAGATACTGGCACATCTGAAGGCTGAGCGGAGAAAAACTCCCGAACTTTGGCTTCCCTCATAGGACGAGGGCAGTACTGAGCTTCCATCATCAATTTAAATTCTGTCCAGTCCGCATCATGATCTGCAGGCCGGATGGCTTCCCACCACTCAGATGCTTCCCCTATCAGAAGGTACTGAGCAATAGAGGCTCTTCGGTCGTCTGGGCAGTTAATCCCGGCAAAAATTTTCTCCAATTCCTTTAACCATTGATCCCAGGTGGGAGTCTCAGAAATACCGTCGAATTTAGGTGGTTGCATCTTCGCCACCTCTTGCAGCCATCGGTCGCCTCGATTTCCCATGTCTGGGATACCCTGATGTCGATCTCCTTATTATAACCCTACTGCCACCTGCATTCGGTCCACGACTTGGGCGAACTGAGTCATCTGGTTCACCACCTGACGAAGGATTTCGGGCACAGCAGGTTCCGGTTCATTATTAATAGATCTCTGTATCTTGCCTGAGCTGTGCCTGGCCTGATTAGAAGGTGAAGCTTCTCTTTCGGCATTTCTTCATCCGCGTCCACGACCGCGACCACGTCCACGTCCACCTCTCAACATACTGTAAGTATAAATACCTAATATACAGGAAACAATATCGTTCAATGTTCAAGTATAAAGAGATACAATATGAAAAGGACGAGATAGAGTTTAGGAACTTACAACCACCGCTCGCATGAAGACGTAGGCAGTACAGTGATGTTATTCACGGACGGTTACCTCAAAAGACGTATACGGCCCCTATTTTAACCTAATGTCCAAGATATCCATAATCTTAGCTTCGATACCATATTCTGTAACACCCCTAATATATTCAGGAATATTACAGCGCTGTAAATCCTTTAGATAGGGATTTACAAGGCTGAAGAAATGAAAAGACAATAATAGATACCAACGTACGAAAGTAACTGAAATAAGATACAACAGTTTTGACCAATACTGAAAATACAAATGTCCAAAGGAAAAGTATTAATACATCACCAAATCCAAATCATCACAAACGACGACATACTCGAGTACTTATTAAAATGATACAAACAACAGACAAATAAACCCGGCCGGAACATCACTCTGCACCCTCGTCGTCATGCAACTCCAGTGGTTGTTTCCCTGCTCTCCTGGATCCTGAACATAAACAAATGTTCACCCCCGAAGGGGTTAGCACAACGATACTAGTACAAGTACCACAACATATTATTCAACATCTCACGAAGAATGATAATAATATAAATGACAAAGAACCAAAGAGTCTTCTCCTATGAGAAACTCAATAATAGCATACACATGATAATCACAACATGATATCACAACATACACTTGGTAATTCCAATGATCCAGCGTTCACTGCCTAGACCCCCCGATAATTCCGTCAAACCAACCCGAGGTGGAAAAACCTATCCGATGATCCAGCGCACGCTAGCATAGATCCCCCGATGATCCCTTCGGAAAAAAACGAGGTGGACATACAACAACAACATACATGTACAACAATATATATAACATCAATAGATAAAACAATTAAGGTACTTGCCTCGATTCGAAGACAAGAAAGACATCCACGAATATCAAAATGCTCGAAGGTCATCCCCTTCGATTAAACACGTTGCTAAGCTCGAACCTCAACAAAAGAAATAATATAGAATTTATCTCACATCGTACGAATGTCTAACAATCCAATTTACGGCCGAAAGTTCATAAAACATAATCTGTCTGAACTGCTTAGCATACGCTACGTATTCTATGTAGTGTGCGTTAAGCCTGCTCGTTAGTGCATGTAAACAACAAAGTCTAGCGTATGCTAACTATGTATCGACGGAACTCTCTGATCAGTCGACTGACTCGCCTGATGACATAACGTATGTTACGTACCAGACGTAGCGTACGCTAAACATGCCCGATAGCGTACGTTAATCTACATAGCTTAGCGTACGCTAAGCGTGCATGGCAATTTCACTACTGGGCAGCAGACTATTCTAACGGTGATGAAACTTACGAACTCCTCAGTGATTAACGTATGCTACCCGTCTACATATCATATTCATAACTTATGAATGGTCTTACGGATTCAATCATCTTTGAATTCAAGGAAATGAATATCATCACAATTCTTATATTCAACTCGATTATCATTCTCATGTGAAGTTCGGTGATCTCAGGTTGATGCACTAGATTCCATTGTCATAATACATTCAGACTTCATCTTAAAGGTGAACTACCGATTCCAACTACGATGTTTCAACGACGATATCATAAGCATAATCACTCCAATCTTCTAAACATGATATTTGTTTGAATAATTCACCAATGGAACTCAAGATCTTGATAGCATGATTCATCTTATTCTTCAGAACACGAATCTAAGGCTGGAGATAGAATTAACATACCTTAAGATGAATAAATCACCGAGCCAAAAAGGTAGAATCCAACTCCGGTTGTTTGTATGCCAATACAAGGTGCTTCTCCACTTCAATGATCAATCACAAGTGACATCCAATCGTTAATGATCAAGTAGAGGTGGCCTAAGTGTGTTTAAGGAGGATATAAGGCTCTCTGGTCTCTCAAGAACGAAGGACAAGTGAAGGAAATGTAAACCAAGTAAAATGGGTTGTTGTCCCTTTTATAACATTTCTGTACTTACGTTATTTAGCGCACGCTATCGCAATATCCTTAGCGCACGCTAACTAGTATTGACTCTAAATCTGTCCAGGTTCGCCTGCGGGAATCTTATCCGGACCCACATCCGGCTGGCGCATGTGCTAGCCGCCCAGCTCAATAATTGACTGGTTAACACACGCTACGCTACATTCGTAGCGTACGCTGATTTTAATAGATAACGTACGTTAAGCTATCCTTGTTAGCGTACGTTATCACGTATTTGCATGGAAAAATTTACATGTTGCCATACTCATGTACAAGGGTTCAAATACGAGAATATCATACTTCAATTATTGATATCACAATCCTGAATAATACAGGGTTCAAAACAGATGAAATACACAATAATAAATCCGGATATTACAGTTGGATCATCGATAAATATTTTTTAAAAAATCAAGACAAAAATCCAAGACAAAGCACTAGTTACAAGTACTAGTCAATTTTGTAAAAAAAAAATCCAAACCAAACCAAACGTACCCAGTATATCCTGCTCAGAGCAGGGTTTGGGGAGGGTAAGATGTACGCAGACCATGCCCCTACTTATTACGGTAGGAAAGATGTTTCCATGAAAACCCCCAGCTTAGTGCACAGCAGAATATTTAGTGATAAATACAAAGGAAAGCATATGATTCGAAAAAGCTCGATACCATACCTGAGCCCATGGATTAATCCACATGGACTTACCTAAGCGGAATTTAGCTATTTCACTCCCGATGAGCGCTTCTCTAACAGAAGAGATGTTGACTCTACTTAATAGTGATTTGTTAAGATCTCAAAGCAAATTAATTTTTTGACTCTACTTAATAGTGATTTGTTAAGATCTCAAAGCAAATTAATTTTTTGTTTTTTTTTTAAAAATTGGGAATATAATTAAATTAGATATATCTTGAAATTCATACGGTTGTATTGTCGAGAAATATTATTTGAAAAATAGAAATAACAATCCGTGACAAAACACTAGTTACGAGTACTAGTCAATATAGTAGTGGTTTGCTAAGATCTCAAACCAAATTAATTTTTTATTTTTTGAAAATTTGGGAACATCACTAAATTAGATATATGTTAACATCTGTACGGTTGGATCATCGATAAGATTTTTTGGAAAAATACAAATAAAAATCCAGGACAAAAAAAGTACTAGTTAGGCCCTGTTCTTTTGGACTTATTTTTCGATTTTGATTGATTCGATTCACTTGATTCGAGTCCATTCGATTCAATTGATTCAATTGATTCGATTCGGATTATTTCGGTTCTTCTTCTTCTTATTATTATTATTATTAATCTTAATTATTATTGTTATTATTACTAATAATATTACTATTATCGTTGTTGTTATTAATTACTATTATTATTATTATTTACCATTATTATTATTATTATTTATCCTTAATATATATTTCAATTGATTCGATTCGATTCGATTCGATTCCATTCGATTCGATTCGATTCGAGATCCATTCGATTCGATTCGATTCGATTCAGATCACATTCATTCAGTCCAAAAGAACAGAGCCTTACTAGTATTAGTCAATTTAGTAGTGGTTTGCTAAGATCTCAAATCAAATTAATTTTTTATTTTTTAAAAATTTGGGAATATCACTCAATTAGATATATTTTGGCATCCGTATGGTTGGATCGTCGGGAAGTATTTTTGAAACAATAGAAACAAAAATTCAGGACAAAATACTAGTTACGAGTACTAGTCAATTTAGTAGTGCCCTACTAAGATCTCAAAGCAAATTAATTTTTTATTTTTTAAAAATTTAGAAACATCACTCAATTAGATATATCATGAAATCCGTACGGTTTGATAGTCAAGAAGTATTTTTAAAACAAATAGATACAAAAATCCAAGACAAAAAGTACTAGTTATTAATACTAGTCAATTTAATAGTTCCCTAATAAGATCTTAGACCAAATTAATTTTTTATTTTTTTGAAAATTTAGGAACATCACTCAATTAGATATATGTTGACATCCGTATGGTTGGATTGTCGATAAATAGTTTCAAAAAAATAGAAATAATAATCTGGGACAAAACACTAGTTACTAGTATTAGTCAATTTAGTAGTTGTTCTACAAGGATCTCAGATCCAAACACCCCACCAATTATATGATTATATCAAGTTGGAATGTGAAGGGACTTAATAAGTCATCTAGACAAAAGGAGGCAGTTAGCTTTTTAGACCATAATAAAATCACTCTTATGGGAATGATAGAAACAAGAGTGAAGCAGCACAAAGATGCTAGAATAAGAAGTGACTTTAGGAGTGGTTGGAATTTTGTTGATAACTATGGTAGTGCAGAAAATGGACGCATATGGATTGCATGGGACACTTCAAAAATGCATTTTAGTACAATCTCTAAAACAAGCCAAACAATCCATGGGTCTATGAGTAGATTGGATGGAACAGTCAACTTGCTCATTACCTGTATTTATGGGGCAAATGACAGTGAAACAAGAAATCAGCTCTGGGATGAACTGAGAAATATTGCCAACACAGTCCAGGGGGCTTGGTTGGTGCTTGGTGACTTCAACAATATTCTCTCTTTAACTGATAGGCTAGGAGGTGATCTGGTGACAGATAATGAGTGCATGCCTTTCAGAGAAGCCCTGAATGATGCTATGCTGCAAGAATTGAAATACACATGGTGGGAATATACTTGGAGTAACAATCAATCCAACAATCTCATATATACCAAGATTGATAGAGTATTTGGGAATTGTGAGTGGCATCATAATTTCTCCTCTGTTGTAGCTGAAGTATTTAATCCCATGGGATTAGACCATTCCCCTTTAATGGTTAACTGTGGGGGGGGGGGGGAATACAGAGTGAAAACTTTCAGCAGTTTAAATTCTTAAACTACATCACTGATCATGAACGGTTTATGGGGACAATTGAAGCAGGGTGGCAGGTGCAAGAGAAAGGGGTAAAAATGTACAAAGTTTGGGCAAAGCTGAAAAAATTGAAACCAATGTTCAAACAACTGAACCAAAGGTACTCATATGCTCAAGAGAAGGTTGATATCTCAAGAGCCAAACTGCAGTCCACTCAAGCTGCTCTTAAAGAAGATCCATTGAGCCATGATCTATTTCAGGAAATGAAAGATACTCAGCAAGAATATGAGAAGTGGCTAATGATAGAAGAAAAAATACTAAAGCAGAAATCAAAAGTTCATTGGCTTTCTTGTGGAGATGGTAACAAGAGGTACTTTCATACATCCCTACAAACTAAAAGGAAATCAAACATTGGGGTGCTATATGATGAAAATGGGAGAAAGATGGTTCAAGAAGAAGATATGAAGAATGAGATACTTGCATTCTACAAAAACCTACTGGGAACACAGGCCAACACTACCAAAGGGGTGGATATTAGTGTTATTAAAGCTGGAGCATTGCTAGGCCAGGAACAAAGAGTGAATTTGATCTCCCCAGTCACATCTAAAGAATTTTGGATGCTTTGAATTCAATTGGAAATGACAAGGCTCCAGGGGTGGATGGATATACAGCTAAATTCTTTAAAGCTGCTTGGAGTGTAATTGGATCAGATATCATTGCTGCAGTACAGGACTTCTTCAGGTCAGGAAAACTATTGAAAGTTGTCAATATTACCAAGATCACACTATTACCTAAGTCTTCTCCTGCAAACACAATCAGATACTATAGGCCTATCTCTTGCTGCTCTGTCATTTACAAAATCATATCAAAGACTCTCACTAGAAGGATGGGCAAAGTTATAGATATGATAATTGGCCCTGAGCAAGCAGCCTTTGTTCCAGGGAGGGTTATTCATGAGAATACAATTCTGTCCCAAAAAATCATAAGAGGGTATGGGAGGAAGGGATTATCTGCTAGATGTATGATCAAATTGATTTACAAAAAGCTTATGATTCAATAGAGTGGTCTTTTGTAGACTCTTTGCTCAGACACATTGGGTTCCCATAACAATTTTTGGATTGGCTTAAGGAATGTCTCAGCTCTGTTACATATCAAATATGCTTTAATGGCCAATTGTTACCACATTTTGAAGGAACAAAAGGTCTGAGACAAGAATATCACCCTACATATTTGCGATATGCATGGAATACCTGAGCAGACTTCTCAAAACACTGGATAACCACAAGGACTTCAGATATTATCCTAAATGTGGGGCTCTAAGGATTAATCATCTGGCTTTTGCAAATGATCTACTTCTATTCTGCAAAGGAACAAAAAAAGCAGTTTGTGCTATGATGTCAAAATTTGATCAGTTCAGCAGGACCTCATGTTTGATAGCCAATCTGAACAAGAGTGAAATCTATGGAGCTAGGATTAAAAAAGATGTACTGGAAGATATAGCTAGACAACTCCAATCGAAGATAGGGGTTCACCCGTTCAGATACCTAGGGAGTGCCTCTAAATGCAAAAAGGCTATCAATTCACCAGTACCAACCATTATTGGAAAAGATCCCAGGGAAGGTGAGACATTGGACTACAAAGTTCCTAAGCTATGGAGGAAGAGTTCAGTTGGTCCAAAGTGTTTTATATGTTATTCAAAATTATTGGGGCCAGTTGTTCTGTTTTCCTAAGAAAGTCCTAAAAATAATAGAAGCTGTATGCAGAAGATTCTTATGGACAGAAAAAAGGGATGAATCAAAAAAATCCCCTATTGCTTGGGATGACATTGTAATATCTGCAAATTTTCGATTTTCGGTAAATTTCTTTTTTTCGGCCGAAGTCCATTTTGACGACTCGCTTTTGACCGTTTCGTCATTCGGAGAATATTTAATTCTGCACTTTTTGTCATCCGAGTTCGTTTCGGTGCTGCTTTGTTGAGTTCCGTGCTTTTTAGCGACTTTTCCGCGCTTGAGTTCGGTTCTTGCGAATCTCATTCGAAACTGTCGTTTGGGGTTTTTCGTAAGTTCATTTAACGTTGTTATACGTGTTGTGAGCTTCGGATTGATTATTCGTTGTCGTATGGTGATTTTCGGGCATTTGGGCCATTTTCGTAATTTCCCAAAGTTTGGGGTAATTACCTTCCGTTGTCAAATTTCGAGCCTTCGGGTGGTCGGAATCGTGTGTTCTACTAGCTCTTAGATTCATCTTTGTGAGTACTTCGTAACTGTATCTTCGGTTCGTATTCAGGTTCGGGTTTCAGTGTCGTTTTGTTGAATTCAGGATTACTAAACGACTTTTCTAAGTATGAGTTCGACTTTGTTAGATCACCATTAATTTTTGGTAACTCCAAAAATTCTGAATCTTTGCAATGTTATAGAGCATCGAGTTAGCTTTCCAATGGTTCAAACGGTGAGTCAATCGGAGTTCGGACGAGAGAGTTATGGTCGTTTTAGCTCCCCCGCTCGTTATTGGCCGATCACTGTCGGCCGAACTCGGCCGTGTCGTCCGACACGGCCCGTGCCGTACTCGTCCGGATAAGCCAGAAGTCTCTGCCTCAGGACCCGACCGTGTCGTCTGGCACAGCCGAGCCGAACTCTTCCGGATAAGCCGGAACCGACTGCCCAGAGGCCCGACCGTGTTCCAGGACACGGCCAAGTCAATGCCGAGCGCCGCGGACGGGTCACTATCGGGCGACGCGACCGTGTCTAGCAGGACACGGTCGAGTCCTACCCGGCAGTCGGCTATTTAAGGGCCTGGACCGAGTCATCCGGCCATTTTCACCCTTTTTCTTCGTTTCTTCGCATTTCTTCGTCAATAATGGATGGATTTGGATAGATTTGACATAGAGCAACATGTTTTGGAAGTTGTAATCATGGATTAACATCATCTTCCACCCGGATCGAAGGTAAGAACACCTAAACTTTTGGTTTTTGGATGTTCTTGAGGTTTCTTGGTGTTTTGGCCGATTTGCTTCGTTTCGATTCATATTATTTTTAGAACTTGATTGTAAACTCGTAATCATTCATACCCTTGAAGTTTTGTGGAACGGATTTGAGTATTTCTTTGATTAATCGATTAAATTGGACTACGCCCTCAAAGTGTCCGATAAAATGCTTCAATGGGTAGAACTTGGGAAGTTCCATACGTTTTCGTAGAATGGTGATTGAATTGATATCGTTGTGACTTAGGAGCGAATTCTTGTGAAGAACTCCAGTCGGAACCCTTCCGTTCGTTGCCTTCTTTGGGGTCCGAGCTTCCCGGTCGAACCGTGTTCTTCGGAGCGTTCGGAAGCGATTATTAAGGCAAGTATCTTATTATACGACTTGTATCTTGTGAATAGTAATTACGTATGATTTGTATGACGATTTTGCTTGCCTCCGTAAATATGTTCCGTTGAGTTGGTTGTGTTTTCCGAAATTTGAAGGCTTGTGATAATAGTGATATATTGGTATACGTGTTAGGCGTTGTGCCATTTGTGCAGGATTGCGATGTACATATGAGATGGTTGTACATGTGTTTGTTCAAAGTATTGTGTACCGAATGTGTGTTGTGTTGGTTAAGAGTCGTTGTGATGATCATGATGTTTGTGTTGTTTTGGTTTACATGCTTGATTGTACATTTCGGCGTAATGTGGAATGACTTGACATTTAATGATTATGAATTGTGTCGAGTCGATGTGTGTGTGATCCAGGTAGGGTCTGACGAGGCCTCTGGAGTTCGGTACATGATGTGTACGAACAAAGTGTGTGAACCGGGTAGTGGTCCGACGAGGCCTCGGAGTCCGGTACATGACGTGTACGGACAAGGTGTGTGATCCGGGTAGGGTGCAGCCGAGACCTCGGAGTTCGGTACATGATGTGTACGAACGATCTCAGAGCCGGGTAGGGTCCGTTGAGGCCTCCGGAGTTCGGTACATGATGTGTACGAACAGTGTGTGTTGTAGCCGGGTAGGGTCCGTTGAGGCCTCCGGAGTTCGGTACATGATGTGTACGAACAATGTGTGTAGTCTGGGTAAGGTCCGTCGAGGCCTCTGGAGTTCGGTACATGATGTGTACGAACAGTGATCGTGTACAAGTGATTGTTCGGGTAACATTTTAAATATGGATCTCGGACGCATAATGATATATTATTTAGTATGCTTTGAAACGAGAATCGGGCTAAGGCCCTACTGTTTACGAAAAGGTTTTGTAAATTGGGACTCGAGGTCCAAAAGATTTTCTGCTTTAAAAATCCCCGAGATGATGTGTTCCTTTTCAAATATCTCTTACTTGAGTTCGAAATTTTAAAACTTCTCGGGAACATTTTGATAATGGATTTCCGTATTAAATTCGTAGTTGCTATTTGCTTGTTACATTTCGTATGGTTTGATACTTGCACTAGTAAAATAGTGGAGTTTTACTAACCCCCGAGTATTCGGGGGGTGGATGTCTGTTCTGCGTCCAGGTACATGCAGGTTTAGGGAGCGATCCAGGATTGGCACAAGGGGATGACGAGTGCGATACTAATCAAGAGTTGAGAGTTGGTAGAGTTTAGTTGTATTGTTAGAGTTGATTCGGTCTTCCCATTTGTATTGTATTTCGACCCCTGTGTGGGTAATGTTGTTAGTCGATCCTGTTGATAGAGTTGTGTGACCTCATCGGTGCATGTGTTTATGTGTAAGTGACCTTGGCCAGTGCGTATTATTATATTGTTTGACCCTGGACGGGCAAGCATTTGGTTGTTTATGGACGTTTAGCCTGGTAGATCCTTGCGGAAAGGGTTTACGGCGTGTAATATTCCCACACGGTTTTGGGGGTGTTACATTTATGGTATCGGAGCTTAGGTTGAGGAAACCTAGGCTGTCGGGTCGAGTCAAGTCGTGATTTTTCGAGTAATGTGTTGTCATGTTGTTTGAGTCATCAGGTGACAAGTTGAGTTGTGCGTAGTCACAACGTGTCGGTTATGTTGTCGGATGAGATTAGTATCGTGGGCGACCGTCACCTCCGTGCGACCTGTGGATGTAAGTCTCCTCTTTTATGCGAAGTACCTGTGTATCTCGATTTTATCTCAGTGAGTTAATTGCGGTGCATGATTTTCTTTACACAGTATTGTGTAATATAATTGTGTTTAGTACTTGTGGCATATAGTATGTGTATAGAACTGGGCACATTATTGTTTTATCTTTGAACCACCGGGTGGTGTGGTATGGTGTGGAAGTTGTAAACCTTGATGGATTTTGAAAAGGTATCGGCGACTGAGTTTTATTTTGAAAATCGATTCCCTTAACCGAGTTTTTGACATTATGGCCTTGATCGTTTTGGCGAAATTCTTATGACGGTATTTAGTATTTTGTAAATGGCTTTTGTGAGTATTTGAAATATTACCGTCATCGGCCCTTTTGGCGTTTTTGTAAATAGTTTTTATCCGGGTGGGTTCCGGCGCGGGACCCACAACGCTATAATGTTCCGTGTAATTATCTGAGATTTTTGGGCATTCTAGCCCATTGAATTATCTTTGAAAATCTTGAGTATCCTCGAAATAAATTTCGAGACGTACGTTCAAAATGAATTGTTTTCTCATGGTACTTCCAAGGTGCCACGATATGTTTCCGAATTCTTCTACCTCGAGGACCAAAATGTTTTGAGATATTTTTCAATGTTTTATAAACACTTTTACTTAGACCCGAGGGTCGAATATTCTGAAAGTTTTCCACTAAGAGAAAGTGTCCTCATTTTTCTCAAATGCGAAATGGTTTTCCAAAGTCTCGATAACGATGTTTCACGTTTGTACTTTTTTGAAAGGTGATACTCAAGATCAACCGGTGTTTTTCTAAATTATTTTCAAAAGGGGGTTTTTATTTCTTGTTTTTTTTTTTAAAAAACCTATCAATTCCCGTTTGCGTTTGGGAATGTATGTATGAATTTTGCTTTGTCGTTTTGATGTTCCTCCCGAGTATGATCGAATTGGTGGCATGAACGTCGAGGCATTGCCACGCAATTATTGTACTAGCCCTCTGCGAGGGGTGTGAACTGGTGTTTACTGTTTATCGCCTCGTGGCGATTTGCGTGTTGTCGCACGAGTGTGAGATGTTGAAGCTTGGGTTTGTACGTTTGTGTACATGTGTGATTGTTTCATAATGTTTGTAATTATGTGCTGATTATCGTTCGGGCCATTGATGTCGCCGAACGATACTGTCGTTGTTGTAGTGTTTGTGTGTGTATTACTTTACGATGGTAATCGTTGTATATGATATGTGTTATGATTCTTTATTATGCTGAGTTGGCATCTCCGGTATGTTGTTTTGCGGTGTTATGTTCCATTGTATCTAGCATCTGTATTTTCGATATGCAGAGCCGAGGCATTTCGAACGTATTGTGCCGGGGGCATGTACGTGGCAATTGTCCTTCTCGTCAGTAACGCTTTTCAAGTGTGGACCCGAGAGACACAGGATCCAGTTTTGCGAGTTGGGTTCCGAGTCTTTCGGGGCGCGAACTTCAGTAAAGATATGAGGATCGGATCTGAGAGGCCCATGGGAGATATTTCTGTCGTTTGCTTTTTGTGTTGTCACCTTACTCCAGTTGTTGTGAGTTGCGGGAACGACATTTCTTTTATAAGAGGTCGAATGTAATGCCTGTATCGTTTTGACTTATGCATTTCCTCTTTCTCAGGTCTATCGACTCGTCGTGTTCGTTGATACTTTATGAACTTGTTCTGTATTTCGGTTTCATCGTTCGAACGAACTGTGATCTTGTTGTGGGTCGATCTGGTTATCGATGTGACTTTTTGGGTTCAGTTCGATTCTTGTGAACCTTGTTCAGGAGTGACCTCATCTGGTTCTATTAGTTCTTTTATTCGAAGTGGATCGGATTTGGAACTCTTGTGTTTTCGACTCTGTCGACTCATTATGTTCGTTGACATTTCTGAGCTTGTCCTGCCCCTTGCTTTTGTTGATCGAACGAGTGTGGTATTGTTTTGGAATAACTCATTTGTCGTTGTGACTTTTCAATCGCTATTCCCTTTCCTGTGGATCTTATGGGAATGCACGTCTTGTTGTTCTCACCAGATCATCCTGGGAGTTGTTGTTTGAATTTTCTTTTCCTTCGTGTTGCGAACATGATTGTTCGATTTTTGTTGTCTCGATCGTTGTGGTTCGATCGTTTGTTTGTTCGGTTTTGTTCTCGTTTCGTGATTGTTGAGCATTCAGGCTCCTTCCTAATTCCCTTAAGTTCGGTAAATTAGTCTCGTTTTCGATCTTCCAACCCTTGGGCGGTGGGATTCCGTATTTGTTCAGCGGTTGGCTCGCGTTTTGATTGATGTACCGTTGGGTTGGTCAATCATATTGATTTCCGTTCGTTGTGTTTTGTGATTGTCGGATAATTGACTTGGCTATATTATCCGTTTGATGACGCTTGTCATTTGTTGGTTTTATTATATCCCTAACGGCGACGTTGTGTTGGTCGCCGTGGAGCGTGTTTTCACGCCGTATATTCCTTTGCGTTGTTTGTAACATTTCGCCGTTGGGCGTTAGTTACGCATTCTTGTGTATCTTGTTGAGTTTTTCCTGGCGGAATATTTCTTCCCCCTACTTGTTTTAAGTTTCGGGACGAAACTTCTTTTAAGGAGGGTAGAATGTAATATCTGCAAATTTTCGATTTTCGGTAAATTTCCTTTTTCGGCCGAAATCCGTTTTGACGACTCGCTTTTGACCGTTTCGTCATTCGGAGAATATTTAATTCTGCACTTTTTGTCATCCGAGTTCGTTTCGGTGCTGCTTTGTTGAGTTCCGTGCTTTTTAGCGACTTTTCCGCGCTTGAGTTCGGTTCTTGCGAATCTCGTTCGAAACTGTCGTTTGGGGTTTTTCGTAAGTTCATTTAACGTTTTTATACGTGTTGTGAGCTTCGGTTTGATTATTCGTTGTCGTATGGTGATTTTCGGGCATTTGGGCCATTTTCGTAATTTCCCAAAGTTTGGGGTAATTACCTTCCGTTGTCAAATTTCGAGCCTTCGGGTGGTCGGAATCGTGTGTTCTACTAGCTCTTAGAATCGTCTTTGTGAGTACTTCGTAACCGTATCTTCGGTTCGTATTCAGGTTCGGGCTTCGGTGTCGTTTTGTTGAATTCAGGATTACTAAATGACTTTTCTAAGTATGAGTTCGACTTTGTTAGATCACCATTAATTTTTGGTAACTCCAAAAATTCTGAATCTTTGCAATATTATAGAGCATCGAGTTAGCTTTCCAATGGTTCAAACGGTGAGTCAATCGGAGTCCGGACGAGAGAGTTATGGTCGTTTTAGCTCCCCCGCTCGTTATTGGCCGATCACTGCCGGCCGAACTCGGTCGTGTCGTCCGACAAGGCCCGTGCCGTACTCGTCCGGATAAGCCAGAAGTCTCTGCCTCAGGACCCGACCGTGTCAGCACGGCAGGCCGAACTCTTCCGGATAAGCGGAACCGATCGCCAGAGGCGGCCGTGTTCCGGGACACGGCCGAAGTCAATGCCGGCGCCGCGGACGGGTCACTATCGGGCGACGCGACCGTGTCTAGCGGGACACGGTCGAGTCCTGCCGCCGTGGTCGGCTATTTAAGGGCCTGGACCGAGTCATCCGGCCATTTTCACCCTTTTTCTTCGTTTCTTCGCGTTTCTTCGTCAATAATGGATGGATTTGGATAGATTTGACATAGAGCAACATGTTTTGGAAGTTGTAATCATGGATTAACATCATCTTCCACCCGGATCTAAGGTAAGAACACCTAAACTTTTGGTTTTTGGATGTTCTTGAGGTTTCTTGGTGTTTTGGCCGATTTGCTTCGTTTCGATTCATATTATTTTTAGAACTTGATTGTAAACTCGTAATCATTCATACCCTTGAAGTTTTGTGGAACGGATTTGAGTATTTCTTTGATTAATCGATTAAATTGGACTACGCCCTCAAAGTGTCCGATAAAATGCTTCAATGGGTAGAACTTGGGAAGTTCCATACGTTTTCGTAGAATGGTGATTGAATTGATATCGTTGTGACTTAGGAGCGAATTCTTGTGAAGAACTCGAGTCGGAACCCTTCTGTTCGTTGCCTTCTTTGGGGTTCGAGCTTCCCGGTCGAACCGTGTTCTTCGGAGCGTTCGGAAGCGGTTATTAAGGCAAGTATCTTATTATACGACTTGTATCTTGTGAATAGTAATTACGTATGATTTGTATGACGATTTTGCTTGCCTCCGTAAATATGTTCCATTGAGTTGGTTGTGTTTTCCGAAATTTGAAGGCTTGTGATAATAGTGATATATTGGTATACGTGTTAGGCGTTGTGCCATTTGTGCAGGATTGCGATGTACATATGAGATGGTTGTACATGTGTTTGTTCAAAGTATTGTGTACCGAATGTGTGTTGTGTTGGTTAAGAGTCGTTGTGATGATCATGATGTTTGTGTTGTTTTGGTTTACATGCTTGATTGTACATTTCAGCGTAATGTGGAATGACTTGACATTTAATGATTATGAATTGTGTCGAGTCGATGTGTGTGTGATCCAGGTAGGGTCTGACGAGGCCTCTGGAGTTCGGTACATGATGTGTACGAACAAAGTGTGTGAACCAGGTAGGGTCTGACGAGGCCTCTGGAGTCCGGTACATGACGTGTACGGACAAGGTGTGTGATCCAGGTAGGGTCTGACGAGACCTCTGGAGTTCGGTACATGATGTGTACGAACGATGCTGTAGCCGGGTAGGGTCCGTTGAGGCCTCCGGAGTTCGGTACATGATGTGTACGAACAGTGTGTGTTGTAGCCGGGTAGGGTCCGTTGAGGCCTCCGGAGTTCGGTACATGATGTGTACGAACAATGTGTGTAGTCCGGGTAAGGTCCGTCGAGGCCTCCGGAGTTCGGTACATGATGTGTACGAACAATGATCGTGTAGCAGTGATTGTTCGGGTAACATTTTAAATATGGATCTCGGACGCATAATGATATATTATTTAGTATGCTTTGAAACGAGAATCGGGCTAAGGCCCTACTGTTTACGAAAAGGTTTTGTAAATTGGGACTCGAGGTCCAAAAGATTTTCTGCTTTAAAAATACCCGAGATGATGTGTTCCTTTTCAAATATCTCTTACTTGAGTTCGAAATTTTAAAACTTCTCGGGAACATTTTGATAATGGATTTCCGTATTAAATTCGTAGTTGCTATTTGCTTGTTACATTTCGTATGGTTTGATACTTGCACTAGTAAAACAGTGGAGTTTACTAACCCCGAGTATTCGGGGTGGATGTCCTGCTCGCATCCGGTACATGCAGTTCGGGGAGCAATCCACAGATTGGCACAAGGGGATGACGAGTGCGATACTAATCAAGAGTTGAGAGTTGGTAGAGTTTAGTTGTATTGTTAGAGTTGATTCAGTCTTCCGCTGTATTGTATTTCGACCCCTGTGTGGGTAATGTTGTTAGTCAGTCCTGTTGATAGAGTTGTGTGACCTCATCAGTCTGTGTGTTTATGTGTAAGTGACCTTGACGGTCTGTATTATTATATTGTTTGACCCTGGACGGGCAAGCATTTGGTTGTTTATGGACGTTTAGCCTGGTAGATCCTTGCGGAAAGGGTTTACGGCGTGTAATATTCCCACACGGTTTTGGGGGTGTTACAGACATATGTAGAACAAAATCTGAAGGAGGTCTTGGCTTAAACCATCTGCCCACATGGAATAAATGCTCAATGTTCAGACTACTATGGGCATTGCAGAAGAAAGAAGATAGATTGTGGATACAATGGATTCATTCAACCTACATAAGAGGTGGTGACCTGATGAGAATTAAAGCCCCTACTCAGAGCTCCTTCTTCTTTAAGAAGATAATAAAATTAAGGGACCAAGTGAAGCAACACAGTGAACTGCAGGATATGATGCAAGAAAAAACTGTGCCAACTAAGAAAGTGTACAACCTTCTTAGACCCCGAGTAACCTAGAAAGAATGGAGAGAACTTGTGTTGAACAACATGGCAACACCAAGAGCTAAATTTTTATTGTGGATGACACTTAGAGGGAGGCTGGCCACAAAGGATCGACTCATACAGCTGTAGGTAATTAATGAACAGCTATGCGTATTCTGTAAGTCCCAAGATGAAACACTCTCTCACCTGCTGTTTGAATGTTGTGAAATAAAACCTGTTTGGGCTCGGATGCTAAGATGGGCAGGAAGGAGAAGAAAACCTGCTGGGTGGGAACAAGAGGTGAGGCTGTTAACAGGGGAAGTGAGGGGCAGATCACCTCGTAACAGATTTTGGAAAGTTGTGGTCACAGAATTCATATATGCACTATGGAAAGAACGAAATAACCGCATCTTTAATGGAAAGGCCCAAGAAGTTACAAGAATCACTCATGAAGCAATCTCAAACGCATGTGGAAGATGCTTATTGCAAAAGAAGATGCAGGAATTTGTTAAGAAAGTAGGAAATTTATATTAATGTGGCTTATATGTTAAAATGTGGCCTTATGTAAGGCACTAGATTTTGAATTTAGAGTTGTATTTGAACTGTTATATTGGAATACAAAAGCTTATTTATTCCAAAAAAAAATTAGTAGTGGTTTGCTAAGATCTCTAACCAAATTAATTTTTAATTTTTAAAAGTTTGGGAACATCATCTGTACGGTTGGATCATCGAGAAATATTTTTAAAAAATAGAAACAATAATTTGTGACAAGCATTAGTTACGACTATGAGTCAATTTAGTAGTTTCCTACTAAAATCTCAAACCAAATTAATTTCTTAATTTTTGAAAATTTGGCAATATCACTCCATTAGGTATATCTTGACATCCATATAGTTGTATCATTGAGAAATATTTTTTAAAAAATCAAAATAAAAATTCAAAACAAAGCACTAGTTACAACTACTAGTCAATTTAGTAGTGGTTTGTTAAGATCTCAAAGCAAATTAATTTTTATTTTTTTAAAAATTAGGAATATAATTATATTAGATATATCTTGACATCCATATGATTAGATCGTCGAGAAATATTATTTAAAAAATAGAAACAATAATCCGTGACAAAATACAAGTTACGGGTACCGGACAACATAGTAGTGGTTTACTAAGATCTCAAACCATATTAATTTTTTTATTTTTTGAAAATTTGGGAACATCACTCAATTAGATATATGTTGACATCTGTATAGTTGGATCATCGATAAGTATTTTTAGAAAAATAGAAACAAAAATCCAGGACAAAAAAGTACTAGTTACTAGTATTAGTTAATTTAGTAGTGGTTTGCTAAGATCTCATATCAAATTAATTTTTTATTTTTTAAAAATTTGGGAATATAAATCAATTAGATATATGTTGACATCTGTGTGGTTGGATCATCGATAAATATTTTCAAAAAAATAGAAATAATAATCTGGGACAAAACACTAGTTATTAGTATTAGTCAATTTAGTAGTGGTTTGCTAAGATCTCTAACCAAATTAATTTTTTTAATTTTTGAAAATTTGGAAACATCAATAAATAAGATATATCTTGACATTCGTGTGGTTAGATCATCGAGAAATATTTTTAAAAAATAGGAACAATAATTTATGACAAGCACTAGTTACGACTATGAGTCAATTTAGTAGTTTCCTACTAAAATCTCAAACCAAATTAATTTTTTATTTTTTAAAAATTTGGCAATATCACACTCCATTAGGTATATCTTGACATCCGTATAGTTGGATCATTGAGAAATATTTTTTAAAAAATCAAAACATAAATTCAAAACAAAGCACTAATTACAAGTACGAGTCAATTTAGTAATGGTTTGTAAGATCTCAAAGCAAGTTAATTTTTTATTTTTTTAAAAATTGGGAATATAATTAAATTAGATATATCTTTACATCCATACGGTTGGATCGTCGAGAAATATTATTTAAAAAATAGAAACAATAATCCGTGACAAAACACTAGTTACGAGTATTAGTCTATTTAGTAGTAGTTTGCTAAGATCTTAAATCAAATTAACTTTTTATTTTTTAAAAATTTGGGAATAGCAATCAATTAGATATATGTTGACATCCGTGCGGTTGGATCGTCTATAAATATTTTCAAAAAAATAGAAACAATAATCTAGGACAAAATACTAGTTACTAGTATTAGTCAATTTAGTAGTGGTTTGCTAAGATCTCTAACCAAATTAAGTTTTATTTTTTGAAATATGGGAACATCACTCAATTATATATATCTTGACATCAATATGGTTGGATCGTCAATAAGTATTTTTTAAAAAAGGAAACAATAATCTCGCACAAAATACTAGATATTAGTACTAGTCAATTTAGTAGTGGTTTGCTAAGATCTCAAACCAAATTAATTTTTTATTTTTTGAAAATTTGGGAACATCACTCAATTAGATATATCTTGAAACCATTCCCTTTACTTGGACAAACCCGTAGGGTTGGATCGTAGATAAATATTTTTAAAAAATTGAAACAATAATTAGTGAAAAGCACTAGTTACTAACTAGTCAATTTAATAGTGGTTTGCTAAGATCTTAAATCAAATTAATTTTTTATTTTTTGAAAATTTGGGAATATCACTCAATTAGATATATGTTGATATTTGTACGGTTGGATCGTTGAGAAGTATTTTTAGAAAAATACAAACAAAAATCCGGGACAAAGTATGTAACACCCCGAGATATTCGGAATAATTACAGCGCCGTAAACCCTTTAAGTAAGGATTTACAAGGCTGATTTAAAAGAAATGTAAATATAAGACATCAATACTGCGGAAATTCAAGTTTTCAAAACCGTACAACTGGTTCAACGAGTAGTTAATACAACCATATCGAAATGATATTAATACGACACGCGTACTCGAGTACTGAAATCAAAACAAGAAAACAAATCACCAACGACAACAAACATCACTGAACCCCTTCGCCCACGTCATCGCGTGGTCGCTTCTCGCTCCTCGGCTACCTGAACATCAAAACAAATGTCCACCCCCGAAGAGTTAGCAAAACGATGCTAGTACAAGTATCATTTAAACAAATCAAATATGCATCAATAATACATAACAAGATACACCACACGGACTTCCGCTACCGGAATCCGACAATGCGAATCCACAAGATTCCATTAACACAGCAAGGGTATTCCAATGATCCAGCGCCCTCAGCATAGATCCCAAGATGATCCCGTCGGACCAACACGAGGTGGAAATAACCCGTCCAATGATCCGGGCCTCAGCCTAGATCCCAAGATGATCCCGTCGGACCAACACGAGGTGGACATCCGATCCAGCGCCCTCAGCATAGATCGTACAACGTACACAAACACAACTCATGCATACACATATGCCAAATCATTATGTTCACCAATATTAACATACAAACACTAGATAACGAATATCATGACAATTCAACGTAATAAATCTCATGTTCAACAACACGAATAATCACACGCATGCTCAAAATACCAATATTAATATATTACGATACTTGCCTCGAAGATGGCAAGAACGAAACACTTCAATGATCTCAACACACTCGAAGGCCGCCTCCTTCGATCAACGTAACAAGCTCGAACCTTTAACAAAAGGAATGATATACAAATCATCTCAAGTCGAACGATGGCCTAACAATTCAGTCTACGGCCCAAAAGCTCAAAATATGCAGTCTGCCTGAACCACTTAGCGTACGCTACGTACTCTACGTAGCGTGCGCTAAGCCTGCCTGTTAGCGTACGCTATTGTCTAAGCCTAGCATACGCTAGCCATGGACTGATAGTTCTCTCTGATCAGCCGACTGACTCGGCTGATATCATAACGTACGTTACGTACCGAACGTAGCGTACGTTAACTTATCCCCGATAGCGCACGTTAACTAACGTATGTTAGCGTGCGCTAACCGTGCATGGCAGATTACTACTAACAGAAAACTGGATAGAATGGTGATGAACTCATGAATCTTATGGTGATAAAACGAGTCATCCCCGAGCATATCATGCTAATAAGGTTTGTGAAAGTTCTATACGTACTAAATGACTATGAGATACAAAGATACGTATAATCATCACAACACCATAGTTCACCTTAGATCTCCAAGGAATATTCTAAGTTCCGTTCGTCCTACGCATGATTCCAATGTGTAAAACGTAACAATCTAGGTAATATCCGTTTACTGATCACAAATCGGTTTGAAAGATGCTTAGGAGTCCATATACTAAGATGGTTCAAAGGTTCATACGATATATAGTGCCGATACGTCAAAAATATCCTTCTAACATGTGATGACCAATTATAAACGAAATAACTGGCTATCAAAACATGATCAAACGTCCTTAAGAACATTACTAATATCGGTGAAGAATCACCTACCTCAAAGTAGTGAAGAACACGGAGGAAATCGAAGCAATCCAACGTCGAAGGCTCGAACACCACTCCTCAATGATCTACAATCTTCAATCACGAGCTAGGATGCTGATATGAAGTGTTTAGGATGTAGGAAGTTATACTCTAAGTATAAGAATTCGGATGTGGGAAAAGAAAGGACTGAAAATACGAAAAGGATGCTGTCCTATTTATAGGAAATGATTATTAGCGCGCGCTAGCCCCTGCTCGTAGCGTGCGCTAACGGCTACTGACTTTACTGTACTCGGCACTTAGCACGCGCTATGCACATACCTGTAGCGTGCGCTAAGGCGTTGACTTGGCTTTTCCCGAAAGCCGTCCAGGTTCATCCCGACACAATCCGACAAGGGTCCCCGGCCTGATCTCACCTACTGCACGTCTCAATCAAATTGACCACGTATCGTGTGCGCTAATGTTCCCCTGTAGCGTGCGCTATGGATCCATGTTAGCGTACGCTACACATAGCCGATAGCGTACGCTACATGCGCAGAATTACAATTTTAATCACATACATGAAATCATACGCTCGACAACATCGGATTATGAAATACGGAGAATAATACTCAGATCAAGTACAACAATTACAATATCACAAGTTCCAAATACATATCAGAAATCTCGGGTATTACATCCTTCCTCCCTAAAAAGAAGTTTCGTCCCGAAACTTAAGATTGAAACAACTCTGGATATCTAGCCTTCATACTGTCCTCCGTTTCCCAAGTGGCCTCTTCGACTCCGTGTCGTGACCATTGTACTTTAACCAAGTGTATTGGTTTATTCCTCAATTGTTTGATCCGACTCTCAAGTATCTTGATTGGTCTCTCTTCGAAGGTGCCATCATTAGCTATCTCGATCTCGTCGAAATCAATGACGTGACTGGGGTCCGGTACATACTTCCGCAATTGGGATACGTGAAACACATTGTGAATGTGACTCAGCGATGGCGGTAAGGCCAACCTGTAAGCTAAATCTCCAACCCTCTCGAGGATCTCGAATGGTCCGATATATCTTGGACTAAGCTTGCCTCTCCTCCCAAAACAGAAAATCCCTCGTGTAGGAGACACCTTCAATAGCACATGGTCCCCAGCGTCGAACTCTAGAGGGCGACGACGTACATCTGCATAAGACTTCTGTCGACTCTGGGCAGTCAACAGTCTTTCTCGAATCAAAGCTATCTTCTCTTGAGTCTGAATAATCAATTCCGGTTCCGTCCCGATCAAATCCGAAGAATCATCCCAACACAGGGGTGATCGGCATCTTCTCCCGTACAAAGCTTCAAATAGTGCCATCTTAATAGAAGCATGCCAACTATTATTATAGGTGAACTCGATCAAGGGCAAGTGAACTTCCCAATCAGTTCACCAATCTAATGCACAAGCTCTAAGCATGTCTTCTACTGTTTGTATAGTCCTTTCGGACTGACCGTCAGTTTGGGGATGATAATCCGTGCTAAAGTTGAGCTAAGTCCCCAAAGCCCTGTGAACTGCTTTCCAGAAGTGCGACACGAAGCGACCATCTCGATCCGAAATAATGGTCTTCGGCGTCCCATGCAATCTGACTATCTCCGCAATAAATACTCGCGCCAATCTCTCGGGTCCCCATGTATCTTTAATCCCTAGGAAATGAGCCGACTTGGTTAGTCGATCAACTACAACCCAAATCATGTTCGTTCCCGTTCTAGTCCTTAGCATACTGGTGATGAAATCCATCGAGATGTCCTCCCACTTCCATTCAGGGATCGGAAGCGGCTTTAACATTCCGGCAGGTCGCTGATGCTCAATCTTAACTTGCTGACAAGTCAAGCACCTCGAAACGTACTCTGCTACATCCTTATTCATATTCCCCCACCAGAAATTTTGTTTTAAATCCTTATACATCTTATCACGCCTGGTGAATAGAATAGTATGCCGTGAGCTTCCTTCAGAATAGTCCGTCTCAAATCATCATCATCGGGAACGCAAAGTCGACTCTGAAATCTCAGAACTCCATCATCTTGTATCACGAACCCTGGGGCTTTTTCTTTCTTTACTTCATCACCTAATCGAAGGATCAGAGAATCGTCCAACTGCTTAGACTTGATCTCCTCGACTAGTGATGAAGTCAGTTCCATCACATAAAGTTGCCCTTGGATTCCTGGTGCCCATACTTCAATCCCTTCGCGGATCATTTCTCGTTGAATGCTGGTTTGGGACGTAAGAGCTTCCAACACTCGAAGAGAAACAGGTTTACGGCTCAATGCATCGGCTACTACGTTTGCTTTCCCCGGATGATAGAGAATCTCCAAGTCGTAATCCTTGATCAATTCCAGCCACCTTCTCTGCCTCATGTTTAATTCTTTCTGACTGAAAATGTACTTGAGGCTCTTATGATTGGTAAAGATATGACAATGAGTGCGGTACAAATAATGTCTCCACATTTTCAAGGCAAAGACTACAGCTGCTAACTCCAGATCATGAGTCGGGTAATTTACTTCGTACGGTTTCAGCTGCCGAGAAGAATAGGCAATCGCCTTATCCTTTTGCATCAACACACATCCCATACCCTGATTTGAAGCGTCGCTGTAAACCATGAATCCACCAGTTCCATCTGGCAGTGCTAAAATAGGTGTTGTCGTCAGTCTCTTCTTAAGCTCATCAAAACCAGCCTGGCATTTCTCATTCCACGAGAACTTTTGAGTTTTTTGTAACAACTGAGTGAGCGGACGAGCAATTTTGGAAAATCCCTCTACAAAGCGGCGATAATATCCAGCAAGTCCTAAGAAACTCCGGACTTCTTTCACATTATTAGGTGCTTCCCATTCCAAGATTGCTTCGACTTTCTTTGAGTCCACCTGAACTCCGTCAGCTGATATCACATGCCCAAGGAAAGTTACTTCCCTAAGCCAGAACTCGCATTTTGAAAGCTTTGCATACAGCTGTTCCTTCCTCAAAGTTCTCAAAACCACACGCAAATGTTCGGCATGTTCCTCTGCGTCCCTCGAATATATCAAGATGTCATCAATGAAGACGACCACAAATTTATCCAAGTATTCCAAGAATACCCGATTCATCAATTGCATGAATACCGCAGGAGCATTGGTAAGTCCAAATGGCATTACTACAAATTCATAATGCCCGTACCGGGATCTGAAAGCAGATTTTGGTATATCCGATTTCTTAATTCTCAACTGGTGGTATCCTGATCGCAAGTCAATCTTCGAGAATACCCTTGCCCCTTGCAGTTGATCAAACAGGTCGTCGATCCGAGGTATAGGATACTTATTCTTGATCGTCATTTTGTTGAGCTCCCTGTAATCAATACACAGTCGGAGGGATCTGTCTTTCTTCCGGACAAAGAGAACGGGCGCTCCCCAAGGAGAAACGCTAGGTTGAATATAGCCCTTCTGTAACAATTCCTCCAATTGCTTCTTGAGTTCATACATCTCGGTTGGCGCCATGCGGTATGGTGCTCGGGAAATAGGAGCTGCTCCAGGCTCTAATTCGATAGTGAATTCCACTTCTCTCTGCGGAAGTAACCCAGGTAGTTCGTCAGGAAATACATCTGAGAACTCATTCACAACTGAAATAGATGAGAGCTCTACTCCTTCCTCTTTCCTCATGGCATAACACCAAAGTCCATGACATCCTTGCTTCAATAATTTCACGGCTTTCATTGCTTTGATCAATTTTCCCGAGCTTCCCGGTCTCCATCCTCGGAATAAGTGTTCTGATCCGTCATCAGCAATGATAGAAATGACTCTCTCTCGGTAATTCAGAATAGCTCCATAACGGTTGAGCCAATCGTCTCCGAGAATTAAATCGTCACCGTAGATGTCAACTACAATAAGATTCGATGGCCAATCTCTCCCTCCTATAGATACTGGAAAATCTCTAGCCTCTAGGGTTCCCACAATTCTCTCTCCACTCGGCAAACCCACAACATATGGTTCACAATCAGATAAGCACGAGATTTTTAAACGATTTACACAGTTCAATGATACAAAAGAATGTGTAGCTCCGCAATCGAATAAAACACTAACTGGTTGAAAAAGGATCTGAATCGTACCTGATGCAACAGCAGTGTTCTGATTGTCAGATTTCCTCATCTCGTACAGGCGCGGAGGAACGGACCCAGCACTGGATGTCTCTCTCTTCCCAACGTTCTGCTGCTGAAATCCACTCTGTTGTGTCTGGTTCACATTTATCTCCTTAGGAACTGGTGCTGGAGTGCGGGTACCAAAAGATCTAGTAGCGGCTCCATAGAAGGCCGCACGGTGCCCTTCTTATCCACAATCGTAACAAGTCACAGAAGATGCGGGGCAATCACGTCGAATATGCCCTGCTCGACCACAATTGTAGCATTTCTTTGATGCGTCCGAAACCGCTGATGTAGTTCGGAACTTCTTTCCACCTCTGGAAGGATGTGGAGGTTTCCTAGCCGAATAAAAGGAAGACTGGCCCTTGCGGGGCCCACCGCTCTTGCTTTCTGAGAAGCTGCCGGTCACTTTCTGCTTATTTGCCTCCACTGATTTCTCCACCGCCGCCTCTTTCATGTCGTAGGCCAGCGCTTTGTCTTGATACTGTCGCAATGTAGTACACTCGAATCCGGACATGTACTGCTGAATCTCCGGCTTCATACGCATATCGAAATGAAAAATCTTTTCCGCCTCCGTTCTGACCAAGTGTCGCACACAAGTCAGCTGATGATTAAAAGTTTTGATTACATTAGTCACAGATGCTTCCGAACTCTGTGGTGAGAAAAACTCTCGGATTTTTGCCTCTCTAACTGGACGAGGACAATACTGTGCTTCCATCATTAATTTGAATTCCGTCCAATCCGCATTATGATTCTCGGGTCGAATAGCTTCCCACCAATCAAAGGCCTCCCCATTCAGAAAATACTGGGCAATGGGAACCTTTCGGTCCTCGGGACAGTTAAGAACTGCGAATATCTTCTCTAACTCCTTAAGCCAATGATCTCAAGTAATTGCCTCAGCAGATCCGTCAAATTTTGGCGGGTGCAATTTGACCACCTCAGCAAGCCATCTGTCTCCCCGGTTATCCTCGTGGTGCTGCTGTCCCATCGCCGTCTGCATGCGGTCGACTACCTGGGCGAACTGGTTTATCTGCACCACCACCTGTTGAAGCACTCCCGGCATGTTAGGATTTGCGTCGTCATTCGCTGATCCTTGCTGCCCTCCAGAATGGGAATCGGTTCGACTAGCTGATAATTCTGGGGTAGTTGCGGAATCCTCCTGTCTCATATTACCCCATCCGCGTCCACGACCGCGTCCGCGTCCACGTCCTCCTCTCAACATACTGTAAACACAATTTCTCAATATCCAGGACAAAGTTTTCGAAATAAAACCCGTCAATACTCACAAAACAGTAATTAAGTAAAACGGTAGTATAGGAGATTAGGAGACTTACAACCACGGTCCACATGATGACTTTTGGCTGAACAGTGATGTTACGAACGACTCATAAATCAATAACGTAAACAGACCCAACTTAAAACCCGACTGCCAAGATATCCATAAATCTTAGCTCCGATACCATATTCTGTAACACCCCGAGATATTCGGAATAATTACAGCGCCGTAAACCCTTTAAGTAAGGATTTACAAGGCTGATTTAAAAGAAATGTAAATATAAGACATCAATACTGCGGAAATTCAAGTTTTCAAAACCGTACAACTGGTTCAACGAGTAGTTAATACAACCATATCGAAATGATATTAATACGACACGCGTACTCGAGTACTGAAATCAAAACAAGAAAACAAATCACCAACGACAACAAACATCACTGAACCCCTTCGTCGTCACGCTTCTGCATCGTGGTCGCTTTCCTGCTCCTCGGTTAGCTGAACATCAAAACAAGTGTCCACCCCCGAAGGGGTTAGCAAAACGATGCTAGTACAAGTATCATTTAAACAAATCAAATATGCATCAATAATACATAACAAGATACACCACACGGACTTCCGCTACCGGAATCCGACAATGCGAATCCACAAGATTCCATTAACACAGCAAGGGTATTCCAATGATCCAGCGCCCTCAGCATAGATCCCAAGATGATCCCGTCGGACCAACACGAGGTGGAAATAACCCGTCCAATGATCCAGCGCCCTCAGCCTAGATCCCAAGATGATCCCGTCGGACCAACACGAGGTGGACATCCGATCCAGCGCCCTCAGCATAGATCGTACAACGTACACAAACACAACTCATGCATACACAAATGCCAAATCATTATGTTCACCAACATGAACATACAAACACTAGATAACTAATATCATGACAATTCAACGTAATAAATCTCATGTTCAACAACACGAATAATCACACGCATGCCTAAAATACCAATATTAATATATTACGATACTTGCCTCGAAGATGGTAAGAACGAAACACTTCAATGATCTCAACACACTCGAAGGCCGCCTCCTTCGATCAACGTAACAAGCTCGAACCTTAACAAAAGAAATGATATACAAATCATATTAAGTCGAACGATGGCCTAACAATTCGGTCTACGGCCCAAAAGCTCAAAATATGCAGTCTGCCTGAACCACTTAGCGTACGCTACGTACTCTACGTAGCGTGCGCTAAGCCTGCCTGTTAGCGTACGCTATCGTCTAAGCCTAGCGTACGCTAGCCATGGATCGATTCTCTCTCGATCGGCCGACTCGGCTGATATCATAACGTACGTTACGTACCGAACGTAGCGTACGTTAACTTATCCCCGATAGCGCACGTTAACTAACGTATGTTAGCGTGCGCTAACCGTGCATGGCAGATTACTACTAACAGAAAATTGGATAGAATGGTGATGAACTCATGAATCTTATGGTGATAAAACGAGTCATCCCCGAGCATATCATGCTAATAAGGTTTGTGAAAGTTCTATACGTACTAAATGACTATGAGATACAAAGATATGTATAATCATCACAACACCATAGTTCACCTTAGATCTCCAAGGAATATTCTAAGTTCCGTTCATCCTACGCATGATTCCAATGTGTAAAACGTAACAATCTAGGTAATATCCGTTTACTGATCACAAATCGGTTTGAAAGATGCTTAGGAGTCCATATACTAAGACGGTTCAAAGGTTCATACGATATATAGTGCCGATACGTCAAAAATATCCTTCTAACATGTGATGACCGATTATAAACGAAATAACTGGCTATCAAAACATGATCAAACGTCCTTAAGAACATTACTAATATCGGTGAAGAATCACCTACCTCAAAGTAGTGAAGAACACGGAGGAAATCGAAGCAATCCAACGTCGAAGGCTCGAACACCACTCCTCAATGATCTACAATCTTCAATCACGAGCTAGGATGCTGATATGAAGTGTTTAGGATGTAGGAAGTTATACTCTAAGTATAAGAATTCGGATGTGGGAAAAGAAAGGACTGAAAATACGAAAAGGATGTTGTCCTATTTATAGGAAATGATTATTAGCGCGCGCTAGCCCCTGCTCGTAGCGTGCGCTAACGGCTACTGACTTTACTGTACTCGGCACTTAGCGCGCGCTATGCACATGCCTGTAGCGTGCGCTAAGGCGTTGACTTGGCTTTTCCCGAAAGCCGTACAGGTTCATCCCGACACAATCCGACAAGGGTCCCCAGCCTGATCTCACCTACCGCACATCTCAATCAAATTGACCACGTATAGCGTGCGCTAATGTTCCCCTGTAGCGTGCGCTATGGATCCATGTTAGCGTACGCAACACATAGCCGATAGCGTGTGCTACATGCGCAGAATTACAATTTTAATCACATACATGAAATCATACGCTCGACAACATCGGATTATGAAATACGGAGAATAATACTCAGATCAAGTACAACAATTACAATATCACAAGTTCCAAATACATATCAGAAATCTCGGGTATTACAAAGTATTAGTTACGAGTACTAGTCAATTTAGTAGTGCCCTACTAAGATAAAATAAATAAGTTAAATATATAATTGAAATATAACTAATTAAAAAGTCAAATCTAATTAATAAATGGTCTGATTTTATTTGTTAAAAGATGACTGGAGTAAAATTCTTATGAAATTAATGATTAGGTGCTGAAATTGAAGGACTGAAAAAAGAGCTGGGACTAGATTGGAGAAATCCAGAAATCTGGGGTTAAATTGAATAACCCTAAAATCGTTGGTATATAGCCCTTCTTCCTTCCTCGTGTTAGGAATACTTATTAGATTTTGATGATGTCACCTTGTATTTGTTTATTTATTCAAATGTATGTCTTTAACTACTTGGCAAAATGTAAAGAAGAACCAAATGAGTATCTTTTATTAGCTAAATTGAGTATAGTTGAATACTTGGTAAAATGTAAAGAAAAATCAAATGAATATCTTCTATAGGCTATGTAAGTTAGTCTCAAAAATTGGCTAAGAATAAATCTCAGATAAGTTCATATCAGAGAAGTCCTGGTCAACTCAACTGATCAGAGAAGGTTGACCACAGACGACCTATCATCAGCCAACGTTCTGAAGAAAGAGATTTATCATAGAAGTCCTGGTAAAAATATTTATCAGAGAAGTTTGACCAAACTACAGTCAAGTGATCAGTCGGAGTCCAAGTCATCTGAAGTTTGGCCATCAGATTAGATAAGTTTATCAGGTCAGAAGACTTCAGATCAGAGAAGATCAGTCAGGACAGAGAAGTCATCTCAGAGAAGTCATCAGAGAAGTCCGACACCAGAGAAGGTTGATTGCACGACAGACAGATTGACCAAAAGGAGATCAGATAAGTTCTGTCAAAATAATCAGCCAAGTAATCTAGTCCACGTCAGCATGCGTTGAAAAGTCAATAATCACGGAAGTCACATGCGGGCGATAAGGGACAGACTGGAGAGATTCTCGGAAAGCAAATGAATTAAATATTCATCCAGATATGCCACTGAAGACTTTAATCATATTATAATCTAAAGTTTCGGCGCCTCAACGTGAAAGTCTTCACAACGGTCGGAAAAGGATTAAAAAGGGAATCCAGCCTTGCAATGTTTGGAAAGGAAAAACAAAGAAGTCTATTTCTCCAACGGACGGATTTGTTACAGGAATGCAACGGCTATGAAGGAAGCTCAGGGATCTACATCTATAAATACCTGAAGATTTGAATTGAGCAGTACGCGAACAACACTCTCAAGCAATTAAAGCAATCAAAGCAATCAAGCGAACTATAGCATCGTAAAGAGCAAGAGTTCAAAAGTTCTTACTCGAAGAAGCTCTTAGTTGGAGAAGACAACCCACTCGTGTCTTAAAACCTGAGTTCGGCGTACTTCACTGGTTGAAGTGTGCATGACTGATAGGCATCCGAGAATTTGAGATCAAGAGGTGCTAGGTAGTCAAGGAGTTGCAACGACAAGATTTCCACTGGTTGGAAGTTGTTGTAGCTAGAAAGAATCACTGTAATATTTATCACTGATTGAAAATTATAGTGAATTGATCTCCAACTGGTTTGGAGAAAAGTGGATTAGTAGAGGATTACCCCACCTCTGAGACCACAATAAACTGCTTGCATGTTTTACTGTTTTAGCATCATACTTACCTACTGCATACATACTTAACTGTTCCATTGTTTGAGTTATCTATATCCGTCATCAGCTGACTTCCGCATACCTGTCTATAGACGACTCCAAGTCATCTGTACCTATCAGCTGAGAAACTCACCCTTTGTGGCAAAGAGTTTCAATAAATCTATTCACCCCCCCTCTAGACTTATTCCTGGATGACTTGTGACCTACAAGTGGTATCAGAGAGGTTGGTTCAATTTTTCAGAACCAGATCCATATATCAAGGATATATATTTTAATCTAATTTTAGAAATGGAACACATGCAACACATGCACTCTAGGTTACCTGTCTTTTCAATTGATGAGTATGATCTTTGGAAGATAAGGATGCATGCATATTTATCTTCTATTCATGATGACATGTGGTGCATAATCGATGATGGTCCTTTCATATTCGAGAAGGACAACACCCCTGAGGAGATAGCAGCCGGTAAGCCAGAGAAGATCCCCAAGAAGAGGACGGAGCTGACCCCAGAAGAAAGAAAGCTGGCCAATCTTCACAACCAGGCCAGAGACGTGCTGTATCAAACTCTTAACAAATCAACAATGGTCAAGATCAAGAATTTCAAGAATGCCAAAGAAATTTGGGATACTCTAGCTATGATGTGCGAAGGAACTGAGCTAATAAAAGAAAACAAGTTGTCAATTGCGACCCAAAAGTTTGACAACTGCAAGATGAAAAATGGAGAGTCTATCGACCAAGTAGATACAAGATTCACAGAGATAATTAATGAAATTAATTCTCTGGGAAAAACATATGGCAACAGGGAGATAGCCCTGAAAGTTCTAAGATCTCTCAATCTAGAATGGAATATGAAGGCAGTGGCCATGAGAGAATCCAAGGATCTTAACAAAATAAAGATCCAAGAGCTGTTCTCTAACCTAAAGGCTTATGAGTTTGAGCTTCCAAGTTCATCATCAACTGAGCCTGCAGAGAAGGGAATAACGTTTGCAGCTGAGTCCCCCGCCAAGAGCTTATCTGAAGTCAAGCCTCCAAATCCCCTAGGTTTTGAGGAAGAAATGGCATTTATAATGCAAAGATTTAGCAACTTCCAGAAGAATTACTCCAAGTATAAAAAGAATTATAAAGAAAATCCAAGGAGGAATCAAAAAGCTAGAAGCTGGAAGGTTGAATGCTATAACTGCCATAAGATGGGACATATTCAAATCGACTGTCCTGATCTTAAGAAGGATAAGATCAAGGAGGTGAGCTAAAAAGAAGACCGAAGAAAAGCCCTCATCGGAGAAGACCAAGAGAGAGTAGAATCTAGCAGTGGATTCTTCTCTGATGATGATGATGAGGAGGAGTATGACTGTCTAATGGCCAACTTAGCTGATGAAGAGGTAACTTCTAAACCCTCAGTTTCAAATAATAATAACTCAGACATGTCTCAGGATATGGACTTACATGAGTCTGTCCATCAGCTTCTCAAGGATTTTGAGAAATTAAAATCTGCACACCAATCTGTATCAGTCGAGAAGACCCAGCTGCAAGATGAGAATAGGCAGCTAAAAAATGATTTTGAAAAACTTAGCCTAGAGTTAAATAAAACCAAATCTGATCTTGAAAAGCAGGCAGCAGATAACTTGAAAAACCAGGCTGATAATACTACAATTGAGATAAAACAATTAACTGTTTTAAATAGTGAAAAATCAGCTGCACTTGCTCATGTTAAATCTGAGTATGCGAAACTGACACAGCTAAGTAACACACAGGCGAAGGAAATAACTTTTCTCAAGGCATCTATAACCTTAGATGAGTTGTGTATGAATAAAAGGCCACTGTATTCCAGATCAGGCCTTGGATATGACCCCAACACTCCCTCTAGTTCAAAAACTATTTTCATGATGGGAGAAACACTTGTCCCGTCTGCTGAGCCAACTTACAAACTTGTATTTCAAAATAGGCAGTAGCCAAATCAAAAGTTTAGGCAGCAACCAAGGTATACAAGGCATCCACCTAGACAAGAGACTAGGCAATGGCCAAGGCAAAAACAACAGCCCAGACAACATGCCCACTATTATCAAAGACTCCCCAAAAATAGATTTCAAAATGGGAGGGGCAAATGGAAACCTCAAGGTTATCCTAATTTTGAAAACGAATAGGTGTGAAGACCTCAAAGATTTTATAAATGGCCTCAGCTAAGATTTAGAAATGGCCCACACCACTAATTTTATGAGGCATATCCAGTACACAATCCTAACCGAGGATATAGGCCCAGACCATACACACTTGTTTGGGGCAATCACCATAACTTTCCTAATCCACGGAGAAATCAATTCTCCAGGAAGCCATCTAATCCCCGAGGACCCACACAAATTTAGGTACCTAAATCTCTGCTTGTTTGATTGTAGAAAAGGTGGAAGGACTACTACCACATCTCCACAAATTCAAATATAGGCACATGACCGGGAACAAGAAGGTGCTATCAAATTATACCAAGGAAAGAGGCCCAGTAACCTTTGGAGATAGCTCTAGAGGTCAGACAAAAGGCTTTGGAGAGATGCACATAGGAAACATAACAATATCCAAAGTTCATTATGTCAAAGGGCTCAAATACAACCTTCTGAGCATAAGTCAGTTATGTGATGAGAAGAATATAGTAGTCTGTTAGATGTATTTTTGTGCGCTTGATTATCATTATTTTATCTCCATTTTGGAATCTGCATAAATGAGCTTTTAATGCTTTATGTTTATATGTTATGAAGGAAATTAGAGTCCGGGAGCTTAAATGAAGAAAAACAGGCCAAAACGACATTTTTTGGTCAAGGGCCGCGTCGCATCCAGCCAGAGTCGCGGCACAGACACAACTCCAAGCTAACCGGTACAAACTATACCGGGGGCCGCAGAACGCTCATCCTGAGCCACAGCCCATAAGGAAAAATTTGCCCAGGCCTGGCAGAGCAAGGGAAAGGGCCGCGGCCCGCGGCGCGGGATTTATGATGTCAGCACGCAATTTTGACTGTTTTGAAGGACGTTTCGACCTAATTCCCAGACGCGTTTTTGGAGGTGGAAGGAAAGTTATAAAAAGGCATTGAAGGTTCGGAAATATCATCATCGAAGAGGAGGAGAAAATACCTAGCAGCAAAAAGCAAGGCGAGAGAAAGGAAGAAGCGAGTCTTCAATTGTGTTTGATTTTCTTTCTTATGTTCAATTTGAATATTTGTGTATTGTTTTCTAGCATGTCGGGCTAGACCCCTTTTTCTAGGATTATGATGAAACTGATATTTTGATGGATTAACTCTTGATTTTACATTATTAATATATTTCCCTTTTCTATTGAGTTTTCCCCAATTGTTCTTAATGCTTTTAATTATGTGGCCTATGATTGAATTGTTTTAATTACGTAACTCGAATCGGAAGAGGAGAGTTAGTTGGAAATTGGTGAGAACCATATACTCATAAGAATTACGTAGCTCGTTTGAAGATTTTAGAACTGTTTGGCTATTGTTGAATTAGCTCACCTATGAATAGAGTGATTTATTCAACTTAGAAAATTCTACTATCCTTGGGAGAGACATTAGATTATCTTAGAATCTTCGCTGTCAATAAATTGGGAAATTACATAATTTATATTAAGCAAGATTAATTCTGATTAATCGAGGTGAATTCTCAATCCTAGATTTTTCTCTTAATTGATCTCCTTTCATCAGACTATTGAATTTAGTATTTATTTTTAGTTTATCACTTTATTTAGTTTTCAATAATTTTTCAACCACAAAATTTGATCGTTCAAATAAAACTAGAATACAAATAAATTGGTAATTACTACGTCAGTCCTCGAGGGAACGATATCTTTCTCATCATTTTATTACTTGATTACGACAACATGCACTTGCGTTCACAAAACTACGTAACAAGTTTTTGGCGCCGTTGCTGGGGATTGATTGTTTACTAATATCAATTTTAGTATTTTTAGTCTTAATTTGAACATTATTTTATTTTTGTGTAAATTTGTTTTTATTTATTTTCCTTTTATGAGTTCGTTTAGTGCATGAGAAAATTTGGTGACGAAGGTCTATTCCCTTTGGATACCGAATTCGAGTGCACTTTGCGGAAAAACAGGAAGGAAACCCATGAGGTGTCAACTATGGAAACCATGTCTAACAACACCGGAAATCAAGGGATCGACAATCCTATTCAGCAAGCTCAACCGGCATTGGCACTCCGTGATTATGCACTGCCACAAATCAACGCGAATTTTTCGGGGATTCGGCATCTAACCATTCAAGCGAACAGGCGAATCTACAGACAGATATGCATTGTATCATTTGGGCGATGAAGAAAAATGGGATCTACCCATTCTTGGATATTAAACCCAAGGTTCTATACAAGGAAGCTGTCATTTCTTTTTTCAATGAAGCAGAAGTCACGGAATCTGGAATCAAGAGCTGAATTTTTGGAGAGGAGGTGACGATTTCTTCCAAGACAGCCGCAGAGGCATTCGGTATGAAATTAAGGGGCATAGCTGTTGAAGCCCTCAGGCAAAGCGCCACAGAGACCTGGTATGCAATCAGATTACCGGAACAGCCGTCCAAGCTGAAACTGACGGCAAAGAGAGGCGACTTGAAGAAAGAATATCGATATGTGTTGGACATCACAAATAAAATTGTGATGGGGATGGCAGGCAGCTATGACCAGCTGTCATCTGCCAAATTCGTGGTGCTGGGAGCCCTTATCCAGTCTGAGAGGATTGACTGGGCTGACTAGATATACATACAGTTGGTCCGTGAAGTCAATAAAGTTCAGTGGATAGAAGGCAAGAAGAAATTCAAGACCAAGCTGGATTTTGGGACGCAAATCAGATGGATCTTGGAATTACTTGGGAAGGCGAAAGGGACTGCCGACCCATTTCACGTCAACAAGAGACATGGTCATCTGGACCAAGAAACTTTGAAGAAGTTAGGAGTAGAGAGGAAGGCTGTCCAATTGCTAAAGGATATGTCAAGTGGACCTCCTCCCTACAGTGGACCCTCGGATTCAGATGAATCTGATGCCGCCGACCAACCTGCAGGACAAAAGTCACATGTAGTCTCCAAGCCATCTGCAAACAAGGAGTCACCTGCAGACTAGTCAGACTCAGACTCAGATAACACTCCTCTGGCCATGAGATTCAAGAGGAAAGCGCCAGCACCAGAGGAGGTAGTTTAAATCCACTCTTCACCGGATCATTCTCCCAAAAGGCCTAGGCGCCTTGACTTTGAGGAAGCAGAGCAGATTCTGTTGGATACACGGTCGGATATTTGCGCCGTTTGCGGAAGCGTAAATAAAAAGTGCGGAAAATAAAGGACACAAGGATTTATAGAGGTTCGGCTATAAATGAGCCTACGTCCTCTCTTTATCTTTTTCAATAGGTTAAAGATAGCAACCTCTTCGCCTCTCTTCAATCGGTCGAGGTATAACCGTTTACAATCACGTCTTCTATCGGTCCGTGATAAACCACTCGTACTTGTCTTTGCGTCGGTCCAAGTTAAACCGTTTTCCTTTTCGTAGGACAAGGAATCAACCTCTCTAGCTTTCTATGGGTACTAGATAAACCTCACTCGATAGCGATTGCGATTCTAATAATGCCGGATCCTTGATCCTAATAACACCGAATCCAATCGTATCTTTTCTTTTATCACTCGTGTATGTTTTTCGTGAATTCTCACTCAAACACTTACAATTAAGCTCAATATCAACAACAAGAATGTGTATAATAATATCACAAGAATAGACTATTTGCTCAAGGTTGTTGTACTCAAACAATACCATAGGGATGGTATTTATAGGCTCCATCTTCAAACTAGCCGTTAGCTGCCAGACTGCTCATTACGTACGTTATATGCTCTCCATTACGTACGTAAGCCTCATTACGTACGTTAACCATGGCTGGTTACGTGCGTTAGCATCTTCACAAATCAGTCGGAGTTTCATTATTTGAGTTACGTACGTTAGCCTTTCCTTTGTTACGTACGTTAACATTACGTCACTCACGACGTCATATATCCGTTGTATGCTTTGCTGACTTTGACTTCTCCAACGTTCACTTGTTTGAACTCCTTTACGTACGTTATACAACCTTCGTTACGTACGTTAGCTTGCCCATATTACGTACGTTAACATACCCTTGTTACGTACGTTAGCTTTGAGATTTTCCAGCTTTTTGCACTTCGATTCCTTCGATGCTTTGCTTCGTCTCTTTGTTGTTTTGTTTTGCTTATCAATATTAATCATCAAAACACTTTTAATTTATGTATGGAACAAAATGTTCCAACAATCTCCCCCTTTTTGATGATTACAAAACAACACTCCGACAATGGGATTTTCCTGCAAAAATACAAATATATGTATATCTTTACAGACCAAAGTTTTCGACTTTGTCCGTTTCGTTAGAATCTTCTCCCATTACTTTTTCGACTCCTTCTATTCTTTTCTCCATTTTTAAATTTTCATCGTCTTTTCGACGTCTCCGCATTTTTCTTTTTCTGTCATTTTCGACTTCTCCTTAGTTTTGTTCAACTCCTTCGTTTTTCTAATTCTTTTTGTATGCTATCGATTTTTTTCGATTTTTCTCCCCCTTTCACGGTTAATCACATTTTCGACTTATTTCTCCATTCTCTATCTCTCCCCCTTTTTGTATTCATCAAAAAGTGGATTAAATAACAATTGAAATAAATAATACCAATATAAAATATGCATGATACAATTTATGAATATTTGCATAAAGGATAAAAACTCCCCCTGAGAATAATATCTCCCTTAAAAAAATACTCCCCGAGTAAAATACAAAAATCAATTTTTGGGGATCCAACCTATAGTTGGTTTTTGTTTAGGAACGAGACGATATTTGAAACTATTGTTCCTTTAGGAACCCAAATTTTCTTAATTTTTATCGTCTCGGGCTTTTGCAACTTGAAATATGATGCCCGATTTTTAAACACTTTTCGCAATGGGGTATCTTGAAATTAACGGATTCATTTTTAAAACGAGTTTTGAATCCTAACCCCTCTTTATTCAAAGTAAATTTTTGAACACCAAGCATTTGTTCAAATTTCTCGTTTCCGCACGAGAATTTCTTTGTCAAAGATTTAAGCTCGGTTTGGATTTTAGCGAGATCATTCTTCAAAATATTTTCATTTTCAATACACTTTGAATGATCGATTTCAACAAATTTTCCCTTCTCGATAATTTTGGAATTTTCAATTTCCAAAGATTTAATTTTAGACTTAAGGGATTTGATTTCCGATAATGCATTATGAAAATCCCTATGCAATAATTCAAATGCATCAAAAAGTTCATCACGGGAGGATGTACTTACCTGGCTTTCGACGTCGCTGTCGTTGAACGAACTCCGGGCCATGAGAGCGAGATTATTTTGATTGATGAAATCATCGTCTTCATTTCATCGCTCCAAGTAGCCACGAGAACCTCCTTCTTGGGTTTGACACGACAATGCTTAGCGAAGTGGCCTGGTTTTCCACATAATCGACAAGAGTTTTCGAATTTCTTAGATTCGCCCGAGATATCCTTCTTCCTCCGGTTTAATAAGGTTTGAAACTTATTAATGTTTTTGGCATAATATGCCGATTCTTCGTCGCTTTCCTCCACCGGAATTTCTTCTTTCTTCCTTGACATCTTAGCCTTCATGGCTAACGATCGTTCCTTCGGCTTCGGCTTGACACTTCGTGATTTTAAAACAATCTCATAATTGATTAGTGAACCAACAAGGGCACTAAAATCGAGCGTGTTGAGATCCTTAGATTCCATAATCGCGGTCACGGTGCCGTCCCATTCGCTAGGTAGTGATCGTAAAATTTTCTTAACTTTTTCACTACTAGATAATGGTTTGCCAAACGAAGCTAGTCCATTGGTGATGACCGAGAATCGGTCGAGCATATTGGTGATGGACTCGTCACCCTTCATCATGAATAACTCGTAGTCATGGAGAAGCATATTTATCTTCGTCTCCTTGACTTGAGTCGTCCCTTCGTGTGTGATTTCTAGAATTTTCCATATTTCTTTCGCACTCTCACACGATGAGATTCGATTGACCTCTTCCGGATTTAAGGCACAAAATAAGAGTTGAGTAGCCTTACAATTTAGATGGTCATTTTTCCAATCGGCATCGTCGTATTCTTCGAAAGATTTGAGCGCACTGTCGGATTTGATTGGAATTTTCGCCAAGGCAAATAATCTTCCAAATTTCGATGTCGTATGCTCGGATGAATATCGACATCTTCTTCTTCCACGTCAAATAATTTGAGCCATCAAAGAATGGTGGTCGGTTGAGAGCAAGGCCTTCGACGGAGCCATTTGAAAAGCCATTTGGATCTTCTCCTCGGATGTTAAGCCGCGTATTGAGTACGGCTCGATACCAATTGTTGGATACACGGTCGGATATTTGCGCCGTTTGCGGAAGCGTAAATAAAAAGTGCGGAAAATAAAGGACACAAGGATTTATAGAGGTTCGGCTATAAATGAGCCTACGTCCTCTCTTTATCTTTTTCAATAGGTTAAAGATAGCAACCTCTTCGCCTCTCTTCAATCGGTCGAGGTATAACCGTTTACAATCACGTCTTCTATCGGTCCGTGATAAACCACTCGTACTTGTCTTTGCGTCGGTCCAAGTTAAACCGTTTTCCTTTTCGTAGGACAAGGAATCAACCTCTCTAGCTTTCTATGGGTACTAGATAAACCTCACTCGATAGCGATTGCGATTCTAATAATGCCGGATCCTTGATCCTAATAACACCGAATCCAATCGTATCTTTTCTTTTATCACTCGTGTATGTTTTTCGTGAATTCTCACTCAAACACTTACAATTAAGCTCAATATCAACAACAAGAATGTGTATAATAATATCACAAGAATAGACTATTTGCTCAAGGTTGTTGTACTCAAACAATACCATAGGGATGGTATTTATAGGCTCCATCTTCAAACTAGCCGTTAGTCGCAGATCGCTCATTACGTACGTTATATGCTCTCCATTACGTCGTAAGCCTCATTACGTCGTTAACCATGGCTGGTTACGTGCGTTAGCATCTTCACAAATCAGTCGGTGAGTTTCATTATTTGAGTTACGACGTTAGCCTTTCCTTTGTTACGTGCGTTAACATTACGTCACTCACGACGCCATATATCCGTTGTATGCTTTCGACTTTGACTTCTCCAACGTTCACTTGTTTGAACTCCTTTACGTACGTTATACAACCTTCGTTACGTACGTTAGCTTGCCCATATTACGTACGTTAACATACCCTTGTTACGTACGTTAGCTTTGAGATTTTCCAGCTTTTTGCACTTCGATTCCTTCGATGCTTTGCTTCGTCTCTTTGTTGTTTTGTTTTGCTTATCAATATTAATCATCAAAACACTTTTAATTTATGTATGGAACAAAATGTTCCAACAGATTCCCCAGTCATCTGCACCTGAGCCAGTCTCTGCAGCCCAGATGCAGATTGTGACCACTCCTTTTCTAGATCAAGCCGGCTATCATCCAAATGGTGCAAGAGAGCTAATTTTGCGGACTGGCGAATGATGATCCTAATGCTCATATTGCATCCTTTCTCCAGATATGCGATACATTCAAGAATAATAGAGTTTATGATGACGCCATCCGTGTATGGCTTTTTCCATTCTCTTTGAGGGACAAAGCCAAGTTCTGGCTGATTTCACTACCGCCTGGATCTGTCATAATGTGGGCAGAATTAGCATAATCTTTTCTGGCGAAGTTATTCCCACCAGCGAAAACAGCACGACTCAGGAATGATATAACTACGTTCCGGCAATTTGAGATGGAATCGCTGCATGAGGCATGGGAACGATAAAAGGATTTTCTAAGGAGATTCCCACATCATGTTCTACTGGATTAGCTGCAGATTCAAACATTTTATAACGGGCTGAGTGCTTCTACACGCATTCTTGTTGATGCAGCCGCTGGAGGTACTTTAATGGGAAAGACGATGACTGAAGCCCATTATTTATTGGAAGATATGGCGGCAAATGCGTATCAGTGGCCTTCTGAGTGTCTGAATCCGAAATGAGTTATGGGAGTTTCCGATAATGATCCAATATTTACGCTATCGGCCCAAGTTGCGGCCTTGACTCAACAACTTCAAGTTTTATTGCACGCTCCTTCTACCGTTACCATGGAAACATGTAATTGGTGCAACGGGTCTCATCCTAGTGTTTAATGCCAAGTCGGGAATCCTTTTGAGCAATCTCAGATGGAACAAGCTAAATTTGTGGGGAATGGAAATCGACATAATAATCTGTATTCTAACATACAACCAAGGGTGGAGAAATCATCCAAATATTTCATGGAGGAACGAGCAAGCATTGAACAATCCTACACAAGCTCAAGTCACTCAGCCAGCACATCAACCCCCCTCAACCACCGAAGGTTTCTTTAGAAAATGTTATTGCTCAATTGGCGGCTAACACGAGTCAATTGATGACCCGCACAGAAACTACTCTACAGAATCATTCCGCTTCTATTCACAATTTGGAAGTCCAAGTCAAATAGCAAATTTGTTAACAGTCGGACCTCAAGGTACTTTTCCAAGTACAACTGAGACGAACCCCAGAGAGAGTATTAATGCCATTAGCTTGAGAAGTGGAAAGTAAGTGTGTGAGCAACCCGGGAAAAATAAAGTGAGAGGTGAAGATGAAGAGAAGAAGAATTCGGCATTAGAAGAATCACAAATTTCTAAAAACTTGAAATTGTCTCCTGACAATCCGATAGCCTATATGCCACCTGCCTCGTATCCGCAGCGACTGCAAAAACAAAAGTTAGACAAACAGTTCTCTAAGTTTCTTGATGTTTTCAAGAAGTTACATATCAATATTCTATTTGCCGACGCTTTGGAACAAATGCCGAGCTATGTAAAGTTTATGAAGGACATCTTATCTAAAAAAAGGAAGCTCAAAGAATATAAAACAGTGGCACTGGCTGAAGAGTGCAGTGATATCTTGCAGAAAAAGCTCCCGCCTAAATTGAAGGATCCAGGAAGCTTCACTATACTGTGCACTATTGGAAACTTGTCTTTTGATAGAGCGTTATGTGATCTCGGCGCCAGTATAAATATTATGCCTCTTTCTGTGTTCAAGAAACTAGGAATTGGGGAGGCCAAGCATACTACGGTCTCTTTGCAACTAGCCGATAGATCCATCAAATATTTGAGAGGGGTAATAAAAGATGTCTTGGTCAGGGTGGATAAATTCATTTTCCCCGCTGATTTTATTGTGCTTTATATGGAAGAGGATCATGAGATTCCGATTATTTTGGGTAGAACGTTTTTGGCCATTGGTAGATCTCTTATTGATGTTCAGGAGGGTGAATTGATGCTTCGGGTTCAAGATGAGCAAGTCACATTCAAAGTGTTTCGATCTCTCCCGTGTCCAAGCAATGTCGAAAAGGGTTCTCAAATTGAAAGCTTAGATATGTTTGCGAAAGACACACACTGGGAAGGTTGTCAGTCAAAATGTTTAGATTCTGTTGTAGTTAGTCCGACATCTGAGAAAAATGTAGAACGAGTTGCATATATTAGGCATTTGGACATGTCGTCTTCATCAGCCATTCACTCACCATCAAAAAATCCTCATGCCGTCATAAATTCATCCGTGGAAAATAAAACTAAACCGGTAGTGAAACAGTTGCCAAGTCATGTGCAATCGTGTTTTGGCAACTGTTTCACTTCCGGTTTAGTTTTCTTTTCCACAGATGAATTTCTGACGGCATGAGGATTTTTTGACGGTGATTGAACGGCTGATGAAGACGACATGTCCAAATGCCTAATATATACAACTCGTTCTATATTTTTCTCAGATGTCGGAGCAATTACAACAGAATCTGAACATTTCGACTGACAACTTTCCCGGTGTGTGTCTTTCGCAAACATATCTAAGCTTTCAATTTGAGAACCCTTCTGGACATTGCTTGGACATGGGAGAGATCGAAACACTTTGAATGTGACTTGCTCATCTTGAACCCGAAGCATTAATTCACCCTCCTAAACATCAACAAGAGTTCTACCAGTGGCCAAAAACGGCCTACCCAAAATAATCGAAATCTCATGATCCTCTTCCATATCAAGCATAATAAAATCAGCGGGAAAAATGAATTTATCCACCCTGACCAAGACATCTTCTATTACCCCTCTCGGATATTTGATGAATTTATCGGCTAGTTGCAAAGAGACCGTAGTAGGCTTGGCCTCCCCAATTCCTAGTTTTTTGAACACATAAAGAGGCATAAGATTTATACTGGCGCTGAGATCACATAACGCTCTATTAAAAGATAACTTTCCAATAGTGCACGGTATAGTAAAGCTTCCTGGATCTTTCAATTTAGGCGGGAGCTTTTTCTGCAAGATAGCACTGCACTCTTCAGTTAGTGCCACCATTTCATATTCTTCGAGCTTCCTTTTTTTAGATAATATGTCCTTCATAAACTTTACATAGCTCGGCATTTGTTCCAAAGCGTCGACAAATGGAATATTGATATGTAACTTCTTGAAAACATCAAGAAACTTAAAGTATTTCTTATCTAACTTTTGCTTTTACAATCGCTGCGGATACGGGGCAGGTGGCACATAGGCTATTGGATTGTCAGGAGACAATTTCAAGTTTTTAGAAATTTGCGATTCTCCTAATGCCTAATTCGTCTTCTCTTCATCTTCACCTCTCACTTTATTTTTCCCGGGTTGATCACACTCTTCCTTCCCAATTCTCAAGCCAATGGCATTAATACTCTCTCTGGGGTTCGTCTCAGTTGTAATGATTCTATAGAGTAGTTTCTGTGCGGGTCATGAATTAACTCGTGTTAGCCGCCAATTGAGCAATCGCATCTTCTAAAGAAACCTTTGGTGGTTGAGGGGGTTGCTGTGGTGGCTGAGTGACTTGAGCTTATGAAGGATTGTTCAATGCTTGCCCGTTCCTCCATGAAAAATTTGGATGATTTCGCCACCCTTGGTTGTAAGTGTTAGAATACGGATTATTCTGTCGACTTCCAGTCCCCACAAATTTAGCTTGTTCCATCTGAGATTGCTCAAAAGGATTATCGACTTGGCATTAAACACTAGGATGAGACCCGTTGCACCAATCACATGTTTCCATGGTAACGGTAGAAGAAGCGTGCGATAAAACTAGAAGTTGTTGAGTCAATGCCACAACTTGGGCCGATAGCGTAAATATTGGATCATTATCAGAAATTCCCATAACTCGTTTCGGATTCAGACGCTCATAAGGCCACTGATACGCATTTGCCTCCATATCTTCCAATAAAGAATGGGCTTCAGCCATCGTCTTGTTACGTATCATGGGCAATCGTGATCAAGTGTTTTTTTGCGCAAAACTAGTTACGTATTTTTGTGAACGAGCGGAGCGTAGAATATCAAAGTATGTTCCCGCGTCCCTGGTTCTATCAAACCAGACTTTTTCATTCCAAGCACGCCCGAGCCGACTGAGATGGGAATTCTTGAAAAAGAAGGATGTGGACCCCGGGACGCGCATTTCCCAAATGGAATCCGGCTGAGCAAGCGCTTCTAGCAAAGCTTTCCTCGAGAGGCTACTCACTGTGTACGTGTATGCCGATTCGTCAACCTCGAGAAGATCGTATAAGCTCCGAATCGCAGCAGCCGAGAAGTCCACTGTCCGGCCACAGACGACGACCTCAGTACGTATATCCGGTTGTCCCATCATCTGCCCTGCCTGGATATGCCGTAATAACGCGCTGGCGTAGAATTCTTGGACGATAGAAATTACCACCGACTCGGGTTGTGCAGCGAATCGAGTCCATCTCATTTCAGTAATCATCGTCAATAGCTCGCCGTCTTGGGGGGCGTGAGTGAATCCCCGCTCAGGAATTATAGGACGAGGACGGATTCTCTCATTAAAAATTTGATAGATTTCGCGGTCAGAAAATTGGTGGGATTGCCCTTCCGTCCGGTTTTGCGAGGTTTCCCCTCTTGTGGGGGATGATCGAGTACTAGTCCTTGTGCTCAACTTTCTCTTCCGAGCCATAGGGAAGTCTTGAAAAATAAACACAGTATAGTTTAGACGACTTTAAATAACACTACACTAATCTCAACTTATAACGTGTGGGAAACGAATATAGCGTTAAAAACTCGCACTCCCATATGAGGGATATGATGCAAAAATTTAAACTCAAACTTGACGTAAGGGTTGGGGGGACATATTATTCCAATAATCGTATTCGTTGCAAATAAATTGGAGATGTTTAGATCAAAAACGTTTCATTGGGGCATTTCATCAAACACTTTGCGTGCGTAAACTCAAATGAAGAACAAAAGTAATTGCTCAATTCAATCCCCAACAATAAACAAAATCGTAGTAGTTCATGACAAATCAACGAAACATAATCAATCAATCGACAATCTCAACATATTCCGATAAAAATCTTGATAGAACTTTAGGAAATAACAAAAAAAACAAATTCATCAATGAATGAAGAACATTACCCCACATCTCAATCCATGTTGCAATTAAGCTTAAGGGAAAAGGATTACCTTGTGTTGGATTGAAGAAGATGAGAAGAAGAAATTAATTTGAAGGGATGGTGACCTGCGCCGCGCGGAAGAGGAAAGGATTTGAAGATGTGTAGCACTATTGTTTCGGCCGACTGATTTATAAATCATGCCCTGGCCATTCAAATTTTTCATCAGGGGCCGCAGCACGTAGAAAGTGAGCCGCGGCCCGTAGTACAGGCTGTTTTGGGCGCTGGGGTATCTCGAAGTGTGCCGCGGCTCATTGCATGGGTGCTGCAGCTTCTGGGGTTAGTGTGCCGCGGCACAGAGTACAACAAGTTAGGCGCATATCTGGGGCTTCGCCGTGCCGCGGCTCATATTCAGCGTACCGCGGCTCTTGGGTGTGTGTGCCGTGGCGCAGTTTACACGGGCTGCGGCCCCTAGTACAGCGGGTGTAGCCCATTTTTGAGACTTGTATGTGTCGTGGCCCTATTTTAGTGTGCCGCGGCTCTATGTTAAAATTTTGCCCTGGAGAGTTCCTGCACAGAATTTTCAAGTGAAAACACAAAGAACATTAGGGATAAGCATAGCAAGTAGAGGTGTTTTCGGTTTCGGTCGGGGTAAATTTTACGAAACCCAAACCCTCCCCAAACTTTAAAGTTCGGTTTTGGTTTCGGTCGGTTTCGGTTTTCAAAACTAAAAACCAAACCCTCCCCAAATGTTTCAGTTTCGGATTAGTTCGGTCAAATTCGTTCTTGACCCAAACATATTTAATTTATATATATTTATTTAATAAAGTAACAAAAAAATTAATTATATTGATAAAACTTGTTCTAAAATAATAGATTGATCTTTAATTGATATATTTAATCATTGTTTTTATCAAAACTACAATATATGTGTAGATATATTATTTTATAAATGGCATGAGGATTTTTTGATGGTGAGTGAACGGCCTATGAAGACGACATGTCCAAATGCCTAATATATGCAACTCGTTCTACATTTTTCTCAGATGTCGGACTAACTACAACAGAATCTGAACATTTCGACTGACAACCTTCCCAGTGTGTGTCTTTCGCAAACATATCTAAGCTTTCAATTTGAGAACCCTTCTCGACATTGCTTTGACACGGGAGAGATCGAAACACTTTGAATGTGACTTGCTCATCTTGAACCCGAAGCATCAATTCACCCTCCTGAACATCAATAAGAGTTCTACCAGTGGCCAAAAATGATCTACCCAAAATAATCAGAATCTCATGATCCTCTTCCATATCAAGCACAATAAAATTAGCGGGGAAAATGAATTTATCCACCCTGACCAGGACATCTTCTATTACCCCTCTCGGATATTTGATGGATCTATCGGCTAGTTGCAAAGAGATCGTAGTAGGCTTGGCCTCCCTAATTCCTAGTTTCTTGAACACAGAGAGAGGCATAAGATTTATACGGGCTCCGAAATCACATAATGCTCTATCAAAAGACAAGTTTCCAATAGTGCATGGTATAGTGAAGCTCCCTGGATCCTTCAATTTAGGCGGGAGCTTTTTCTGCAAGATAGCGCTGCACTCTTTAGTCAGTGCCACCGTTTCATATTCTTCGAGCTTCCTTTTTTTAGATAAGATGTCCTTCATAAACTTTACATAGCTCGGCATTTGTTCCAAAGCGTCGGCAAATGGAATATTGATATGTAACTTCTTGAAAACATCAAGAAACTTAGAGAATTGCTTGTCTAACTTTTGCTTTTGCAATCGCTGCGGATATTGGGCAGGTGGCACATAGGCTATCGGATTATCAGGAGACAATTTCAAGTTTTTAGAAATTTGTGATTCTCCTAATGCCGAATTATTCTTCTCTTCATCTTCACCTCTCACTTTATTTTCCCGGGTTGCTCACACACTTCCTTCCCACTTATCAAGACAATGGTATTAATACTCTCTCTGGGGTTCATCTCAATTGTACTTGGCAAAGTACCCTGAGGTTGGGCTATTAAAAAATTTGCTATTTGACCCATTTGGACTTCCAAATTGTGAATAAAAGTGGAATGATTCTGTAGAGTAGTTTCCATATGGGTCATGAATTGACTCGTGTTAGCAGCCAATTGAGCAATCGCATCTTCTAAAGAAACCTTCGGTGGTTGAGGGGGTTGCTGTGGTGGCTGAGTGACTTGAGCTTGTGAAGGATTGTTCAATGCTTGCCCGTTCCTCCATGAAAAAATTGGATGATTTCGCCACCCTTGGTTGTAAGTGTTAGAATACGGATTATTCTGTCGATTTCCATTCCCCACAAATTTAGCTTGTTCCATCCGAGATTGCTCAAAAGGATTCCCGACTTGGCATTCAACTCTAGGATGAGACCCATTGCACCAATTACATGTTTCCGTGGTAACGGTAGAAGGAGCATGCGATAAAACTTGAAGTTGTTGAGTCAAGGCCGCAACTTGGGCCGATAGCGTAAATATTGGATCATTATAAAAAATTCCCATAACTCATTTTGGATTCAGATGCTCAGAAGGCCACTGATACGCATTTGCCTCCATATCTTCCAATAAAGAATTGGCTTCAGCCATCGTCTTGCCCATTAAAGTACCTCCAACGGCTGCATCAACAAGAGTGCGTGTAGAAGCACTCAGCCCGTTGTAAAATGTTTGAATCTGCAGCCAATCCGGTAGACCATGATGTGGGCATCTCCTTAGTAAATCCTTGTATCGTTTCCATGCCTCATGCAGCGATTCCATCTCAAATTTCCCGAAAGTAGTTATCTCATTCCTGAGTCGTGCTGTTTTCGCTGGTGGGAAGAACTTTGCCAGAAAAGCTTATGCTAATTCCACCCACATTGTGATAGATCCAGGCGGGAGTGAATTCAGCCACAACTTGGCTTTGTCCCTCAAAGAGAATGGAAAAATCCATAGATGAATGGCATCATCAGAAACTCCATTATTCTTTTAATGTATCGCATATCTCGAGAAAGGATGCAATATGAGCATTAGGATCATCATTCGCCAGTCCGCAAAATTGGCTCGCTTGCACCATTTGGATGATAGCCGGCTTGATCTCGAAATTGTTCGCTTTAATGGTTGGACGCCGAATCCCCGAAAAATTCGCATTGATTTGTGGCAGTGCATAATCACGGAGTGCCAATGCCGGTTGAGATTGCTGAATAGGATTTTCGATCCCTTGATTTCCGGTGTTGTCAGCCATGGTTTCCGTAGCTGACAGCTCACGTCTTTCCTTCCTGTTTTTCCGAAAAGTGTGCTCGAGTTCGGTATCCAAAGGGAATAGACCTTCGTCACCAAATTTTCTCATGCACTAAACGAACTCCTGAAAGGAAAACAAATAAAAACAAATTTACACAAAAATAAAATAATGTTCAAATTAAGACTAAAAATACTGAAATTGATATTAGTAAACAATCAATCCCCGGCAACGGCGCCAAAAACTTGTTACGTATTTTTGTGAACGCAAGTGCACGTTGTCGTAATCAAGTAATAAAATGATGAGAAAGATATCGTTCCCTCAAGGACTGACGTATTAATTACCAATTTATTTGTATTCTAGTTTTATTTGAACGATCGAATTTTGTGGTTGAAGAATTATTAAAAATTAAATAAAGCGATAAACTAAAAATAAATACTAAATTCAGTAGTCTGATGAAAGGATATAAATTAAGAGAAGAATCTAGGATTGAAAATTCACCTAGATTAATCCGAATTAATCTTGCTTAATATAAATTATGTAATTTCCCAATTGATTGACAGCGAAGATTCTAAGATAATCTAATGCCTCTCCCAAGGACAATAGAATTTTCTAAGTTGAATAAATCACTCTATTCCTAGGTGAGCTAATTCAACAATAGCCAAAAAGTTCTAAAATCTTCAAACGAGCTACGTAATTCTTATGAGTATATTTCTATCTCACAAGACAAAACGGTTCTCACCAATTTACTACTAACTCTCCTCTCCCGATTCGAGTAACGTAATTAAAACAATTCAATCATAGGCCACACAATTGAAAGCATCAAGAACAATTGTGGAAAACTCAATAGAAAAGGGAAATATATTAATAATGTAAAATCAAGATTTAATCCGTCAAAATATTGGTTTCATCACAATTCTAGAAAAAGGGGTCTATCCGGACATGCTAGAAAATAATACACAAATATTCAAATTGAACATAAGAAAGAAAATCAAACACAATTGAAGACTGGCTTCTTCCTTTCTCTCGCCTTGCTTTCTGCTGCTAGGTATTTTCTCCTCCTCTTCGATGATGATATTTTCTGACCTTCAATGCATTTTTATAACTTTCCTTCGGCCTCCAAAAACGCGTTCGAGAATTAGGTCGAAACGGCCTTCAAAACAGTCAAAATCGTAGGCTGACATCATAAATCCCGCACCGCAGGCCGCGGATCGGCTTAAGTGTGTCGCGACCCTTGCCCTTGCTCTGCCAGGCCTGGGCGAATTTTTTCTTACGGACCGTGGTTCAGGATGAGCATGCCGCGGCCCCCGGTACAGTTTGTACCAGTTAGCTTGGAGCTGTGTCTGTGCCGCGGCTCTGACTCGATGCGACGCGGCCCTTGACCAAAAAATGTCGTTTTGGCCCGTTTTTCTTCGTTTAAGCTCCCGGACTCTAATTTCCTTCATAACATATAAACATAAAGCATTAAAAGCTCATTTATGCAGATTTAAACCCAAAATGGAGATAAAATAATGATAATCAAGCGCACAAAAATACATCTAACATAGTCTTCACCATTTAGAAATGGTGATAGATATCCTATCTGGAGAAGTGAAACTACAAGGATTCAGAAGAAGAGATATCTATATGATAGATTGGAACACAGGAACTCCTAACACCTGTTTTCTATCCAAGACAATAGCTGAGAATGGATGGTTGTGGCACAAAAGACTATGTCATCTGAACTTCAAAGCCATCAACAAGATTAGTTCTCAAAAACTGGTCAGGGGACTTTCAGAAGAAGTATTCAGAAAGGAAGCTCTCTGTGATGCATATCAGAAAGGGAAACAAATAAGAGCATCATTTAAACCAGTTCAACCTACCACTCTCACCACAAGGATTCTAGATCTACTTCATATGGATCGCTTTGGCCCTATCAAGCCAAGGACTTTGAGTGGAAGAAAGCATGCTTTAATAGTAGTAGATGACTACTCAAGATATACATAGATCGTTTTTCTCTATAAAAAGAGTGAAACTTTGACCAAACTACCTGAGCTGCTAAGGATGGTCCAGAATGAGAAATCCCTCTCAATCATCAAGATCAGATCAGATCGAGGAGGAGAATTTATCAACAAAGAAATCACTGAATATAGTGATCAGAATGGGATCTAGCATGAGCTCTCTACAGCCAAAGACTGCACAGCAGAATGATGTTGCTGAAAGAAGGAACAGAACCCTGAAGGAAGCTACCAGGTCAATGATTGCTAAAGCTGACCTGCCAAAGAGGTTCTGGGCCGAAGCTATCAACATAGCATGCCACACTCAGAACAGAAGTATGATTGTAGGGACACATAGCAAAACTCCCTATGAGGTTTGGAATGGCAGAACACCAACTGTTGCATATTTTCATATTTTTGGTTGTAAGTGTTTCATCCACAATAATGGTAAAACCCAACTAAATGCCTTTGATACTAAAACTGATGATGGTCTATTTATGGGATAATCTCAAAGATGCAAGGCATATAGACTATTTAACAAAAGAACCTTAGTTGTGGAAGAAACACCTTATGTTGTATTTGATGAGTCTAGTACAGGAAACAGGTGGAATCAATTGAGAATAAGCTCAAAACCGCCACTCTCGAAGAAGTCATAATTCTTGATACAGGAATGATGGACTCACCTGCAGATCTGCCTGAAGACCCATCTGCAGATCAGACAGGATCCCAACCTGCAGATGACAAGACCATAGCTGATCTAGTTGCAGACCAAGGAGATCAGAACCAAGCTGAAGCAGAGAAAGAAGAAGTCCACCAAAGCAACTCTACATGGGGAACAAACCCTGAAGAATAAGAAATCCCCAAATGGCTTAGAGATCACCCCATTCAACAGATCATTGGAAACTAAATTGATGGAGTCAGAACCAGACAATCCACAGTACCAGCAGGAATGGCAATGTTCTCATGTTTCATATCCCAGATGGAACCCCAGACAATAGAGCAAGCATTGGAGAATTACTCATGGATGAATGCAATGCAAGAAGAGCTCAACCAAATGGGGAGAAATAATGTCTGGGAACTAACAGACAGACCAAATCACAAGAAAGTTATAGACACCAAATGGGTGTACAAGAACAAGTGTGATGAAGATGGAGCTATTGTTAGAAATAAAGCCAGATTAGTCGCCAAATGATATGCACAATGTGAAAGAATAGATTTTGATGAAACTTATGCACCTTTTCCAAGACTGGAAGCTGTTAGGCGTATTTTTATATGCTTATTTATCATTATTTAGTATTATTTTGGCGAGTAAAATTGCATAAATGAGCTTTTAATGTCTTATTCTCGCATGTTTGACAGTAGATTGGAGTCTGGAAGCTAAAACGAGGCGAAACGGGCGAAAACGGCGAATTTTGGCTGTGGGCTGCGGCACAAGGCAAGTGAGCCGCGGCACAGGAAGGCAACTAGCTGGCACTAGAGTAGACTGTACTCTGTGCCGTGGCCCAGACGTAACACCGAGCGCCCAGGTTTTAAATTACATGCCATGTGCCGCGGCACAGATTTAGTGAGCCGCGGCACACTAGGCGGTTTTGGTGTGCTCCGCGCGGATTTGGGCCGTTTTGAAGCCAGTTTTCGACCTACTCACACGGACGCGATTTGGAGACTGTTGAGAGCTATAAATAAGGGTTTAAGACCCTAATTAATCATCTTGGAAATCTGGGAATCTTGGAATCATGGAGGCTTGGGAAAAAAAAGGAACACAGAAGATTATCGCAGACGAGAGAAGCAGAAGAGATCAAAGGCAGAGGGCGGAAGCCAGAAGAACGGAGGAATCCGAGCTCTTCATCTGCGTTTGATTTTCATGCTTTTATCTATTAATTCTGTATTTTCACTATTTAGAATGTCAGGCTAAAAACCTAATCTAGGATTTTGATGAAACCTACGTTTTGACGGATTTGCTTGAGATTATCTATTTAATTCCCTTTTTGTTGAGTTTTTACCAATCGTGTTTAATGCTTTCAATTATCTGGCCAATAGTTGTATTGTTTTAATCATTCAATTCGAATCGGGAGAGGAGAGTTGGTGAGGAACTATTGGTGAGGACCATTTTATCTTGTGAGATAGGAATATACTCATAGGAACTACGTGGCCTTTTGGAGATTTTATGCTTTTTGCCTATTGACGAATTAATTCACCTAGGGATAGAGTGCGTTATTCGCCTTTAGAAAAATCTATTGACCTCGGGAGAGGCAGTAGAGTATATTAGCAATCTTCGCCTTCAATAAATTGGGAAAATCATTAACTTCAGATAATCGAGAGTAAATTCGGATAAACCGAGGTGGATTCAGAATCCTAGACTTATTCATCATTTGATTCTCTTTCTTCAAGCGATCATTTTTACTGTCTAGTCTTTTATTAATTCTTTTCGTAATTAATTGCAAAACCAAAGTTCGATTGTTCAAATGAAATTAGAATACATAAAAATAGGTAGTTAGTGATTCAGTCCTCGTGGGAACGATACTCACTCATCACTTTATTACTTGTATACGATAACGCACACTTGTGTTCAAGAAAAATCGCAACAAGTTTTTGGCGCCGTTGCCGGGGACTGAAATTTTTGCTAATATCGATTTCAGTATTTCTAGTCTTAGTTTGAATGTTTTTATTTACTTATTTTCGTGTATTTAATTTTATTTATTTATTTGTTTGTCCTTTCAGGATCTTTCGCTTAGTGCATGAGAAAATTTGGTAACGAAGGCCTACTACCTTTGGATACCGAACTCGAGCGCACTCTTCGAAGGAACAATAAGGAGAAACGAGAGTTACAGACAACAGTGACCATGGCCGAAAATATCAAAATTCAAGGAGGAAATAATATTGTGCAGCAGGCTCAACCGGAAATGGCACTTCGAGATTATGCTATGCCGCAGATCAACGCAAACTTTTCGGGGATTCAGCGTCCCACTATCCAGGCGAACAATTTTGAAATCAAGCCTGCTATTATTCAGATGGTGCAGGCGAGCCAATTCTGTAGATTGCCGAATGATGACCCAAACGCACATATTGCTTCTTTTCTCGAGATTTGTGACACGTTCAAGAACAATGGTGTCACCGACGATGCTATCCGAGTACGGCTTTTCCCTTTCTCTTTAAGGGATAAAGCGAAATTTTGGCTGAATTCCTTACCGCCGGGTCGATTACAACATGGGCAGAGTTAGCGCAATTCTTCCCACCTTCTAAGACGGTGAGACTGGGAAACGAGATCACCACTTTCGGTCAGTATGACATGGAATCGCTTCACGAGGCGTGGGAGCGATACAAAGATTTGTTACGAAGATGCCCACATCACGGACTTCCTGACTGGCTTCAGATTCAGACGTTCTACAATGGTTTGAGTGCCTCTACACGCACTCTCGTGGATGCAGCCGCCGGTGGAGCCTTGATGGGAAAGACGATGGCTGAAGCACACTCGCTGTTGGAAGCTATGGCCGCTAATGCTTATCAATGGCCATCCGAACGAATAACGCCGAAGCGAGTTATGGAAATTTCGAGTAATGACCCGATATCCACATTGTCAGCTCAAGTCGCTGCCTTGACTCAGCAGCTTCAAGCATTTTCGTATTCTCCTTCCCCCGTTACCATTGAGTCTTGCAATTGGTGTAACGTTGGAAATATGTTCGAGCAGCCCCAAATTGAACAAGCTCAGTTTGTAGGAAACGGAAACCGGCAAAATAATCCGTATTCCAACACGTATAATCCGGGGTGGCGTAATCATCCCAACTTTTCGTGGAGAAACGGACAGAACTCGAACCAGCCTCCGTTCGCTCAAAACCAACAGCAGCCCCCTCCCGCTCCAAAAGTTTCTCTCGAGGAAGCAATTGCGAAATTGGCAGCGAATACGAGTCAATTCATGACCCGTACTGAAGCGACATTGCAGAATCATTCCGCTTCCATTCGCAACTTGGAAGTCCAGCTGGGCCAGATTGCTAACGTGTTGACAGCCCGCCCGGAGGGAGCATTGCCAAGTACGACCGAGACAAATCCTAGAGAAAGTCTAAATGCGATCAGTTTGAGAAGCGGGAAGGAGGTGTGTGACAAGCCCGAGAGAAGTGAAAAGAGGAGTGAAATTGAGGAGAAGAAAAATTTAGCAATGGAAGAATCACAAGATTGGAGACCCTCGATAACGTTTCCGGATAACCCGAAGGCATATGTGCCACCTGTCCCGTTTCCGCAGAGATTACAGCAGAAAAAGGCGGACAAGCAATTCTCTAAGTTCCTCGACGTGTTCAAGAAGCTTCATATTAACATTCCATTTGCCGACGCGTTGGAACAAATGCCAAGCTACGTTAAATTCATGAAAGAGATCTTGTCAAAGAAAAGAAAACTCGAGGAGTTTGAGACAGTCGCCTTGACGGAGGAATGCAGCGCGATTCTTCAGAAGAAGCTTCCACCAAAATTGAAAGATCCAGGAAGTTTCAACATGCCGTGCACCATGGGGAATCTCTCTTTTAATAAGGCATTGTGCGATCTCGGTGCTAGTATTAACCTCATGCCTCTGTCTATTTTCAAGAAGCTGGGAATTGGAGAAGCAAAGCCGACGACGGTCTCCTTGCAATTAGCGGATCGATCTATTAAGTATCCGAGGGGAGTGATTGAGGATGTGTTAGTAAAAGTGGATAAATTTATCTTTCCAGCGGATTTTATTGTTCTCGACATGGAGGAAGATGAAGATATCCCGATTATCTTGGGACGACCATTTTTAGTGACCAGCAGAACTCTTATAGACGTGGAAAAAGGAGAATTAACTCTGTGGGTTCAAGACGAGCATATTACGTTCCAAGTATTCGAATCCTTTTCATGGTCGGGAGGTGTTGATAAGAGCTCACAAAGTGAAAGTGTGGAGGCCGTTGCAAAAGAAAAACACCGAAAACATCGTCGGTCGAAAAATTCAGATTCCGTGTCAGATGGTCCAACTTTTAAGAAAGATGTAGAACGAGTAGCATTTCTCAAGCATGTGAACATGCCATCATCGCCATCCGACCAGCCACACTCGGACAAGTCTGCTGCTGTCATAAAGTCATTTTTGAAAGAGGGAAATAAGCCGGAAATCAAACGGACATCTAGTCATGAGAAAAACGGGTGTTTCGGGAAGTTTTTCTCGTCAAAACCTTTCCGCAACCAACATTGGGTGTCCGAATAGAAAATCGAATCGTTAATGACCGATGGTCAAAATTTTAAAAATCATATTAACGGTTCGATGAACGGGGCGGAGATCAAATGGAGTTTGCGAAAAGCGAACTGATTTTTTTTAAATATGTCCGACTGAAGACTATAAACTTAGCGCTTCTCGGGAGGCAACCCGAGTTCGTAGTTGTAGATTTTTGCGTTTCTATATTTTTCTTGCATTCTTGAATTTTTATTTTTCATCATTTTGTGCTCTGCTTTCCTTTTACCTCTCGCTCTTGACGTGTTCTTCTTAAAATTATGTGCAGGAAAAGTCCCAGGGGAGAAATTCATTACTGAGCCGCGGCACAAGGCTTATGAGCCGCGGCACACACAAATCGAAAGGGAGAGCTGAACTTTCTGTACTCTGTGCCGCAGCACAACATTACTGAGCCGCGGCACACATGAGCCCTGAGCCGCGGCACACAAAATCTGAGCCATGGCCCACGACAAAACATATGAGCAGGTAAAAAGGGACTGTACTCGGTGCCGTGGCTCACTTGATCTGTGCCGCGGCACACCATGCGGAATTTGTAAAGCCCAGGTACCTTATAACCCGCATTCGGCCGACTACCCAGGTAAGTTTACCTTCCCTTTCCTCTCCCTTGCGCGCGCGATCGGCCGACATCCTCCTCCATTCTTCTTCTCGCAATTTTATTGCACTTTTCACAATCCAAGCAAGGTATGTCCAAATCCCTAATCTCAAATTGTTTTATGAATTTAAATGTGAAGTTGTGTTATGCATTTGATGGATTGAATATGTTTATTTCCTTCAAAAGTTCTATGATGGTTAAGTGGAGGACATGATGTTTTGATCGATTTTTCATGATTATTTTGGATTATGAATGAATTGAATATGTCGTTTTTGATGGTGAATGATTCGTGTTGTGTTCTTGGGGATTTAATCGAGCTATTGTCATATTTGTTCTTCAAGTGAACTCTTGCCCTTTAAGTGTTCGATGAAAAGTCTGAATGAAAAATTTTGTTTGTTAGGACAATATTGTGAATCTTTGTGCAATGTATTCGTTCTGAAATTACAGCAAGCCCAACCCTTATGTCTAGTTTAAACGTTGAAGTTCAAATTGTATTTTTATCTCACGACTGTGCTAGCTTGTTAAATTCTAATTTACGGCCGGATATCCTTAGCCGAGTAATGATTATTCTCGTTATTGTTCAAGTAAGTAAACTCTGGTGTTTTATTTTTCAGGACTCGCTATGGTTAGGACTAAGAAGCTGAGCAAGAGGGCCAGGACTCAGTCATCCCCCACTCGAGGGGAAACCTCTCGTAGTCACGCCGAGTCGGAGGGGCACCAGTTTTCTGACCCGGAGATCCACAAAATATTCAACGAGAAGATTCGGTTGCGACCTCTTATCCCGAAGAGGGGATTTACTCCAGCCCCCCAAGACGGGGAACTGCTTACGATGATAGATGAGATGGGGTGGGCCCGATTTGCTGCACCCCCCGAGCCAGCAGCGATATCGATAGTGCAGGAGTTCTATGCCAGCGCGTTATTGAAACACATTCGAGCAGGCCAGATGTTGCAGCAGTCAGACACTCGAACTCAGGTCGATGTCCGTGGTATTACGGTTGATTATTCCACAGCTGCTATTCGGAGGTTGTTTGGGCTGCCGGTGGTAGATGAGACGGCTTATGACCGAGTTATGGCTAGCCTCACGAAGGAGGCTCTGCTCGAGACTATTACGCAGCCCGACTCTGACTGGGAGCGGCGCGCACCGGGTTCTTCCACTTCCACTTCAAGAGCTCGCGCCTCAGTCGGCTCGGGCGTGCCTGTCTATATTTTATTTGCGCTCGTATAGACCCCACATCTCAGATCCGCACTGTTTTTCTCTCTCGCGCCTGGACACTATATGCTATCACATCCGAGCTGCGATTCGATGTGGCCCCTCTCTTGGTCCGTTCTATATTCCAGTGTATTCAGGGAGGGGCCAAGACGGGGTTGAAGCACCCCTCTCTTATTTGCACTCTGTGCCGGCAGTCGGGGCTGACGTGGTCAGACGACGAGCCGATGCTAGCTCCCCAGGCCCCGAATGATCACCACATTATTTCACATTTCGACCAGTGGGGAGGAGCGCCGGCGCACGCTCGGGGGCGAGGATTTCTACTGGATGAGGCCCACGAAGGGTCCCTCGAGCCCCTTATGCTGACACAAGGGCAGGCAGATGCCAGCCCGCCGCCCGACAGAGAGAGATTGCAGGCGATGTTCGACGGGCTGAGGGAGGATATGAGGAGAGAGAGAGAGGATCTGAGGGAGGATATGAGGAGAGAGAGAGAGGAGATGAGGAGAGAGAGGGAGAGTATGCTGGCTGCCATGCGAGAGGAGCAGCGGACGGAGAGAGAGAGCATTATTGCTGCCGTCAGAGCTGAGATGCGAGAGCAGGCCCGCCGGGCCAACCGGCGTGAGGCGAGGCGTCTGGCAGCGAGGGACGCCTACCATTAGGAGCACCTTGCCGCATGGACGGCCCACATTTTGCATCCGGACGGGCCATTTATTGCACCTGCTCGGCCAGCCACACCACCCTCCTCACCGGATGATGCCGGCACCAGCTCGTGAGAGGACTGGAGGGGAGTACTTGACCTTCTTATTCTATTGCATATTATATTGTGTCCATTGAGGTCAATGTACGTCCTAAGTTTGGGGGGGGGGTTTACTTTCTGTCTCTACATTTATTGCTGTGCTTATTGCGTTGCACTTTTTGTTATTTTTTTTAGTTATCTTTTTGTCGATATTCTTGCTTGTCTTGATTTTACTCTATTCGTGAATTTTTCGTGCTTCTATTTGTGTAATACTGATGTTACGACACTACTTTTCTCTCTGAAGAAACGGTCGAGTTTTAGTTGGGTTGTAGTCAGTGATTTTTGTTTCTGCTAAGTCGTCATTTAGGTCCGAAATTTTTTCTCGTGATTGTAGAGGTCTTGGCGGATAAGAGAGGATACATACTTGTTTTAAAATCACCGTCGATACGTTTGGTTACATTTTTCGAATAGCTAGTCGTCCAGTTACATAAGTCGTGTTGGCGCTTAGATTGAGTTTAGAGTCGGCCAGTTTTTCCCAAAAGTCGAGTTATTTTTGTTCTATGATGAGAAGTCTAGTAACCGGGGGTATTCACGTGACCCGTTGTTTACTCTCGCGTAAAACGACGACCCTGATTAGACTAGTGATTTAGAAATTTCGCATGTGCCGATGATAGGGAGCCTAGTAACCGGGGGTACTCGCGTGACCCGTTGTTTACTCTCGCGTAAAACAGCGACCTTGATTCGGACATGCGGGAATTAGCTATTCGAGTTGCTTCTCCGCTGTGGAGGGGAACTTAGTAACTAGAAGCATCCATGTGCCCCATGAGTGTCTTTTACGTCAAATGGTTTCCCAATACATGAGAATGGAAGTTCCACCCTAGGATTATCCCGATGAAACATCCCGAGATCCGAACCTAGTGGTCAACTCGAATCAATTTCTTGAGCATATATATACAAGGGAATACTGTTCGAGGGTTAATTTTGATGAAACTCGTGAAAATTTTGCCATTAGACTGTGGAACGGGGCGAACTAGCTTGTTTATTTTAACCTTTCATATTGACGGTCGATTAGATTCATGTTTGTTAATCTTTGAGCTGGATTTTCTTCATGAACGAGTGATTAGGACTAAACTTGGTTACTTTGTGGAATCAGTGTTCTGAGTGTAGCTTCCTATTACGATACTCGTATTATTCAGAGAGAATTTCAGGATAGTATTGATTAGGTTAAGCACTATGAGTTGCACGATTATTCACGACATTCTTTTGTTGAAATTAATTCTTTTTGCTTGAGGACAAGCAAAGGCTTAAGTTTGGGGGTATTTGTTAGGCGTATTTTTATACGCTTATTTATCATTATTTAGTATTATTTTGGCGAGTAAAATTGCATAAATGAGCTTTTAATGTCTTATTCTCGCATGTTTGATAGTAGATTGGAGTCTGGAAGCTAAAATGAGGCGAAAGGGGCGAAAACGGCGAATTTTGGCTGTGGGCCGCGGCACAAGGCAAGTGAGCCGCGGCACAGGAAGGCAACTAGCGGGCACCAGAGTAGACTGTACTCTGTGCCGCGGCACAGTCCAGGTGAGCCGCAGCCCAGACGTAACACCCAGCGCCCAGGTTTTAAATTACATGCCATGTGCCGCGGCACAGATTTAGTGAGCCGCGGCACACTAGGCGGTTTTGGTGTGCTCCACGCGGATTTGGGCCGTTTTGAAGCCAGTTTTCGACCTACTCACACGGACGGGATTTGGAGACTGTTGAGAGCTATAAATAAGGGTTTAACACCCTAATTAATCATCTTGGAAATGTGGGAATCTTGGAATCTTGGAGGCTTGGGAAAAGAAGGAACACAGAAGATTATCGCAGACGAGAGAAGCAGAAGAGATCAAAGGCAGAGGGCGGAAGCCAGAAGAATGGAGGAATCCGAGCTCTTCATCTGCGTTTGATTTTCATGATTTTATCTATTAATTCTGTATTTTCACTATTTAGCATGTCAGGCTAAAAACCTAATCTAGGATTTTGATGAAACCTACGTTTTGACGGATTTGCTTGAGATTATCTATTTAATTCCCTTTTTGTTGAGTTTTTCCCAATCGTGTTTAATGCTTTCAATTATCTGGCCAATAGTTGTATTGTTTTAATCATTCAATTCGAATCGGGAGAGGAGAGTTGGTGAGGAACTATTGGTGAGGACCGTTTTATCTTGTGAGATAGGAATATACTCATAGGAACTACGTGGCCTTTTGGAGATTTTATGCTTTTTGCCTATTGACGAATTAATTCACCTAGGGATAGAGTGCGTTATTCGCCTTTAGAAAAATCTATTGACCTCGGGAGAGGCGGTAGAGTATATTAGCAATCTTCGCCTTCAATAAATTGGGAAAATCATTAACTTCAGATAATCGAGAGTAAATTCGGATAAACCGAGGTGGATTCAGAATCCTAGACTTATTCATCATTTGATTCTCTTTCATCAAGCGATCATTTTTACTGTCTAGTCTTTTATTAATTCTTTTAGTAATTAATTGCAAAACCAAAGTTCGATTGTTCAAATAAAATTAGAATACATAAAAATCGGTAGTTAGTGATTCAGTCCTCATGGGAACGATACTCACTCATCACTTTATTACTTGTATACGATAACGTACACTTGCGTTCAAGAAAAATCGCAACAGAAGCCATCAGACTATTCCTTGCATATGCAATATTCAAGGATTTCGAAGTCTACCAAATGGATGTGAAGAGTGCCTTTATCAATGGAATTCTAGAAGAAGAAGTCTATGTGGAGCAACCCCCTGGATTTGTCAAAAGAGACAAAGTCTACAAGCTTTTGAAATATCTATATGGACTCAAGCAGGCACCAAGATCATGGTATGAAACACTCTGTGTGTTTCTAGAGAAGAATGGATTCAGCAAAGGCAAAGTGGACAAGATTTTATTCAGAATAGAGCATGAAGACCACATATTATTAGTACAAATATATGTGGATGATATCATTTTCAGCTCAACTAACCTAGAGCTGTGTGAGAAATTCTCAAATCTCATGCAAGGAGAATTTGAGATGACCATGATGGGAAAGCTTAATTTCTTTCTAGGATTGCAATTCAAGCAGATGAATAATAGAATTTTCATCAATCAAGCCAAATACACAAGAGACCTAATCAAGATATTTGGAATGGAATCAGCCAAGCCATCAAGAATACCTATGAGCACAAGCACACACCTAGATGCAGATGAAGAAGGCATATCAGTGGATCCAACCCACTACAGAGGACTTATTGGATCACTCCTTTATCTGACTGCAAGTAGACCAGATATATCTTAGGTCGTGAGAGTATGTGCTAGATTCCAATCCATGCCAAAGTAGTCTCATCAGGATGCAGCTAAAAGGATAATCAAATACCTTAAGCCTACAGTTAATGTTGGACTATGGTATCCTAAGGATGATAACTTTGAGCTATCAGGATACTCAGATGCAGATTTCGTAGGATGCAAAATTAATAGGAAATGCGCCAGTGGAACGTGCCAATTCCTAGGAACCAGACTGATATCCTGGTTCAGCAAGAAGCAGGTATCTAACTCTATATTAACAATAGAGTCTGAATACCTGGCTGCAGGTAGCTGTTGTGCACAGATTCTATGGATCAGACAACAGCTAAGGGACTACAACATCATTGCAAAGGAAGTCCCAATATGGTGTGATAACAACAGTGCAATTGCCATAACCAACAATCCAGTATTGCACTCAAGGACAAAGCACATTGATGTCAAACATCATTTCATCAGAGACCATGTGCTTAACAAAAGAGTTAGAGTGGAAAGAGTCAGCACTGAATACCAAATCGCTGACATATTCACTAAACCTTTGCCAGAAGAAAGGTTTTTGGAGCTGAGCAGGGAACTTGGATGACTAGATTGGGAATCTAGTACAGATGAGAAAGATGCCTGATGATCAGATCAGACGAGGGAAGGAACCTACCTGATGCAGAAAAGGAAGGATCCACCTAACTAGAGCAGACAATCAGTCTACCTGAAGCAGATCAGATAAAAGACGAAGGACAGACGAAGGAACCTAGCTGATCGAAACCACAGCAGATACAACTCACCTGATGCAGAACAGTCAACGAGTCAAACAGTCAACCAGCTAAGTTTTCTATCCCTGACCGACTCCTAAATATTATATTATTATTTATCTACACGTGGCAACTACTGTGACACCCCCAATCCACTCAGGGATATTACACGCCGTAGACCCTCTCCTCGAGGATCTACCAGGCTGGTAACAACATTTAACATCTCGACAATGCCTTCAAGGCTAAAATGACTCAGTAGACCGATTTGGTCTTTCCACAAATACATACAACTCAAATACAACTCATGCCCACGCAGGGGACAAAATACAACCACACCCGTTCAACGGGAACAACATAGCAGCGGAAAATAAAGTACAACTGAACCAACATACGATGTACGGTTCCTCATGTGATTAGTATCGATCATCTTTCATCATCCTTCGTGCCGACCCTGTGTTATGCTCCAAAACCTGAATGCAAAAACAGACATCCACCCCCCGAATACTCGGGGGTTAGCAAAACTCCACTGTTTTGCTAGTGCAAGAACAAAGTGCAAATACGAGCCATACAATTCACATTCCACGAATAACAATAACCGAGGATCCTCAAAGATACAAACGAAACGAAAAGTACTTCCCGAGGCAAGGGTTTGAGAAAACATTTCAAAATCGAAATATCATAAATCAATGGAAGTAATTTATAAAACGGTTTAGAATGCCATCGGGAGTTTTAATAGAAAACAATTTAGGATTATCAAATCCTACTTTTCAAAATCCAAAAGGCAAAAAGGGGTCACCGCCCCAAAGATTTACTTTCTGAAAAATGACATTAACCAAACCGTTGGGATTTTAGCCCCAAATCCGTAAAACGACTTTTACAAAACCATTGGGATTTTAGCCCCAAATCTCATCAACTTACAGTACACAAGAACGACCACAAGGTTCGTATCCCAACATCAAAATCCACAAATAAAGGATTTAAAACAAACAACAAAATACTCCAAAGGCCATCCTAGCCAAGTAAGCCAAACGAACAACTTACCTCTTACACACTTAGTCAATGCATGCAAATGAAAAACCGTTCAAGCACTCATTTCCGGAAATGCCAATATCGAATCACATTTGTAAAAATGCACCACAATTAATCATGACCCACAGCCTGTGGATCCTCGCCGAGACCCCGCGGATCTAACCCACATGGTTAAAAGTAAGCTCGCGGTTCCACAGCTTCGTGGAGCCCTACCGAGACCCCGTCGGATCTAACCCGTAGTGAGCATACACACACACACGTTACTCATGCAATACTAACATGCTAAGAATGTAAGTTCATTAAGAATACTCACTAGAGATGGCCATTAACTCGACACCATTACCAAACTCTTCAAAAATACAATAACAAGATTAAATACGGAATACACGATTCCATAACTTAAACAATAGGAATATCATCATAAAATCCTTCAACGTTCAAAATAACCAAATCATAATCAATTCTCAAAACACCGTTCACAAATCACACTCGTTTTGAAAGAAAGCCTTTAACGAGGCCAAACCGAAATCCTTTGAAACTTCATTTCAAATAACCAAACAAACACATCAAGACGACCACCGATCATCATATCCATAAAACGAGAAAAGTATGGGCAAGGTACTTGCCTCGAATAACCACAACGCGGAGAATCGGCCGAAGTAGGTTGGCACGAACCGACTACGAACTCGCCGACTCCACCGAACGACAATCCACAACAATGAACTACGAACGAAAACAATAACAACGAAAATGAATTCCAAAGTACGACCCAAAGCCGTTGAATTCAAAGAACAAATGACGAAGGTACAAGGATTTCCCCCAAAACGGCCAAGAACACGATTCGTTCCGTCAAAACCCGAAAACGGAATTACAAGTTGAAATATGGATATACAATCCATAGAATATGTTTAACAACATCATTTAACCATAATCGATCCATCGAAAACGGATGAAAAACGAGATCGGGGACAAATCCCCCAAAAAGTCAATTCGAAGGAAATCAAGAATTATACTTCGATTCGACGAAGAACAATGGATTAAATGATGTTAACACAAGAATACTTTCAAGATTAATCATACCCATCATGAATTAATCAACAACACGGAACGAATCGGACGAAAATGCAAAAATCCCCAAATTCACGAAATTAGGGTTCTAAGGAAGATTACCTTGATTCGCTGGATCAAAGGTTGATAACGGACGATTGATTGATGTTATGAACTCAAGGACTTCATGGATTTGTTGTTAAACAACATGGCTTCGTCGCCCATGAATCGCCACTCGCGGACGGAGAAGGAAGGAAGTGAAAAACGAAGTGAAATGTGACTGCTCAGCCACATTTATACTGGGCCAGACTAGCGTGCGCTAGCTTTCCCGGACTAGCGTGCGCTATCGGCCGGTATCGGCCGATTACCCTCGGCCAGGGCCCACACGACCCGGCATCACCGACCAACCCTGCCGACCAAACCTGTAGACCCGACTCCCGCTAGCGTGCGCTACGGCCGGAAGCCTGCGCGCGCTAGCCGACCTGTCCAGTAGCCACTGGACTAACCAACTTACCTGTAACGACGCTAGTCGGCCGCAGCCGGCGCTACCCGCCGGTTAGCGGCGCTTACGACCGACAAGAGCGCGCGCTACCCGCCGATCCCGACCGAGTCCGTAACCTCGAAACCCCACCGCCTGTGCCCGAGCCAGACGCTAGCCAGTTACCCGGCAGCAGGCGCTACACTCGCGAAGCGCTGGCAGCCTTCCGGCAGAAGCGTGCGCTACGCCGGTTCTCGCGCACCCGTCCGGCCGGTGCCCGCAATCGTCCGGCCAGTCCCTCCACCGTCCGGCCAGTCCCGCCACCGCCAGGGCTCGATGACCCGATTTCCGAAAACGCACGGAACGAACACGACGAAAAGTTCGCGGACAACATCAACGGCCCGAAATGAAAACATAATACCATAATTAGTCATACGCGACCAAGAAACGGGTCGAGACAACAATTACAGATACGGATACCCGTAACTTTCAAGAAATTACAAAATGGCCCAAAACGCCCGGAAATCACGATACGTGATCGAATAATCAAACCGAAGTTCACAACACGTCTAACAAAGTTAAACGGACTTACGGGAAACTCAAACAAGTTAGCCAACGAGATTCGCAAGAATCGAACTCAAGCGCGGAAAAGTCGCTAAAAAGCATGGAACTCAACAAAACGACACCGAAACGAACTCGGATGTCAAAAAGTGTAGAATTAATCATTCTCATAATGACGAAACGGTCATGAGCGAGTCGTCAAAACGGACTCCGACCGAAAAAAGAAATTTACCGAAAATCGAAAATTGCGGATATTACATTCTACCCTCCTTAAAAGAAGTTTCGTCCCGAAACTTAAAACAAGTAGGGAGAAGAAATATTTCGCCAGGAAAAACTCAACGAGATATACAAGAATGCGTAACTAACGCCCAACGGCGAAATGTTACAACCAACGCAAAGGAATGCACGGTGTGTAAACACGCTCCACGGCGACCAACACAACGTCGCCGTTAGGGATATAATAAAAACCAACAAGTGACAAGCGTCATCAAACGGATCATATAGCCAAGTCAATTATCCGACAATCACAAAACACAACGAACGAAAATCAATATGATTGACCAACCCAACGGTACATCAATCAAAACGCGAGTCAACCGCTGAACAAACACGGAATCCCACCGCCTAAGGGATGGAAGATCGAAAACGAAACTAATTTCCCGAACTGAAGGGAATTACGAAGGAGTCTGAATGCTCAATAATCACGAAACGAGAACAAAAACCGAACAAACAAACGATCGAGACAACAAAAATCAAACAATCATGTCCGAAACACGAAGGATAATAAAATTCAAACAACAACTCCAAGGTTCACATCTCGACTCGAGACAATATATGATCCGGTGAAAACAACAGGATGTGCATTCACATAAGATCCACAGGAAAGGGAATAGCAATTAAAAAGTCACAACGACAAACGAGTTATTCCGAAATGATACCACACTCGTTCGATAAACAAAAACAAGGGGCAGGACAAGCTCGGAAATGTCAACGAACATAAATGAGTCGACCAAGTAGAATATACAGAAGTTCAAAATCCGATCCCTTCGAATAAAAGGACTAGTAGAACCAAATGATGTTACTCCCGAACAAGGTTCACAAGAATCGAACCGAACTCGAAAAAGTCACAGCGATAACCAGATCGACCCACAACAAGGTCGTAGTTCGCCCGGACGATGAAACCGAAATACAGAACAAGTTCATAAAGTACCAAAGAACATGAGCGAATCGATAGACTGGGGAAAGAGAAAACACAGAAGTCAAAATAGTACGGGCATTACCTCCGACCTCGCCCACGAAATTCACAAAGACGGGAGCAAGGTAACAAGACATTAAACAATCGACACATAACGGAACGATCACCGATGCACACGGTCATACCATACCAAGCTCTAACAGCTCGCACATATGCGACAACGCAGAAATCACCACGAGGCGACAACATTCAATACCAACATTCCGCCTCTCACAGGGGGCTAGCACAACCAATGTGTGGAAAGCGTCTCAACGCTCACACCGCCAATTCGATCATACTCGGGAGAAAGTATCAAAATGACAACGCGAACATCATACATTCATACCCAGCCCTCAAACGGGAATGGATAGCTTTAAAAACGAAAACCTCATTTTGAAAATAATTTAGAAGAACACCGGTTGATCTTGAGTATCACCTTTCAAAAAGTACAAACTTGAAACATCGTTATCGAGACATTGGAGGACCATTTCGCATTTGATAAAAATGAGGACACTTTCTCTTAGTGAAAACTTTCAAAATATTCGACCCTCGGGTCTAAATAAAAGTGTTGAAAATATCTCAAAATATTTTGGTCCTCGAGGTAGAAAAATTTTGAAATATATTGTGGCATCTAGGATGTACCACAAGAAAATAACTCATTTGAAAAGTATGTCTCGGAATTTGTTTTTCTAAGATACTCAAGGTTTTCAAAAATCCAATAGGCCAGAATGCCCAAAACTCACACATACCGACGTTCACTAAAACAACTCCTAGCACACGCATCAAAAAGTTTAAAATCAAGACAATATATGTCTTTAAACGGAAATAAACGATAAAATACCACATTCAGAACAAAACCACTGATAAAATACTCTCCCGCACTGGCTAGTGAACAAGTCGAACGCGTATAAGCACAAAGCTTCCACAAGAGACTTGTAAAACGTGCAAATCGATTCGAAAATCATCAACAACGGAGAAAAACAACAATAAAAAGACATCACAAGCGACGACACTCCTCGTATAAATCAAATACGAAAGTCGACTAAATACATATCGTGAAATCAAAATTCACATAAGGATTCCATCACTTAACAAATAATCATAAAAATAGCTCGTGTCCCACGAGGCACAACACAAAGAAGGGAGACTTACTTCCACAGGTCGCACGAAGATGATGATCGCCCCACGATACTAATCACGACCAACAAACTCAAACGACGCGTCGCGACACGACTCAGTCAGATAAGATCCGACGAAACAAGACTCAAACAACACGACTTGACCCGACAGCCTAGGTTTTCCTCAACCTAAGCTCCGATACCATTTATGTAACACCCCCAATCCACTCAGGGATATTACACGCCGTAGACCCTCTCCTCGAGGATCTACCAGGCTGGTAACAACATTTAACATCTCGACAATGCCTTCAAGGCTAAAATGACTCAGTAGACCGATTTGGTCTTTCCACAAATACATACAACTCAAATACAACTCATGCCCACGCAGGGGACAAAATACAACCACACCCGTTCAACGGGAACAACATAGCAGCGGAAAATAAAGTACAACTGAACCAACATATGATGTACGGTTCCTCATGTGATTAGTATCGATCATCTTTCATCATCCTTCGTGCCGACCCTGTGTTATGCTCCAAAACCTGAATGCAAAAACAGACATCCACCCCCCAATACTCGGGGGTTAGCAAAACTCCACTGTTTTGCTAGTGCAAGAACAAAGTGCAAATACGAGCCATACAATTCACATTCCACGAATAACAATAACCGAGGATCCTCAAAGATACAAACGAAACGAAAAGTACTTCCCGAGGCAAGGGTGTGAGAAAACATTTCAAAATCGAAATATCATAAATCAATGGAAGTAATTTATAAAACGGTTTAGAATGCCATCAGGAGTTTTAATAGAAAACAATTTAGGATTATCAAATCCTACTTTTCAAAATCCAAAAGGCAAAAAGGGGTCACCGCCCCAAAGATTTACTTTCTGAAAAATGACATTAACCAAACCGTTGGGATTTTAGCCCCAAATCCGTAAAACGACTTTTACAAAACCATTGGGATTTTAGCCCCAAATCTCATCAACTCACAGTACACAAGAACGACCACAAGGTTCGTATCCCAACATCAAAATCCACAAATAAAGGATTTAAAACAAACAACAAAATACTCCAGTGCCATCCTAGCCAAGTAAGCCAAACGAACAACTTACCTCTTACACACTTAGTCAATGCATGCAAATGAAAAACCGTTCAGAAGCACTCATTTCCGGAAATGCCAATATCGAATCACATTTGTAAAAATGCACCACAATTAACCGCGGACCCACAGCTTCGTGGATCCCTGCCGAGACCCCGTCGGATCTAACCCACAGTGGTTAAAAGCAAGCTCGCGGTTCCACAGCTTCGTGGAGCCCTACCGAGACCCCGTCGGATCTAACCCATAGTGAGCATACACACACACACGTTACTCATGCAATACTAACATGCTAAGAATGTAAGTTCATTAAGAATACTCACTAGAGATGGCCATTAACTCGACACCATTACCAAACTCTTCAAAAATACAATAACAAGATTAAATACGGAATACACGATTCCATAACTTAAACAATAGGAATATCATCATAAAATCCTTCAACGTTCAAAATAACCAAATCATAATCAATTCTCAAAACACCGTTCACAAATCACACTCGTTTTGAAAGAAAGCCTTTAACGAGGCCAAACCAAAATCCTTTGAAACTTCATTTCAAATAACCAAACAAACACATCAAGACGACCAACGATCATCATATCCATAAAACGAGAAAAGTATGGGCAAGGTACTTGCCTCGAATAACCACAACGCGGAGAATCGGCCGAAGTAGGTTGGCACGAACCGACTACGAACTCGCCGACTCCACCGAACGACAATCCACAACAATGAACTACGAACGAAAACAATAACAACGAAAATGAATTCCAAAGTACGACCCAAAGCCGTTGAATTCAAAGAACAAATGACGAAGGTTCAAGGATTTCCCCCAAAACGGCCAAGAACACGATTCGCTCACAAACCCGAAAACGGAAGTCCAAGTTGATATATGGATATACAATCCATAGAATATGTTTAACAACATCATTTAACCATAATCGATCCATCGAAAACGGATGAAAAACGAGATCGGGGACAAATCCCCCAAAAAGTCAATTCGAAGGAAATCAAGAATTATACTTCGATTCGACGAAGAACAATGGATTAAATGATGTTAACACAAGAATACTATCAAGATTAATCATACCCATCATGAATTAATCAACAACACGGAACGAATCGATTTAAACTGCAAAAATCCCCAAATTCACGAAATTATGGTTCTAAGGAAGATTACCTTGATTCGCTGGATCAAAGGTTGATAACGGACGATTGATTGATGTTATGAACTCAACGACTTCATGGATTTGTTGTTAAACAACATGGCTTCGTCGCCCATGAATCGCCACTCATGACGGAGAAGGAAGGAAGTGAAAACGAAGTGAAATGTGACCGCCACCACATTTATATCGGGCCAGACTAGCGTCGCTAGCCTTCCCGACTAGCGTGCGCTTATCGGCCGGATCGCCAATTACCTCGGCCGTGGCCCACACGACCCGGCATCACCGACCAACCCCGCCGACCAAACCCGTCGACCCGACTCCCGCTAGCGTGCGCTACGGCCGAAGGCCGCTGCCGACTTGGCCCAAAGAGCCACCGGACTAACCAACTTACCTGTAACGTCGCTAGTCGGCCGGCACAGGCGCTACCCGCCGATTAGCGTGCGCTACGACCGACAGCGCGCTACTCGCCGATCCCGACCGAGTCCGTAACCTCGAAACCCCACGCCTGTGCCCGAGAACAGACGCTAGTTACCCGGCACAGGCGCTACACCTGCCGGTTAGCGCGCGCAGCCTTCCGGTCGTAGCGTGCGCTACGCCGGTTCCTGCCGCACCCGTCCGGCCGGTGCCCGCAATCGTCCGGCCAGTCCCGCCACCGTCCGGCCAGTCCCGCCACCGCTAGGGCTCGATGACCCGATTTCCGAAAACACACGGAACGAACACGACGAAAAGTTCGCGGACAACATCAACGGCCCGAAATGAAAACATAATACCATAATTAGTCATACGCGACCAAGAAACGGGTCGAGACAACAATTACAGATACGGATACCCGTAACTTTCAAGAAATTACAAAATGGCCCAAAACGCCCGGAAATCACGATACGTGATCGAATAATCAAACCGAAGTTCACAACACGTCTAACAAAGTTAAACGGACTTACGGGAAACTCAAACAATAGCTTTGAACGAGATTCGCAAGAATCGAACTCAAGCGCGGAAAAGTCGCTAAAAAGCACGGAACTCAACAAAACGACACCGAAACGAACTCGGATGTCAAAAAGTGTAGAATTAATCATTCTCAGAATGACGAAACGGTCATGAGCGAGTCGTCAAAACGGACTCCGACCGAAAAAAGAAATTTACCGAAAATCGAAAATTGCGGATATTACAACTACACGTTCACACGACCTCCACTATGTCCAATAAAATATTCAACCGTCATTTTTCAAATTTTCAAAAGCTGGACCACCGCTTAATTTAATTGAATTTTAAAATCTCAAAAGCTGGACCACCGCTTAATTTAATTGAATATTAAATTCAAAACGTCTTTTCGACTAGCTATTTAAGACGGCGACATCATTTCATAGACCTTATCGTCTTCAAGCTTTCAAAACCCTAGTTTTTCAAGAGCAAAAACTTCTTTGAATATTCAATACACTCAGCAAAAAACTTAATCTTTTGCAGAAATGGAGGCCACCCAATATTTCGAAGGCGTTAACCTGAAGCTCGTCAAGGACCAGATTATTTTCAGTCTGGTCGTCGATTTCGAGGGTTTGCTCGAGGCAAATCTGGATACGAACATTTACCGTATCATTCGATCAATGAAGCAAAATGGGATTTACCCATTTTTGGACATCAGCCCCAAATTTCTCTTCAAAGAAGCCGTAATCGCATTTTTCAAGGAAGCTGAAGTCATGGAATCAGGCATCAAGAGCTCGGTGTTTGTAGAGGTAGTTACAATCACCCCTCAGACTGTCAGAGAAGTTTTCAGGATGCGACCTCGAGGCATGGCTGTTGAAGCCCTAAAGCAGAGCGCGGCCGGAACATGGCTGGAAATCAAGTCAAATGAGCAGCCGCCTAAACTGAAGCTAATGGCTAAAAGAAGCGATTTGAAGAAAGAATACCGCTATGCGTTAGACATCATGAACAAGATAGTGATGGGAATGGCAAGCAACTATGACCAGCTGTCGTCAGCCAAGTTCATGGTGCTGGGAGCACTCATCCAGGATCAGCCAATCGACTGGGCTGATTACATCTACAGGCAACTGGTCCACGAGGTCAACAAAGCTCAGTGGCTAGAGGACGGGAAAAGGTTTAAAACCAAGTTGGCCTTCGGAACTCAGATAAGTTGGATTTTGGAGCACCTTGGTCATGCGAAGGGGAATGCTGATCTCTTCCACGTTAATAACAGACTTGGTCATCTGGACCAAGAGACTCTAAAGAGATTAGGTGGAGAAAGGAAGGCAGCCCAGATGCTAAGGGAAATGTCTAGTGGGCCTCCTCCATACAGACACCCTTCGGATACAGACGAGTCTGATGCTAGAGACCAAGCTGCAACTCATGAGTCACCTACAGTTCGCGAGTCGTCTGCAGATAGGGAGCCACCTGCATAGGAGTCAGACTCAGATTCAGACAACACCCCTATAGCTCTGTGATTCAAAAGGAAAGCAATTACAGAGGAGGTGGCGCATGTCACTTCATCACCTGAGACTTCTTCTAAAATGCCTAGACGCCTTGACTTCGAAGATGCAGAGTTGACACCTCACTCACCTGCATCTGCTCAAGAGAATCAGCCTGATAAATCTAACCTGAGGGATAAAATCATCCCTTTGCTGACCCTCCCAAGCATGACAGAGGAGGAAGAAGCAGAATTAACCATCAACATTCCTGAACCTGGTTACACCTTCAATCTACTGGAGAACAATCCCCTGGAGTTATCGGTAGAGCAGCTACACATGGTAGAACACTACGCTCTTAAAGTTTTATTTATCACTGTTTTTGAAGAATGGAAGAACCTCAAATATCTTTCATTTATTCAATTACAACAATCAATTGAGAAGAGTAGCTGGGATTACCCCCAGGCTACAGAGCAAGTGATCATGTGTTTTTTCCATGAGACAGATGGGATTTTAATGCTCCAGGAGAACTGGTTCATGTCTAATTTCAAAACCAACATAGACCAGTTCATCCTTTGTGTTATGGAAGGTGTTCTGGATTGGGTTGTAGATGAGGATGAAGAAGATGTTGAAAAAGTTCTAGAAATCAGAATTGAAGAAATTGTGGAGGAAGACAAGGTAGAAGGAGAAGAAGAAAAAATATTAGTCGAAAAATAATTTGAAGAAGATGAAGTAGAAAAAATAGAGGAGTTGGAATAGGATGAAGAAGGAGAAGAAGTAGAAGAGGAGGAAGAAAAAGAAGAAGAAGGAGATGAGAAGGAAGATGAAAAGGAAGATGAGAAGGATGATGAGAAAGAAAAACATAATAATAATAATAATAATGATGATGGAAAAGAAGAAGAAGAGAAGGAGAATGCCTGAAATACAGATGATGCCGGAGATGCAGATGAGTCTGGGGCCTGATCAAGCCCCTAACTCAGATAATTCGGAAGACGATAATGACAGATCGGGGACTCAAGAAAAAACCCCATCTGATCAGCCTCCTGCAGACAAGGGTCTGCAGTCAGGCAGGTCAACCAACCGACCTGCAGTTGAAGAAGGAGCTGGCGACCATTCCCCTCAGGCAACACCTATCTCATCTGAGATGGCTGACCTAATCAAAGCTCTAGTCAGAGAAACTGTTGGCCAGCTCGTAGCAACTGAAATCAAAACTGACCTCCAGATCATCAATGCTAAAATAGACACTCTACTACAGAGGAATGTCCCTCCTCCTCCTCTTACAAATTCCAGAATGCCACTTCGCATGTCTGATTGGTTGATGCTGGAAAAAAGGGGGAAGAGAAAGGAAAGGAAGCAAGAGGTCAGGGGGAAGAAGATACTGCTGAGTTAGTCACAAGGGAGCAAAGGACAAAGCAGAGAAGTGAATGTTGGGAGTATGCCACTCAGGGGATGTTGAGTGAGGGCATGGCACTTGTTATTATGTAAATCATTAATATAAGGCTATGGATGTTTCTTTATTTACTGGTAGTTACTGGCTTTCCTAACTCATAAATATATATATAGAAACTAGTCCGTGTATTTGAGAGCAAAATGTTCCACTCCTTATTGGATAAAGGGGTTGGCACTGGAAAGTTTTATAGCTCAAATACTTAATCGTTCGCAAGTCGATAAAACTTGACTGGGCATTAAGTTTATGTGAAGACTTGTATGACGTGTTCTTTGACAATGAGAGTGCCTGTCGAACACTAATGGTTAGTGGGAGCACACATTATAGGTATGCTAATTAGATTAGTATACTCGAACCGACTAATCCTCGATTCGTCACACGAATTTCACTCCGGGACAGTCAGTGACGGAATCGAAAGGTTGTGATAGGTATTCGTGAACCTTCGACTTGAGGATTTAGTAGGGATGTGTAACACCCCAATCCACTCAGGGATATTACACGCCGTAGACCCCTTTCCACAAGGAGCTACCAGGCGGGAGACTACAAATCAAAACCCACATGCGGTCAACTTGACCAAAACATAATACCGTAGACCGATTAGGTCTCTCAAAACATAGCATAACCGTACATTTGATGAAACTAAATTACAACTCGATCACATAGTACATAAAATGTCCATCCCCTCAAGGATGACAAGAACTCAAACTGACATATCACTGACAGACGACAGACTACAACTGTGACTAGTATCGCTGCATTGCATCATCCTCCGAGCCAATCCTGTGGTTGCTCACTCTCCAGTCAGAACACCTGGAATAAATAACAAAATCCCCAACGAGGGGTTAGCGATGGAATCGCTCGCAAGTAATCAAGCTATACAATTATACATCAAGAATACAACCGTTATGAAAATAACATTTCGACAAGGTAGTAACACGATCCCCGAATCTAAAGTCTTTTGAAAATTTATTCCTTTAAAACAAACCATGGGGATTACTCCAGAAATCATTGTAAGAGATTATTTAGAGACTTCGGGGGTCTCAGTGTAAAATCCTGAAATATGAATGTTTTTCCTTTTCAAAAGGTTTTCTTTCAAAATCATACAAATGATTTTATTCTCAACTCAAACCTCAAGACCAAAACCATATTCACCAATATAATCGGGATTCAAGATTCAAACATAAACAATTCAGAGATATCAAATCAACAATAAACGTCTCCGTGGCCCCGAAGGGTCCCACCCGGATTAGTCATCAAGAATAAACTCGAACACACCCATAAGTTATCTTGACATCGCACTCGCAAGTGACGATTCTCGAGCCCTCTCCGACCTACCCGATTAGATAACCTTATGGTCAAATCGTAACATCCGGCCGTACTCGCAAGCACGCGCCTCCGAGGCCTCGACGGACCCTACCCGGATAACACCATTCAAACACGCCCATAAGTTATCATGACATCGCACTCGCAAGTGCCGATTCTCGAGCCCTCCCTGCACCTACCCGAATTGATAACCTTATGGTCACAACGCACGTCCGCCGTACTCGCAAGCACGCGCCTCCGGAGGCCTCGACGGGACCCTACCCGACAACATCTCAATTCGCTAAGATACATAACAACAACAAAGGCACAATATTCACTACAACCGAAACACGTAACATATAAGTTAATGTAACATAACTTCCACAAAGGCACAATATCCACAAAGAAACCATCATTCAGAAAAAGGCCAACGAGCAAATAATACAAGTATTACGCGATTCCACAATTCTTGATTAACTACTCATTTCTAGTATTTATTTTAATCACAAAATAACATGAAGAGGTAGTTATCATTATTCTTGAAACTAAAGTTTACGTTGGTAATTACCTTCATAAAATCACATCTTCATTTAAAGTAAGTTACGGTTAAATATACCGTCACTAACGAGTCCACGTTAAATTCACGACACATCACATTCTCAAAGTATAAAGAATATAGACGAGATACTCGCCTCAAGTCCAACGCACGCGGAGCAACGGGAAAGCTCGACTTAATGACCGCTACCGAACACTCAAGAACACGATTCAACCGAAGCTCGGACTCAAGAAGACAACGAACGGGAGGGTTCCGACTCGAGTTCTTCACAAGAATTCGACCCTAACAATATATAATCAATAAATCATCGATCATACGAGGAAGAATAATCAAAGAACGCCCGAAAACCCCTCTATGACATTTTACCGGATACCTTCAAGGCGTCGACTAAGAACTCGACCAAAACAATGAATCGATACGATCCAACCATGGAATAACAAGAGAAATGATATAATACATCTAAATATTCATCAATCCATCATAATCTTAAGTTAAATCGGATTAATCGGACGAAAACAACCAAAATATCCAAATTCCACAAAACTAGATTTCTAGGAAATCTGACCTGATTCGGTAGATCGGAGGATGTTATAGGACGGATGATTGATGATATGAACCTCAACACTTCATGGATTAATTGTATAATAACACTCCTCCATGATATACACACCCACAGCCGCGGAAGGGAAGAAAGGAAGTGAGAAATGGTCAAGAAAACGCCGCTGTGCCTTAAATAAAGCCGATCACGCCACGTTACGACGTAATCGCCAAGGGTTACGACGTAACCGAGTCATCGCCCTAAAATCGCTGCCCGCTACGTGCGTTACGGCCAGGCCTTACGTACGAATCGCCTTACGACGTAATCGCCGGTCACTACCGCACGTTACTCGGCCAGTAGGCTCGCCCGAGCATGCCCGGCCATGACTCGCCGACCAACTCCGACGGCCCGAACGACCCGAACTCCCGAACACGAGTACGAATCGAAGATACGATTACGAAGTACTCGCAAAGACGAATCAGAGCACTAAGAGAACACACGATTCATTCCACCTGAAGGCTAGAAATTCGACAACGGAAAGTAATTACCCCAAACTTTGGGAAATTACGAAAATGGCCCAAAACGCCCTAAAATCACGATACGTGATCGAAACTCCAAGACAAAGCTCGCAACATGAATAATAACATTAAATGAACTTACGAGAAAGTCGAAACAACAGCTTTGACGAGATTCGCAAGAATCGAACTCAAGTGCGGAAAAGTCGCCAAAAAGTACGTAACTCGACAAAACGATACCGAAACGAACTCGGATGACCAAACACGAAGAACAAAACATTGTCAAAATTTCAAAACGATGCAAGCGAGTTCTGGAAACTAGAAAAATGCCAAAAACGAAAAATTACCAAAAAAGAAAATCACGGGTATTACATTCTACCCCTCTAAAAAAAAGTTTCGTCCCGAAACTTAAACGAAAAAAAAAAGTGAAGTCACAAACAACAAAGCACGGCCGACAAAATCTCAACGGTACCGACGAACCGATCCCGATACCGATGCCGAAACACGATTCTGGGAAACTTCATGGAATAATTCACAATACTGAACTCTGTGGCCCTCGAGTCCACAATTATAACAAGTAATCCGTTGCGAAGGACAATTAGCTTGCACATGACCGACAACATTGCAGTTAAAGCACCTCCCAGTCTGACTAGAAGTCAAAGAAGACAACTTGGAACTCTTGGTTCCACCGAACAAAGAAATTGAAGGTTTCGCCGTACGACTACGCGAAACTCGATGAGAAGAATTTCCGTCTCTTGCACCGTCCGAAAAATCTCCAGACGTCCTCTGTCTCTTCGACTCATGCGAAGGCCCAGTAGATAACTATGCCATCTCATACGCCATGGCTCGATTCTGATACTCTCTCAAAGTAGCACAAGTGAAACCCGACATGTACTGTCGAATCTCTGGTCTCATCCGCATATCAAAATGACGGATCTTGTCCTCCTCGGTCCTCACCTGATTCTTCACAAAGGCGAGCTGTCGACTATAATCGACAATAGCCTGCGACACGGGTACATCATGTGGCTCGGCTAGGTAAAAATCTCGGATCCTCTGCTCTCGAATCGGCCTCGGGCAAAATTCCGCTTCCATCAACTTCTTGAACTCTTCCCAAGTAACAGCATGATCTTGAGGCTCAACGGCCTCCCACCAGTTAGCGGCGTCATCAACGAGAAGGAACTGAGCGATAGGAATCCTCCGCTCCTCGGGACAACCAATCGCCTTGAAAATCTTCTCCAATTGGATAAGCCAACCGTCCACCCAAAGTATCACCCGCTCCCGCAGCGAGGGGGACGCATACGAACCACTTCTCTAAGCCACCGAGTCGATCCAACATCCTCATTCGCAGTATGGTTACGCTGAACCACCTGAGCTAAATGTGTCATCTGGTCTGCCACCTGTTGGAGCACAGTAGCAACACCAGTACTAATTCCATTACCGGTAGTACGATCCTGGTCGCGCGGAGGGTTACCACGACCTCGACCTCTCGGCATACTGAATGGGCAACCGATCAGAGCAACAAAACAACCACCACATAATCAATATAGAGCAACCAATAATAACACAATAAAATACTCATTCCGAGTTGTAACACGAATACATGAACTATCACTGCAACGACAGAATACAAATTCATAAATCATTCACTTAGCCATGTTAACATAACGTACGACCTTTACCAAGTTTATCACGGTCAAAACCACAAACATATCATCAGGGTCGAATATGGGTAATATTTTAAAAACAATTTTTTTTTTCTTTTCAAGGTGCTTGTCCAAATGATAGCATTTTAAAATTCCTGAATTTGAAAAATTTGCTGAAGCGAATTTTAGAAAAGAAAAGTTTGATCAAAACTACGAATCTATTATCATCTCTGTCTCGTTTTGAAAACCATGTACAAGACATTCTGAATTACCACATCCGGATAACGTCAAAGAAACAACACAATTAAACCGAACTATGAAATCATCGTATCTGGGCATACACTCATAACTTGCTAACAAGAATTGTGACAATATATAATACGTCAATAATATCCACATAGGTGAAGCAACTAAGTGTAATACTGATATCGCAGTTAGGGTTCACGATCGTCACAGACGGACCATATGATTAGGTCGATAGAGATTGAGCAACAGAAAATGATCAGCTATAGAATTGTAACAGCAAAGGTACTGTAAAAATTTTCCGACGGGCAAAACAACATAACAAACATATAATAGAAATTTTTCAAAATTCTTTTGGTCTCAAGCGAAGGTGACGGTAATATTTTGCAGTGCCCGAAATACATTAAAATACATTTTTCCTCATACCGCCTGATGGTGTCATTTGAAAATACAGGATTAACTCTGTCAAAACTCGACTGATTTTAAAATTCATACGGGCTGCTGGTTTAATCGAACCATAAAAATATTTTCAAAATCAACTTTCACAAAAATGTTCCGACCCTTATGGCCCCTCAAAAATATATTCTCAAATCTACCCGCAGCGGAATAATTACGATAGTCCAAACAAACTGATCGAACTAAAAACCACCTGCTCAAACGACAAACAAAATCAAAAATTCAGCCAAACACATTTCGGGCGCATCAAGTTAAAACATATATCCAGACTATCATTTGTGCTTTTCCCCGAATCAACTGTCGGCACACTTCCGAAACCCATCAAGGTTCACAAATTTCACAACATACCACCCCACACGGCGGTTCAAAGTCAAAACATCAATACGTCCAGTCATATCCGTATACCGTGCGTCACAAGCATCGAATACAACTCCCTTACACAACACCATGTAAATAAGGACACACATCACATTTAATTCGCACACGTAAAAACATGAAATCCAGGTACCTCACATAAAGAAGGAGACTTACTTCCACAGGCCGCACGGAGATAATGGCTGCAACACGATACTAATCACAACGAACCACAATTGATCACAACGGATCGCAATGATCTCGCTTGTTCACAACTGCTCACCCGGGTGACACGACAAGACACGACTCCGACAAGACACGACTCGACAAGACCCAACTAGACCCAACTGCCTAGGTTTTCGCAAACCTAAGCTCCGATAACATTTATGTAACACCCCCAATCCACTCAGGGATATTACACGCCGTAGACCCCTTTCCACAAGGAGCTACCAGGCGGGAGACTACAAATCAAAACCCACATGCGGTCAACTTGACCAAAACATAATACCGTAGACCGATTAGGTCTCTCAAAACATAGCATAACCGTATATCTGATGAAACTAAATTACAACTCGATCACATAGTACATAAAATGTCCATCCCCTCAAGGATGACAAGAACTCAAACTGACATATCACCGATGCACACGACTACAACCGTGACTAGTATCGCCGCATTGCATCATCCTCCGAGCCAATCCCGTGGTTGCTCACTCTCCAAATGTAACACCGAATAAATAACAAAATCCCCAACGAGGGGTTAGCGATGGAATCGCTCGCAAGTAATCAAGCTATACAATTATACATCAAGAATACAACCGTTATGAAAATAACATTTCGACAAGGTAGTAACACGAACCCCGAGTCTAAAGTCTTTTGAAAATTTATTCAGTTAAAACAAGCCATGGGGAGTACTCCAGAAATCATTGTACGAGATTATTTAGAGACTTCGTGGGTCTCAAGGTAAAATCTGAAATATGAATGTTTTTCCTTTTCAAAAGGTTTTCTTTCAAAATCATACAAATGATTTTATTCTCAACTCAAACCTCAAGACCAAAACCATATTCACCAATATAATCGGGATTCAAGATTCAAACATAAACAATTCGTAGATATCAAATCAACAAATAAACGTCTCCGTGGCCCGAAGGGTCCCACCCGGATTAGTCATCAAGAATAAACTCGAACACACCCATAAGTTATCTTGACATCGCACTCGCAAGTGACGATTCTCGGAGCCCTCTCCAGACCTACCCGATTAGATAACCTTATGGTCAAATCGTAACATCTGGCCGTACTCGCAAGCACGCGCCTCCGGAGGCCTCGACGGACCCTACCCGGATAACACCATTCAAGCACGCCCATAAGTTATCATGACATCGCACTCGCAAGTGTCGATTCTCGGAGCCCTCCCCAGACCTACCCGAATTGATAACCTTATGGTCACAACGTACGTCTGGCCGTACTCGCAAGCACGCGCCTCCGGAGGCCTCGACGGGACCCTACCCGGACAACATCTCAATTCGCTAAGATACATAACAACAACAAAGGCACAATATTCACTACAACCGGAAACACGTAACATATAAGTTAATGTAACATAACTTCCACAAAGGCACAATATCCACAAGTATTACGTGATTCCACAATTCTTCAGTTAACTACTCATTTCTAGTATTTATTTTAATCACAAAATAACATGAAGAGGTAGTTATCATTATTCTTGAAACTAAAGTTTACGTTGGTAATTACCTTCATAAAATCACATCTTCATTTAAAGTAAGTTACGGTTAAATATACCGTCACTAACGAGTCCACGTTAAATTCACGACACATCACATTCTCAAAGTATAAAGAATATAGACGAGATACTCGCCTCAAGTCCAACGCACGCGGAGCAACGGGAAAGCTCGACTTAATGACCGCTACCGAACACTCCGAAGAACACGATTCAACCGGGAAGCTCGGACCCCGAAGAAGACAACGAACGGGAGGGTTCCGACTCGAGTTCTTCACAAGAATTCGACCCTAACAATATATAATCAATAAATCATCGATCATACGAGGAAGAATAATCGAAGAACGCCCGAAAACCCCTCTATGACATTTTACCGGACACCTTCAAGGCGTCGACTAAGAACTCGACCAAAACAATGAATCGATACGATCCAACCATGGAATAACAAGAGAAATGATATAATACATCTAAATATTCATCAATCCATCATAATCCTAAGTTAAATCGGATTAATCGGACGAAAACAACCAAAATATCCAAATTCCCCAAAACTAGATTTCTAGGAAATCGATTCATCGGTAGATCGGAGGATGTTATAGACGATGATTGATGATATGAACCTCAACACTTCATGGATTAATTGTATAACAACACTCCTCCATGATATACACACCACAAATGGAAGGGAAGAAAGGAAGTGAGAAATGGTCAAGAAAACGCCGCCAGCCTTAAATAAAGCCGATCACGGCCGGTTACGACGTAACCGAAGTCATCGCCCTAAAATCGCCGCCACAGACGTTACGCCGTGGCCTTACGTATGTAACCGCCTTACGTACGTAATCGCCGGTCACTACCGCACGTTACTCGGCCGGTGGCTCGCCCGAGCATGCCCGGCCATGACTCGGCCGGGACCAACTCCGACGGCCCGAACGACCCCGAAACCCGAACCTGAGTACGAATCGAAGATACGATTACGAATTACTCGCAAAGACGAATCCGAGCACTAAGAGAACACGCGATTCCGACCACCCGAAGGCTCGAAATTCGACAACGGAAAGTAATTACCCCAAACTTTGGGAAATTACGAAAATGGCCCAAAACGCCCGAAAATCACGATACGTGATCGAAACACCAAGCCAAAGCTCGCAACATGAATAATAACATTAAATGAACTTACGAGAAAGTCGAAACAACAGTTTCGGACGAGATTCGCAAGAATCGAACTCAAGTGCGGAAAAGTCGCCAAAAAGTACAGAACTCGACAAAAGGATACCGAAACGAACTCGGATGACCAAACACGAAGAACAAAACATTGTCAAAATGTCAAAACGGTCGCAAGCGAGTTCTGGAAACTAGAAAAATGCCAAAAACGAAAAATTACCGAAAAAGAAAATCACGGGTATTACAGGATGTGCTTGTGACGTCAAGATTTTTACTAAAGTAGTTCGACCCTGTAAACCGAGAGGTAGGGGTCAACCTCGACGTGTGTCTTGACGGGTAAGTAGCAGGTCCTACTGAATACCAAGATAGAATTATTTCTCCTGTTAGTGAGCGGGTTATATGTCCTATGCGATTATTAACAGATGAGATCATAAGTCTTTGGCCAAAGCATTGGAGCTAGCTGTATTAGATACATGAGAGCTCGATGATCTCGATTTGTATTAACGCATGCATAGAGTCAAGTACAGATAGGGTTTGACTGATCGTGACCCTATATCTTGATCGAGACATCTGAAAGAAGGGTTTATACGTATACTGGTATTTACGACAGAATGGTTCTTGAATTATCCCATCATTCGTTCTCAGTTGGAGTACAGTGTAGGCCGCCAGGCTGGCTAGGTGGTGCTACTACTCTTTGGTTCCTCCCATTGCTGATTGAGACGGACCTACCGAGTCGCGCAATAGGATTGACAACGGAATGAATCAAGCTAATTCTCTCAGAATGAATATTAGATATTGGATATCTAAATTTGGGACATTGGATGTTTAAATCGATTTATTGGATAAATTGATTTACGGTCTATTGAATTAAATAAATTACTAGGTGATTATTTTAAATCATGAATATAATTATTTATTGGAGAAATTAATTATGCTATTATGTATTTGATATGATTAATTAATTAGATTAATTAATTGATATAAATACATCGGAACTGAATTGGACTTTATCTGTTTGGATTCTCGGGAGTCCGAAACGAACAGAATTCGTCTGACTCCTTCTATATTCCCCCCCCCCCCCCACTTTCTATCCACCTTCCCACCTTGTTCTTTTGTGACCATTTTATAATGGATGAAAAAGATATGTAGGGAATCTCATATGTGGATGAGTTGAATATCATGTGGAAGTAGAATAAAAGATGAAAGACTTCATCTCTTTCCTATGCAAAATGATTGCTACGGTTCTTTGAGTAAAGAAAGGAAAGAGAGAAAATAGAACTTGGAGTTCATTTTATAGTCATCATCTTATTCTTCATTTACTTTTGGTAGTTCTTGGAGAAATATCAAGAAATCATAAGAGAGATCAAACATTAAAACACTTAGAGTGTTATAATCAATAGCTTCATCACTTATCTCTAGCCGTATCCTTGGAGGATAGCAAGGTTATTGTCATCCCGTTCGTTTATCCGGCACGTGGCGAGTAGAGGCGTTGTATTTTCGACGTTGGATCATCCAAGGGCTTGGAGCACGTTGGATCGTAGGGATATAGAAGTAAAGCTTGGGGAAAAGCCCAAGAGAAGGAATCCATTTAATCAACGGACTACAATGGTGAGTTTCTTATATATCTTGTGTTTTCGTTTATATATTCGTATATACGTAGCTCGATCGATCCTCGTAGGGATTTGGATCGAATTAATTTTTGTTTTACCGCATCCGCTGGGCCTTTGTTTTTGGCACCGAATCCCAACAGTGGTATCGGAGTGTAGGCCTTGCGATCATATATACAATATTGGCATTTGGAATGCTTGATTAGATGGTATATGATTTGGAATCATAATCGTATTAATCGTTGATTTTCTATTATTCATCAAAAAATTATTTTTTCATGACTTTATGTTACAATATAAATCTATTTTTCTTTTTAAAAACTGATTTAAAGTGTAATATAAAGATTAGAAAAATGTTATTTTTGGAATCGGTGCGAAAAACGAGCCGAAAACGCATCGACCGGCAGCACTGGGTCAAGCCGGCACCGCCTCACGGTCCGAGGCGGCAGACGCGATCTGGACTCGTGATCGCCAGTGCTCGGCAACAGGTCGCCGCCGCCTCGCAATGGTCTCGGTCCTTCCGGCCACCGCTGCCCCGCCGGCACCGCTTGTAATATCCGCAATTTCGATTTCTGGTAATTTTTCTTTTTTCGGCGCGAGTCCATTTTGACGACTCACTTGTGACCGTTTCGTCATTTTGAGAATGATTAATTCTGCACTTTTGGCATCCGAGTTCGTTTCGGTGTTGTTTTGTTGAGTTCCGTGCTTCTCAGCGACTTTTCCGCATTTGAGTTCGATTCTTGCGAATCTCGTTCGAAACTAATGTTTCGAGTTTCCCATAAGTCTGTTTAACTTTATTAGACGTGTTGTGAACTACGGTTTGGTTATTGGATCACGTATCGTGATTTTCGAGCGTTTTGGGCCATTTTGTAATTTACCCAAAGTTGCGGGTATCCACATTCGTATTTGTTGTCTTGATCGATTTTCGTGTTTATTTAGTCGCGTGTGATTCATTGTCGCGTGGTATTTCATTTTGGATCGATGATGTTGTCCGCGAGCATTTTGTCGTGTTTCGTTCCGTACGTTTTCGGAAACCGAATCGTCGGGTCGGCCGGGCACCGGCCGACGGTGCGCAGCACCGCCGAAGTGCTGGGCACTGGCCGGACAGACGCTGCAGGAACCAGCGTAGCGCGCGCTACTGCCGGAAGGCTGCGCACGCTAGCCGGCAGGAGTAGCACACGTTATGTGGCTGGCCAGCGCATGCTATCGGGCTGGGCAGAGAGGTCCCTGGAGTTCTGGACTCGGGGAGGATCGGCAAGTAGCGCACGCTGCTGTCGGTCGTGGTGCGCGCTAACCGGCATGTGTAGCGCACTCTGCCGGCCGACTAGCGCACGTTACCTGGCCGAGCAGTTTAGTCCAGAGGGTTCTGGACAGGTCGCCTAGCGCGCGCTAGCGTCTACGCAGCGCACGCTATCGGGGTCGGGCACGCAAGTCCCAATCGGCAAGTTGGGTCGATAGTGCCGGGCCGTGCGGGCCCCGGCCAAGAGTTATGGGCCGATAGCGCACGCTACGGCCGGAAGGCTAGCGCACGCTAGGCCGCGCCAGTATAAATATGGCTGAGCAGTCATATTTTCATCCGTTTTTCATTTCCATCTTCTCATTTCCGCAGCTGGAGGCTTGGTGGTCAAGGAGAGATGTTGTCAAGCAATTAATCCACGAAGTTTGGGAGTTCAAATCATTGATTAATCATCCTATAACATCCTTTGATCCAGCGAATCAAGGTTAGATTTCCTAGAACCCTATATTTGGGAAATTTTGGGGGTTTTGGGTTTTTGTCCGATTCGTTCCGTATTGTTGATTAATCCATGATGGGTATGATTAATCTTATTATTATTGATGTGTTTAACATCATTTAATCCATTGTTCTTCGTCGTATCAAGGTATATTTCTTGATTTCCTTCGAGTTGACTTTTTGGGGGATTTATTCTTGATTTCGTTTTCCATCCATTTTTGATGAACCGATTGTTGTAAAACGATGTTTCTAAACATAACCTATGGTTTGAATATCCATATTTCGGTTGGAAATTCCATTTTCATGTTTTGTCGGGTCGATTCGTGTTCTTGGCCGTTTTGGGGGAAACCCTTGAACTTTCATCATTTGTTACTTGAATTCAGCGGCTTTGGGGTCGTACTTTGGAATTCATTTTCATTTTTATTGTTATCGTTCGTAGTTTATTGTTGTGGGTTGTCGTTCGGTGTTAGGTGTATTTTTATGCGTTTTTATATCATTATTTTATATCTATCTTGAGCCTAAATCAGCATAAATGAGCTTTTAATGCATTATTTTTATATGTTTTGCAGAAAATCGGAGTCCGGAAGCCAAAACGATGAAAAACGGGCGAAAATAGCATTTTTTGGTCATGAGCCGCGGCACACACCAAGTGAACCGCGGCACACGAAGACAACCAATAATAATGTGCTCATCAGATCGTGTGCCGCGGCACACACAAAGTGAGCCGCGGCACACAAAGCGCAAAAAAAAGACGCCACTGGGAACCACACCAGGAAAAGAAGAATGCTAAGTTTTAAAAAATTGGGCCGCGGATGTAATAAACTGTTGGGCCGCAATTCATGGGCTGTTGTGTGTGTGGTGCCGTGAGGAGATTTGGGGGAAAAGAAACCTACTGGAGGAATTGAAAAAGGAGGATATAAAAAGACAACACAAGGAGAACAGGAAGGGGAACTTTTTAACGAGGGTTTGCGGCGGAAAAGGAAGAAATAAAAGAAAAGAAGGTGTAGATTTCTGGGGGACGACAGGACCACGGATCCCTACGGTTTTTCTGCATCTTAGTTTTTTTAGATTTATTCGAGTAAGATTTTGATTGTAGCCAATTTCATGACGGTTTGATTATTTATTATTATTTCGATTTACTCATTATTCTATTGAATTGGATTCTTCTTACTGTTCTTAATGCTTTTTAATTGTCTGGCCAACAGTTAATTTGTTTTGAATGTCTTTATGGATTCGGGAGATGAAATTTAGGCATAGTTCTTGTGAGACGAATCATAATTTTCGTGAGATAGGAATATACTCGTGCGAATTGTGAAGCCTGTTATTTTGGGAATTCTTGAACTGTTTTAGCTATTAATTATCTGATTCGAATAGGGATATATCGAGTTAGTAATTCGTAGTATTTTCTATCGACCTTGGGAAAGGCTTTAGAATAATTTAGGAATTCCTGGCTTACAATCAATTGAATAATAGTGAATTGAATCGAATAAATATCATTCCCGATTGTTTGAGGTGAAAATCATAATCCTACCCCTTATTAGTATTATTATTATTATTATTAGTACTATTATTTATTTTCTGCAATTAGCTTAGATATAAACTCTATTTAATTGTTCTTCAAATAAAATTTTGAGTTGATTAAATTTTGGTACTTAATGAAATCAGTCCTCGAGGGAACGATACTTTACTTATCACTTTATTACTTGTTGACACCGTGCACTTGCGGCATATTGTGAGGGATTTTCCCACAAAAGTTTTTGGCGCCGTTGCCGGGGACTGATTTTTCGCTAATATCAATACCAAGCGACTCTAATTTTAATTTGAAGTTTCTTCTTTAGTTTCTATATTTTTATTTTTTATTATGTTTTCCTATGAGTATCGTGACCCTTGGAATTTCATAAATCCCAATGTTCTTAATAATTCGCCAAATAGGGTCAACAAATTCTCCCCAAAACAAAAGACCATGCTTGAACAATGTGTAGACGTTCTTAAAAATCCTGATAGTAGCCTTTTTGAGCTAGCATGTGCACATCGTGGTCTTGAGGTTCACTACGGTTATTTTCCAGCTCATTTATTTAGTAGTGAAGTTGAGGGGGAGGTTGAGAAGAATGACATGTTGAGTTTTAGGGTCAGTCAGCCCCCTCCCCCAAAACAAAAGACCATGCTTGAACAATGTGTAGACGTTCTTAAAAATCCTGATAGTACCCTTTTTGAGCTACAATGCGCACATCGTGGTCTTGAGGTTCACTACGGTTATTTTCCAGCTCATTTATTTAGTAGTGAAGTTGAGGGGGAGGTTGAGAAGAATGACATGTTGAGTTTTAGGGTCGATCCCCCAGCACCCGATAATTTCATAAATTGTGATGAGCCTAGAGAAGAAGTTATCATTGATGATGTTTCCAAAGAAATTCCATTAAATTGTCATCAAACTTCGACTAATAAGGTGAATACTTTTGTGCCAAAAATTTTATTAACGGTGCCACGCATAATTTTTCCTAAATTCATAATGGGAGAGATTGACCCTATTACTTTTGATTCTATTGAGGCTGATGCCATGAGTTCTAATGAGGTTGTTCGTGATAAGTCTTTATTATTTACCCATTCGAACTCTGCTTATTTTTTCGTGCCTTATGATTTTTACATTCTTCCATCATTTTTTGGTTGCCCGCATATTTACTCTTACTCATTATTTTTGGCAACCGGGCATGAGCCAAAGCCTCCCTTGTGGAATAAGAGGCTTATTGATTGCAAGAAGGGGGCATTTGGCAATCTCCCTAGAAAGAAGCCACGTTAGAATTTTTTTTCGCCACGTCGTGCTCAAGACGTAAAATAGAGCGCTAGATGGGAGGCAACCCATCATTTTTACTTGCTTTTTAGTTAGTTGTTTTTTTTATTATTTTTCGTTTTTAATTTTTCTTTGTTTTGTTATTTCATTTGGATTCGTGTATTCTTGTTGGCCCTTATTTCTCTGATATTTCTTTTTAACCCCTTTGAGTTATTATTCTTCATATTCTAGTCTTTCTTGATTTAATGTCTATTGTTATCTCATGACTAGAGACTAAGTTTGGGGGTCCCTCGTGATGTTGGGCGTTAATTGAAGTATGGATTGACAGACGTTTCCACTCAGATATGTGCGGGTGTTCAAGAAGACATTGGAATAAGTTTCACTTTTCCTTAACTCTTTTATTTTCACATGAGTTTTATTTTGCATGTTGTTGATGGTTTTTGCAAGCTTGAATTTTTCGTGAATTTTTCGTGCTTCCATGTGTAAAACTGATGCTACGATACTGATTTCTCTTGGAAGAAACGGTTGAGTTTTAGTCGAGTTGCAATCAGCGATATCTGTTTCTGTTGAGTATTCAATTAGGTCCGAAATTTTATCATTTTTGTAGAAATTTTAGCTGATAAGAAAAGAGACATACGTGTTTTCAAATCACCGTTTATACGTTTGGTTAAACTTTTCGCGTAGCTCGTCGTCCAGTACCATGAGTCTTGTTGGCATTTAAATTGAGTTTAGAGTCGGACAGTTTTTCCCAAGAAAAAGTCGAGATATTAATTGTTCTATGATGGGGTAGTTTAGTAACCGGGGGTGTTCACGTGACCCGTTGTTTACTCTCGCGTAAAACGACGACCCTGAATAGATTAATAATTTAGAAATATCGCATTACCGATGATGGGAAGCCTAGTAACTGGGGGTATTCACGTGACCCGTTGTCTACTTTCGCGTAAAACGGCAACCTTGACATGCGGGAATTGCTATTCGAGTTTTTTCTCCGCTGTAGAGGGGGACTTAGTAACTAGAAGCATCCATGTGCCCATGAGTGTCTTTTACGTCAAACGGTTCCCCGATACATGAGAATGGAAATCCACCCTAGGATCATCCCGATGAAATATCCCGAGAACCGAAACCTAGTGGTTAACTCGAATCATATTATTGATCATACATAAGGGAATGCTGTCCGAGGAGTAAGTTTAATAATGAAACTCTTGAATTTTGCCTCTAGACTGTGGGATTGGGCGAATTGGCTTGTTTAATCTAACCCTTCATATTGACGGTCGGTTAAATTCACGCTTGTTAATCTTTGAGCTTGATTTTCTCCATGAACGATTGATTAGGACTGAAATTGGTTACTTAGTGGAATCAGTGTCCTGGATGTGGCTCACTATTACGATACTTGTATTATTCTTTGAGATTTTCAGGGTAGTATTGATTAAATTGAGCACTATGGATTTGCATGATTATTCACGGTACATTTTGTTTAAAATTGAAATTTTTTGCTTGAGGACAAGCAAAGGCTCAAGTTTGGGGGTATTTGTTAGGTGTATTTTTATGCGTTTTTATATCATTATTTTATATCTATCTTGAGCCTAAATCAGCATAAATGAGCTTTTAATGGATTATTTTTATATGTTTTGCAGAAAATCGGAGTCCGGAAGCCAAAACGATGAAAAACGGGCGAAAATAGCATTTTTTGGTCATGAGCCGCGGCACACACCAAGTGAACCGCGGCACACGAAGACAACCAGCGAATAATGTGCTCACTGTACTGTGTGCCGCGGCACACACAAAGTGAGCCGCGGCACACAAAGCGCAAAAAAAAGACGCCACTGGGAACCACACCAGGAAAAGAAGTATGCTGAGTTTTAAAAAATTGGGCCGCGGATGTAATAAACTGTTAGGCCGCAATTCATGGGCTGTTGTGTGTGTGGTGCCGTGAGGAGATTTGGGGGAAAAGAAACCTACTGGAGGAATTGAAAAAGGAGGATATAAAAAGACAACACAAGGAGAACAGGAAGGGGAACTTTTTAACGAGGGTTTGCGGCGGAAAAGGAAGAAATAAAAGAAAAGAAGGTGTAGATTTCTGGGGGACGACAGGACCACGGATCCCTACGGTTTTTCTGCATCTTAGTTTTTTTAGATTTATTCGAGTAGGATTTTGATTGTAGCCAATTTCATGACGGTTTGATTATTTATTATTATTTCGATTTACTCGTTATTCTATTGAATTGGATTCTTCTTACTGTTCTTAATGCTTTTTAATTGTCTGGCCAACAGTTAATTTGTTTTGAATGTCTTTATGGATTCGGGAGATGAAATTTAGGCATAGTTCTTGTGAGACGAATCATAATTTTCGTGAGATAGGAATATACTCGTGCGAATTGTGAAGCCTGTTATTTTGGGAATTCTTGAACTGTTTTAGCTATTAATTATCTGATTCGAATAGGGATATATCGAGTTAGTAATTCGTAGTATTTTCTATCGACCTTGGGAAAGGCTTTAGAATAATTTAGGAATTCCTGGCTTACAATCAATTGAATAACAGTGAATTGAATCGAATAAATATCATTCCCGATTGTTTGAGGTGAAAATCATAATCCTACCCCTTATTAGTATTATTATTATTATTAGTACTATTATTTATTTTCTGTAATTAGCTTAGATATAAACTCTATTTAATTGTTCTTCAAATAAAATTTTGAGTTGATTAAATTTTGGTACTTAGTGAAATCAGTCCTCGAGGGAAAGATACTTTACTTATCACTTTATTACTTGTTGACACCGTGCACTTGCGGCATATTGTGAGGGATTTTCCCACAACATTCGGTGGAGTCGGCGGGTTCGTAGTCGGTCCGAGTCTCCCCACTTCCGTCGATTCTCCGCGTTGTGATTATTCGAGGCAAGTATCTTGCCCATACATTTCATGTTCGTAGACGTAATTGTTGGTAAATGATTTTATGTAAAATCTAGATGTTTAATGAATGTTAAAAAGTATCGGTATGTTCTCGATAAATGTTGCCTTTCAACGATAACTCGGATGCTTCGTGAATAATTGTGTTTTTGGCCTATGTGTGTTAACTTCGTTGGTTGAAAGACTTATGATCACATTTAGTAAATGTAATAAATCGTAATCATTTACCGAGGATAACGTGTTGTTATGTGTGCTTGTTCGGTGAATATGTGATGGGTGATATTGGTTGTTACTCCTTTGAAAGGAAGTTGTAATGCTTAATGTGGCTTGGCTTGATAGTTGATTATTGTTGTGTGCTTGTTGTATGTGATGTGCCTCCGGGTAGAATTGTTGAATCTCCGGGATCCATACTTTCTAGTATGGGTCGGGCGTGGCCGTAGGGTTATCCACCGGGTATATCTCGCGGGGACTCCGAGGTTCGGGGCTTGCTATCCCGATGCTGGGGATAACTTGTGTGGTTATCCATCGGGTATGTCTTGCGGGGACTCTGAGGTTCGTGGCTTGTTAGCGCGATGCTGGGATAACTTATGGTTGTAATTTGCTTATGAATGTATCTGTGCTTGTGGTCACGTGACTGTTGTTACGGTGACATATGATTTGGTATGGTTTCCTATTGGGTTATTCACTCGGGTATGTTCTGCGGGAGCATCTGAGGTTTGTGGTTTGTTAGCACGGGACACGAATATTCCTTAGGAATATGTGTTTGATGATTTGGGTCTTGGACCCCGTGTTTTGTGAATTAGGTCGTGGACCCCGTGTGTTGTTATCATAATTGTGTTTTGGGAAAGGACTTTTGGGCTGTGTCCCTAAACGTTTTCAAAACTCCCGAGATCGTAAAATGTTTTTACAAGATGTATATCGGGTTTACCCCTATCTTTCGATTTAACCGTTTTGATCAAGTGATTTACCTCGGGAAGTATGTTTATGATTTCTACGTCCTTGGAGTATGATATGTATGGCTTGTTTTTGTATTTTATACTTGCACTAGCAAAACAGTGGAGGTTTGCTAACCCCCGAGTATTCGGGGGGTGGATGTCTGTATTTGCATTTAGGTTGGGTCGGCATGAAGGGTGATGAAAGATGATCGATACTAATCACACGAGGATCTGTATGATGTCTTTGGTTTAGTTGTATTTTATTTCCGCTGCAGTATTCTTTCCCGTTGTACGGGAGTGTGTTGTATTCGACCCCTGCGTGGGCATGTAATGTGTTTGAGTTGTATGTATTTATTGAAAGACCAAATCGGTCTACTGAGTTATTTTAGCCTTAAAGGCATTGTTGAGATGTTTGATGTTGTTACCAGCCTGGTAGATCCTTAAGGAAAGGTTCTACGGCGTGTAATATCCCTGAGCGGATTGGGGATGTTACACTGCTGGGCAGCTTGCTGGGCAGTGCTCCGGCCGTATATTTTCGACTCTGTTTTTTTATATTTCGTTCGATAATTAATTTCCCACAAATTAAATTGGATTTAATTTGACTAAGATTTAATTATGGTAATTTTAATCTTAGGGGAATTAATTTAATGAAATATTTTATCGTCTGGAACAAGTTAAAATTGATGGTTGTTTGAATTAATTGGATTAATTCATTTTGAATGAATCGATTGGATCGGTTCGTATTGTTGATTGGATCAATGTATCTCTATGCTTTCCATTTATATAGTATTTATTGGATGAATGTTTTTTAATAGGAATGTGGTTCGAGGACTTAGTTTTTGAATTATTCGTTTTATTCGATTGGGTTGTAAAGTCCATTTTGAGCCTATTTATTTTACTAGAAATATTTGTATCTAGGATGCAATTTTCAATGTCAAATTTATATGTAATGACGAAGACCGGAGGAATATCCGTTTCGAGAAGACGAAGATTCAAGACGAAGAATTGTAATTAGATTACGGAGTTTTTGTTTTCTAGGAACGGTCCATGAACCATATATTGGTACCAACTAGGTTGTGAATGGTTGTTCAAATTGTATGAATGCTACAAACGCGCTCAAATGAATTAATGTTCAAAGTGTAACATTAATCGCGAAAATTCTCCCACGACAAATTATTAAGTTTATAAGGTTTCAAGGTTTTCCTTCCCTCCATCGAGCTTTCGGGAAATTGAAATCCAAACCGGATGTGCTATGCCTCCGAGTTATTGGGGTAGTCATTCGGGGAGGATGGATAAATTACCGGGAGCGCATTGGATTCCTTCGGTTGGAACAAATTTTATCCCTAGAAACCTTATAGGTTGCCGGATAAGATTCAATTGTGAAACTGATTTGCGTCGATGGTATAAAGTTAACTTGTTCACGAACCATATAAATAATATAGGTTGAGGGGAGTGAACAAGGGGAAAAAGAAGATCGAATCATCCATTAGATGGGTTGGTGTTGGACACCACTTTATGAAAATTAATAGACTAGAAACCTGTTTGGTTGCCCTCTATTAAGATTTATAAAGAACTCGATCACCACTATGAAGTAGAGCGAAGATACTTCCGGATTTCACATGGGAGTGTTTTATTCCGATAAAAATAGTGGGAGCTGGGTAACAAGAATAGAAAAGGCCTTAATTCTATACTCAGATCATAATTAAACGAGTCACTAATTAATCTGTCGTACTTAATGCAGACATAACTCTCAATATGACAATGAATCCACTCGCAATTCTACTCGTAAAGAACACCTTGAACGGACCTAACTTTGTGGATTGGATCCACAGTCTGATGATAGTCCTCAGTATAGAGGCACTGGGATACGTCTTGGAGACGGACATTTCGACGCCTCCAGTGCAGACAAGAGCCAATCAGGAAGAGATTGAAAACCACGAAAAGTTTGTTAAGGATGACGTGAAAGTCTGTGCATATATGATGGCTTCCATGTCTAATGAGCTTCAGAGAGCTCATGAGAAAATGACTTCTGCTAGGCAGATTCTATCTCACTTAACCGAGCTTTATGGTGAGCACAGTCGAACTGCTAGATATGAGATATCCAAGCAACTATTCGTTGCAAGGATGAAGGAAGATGAGAAGGTTGGGGACCACGTCCTCAAAATGATATCCATGATCGAGAGATTGGAGGCTCTTTATTTTAAAATGGATACTTCTTTCCAAACCGACCTTATCCTACAGTCTTTCCCTAATTCCTTCTCACGGTTTGTTATGAACTTCAACTGCAATGAGATTGCATGTAATTTAGCTGGGCTAATGAACAAACTTGTGACCGCCGCCTCGAGATGAAGACTCATGGATGAAGGAGTCTGCTCTTATGATTTCTTCTGGACCTCAGAGGTCTAAGAACAAGAAGAAAAAGACCAAGAAGCAGACTGGACCACATGTCAAGGACTTCAAGGGCAAGGGCAAGGCCCCAACGGTTCTAAAGAATAATAATAAGAAGAAGGATACTTGTATCAAGTGCGGTGAGCTGGGCCACTGGGCTAGAGACTATCTGATTCTTCATGGCACTTCAGGTACAGAACTTTTAGTTTTGGAAACAAATTGTCCTGCTACTGTATTTTCTACTTCCTGGATACTGGATTCTGGTGCTAGTTCTCATATTTGTACCATGAATCAGGACCTGGAACAAAGTAGGAAGCTTGAAGATGGAGAAGTTATGATTACATTCAGAAGCAGGCATAGTGTCGAGGCAACCGACATAGGATCACTTCTTTTGGTTTTAGAATCCATCTTTGTTTTGACTTTAGAAGATGTACTTGTTTTGCCCAAGGGGCATAAAAACATTGTATCCATTCCGGTCATGGACCGAAAAGGCTTTTCATTTTTCATTGGTGATGGTTCCTGCAAAATTTATTTCAGAAATAAACTAGTGGGTACTGCTATATTGTTAAATGGATTGTATCATCTAAACCTCAGCAACAAAGTAGTTATGAATACTATGACTAGAAAACGTGGTATGGATGAAACCAATCAAGTTTTGAAATGGCATCTTAGACTTGGTCATGTTGGTCAGACCAAGGTTTACAAGATGGAAAAAGATGGACTTATGGGTCCATTGGGATCGGATCCCTTTCCTACTTGTGAATCTTGCCTTAAAGGCAAAATGATTAAGTCCCCCTTCACAGGGACTTTTGAAAGAGCCACTGATAAACCGGGATTAATCCATGCTGATGTATGTGGTGCTCTGGAAGCAGCACATGACGGATATCAATATTTCATTACGTTTACAGACGATCATACTATGTATGGTTATGTATACTTAATGAAACATAAATCCGAGGCCTTTGAGAAATTCCAGGAATTCAAGGACTTAGTCGAGAAACAAACTGGTAATCATATCAAAGCACTTCGGTTGGACAGAGGTGGCGAGTATATGAGTACAGAGTTTGACGAGTTTCTTAAGAAACATGGAATAGTTTCACAACTAACACCTCCAGATACTCCTCAGTTAAATGGTATGTCAGAAAGAAGGAAACGAACCTTGTTGAACATGGTCCGTTCCATGCTGGGATATACTGACTTACTGATTTACTGTGGGGGTATTCACTCCTGACTGCCGCTTACATCTTGAACAGATATCTTTCCAAATCCATTCCTAAAACTCCACATGAGATGTGGGAAGGCAGGAAGCCAAGTCTTAATCACATTAGGATTTGGGATGTCCCGCCTATGTCAAGAAGACTAAGGTGGAGAAGTTGGAAGCTAGGTCCGCGAAGGGATGTTTCATTAGATTCCTGTCTGGGACAATGGGGTATCTATTCTACATGCTCGAAGATCGAAAGATCGTTGTTTCTTTACGAACACACTTCCTGGAAGATGAGTTCATTCAGGAAGGCGGAGCAGGTAGAAGTATTTCTTTAGAAGAATACAATAAAACTCCTCAGGAGACACGTGTGCAAGAAAATGGAACCAAACCTTCTGTAACACAAGTATAACCACCTCGTAGGTCAAGTAAGGTGTCACATTTACTTGAGAGGTATAGTTTTATGCACTTGTAGGAACTGGTTTTCCACGAGGTTCCAGGTGATAAACAATAGTCCGACCCATGACCAATGACCTAGCAATGGTGGATGTAGACTCCATGAAATGGACTCTAGCAGTCTTCATGTAGTTGGTACCTTCGTTTTGACGAGACAGTCAAAGAGTTTGACTTCGTGCAAAATGAAGAGGAACCTTGTGTATACAAGAGGGTCAGTGGGAGCAAGATCACATTCTTAGTACTATATGTAGATAAGATTCTACTGATAGGAAATGATGTGGGAATGCGCAGTTCTATGAAAGCTTAGCTTTCGAGTAATTTCTCCATGAAAGACTTGGGAGAAGCAACCTATATTCTTGGAATTCAGCTCTACCAGGACAGAGCAAAGAGAACAATAGGTCTTTCTCAAGCCCTCTATATAGATAAGATCTTAAAGCGGTTTAAGATGGATGATTCTAAAAGAGGGTTCCTTCCTACGCGACATGGAATAAAACTCACCTCGAAGATATGTCCTCAAAGTGAGGAACAACGATGGAAAATGAGTAACATACCATATGCTTCGGCCGTGGGTAGCCTTATGTATGCTATGTTGTGTATGAGACCTAACATTGCGCATTCTGTAAGCGTGGTGAGTAGGTTTCAGGCAAACCCAGGTAGGAAACATTAGACTGCCGTAAAAGAACATTCTCAAGTACTTTAGAAGGACTAGAGACCTGGTTCTTAAATACGGCGGTGGAGAACTGAATGTAATGGGATTCACTGTATTGGACTTCCAAGGACAGAAAGACGACTCTATGTCTACTTCTGGCTTCATTTACTCTAAATGGAGGAGCAGTATCATGGCATAGTGCCATGTATAGCGCGATTGGTTCCACCTGTTAGGCTGAGTATAAAGCGGCCCTAGAGGCCTCCAAAGGAAGGGTTAAGAAGTTACTGGGTAAACTTCACGTGACACCATGTGCTGCACTTCCTATTTTTGTTTCTATTGAGCGGTAGCACAGGCCTGGGGCCGAGGTTTCATAATGGTACAAAACATATTGAGAGAGAGTATCATCTCGTAAGAGAATTTGTTCGCGTAGAGATACATTGTGCTGCATAGAGTAGAGTTAGCCGACTACGTCGCTGATCCACTGACCAAGCCACTTTCTCAGATTAGCTTAGAGCGTCATATGGAAAATATGGGTATTAGGTACCATAGTGTGTGGCATTGAGTGCAAGTGGGAGATTGTTGGGAGTATGCCCTCGAATGCCACTCGGAAGATGTTGAGTGAGGGCATTGCACTTGTTATTATGTAAATCATTAATATAAGGCAATGGATGTTTCTTTATTGACTGGTAGTTACTGGCATTCCTAACTCGTAAATATACATATAGAAACTAGTCCATGTATTTGAGAGCAAAACGTTCCACTCCTTATTGGATAAGGGGGTTGGCACTGGAAAGGTTTATAGCTCAAATACTTAATTGTTCACAAGTCGATGAAACTTGACTGGGCGTTAAGTTTATGTGAAGACTTGTATGACATGTTCTTTGACAAGGAGAGTGCATGTCGAACACTAATGGTTAGTGGGAGCACACGTTATAGGTATGCTAATTGGATTAGTATACTAGAACCGACTCACCCTCGATTCGTCAAACGGATTTCACTCTGGGACAGTCAATGACGGAATCGAAAGGTTGTGACAGGTATTCGTGAACCTTCGACTTGAGGATATAGTATGGATGTGCTTGTGACGTCAAGATTTTCATTAGAGTAGTTCGACCCTGTATATCGGGAGGTGGGGGTCAACCTCGACGTGCGTCTTGACGGGCAAGTAGCAGGTCCTACTGAATACCAAGATATAATTCTTTCTCATGTTAGTGAGCGGGTTATATGTCCTATGCGGTTATTAGCAGATGAGATCATAAGTCTTTGGCCAAAGCATTGGAGCTAGCTGTATTAGATACATGAGAGCTCTATGATCTCGATTTGCATTAACGCATGCATAGAGTCAAGTACAGATAGGGTGTGACTATCTGTGACCCTATATCTTGATCGGGACATCTGAAAGAAGGGTTTATATGTATACTGGTATTCATGACAGAATGGTTCTTGAATGATCCCATCATTCGTTCTCAGTTGGGGTACAGTGTAGGCCGCCAGGCTGGCTAGGTGGTGCTACTACTCTTTGGTTCCTCCCATTGCTGACTGAGACGGACCTACTGAGTCGCGCAATAGGATTGACGATGGAATGAATCAAGCTAATCATCTCAGAATGAATATTAGATATTGGATATCTAAATTTGGGACATTGGATGTTTAAATCAATTTATTGGATAAATTGATTTACGGCCTAATGAATTAAATAAATTACTGGGTGATTAATTTAAATCATGAATATAATTATTTCTTGGAGAAATTAATTATGTTATTATGTATTTGATATGATTAATTAATTGGATTAATTAATTGATATAAATACATCGGAACGGAATTGGACTTTATCTGTTTGGATTCTCAGGAGTTCGAAACGAACAGAATTATCCGACTCCTTCTAGATTACCCCCCTCCACTTTCCATCCACCTTCCCATCTTTTTCTTTTGTGTCCATTTTATAATGGATGAAAAAGACATGTGGGGAATCTCATGTGTGGATGAATTGAATATCATCTGGAAGTAGAATAAAAGATGAAAGACTTCATCTATTTCCTATGCAAAATGATTGCTACGGTTCTTTGAGTAAAGAAAGGAAAGAGAGAAAATAGAACTTGGAGTTCATTTCATAGTCATCATCTTATTCTTCATTTCCTCTTGGTAGTTCTTGGAGAAATATTAAGAAATCATAAGAGAGATCAAACATTAAACACTTAGAGTGTTATAATCAATAGCTTCATCACTTAGCTCTAGCCGTATCCTTGGAGGATAGCAAGGTGATTGTCATCCCGTTTGTTTATCCGATGCGTGGCATGTAGAGGCGTTGTATTTTTGACGTTGGAACATCCAAGGGCTTAGAGCACGTTGGATCGTGGGGATATACAGGTAAAGCTTGGGGAAAAGCTCAAGAGAAGGAACCTATTTAATCAACGGACTACAAGGGTGAGTTTCTTACATCTCTTGTGTTTTCGTTTATATATTCGTATATACGTAGTTCGATCGATCTTCGTAGGGATTCGGATCGAATTAATTTTTATTTTACCGCTTCCGCTGGACCTTCATTTTTGGCTCGATCTGATTTTATCTGTTAAAAGATGACTGGAGTAAAAATCGCATGAAATTAAGGATTAGGTGCTGAAATTGAAGGACTGAAAAAAGAGCTGGGACTAGATTGGAGAAATCCAAAAATCTAGGGTTAAATTGAATAAACCTAAAATCGTGGGTATATAACCATTCTTCCTTCCTTGTGTTAGGAATATTTATTAGATTTTGATGATGTCATCGTGTATTTGTTTATTTATTCAAATGTATGTCTTTAAGCACTTGGAAAAATGTAAAGAAGAACCAAATGAGTATCTTCTATTAGCCAAATTGAGTATAGTTGAATACTTGGAAAAATGTAAAGAATAATCGAATGAGTATCTTCTATAGGCCATGTAAGTTAGGCTTAAAAATTGGCTCAGAATAAATCTCAGATAAGTTCATATCAGAGAAGTCCTGGTCAACTCAACTGATCAGAGAAGGTTAACCACAGACGACCTATCATCAGACAACGTTCTGAAGAAAGAGATTTATCAGAGAAGTCCTGTTCAAAATATTTATCAGAGAAGTTTGACCAAACTGCAGTCAAGTGATCAGTCGGAGTCTAAGTCATCTAAAGTTTGACCATCAGATCAGATAAGTATATCAGGTCAGAAGACTTCAGATCAAAGAAGATCAGTCAGGACAGAGAACTTCATCAGAGAATTCATCAGAGAAGTCCGACATCAGAGAAGGTTGACTGCACGACAGACAGATTGACCAAAAAGAGATCAGATAAGTTCTGTCAAAATAATCAGCCAAGTAATTCAGTCCACGTCAGCATGCGTTGAAAAGTCAATAGTCATGGAAAGTCATATGCGGGCGATAAGAGATAGACTGAAGAGATTCTCGAAAAGCAAATGAATTAAATATTCATTGAGACCCACCACTGAAGACTTTAATCATATTATAATCTAAAGTTTCGGCGCCTCAATGTGAAAGTCTTCACAACGGTCAGAAAAGGATTAAAATAAGGTAATCCAGCCTTGCAAAGTTCGGAAAGGAAAAAAAAGAAGTCTATTTCTCCAATAGACGGATTTGTTATAAGAATGCAACGGCTATGAAGGAAGCTCAAGGATCTACATCTATAAATACCTGAAGATTTGAATTGAGCAGTACGATGCGAACAACTGTAACACCTCCAAAACCGTATGGGAATAATACACGCCGTAGACCCTTTCCACAAGGATCTACCAGGATAAACATCCATAAACAACCAAATGCTTGCCCGGCCAGGGTCAAACAATATAATAATACCGACCGTTAAGGTCACTTACACATAAACACACAGACCGATGAGGTCACACAACTCTATCAACAGAACTGACTAACAACATTACCCACACAGGGGTCGAAACACAATACAGCGGAAGACTGAATCAACTCTAATAATACAGCCAAACTCTACCAACTCTCGACTCTTGATTAGTATCGCAGCTCGTCATCCCCTTATGCCAATCCTGTGACTGCTCCCCTGAACCTGCATGTACATGGACGCAGAACAGACATCCACCCTTCGATTACTCGGGGGGTTAGTAAAACTCCACTGTTTTACTAGTGCAAGTATAAAACGATACGAAATGCAACAAGTAAATAGCAACTACGAATTTAATATGGAAATCAATTATCAAATGTTCCCGAGAAGTTTTATTAATTTTGAACTCAAGCAAGAGATATTTGAAAAGGAACACATCATCTCGGGGATTTTTAAAGCAGAAATTCTTTTGGACCCCGAGTCCCAATTTACAAAACCTTTTCGTAAACATTAGGGCCTTGGCCCGATTCTCGTTTCAAAACACACTAGATAAGATATCATTATGAGTCCGAGACCCATATTTAAAATGTTACCCAAACAAGCACTATTACACGATCATTGTTCGTACACATCATGTACTGAACTCTGGAGGCCTCGACGGACCTTACCCGGACCACACACACTATTCGTACACATCATGTACCGAACTCCGGAGGCCTCGACAGACCTTACCCGGACCACACACACTGTTCGTACACATCATGTACCGAACTCTGGAGGCCTCGACGGACCCTACCCGACCAGAACGACTATGCGGTAGAAACAGTATAGTATTATGATAGAATTCACTCTGATTCTCGTCAAGACACAAAAAATTCAAGATAACAGAAAACGAGAATACCGGACATTACATTCTATCCTATAAAAAATAAGTTTCATCCCGAAACTTAAAATAAAACATCATAGTAGAATACAAACAAAACCAAAAAGTTCACGCAACAAATATCAATTTCTACACGAATTACAACACGAAGTACGATACACAACTACATCACGGGACACCACCAGGCACTCCCCGAGCAGGAACGAAAACCCAATTCCCGAACATCTTGGCAACGGTCTCACAATGCACCGCTCGGTGACCCACTTGGCCACACTCGAAACAGTTGACTAACGGTGAATGACAATTCTTCGCAGTACGAGATCAGGCAACAATAGTCAGACAACCCCGTTCAAACAACAAAGATCGAACAACAACGATCAAATAACAATGATTGAACAACAATGATCAAATAACAATGATCGAACAACAACGATCAAATAACAATGATCGAACAACAACAGTCGAACAATGACTCTGAAGTCCCCACTTCAACTCCAGACGTTAAAAGAACTGGTAGAAAGTGAAAGATGTTACTTCCAAACAAGGTTCACAAGAATCGAACCGAACTCGGAAAGGTCACGATGACAAATAGGTCGATCTGAAACAAGGTCACAACCAGTTCGAACGATGACAACTGAGACATCAAACAAGTTCAAAAAGTATCGACGAACACGTGCAAGTCGATAGAATTTAGAAGGAGAAACTGCAGAAGTCAAATATAGTACGGGTATTACATCCGACCTCTTATAAAAGAAATGTCATCCCCGCAACTCACAACAACGGAAACAAGGTAACAACACAAAAAGCATCCGACAGGAAAATCTCCCATGGGTCTCTCAGAGTCGATCCTGATATCTGTGCTGAAGCGCGAACTCCGAAAGTCTCAGTAGCCAATTCGCAAAACTGAATTCGGTGTCCCTCGAGTCCTCACTTGAAACGTGTTACTGACGAGAAGGACAATTTACACGTGCATGTCCCGGCACATCACAGTTGAAACACCTCGGCTCGGCATACCAAAAATATAAATGCTAGATACAGTGGGGCATAACATCGCAAAACAATATAGCGGAGATGCCAACTCAGCACAACAAAGAATCATAACACATATCATATACAACGATTACCATCGTAAAGTAATACACACACAAACACTACAACAACGACGGTACCGTTCGGTGACCTCAACGGCCCGAACGATAACCAACACATAATTACAAACATTATGAAACAATCACACATGTACACAGCGTACAAACCCAAGCTTCAACAGCTCACACTCGTGCGACAACACGCAAATCACCACGAGGCGATAAATAGTAAACACCAGTTCACACCTCTCACAGAGGGCTAGTACAACAAATGCGTGGCAACGCCTCGACGTTCATGCCACCAATTCAATCATACTCGGGAGCAAACATCATAACGACAACGCGAAATACCCAGCCCTCAAACGGGAATGGATAGGTTTTAAAAATGAAAACCTCCTTTTGAAAACAATTTTGGAAACACCGATTGATCTTGAGTATCACCCTTAAAAAAAAAGTACAATCGTGAAACATTGTTATCGAGACTTTGGAAAACTATTTCGCATTCGATAAAAATGAGGACACTTTCTTTTCGTGAAAAACTTTCGGAAATATTCGACCCTTGGGTCTAAGTAAAAGTGTTTCTAAAACATTGGAAATATCTCAAAACATTTTGGTCCTCGAGGTAGAAGAATCTTGTAACATATTATGGCACCTTGGATGTACCACAAGAAAATAATTCATTTTAAAAGTACGTCTCGAAATATATTTTCTAAGGTACTCAAGGTTTTCAAAGATAATTCAATGGGATAGAATGCCCAAAAATTTCAGATAATTACACGGAACATTATAGCGCCGTGGGTCCCGCGCCGGAACCCACCAGGCTAAAAATCATTTACAAAACGTCAAAAAGGTCGATGACGGTAATATTTCAAAAACTCACAAAAGCCATTTACAAAATACTAAATACCGTCATAAGAATTTCGCCAAAACGATCAAGGCCATAATGCCAAAAACTTGGTTAAGGGAATCGGTTTTCGAAATAAAACTCAGCCGGTAAAATACCGAAAGCCATTACAAAAGAACCCACGCAGCGGAAAAAGGAATACAGTCCAACATGCACAATCCAATTGAATAGATCTCACAGCATCTAGTTTAAACATACAACAAAACCATTCCTCGGAGTTTCTCACGAACTCAATCGTCGATACCTTAATCGAAACCCAACAAGGTTCTCAATTTTTACACCATACCACCCCTCACAGTGGTTCAAAGGTAAAACAACAATAGGCCCAGTTTTATACATATACTATATGTCACACGTATTAAATACAACTATATTCACAAGACCGTGCAAATAAAATTATGCACCGCAATTAACTCATTTAGATAAAATCATGATACACAGGTACTTTGCATAAAAGAGGAGACTTACATCCACAGGTCGCACGGAGATGACGGTCGTCCGCGATACTAATCTCATCCGACAACATATCCGACACGTTGTGACTACGCACTACTCAACTGGTCACTTGACGGCTCGAACGACAAGACAACACAATACTCGACAAATCACGACTCGACTTGACCCGACAGCCTAGGTTTCCGCAACCTAAGCTCTGATACCATAAATGTAACACCCCCAAAACCGTATGGGTATATTACACGCCGTAGACCCTTTCCACAAGGATCTACCAGGCTAAACATATATAAGCAACCAAATGCTTGCCCGGCCAGGGTCAAACAATATAATAATACCGACCGTTAAGGTCACTTACACATAAACACACAGACCGATGAGGTCACACAACTCTATCAACAGAACTGACTAACAACTTTACCCACACAGGGGTCGAAACACAATACAGCGGAAGACTGAAGCAACTCTAATAATACAACCACACTCTACCAACTCTCGACTCTTGATTAGTATCGCAGCTCGTCATCCCCTTGGGCCAATCCTGTGACTGTTCCCCTGAACATGCATGAACCTGGACGCAGAACAGACATCCACCCCCCGATTACTCGGGGGTTAGTAAAACTCCACTGTTTTACTAGTGCAAGTATAAAACGATACGAAATGCAACAAGTAAATAGCAACTACAAATTTAATATGGAAATCAATTATCAAATGTTCCCGAGAAGTTTTATTAATTTTGAACTCAAGCAAGAGATATTTGAAAAGGAACACATCATCTCGGGGATTTTTAAAGCAGAAATTCTTTTGGACCTCGAGTCCCAATTTACAAAACCTTTTCGTAAACATTAGGGCCTTGGACCGATTCTCATTTCAAAACACACTAGATAAGATATCATTATGAGTCTGAGACCCATATTTAAAATGTTGCCCAAACAAGCACTATTACCCGGACCATTGTTCGTACACATCATGTACTGAACTCCGGAGGCCTCGACGGACCTTACCCGGACCACACACACTGTTCGTACACATCATGTACCGAACTTCGGAGGCCTCGACGGACCTTACCCGGACCAGACACACTGTTCATACACATCATGTACCGAACTCCGGAGGCCTCGACGGACCCTACCCAGCCACAAACATCGTTTGTACACATCATGTACCGAACTCCAGAGGCCTCGTCAGACCCTACCTGGATCACACACCTTGTCCGTACACATCATATACCGAACTCCAGAGGCCTCGTCAGACCCTACTTAGATCACACACCTTGTTCGTACACATCATGTACCGAACTCCAGAGGCCTCGTCAGACCCTACCTGGAACACACACACACACATCGACACGACAAAACTCAAAATCATCAAATGTCAAGCCATTACACATTTCACCGAAATGTACAATCAAGTATGTAACCAAAACAACACAAATATCATGATAATCACAACAACTCAACAATGACCAACAACGCCCGGCACAAACTTAGATGATTTGCACATCCAACACAATTCCACGATGTTAACTAAGTGAAGGTATTATCGTTACCATCAATTGTTCGTAATAATCAATTCATCCGAAGCATATACACGAAAGTAAACCAATGCATCGCAACCATAACACGACGTCCCTATTCAAAAGACACAATTCGTATAGTAAAATACTTGCCTCGAAACCATGACGCGGAGAATCGACCGAAGTTGGTTGGCACGAACCGACTACGAACTCGCCGACTCCACCGAATGACAACCCGCAACAATAAACTACGAAGGACAACAATGACAACGAAAATGAATTCCAAAGTACGACCCAAAGCCGCTGAATTCAAGGAACAAACGACGAAAGTTCAAGGGTTTCCCCCAAAACGGAATTCCAAACCGAAACATGGATATACAATCCCTAGGATATGTTTAACAACATCATTTAACCACAATTTATCCAACAAAAATGGATGGAAAACGAGATCGAGAACAAATCCCCAAAAAAGTCGATTCGAAGGAAATCAAGAAATATACTTCGATTCGACGAAGAACAATGGATTAAATGATGTTAAACACAAGAATACTACCAAAGTTAATCATACCCATCATGAATTAATCAACAACACAGAACGAATCGGACAAAAATGCAAAAACCCCCAAATTCACGAAATTAGGGTTCTAAGGAAGATTACCTTGATTCGCTGGATCAAAGGATGATAACGGATGATTGATTGATGTTATGAACTCAAGAACTTCGTGGATTTGTTGTTAAACAACATGGATTCGTCACCTCCGAAGCTCCAGCCGCGGATCGAAAAGAAAGGAAATGAAAAATGAGTGAAAATGAGGCTACTCAGCCACATTTATACTGGGCCGGATTAGCGTGCGCTAGGCTGCCGAGCTAGCGCGCGCTATCGGCCCAGGCCGCAATCTAGTGACCTCCTGAACTAGACTGCTCGGCCAGTAAGCGTCTGCACCTTCCGCCGTAGCGTGCGCTACCTGCCGGCCGTAGCGTACGTAGTGTCCGGCAGTAGCGTGCGCTACCTGCCGATCCACCGAGTCTAGTACCCCCACTGCCTTACTACCTCGGCCCGCTAGCCTTGTGACAATGGGCGTAGCGTCTTGCCTCCTCGGCCGTAGCGTGCGCTACCTTCCGGCCGTAGCGTGCGCTACCTTCCGTAGTGTGCGCTTACGCCGGTTCTCTGCCTTACCGTCCGGTGCCCGCAATCATCCGGCCCGATCCATGGCCGTCCGACCACCAGGGCTCGACGACTCGATTTCCGAAAACGTACGGAACGAACACGACGAAAAGTTCGCGGACAACATCAACGACCCGAAATGAAAATATAACGCAATAATTAATCATACGCGACCAAGAAAAGGGTCGAGACAACAAATACAGATACAGATACCCATAACTTTGGGTAAATTACAAAATGGCCCAAAACGCCCGAAAATCACGATACGTGATCGAATAACCAAACCGAAGTTCATAACACGTCTAATAAAGTTAAATGGACTTACGGGAAACTCGAAACAGCAGTTTCGAACGAGATTCACAAGAATCGAACTCAAGTGCGGAAAAGTCGCTAAAAAGCACGGAACTCAGCAAAACAGCACCGAAACAAACTCGGATGTCGAAAAGCGTAGAATTAATCATTCTCAGAATGATGAAACGGTCCCAAGCGAGTCGTCGAAATGGACCTCCGCCGAAAAAAGAAAATTACCGGAAATCCGAAATTGCGGATATTACATTCTACCCTCCTTAAAAGAAGTTTTGTCCCGAAACTTAAATCAAGTAGGGAGAATCAATATCCCGCCAGAAAAACTCAACGAGATACACAAGAACCGAAAAAAATCGCGCCCAACGGCGAAACGTTACAAGCAACGCAAAGGAATATACGGCGTGAAAACACGCCCCACGACGACTAACACAACGCCACCGACTCTGTTTCAAAACAATAACGAGTAATTAACAACATATCACATGCACACATTTAATCAAAGAAACGCACGCGACAACAAGTCGCACCCGACCACAACGACTATGCGGTAGAAACAATATAGTATTATGATAGAATTCACTCTGATTCTCGTCAACAAGAAAATGTCCGACGTCAAGACACAAACAATTCAAGTTAACAGAAAACGAGAATATCGGACATTACAACAACACCCTCAATCAATTAAAGCAATCAAAGCAATCAAGCGAACTATAGCATCGTAAAGAGCAAGAGTTCAAAAGTTCTTACTTGAAGAAGCTCATAGTTGGAGAAGACAACCCACTCGTGTCTTAAAACCTAAGTTCGGGGTACTTCACTGGTTGAAGTGTGCGTGACTGATAGGCATCTGAGGATTTGAGATCAAGAGGTGCTAGGCAGTTAAGGAGTTGCAACGAAAAAATTTCCACTGGTTGGAAGTTGTTGTAGCTAGGAAGAATCACTATAATATTTATCTCTGGTTGAAAATTATAGTGAATTCATCTCCAACCAGTTTGGAGAAAAGTGGATTAGTAGAGTATTACCCCACCTCTGAGACCACTATAAACTGCCTGCATGTTTTACTGTTTTAGCATCATACTTACCTGCTGCATACATACTTAACTGTTCCATTGTTTGAGTTATCTGTATTCATCATCAGCTGACATCCACATACCTGTCTACAGACGACTCCAAGTCACCTGTACCTATCAGTTGAGAAACTCACCCTTTGTGGCAAAGAGTTGTAATAAGTCTATTCACCCCCTTAAACTTATTCCTGGACGACGCGTGACCTACATCCCATTCTCCTCCTCACGACTCTCTTTCTATCCTCTTCTCTCTCTATTTCTAAAATCTTCACACTCTGAGCATCGGCTCTCATCTCATAACTCTTCTGGAACCTCACTGCAAAAATCCCGTGGACATACACACACACAGAGAGAAAATCGAAACACACATACCAACAACATAACGGTGACTTTGACGAACAAACACACTACAAAACTGGGTAGCGATCAGTGCCGACGGGGGTTGTAGCAGACGGCAGACCTAAGCGGCGGTGAGCGACTTCAGCGGCAGTGATTTCCCGCAGCTCGTGGCGGTTCGAAGATGGTGGATTCCGATTTTCAGCCGAAATTAGGATTTGAAATCTGGTTTCGTTCGACTGAGGGTAAGGCTGTTGAATCTTTTGGTCATTGGTTTTCTTGAGTTTGGGAAGCTAAAGGGTGCAAATTTTTGGTTATATCAGGCGTGGGGTTCGGAGATTACTGGGTGTGATGTTGTCATTATTTCTTCATATCTCCAAACATCCCTCCGGAATTATCCCAACTCTGCAGTAAGACCTTTAATTCAGATGGTTTTTTTCATACATCTTAATTACTTGAATTTATTTAAACTATTCCCCGGATTACTCTGCCGGATGAAACAACCTAAGATATCATTGCGTATTTTTGCCTCTGGGAGGGTTGTTCTTACTGGAGCTAAGGTAATCATTCGCAACATACCATTTTTCTGGTTCATCATCGATTCATCATCGTTTTGTAATACCACTTTTGTTATATCCTCTTTCCAGGTTAGGGATGACACCTATGCTGCTTTTGAGAACATTTACCCGGTTCTCACATAATTTCGGAAGAGTTCAACAATGGTATGGCGATGATGGTGTTGTGTGCTTCAATTCCTATTAGTATTATGGTAATATTGTTCATTTTACATTCATCAGCTTTATGAGTCGATTTATGCGTGCCTTAGGAGACCCTCCTGTTCATATGTCATTGACATTAGTTCCCTTATTATGTTAGAAGCAGACCCTTTCAAGAATATCTACCCAGATTTTGCATTATTGTGATTTAGGTGATATGAAATTTTGATGTATATATGAAACTTTCCCATTTCGAAAGATATACCAGCAGTTGTAGCCTGTCATTAATTTGACCATACTATATTGCAAAGCAAAGCAAACAATAGTGATGTTGCGAGTGTCGTCAGATTTGTAGCTCTTTAAAAAATCTTACACTGAGAAGAGCTCAAGTATCTGGGAATTCTCTGCTGTTTTGGGATTGAATTGTAAATATTAGTTTAGCCTTTTTTAAACAAAGAAATATTCAATGTGTATCTGAGAGTAGCCTTTTGTGAACAATGATCAGTAAAATGTAATGAATTTCTTTTCCTTGAGAAGCAATGTTCTCTTTGGCTCTTGCTCATGAAATTATATACGGTTATGGTACTTCATTTTTTATACAAATCTTTGTGTGATTGCTTAACCACTATTTCTTGGTTCTATAATTTTATCCAGCTGAGATTTGTGAGCATTTTATTTATTATGCCGTTGCACATTTGACTGATATTTCCCAATAATGAATTCTTATGTGTGACGGAGGGAGTATGCCTTTATATTATTGGGAGTTGACTACCACGATAGCATCAAGTGTTACGTGCAGGACTGGTATCGTATCTATTTCAGTTTTCTTTTGTGGCCCTTTAATAAACTCCAAATTACTTGTTTATCACGCTCTGGAGCTTTTGTGTAGCCTCAAAGGTGCCGAAAGAATCTGCCGCTGCAGAAAATGAAGATGAAGCAACAAGAGAAAATGAAGGCAATGCTGAAGATAAATGTGTGCGGAAGTTGACCAAAGCTATAAGGTGGGCAAAGTTAAAGAGATTGAAGAAACAAAAGAATGAGGGCTCTAGTGATAGGATTTATTTTTATTTTTTTAATGTCAATTATTGTTGTAATAAATGAACGGTTGATTGTTATTGTTGAATGAAATGTTTTTTTAGTTCATATTAATTTTTATTTATTTGATTTCTTGGCTATAATTCATATAATTTGAAATAGGTACATCAAGAAAAAAAATATAAATAAAATACAATTGTCTAAATGAGTAGTTTTAATGCAAATAAAATCATTGTCTGATCTGTCATTAGGCAATTAGGTAATTTTAAGAAACCATTGTGTTTATAAAATCTTAACGACATATTCAAAATAAAAAACAATTGTGTTTGATAAATCCTAAAAAAATATTTTAAATGAACAACACTTGAGTTATAAGCAGACAGGCAATAGACAAATTCTACAAAAATATTGTGTTATTTCCTTTCTGACAAGTGTTTATTGTTCTAAAACTATTGTGTAGCATCCCAAACAACAATGGTTTCTAAATGGAGTGTTGTTGTTTCTGGCTATTACACAACGGTGTCTAGAGATGAAGTCGTTGTCTCTCACTCTTTCACACAACAGATATTGTACCGTTGTCTGAAAAACGTAAGAGACGGCGTCTCAATAGACAACGAGAAAACAGGGAGTTAGACAACGGGCAAAAACCGTTGTCTGATGTAGTTTTTCTTGTAGTGCAACACTTTGTAACATCCCCTTCATGTCGAAGTGATGAGTTTCTTGCTTCACAAGGTCAAGCCTTATTGCGATTTCTTGTTCCCTTAGAATGATTTCTCCGCACCATTAATCAATCAGCTTTTACTGCAGTAGCCCTGAATTCAGAGAAGAAAAAAGAACATTAAAACAATGTCAGATCATCACTATGATCTTCAAGATAGCACATCAAGATGCAAGAAGCACTTGATAGAGTCGGGGCGTCGAGTTCAAATCATGATATCGCGGAGGACAGATCGTATGGAAGTATGTTTTCGGAGGATGTTAATGGATCGAGTAGAGCAGCTGCGGTCGGACAACTTGCGGAAAGACTGAGAGTTCTTGAAGAAGAAGCGGAAATGTTAAAAGCAGTACTTTTCGAGAGTGTGGAAGAAAGGACAGAGCTGATAAGTGAAATAAATGAACATTTCAACACTTTACAGAATTTGCAAGTGCCCATTAGAGAACTGAATAGAGGAGAATTATATGGTCATGGGGTTCAAATCATTTCACTTCTGAATGTATGTGACCATTTTTTAAATATTCCTTCTGTTCTGCTCAAGGAAAGAACGAAGCCGAACTTTGTAGATAAGATATTAATGCTTATATTGGTCAACAGATCCACGTCTATAAAAGTACGAAAGACGCAAATAAAAGTACAAAAAGTAAGAATTTGAGTATTGAGGTCCATCACCATCATCATCAACTGCATCTTAATACCAACTATATTGGGGTCGGTGGCATAAAAATTATAGTGCCCATTAATTGTCGAAATTAGTTAACACTACAATTGCTGCAAAACACAAAGTGGCAAAGTTTTACGCCGGATGCCCTTCCTGTCGCAACCTTCATACGAAGGAGAAATGAGATGAAATTTCAAAACCATCAAAATCAGAGGCTTTTCCACATCATGGAAAATATCATGATATGGTGATGCGTCGACATAGTTGCTATAGTCATGTCACATTACGTGATTGATATTATAAAATCATCACGTACATCATGGAACATGGCTCTAAGTAGTGAGGTTCTCAACTATTTTCTCTCTCCTAAACACTCTATTTATGTTGTTCTGATCGATATATGTCATGTTCTTGCCTCTCTTACAGCATATTGCAATTAGCCAATTAAACTAGCGACATTGAGTAGACCATTGTCAACTTAATGTAGGGACAGGTAGTGTCCTGTTTGTCTTTGTAGTTTTAGATTGGACGGTGCTTGGTGAAACTTTATGATTTTCGCATATGCTCAAACATATGTTACGGTCCTGAGAGGTGATTATATTCGTGGTTTCGCATCACGGATATCCCTGAGCTCAAAATCGACAGCTCCGGTCAACTTCTTGTAACACCCCCATTCTCATAAGGGATATTACACGTCGTAGAACCTTCACAAGGTCTACCAGGCTAAACACAAGACACACAATTCACAATAGAATCCCATAACACATTAATAATAAGTAGGGCTACGTGTAATATCCGCAATTTTCGACTTTCGGTAAATTTCTTTTTTCGAACGAAGTCTGTTTTGACGACTCGCTCATGACCGTTTCGTCATTCTGAGAATGATTAATTCTACACTTTTTGACATCCGAGTTCGTTTCGGAGTCGTTTTGTTGAATTCCGTGCTTTTTAGCGACTTTTCCGCACTTGAGTTCGGTTCTTGCGAATCTCGTTCGAAACTGCTGTTTCGAGTTTCCCGTAAGTCCGTTTAACTTTGTTAGACGTGTTGTGAACTTCCGTTTGGTTATTCGATCACGTATCGTGATTTCCGGGCGTTTTGGGCCATTTTGTAATTTCTTGAAAGTTACGGGTATCCGTATCTGTAATTGTTGTCTCGACCCGTTTCTTGGTCGCGTATGATTAATTATGGTATTATGTTTTCATTTCGGGTCGTTGATGTCGTCCGCGAACTTTTCATCGTGTTCGTTCCGTGCGTTTTGTGTCGGGTCGTCGAGCCACAGCGGTTGCGGGGCCCGGCCGGACAGTTGCGGGGCTGGCCGGACGGTGCGGGCACCGGCCCGGACAGATGAGGCGAACCGCGTGGCGCACGCTCTGCCGGAAAAGGCTGCGCGCTTCCGGCAGTGTAGCGCCCGCTAGCTTGGTCGACCAACGCGCCTTATCGGGCGAGACAGAGGATTACGAGGTTACGGACTCGGTCGGGATCGGCAAGTAGCGCACGCCATCGGTCGTAGCGCACGCTAACCGGCAGGTAGCGCCGCCGCCGGCCGACTAGCGTCGTTACAGGCAAGTTTGTTAGTCCAGTGGCTCTTTGGGCCAGTCGGCTAGCGCGGTGACCGGCCAGTAGCGCACGCTAGCGGGAGTCGGGCGGACGAGTCATGGTCGGCGGGGTGGTCGGTGGTGCCGGGTCATGCGGGCCATGGCCGAGAGTGCTCGGCCGATACTGGCCGATAGCGCACGCTAGTCAGGGAAGGCTAGCGCACGCTAGTTCCGGCCCAGTATATATATGACAGACCAGCCATTTTTCCCTTCGTTTTTCATTTCCTTCCTTCTCCATCTGCGGCTGGCGATTCATGGGTGACGAAGCCATGTTGTTTAACAACAAATCCATGAATTTCTTGAGTTCATAACATCAATCAATCATCCGTTATCATCCTTTGATCCAGCGAATCAAGGTAATCTTCCTTAGAACCCTAATTCCGTGAATTTGGGGATTTTTGCATTTTTGTCCGATTCGTTCCGTTTTGTTGATTAATTCATGATGGGTATGATTAATCTTGATAGTATTCTTGTGTTTAACATCATTTAATCCATTGTTCTTCGTCGAATCGAAGTATAATTCTTGATTTCCTTCAAATTGACTTTTTGGGTGATTTGTCCCCGATCTCGTTTTTCATCCATTTTCGATGGATTGATTATGGTTAAATGATGTTGTTAAACATATTCTATGGATTGTATATCCATATTTCAACTTGGAATTCCATTTTCGTGATTTGACGGAACGAATCGTGTTCTTGGCCGTTTTGGGGGAAATCCTTGAACTTTCGTCATTCGTTCTTTGAATTCAACGGCTTTGAGTCGTGTTATGGAATTCATTTCATTTTTATTATTGTCCTTCGTAGTTTATGACGTGAGTTGGCGATCGGTGGAGTCGGCGGGTTCGTAACCGGTTCGTGTCAACCTACTTTGGTCGATTCTCCGCGTTATTCTTATTCGAGGCAAGTACCTTGTCCATACTTTTCTTGTTTCGTGAATATGATGATTGGTGATCGTCTTGATTTGTTTGTTTGTTTGAAATGAGTTTTCAAAAGATTTGGTTAGCCTTGTTAAAGGCCCTCTTTCAAAACCGTGTGTGTTTTGTGATTGGTGTGGTTCGTGAATAACTATGTGAATTCTATGTATATGCTTGGTGTTCATGTTGCACTTGGTATTGTGTGTGGACGTATATTATTTCATTTCGGTGCGTTGTGGATTGACGTGGTGTTTTGCTAAGTGTTTGATGCCTCTGGGCGAATTGTTTGAATATCCTTGATATGATATGTTATTTGTGTGAATGTGTGGATATGGTTGAAGGTCTACGGTGACACATGGCACGTGATCATGTGGTCAAGATGCAACAAGTGATTGATCCAACCGTGAGAGCCTGAGATAATCTACGGTGGCACATGGCATGTGATCATGTGGCCAGGATGCAACAAGCGATTGATCCAACCGTGAGATGTGTGTGATTTGTTTCGCTAGCCAGCTCGGGAGGGTCCTTCGAGGCCTCGGGTGGGATGTCGGTGGTAGCGTCCCGGTCTGGCGATGCGCGTGTGTGATTATGTTTCGTTGATTTTACGTCCGTTGAGGACACGTGATGTTGGGCTCTGACCCTGTAAATTGTTGGTGGTTTCCTATTTGCGAAAACAAAACATTTGGGGTGTGACCCTATTGATTTTTGGAAAGAGAAGGATTTTATAATCCTAAATTGTTTTCTATTAAAACTCTCGATGGCATTTTAAACTGTTTTGTAAATTGTTCCCCTTATTTGCGATCTTTCGGTTTTGGAAATGTTTACCCAAACTCTTGCCTCGGGAAGTACTTTTCTTTACGTTTGGATCTTTGAGGATTCCTGATTATTATTGTTCTTGGAACTTGTATTGTATGGCTCGTATTTTTGCACTTGTACTTGCACTAGCAAAACAGTGGAGTTTTGCTAACCCCCGAGTATTCGGGGGGTGGATGTCTATTTTTGCATTCAGGTTTTGGAGCATAGCACAGGGTCGACATGAAGGATGATGAAAGATGAACGATACTAATCACACGAGGATCTGTTGATGTCGTTTTGGTCTAGTTGTATTTTCTTTTCCGCTGCAGTATCTTTTCCCCGTTGTACGGGAGTTTATTGTATTTTGACCCCTGCGTGGGTATGTGTTTGGAATTGAGTTGTATGTTATTATTGAAAGACCAGGTCGGTCTACTGAGTCATTTTAGCCTTAAAGGCGAGGTTTAGATGTTTGATTTTAGTTATCAGCCTGGTAGATCCTCGAGGAGAGGGTCTACGGCGTGTAATATCCCTGAGCGGATTGGGGGTATTACATAAATGGTATCGGAGCTTAGGTTGTGGAAACCTAGGCTGTCGGGTCAGTGGTGTCTGTTGAGTTGTTGTCTCGTCGGATTTTGTGTGACTGAGTCGTGTCGCGACGCGTCGTCTGAGTTTGTTGGTCGTGATTAGTATCGTGGGCGATCATCATCTTCGTGCAACCTGTGAATGTAAGTCTCCCTTCTTTGTGTTTTGCCTCGTGTGACACGAGCCATTTTTATGATTATTGGTTAAGTGACGGAATCCTCTTATGGATTTTGATTTTGTGATATGTGGTTATTTGACTCTCATATTTCGTTCATATGAGGAGTAGTGTTGCTGGATTGTGCATGTTGAACTGTATTTCTTTTATCCGCTGCGTGAGTTCTTTTGTAATGGCTTTCGGTATTTTACCGACTGAGTTTTATTTCGAAAATCAATTCCATTAACCGAGTTTTTGATATTATGGTCTTGATCATTTTAGCGAAATTCTTATGACGGTATTTAACATTTTGTAAATGGATTTTGTAAGTTTTTGAAACGTTACCGTCATCGGCCTTTTTGGCGTTTTTGTAAATGGTTTTTAGCCTGGTGGGTTCCGACGCGGGATCCACGACGCTATAAAGTTTTGTGTAATTACCTGAAATTTTTTTGGGCATTCTAGCCCATTGAATTATTTTTGAAAACCTTGAGTATCTTAGAAAATAAATTTCGAGACGTACTTTTAAAATGAATTATTTTCTCGTGGTACTTCCAAGGTACCACAACATGTTTCAAAATTCTTCTACCTCGAGGACCAAAATGTTTTGAGATATTTTCAATGTTTTATAAACACTTTTACTTAGACCCGAAGGTCGAATATTCTGAAAGCTTTTCACTAAAAGAAAGTGTCCTCATTTTTATCAAATGCGAAATGGTTTTCCAAAGTCTCGATAATGATGTTTCACGTTTTTACTTTTTTTTGGAAATGTGATACTCAAGATCGACCGGTGTTTTTTTCTAAATTATTTTCCAAATGAGGTTTTTGTTTTTAAAACCTATCCATTCCCTTTTGAGGGCTGGGTATGTATGTATGATGTTGGCTTTGTCGCTATGATGTTAGCTCCCGAATATGATCGAGTTGGTGGCATGAACGTTGAGGCGTTGCCACGTATTTGTTGTACTAGCCCTCTGTGAGAGGTGTGAACTGGTATTTAATGGTTGTCGCCTCGTGGTGGATTGCGTGTGTCACACGAGTGTGAGATGTTGAAACTTGGGTTTGTACGTTGGTGTACATGTGTGATTGTTTCATGATGTTTGTAATTACGTGCTGGTTATCGTTCGGGTCGTTGAGGTCGCCGAACGATACCGTCGTTGCTGTGGTGTATGTGTATATATTACTTTACGATGGTAATCGTTGTATATGATATGTGTTATGATTCTTTGTTGTGCTGAGTTGGCATCTCCGCTATGTTGTTTTGCGACGTTATGCCCTATCAGTATCTAGCATTTGTATTTTCGGTATGCCGAGCCGAGGTGTTTCAACCGTGATGTGCCGGGGAATGTACGTGCAATTTGTCCTTCTCGTCGGTAACACATTTCGAGTGTGGACTCGAGGACACCGAATTCGTTTTGCGAATTGGCTACCGAGACTTTCGGAGTTCGCGCTCAAAGACAGATATCGAATCGGCTTTGAGAGGCCTTTGAAGGATGTTTCGTTGATTGCTGTTGTGTCGTCTCCTTGATTTCGTTGTTGTGAGTTTCGGGGACGACACTTCTTTTAGAAGAGGTCGAATATAATACCCATATTATTTTTGGCTTCTGCATTTTCTCTTTCTTAATTCTATCGACTCGCTCGTGTTCGTTGTTACTTTTTGAACTTGTTCGTATTTGATTTCATCGTCCGAATGAACTGTGATCTTGTTGTGGGTCGATCTGGTTATCGCTGTGACTTTTCGAGTTCGGTTCGATTCTTGTGAACCTTGTTCGGGAGTGACATCATCTGGTTCTATTAGTTCTTTTATTCGAAGTGGATCGGATTTGGAACTCTTGTGTTTTCGACTCTGTCGACTCGTTTATGTTCGTTGACATTTCTGGGCTTGCCTTGCCCCTTGCTTTTGTTGATCGAACGAGTGTGGTATTATTTCGGAATAACTCGTTTGTCGTTGTGACTTTTCAATCGCTATTCCTTTTCCGTTGGATCTTATGGGAATGCATGTCCTGTAGTTCTCACCAGATCGTCCTGGGAGTTGTTGTTTAAATTTTATTATCCTTCGTGTTTCGGACATGATTGTTCGAACTTTGTTGTCTCGATCGTTTGCTTGTTCGGTTTTTGTTCTCGTTTCGTGATTGTTGAGCATTCAGGCTCCTTCCTAATTCCCTTAAGTTCGGGAAATTAGTCTCGTTTTCGATCTTCCAACCCTTGGGCGGTGGGATTCCGTATTTGTTCAGCGGTTGGCTCGCGTTTTGATTGGTGTACCGTTGGGTTGGTCAATCATATTGATTTTCGTTCGTTGTGTTTTGTGATTGTCGGATAATTGACTTGGCTATATTATCCGTTTGATGACGCTTGTCATTTGTTGGTTTTATTATATCCCTAACGGCGACGTTGTGTTGGTCGCCGTGGAGCGTGTTTTCACGCCGTATATTTCTTTGCGTTGTTTGTAACATTTCGTCGTTGGGCGTTAGTTACGCATTCTTGTGTATCTTGTTGAGTTTTTCCTGGCGGAATATTTCTTCCCCTACTTGTTTTAAGTTTCGGGACGAAACTTCTTTTAAGGAGGGTAGAATGTAATATCCGCAATTTTCGACTTTCGGTAAATTTCTTTTTTCGGCCGAAGTCCATTTTGACGACTCGCTCATGACCGTTTCGTCATTCTGAGAATGATTAATTCTACACTTTTTGACATCCGAGTTCGTTTCGGAGTCGTTTTGTTGAGTTCCGTGCTTTTTAGCGACTTTTCCGCACGTGTGTTCGGTTATTGCGAATCTCGTTAGAAACTGCTGTTTCGAGTTTACCGTAAGTACGTTTAACTATTTTAGACGTGTTGTGAACTTCCGTTTGGTTATTCGATCACGTATCGTGATTTCCGGGCGTTTTGGGCCATTTTGTAATTTCTTGAAAGTTACAGGTATCCGTATCTGTAATTGTTGTCTCGACCCGTTTCTTGGTCGCGTATGATTAATTATGGTATTATGTTTTCATTTTGGGTCGTTGATGTCGTCCGGGAACTTTTCGTCGTGTTCGTTCCGTGCGTTTTCGGTAATCGGTTCGTCGAGCTCGCGGTCTTGGATCGCCGGACGGTTGATGGATCGCCGGACGATTGCGGCACCGGCCGGACAGATGCGCAGAACCGGCGTAGCGCACGCTATCGCCGGAAGGCTGCGCGCTAACCGGCAGTGTAGCGCACGCTAGCTTGGTCGACCAACACACGCCATCGGCCGAGAGAGGGATTACGAGGTTCTCGACTCGGCCAGATCGGGCAGTAGCGCACGCCATCTTGGCCGAGCGCACGCTAACCGGCAGGGGTAGCGCCGCCGGCCGACTAGCGTCGTTACAGGCATGTTTGTTAGTCCAGGTGGCTACCGATGTGCCGCTAGCGCGCAGCCTTCTTGGCCAGTAGCGCACGCTAGCGGGAGTCGGGCGGACGAGTCATGGTCGGCAGAATTGGTCGGTGGTGCCGGGTCATGCGGGCCATGGCCGAGAGTGCTCGGCCGATACTGGCCGATAGCGCACGCTAGTCAGGGAAGGCTAGCGCACGCTAGTTCCGGCCCAGTATATATATGACAGACCAGCCACTTTTCCCTTCGTTTTTCATTTCCTTCCTTCTCCATCCGCGGCTGGCGATTCATGGGTGACGAAGCCATGTTGTTTAACAACAAATCCATGAAGTTCTAGAGTTCATAACGTCAATCAATCATCCGTTATCATCCTTTGATCCAGCGAATCAAGGTAATCTTCCTTAGAACCCTAATTCCGTGAATTTGGGGATTTTTGCATTTTTGTCCGATTCGTTTCGTTTTGTTGATTAATTCATGATGGGTATGATTAATCTTGATAGTATTCTTGTGTTTAACATCATTTAATCCATTGTTCTTCGTCGAATCGAAGTATAATTCTTGATTTCCTTCGAATTGACTTTTTGGGTGATTTGTCCCCGATCTCGTTTTTCATCCATTTTCGATGGATTGATTATGGTTAAATGATGTTGTTAAACATATTCTATGGATTGTATATCCATATTTCAACTTGGAATTCCGTTTTCGTGATTTTACGGAACGAATCGTGTTCTTGGCCGTTTTGGGGGAAATCCTTGAACTTTTGTCATTCGTTCTTTGAATTCAACGGCTTTGAGTCGTGTTATGGAATTCATTTCATTGTTATTATTGTCCTTCGTAGTTTATGATGTGAGTTGGCAATCGGTGGAGTCGGCGGGTTCGTAACCGGTTCGTGTCAACCTACTTTGGTCGATTCTCCGCGTTATTCTTATTCGAGGCAAGTACCTTGTCCACACTTTTCTTGTTTCGTGAATATGATGATTGGTGATCGTCTTGATTTGTTTGTTTGTTTGAAATGAGTTTTCAAAAGATTTGGTTAGCCTCGTTAAAGACCCTCTTTCAAAACCGTGTGTGTTTTGTGATTGGTGTGGTTCGTGAATAACTATGTGAATTCTATGTATATGCTTGGTGTTCATGTTGCACTTGGTATTGTGTATGGACGTATATTATTTCATTTCGTTGCGTTGTGGATTGACGTGGTGTTTTGCTAAGTGTTTGATGCCTCTGGGCGAATTGTTTGAATATCCTTGATATGATATGTTATTTGTGTGAATGTGTGGATATGGTTGAAGGTCTACGGTGACACATGGCACGTGATCATGTGGTCAGGATGCAACAAGTGATTGATCCAACCGTGAGAGCCTGAGATAATCTACGGTGGCACATGGCATGTGATCATGTGGCCAGGATGCAACAAGCGATTGATCCAACCGTGAGATGTGTGTGATTTGTTTCGCTAGCCAGCTCGGGAGGGTCCTTCGAGGCCTCGGGTGGGATGTCGGTGGTAGCGTCCCAGTCCTAGGTGATACGCGTGTGTGATTATGTTTCGTTGATTTTACGTCTGTTGAGGACACGTGATGTTGGGCTCTGACCCTGTAAATTGCTGGTGGTTTCCTATTTGCGAAAACAAAACATTTGGGTTGTGACCCTATTGATTTTTGGAAAGAGAAGGATTTTATAATCCTAAATTGTTTTCTATTAAAACTCTCGATGGCATTTTAAACTGTTTTGTAAATTGTTCCCCTTATTTGCGATCTTTCGATTTTGGAAATGTTTACCCAAACTCTTGCCTCGGGAAGTACTTTTCTTTACGTTTGGATCTTTGTGGATTCCTGATTATTATTGTTCTTGGAACTTGTATTGTATGGCTCGTATTTTTGCACTTGTACTTGCACTAGCAAAACAGTGGAGTTTTGCTAACCCCCGAGTATTCGGGGGGTGGATGTCTATTTTTGCATTCAGGTTTTGGAGCATAGCACAGGTGCGACACGAAGGATGATGAAAGATGAAAAATACTAATCACACGAGGATCTGTTGATGTCGTTTTGGTCTAGTTGTATTTTCTTTTCCGCTGCAGTATCTTTTCCCCGTTGTACGGGAGTTTATTGTATTTTGACCCCTGCGTGGGTATGTGTTTGGAATTGAGTTGTATGTTATTATTGAAAGACCAGGTCGGTCTACTGAGTCATTTTAGCCTTAAAGGCGAGGTTTAGATGTTTGATTTTAGTTATCAGTCTGGTAGATCCTCGAGGAGAGGGTCTACGGCGTGTAATATCCCTGAGCGGATTGGGGGTGTTACACTACGGTCTCGGCCAAAACATTTTGATTCAATTCTAATAAGACATAGAGTGAAAAATATATTCAATGCCCACGCAAGGGACATCGCCGACATCAATAACCAAACATACGTTTGCTCGACTACATCAACCAATAACTGCATAACATAATGAAAGATAACACCGACTCGAGCCTCATCATCATGCTAGGCCATCCTTAGCATGCGTACCCCGTGCGGCTCCTCATCTCTTTCGATACCTGAAATGCATAAAACTCATTTCCCCCATTTAAGGGGTTAGCATCCGAATAGCTAGTGCAAGTACGCAATTACACTATATTATACATAAATACGATTCGACAAAAGCAATCCATTTTAGAAAAACATTTGCAATCAATATTTCGGAATATCACTTTAAATCAAAACAGTATATCAACATGTTTCAACATCACAACTATCCACACTTGGTAATCCACGGCCGTACCCATTAGTATCGGCCCCTAGAGGTCCCGTTGAACCATCCACGGGTGGAAGAACAACAACACAAGCATCCAAGTCCACTTCCGTGGCCGTATCGGCCCCTAGAGGCCACTCATGCCATCTCCGGGTGGAAGAACGACAACACATCCATGCAATAACACAATTTACATCATTTGCTTCAAAAACGTACACACATAACGGAATGTAATACATGTACTTGCCTTGAATAACACGACGTGAAGGAAACGGTGAAAGGAAAGGTTTCGGTCCGAATAATCTTCACAAATCCGCTCCTAACACATAAAGATATACAAACAATCTCAATATTGCGAAAACATAGGAATTCATCCTAGTTCTACCCGATGGGACAATTCGTCAAACACTACGCGGTCATATTTGATTCTAATCCATTAACGGTGAAAACCTTGAAGTTTAATCCAAAAAACTAATATGAAAGAAAGGGATTACGACTAAAGAATCGTAATCTAAGAACTTATCGAAGCTAAAATGGTTACAAGGGTGAAATCACACCAAAATCCCCAAATCCTCCAAATACTAGGGTTCTAAGAATATACCTCGATTTGAAGATGAAAATCAGCTGATTTGACATCAGAATGATGATATGATGCCTGGGGATACTTTCACAACCGAGTTTTGAGTGAGATTGGACGATCCCTAAGCTTGGAAATCACCCCCGTCGCGGAAAGAAGAGAAGAAGGATGAAAAATGAGGAAGAAGCCCGCTACTAAAAGGGCTGCTGACTCGCGTGCCACGGCGCGGACTGAGTGTGCCGCGGCTCGCAGCTAAAATTCAGGAGCAGGTGCCTAGATAGTGCCGCGGCACGGAACACAGTAGGCCACGGCGCGTAGTACAGCCGTGCCAGGCAAGAGTTCTGCAAGGGGTGTGCCGCGGCGTACAATCCCTTGTGCCGCGGCGCACCCTGTTCATGCCCAAAAAGTGATGAAAAACGACCCGGAAAGAGAATAAATGCAATAGAACCCAAAACTTTGGAATATTACGCAATGATCCAACACGATACTCAATCGAAACACCAATAAAAGTTCACAACTCCAAAATAACATGAATTGGAATGTCGGGAATCCCAAAACTGCGGTTCCGAGCAATGATTTCGAGAGTTGGTCCAAAGTAGCAAGGATAAATTCACCGGATATACTAAAGTTCTCTACTGACGAGTTAAGCATAATAACCAACACATGCTTCCGGCCACCCAAAGGTCGGAATAAACGAGTATTAATCTCAACGCTCAAAGTAATAAGAATTTACAAAAATGGACCAAACATTCGGAAATCTAAACTCGAGGCCTAAACGACCAAACAAAAAGTTGTAACATAACCAGAATCATTAAAGGGTCTTGAAGAATTAACGAAACATCTATAGAGAACAAGATTTACGAGAATCGAGCCTCAATGTGGAAAGGTTAAACAATAAGTACAATCTTCTCAAAAGAACTCCGAAACCCGTCCGGATGATGGTGAATGCAGAACAAAATAGTTTCAGAATTCCCAACACTTACAAGCGAGTCGTCCGAAAGGTAAAATATACAAAATGGATATTACTAAAAATAGAAAGCACGGATATTACATTCTCTCCCCCTAAAAAAAAAGTTTCGTCCCGAAACATACAAAGTAAATAACTCGGGGTATCTCGCCTTCATATTATCCTCCGTTTCCCACGTCGCCTCCTTCGATCCCTGTCTCGACCACTACACTTTAACCAAGAGAATGGTTTTGTGCCTAAGTTTCTTCACCCGACGCTTCAAAATCCGAATAGGTCTCTCTTCAAAGGTAATGTCGGGACCTAACTCAATCTCTCCAAAATCAATAATATGGCTAGGGTCCGGTACATACTTCCTAAGCTGGGAAACATGAAACACATTATGCACGTGACTCAAGGATGGCGGCAATCCTAGCCGATATGCAAGCTCTCCAACTCTTTCTAAAATCTCGAACGGTCCAATATATCTCGAACTAAGTTTACCCTTCCAGCCAAAGCGGTAAACTCCCCGTGTCAGCGACACCTTAAGCAGAACATGGTCTCCCACCTCAAACTCCAATGGCCGGCGACGCGTGTCGGCATAAGACTTCTGTCGACTCTGGGCCGTTATCAACCTATCACGAATCAAAGCAATCTTCTCTCTCGTCTCCACTACCATCTCTTGTTCGGTACCAATCAACTCGGATGCATCATCCCAGCATAACGGCGATCTACACCTCCTTCCGTGCAATGCCTCAAATGGAGCCATTCTGATTGAAGCGTGCCAACTATTGTTGTATGTGAACTCGATCAACGACAGGTGTGACTCCCAATCATCTTTTCAATCTAAAGAACAGACTCTCAACATACCCTCCAGAGTCTTAATCGTCCGCTCCGACTGTCCGTCTATCTGAGGGTGGTAGGATGTGCTGAGTCTCAACTAAGATCTCAAATCTCGATGAACATCCTGCCAAAAATATGATACAAATCGGCCATCTCAATCCGAAATAATATTCTTAGGAGTCCCATTCAACCTCACGATCTCCGCAATGAACACTCGTGCTAGTCTCTCCGGTCCCCATGTATCCTTAATACCCAGAAAATGAGCAGATTTGGTTAGTCGATCGACAATAACCCAGATCATGTTCATTCCAGTCCGAGTCCTAGGCATACCGGTAACAAAATCCATAGAAATGTCCTCCCACTTCCACTCCAGAATAGGAAGTGGTCGCAATAACCCCGCGGGTCGCTGATGCTCAATATTAACCTGCTGACAGGTCAAACACCTCGATACAAACTCGCTAACGTCCGTCTTCAAATTGATCCACCAGTAGTTACTCCTTACATCCTTGTACATTTTTCTCATACCAGGATGTATGGAATAAGGGGTAGCGTGAGTTTCTCTCAAGATTTTCTGTCTCAACTCAATATCATTCGGTACACATAATATGCCTCGAAACTTCAAAATCCCATCATCCTGAATCATAAACCCAGGGGCTTTCCCCTTCTTCACGTTCTCCCTCAATTGGACTGAAAAGGGATCATCATATTGTCTCGCCTTGATATCATAAACCAAGGACGAAGTGATTTCTAACGCACCTAACTGACCCTGAACTCTCTAAACCCAAACCTCGATATCCTGAAAAATCAAATCCCGCTGGATTCTGCTCTGAGGTGTGAGTACCTATAACATCTGTAGATCTATTGGTTTACGACTCAACGCATCTGCCACTACATTAGCCTTGCCCGGATGATAAAGAATCTCGAGATCGTAATCTTTAATTAGCTCCAACCATCTACGTTGTCTCATGTTCATCTCCTTTTGACTGAAGATGTACTTCAGACTCTTGTTGTCCATAAAAATCTTACATGACGACCCATAGAGATAATGCATCCAAATCTTTAAAGCGAATACGACCGCAGCTAACTCCAAATCATGTGTAGGGTATTTTGTTTCATAAGGTTTCAACTGGCGAAATGCATAAGCAATGATTCTATCTCTCTGCATCAAAACACATCCGAGTCTGAGGCCCGAAGCATCAATATAAACCACAAAATCCTCATTCCCATAAGGTAAAGCTAAAATTGGTGCGGTAGTTAACCGTATCTTCAACTCATCAAAGCTATTCTGTCTATCTGCATCCCACTCGAACTTCTGAGTCTTTTGGAGTAACTGGGTGAGTGGTCTAGCAATCTTAGAAAATCCTTCAATGAATCTACGGTAATAGCCTGCAAGTCCCAGAAAACTCCTCACTTCCTTCACATTCTTAGGCGGTTCCCATGCCATCACTGCCTCTATCTTCTGCTGATCTACCCGAACTCCCTCCGCTGAAATCACTTGCCCGAGGAATATCACTTCCTTGACCCAAAACTCACACTTAGAGAACTTCGTGTACAACTGTTCAGCTCTCAAAATGTCTAACACAATCCGGAGATGTAAAGCGTGCTCTTTTTTACTCCAAGAATAAATAAGAATGTCGTCGATAAAGATAACTACGAATTTATCCAGATACTCAATAAAAACTTTGTTCATAAACTGCATGAACACTGCTGGGGAATTGGTTAGCCGGAAAGGCATAACCACAAACTCATAATGGCCATATATCGTCCGAAAAGCAGCTTTCGGTATATCACTATCCCGAATCCTCACCTGGTAATAGCCCAATCGTAAATCAATCTTCGAAAAGGCTGTCTCTCCCTGAAGCTGATCAAACAAGTCGTCGATCCGGGGCAAAGGGTACTTGTTTTGTATGTTCAACTTGCTTAATTCTCGATAGTCGATGCATAGACGAATCGGTCCATCCTTCTTCTTAACAGAAAGCACAAGCGCACCCCAAGGCGATGCGCTCGGTCGAATATACCCTTTATCTAACAACTCCCCCAACTGTTTCTTCAACTCTAACATCTCTGACGGTGCCATACGGTACGAAGCTCGAGAAACAGGAGCCATGTTCGGTTCTAGCTCAATAGGGAACTCGACTTCCTGTTGTGGTGGTAATTCCGGCAAGTCATCCGGAAATATGTACTCGTTCACAACTGGAATCGACGACATGTCAACCCCACCATCTTCTGCTTTCAAGGCGTAACACCAGTATCCTACACAACCCTGGTTCAAAAGTTTCATCGCCTTCAATGCACTAATCACATTTCCCGATCTACCCGGCTTACAACCGACGAGAGTATGTTCCGTGCCATCCTCATCCACTATCGAGATAGTACGAGTCCGATAGTTCATGATAGCACCGTGATGATCCAACCAATCGTCCCCAAGGATCAAATCGTCACCCTTACGGTATACGACAATGAGGTTCGAGGGCCAATCCCGGCTCCCGATCCTCACTGGGCAATATCTAACTTCCCAGTTCCCAACTATACGATCTCCACTAGGCATACCCACTACAAACAGTTCAAACTCAAATAAGCATTCAATACCGATACGACATACACAATCCGAAGCAATAAAAGAGTGAGTAGCACCCGAATCAAAAAGCACTGAAATTGGATAGGAAAGGATCTGAGTGGTACCTAATGCCACTAGAGCATATGTCTCCTCCGTACGTCTCATATGATATAACCGGGGGTGAACTGAGCCCGAACTCAATACCGCATGGCGATCTGGCTGACCCCGACCCCTACCACGGCCCGAACTCTTAGGAACCTGAGTAACTGGAGTCTTATGATCAATACTGTGCTCCTTCTGACGGCAGTGGTAGTCGGAGCTCTGGCGGCCCTGGTAGACCTCTCGCAATGAACTGCCCGATGCCCGGTCTGTCTGCAAGTAATGCAAGTAACTAACGGAAATGGACAATCCTTTATCACATGTTCTTACTGACTGCAATTAAAACAAACTTTGCCTCCAGGTGTAGGGGACTGGACTGAACGGTTACTCTAAGACCCTCCAGCCTGGTAAAACGTCTTCTTCCCAGATATAGGAGCATATTGAGACCTCGAAAATCGACCTCCCTTACCGGCCGAGAAACTGCTAGTAGTCTTATGTTTCTTAGCCTCGGTACCCAACTCTGACTCCAGGACTGCCATCTCAATCGCTAGAGCGCGATACTGGTATTCTTTCAATGTGGCATATATGATTGGTGCCATGCTCTGCCTGATATGCGGCTTCATGCGCATATTGAAGTAGTGATATTTGTCAGCCTCGGTCCTCACCTGTTCTTTCACATAGCTCAATTGCTGATTATAGGTGATGATGGCCTGAGAGATCGGTACATCCTGGGGCGTAGCGGTGAAGAACTACACGATCCTACGCTCCCGAACGGGCGGTGGACAGTATTTTGCTTCCATAGCAGTCTTAATTTCCTCCCTAGTGGTTAGACAGTCTCTGGGCGCCAGAGCCTCCTACCATTCCGCAGCTTCTTTATCCAGGAGGTACTGAGCAATATGTACCGTCCTCTCATCGGGACAAACTACGGCATCGAACGTCCTGCCCATCTGAAAAAGCCAATTCTCCCAACCGAGGGAGACAGCAGAACCAGTGAATCAAGGGGGGTGCATCTTGGTCACTTTCTGAAGCAATTTACTTGCTTCATCCTCTGGAGTCAGGGGCGGATTCTGACGTCCACCCTGAGCTATCTGAGCGAGCTAAGCTACCAACTGCTGAAGTACAGCAGTAGCCCCGGTGTCGGCATTCTTACCCGACGATTGAACCTGACCGACTGCCAAATTCTATTGTCCGTGAGAACTCAAAGGTAGCATATTCGGCCCCAAATGAGAGGCCGAATCTGCAGACCATGGCCTCGACCGCGCACCCTAGCTGGTCTACCGCGGCCTCTCAACATACTGAAGAGAAGAATTGAAAAGAACAAGATAAAAAAAAATCACCGTTTACGAAGTTGGTACCACAATTCGCAATTCCAATCTACACAAGGGAAACGAATTACATAAGTATAAGAGTTCGAAGAGACTTACAGGCACGGGTCACATGAAGAGATGGTAGCACGTGTTGGGATTCGGTACCTAAAACGAAGGCCCAGTGGAAGCGGTAAAACGAAAATTAATTCGATCCGAATCCCTACGAGGATCGATCGAGCTACGTATATACGAATATATAAACGAAAAGCAAGAGTCGTAAGAAACTAACCCTCGAAGTCCGTTGATTAAATGGTAACCTTCTCTTGAGCTATTCCCCAAGCTCTTGAACGATCCAACGCCGAAAGCACTGCGTCTCTACTTGCCACGCACCGGAGAAACAACCGGAACGACAATCACCTTGCTATCCTCCGAGGATACGGCTAGAGCCAAGTGATGAAGCTTCCAATATGAAATTATAACACTCTAAGTGTATAACTCACAATCTCTCTTTTATTTCTCAATTTTCTTCCAAGAAAAATCAAGAACTTGATGAATAAAGAGGAAGATGAAGAAGAAGACTTGGAGAAGTCTTTTCTCTCTCTCTACACTCTTGCAACCTCACGTTGGAATCAAAGTATCATGAGGTGAGAAGTCTTCCTCTTTTTATTCTATTTCCACTCACATGATACATCTCATTATTATGAGAATCAAAGCCCCACAAAGTCATCTTTTTCATATAAAATGAAAACAACAAGACAAGAGGAAAGTGGGTGGAAATTAAGGGGGCGGCTACCATGTAGAAACGGATGAGTTTGGTTCGTTTCGGACTCCCGTGAGTCCAAACAGATAAACTACGATTCCGTTCCGATGTATTTGTATCGATTAATTAATCCAATTAATTAAACATATCAAATACAATTTAACATAATTAATTTCTCCAAGAAATAATTATATTCATGAATTAAATTAATCACCCAGTGATATATTTAATCCATTAAGCCGTAAATCAATTTATCCGATAAATCGATTTAAACATCCAATGTCCCAAATTAGATATCAAATATCTAATATTCATAATGAGAGAATTAGCTTAATTCATTCCGTCGTCAATCCTAATGCGCGACTCGGTAGGTCCGTCTCAGTCAGCAATGGGAGGAACCAAAGAGTAGTAGCACCACCTAGCCAGCTTGGTGGCCTACACTGTACCCCGACTGAGAACGAATGATTGGGATCATTCAAGAACCATTCTGTCGTGAATACCAGTATACGTATAAAACCCTTCTTTCAAATGTCCCGATCAAGTTATAGGGTCACGGTCAGTCAAACCGTATCTGTACTTGACGCTATGCATGCGTTAATGCAAATCGAGATCATCGAGCTCTTGTGTATCTAATACAGCTAGCTCCAATGCTTTGGCCAAAGACTTATGATCTTATCTGCCAATAACCGCATAGGACATATAACCCGTTCACTAACAGGAGAAAGAATTCTATCTTGGTATTCAGTAGGACCTGCTACTTGCCCATCAATATGCACGTCGAGGTTGACCCCCGCCTTCCGGTTTACAGGGTCGAACTACTCTAATGAAAATCTTGACGTCACAAGCACATCCCTACTAAATCCTCAAGTCGAAGGTTCACGAATACCTATCACAACCTTTCGATTCCGTCATTGACTGTCCCGGAGTGAAATCCGTGTGACGAATCGAGGGTGAGTCGGTTTGAGTATACTAATCTAATTAGCATACCTATAACGTGTGCTCCCACTAATCATTAGTGTTCGACAGGCACTCTCCATGTCAAAGAACACGTCATACAAGTCTTCACATAAACTTAACGCCCAGTCAAGTTTCATCGACTTGCGAACGATTAAGTATTTGAGCTATAAACCTTTCCAGTGCCGACCCCCTTATCCAATAAGGAGTGGAACGTTTTGCTCTCAAATACACAGACTAGTTTCTATATGTTTATTTACGAGTTAGGAATGCCAGTAACTACCAGTAAATAAAGAAACATTCATTTGCCTTATATAAATGGTTTACATAATTACAAGTACAATGCCCTCACTCAACAACCTCTGAGTGGCATTCGAGGGCATACTCCTAACAATCTCCCACTTGCACTCAATGCCACACACTATGGTATCTAATACCCATGTTCTCCAGATGACGCTCCAAGCTAGTCTGAGATAGTGGCTTGGTCAGTGGATCGGCGACGTCGTTGGACGAGTCTACTCTATGCAGCACAATGTATCCCTTCCGAACAAATTCTCTTACGAGATGATACTTCCTCTCAATATGTTTGGTGCTGTTGTGAAACCTCGGCTCCTTGGCCTGTGCTTTCTGACTCGTCGTTTTCGCGATGCAGTAGACAGGCAGCTTAGCATATGGTATCATTTGAAGTTCTCCTAGAAACTTCTTAATCCAGAACCCTTCCTTGGAAGGCTCCGAGGCTGCTTCATACTCAGCCTGACAGGTGGAATCAGCAGTCGCGCTTTGCTTGGCACTACGCCAAGATACTGCTCCTCCATTAAGAGTAAATATGTAGCCAGAAGTGGACATCGAGTCGTCCTTCAGTCCTTGGAAGTCCGAATCAGTGAATCCCACCACATCCAAATCTCCACCGCCATACATAAGAACCATATCTCTAGTTCTTCTCAAGTACTTGAGAACGTTCTTTACAACAGTCCAATGTTCCCTACCAGGTTTGCACGAAACCTACTCACCACGCTTACAGCATGCGCGATGTCAGGTCTTGTACACAACATAGCATACATAAGGCTACCCACGGCTGAAGCATATGGTATATTACTCATTTCCTTGCGTTGTTCCTCACTTTGAGGACACATCTTCAAGGTGAGTTTTATTCCATGTTACATCAGTAGGAACCCTCTTTTAGAATCATCCATCTTAAATCGCTTTAAGATCTTATCTATATAGAGGGCTTGGGAAAGGCCTATTGTTCTCTTCGCTCTATCCCGGTAGAGCCGAATACCAAGAATATAGGTTGTTTCTCCCAAGTATTTCATGGAGAAATTACTCAAAAGCCAAGCTTTCACAGAACTGAGCATGCCCACATCATTTCCTATTAGTAGAATGTCATCTACATATAGTACTAAGAATGCGATCTTGCTCCCACTAACCTTCTTGTATACACAAGGTTCCTCTTCATTTTGCACGAAGTCAAACTCTTTGACCGCCTCGTCAAAACGAAGGTCCCAATTACATGAAGACTGCTACAGTCTATTTCCTGGAGTTTACATCCACCATCGCTTGGTCATAGGTCGTCGGGTCTGTCTCTTGGGTATCACTTGGAACCTCATGGAGACCCAGATCCTCCAAGTGCACAAGCCCATACCTCTCAGGTAAATGAGACACCCTACTAGACCTACGAGGTGGTTGTACTTGTGTTTCAGAAGGTTCGCTTTCAGTTTCTTGCACAGGTGTCTCCCGAGGAGTTTCATTGTATTCTTCTAAAGAAATACTTCTACATGCTCTGCCTTCCTGAATGAACTCATCTTCCAGGAAGTGTGCTTGTAAAGCAATAACGATCTTTCGATCTTCGGGCATGTAGAATAGATATCCCATCGTCCCAGACGGGAATCCAATGAAACGTCCCTTCGCAGACCTAGCTTCCAACTTTTCCACCTTAGTCTTCTTGACATAAGCGGGACATCCCCAAATCCTAATATGATTAAGACTTGGTTTCCTTCCTTCCCACATCTCATGTGGAGTTTTAGGAACGGATTTAGAAGGACATCTGTTCAAGATATACGCGGCAGTCAGGAGTGCATACCCCCACAGGTAAATCGGCAAGTCAGTATAGCCCAGCATGGAACGGACCATGTTCAACAGGGTCCGGTTCCTTCTTTCTGACACACCATTTAACTGAGGAGTACCTGGAGGTGTTAGTTGTGAAACTATTCCATGTTCCTTAAGGAACTCGTCAAACTCCGTACTCATATACTCACCACCTGGGTCCGACCGAAGTGCTTTGATATGATTACCAGTTTGTTTCTCGACTAGGGCCTTGAATTCCTGGAATTTCACAAAGGCCTCGGATTTATGTTTCATTAAGTATACATAACCATACCTAGTATGATCATCTGTAAACGTAATGAAATATTGATATCCGTCACGTGCTGCTTCCAAAGCACCACATACATCGATATGGATTAATCCCAGTTTATCAGCGGCTCTTTGAAATGTCCCTGTAAAGGGGGACTTAGTCATTTTGCCTTTAAGGCAAGATTCACAAGTAGGAAAGGGATCCGATCCCAATGGACACATAAGTCCATCTTTTTCCATCTTGTAAACCTTGGTCTGACCAATATGACCAAGTCTAAGATGCCATTTCAAAACTTGATTGGTTTCATCCCTACCGCGTTTTCTAGTTATAGTATTCACAACTACTTTGTTGCTGAGATTTAGATGATACAATCCATTCAACAATGTAGCAGTACCCACTAGTTTATTTCTAAAATAAATTTGGCAGGAACCATCACCAATGAAAAATGAAAAGCCTTTTCGGTCCATGACCAGAATGGATACAATGTTTTTGTGCCCCTTGGGCAAAACAAGTACATCTTCTAAAGTCAAAACAAAGCCGGATTCTAAACCCAAAAGAAGTGATCCTATGTCGGTCGCCTCGACACTATGCCCACTTCCGACTGTGATCATAACTTCTCCAGCTCCAAGCTTCCTACTTTGTTCCAGATCCTGATTCACGGTACAAATATGAGAACTAGCACCAGAATCCAGTATCCAGGAAGTAGTTTGTTTCCAAAACTAAAAGTTCTGTACCTGAAGTGCCATGAAGAATCGGACAGTCTCTAGCCCAGTGGCCCAGCTCACCGCACTTGAGACAAGCATCCTTCTTCTTCTTGTTCTTTGGAACCATCGGGGCCTTGCCCTTACCCTTAAGGTCCTTAGCTTGTGGTCCAGTTCGCTTCTTGGTCTTTTTCTTCTTATTCTTAGAGTTCAAGTCCGTAAGAAATCACAAGTGCACTCCTTCATCCGCGGTCTTCATCGAGATCGAGCGGTCACCGGCTTGTTCATTAACCCAACTAAGTTACATGCAATCTCATTGCGGTTGAAGTTCATAACAAAGCGTGAGAAGGAATCAGGGAGAGACTGTAGGATAAGGTCGGTTTGGAGAGAAGTATCCATTTTAAAATCAAGAGCCTCCAATCTCTCGATCATGGATATCATTTTGAGGATGTGTTCCCCAACCTTCTCACCTTCCTTCATCCTTGCACCAAACAGTTGCTTGGATATCTCATATCTAGCAGTTCTGCTGTGCTCACCCTAAAGCTCGGTTAAGTGAGATAGAATCTGCCTAGCAGAAGTCATTTTCTCATGAGCTCTCTGAAGCTCATTAGACATGGAAGCCATCATATAAGCACGGACTTTCACGTCATCCTTAACCCACTTTTCGTGGTTTTCAATCTCTTCCTGATTGGCTCGGGTCCGCACAGGAGGCGCCGGAATGTCCGTCTCCAAGACGTATCCCAGTGCCTCTATCGAGGACAATCATCGATTATGAGCCAATCCACAAAGTTAGGTCCCATTAAGGTGTTCTTTTCGAGTAGAATTGCGAGTGGATTCATTGTCATATTGAGTTATGTCTGCATTAAGTATAACAGATTAATTAGTGACTTATTATATTATGTTCTGAGTATAGAATTAAGGTCTTTTCTATTCTTGTTACCCAGCTCCCACTATTTTTATCGGAATAACACACTCCCATGTGAAAACCGGAAGTATCGTCGCTCTACTTCATAGTGGTGATTGAATTCTTTATAAATATTAATAGAGGGCAACCGAACAGGTTTCTAGTCTATTAATTTTCATAAAGTGGTGTCCAACACCAACCCATCTAATGGATGATTCGATCTTCTTTTTCCCCTTGATCATTCCCCTCAACCTATATGGTTTCTATGGTTCCTGAACAAGTTAAGTTTATACCATCGACGCAAATCAGTTTCACAATTGAATCTTATCCGGCAACCTATCAGGTTTCTAGGGATAAAATTTGCTCCAACCGAAGGCATCCAATGCGCTCCCGGTAATTTATCCGTCCTCCCCGAACGACTACCCCGATAACTCGGAAGCATAGCACATTCGGTTTGGATTTCAATTTCCCGAAAACTCGATGGAGGGAAGGAAAACCTTGAAACCTTATAAACTTAATTATTTGTTGTGGGAGAATTTTCGCGATTTACGTTGCACTTTGCACATTAATCGTTTAAGCGCGTTTGTGGCATTCATACAATATGAAACAACCATTCACAACCTAGTTGCTACCAACATGTGGTTCATGGACCGTTCCTAGAAAACAAAAACTCCGTAATCTAATTACAAGTCTTCGTCTTGAATCTTCGTCTTCTCGAAATGGATATTCCTCCGGTCTTCGTCATTACATATAAATTTTACATCAAAAATTGCATCCAAGATACAAACATTTTTCTAGTAAAATAAATAGGCTCAAAACGGCCTTTACAACCCAATCGAATAAAACGAACGATTCAAAACTAAGTCCACGAACCACATCCCCATTCAAAAGCATTCATCTAATAAATACTAAATAAATGGAAAGCGTAGAGATACATTGATCCAATCAACAATACGAACCGATCAAATCGATTCACACAATCGGTAATATGATAACATTCAAAATAATTCGGTCGACCATAAATATTCCAATTAATCAAATTTCCCTTATAAAATGAAATACCATAAATCATTTTAATCATATTAAATCCATTTAACATGAGGGAGATTAATTTTCAAGAATACGAAAAATCGAGTGGGCGAAAATGGCTGCCATGGCCGAAGTCATCATCGGCGAGATGCCGGCAGACATGCTGGCATGGCCGATCACGCTTCGGTAGGCCGCCGGCGGGCACGGCCGTGTCTCCGACACGGTCGGGTCCGCCTGGCGATGGCAAGGCACTGACACGGCCGTGTCACGGCACGGCCGAGTCACCTGGCGAGAACTCGCCCTTTGTCCGAAAAATCGTCCGACGACGATTCGGAGCTCGATGACTCCCGTGAGTCCAAACAGATAAACTACGATTCCGTTGCGATGTATTTGTATCGATTAATTAATCTCAATTAATTAAACATATCAAATACAAAATAACATAATTAATTTCTCCAAGAAATAATTATATTCATGAAATAAATTAATCACCCAGTGATATATTTAATCCATTAAGCCGTAAATCAATTTATCCGATAAATCGATTTAAACATCCAATGTCCCAAATTAGATATCAAATATCTAATATTCATAATGAGAGAATTAGCTTAATTCATTCCGTCGTCAATCCTAATGCGCGACTCGGTAGGTCCGTCTCAGTCAGCAATGGGAGGAACCAAAGAGTAGTAGCACCACCTAGCCAGCCTGGTGGCCTACACTGCACTCGATCGAGAACGAATGATTGGGATCATTCAAGAACCATTCTGCGTGAATACCAAGATATCGTATAAAACCCTTCTTTCAAATGTCCCGATCAAGTTATAGGGTCACGGTCAGTCAAACCGTATCTGTACTTGACGCTATGCATGCGTTAATGCAAATCGAGATCATCGAGCTCTTGTGTATCTAATACAGCTAGCTCCAATGCTTTGGCCAAAGACTTATGATCTTATCTGCCAATAACCGCATAGGACATATAACCCGTTCACTAACCGGAGAAAGAATTCTATCTTGGTATTCAGTAGGACCTGCTACTTGCCCATCAAGATGCACGTCGAGGTTGACCCCCGCCTTCCGGTTTACAGGGTCGAACTACTCTAATGAAAATCTTGACGTCACAAGCACATCCCTACTAAATCCTCAAGTCGAAGGTTCACGAATACCTATCACAACCTTTCGATTCCGTCATTGACTGTCCCGGAGTGAAATCCGTGTGACGAATCGAGGGTGAGTCAGTTTGAGTATACTAATCTAATTAGCATACCTATAACGTGTGCTCCCACTAATCATTAGTGTTCGACAGGCACTCTCCATGTCAAAGAACACGTCATACAAGTCTTCACATAAACTTAACGCCCAGTCAAGTTTCATCGACTTGCGAACGATTAAGTATTTGAGCTATAAACCTTTCCAGTGCCGACCCCCTTATCCAATAAGGAGTGGAACGTTTTGCTCTCAAATACACAGACTAGTTTCTATATGTTTATTTACGAGTTAGGAATGCCAGTAACTACCAGTAAATAAAGAAACATTCATTTGCCTTATATAAATGGTTTACATAATTACAAGTACAATGCCCTCACTCAACAACCTCTGAGTGGCATTCGAGGGCATACTCCTAACAGCACGATGATATTAGGCTCAACAACTGACTCTTACGACACAACTGACAGACCCAAAATTAACCACCAGCCTAGGTATTCATAACCTAAGGATCTGATACCACAAATGTAACACCCCAATTCTCATAAGGGATATTACACGCCGTAGAAACTTTACAAGGTCTACCAGGCTAAACACATGACACACAATTCACAATAGAATCCCATAACACATCAATAATAAGTAGGGCCGTGTTTGATTCAATTCTAATAAGACATAGCGTGAAAAATATATTCAATACCCACGCAGGGGACTTCGCCGACATCAATAACCAAACATACGTTTGCTCGACTACATCAACCAATAACTACATAACATAATGAAAGATAACACCGAATCGAGTCTCATCACCATGCTGGGCCATCCTTAGCATGCGTACCCCGTGCCGGCTCCTTACGTGTCCGATACCTAAAATGCATAAGACGCATTTCCCTATTTAAGGGGTTAGCATTCGAATAGCTAGTGCAAGTATATAATTACACTATATTATATACGATTCGACACAAGCAGTCCATTTTAGAAAAACATTTGTAATCAATATTTTGGAATACCACATTTACATCAAAACAGTATATCAACATGTTTCAACATCACAACTATCCACAGTTGGTAACCCCCGGCCGTACCCATTAGTATCAGCCCCCGAGGCCCTATCAGACCGTCCCCAGGTGGGAAACCACTTCTGCGGCCGTACCCATTAGTATCGGACCCCAGAGGTCCCGTCGAACCATCCCCGGGTGGAAAAACAACAACACACGCATCCAAGTCCACTTCTGTGGCCGTACCCATTAGTATCGGCCCCCAGGGGATACTCATGCCATCCCAGGATGGAAGAATGACAACACATCCATGCAATAACACAATTTACATCATTCGCATCAAAACCGTACACACATAATGAAATGTACTACATGTACTTGCCTTGAATAACACGACGTGAAGGAAACGGTGAAAGGAAAGGTTTCGGTCTGAATAATCTTCACAAATCCGCTCCTAACACATAAAGATATACAAACAATCTCAATATTGCGAAAACGTAGGAATTCATCCTAGTTCTACCCGATGGGACAATTCGTCGAACACTACGCGGTCATATTAGATTCTAATCTATTAACGGTGAAAACCTTGAAGTTTAATCCGAAAAACTAATATAAAAGCAAGGGATTACGACTACAGAATCGTAATCTAAGAACTTATCGAAGCTAAAATGGTTACAAGGGTGAAATCACACCAAAATCCCCAAATCCTCCAAATACTAGTGTTCTAAGAATATACCTCGATTTGAAGATGAAAAACAGCTGATTTGTCGTTAGAATGATGATATGATGCATGGGGATACTTTCACAACCGAGTTTTGAGTGAGATCGGACGAGCCCTAAGCTTGGAAATCACCCCCGTCGCGGAAAGAAGAGAAGAAGGATAAAAATGAGGAAGAAGCCCGCTATTAAAAGGGCTGCTGACTCGCGTGCCATGGCGCGGACTGAGTGTGCCGCGGCCTGCAGCTAAAATTCAGGAGCAGGTGCCCAGATCGTGCTGCGGCACGGAACACAGTAGGCCACGGCGCTTGGTACAACCGTGCCAGGCTCGAGTTCTGCAAGGGGTGTGCCGCGGCGCACAATCCCTTGTGCCGCGGTGCACCCTGTTCATGCCCAAAAAGTGATGAAAAACGACCCGGAAAGAGAATAAACGTAATAGAACCCAAAACTTTGGAATATTATGGAATGATTCAACACGATACTCGATCGAAACACCAATAAAAGTTCACAACTCCAAAATAACATGAATTGCAATGTCGGGAATCCCAAAACTGCGGTTCCGAGCAATGATTTCGAGAGTTGGTCCAAAGTAGCAAGGATAAATTCACTGGATATACTAAAGTTCTCTACTAATGAGTTAAGCATAATAACCAACACATGCTTCCGGCCACCCAAAGGTCGGAATAAACGAGTATTAACCTCAACGCTCAAAGTAATAAGAATTTACAAAAATGGACCAAACATTCGGAAATCTAAACTCGAGGCCTAAACGACCAAACAGAAAGTTGTAACATAACCAGAATCATTAAAGGGTCTCGAAGAATTAACGAAACGTCGATAAAGAACAAGATTTACGAGAATCGAGCCTCAATGTGGAAAGGTTAAACAATAAGTACAATCTCCTCAAAACAACTCCGAAACCCGTCCGGATGATCGTGAATGCAGAACTAAATAGTTTCAGAATTCCCAACACTTACAAGCGAGTCGTCCGAAAGGTAAAACATACAAAATGGATATTACTAAAAATAGAAAGCATGGATATTACATTCTCTCCCCCTAAAAAATAAGTTTCGTCCCGAAACTAACAAAGTAAATAACTCGGGGTATCTCGCCTTCATATTGTCCTCAGTTTCCCACGTCGCCTCCTTAGATCCGTGTCTCGACCAATGCACTTCAACCAAGGGAATGGTTTTGTGCCTAAGTTGCTTCACCCGACGCTCCAAAATCCGAATAGGTCTCTCTTCAAAGGTAATGTCGAGACCTAACTCAATCTCTCCAAAATCAATAATATGGCTAGGGTCCTGTACATACTTCCTAAGCTAGGAAACATGAAACACATTATGCACGTGACTCAAGAATGGCGGCAATCCTAGCCGATATGCAAGCTCTCCAACTCTTTCTAAAATCTCGAACGTTCCAATATATCTCGGACTAAGTTTACCCTTCCAGCTGAAGCGGTAAAGTCCCCGTGTCGGCGACACCTTATGCAGTACATGGTCTCCCACCTCAAACTCCAACGACCGGCGATGCATGTCGGCATAAGACTTCTGTCGACTCTGGGCCGTTATCAACCTATCACGAATCAAAAAAATCTTCTCTCTCATCTCCACTACCATCTCTGGTTCGGTACCAATCAACTTGGATGCATCATCCCAGCATAACGGTGATCTACACCTCCTTCCGTGCAATGCCTCAAATAGAGCCATTCTGATCGAAGCGTGCCAACTATTGTTGTACGTGAACTCGATCAACGACAGGTGTGACTCCCAATCATCTTTTCAATATAAATAACAGACTCTCAACATATCCTCCAGAGTCTGAATCGTCTGCTCCGACTGTCCGTCTATCTGAGGGTGGTAGGATGTGCTGAGTCTCAACTCAGATCTCAAATCTCGATGAACAGCCTGCCAAAAATATGATACAAACCAGCCATCTCGATCCGAAACAATATTCTTAGGAGTTCCATTCAACCTCACGATCTCCGCAATGAACACTCGTGCTAGTCTCTCCGGTCCCCATGTATCCTTAATACCCAGGAAATGAGCGGATTTGGTTAGTCGATCGACAATAACCCAGATCATGTTTATTCCAGTCCGAGTTCTAGGCATACCGGTAACAAAATCCATAGAAATGTCCTCCCAATTCCACTCCAGAATAGGAAGTGGTCGCAATAACCCCGCGGGTCGCTGATTCTCAATATTAACCTGCTGACAGGTCAAACACCTCGATACAAACTCGCTAACGTCTGTCTTCAAATTGATCCACCAGTAGTTACTCCTTACATCCTTGTACATTTTGCTCATACCAGGATGTATGGAAGGGGTAGCGTGAGCTTATCTCAAGATTTTCTGTCTCAACTTAATATCATTCGGTACACATAATATGCCTCGAAACTTCAAAATCCCATCATCCTGAATCATAAACCCAGGGGATTTCCCCTTATTCACGTCCTCCCTCAATTGGACTAAAAAGGGATCATCATACTGTCTCGCCTTGATATCATAAACCAAGGACGAAGTGATTTCTAACGCACCTAACTGACCCTGAACTCTCTAAACCCAAACCTCGACATCCTGAAAAATCAAATCCCGCTGGATTCTGCTCTGAGGTGTGAGTACCTATAACATCTATAAAGCCATTGGCTTATGACTCAACGCATCTGCCACTACATTAGCCTTGCCCGGATGATAAAGAATCTCGAGATTGTAATCTTTAATTAGCTCCAACCATCTACGTTGTCTCATGTTCAACTCCTTTTGACAGAAGATGTACTTCAGACTCTTGTGGTCCGTAGAAATCTTACATGACGACCCATAGAGAGAATGCATCCAAATCTTTAAAGCGAATACGACCGCAGCTAACTCCAAATCATGTGTAGGGTAATTTGTTTCATAAGGTTTCAACTGGCGAGACGCATAAGCAATGACTCTATCTCTCTGCATCAAAACACATCCGAGTCTGAGGCCCGAAGCATCAATATAAACCACAAAATACTCATTCCCCTAAGGTAAAGCTAAATTTGGTGCGGTAGTTAACCGTATCTTCAACTCATCAAGGCTATTTTGTCTATCTGCATCCCACTCGAACTTCTGAGTCTTTTGGAGTAACTGGGTGAGTGGTCTAGCGATCTTAGAAAATCCTTCAACGAATCTACGGTATTAGCCTGTAAGTCCCAGAAAACTCCTCACTTCCGTCACATTCTTAGGCGGTTCCCATGCCATCATTGCCTCTATCTTCTGCGGATCTACCCGAACTCCATCCGCTGAAATCACATGCCCGAGGAATATCACTTCCTTGACCCAAAACTCACACTTACAAAACTTCGCGTACAACTGTTCAGCTCTCAAAATGTCTAACACAATCCGGAGATGTAAAGCGTTCTCTTCCTGACTCCGAGAATAGATAAGAATGTTGTCGATAAAGATAACTACGAATTTATCCAGATACGCAATAAAAACTTTGTTCATAAACTGCATGAACACTGTTGGGGCATTAGTTAGCCCGAAAGGCATAACCACAAACTCGTAATGGCCATATCTCGTCTGAAAAGCAGCTTTCGGTATATCACTATCCCGAATCCTCACCTGGTAATAGCCCGATAGTAAATCAATCTTCAAAAAGGCTGTCGCTCCCTGAAGCTGATCAAACAAGTCGTCGGTCTGGGGCAAAGGGTACTTGTTTTTGATGGTCAACTTGTTTAATTCTCGATAGTCGATGCATAGACGAAGCGGTCCATCCTTCTTCTTAACAGAAAGCACAGGCGCACCCCAAGGCGACGCGCTCGGTCGAATATACCATTTATCTAACAACTCCCCCAACTGTTTCTTCAACTCTAACATCTCTGACGGTTCCATACGGTACGACGCTCGAGAAACAGGAGCCGTGTTCGGTTCTAGCTTAATATGGAACTCGACTTCCTGTTGTGGTGGTAATCCCGGCAAGTCATCCGGAAATATGTACTCATTCACAACTGGAATCGACGACATGTCAACCCCACCATCTTCTGCTTTCAAGGCGTAACACCAGTATCCTACACAACCCTGGTTCAAAAGTTTCATCGCCTTCAATGCACTAATCACATTTCCCGATCTACCCGGCTTACAACCAACGAGAGTATGTCCCGTGCCATCCTCGGCTACTATCGAGATAGTATGAGTCCGATAGTTCATGATAGCACCGTGACGATCCAACCAATCATCCCCAAGGATCAAATCGTCACCCTTACGGTATACGACAATGAGGTTCGAGGGCCAATCCCGGCTCCCGATCCTCACTGGGCAATATCTAACTTCCCAGTTCCCAACTATACGATCTCCACTAGGCATACCCACTACAAACAGTTCACACTCAAATAAGCATTCAATACCGATACGACATACACAATCCGAAGCAATAAAAGAGTGAGTAGCACCCGAATCAAAAAGCACTGAAACTGGATGGGAAAGGATCTGAGTGGTACCTGATGCTACTAAGCGTATGTCTCCTCCGTACGTCTCATATGATATAACTGGGGGTGAACTGAGCCCAAACTCAATATCACATGGCGATCTGGCTGACCCCGACCCCTACCACGGCCCGAACTCTGAGGAACCTGAGTAACTGGAGTCTTACGATCAATACTGTGCTCCTTCTGACGGCAGTGGTAGTTGGAGCTCTGGCGGCCCTGGTAGCCCTCTCGCAATGAATTGCCCGATGCCCGGTCTGTCTGCAAGTAACGCAAGTAACTAACGGAAATGGACAATCCTTCATAACATGTTCTTACTGACTGCAATTAAAACAAACTCTGTCGCCAGGTGTAGGGGACTGGACTGAACGGTTACTCTGAGACCCTCCAGCCTGGTAAAACGTCTTCTTCCCAGATATAGGAGCAGATTGAGACCTCGAAAATCGACCTCCCTTACCGGCCGAGAAACTGCTAGTAGTCTTCTGTTTCTTAGCCTCGGAACCCAACTCTGACTCCAGGACTGCCATCTCAATCGCTAGAGTGCGATCCTGGTATTCTTTCAATGTAGCACACATGATTGGTGCCATGCTCTGCCTAATATGCGGCTTCATGCGCATATTGAGGTAGCGATATTTGTCAGCCTCGGTCCTCACCTGTTCTTTCACATAGCTCAACTGCTGATTATAGGTGATGATGGCCTGAGAGATCGGTACATTCTAGGGTGTAGCGGTGAAGAACTCCACGATCCTACGCTCCCGAACGGGCGGTGGACAGTATTTTGCTTCCATAGCCATCTTAATTTCCTCCCTAGTTGTTAGACGGTCTCTGGGCGCCACAGCCTCCTACCATTCCGCAGCTTCTTTATCCAGGAGGTACTGAGCAATATGCACCGTCCTATCATCGGGACAAGTTGCGGCATCGAACGTCCTGTCCATCTGAAAAAGCTAATTCTCCCAACCGAGGGACACAGTAGAACCAGTGAATCAAGGGGGGTGCATCTTTGTCACTTTCTGAAGCAATTTACTAGCTTCATCCTCTGGAGTCGGGGGCGGATTCTGACGTCCAGTCTGAGCTATCTAAGCGAGCTGAGCTACCAACTGCTGAAGTACAGCACTAGCCCTGGTGTCGGCATTATTACCCGACGATTGATCCTGACCGACTGACAAATTCTATTGTCCGTGAGAACTCAAAGGTAGCGTATTCGGCACCAAATGAGAGGCCGAATCTGCAGATGACTGAGAAAGTGGAACTTCCTCACTACTAGCACCACGACCATGGCCTCGACCGCACACCCTAGCTGGTCTACCGCGGCCTCTCAACATACTGAAGAGAAGAATTGAAAAGAACAAGATCATAAAAAATCACCGTTTACGAAGTTGGTACCACAATTCACAATTCCAATCTACACAAGGGAAACGAATTACAGAAGTATAAGAGTTCGAAGAGACTTACAGGCACGGGTCATATGAAGAGATGGTAGCACGATGATATTAGGCTCAACAACTGACTCTTACGACACAACTGACAGACCCAAAATTAACCACCAGCCTAGGTATTCCTAACCTAAGGCTCTGATACCATACATGTAACACCCCAATTCTCATAAGGGATATTACACGCCGTAGAACCTTCACAAGGTCTACCAGGCTAAACACATGACACACAATTCACAATAGAATCCCATAACACATCAATAATAAGTAGGGTCGTGTTTGATTCAATTCTAATAAGACATAGCGTGAAAAATATATTCAATGCCCACGCAGGGGACTTCGCCGACATCAATAACCAAACATATGTTTGCTCGACTAGATCAACCAATAACTGCATAACATAATGAAAGATAACACCAAATCGAGCCTCATCATCATGCTGGGCCATCCTTAGCATGCGTACCCCGTGCCGGCTCCTTACCTCTTCCGATACCTGAAATGCATAAGACGCATTTCCCCATTTAAGGGATTAGCATTCGAATAGCTAGTGCAAGTATAGAATTACACTACATTATATACAAATACGATTCGACACAAGCAGTCCATTTGAAAAACATTTGCAATCAATATTCCGGAATAACACATTTACATCAAAACAGTATATCAACATGTTTCAACATCACAACTATCCACACTTGGTAACCCCCGGCCGTACCCATTAGTATCGGCCCCCAGAGGCCCTGTCAGACCGTCCCCAGGTAGGAAACCACTTCTGCGGCCGTACCCATTAGTATCGGCCCCCAGAGGTCCCGTCGAACCATCCCCGGGTGGAAGAACAACAACACACGTATCCAAGTCCACTTCTGTGGCCGTACCCATTAGTATCGGCCCCCAGAGGCCACTCATGCCATCCCCGGATGGAAGAACGACAACACATCCATGCAATAACATAATTTACATCATTCGCATCAAAACCGTACACACATAATGGAATGTACTACATGTACTTGCCTTGAATAACACGACGTGAAGAAAACGGTGAAAGGAAAGGTTTCGGTCCGAATAGTATTCACAAATCCGCTCCTAACACATAAAGTATACAAACAATCTCAATATTGCGAAAACGTAGGAATTCATCCTAGTTCTACCCGATGGGACAATTCGTCGAACACTACGCGGTCATATTAGATTCTAATCTGTTAACGGTGAAAACCTTGAAGTTTAATCCGAAAAACTAATATGAAAGCAAGGGATTACGACTATAGAATCATAATCTAAGAACTTATCGAAGCTAAAACGGTTACAAGGGTGAAATCACACCAATATCCTCAAATCCTCCAAATACTGGGGTTCTAAGAATATACCTCGATTTGAAGATGTAAAACAGCTGATTTGACGTCAGAATGATGATATGATGCCTGGGGATACTTTCGCAACCAAGTTTTAAGTGAGATCGGACGAGCCTTAAGCTTGGAAATCGCCCCCGTCGCGGAAAGAAGAGAAGAAGAATGAAAAATGAGGAAGAAGCCTGCTACTAAAAGGGCTGCTGACTCGCGTGCCACGACGCGGACTGGGTGTGCCGCGGCCCGTAGATAAAATTCAGGAGAAGGTGCCCAGATCGTGCCGCGGCACGGAACACAGTAGGCCACGGCGCGTGGTACAGCCGTGCCAGGCTCGAGTTCTGCAGGGGTGTGCCGCGGCGCACAATCCCTTGTGCCGCGGCGCACCCTGTTCATGCCCAAAAAGTGATGAAAAACGACCCGGAAAGAGAATAAACATAATAGAACCTAAAACTTTGGAATGTTACGAAATGATCCAACACGATACTCGATCGAAACACCAATAAAAGTTCACAACTCCAAAATAACATGAATTGGAATGTCGGGAATGCCAAAACTACGGTTCCGAGCAATGATTTCGAGAGTTGGTCCAAAGTAGCAAGGATAAATTCATTGGATATACTAAATTTCTCTACTGACGAGTTAAGCATAATAACCAAAACATGCTTCCGGCCACCCAAAGGTCGGAATAAACGAGTATTAACCTCAATGCTCAAAGTAATAAGAATTTACAAAAATGGACCAAACATTCGGAAATCTAAACTCGAGGCCTAAACGACCAAACAGAAAGTTGTAACATAACCAGAATCATTAAAGGGTCTCGAAGAATTAACAAAACGTCAATAAAGAACGAGATTTACGATAATCGAGCCTCAATGTGGAAAGGTTAAACAATAAGTACAATCTCCTCAAAACAACTCCGAAACCCGTCCGGATGATCGTGAATGCAGAACAAAATAGTTTCAGAATTCCCAACACTTACAAGCGAGTCGTCCGAAAGGTAAAATATACAAAATGGATATTACTTCTCCCCTTAAAAAATAAGTTTCGTCCCGAAACTTACAAAGTAAATAACTCGGGGTATCTCGCCTTCATATTGTCCTCGGTTTCCCACGTCGCCTCCTTAGATCCATGTCTCGACCACTGCACTTTAACCAAGGGAATGATTTTGTGCCTAAGTTGCTTCACCCGATGCTCCAAAATCCGAATAGGTCTCTCTTCAAAGGTAATGTCGGGACCTAACTCAATAATATGGCTAGGGTCCGGTGCATACTTCCTAAGCTGGGAAACATGAAACACATTATGCACGTGACTCAAGGATGGCTGCAATCCTAGCCGATATGCAAGCTCTCCAACTCTTTCTAAAATCTCGAACGGTCCAATATATCTCGGACTAAGTTTACCCTTCCAGCCGAAGCGGTAAACTCCCCGTGTCGGCGACACCTTAAGCAAAACATGGTCTCCCACCTCAAACTCCAATGGCCGGCGACGCGTGTCGGCATAAGACTTCTGTCTACTCTGGGTCGTTATCAACCTATCACGAATCAAAGCAATCCTCTCTCTCGTATCCACTACCATCTCCGGTTCGGTACCAATCAACTCGGATGCATCATCCCAGCATAATGGCGATCTACACCTCCTTCCGTGTAATGCCTCAAATGGAGCCATTCTGATCGAAGCATGCCAACTATTGTTGTACGTGAACTCGATCAACGACAAGTGTGACTCCCAATCATCTTTTCAATCTAAAGAACAAGCTTTCAACATGTCCTCCAGAGTCTGAATCGTCCGCTCCGACTGTCCGTCTATCTGAGGGTGGTAGGATGTGCTGAGTCCCAACTCAGTTCCCAAATATCGATGAACAGCCTGCCAAAACTATGATACAAACCGGCCATCTCGATCCGAAACAATATTCTTAGGAGTCCCATTCAACCTCACGATCTCCGCAATGAACACTCGTGCTAATCTCTCCGGTCCCCATGTATCCTTAATACCCAGGAAATGAGCAGATTTGGTTAGTCGATCGACAATAACCAGATCATGTTCATTCCAGTCCGAGTCCTAGGCATACCGGTAATAAAATCCATACAAATGTCCTCCCACTTCCACTCCAGAATAGGAAGTGGTCGCAATAACCCCGTGGGTCGCTGATGCTCAATATTAACCTGCTGACAGGTCAAACACCTCGATACAAACTCGCTATCGTCCGTCTTCAAATTGATCCACCAGTAGTTACTCCTTACATCTTTGTACATTTTGCTCGTACCAGGATGTATAGAATAAGGCGTAGCATGAGCGTCTCTCAAGATTTTCTGTCTCAACTCAATATCATTCGGTACACATAATCTGCCTCGAAACTTCAAAATCCCATCATCCTGAATCATAAACCCAGGGGCTTTCCCCTTCTTCACGTCCTCCCTCAATTGGATTGAAAAGGGATCATCATACTGTCTCGCCTTGATATCATAAACCAAGGACGAAGTGATTTCTAATGCACCTAACTGACCCTGAACTCTCTAAACCCAAACCTCGACATCCTGAAAAATCAAATCCCGCTGGATTCTGCTCTGAGGTGAGTACCTATAACATCTTTAGATCCATCGGCTTACGACTCAACGCATCTGCCACTACATTAGCCTTGCCCGGATGATAAAGAATCTCGAGATCGTAATCTTTAATTAGCTCCAACCATCTACGTTGTCTCATGTTCAACTCCTTTTGACTGAAGATGTACTTCAGACTCTTGTGGTCCATAAAAATCTTACATGACGACCCATAGAGATAATGCATCCAAATCTTTAAAGCGAATACGACCGCAGCTAACTCCAAATCATGTGTAGGGTATTTTGTTTCATAAGGTTTCAACTGGCGAGATGCATAAGCAATGACTCTATCTCTCTGCATCAAAACACATCCGAGTCTGAGTCCCGAAGCATCAATATAAACCACAAAATCCTCATTCCCATAAGGTAAAGCTAAAATTGGTGTGGTAGTTAACCGTATCTTCAACTCATCAAAGCTATTCTGTCTATTTGCATCCAACTCGAACTTCTGAGTCTTTTGGAGTAACTGGGTGAGTGGTCTAGAGATCTTATAAAGTCCTTCAACGAATCTACGGTAATAGCCTGTAAGTCCCAGAAAACTCCTCACTTCCTTCACATTCTTAGGCGGTGCCCATGCCATCACTGCCTCTATCTTCTGTGGATCTACCCGAACTCCCTCCGCTGAAATCACATGCCGGAGGAATATCACTTCCTTGACCCAAAACTCACACTTAGAGAACTTCGCGTACAACTGTTCAGCTCTCAAAATGTCTAACACAATCCGGAGATGTAAAGCGTGCTCTTCCTGACTCCGAGAATAGATAAGAATTTCGTCGATAAAGATAACTACGAATTTATCCATATACTCAATAAAAACTTTGTTCATAAACTGCATGAACACTGATGGGGCATTGGTTAGCCCGAAAGGCATAACCACAAACTCGTAATGGCCATATCTCGTCCGAAAAGTAGCTTTCGGTATATCACTGTCCCGAATCCTCACCTGGTAATAGCCAGATCATAAATCAATCTTCGAAAAGGCTGTCGCTCCCTAAAGATGATCAAACAAGTCGTCGGTCTGGGGCAAAGGGTACTTGTTTTTGATGGTCAACTTGTTTAATTCTCGATAGTCGATGCATAGACGAAGCGATCCATCATTCTTCTTAACAAAAAGCACAGACGCACCCCAAGGCGATGTGCTCGGTCGAATATACCCTTTATCTAACAACTCCCCCAACTGTTTCTTCAACTCTAACATCTCTGACGGTGCCATACGGTACGACGCTCGAGAAACAGGAGCCGTGTTCTGTTCTAGCTCAATAGGGAACATGACTTCCTGCTGTGGTGGTAATCCCAGCAAGTCTCCCGAAAATATGTACTCGTTCACAACTGGAATCGACGACATGTCAACCCCACCATCTTCTGCTTTCAAGGCTTAACACCAGTATCCTACACAACCCTGGTTCAAAAGTTTCATCTCCTTCAATGCACTAATCACATTTCCCGATCTACTCGGCTTACAACCGACGAGAGTATGTTCCGGGCCATCCTCGGCCACTATCGAGATAGTACGAGTCCGATAGTTCATGATAGCACCGTGACGATCCAACCAATCGTCCCCAAGGATCAAATCCTCACCCTTAAGGTATACGACAATGAGGTTCGAGGGCCAATCCCAGCTCCCGATCCACACTGGGAAATCTCTAACTTCCCATTTCCCAACTATACGATCTCCACTAGGCATACCTACAACAAACGGTTCCCACAAAAATAAGCATTCAATACCGATACGACATACACAATCCTAAGCAATAAAAGAGTGAGTAGCACCCGAATCAAAAATCACTGAAACTGGATGAGAAAGGATCTGACTGGTACCTGATGCCACTAAAGCGTATGTCTCCTCCGTACGTCTCATATGATATAATCGGGGGTGAACTGAGCCCGAACTCAATACCGCATCGCGATCTGGATGACCCCGACCCCTACCACGGCCCAAACTCTGAGGAACCTGAGTAACTGGAGTCTTATGATCAATACTGTGCTCCTTGTGACGGCAGTGGTAGTCGGAGCTCTGGCGGCCCTGGTAGCCCTCTTGCAATGAACTGCCCGATGCCCGGTCTGTCTGCAAGTAAAGCAAGTAACTAACGGAAATGGACAATCCTTTATCACATGTTCTTACTGACTGCAATTAAAACAAACTCTGCCGCCAGGTGTAGGAGACTGGACTGAACGGCTACTCTGAGACCCTCCAGCCTGGTAAAATGTCTTCTTCCCAGATATAGGAGCAGATTGAGACCTCAAAAATCGACCTCCCTTACCGGCCGAGAAACTACTAGTAGTCTTCTGTTTCTTAGCCTCGGAACCCAACTCTGACTCCAGAACTGCCATCTCAATCGCTAGAGCGCGATCCTGGTATTCTTTCAATGTGGCACACATGATTGGTGCCATGCTCTGCCTGATATGCGGCTTCATGCGCATATTGATGTAACGAAATTTTTTAGCCTCGGTCCTCACCTATTCTTTCACATAGCTCAACTGCTGATTATAGGTGATGATTGCCTGAGAGATCGGTACATCCTGGGGCGTAGCGGTGAAGAACTCCACGATCCTACGCTCCCGAACGGGCGGTGGACAGTATTTTGCTTCGATAGCAGTCTTAATTTCCTCCCTAGTGGTTAGACAGTCTCTGGGCGCCACAGCCTCCTACCATTCCGCAGCTTCTTTATCCAGGAGGTAATATGTACCGTCCTGTCATCGGGACAAGCTACGGCATCGAACGTCCTGCCCATCTGAAAAAGCCAATTCTCCCAACCGATGGAGACAATAGAACCAGTGAATCAAGGGGGGTGCATCTTGGTCACTTTCTGAAGCAATTTACTAGCTTCATCCTCTAGAGTCGGGGGCGGATTCTGACATCCACCCTGAGCTATCTGAGCGAGCTGAGCTACCAACTGCTGAAGTACAGCAGTAGCTCCGGTGTAGGCATTATTACCCGACGATTGATCTTGACCGACTGACAAATTCTATTGTCCGTGAGAACTCAAAGGTAGCGTATTCGGCACCAAATGAGAGGCCGAATCTGCAGATGACTGAGAAAGTGGAACTTTCTCACTACTAGCACCACGACCATGGCCTCCACTGCGCACCCTAGCTGGTCTACCGCGGCCTCTCAACATACTGAAGAGAAGAATTGAAAAGAACAAGATCAGAAAAATCACCGTTTACGAAGTTGGTACTGTAACACCCCCAAGACATTCAGGGCATATTACAGCGCCGTGGACCCCACACTGTGGAATCCACCCGGCTAACATACCAACAAGACCTTTGCCAACGACAACCATCAACAATAAAATGACGATTCAAAATAAAAGAGTACAATCCGACCAATAGAATTCAACAACAATCCATTTCCCAAAACGGGAACACAACATTAACAATTTTGCAAAAGAAGTACTCGAGTACTTAAACCAATTTTTATAATACATAAATCCCAGAATTAGACATCAATAATAATAACCGACAGACATGACACCGAAAATCATTTACTGGACAATATCATGCTTGCCCATCATCCTCATACGGCTCGAGTGCTCGCTTGTCCCCACGATCAATACCTGAAATACAAAAAGTATTTCCCCCATTTAAGGGGTTAGCGACAATCGCTAGTGCAAGTACAATCCATTTGAACTACATTCTAATCAGATGAATAATGCGCCAAAAATCATTTTAGAAGACATTTTATATTCCGGAATATTTACGATGCACAAGCACAAAACACATTTTCCTCCAACCAAAACAATTCAAAGTTAACCTTGGTACGTGACTCACGGCCACCGTACCCCGCAGAGCCCCGTCGGACATCCCTGGGTGGTCAACCACAGTTCGTGATACGCACACACACGGCAATACGTATCCCTAGAGGCCCCGTCGGACCGTCCCTAGGTGAACATACACATATCCTCCCACAAAAACCACGTATAGCCATAATTCAAATACTAGAACATGTAAACAAATGTAAAGTACTTGCCTTTGAGACATTCTTGAAGAAACAGAGATGAAACACGACTACGAACGGTCCGGGTGGAAAACGACGGTTCCTAAACGAAGGATCAAGCACAACCACGAGGAACCGACGAGAATGAACCTAACGATTCGAATAGCACAATCACAACCACTTCTAAACGATTACGGAAATGGAATACACCCGGAAACCCGCCTACGATTCATGTATATTCAAACAAAAATAACAACGAGGGCGGACCACAACCAAACCCTCTCGATTTCACAAAACCATGAAAATATACCATGAATCCGTAGGGAAACTAAGAATACCAACAAGAATAATCATATTCATCATGAATCCATCAACGAAACGGAAAGAATCGGACAAAACCCCAAAATCCCCAATTATCCAAAAAAAGTAGGGTTTTAGAACATTACCTTTGGAGATTCAAGAACTAAGATCCGTAGAACTCGCGTTAGATTGATTATCCGAGCCTCACAACCGAAAAGAAATGATGAAAATCGACCCCCAGATGAAGAACTCTCCCCCTCTAAATCCTCTCTCGCGATGCAGTGGAAGAAAAAAAGAAGAAATGAGCTGTTCACGCTCAAAACGACACATTTATAGTGTAACTCAAACAGAACCTATCTACCGATAGCCCAACCGATACCCATACGTAAATGCCGGCAGAGAGTCTATCGCCCACCCTATCGGCCGAAAGGCTCGGAAGTGATCGGCCGATACCCATGCGTAAATGCCGGCGGAGAGTCTATCGGCCCACCCTATCGGCCGAAAGGCTCCTGGACGGTGCCCGACAGCTGACAGTCTTCCACTAAAACGACCATAACTCTCTCGTCCGGACTCCGATTGACTCACCGTTTGAACCATTGGAAAGCTAACTCGATTTTCTATAATATTGCAAAGATTTATAATTTTTGGAGTCACCAAAAATTAATGGTGATCTAACAAAGTCTAATTCATATGAGGAAAGTTGAAACAATGAAAAATAACGAGAATACAAATCAACAGTTTGACAGGAAGGACACGCTGAAAAGTACACGAGGGTCACTACGATCGAGAAATACACCAAAAACGAAAATACAAGGGAAAGAAAAAAATACGGATATTACAGGTACCACAATTCACAATTCCAATCTACACAAGGGAAATGAATTACAGAAGTATAAGAGTTCGAAGAGACTTGCAGGCACGGGTCACATGAAGAGATGGTAGCACGATGATATTAGGCTCAACAACTGACTCTTACGACACAACTGACAGACCCAAAATTAACCACCAGCCTAGGTATTCATAACCTAAGGCTCTGATACCATAAATGTAACACCCCAATTCTCATAAGGGATATTACACGTCGTAGAACCTTCACAAGGTCTACCAGGCTAAACACATGACACACAATTCACAATAGAATCCCATAACACATCAATAATCAGTAGGGCCGTGTTTGATTCAATTATAATAAGACATAGCGTGAAAAATATATCCAATGCCCACGCAGGGGACTTCGCCGACATCAATAACCAAACATACGTTTGCTCAACTACATCAACCAATAACTGCATAACATAATCAAAGATAACACCGAATCGAGCCTCATCATCATGCTGGGCCATCCTTAGCATGCGTACCCCGTGCCGGCTCCTTACCTCTTTCGATACCTGAAATGCATAAGACGCATTTCCCCATTTAAGGGGTTAGCATTCGAATAGCTAGTGCAAGTATAGAATTACACTACATTATATACAAATACGATTCGACACAAGCAGTCCATTTTAGAAAAACATTTGCAATCAATATTCCGGAATACCACATTTACATCAAAACAGTATATCATCATGTTTCTGTTAGGAATATGCCCTCGAATGCCACTCAGAGGATGAGAGAGTGAGAGCAATTGTATTGTAATTATGAATATTATATTTAATAAGGCAATTATTATTTCTATATTATTGTATATCACTGGCATTGTGATTTGGTATATAGAATAGTAGTCCTTGAATTTGAGAGTGAACATTCTACTCCTTATAGAGATAAGGAGATAGGCACTAGAAGTGTTTAGAGCTCGAATGCTTAACTAGTTCGCAAGTCGATAAAACTTAACAGGACATTAAGTTTTAATAAGACTTGTATAACTGATGCTAGGACGTGTGCACGTCTTGATAGCATAGTTATAAGTATATTGGTGGGACCAGTATACTCGAACACGACTCATACTCGATTCAGTCACACGGTATTCACTCTCGAAGAGTCGATGACGAATCGAAAGGTTGTGATAGTATACGTGGACCTTTGACTTGAGGGTTCGAGAAGATGTGTCTCGTGACGTTTAGTTTGTCATTAGAGTAGTTAGACTCATTTGCTTAATTGCCGAGTCGACCTCGAAGTGCGGACTATACGGGCAGTAGCGCCTTTGCCGTACGCCAAGAAAGGATTCTATCTCTGTTAGTGAGCAGGAATGTCCTATACGGTTAATGGCAAATAAGATCATAAGTCTTTGGCCAAAGCATCGATATAGTCGTATTAGATACACTATTAATCAATCGGTCTTGATTTGCATTAACACATGTATAGAGTTTAGTCAACGTAGGGTTTGACTTTACCGTGACCCGAAGACTTGACCGGGACATCCGATGAAGGGTCTATACGTATATAGTATTCACGACATAATGGTTCCGGAATGATTCGTTCATTCGTTCTCTCGGGGTTTACAAAGTGCGGCCCGCCAGTCGGGCTAAGTGTTGCCCGCACTCATTGGTTCCTCCCAATGCCGGGCCGAGACGAACCTACGAGTCGCGCAATAGGATCATTGATGGATAAATATGAATTAATAATCTCTCTTATAATATTAGATATTAGATATCTAATTTTGATTTATCGGATAAATCAAATAGCGGTCTAATGAATTGTAAGTAGTTCTTTGGTGATTACTTTAATTCATAAATTATATTTCTTAGAGAAATATATATTTGTGTTTGATATAATTAATTAATTGGATTAATTAATTAGTCCAAACACATTGGAAATAAAACGGATTCGTTTGACGAACATCCGGTACACGAGGATTCGTTTTGACGAACATCCAAGACACGAGCCGAGTAAATTCGACCCGTCTTCTTGGAAATTTCCCTTAAGGCCACCACCCTCCATCTCTTGTCTCTTATATACTTATTTTATGTCACTAGGTGACATATGTGAGGTGTATTTGATACCCTCAATCATGTGTTAAAGGTAGACTTTCATTTTTTATAAATAAAAGTCTTTAAAAAGGAGTTATGATAACTTCTTCTTGCTTTAACTCATAATCACGAATTTGAGAGAGAGAGTAAGGTAGAAAACTTCATCTTGATCTTAGAGACAAGATATAAGAAGAATACATTGAGAGAGAAAATTCCTACAAGCTTCCCTAGCCGCATTCTTGAAGAAAGGAAGCTTGTCGATTTTTCCATCAAGTTCCGGCGTGTGAAGTAGAGGCATCTTGCTTTAGGTGCTTGGAACGAAGGGCTCTTCATCATCATCATCATCATCATACGAAGGTTTTTCAGAGACATCATAGGTATGGGACTTTGATTCCTTGATCTTCATATTTTTATTTTCGTATATACGTTACTTGATCGATCCTCTTAGGGATTCCGTTTATTCTTCCGTTGCGTTTATTTTCTGAGGAATCCCAACAGTGGTATCGGAGCGAGGTCAAATATATCGTATATACGATCATCTTTGCATTTGGAATGTTATTTGATGATGTTTATGATTTAGAATCATAATAGATATAATCGAAGAAATTTAATTGTTCGTAGTAAGTCAAGTTTCGACTATTTTATGTGAATTATAAATCTGAAAAATTTGATTTTTGTTGATTTATAAGTTCTTCATGAAGTTAAGAAACTTTTTCGCTTTGGAAGCGAGTCGAAAAATGAGAAAACGGGGTTAAACACGAATACCGCACGAAGACGCAGTGCCGGCAGCAGCTATCGGATCCGCTGGCCGGCCGAGAGTGACTCGCTAGCTATCGTAGCTGCTCGCCACTGCCGGGCGATGGCGAGAGTGACTCGGTCCCGGCGGTTTCGGTTTTCGCCCGATTTTGAATCGGGCCGTGGTGGGCCTCGATACCGATTTTCCGGACTCCATTTTTGTGTTTATATTTCGTTGTAATAATTTCCAAATTTAAATTGGATTTAATTAGATTTAATAAAATATTTGGAATATTTTTTTAAGGGAAATTATTAGACGAGAATATTATTTTGGCGGATTACTTTGAACGGATTAAAATGACGATTATAAATATTAATTTGATTAATATTGTAGAAATTAAATAAATTAATTTTTATATTAATTGGATTAATATATTAATTGATTATTTAATTTTATTTACCGTTACATGTTGTATTAAATGCCTTATGTGATGGTGATATAGCTCGTGGACTTAGTTGTTGATTTCTTCGATTCGATATGGTTGTAAAGGCCATTTTGAGCCTATTTATTTTTACTAGAAAATATGTATAAAAGGATGTATTGTTCAATGATGTAATTATTCATATGGCTATGACGAAGACCGAAGACGACCGACGGAAGACGAAGAATCAATACCGTATTTTTCTTTTCGTTATTTGGCTTGGCCCAATACTTAGGAAAAAGTCCATGAGCTATATGTTGGTAGTAACTAGGTTGCTATTTATTGTTTTTCATTTTGAATGATTGACAAATCACAAACCGCTTATAAACGGATTAATGTGCAAAGTGTAACATATAATCGCGTTAATACTCCCACTTACAAACACTAAGTTATAAAGGTTACGAGGTTTCCTACCCTCCGTCAAACTCATGGAAAATTGAAATCTAAACCGAATATTATTCTTCCGAGTATGTCGGGTAATATTTTTGGGGAAAGTTGATAAATTCCTAGAGTGCATTAGATGCCTTTGGTTGTGACAAATCAAACCCTATAAACCGTATGGGTTGCCGGGTAAGATTCAATTGTCGACTAATAGGAGTTGACGGTTTAAACTTAGATAGTTCAATGAGCCATAGAAACCGAATGGGTTGAGGGCAAGTGAACTAGGGGTAAAAGAAGATCGAATCATCCATTAGATGGGTTGGTATTAGACACCACTTTATAAAGAATAATAGAATATAAACCGTATGGGTTGCCCTCTATTAAACTTTGTAAAGAAATCGATCACCACTATGAAGTCACCCAAGACTTCGGATTTAACATGGGAGTGTGTAAATGCCGATAAAATAGTGGGAGCCGAGTTATGAATAAAGAAAGTCCTTAAATTCTTTACTCGGATCATAATTAAACAATCACTAACAAATCTCAAATTATTCTCTCAGCTAACAAAACTCTCAATATGACAATGAACCCACTCGCTATACTACTTGAAAAGAACGTCCCGATCGGGTCCGAACTATGTGGATGGCTTCGAACTTGAGGATTGTCCTAACTATGGAAATCTTTGGGATACGTCTTGAGGCGGACATCCCGGCTCCTGCAAGAACCCGAGCCAATCAGTAAGATGTCGATGCCCATGAGAAATGGGTAAAAGACGACATAAGAGTGCGAGGGTACATGTTAGGCTCAATGACCAATGAGCTTCAACGTGCCCATGAAAAGATGACGTCTTCACGAGCCATCTTAGCGCACCTGGCTGAGCTCTATGGAGAGCATAGCCGAACTGCTAGATATGAGATATCAAAGCAATTATTCGGCGCCAGGATGAAGGAAGGAGAGAAGGTTGGGGACCATGTCCTCAAGATGATCTCGATGATTGAGAGATTGGAAGCTCTTGATTTTCGATGCATGCATCTCTCCAAATCGACCTTATCCTCGGTCACTTCGACTCCTTTTCCCAATTTGTCATGAACTTCAACTGCAATGAGATTGCATGTAACTTAGCTGGGCTAATGAACAAACTGACGACTGCCCAGTCTCAGATGAAGACAAAGGGAAAGGAAGCTGCACTTGTGATTTCTTCTAAGACTTGGAAGTCCAAGAATAAGAAGAAAAAGAACAAGAAGCAGTTAGGTCCGATAGCCAAGATCGACAAGGGAAGAGGCAAGGCCCCAATGGTTCAAAAGAGCAAAGGGGCCAAGAAAACGGATGTATGCCTCAACTGCGGTGAGCTAGGCCACTGGAAGAGGTATTGTCCAAAGCTTGACCATAATGCGCCTTCAGGTACGGAACTATTGGTTTTAGAAACAAATTGTTCTGTAACTGTATATTCTACTTCTTGGATACTTGATTCCGGTGCGAGTTCTCACATTTGTACAATGAATCAGGATCTGGAACGAAGTAGGAAGCTGGATTCAGGGGAGGTGATGGTCACCGTCGGAAGTGGGCATAGTGTCGAGGCTTCTGATATCGGATCCCTTATGTTGGATTTAGAATCTGGTTTTATTCTCACTTTAGATGATGTACTTGTTTTGCCCAAGGGGCACAAGAATATTGTATCAATTCCGGTCATGGACCGAAAGGGATTTCACTTCTTTATTGGAGATGGGTCCTGTCGTATTTATTTCAGAAATAAATTGGTTGGTACTGCTACATTATTAAATGGTTTATACCATTTAAATTTAAAGAATAAGACAATGTGAACACTATAACTTGGTAGGGTGGTTGGGATGTAACGAACTAATCACTTAAGTGGGATATTAGTCTTGGTAATTTCGGTCTGACCAAGGTTCATAAAATGGAGAAAGATGGGCTTACGGGTCCATTGGGATCGATCCCTATCCAACTTGTGAATCTTGCCTTCAAGGCAAAATGACTAAGTTACCCTTCGCAGGACTTTTGAAAGAGTCAAAAACTTGGATTGATCCATACCGACGCCCTGTGGCCCTTTGAAGTGGCACGAGACGACTTTCGATTTCATTACATTTACCGATGACCATACTGTATGGATTCGTACTTAATGAAACATAAGTCGAAGCTTTTGATAAATTCAAGGAATTTAAAGCCCTAGTTGAAAATCAAACAGTAACCGTGTTAAGACTCTTAGGTCGACCGGGTGGTGAGAACATGAGTACCTAAATTGATGAGTTCTTAAAAGAACTAGGAATAGTGTCACAATTAACACCACAAGCTACTCCAAAATTAAATGTTTTATAAGAAAGAATGAACCGAACCTTTTTGGACATGGTTCGCTCCATGATAAACTATAATGATCTACCGATTTATATGTGGGGTTACGCGCTCCTTTCTGCTGTTCATATCTTGAACAGTTGTCCTTACATAACCGTTACTAAGAATCCACATGAGATGTGTAGAGGTAGGAAACCAAGTCTTAATCACATTAGAATTTGGGGATGCCCTGCTTATGTCAAGAAGACTAAAGTAGAGAAATTAGAAACTAGGTCTGTGAAAGGTCGTTTCATAGGATATCCAGGGATTCCATGGGATATCTATTCTACATGCACGAAGATCATAGGATCATCGTTGCTATACAAGCACACTTCTGGAAGATCGGTTTATTCGGGAAGGAGGGGCGGTAGAAATATTTCTTTGGAAGAAATAAAAGAAACACCAAATGAGACACCTATGCAAGATACAAGAACCGAACCTTCAAATACAAATACAACCTCGCAAGTCTAGTAGAATTTCTCAATTACCGGAGAGGTATGGCTATCTGCATCAAGAGGAACTGGGTGTCCATGAGATGACAGAAAGTAGTCAAGAGAAAGATCCTTCTACATACGACCAAGCGATGGTAGACGTTGACTCCACCAAATGGCAAGAAGCTATGGAAGCTGAGATAGACTCAATGCATGCTAATCAGTGCGGACTTTAGTAGATCGTCCTAAAGGCATAGTGCCTATTGGAAACAAATGGATCTATAAGAGAAAGACTGATGGAGATGGCAAGGTTGATACCTATAAGGCCAGGCTTGTGGCAAAGGGTTATTCCCAAAGAGAAGGAATCGATTACTTCGAGACCTTCTCGCCTGTAGCTATGATTATGTCTATTCGCATGATGCTTGCTATAGCAGCCCACTTAGATTATGAAATATGGCAAATGGATGTGAAAACGGCATTCCTAAATGGATTCCTCGAGGAGGAGATTTATATGGAACAGCCTAAGGGATTCATATCTCAAACCAATATTCATAAAGTATGCAAACTTCAGCGTGCAATTTATGGACTGAAGCAAGCTTCACGGAGTTGGAATCTTCGTTTTAACGAGACAGTCAAAGAGTTTGATTTTGTCCAAAATGAAGAAGAGCCCTGTATTTACAAGAAGGTTAGTGGGAGCAAAATTGCGTTCTTAATACTATATGTAGATGACATTCTACTTATAGGAAATGACGTAGGAATGTTCAGTTCTGTGAAAGCTTGGCTTTCTAAAGAGTTCTCAATGAAAGACTTGGGAGAAGCTACCTATATTCTGGGTATTCGTCTCTACCGGGATACAGCGAAAAGAATGTTAGGTCTTTCCCAAGCCCTCTACATAGAAAAGATCCTGAAGCGATTTAGGATGGAAGATTCTAAAAGAGGGTTTCTACCTATGCAACATGGTGCAAAACTTTCCTTAGAGATGTGTCCTCAAAGTGAGGAAGATAGAAAGGAAATGAGCAAGGTACCTTATGCTTCAAAGCAGAGGTAGCCTTATGTATGCAATGATTTGCACTAGACCGACATTGCCTATGCCGTAAGCGTAGTAAGTCGGTTTATCAAATCCAGGTGAACATTGATCGTCAGTAAAGAACATTCTTAAGTACCTAAAGAGGACTAAAGACTTGGTTCTTACATACGGCGGTGGAGAACTAAGAGTGATGGGTTATACAGACTCGATTTTCGGGGACATGGATGCTCGGATGTCCACATCGGGGTATATCTTTACTCGAATGGTGGGGCGATTTCTTGGAGAAGTGCCAAGCAAAGTTCGACCGCTATCTCCACATGTCAAGCCGAATATCAGGCAACACGGAGGTCGCTAAAGAAGCTTTTGGATAAAGAAGTTCACCGAGGAACTTCAAGTGGTTCCTAATGCAGAAGCCCGTGACATTGTTTTGTGACAACGACGAGCATTGCACGTGCCTAAGGAGCCTAGGGCTCACCACAACACCAAACATATTGCGAGAAAATATCATTTTGTTAGAGAAATGGTTCGGGATGGGAATGTTACACTGCAGAGAGTAGACACAGCAAATAACGTTGCTGATCCGCTTACCAAGCCACTATCTCAGAAGGTCTTAGAGAGACATCTGGAGAGTATGGGTATTAGATACCATAGTTTGTGGCATTGAGTGCAAGTGGGAGATTGTTTGGATTATGCGCTCGAATGCCACTCCGTGGATGAGTGAGTGAGAGCAATTGTATTGTAATTTTGAATATTATATTTAATAAGGCAATTATTATTTCTATATTATTGTATATCACTGGCATTGTGATTTGGTATATAGAATAGTAGTCCTTGAATTTGAGAGTGAACATTCTACTCCTTATAGAGATAAGGAGATAGGCACTAGAAGTGTTTAGAGCTCGAATGCTTAACTAGTTCGCAAGTCGATAAAACTTAACAGACATTAAGTTTTAATAAGACTTGTATAATCGATGCTAGGACGTGTGCACGTCTTGATAGCATAGTTATAAGTATATTGGTGGGACCAAGATACTCGAACACGACTCATACTCGATTCACCACACGGTATTCACTCTCGAAGAGTCGATGACGAATCGAAAGGTTGTGATAGTATACGTGGACCTTTGACTTGAGGGTTCAGAGAAGATGTGTCTGTGACGTTTAGTTTGTCATTAGAGTAGTTAGACTCATTTGCTTAATTGCCGAGTCGACCTCGAAGTGCGGACTATACGGGCGGGTAGCGATCTTTGCCGTACGCCAAGAAAGGATTCTATCTCCTGTTAGTGAGCGGCGAATGTCCTATACGGTTAATGGCAAATAAGATCATAAGTCTTTGGCCAAAGCATTACGATATAGTCGTATTAGATACACTATTAATCAGTCGGTCTTGATTTGCATTAACACATGTATAGAGTTTAGTCAACAGTAGGGTTTGACTTTACCGTGACCCGAAGACTTGACCGGGACATCGATGAAGGGTCTATACGTATATAGTATTCACGACATAATGGTTCTGGAATGATTCGTTCATTCGTTCTCGATCGGGGTTTACGGTGCGGCCCGCTAGTCTGGCTAAGTGTTGCCCGCACTCATTGGTTCCTCCCAATGCCTACTGAGACGAACCTACGAGTCGCGCAATAGGATCATTGATGGATAAATATGAATTAATAATCTCTCTTATAATATTAGATATTAGATATCTAATTTTGATTTATCGGATAAATCAAATAGCGGTCTAATGAATTGTAAGTAGTTACCGGGTGATTACTTTAATTCATAAATTATATTTCTTAGAGAAATATATATTTGTGTTTGATATAATTAATTAATTGGATTAATTAATTAGTCCAAACACATTGGAAATAAAGCGGATTCGTTTGACGAACATCCGGTACACGAGGGATTCGTTTTGTGAACATCCATTACACGAGCCGAGTAAATTCGACCCGTCTTCTTGGAAATTTCCCTTAAGGCCACCACCCCTCCATCTCTTGTCTCTTATATACGTATTTTATGTCACTAGGTGACATATGTGAGGTGTATTTGATACCCTCAATCATGTGTTAAAGGTAGACTTTCATTTTTATAAATAAAAGTCTTTAAAAAGGAGTTATGATAACTTCTTCTTGCTTTAACTCATAATCACGAATTTGAGAGAGAGAGTAAGGTAGAAAACTTCATCTTGATCTTAGAGACAAGATATAAGAAGAATACATTGAGAGAGAAAATTCCTACAAGCTTCCCTAGCCGCATTCTTGAAGAAAGGAAGCTTGTCGATTTTTCCATCAAGTTCCGGCGTGTGAAGTAGAGGCATCTTGCTTTAGGTGCTTGGAACGAAGGGCTCTTCATCATCATCATCATCATCATACGAAGGTTTTTCAGAGACATCATAGGTATGGGACTTTGATTCCTTGATCTTCGTATTTTTATTTTCGTATATACGTTACTTGATCGATCCTCTTAGGGATTCCGTTTATTCTTCCGTTGCGTTTATTTTCTGAGGAATCCCAACAGTTTCAACATCACAACTATCCACACTTGGTAACCCCCGGCCGTACCCATTAGTATCGGCCCCCAGAGACCCTGTCAGACCGTCCCTAGGTGGGAAACCACTTCTGCAGCCGTACCCATTAGTATCGGCCCCCAGAGGTCCCATCGAACCATCCCCGGATGGAAGAAAAACAACACACGCATTCAAGTCCACTTCTATGGCCGTACCCATTAGTATCAGCCCCCAGAGGCCACTCATGCCATCCCCGAATGGAAGAACGACAACACATCCATGCAATAACACAATTTACATCATTCGCATCAATATCGTAAACACATAATGGAATGTACTACATGTACTTGTCTTGAATAACACGACGTGAAGGAAACGGTGAAAGGAAAGGTTTCGATCCGAATAATCTTCACAAATCCGCTCCTAACACATAAAGATATACAAACAATCTCAATATTGCGAAAACGTGGGAATTCATCCTAGTTCTACGAGATGGGACAATTCGTCGAACACTACGCGGTCATATTAGATTCTAATCTATTAATGGTGAAAACCTGGAAGTTTAATCTGAAAAACTAATATGAAAGCAAGGGACTACGACTACAGAATCGTAATCTAAGAACTTATCGAAGCTAAAACGGTTACAAGGGTGAAATCACACCAAAATCCCCAAATCCTCCAAATACTGGGGTTATAAGAATATACCTCGATTTGAAGATGAAAACCAGCCGATTTGACGTCAGAATGATGATATGATGCCTGGGGATACTTTCACAACCGAGTTTTGAGTGAGATCGGACGAGCCCTAAGCTTGGAAATCGCCCCCGTCGCGGAAAGAAGAGAAGAAGGATGAAAAATGAGGAAGAAGCCCGCTACTAAAAGGGCTGTGGACTCGCGTGCCACGGCGCAGACTGAGTGTGTCGTGGCTCGCAGCTAAAATTAAGGAGCAGGTGCCTAGATTGTGCCACGGCACGGAACACAGTAGGCCACGGCGCGTGGTACAGCCATGCCAGGCTTGAGTTCTGCAGGGGTGTGCCGCGGCGCACCCTGTTCATGCCCAAAAATTGATGAAAAACGACCCGGAAAGAGAATAAACGTAATAGAACCTAAAACTTTGGAATATTACGGAATGATCCAACACCATACTCGATCGAAACACCAATAAAAGTTCACAACTCCAAAATAACATGAATTGGAATGTCAGGAATCCCAAAACTGCGATTCCGAGCAATGATTTCGAGACTTGGTCCAAAGTAGCAAGGATAAATTCATTGGATATACTAAAGTTCTCTACTGACGAGTTAAGCATAATAACTAACACATGCTTCCGGCCACCCAAAGGTCGGAATAAATGAGTATTAACCTCAACGCTCAAAGTAATAAGAATTTACAAAAATGGACCAAACATTCGGAAATCTAAACTCGAGGCCTAAACGACCAAAAAGAAAGTTGTAACATAACCAGAATCATTATAGGGTCTCGAAGAATTAATGAAACGTCGATAAAGAATGAGATTTATGAGAATCGAGCCTCAATGTGGAAAGGTTAAACAATAAGTACAATCTCTTCAAAACAACTCCGAAACCCGTTCGGATGATCGTGAATGCAGAACAAAATAGTTTCAGAATTCCCAACACTTACAAGCGAGTCGTCCGAAAGGTAAAATATACAAAATGGATATTACTAAAAATAGAACGCGCGGATATTACATTCTCTCCCCTTAAAAAATAATTTTCATCCCGAAACTTACAAAGTAAATAACTCGGGGTATCTCGCCTTCATATTGTCCTCGGTTTCCCACGTCGCCTCCTTAGATCCGTGTCTCGACCACTATACTTTAACCAAGGGAATGGTTTTGTGCCTAAGTTGCTTCACCCGACACTCCAAAATCCGAATAGGTCTCTCTTCAAAGGTAATGTCGGGACCTAACTCAATCTCTCCAAAATCAATAATATAGATAGGGTACGGTACATACTTCCTAAGCTGGGAAACATGAAACACATTATGCACGTGACTCAAGGATGGCGACAATCCTATCCGATATGCAAGCTCTCCAACTCTTTCTAAAATCTCGAACGGTCCAATATATCTCGGACTAAGTTTACCCTTCCAGCCGAAACGGTAAACTCCCCGTGTCGGCGACACCTTAAGCAGAACATGGTCTGTTGGGATTCGGCGCCTAAAATCGAAGGCCGCAGCGGAAGCGGTAAAACGAAAATTAATTCGATCCGAATCCCTACGAGGATCGATCGAGCTACGTATATACGAATATATAAACGAAAAGCAAGAGTCATAAGAAACTAACCCTCGAAGTCCGTTGATTAAATGGAAACCTTCTCTTGAGCTATTCCCCAAGCTCTTGAACGATCCAACGCCGAAAGTACCGCGTCTCTACTTGCCACGCGCCGGAGAAACGATCGGAACGATGATCACCTTGCTATCCTCCGAGGATACGGCTAGAGCTAAGTGATGAAGCTTCCAATATGAGATTATCACACTCTAAGTGTATAACTCACAAATCTCATTTATTTCTTGATTTTTCTCCAAGAATCACCAAGAACAAGTTGAAGAAGAAGATGAAGATAAGTGTTTGAACTCAAAGTCTCACTTTCTCTCTCTCTCTCAATGTATCTCACGGTTGGCACAATCATTTTTAGAGAGTGACAAGTCTTCTCTTCTTATTCAATTCCTTTCCACATGAGAACAACTCATGTTTAACCCCACCTTGAAAAAGATATCAAATATCTATTCATTAAACACATAATCAAGATTCCAATTGATTTAAAAATCAAAGTCTTGTCAAGGTGTGGGGAAGGGGGGCGGCTATGATGAAGAAATACGACGAGTTCGGTTCGTTTCGGACTCCCGTGAGTCCAAACAGATAAACTCCGATTCCGTTCCGATGTATTTATATCGATCAATTAATCCAATTAATTAATCATATCAAATACATAATAACATAATTAATTTCTCCAAGAAATAATTATATCCATGAATTAAATTAATCACCCAGTGATATATTTAATTCATTAAGCCGTAAATCAATTTATCCGATAAATCGATTTAAATATCCAATGTCCCAAATTAGAAATCCAATATCTAATATTCATAATGAGAGAATTAGCTTAATTCATTTCGTCGTCAATCCTAATGCGCGACTCGGTAGGTCCGTCTCAGTCAGCAATGGGAGGAACCAAAGAGTAGTAGCACCACCTAGCCAGCCTGGTGGCCTACACTGCACTTAATCGAGAACGAATGATTGGGATCATTCAAGAACCATTCTGTAGTGAATACCAGTATACGTATAAACCCTTCTTTCAAATGTCCCGATCAAGTTATAGGGTCACGGTCAGTCAAAACCTATCTGTACTTGACGCTATGCATGCGTTAATGCAAATCCAGATCATCGAGCTGTCGTGTATCTAATACAACTAGCTCCAATGCTTTGGCCAAAGACTTATGATCTCATCTGCCAATAACCGCATAGGACATATAACCCGCTCACTAACGGGAGAAAGAATTCTATCTTGGTATTCGAGGACTCGCTACTTGCCCGTCAAGATGCACGTCGAGGTTGACCCCGCCTTCCGGTTTACGGTGGTCGAACTACTCTAATGAAAATCTTGACGTCACAAGCACATCCCTACTAAATCCTCAAGTCTAAGGTTCACGAATACCTATCACAACCTTTCGATTCCGTCATTGATCGTCCGGAGTGAAATCCATGTGACGAATCGAGGGTGAGTCGGTTCGAGTATACTAATCCAATTAGCATACCTAGAACGTGTGCTCCCACTAACCATTAGTGTTCGAGGCACTCTCCATGTCAAAGAACACGTCATACAAGTCTTCACATAAACTTAACGCCGGTCAAGTTTCATCGACTTGCGAACGATTAAGTATTTGAGCTATAACCTTTCCAAAGGCCGACTCCTTATCCAATAAGGAGTGGAACGCTTTGCGCTGAAATACACGGACTAGTTTCTATATGTTTATTTACGAGTTAGGAATGCCAAGAACTACCAAGGTAAATAAAGAAACATTCATTTGCCTTATATAAATGGTTTACATAATTACAAGTACAATGCCCTCACTCAACAACCTCCGAGTGGCATTCGAGGGCATACTCCTAACAATCTCCCACTTGCACTCAATGCCACACACTATGGTATCTAATACCCATGTTCTCCAGATGACGCTCCAAGCTAGTCCGAGAAAGTGGCTTGGTCGGTGGATCGGCGACGTTGTCGGCCGAGTCTACTCTGCGGCAAGACAATGTATCCCTTGCGAACAAATTCTCTTACGAGATGATACTTCCTCTCAATATGTTTGGTGTCATTGTGAAACCTCGGCTCCTTGGCTGCGCTCTGACTCCGTCGTTGTCGCAGCATGGAACAGCAAAGACATGGTATCATTTGAAGTTCTCCTAAACTTCTTAATCCGTAACCCTTCCTTGGAAGCCTCCGAGGCCGCTTGATACTCGGCTGACAGTGGAATCGGCGGTCGCACTTTGCTTGGCACTACGCCAAGATACCGCTCCTCCATTAAGAGTAAATATATAGCAGTGGACATCGAGTCGTCCTTCGGTCCTTGGAAGTCCGAATCGGTGAATCCCACCACATCTAAATCTCCACCGCCATACATAAGAACCATATCTCTCGTTCTTCTCAAGTACTTGAGAACATTCTTTACTGAGTCAATGTTCCCTACTCCGGGTTTGCTCGAAACCTACTCACCACGCTTACGGCATGCGCGATGTCGAGTCTTGTACACAACATAGCATACATAAGGTTACCCACGGCCGAAGCATATGGTATATTACTCATTTCCTTGCGTTGTTCCTCACTTTGAGGACACATCTTCAAGGTGAGTTTTATTCCATGTTGCATCGGTAGGAACCCTCTTTAGAATCATCCATCTTAAATCGCTTTAAGATCTTATCTATATAGAGGGCTTGGGAAAGGCCTATTGTTCTCTTCGATCTATCCCAGGTAGAGCCGAATACCAAGAATATAGGTTGCTTCTCCCAAGTCTTTCATGGAGAAATTACTCGAAAGCCAAGCTTTCACGTAATCGAGCATACCCACATCATTTCCTATTAGTAGAATGTCATCTACATATAGTACTAAGAATGCGATCTTGCTCCCACTAACCTTCTTGTATACACAAGGTTCCTCTTCATTTTGCACGAAGTCAAACTCTTTGACCGCCTCGTCAAAACGAAGGTTCCAACTACGCGACGCTTGCTTCACCATAAATGGAACGTGAAGCTTGCACACTTTCTCGAATATCGACTTCGGACACAAAGCCTTTAGGCTGCTCCATATAGATTTCCTCCTCGAGGAATCCATTAAGGAAAGTCGTCTTTACGTCCATTTGCCATATCTCATAATCGTGGTAGGCAGCTATAGCAAGCATCATGCGAATAGACTTGATCATGGCTACGGGCGAGAAGGTATCGTCGTAATCGATCCCTTCCTTTTGGGTATAACCCTTTGCCACAAGCCTGGCCTTATAGGCGTCAACCTTGCCATCACCATCAGTCTTTCTCTTGTAGATCCACTTATTCCCAATGGGCACTATGCCCTTGGGGCGGTCTACTAGAGTCCAGACCTGATTTACATGCATCGAGTCTATCTCAGCTTCCATAGCTTCACGCCATTTCGCGGAGTCTACATCCACCATCGCTTGGTCATAGGTCGTTGGGTCGGTCTCTTGGCTATCACTTGGAACCTCATGGAGACCCAGCTCCTCCAAGTGCACAAGCCCATACCTATCAGGTAAATGAGACACCCTACTAGACCTACGAGGTGGTTGTACTTGTGTTTCAGAATGTTCGGTTCCAGTTTCTTGCACAGGTGTCTCTCGATGAGTTTCATTGTATTCTTCTAAAGAAATACTTCTACCTGCTCCGCCTTCCTGAATGAACTCATCTTCCAGGAAGTGTGCTTGTAAAGCAACAATGATCCTTCGATCTTCGGGCATGTAGAATAGATATCCCATCGTCCCAGACGGGAATCCAATGAAACGTCCCTTCGCTGACCTAGCTTCCAACTTTTCCACCTTAGTCTTCTTGACATAAGCGGGACATCCCCAAATCCTAATATGATTAAGACTTGGTTTCCTTCCTTCCCACATCTCATGTGGAGTTTTAGGAATGGATTTGGAAGGACATCTGTTCAAGATATACGCGGGTCAGAGTGCATACCCCCACGTAAATCGGCAAGTCAAGATAGCCCAAGATGGAACGGACCATGTTCAACAGGTCCGGTTCCTTCTTTCCGACACACCATTTAACCGAGGAGTTCTGAGGTGTTAGTTGTGAAACTATTCCATGTTCCTTAAGGAACTCGTCAAACTCCGTACTCATATACTCGCCACCTCGGTCCGACCAAGTGCTTTGATATGATTACGGTTTGTTTCTCGACTAGGGCCTTGAATTCTGGAATTTCTCAAAGGCCTCGGATTTATGTTTCATTAAGTATACATAACCATACCTAGTATGATCATCTCAGTAAACGTAATGAAATATTGATATCCGTCACGTCGCTTCCAAAGCACCACATACATCGGTATGGATTAATCCCGATTTATCGCCGCTCTTTGAAATGTCCCTGTGAAGGGGACTTAGTCATTTTGCCTTTAAGGCAAGATTCACAAGTAGGAAATGGATCCGATCCCAATGGACCCATAAGTCCATCTTTTTCCATCTTGTAAACCTTGGTCGACCAACATGACCAAGTCTAAGATGCCATTTCAAAACTTGATTGGTTTCATCCCTACCGCTTTCTAGTTATAGTATTCACAACTACTTTGTTGCCGAGATTTAGATGATACAATCCATTCAACAATGTAGCAAGACCCACTAGTTTATTTCTAAAATAAATTTTGCAGAACCATCACCAATGAAAAATGAAAAGCCTTTTCGGTCCATGACCGAATGGATACAATGTTTTTGTGCCCCTTGGGCAAAACAAGTACATCTTCTAAAGTCAAAACAAAACCGGATTCTAAACCCAAAAGAAGTGATCCTATGTGGTCGCCTCGACACTATGCCCGCTTCCGACCGTGATCATAACTTCTCCAGCTCCAAGCTTCCTACTTTGTTCCATATCCCGATTCACGGTACAAATATGAGAACTAGCACTTAATCCAGATCCAGAAGTAGAAAATACAAGAGCGAACAATTTGTTTCCAAAACTAAAAGTTACAGACTAAGTGCCATGAAGAATCGGATAGTCTCTAGCCCAAGGCCCGACTCACCGCACTTGAGACAAGCATCCTTCTTCTTCTTGTTCTTTGGAACCATCGGGGCCTTGCCCTTTCCCTTAAGGTCCTTAGCTTGTGGTCCAGTCCGCTTCTTGGTCTTTTTCTTCTTATTCTTAGACTTAGAAGTCCGTAAGAAATCACAAGTGCAGACTCCTTCATCCGCGGAGTCTTCATCTCGAGACGAGCGGTCACTAGTTTGTTCATTAGCCCGGCTAAGTTACATGCAATTTCGTTGCAGTTGAAGTTCATAACAAATCGTGAGAAGGAATCGGGGAGAGACTGTAGGATAAGGTCGTTTTGAAGAGAAGCATCCATTTTAAAATCAAGAGCCTCCAATCTCTCGATCATGGATATCATTTTGAGGACGTGTTCCCCAACCTTCTCACCTTCCTTCATCCTAGCACCGAGCAGTTGCTTGGATATCTCATATCTAGCGATTCTGCTGTGCTCACCATAAAGCTCGGTTAAGTGAGATAGAATCGCCCAGCGTAAGTCATTTTCTCATGAGCTCTCTCAAGCTCATTAGACATGGAAACCATCATATAAGCACGGACTTTCACGTCATCCTTAACCCACTTTTCGTGGTTTTCAATCTCTTCTGATTGGCTCGGTCCGCACAGAGGCGCCGAATGTCCGTCTCCAAGACATATCCCGGCCTCTATACCGAGGACAATCATCGATTGCGGAGCCAATCCACAAAGTTAGGTCCCATTAAGGTGTTCTTTTCGAGTAGAATTGCGAGTGGATTCATTGTCATATTGAGATTTGTCCGCATTAAGTATAACAGTTAATTAGTGACTTGTTATATTATGTTCGAGTATAGAATTAAGGTCTTTCTATTCTTGTTACCCGGCTCCCACTATTTTATCGGAATAACACACTCCCATGTGAAATCCGAAGTATCGTCGCTCTACTTCATAGTGGTGATCGAGTTCTTTATAAATCTTAATAGAGGGCAACCGAACAGGTTTCTAGTCTATTAATTTTCATAAAGTGGTGTCCAACACCAACCCATCTAATGGATGATTCGATATTCTTTTTCCCCTTGTTCACTCCCCTCAACCTATACGGTTTCTATGGTTCGTGAACAAGTTAAGTTTATACCATCGACACAAATCAGTTTCACAATTGAATCTTATCCGGCAACCTATCAGGTTTCTAGGGATAAAATTTGCTCCAACCGAAGGCATCCAATGCGCTCCCGGTAATTTATCCGTCCTCCCCAAACGACTACCCCGATAACTCGGAAGCATAGCACATCCGGTTTGGATTTCAATTTCCCGAAAACTCGATGGAGGGAAGGAAAACTTTAAAACCTTATAAACTTAATTATTTGTTGTGGGAGAATTATCGCGATTAACGTTACACTTTGCACATTAATCGTTTAAGCGCGTTTGTGGCATTCATACAATATGAAACAACCATTCACAACCTAGTTGCTACCAACATGTGGTTCATGGACCGTTCCTAGAAAACAAAAACTCCGTAATCTAATTACAAGTCTTCGTCTTGAATCTTCGTCTTCTCGAAATGGATCTTCCTCCGGTCTTCGTCATTACATATAAATTTTACATTGAAAATTGCATCCTAGATACAAATTTTTCTAGTAAAATAAATAGGCTCAAAACGGCCTTTACAACCCAATCGAATAAAACGAACCATTCAAAAACTAAGTCCACGAACCACATCCCCATTCAAAAGCATTCATTCAATAAATACTAAATAAATGGAAAGCGTAGAGATACATTGATCCAATCAACAATACGAACCGATCCAATCGATTCACACAATCGGTAATATAATAACGTTCAAAATAATTCGGTCGACCATAAATATTCCAATTAATTAAATTTCCCTTATAAAATGAAATACCATAAATCATTTTAATCATATTAAATCCAATTTAACATGCGGGAGATTAATTTTCAAGAATACACGAAAAAATCGAGCCGGGGCGAAAATGGCCTGCCATGGCCGAGTCACTGCCGGCACCCTTCCGGCCGACTGGCCTGGCATGGCCGAGTCACGCTCGCGCCTACCGGCCGCACGGCCCGTGTCTCCCGACACGGTCGGTCCGCTGGCAAGCTGGGATCGCCGACACGGCCCGTGTCACCGGACACGGCCGAGTCACCACAGCAACTTCTCGCCTTTGTCCGAAAAGTCGTCCGACGACGATTCGGAGCTCGATTTTCGACCGGATATCCAATATCAATATATTTCAACATTCATATCTTCAATATAAATCATATTTCCAAGAAATTAAGATTTATATTTAGACATAAACTTACGAAAAATATAACTACAACGAACGTAAAAATATATATACCACGATTATGACTAAAATGATTCCAAATCATTCACCATCTAATCAAGCATTCCAAATGCCAATATCGTATATACGATCGCAAGACCTACGCTCCGATACCACTGTTGGGATTCGGCGCCTAAAATCGAAGGCCGCAGCGGAAGCGGTAAAACGAAAATTAATTCGATCCGAATCCCTACGAGGATCGATCGAGCTACGTATATACGAATATATAAACGAAAAGCAAGAGTCATAAGAAACTAACCCTCGAAGTCCGTTGATTAAATGGAAACCTTCTCTTGAGCTATTCCCCAAGCTCTTGAACGATCCAACGCCGAAAGTACCGCGTCTCTACTTGCCACGCGCCGGAGAAACGACCGGAACGACGATCACCTTGCTATCCTCCGAGGATACGGCTAGAGCTAAGTGATGAAGCTTCCAATATGAGATTATCACACTCTAAGTGTATAACTCACAAATCTCATTTATTTCTTGATTTTTCTCCAAGAATCACCAAGAACAAGTTGAAGAAGAAGATGAAGATAAGTGTTTGAACTCAAAGTCTCACTTTCTCTCTCTCTCAATGTATCTCACGGTTGGCACAATCATTTTTAGAGAGTGACAAGTCTTCTCTTCTTATTCAATTCCTTTCCACATGAGAACAACTCATGTTTAACCCCACCTTGAAAAAGATATCAAATATCTATTCATTAAACACCTAATCAAGATTCCAATTGATTTAAAAATCAAAGTCTTGTCAAGGTGTGGGGAAGGCGGCTATGATGAAGAAATACGACGAGTTCGGTTCGTTTGGACTCCGTGAGTCCAAACAGATAAACTCCGATTCGTTCCGATGTATTTATATCGATCAATTAATCGATTAATTAATCATATCAAATACATAATAACATAATTAATTTCTCCAAGAAATAATTATATCCATGAATTAAATTAATCACCCAGTGATATATTTAATTCATTAAGCCGTAAATCAATTTATCCGATAAATCGATTTAAATATCCAATGTCCCAAATTAGATATCCAATATCTAATATTCATAATGAGAGAATTAGCTTAATTCATTCCGTCGTCAATCCTAATGCGCGACTCGGTAGGTCCGTCTCGATCGAGAATGGGAGGAACCAAAGAGTAGTAGCACCACCTAGCCAGCCTGGTGGCCTACACTGTACCCCAACTGAGAACGAATGATTGGGATCATTCAAGAACCATTTTGTAGTGAATACCAGTATACGTATAAACCCTTCTTTCAAATGTCCCGATCAAGTTATAGGGTCACGGTCAGTCAAAACCTATCTGTACTTGACGCTATGCATGCGTTAATGCAAATCGAGATCATCGAGCTGTCGTGTATCTAATACAACTAGCTCCAATGCTTTGGCCAAAGACTTATGATCTCATCTGCCAATAACCGCATAGGACATATAACCCGCTCACTAACGGGAGAAAGAATTCTATCTTGGTATTCAGTAGGACCTGCTACTTGCCCGTCAAGATGCACATCGAGGTTGACCCCCGCCTTCCGGTTTACAGGGTCGAACTACTCTAATGAAAATCTTGACGTCACAAGCACATCCCTACTAAATCCTCAAGTCTAAGGTTCACGAATACCTATCACAACCTTTCGATTCCGTCATTGACTGTCCCGGAGTGAAATCCATGTGACGAATCGAGGGTGAGTCGGTTCGAGTATACTAATCCAATTAGCATACCTATAACGTGTGCTCCCACTAACCATTAGTGTTCGACAGGCACTCTCCATGTCAAAGAACACGTCATACAAGTCTTCACATAAACTTAACGCCCAGTCAAGTTTCATCGACTTGCGAACGATTAAGTATTTGAGCTAAAACCTTTCCAGTGCCGACTCCCTTATCCAATAAGGAGTGGAACATTTTGCTCTCAAATACACGGACTAGTTTCTATATGTTTATTTACGAGTTAGGAATGCCAGTAACTACCAGTAAATAAAGAAACATTCATTTGCCTTATATAAATGGTTTACATAATTACAAGTACAATGCCCTCACTCAACAACCTCTGAGTGGCATTCGAGGGCATACTCCTAACATGGTCTCCCACCTCAAACTCTAATGGCCGGAGACGCGTGTCGGCATAAGACTTCTGTCTACTATGGGCCGTTATCAACCTATCACGAATCAAAGCAATCTTCTCTCTCGTCTCCACTACCATCCCAGCATAACGGCGATCTACACCTCCTTCCGTGCAATGCCTCAAATGGAGCAATTCTGATCGAAGCGTGCCAACTATTGTTGTATGTGAACTCGATCAACGACAGGTGTGACTCCCAATCATCTTTTCAATCTAAAGAACAGGCTCTCAACATATCCTCCAGAGTCTGAATCGTCCGCTCTGACTGTCCGTCTATCTGAGGGTGGTAGGATGTGCTGAGTCCCAACTCAGTTCCCAAATATCGATGAACAGCCTGCCAAAAATATGATACAAACCGGCCATCTCGATCCGAAACAATATTCTTAGGAGTCCCATTCAACCTCACGATCTCCGCAATGAACACTCGTGCTAGTCTCTCCGGTCCCCATGTATCCTTAATACCCAGGAAATGAGCAGATTTTGTTAGTCGGTCGACAATAACCCAGATCATGTTCATTCCAGTCCGAGTCCTAGGCATACCGGTAATAAAATCCATACAAATGTCCTCCCACTTCCACTCTAGAATAGGAAGTGGTCGCAATAACCCCGTGGGTCGCTGATGCTCAATATTAACCTGCTGACAGGTCAAACACCTCGATACAAACTCGCTAACGTCCGTCTTCAAATTGATCCACCAGTAGTTACTCCTTACATCTTTGTACATTTTGCTCGTACCAGGATGTATAGAATAAGGCGTAGCATGAGCGTCTCTCAAGATTTTCTGTCTCAACTCAATATCATTCGGTACACATAATCTGCCTCGAAACTTCAAAATCCCATCATCCTGAATCATAAACCCAGGGGCTTTCCCCTTCTTCACGTCCTCCCTTAATTGGACTGAAAAGGGATCATCATACTGTCTCGCCTTGATATCATAAACCAAGGACGAAGTGATTTCTAACGCACCTAACTGACCCTGATCTCTCTAAACCCAAACCTCGATATCCTGAAAAATCAAATCCCGCTGGATTCTGCTCTGAGGTGTGAGTACCTATAACATCTGTAGATCCATCGGCTTACGACTCAACGCATCTGCCACTACATTAGCCTTGCCCGGATGATAAAGAATCTCGAGATCGTAATCTTTAATTAGCTCCAACCATCTACGTTGTCTCATGTTCAACTCCTTTTGACTGAAGATGTACTTCAGACTCTTGTGGTCCATAAAAATCTTACATGACGACCCATAGAGATAATGCATCCAAATCTTTAAAGCGAATACGACCGCAGCTAACTCCAAATCATGTGTAGGGTATTTTGTTTCATAAGGTTTCAACTGGCGAGATGCATAAGCAATGACTCTATCTCTCTGAATCAAAACACATCCGAGTCTGAGGCCCGAAGCATCAATATAAACCACAAAATCCTCATTCCCATAAGGTAAAGCTAAAATTGGTGCGGTAGTTAACCGTATCTTCAACTCATCAAAGCTATTCTGTCTATCTGCATCCCACTCGAACTTCTGAGTCTTTTGGAGTAACTGGGTGAGTGGTCTAGCGATCTTAGAAAATCCTCCAATGAATCTACGGTAATAGCCTGCAAGTCCCAGAAAACTCCTCACTTCCTTCACATTCTTAGGCGGTTCCCATGCCATCACTGCCTCTATCTTCTGCTGATCTACCCGAACTCCCTCCGCTGAAATCACATGCCCGAGGAATATCACTTCCTTGACCCAAAACTCACACTTAGAAAACTTCGTGTACAACTGTTCAGCTCTCAAATTGTCTAACACAATCCGGAGATGTAAAGCGTGCTCTTTTTTACTCCGAGAATAGATAAGAATGTCGTCGATAAAGATAACTACGAATTTATCCAGATACTCAATAAAAACTTTGTTCATAAACTGCATGAACACTGCTGGGGAATTGGTTAGACGGAAAGGCATAATCACAAACTCATAATGGCCATATATCGTCTGAAAAGCAGCTTTCGGTATATCACTATCCCGAATCCTCACCTGGTAATAGCCCGATCGTAAATCAATCTTCGAAAAGGCTGTCGCTCCCTAAAGCTGATCAAACAAGTCGTCGATCCGGGGCAAAGGGTACTTGTTTTTTATGGTCAACTTGTTTAATTCTCGATAGTCGATGCATAGACGAAGCAATCCATCCTTCTTCTTAACAAAAAGCATAGGCGCACCCCAAGGCGATGCACTCGGTCGAATATACCCTTTATCTAACAACTCCCCCAACTGTTTCTTCAACTCTAACATCTCTGACGGTGCCATATAGTATGACGCTCGAGAAATAGGAGCCGTGTTCGGTTCTAGCTCAATAGGGAACTCCACTTCCTGCTGTGGTGGTAATCCCGGCAAGTCGTCCAAAAATATGTACTCGTTCACAACTGGAATCGACGACATGTCAACCCCACCATCTTCTGCTTTCAAGGAGTAACACCAGTATCCTACACAACCCTGGTTCAAAAGTTTCATCGCCTTCAATGCACTAATCACATTTCCCAATCTACCCAGCTTACAACCGACGAGAGTATGTTCCGTGCCATCCTCGGCCACTATCGAGATAGTACGAGTCCGATAGTTCATGATAGCACCGTGATGATCCAACCAATCGTCCCCAAGGATCAAATCGTCACCCTTACGGTATACGACAATGAGGTTTGAGGTACAATCCTGGCTCCCGATCCTCACTGGGCAATCTCTAACTTCCTAGTTCCCAACTATACGATCTCCACTAGGCATACCCACTACAAACGGTTCACACTCAAATAAGCATTCAATACCGATACGACATACACAATCCGAAGCAATAAAAGAGTGAGTAGCACCCGAATCAAAAAGCACTGAAACTGGATGAGAAAGGATCTGAGTGGTACCTGATGCCACTAGAGCGTATGTCTCCTCCGTACATCTCATATGATATAACCGGGGGTGAACCGAGCCCGAACTCAATACCGCATGGCGATCTGGCTGACCCCGACCCCTACCACGGCCCGAACTATGAGGAACCTGAGTAACTGGAGTCTTATGATCAATATTGTGCTCCTTCTTACGACAGTGGTAGTCGGAGCTCTGGCGGTCCTGGTAGCCCTCTCGCAATGAACTGCCCGATGCTCGGTCTGTCTGCAAGTAAAGCAAGTAACGAATGGAAATGGACAATCCTTCATCACATGTTCTTACTGACTGCAATTAAAACAAACTCTGCTGCCAGGTGTAGGGGACTGGACTGAACGGTTACTCTGAGACCCTCCAGCCTGGTAAAACATCTTCTTCCCAGATATAGGAGCAGATTGAGACCTTGAAAATCGACCTCCCTTACCGGCCGAGAAACTGCTAGTAGTCTTCTGTTTCTTAGCCTCGGAACCCAACTCTGACTCCAGGACTGCCATCTCAATCGCTAGAGCGCGATCCTGGTATTCTTTCAATGTGGCACACATGATTGGTGCCATGCTATGCCTGATATGCGGCTTCATGCGCATATTGAAGTAGCGATATTTGTCAGCCTCGGTCCTCACCTGTTCTTTCACATAGCTCAACTGCTGATTATAGGTGATGATGGCCTGAGAGATCGGTACATCCTGGGGCATAGCGGTGAAGAACTCCACGATCCTACGCTCCCGAATGGGCGGTGGACATTATTTTGCTTCCATAGCAGTCTTAATTTCCTCCCTAGTGGTTAGACGGTCTCTAGGTGCCACAGCCTCCTACCATTCCGCAGCTTCTTTATCCAGGAGGTACTGAGCAATATGTACCATCCTCTCATCGGGACAGACTACGGCATCGAACATCCTGCCCATCTGAAAAAGCCAATTCTCCCAACCGAGGGAGACAGTAGAACTAGTGAATCAAGGGGGGTGCATCTTGGTCACTTTCTGAAGCAATTTACTAGTTTCATCCTCTGGAGTCGGGGGCGGATTCTGACGTCCACCATGAGCTATCTGAGCGAGCTGAGCTACCAACTGCTGAAGTACAGTAGTAGCCCCGGAGTCGGCATTATTACCCGATGATTGATCCTGACCGACTGACAAATTCTATTATCCGTGAGAACTCAAAGGTAGCGTATTCGGCACCAAATGAGAGGCTGAATCTGCAGATGACTGAGAAAGTGGAACTTCCTCACTACTAGCACTACAACCATGGCCTCGACCGCGCACCCTAGATGGTCTACCGCGGCCTCCAAACATACTGAAGAGAAGAATTGAAAAGAACAAGATCAGAAAAATTCACCGTTTACGAAGTTGGTACCACAATTCACAATTCCAATCTACACAAGGGAAACGAATTACAGAAGTATAAGAGTTCGAAGAGACTTACATCCATCGGTCACATGAAGAGATGGTAGCACGATGATATTAGGCTCAACAACTGACTCTTACAACACAACTGACAGAACCAAAATTAACCACAAGCTTAGGTATTCATAACCTAAGGATCTGATACCATAAATGTAATCCCCAATTCTCATAAGGGATATTACACGCCGTAGAACCTTCACAAGGTCTACCAGGCTAAACACATGACACACAATTCACAATAGAATTCCATAACACATCAATAATAAGTAGGGCCGTGTTTGATTCAATTCTAATAAGACATAGCGTGAAAAATATATTCAATACCCACGTTGGGGACTTCGCCGACATCAATAACCAAACATACGTTTGCTAGACTACATAAACCAATAACAGCATAACATAATGAAAGATAACACCGAATCGAGCCTCATCATCATGCTGGGCCATTCTTAGCATGCGTACCCCGTGCCTGCTCCTTACCTCTTCCGATACCTGAAATGCATAAGATGCATTTCCCCATTTAAGAGGTTAGCATTCGAATAGCTAGTGCAAGTATAGAATTACACTACATTATATACAAATACGATTCGACACAAGCAGTCCATATTAGAAAAACATTTGCAATCAATATTCCGGAATACCATCAAAACAGTATATCAACATGTTTCAACATCACAACTATCCACACTTGGTAACCCCTGGCCGTACCCATTAGTATCGGCCCCCAGAGGTCCCGTCGAACCATACCCGGGTGGAAGAACAACAACACATGCATACAAGTCCACTTCTGTGGCCGTAACCATTAGTATCGGCCCCCAGAGGCCACTCATGCCATCCCCGGATGGAAGAACGACAACACATCCATGCAATAACACAATTTACATCATTCGCATCAAAATCGTACACACATAATGGAATGTACTACATGTACTTGCCTTGAATAACACGACGTGAAGGAAACGGTGAAAGGAAAGGTTTCGGTCCGAATAATCTTCACAAATCCGCTCCTCACACATAAAGATATACAAACAATCTCAATATTGCGAAAACGTAGGAATTCATCCTAGTTCTACCCAATGGGACAATTCGTCGAACACTACGCGGTCATATTAGATTCTAATCTATTAACGTTGAAAACCTTGAAGTTTAATCCGAAAAACTAATATGAAAGCAAGGGATTACGACTACAGAATCGTAATCTAAGAACTTATCAAAGCTAAAATGGTTACAAGGGTGAAATCACACCAAAATCCCCAAATCCTCCAAATACTGGGGTTCTAAGAATATACCTCGATTTAAAGATGAAAAACAGCTGATTTGACGTCAGAATGATGATACAATGCCTGGGGATTCTTTCACAACCGAGTTTTCAGTGAGATCGAAGTAGCCCTAAGCTTGGAAATCACCCCCGTCGCGGAAAGAAGAGAAGAAGGATGAAAAATGAGGAAGAAGCCCGCTACTAAAAGGGTTGTTGACTCGCGTGCCACGACGAGGACTGAGTGTGCCGCGGCACGGAACACAGTGGGCCGCGGCGCGCGATACAGCCTTGCCAGGCTCGAGTTCTGCAAGGGGTGTGCCACGGCGCACGATATGTGTGCCCAAACAGTGACGAAAAACGACCTGGAAAGAGAATAAACGTAATAGAACCCAAAATTTTGGAATATTACGGAATGATCCAACACGATACTCAATCGAAACACTAATAAAAGTTCACAACTCCAAAATAACATGAATTGGAATGTCGGGAATCCCTAAAATGCGGATCCAAGCAATGATTTCGAGAGTTGGTCCAAAGTAGCAAGGATAAATTCACCGGATATACTAAAGTTCTCTACTGACGAGTTAAGCATAATAACCGACACATGCTTCCGGCCACCCGAAGGTCGGAATAAACGAGTATAAACCTCAACACTCAAAGTAATAATAATTTATAAAAATGGCCCAAACATTCGGAAATCTAAACTCGAGGCCTGAACGACCAAACAAAAAGTTGTAACATAACCAGAACCATTAAAGGGTCTCGAATAATTAACGAAACATTGATAAAGAACGAGATTTACAAGAATCGAGCCTCAATGTGGAAAGGTTAAACAATAAGTACAATCTCCTCAAAACAACTCTGAAACCCGTCTGGATGATCGTGAATGCAGAACAAAATAGTTTCAGAATTCCCAACACTTACAAGCGAGTCGTCCGAAAGGTAAAATATACAAAAATGGAAATTACTAAAAATAGAAAGCACGAATATTATACTTCTAAGATCATTCGCAAGTTTGAGCTGATATGACTGTTAGGAGTATGCCCTCGAATGCCACTCAGAGGTTGTTGAGTGAGGGCATTGTACTTGTAATTATGTAAACCATTTATATAAGGCAAATGATTGTTTCTTTATATACTGGTAGTTACTGGCATTCCTAACTCGTAAATAAACATATAGAAACTAGTCCGTGTATTTGAGAGCAAAACGTTCCACTCCTTATTGGATAAGGGGGTCGGCACTGGAAAGGTTTATAGCTCAAATACTTTCGTTCGCAAGTCGATGAAACTTGACTGGGCGTTAAGTTTATGTAAAGACTTGTATGACGTGTTCTTTGACATGGAGAGTGCCTGTCGAACACTAATAGTTAGTGGGAGCACACGTTATAGGTATGCTAATTAGATTAGTATACTCGAACCGACTCACCCTCGATTCGTCACATGGATTTCACTCCGGGACAGTCAATGACGGAATCGAAAGGTTGTGATAGGTATTCGTGAACCTTCGACTTGAGGATTTAGTAGAGATGTGCTTGTGACGTCAAGATTTTCATTAGAGTAGTTCGACCACATGGCCGGAAGGCGGGGTCAACCTCGACGTGCATCTTGACGGGCAAGTAGCGAGTCCTGCGAATACCAAGATAGAATTCTTTCTCCGTTAGTGAGCGGGTTATATGTCCTATGCGGTTATTGGCGAGATGAGATCATAAGTCTTTGGCCAAAGCATTGGAGCCGATTGTATTAGATACACGGCGGCTCGATGATCTCGATTTGCATTAACGCATGCATAGCGTCAAATACGAGATAGGGTTTGGTGACCGTGACCCTAAAACTTGATCGGGACATTTGAAAGAAGGGTTTATACGTTTCTTTGGTATTCACGACGAATGGTTCTTGAATGATCCCAATCATTCGTTCTCGGTTAAAGTACAGTGTAGGCCGCCAGGCTGGCTAGGTGGTGCTACTACTCTTTGGTTCCTCCCATTGCTGACTGAGACGGACCTACCGAGTCGCGCATTAGGATTGACGACGGAATGAATCGAGCTTAATCTCTCATTATAAATATTAGATATTGGATATCTAATTTGGGACATTGGATGTCTAAATCGATTTATTGGATAAATTGATTTACGGCCTAATGAATTAAATAAATTACTGGGTGATTAATTTAATTCGTGAATATAATTATTTCTTGGAGAAATTAATTATATTATTATGTATTTAATGTGATTAATTGATTGGATTAATTAATCGACACAAATACATCGGAACGAAATAGGAGTTTATCTGTTTGGACTCACGGGAGTCCGAAACGAATCGAACTCATCTGATTCCTTCTAGATGGCCACCCCATCACCTACTCCCTTACTTTGTCTTGGTCTACACTTTCTAGGATGGTGGACTAGTGACCAAGACAAGGGGACAAATATCACACCTTGGTGATATTGTCTAAAGTAGGAGATCATGGGAGTTGAATAAGAATATAAGTGGAGACAAACTCTCACTTGCAAGGCAATGAAGTCCAGCCGTGAGTTTTGAAGTAGTGAGAGAGAAAATTATTTTTCTTAGTCTTCATCTTCATCTTCTTCTTCACTTTTGTTCTTGAGTTTTCTTGGAGAAAATTCAAGATACATTGAGAGAGACATATTATACACTTAGAGTGTAATAACAAAAGCTTCACCACTTGATTCTAGCCGTAACCTTAGAGGTTAATCAAGTGTTGTTGTTCCGGTCGTTTTTCCGGCGCGTGGCAAGTAGAGACGCGGTGTTTTCGGCGTTGGATCGTTCAAGGGCTTGGAGCGGATTGAACACGTAGAGATCAAACTAAAGCTTGGGGAATAGCTCAAGAGAAGGTTTCCATTTAATCAACGGACTTCGAGGGTTAGTTTCTTACGACTCTTGCTTTTCGTTTATATATTCGTATATACGTAGCTCGATCGATTCTCATAGGGATTCGGATCGAATTAATTTTCGTTTTACCGCTTCCGCTGGGCCTTCGTTTTAGGCACCGAATCCCAACAGTGGTATCGGAGCGTAGGTCTTGCGATCGTATATACGAATATTGGCATTTGGAATGCTCGATTAAATGGTGAATGATTTGGAATCATTTTAGTCATAATCGTGGTATATGTTTTTCGTTCGTAATAATTGTATTTTTCGTAAGTTTATGTCTAAATATAAATCTTAAATTTCTGGGAAATATGATTTATATTGAAGATATGAAAGTCGGAAAATATTGATATTGGATATCCGGTCGAAAATCTAGCCCCGAATCGTCGGACGACTTTTTGGTAAAAAAGTGTATTTTTGCAGAGGATGACTCGGCCGTGTCTGGGTGACACGGTCGTGTCAGCAGATGTGGCGAGCCATCGCACGGAGACCCGACCGTGTCGAGACACGGGCGTGTCCGCGAAAGTGACTCGGCCGTGTCTGGATGACACGGTCGTGTCGCGATCTACCAAGTCATCGCCAGGCGACCGACCGTGTCTGGGTGACTCGGTCGTGTCTGGCCGGCATCTTCCGAGCGTGACTCGGCCAAGCTGGCGTGATCGCCGGTAAGCCGCCGAGGGTGACTCGGTCATCTTTGGCCGTTTTCACCCATTTCGATTTTTCCGTGTAATCTTAAAAATTAATCTCGCATGTTAAATTGGATTTAATATGATTAAAATGATTTATGGTATTTCATTTTATAAGGGAAATTTGATTAATTGGAATATTTATGTTCGAGAATTATTTTGAGCGTTATTATATTAGGTTGTGTGAATCGATTGGATCGGTTCGTATTGTTGATTGGATCAATGTATCTCTACGCTTTCCATTTATATAGTATTTATTGAATGAATGCTTTTGAATGGGGATGTGGTTCGTGGACTTAGTTTTGAATCGTTCGTTTTATTCGATTGGGTTGTAAAGGCCGTTTTGAGCCTATCTATTTTACTAGAAAAATTTGTATCTAGGATGCAATTTTCAATGTAAAATTTATATGTAATGACGAAGACCGGAGGAAGATCCATTTCGAGAAGACGAAGATTCAAGACGAAGACTTGTAATTAGATTACGGAGTTTTTGTTTTCTAGGAACGGTCCATGAACCACATGTTGGTAGCAACTAGGTTGTGATTGGTTGTTTCATATTGTATGAATGCCACAAACGCGCTTAAACGATTAATGTGCAAAGTGTAACGTTAATCGCGATAATTCTCCCACAACAAATAATTAAGTTTATAAGGTTTCAAGGTTTTCCTTCCCTCCATCGAGTTTTCGAAATTGAAATCCAAACCGGATGTGCTATGCTTCCGAGTTATCGGGGTAGTCGTTCGGGAGGACGGATAAATTAGGAGCGCATTGGATGCCTTCGGTTGGAGCAAATTTTATCCCTAGAAACACGATAGGTTGCGGATAAGATTCAATTGTGAAACCGATTTGCGTCGATGGTATAAACTTAACTTGTTCACGAACCATAGAAACCGTATAGGTTGAGGAGTGAACAAGGGGAAAAGAAGATCGAATCATCCATTAGATGGGTTGGTGTTGGACACCACTTTATGAAAATTAATAGACTAGAAACACATTCGGTTGCCCTCTATTAAAATTTATAAAGAACTCGATCACCACTATGAAGTAGCGACGATACTTCGGATTTCACATGGGAGTGTGTTATTCCGATAAAAATAGTGGGAGTGGGTAACAAGAATAGAAAAGACCTTAAATTCTATACTCGAACATAATTGAATGAGTCACTAATTAATCTGTTATACTTAATGCGAGACAAATCTCAATATGACAATGAATCCACTCGCAATTCTACTCGAAAAGAACACCTTAATGGGACCTAACTTTGTGGATTGGCTCATAATCGATGATTGTCCTCGGTATAGAGGCTTTGGGATACGTCTTGGAGACGGACATTCGGCGCCTCTGTGCGGACCGAGCCAATCGGGAAGAGATTGAAAACCACGAAAAGTGGGTTAAGGATGACGTGAAAGTCCGTGCTTATATGATGGCTTCCATGTCTAATGAGCTTCAGAGAGCTCATGAGAAAATGACTTACGCTGGCGATTTTATCTCACTTAACCGAGCTTTATGGTGAGCATAGTAGAAGCGCTAGATATGAGATATCCAAGCAAGCTGTTCGGTGCAAGGATGAAGGAAGGTGAGAAGGTTGGGGAACACGTCCTCAAAATGATATCCATGATCGAGAGATTGGAGGCTCTTGATTTTAAAATGGATACTTCTCTCAAACCGACCTTATCCTACAGTCTCTCCCCGATTCCTTCTCACAGTTTGTTATGAACTTCAAGCAATGAGATTGCATGTAATTTAGTGGGCTAATGAACAAACTTGTGATTGCTCGGTCTCGGATGAAGACTCAGCGGATGAAGGAGTCTCGCTCTTGTGATTTCTTACGGACTTCTAAGTCTAATAATAAGAAGAAAAAGACCAAGAAGCGGATGGACCACATGCTAAGGACCTTAAGGGTAAGGGCAAGGCCCCAATGGTTCGAAGAACAAGAAGAAAAGGATACTTGTCTCAAGTGCGGTGAGTGGGCCCTTTGGGCTAGAGACTGTCCGATTCTTCATGGCACTTGGTCTGAGAACTTTTAGTTTTGGAAACAAATTGTTACACTCTTGTATTTTCTACTTCTGAATCTTTGGATTACGGTGCTAGTTCTCATATTTGTACCGTGAATCGGGATGCGGAACAAAGTAGGAAGCTTGGAGTGGAGAAGTTATGATCACGGTCGGAGCGGGCATAGTGTCGAGGCGACCGACATAGGATCACTTCTTTTGGGTTTAGAATCCGGCTTTGTTTTGACTTTAGAAGATGTACTTGTTTTGCCCAAGGGGCACAAAAACATTGTATCCATTCCGGTCATGGACCGAAAAGGCTTTTCATTTTTCATTGGTGATGGTTCTGCAAAATTTATTTTAGAAATAAACTAGTGGGTACCGCTACATTGTTGAATGGATTGTATCATCTAAATCTCAGAACAAAGTAGTTGTGAATACTATGACTAGAAAACGTGGTAGGGATGAAACCAATCAAGTTTTGAAATGGCATCTTAGACTTGGTCATGTTGGTCGGACCAAGGTTTACAAGATGGAAAAGATGGACTTATGGGTCCATTGGGATCGGATCCCTTTCCTACTTGTGAATCTTGCCTTAAAGGCAAAATGACTAAGTCCCCTTCACGAGGACTTTTGAAAGAGCCGATAAACCGGGATTAATCCATACCGACGTATGTGGTGCTTTAGAAGCGGACGTGACGGATATCAATATTTCATTACGTTTACAGATGATCATACTAGGTATGGTTATGTATACTTAATGAAACATAAATCCGAGGCCTTTGAGAAATTCCAGAATTCAAGGTCCTAGTCGAGAAACAAGCGGTAATCATATCAAAGCACTTGGTCGGACCGAGGTGGCGAGTATATGAGTACGGAGTTTGACGAGTTCCTTAAGGAACATGGAATAGTTTCACAACTAACACCTCCAGTACTCCTCGGTTAAATGGTGTGTCGGAAAGAAGGAACCGGACCACTGTTGAACATGGTCCGTTCCATCTTGAGCTATCTTGACTTGCCGATTTACGTGAGGGTATGCACTCTGACCGCGTATATCTTGAATAGATGTCCTTCCAAATCCGTTCCTAAAACTCCACATGAGATGTGGGAGGAAGGAAACCAAGTCTTAATCATATTAGGATTTGGGGATGTCCCGCCTATGTCAAGAAGACTAAGGTGGAAAAGTTGGAAGCTAGGTCTGCGAAGGGACGTTTCATTGGATTCCGTGCAGGACGATGGGATATCTATTCTACATGCCCGAAGATCGAAGGATCATTGTTGCTTTACAAGCACACTTCTGGAAGATGAGTTCATTCAGAAGGCGGAGCGGGTAGAAGTATTTCTTTAGAAGAATACAATGAAACTCCTCGAGAGACACCTGCAAGAAACTGGAACCGAACTTTACGAAACACAAGTACAACCACCTCGTAGGTCTAGTAGGGTGTCTCATTTACCTGAGAGGTATGGGCTTGTGCACTTGGAGGAGCTGGGTCTCCATGAGGTTCCAAGTGATAGCCAAGAGACCGACCCGACGACCTATGACCAAGCGATGGTGGATGTAGACTCAGCGAAATGGCGTGAAGCTATGGAAGCCGAGATAGACTCGATGCATGTCAATCAGTCTGGACTCTAGTAGACCGCCCCAAGGGCATAGTGCCTATTGGGAACAAGTGGATCTACAAGAGAAAGGCGATGGTGATGGCAAGGTTGACGCCTATAAGGCCGAGGCTAGTGGCAAAGGGTTATACCGGAAGGAAGGAATCGATTACCACGATACCTTCTCGCCCGTAGCCATGATCAAGTCTATTCGCATGATGCTTGCTATAGCCGCCTACCACGATTATGAGATATGGCAAATGGACGTAAAGACGGCTTTCCTTAATGGATTCCTCGAGGAGAAATCTATATGGAGCAGCCTAAAGGCTTTGTATCCGAAGTCGATATTCGAGAAAGTGTGCAAGCTTGACGTTCCATTTATGGATCAAGCAAGCGTCGCGTAGTTGGAATCTTCGTTTTGACGAGGCGGTCAAGAGTTTGACTTCGTGCAAAATGAAGAGGAACCTTGTGTATACAAGAGGGTTAGTGGGAGCAAGATCGCATTCTTAGTACTATATGTAGATGACATTCTACTAATAGGAAATGATGTGGGAATGCTCGGTTACGTAGCTTGGCTTTGAGTAATTTATCCATGAAAGACTTGGGAGAAGCTACCTATATTCTTGGTATTCGACTCTCTAGGGATAGAGCGAAGAGAACAATAGCTCTTTCCCAAGCCCTCTATATAGATAAAATCTTAAAGCGATTTAAGATGGATGATTCTAAAAGAGGGTTCCTACCGATGCGACATGGAATAAAACTCACCTTGAAGATGTGTCCTCAAAATGAGGAACAACGAAAGGAGATGAGTAATATACCATATGCTTCGGCCGTGGGTAGCCTTATGTATGCTATGTTGTGTACAAGACACGACATTGCGCATCTTTGTAAGCGTGGTGAGTAGGTTTGAGGCAAACCCGGGTAGGGAACATTGGTGCCAGTAAGAACGTTCTCAAGTACTTGAGAAGGACTAGAGATATGGTTCGATGTATGGTGGTGGAGAATTGGATGTGGTGGGATTCACCGATTCGGACTTCCAAGGGTGAAGGGCGACTCGATGTCCACTTCGGCTACATATTTACTCTTAATGGAGGAGCGGTATCTTGGCGTAGTGCCAAGCAAGCGCGACCGCTAATTCCACTGTCAGGTGAGTATCAAGCGGCCTCGGAGGCTTCAAGGAAGGGTTACGGATTAAGAAGTTTCGGGAGAACTTCAAGTGATACCATGTCTTTGAAATTTGCTGTTCATCTTTGCGACAACGACGGAGTGTAGCGCGAGCCAAGGAGCCGAGGTTTCACAACACCAAACATATTGAGAGGAAGTATCATCTCGTAAGAGAATTTGTTCGCAAGGGATACATTGTGCCGCATAGAGTAGACTCGGCCGACAACGTCGCCGATCCATTGACCAAGCCACTATCTCGGACTAGCTTGGAGCGTCATCTGGAGAACATGGGTATTAGATACCATAGTGTGTGGCATTGAGTGCAAGTGGGAGATTGTTAGGAGTATGCCCTCGAATGCCACTCGGAGGTTGTTGAGTGAGGGCATTGTACTTGTATTTATGTTAACCATTTTTTTAAGGCTATTGTTTGTTTCTTTATTTATTGGTAGTTACTGGCATTCCTTTCTCGTTAATATTCATATTGAAACTTGTGCGTGTATTTGAGAGCAAAGCGTTCCACTCCTTATTGGATAAGGGGGTCGGCCTTTGGAAAGGTTTATAGCTCAAATACTTAATCGTCATAAGTCGATGAAACTTGGTAGGCGTTAAGTTTATGTAAAGACTTGTATGACGTGTTCTTTGACATGGAGAGTGCACATCGAACACTAATAGTTAGTGGGAGCACACGTTATAGGTATGCTAATTAGATTAGTATACTCGAACCGACTCACCCTCGATTCGTCACATGGATTTCACTCAGGGACGATCAATGACGGAATCGAAAGGTTGTGATAGGTATTCGTGAACCTTCGACTTGAGGATTTAGTAGGGATGTGCTTGTGACGTCAAGATTTTCATTAGAGTAGTTCGACCACCTTAAACCGGAAGGCGGGGTCAACCTCGACGTGCATCTTGACGGGCAAGTAGCGGGTCCTGCGAATACCAAGATAGAATTCTTTCTCCGTTAGTGAGCGGGTTATATGTCCTATGCGGTTATTGGCAGAATGAGATCATAAGTCTTTGGCCAAAGCATTGGAGCCAGTTGTATTAGATACACGACAGCTCGATGATCTCGATTTGCATTAACGCATGCATAGCGTCAAGTACAGATAGGGTTTGACTGACCGTGACCCTAAAACTTGATCGGGACATTTGAAAGAAGGGTTTATACGTTTACTGGTATTCACGACAGAATGGTTCTTGAATGATCCCAATCATTCGTTCTCAGTTGGGGTACAGTGTAGGCCGCCAGGCTGGCTAGGTGGTGCTACTACTCTTTGGTTCCTCCCATTGCTGACTGAGACGGACCTACCGAGTCGCGCATTAGGATTGACGACGGAATGAATCGAGCTTAATCTCTCATTATAAATATTAGATATTGGATATCTAATTTGGGACATTGGATGTCTAAATCGATTTATTGGATAAATTGATTTACGGCCTAATGGATTAAATAAATTACTGGGTGATTAATTTAATTCGTGAATATAATTATTTCTTGGAGAAATTAATTATATTATTATGTATTTAATGTGATTAATTGATTGGATTAATTAATCGACACAAATACATCGGAACGAAATAGGAGTTTATCTGTTTGGACTCACGGGAGTCCGAAACGAATCGAACTCATCTGATTCCTTCTAGATGGCCACCCCATCACCTACTCCCTTACTTTGTCTTGGTCTACACTTTCTAGGATGGTGGACTAGTGACCAAGACAAGGGGACAAATATCACACCTTGGTGATATTGTCTAAAGTAGGAGATCATGGGAGTTGAATAAGAATATAAGTGGAGACAAACTCTCACTTGCAAGGCAATGAAGTCCAGCCGTGAGTTTTGAAGTAGTGAGAGAGAAAATTATTTTTCTTAGTCTTCATCTTCATCTTCTTCTTCACTTTTGTTCTTGAGTTTTCTTAGAGAAAATTCAAGATACATTGAGAGAGACATATTATACACTTAGAGTGTAATAACAAAAGCTTCACCACTTGATTCTAGCCGTAACCTTAGAGGTTAATCAAGTGTTGTTGTTCCGGTCGTTTTTCCGGCGCGTGGCAAGTAGAGACGCGGTGTTTTCGGCGTTGGATCGTTCAAGGGCTTGGAGCGGATTGAACACGTAGAGATCAAACTAAAGCTTGGGGAATAGCTCAAGAGAAGGTTTCCATTTAATCAACGGACTTCGAGGGTTAGTTTCTTACGACTCTTGCTTTTCGTTTATATATTCGTATATACGTAGCTCGATCGATTCTCATAGGGATTCGGATCGAATTAATTTTCGTTTTACCGCTTCCGCTGGGCCTTCGTTTTAGGCACCGAATCCCAACAATGACATGGTGAGAAGACGATTTTCCATTAAATAGCATTAGATGGGTTGTTACGACCATGACTTATTCCATACTTTTACATATTTTTGGAGTGTGAGTTTTTCTTTGAGAGACACAAGAGCCAGATGGGTCTTTGGATCATTATTACAACTACACGTATAGTATTTTAGCACAGTTCTCGTAGTTGGTATTCAGTCGAGTTGTTTTTCGGATCCGTTTTCCTAGGTAAAAAGCTTATTTTCTTTTTTCTTTGCTTATTTCTTCAAATTTGGAAATGCCGCCGAGGTTTGATAGCCAAAACCAATGGGTTGAGAGGAATTTCTAGGGGTCTGATAGATCGTGAAGTCGATGCAATAGGGGTCGTTGTCCATTACTTTCCTTCACGAGGATGGTGTTTGCCACCCACATGAGTTACATGGATTTGGTGATGAATTTTTTATCGACCAACTTAGACACCGCTTGTTTGAGTGCTTGGTCTCTTTCCCGTCATAATGTTCTTTTTTTTTTGGATTGTTAGATTGAAGTTTTGGTTAATGTTAAGCCGATTACATGCACGTTTTTTGCTAATCCCAAGCACATCTCCATGTGAATATGACATCTGGCCTCGGATCGGTTTATTAAGGTTATGACCATTCCAAAGTTTTTTAGTCGGATTTGATTATCCATGATGATCCAGCCCAACTCTTCCACTAGTTCGTCGTCTAATTCTTCCACTAGTTCATCGTAACTCTTTCTTTTTCCTTTTTTTTCCTTGGGCCTGATTAATTCTTTGCTAGGTCTGCGACCCCTAGCTATCTTTGGTCAGATCGATATCCAACAGTTCGAACTCGACTATTTAGCCAACATGTGCAGTAGTGAACTCTACCCCAATCAAATCCTATTGAGGAGACATTTTTTTCCACTCCGGGTGGTTTTCCTTTTTATCATTTATTTCCATCTCTCGAATTGTGCAGCTACATTTGTGGGTCACTCTTTAATCACCCAGTGAACTCCTTATCCACAGTCAGGGAAAACTTTAAGCACCAATGATAAATGAATTGGGCGACTTTTAGCCAGTATGGGGATGGTCTGCACATAATGGTGTTATACGCACCAGAGGTGTCGACAATCCTGAAAAGGGTGAGAATTGTTGTGTTCGGTATTGTCCAAACTAGAGTGATAGATTAACCTCACCCAAGGAATAAACTTGGCTTCCCCAAACCTTCATATCTACTAATTACAAGTGCGTGCGTATGAGGAATCCACATTCACTCCTTTAAACATTTGCAAATAGATGCAGCTCGCATACGCTCCCATATCGTTCATAACATGGTGGACAGGGATGCCCAAGATCGTGAAGGTTATCATGAGGGCGGTTCGAGTGTAGATGATCCAACTGCTCGGTGGCTGAAAGAGAAAATAGTATTTTTATTTGTCCTTGATCCTTCAACAACTGTAGATATGTGTGTTTGGTTCTTAGAACCTTTGCTAGGAATGTGTGCGTTCCCCTATTGAAGATTTTCTCATTTTGTTTTCTTGGTGCTCCACCAATGTACTTTATTCATCAAACTAAGGATCTTGTTCGTACCGCCCGATGGTAGCAGTGGGAAATGATTGACAACTTGATCTTTGTCCCGTTCTTGGTACTTATGGGGCTTATTATGAGAAAGGTACTTTGACCACCCTCATCACTTGTAGGGATGAGTGTATTTACCAACCTCTTGTATCTTGTGCCCGGCTGAATAAGTACATAACTGTATCTTGTCTAACTGAAATGGATCTTTCATGTCAGGACTAATGGGTGCAAAATCCTATGATCTTTGATGTGCTCAAAAATGTTGGCTCTATTTTCATTGTATATTTTATTGTATCTCGCATAAGCTCGGCCTTTCTTTCGTGGATTTAGCCATCGATGAGATGGGGTTGCATCTCTCCTTTGATCACTAGTCCAAGTTAGTCTTTTTGATTCATAGGAACAAATATAACAGAGGCACCAACATTGACTCTTCTACTGCGATGCGAGGCTCATTCCCAAAATTCTTGAAATGAGCATGTATTCTTTTCGGGCTAATAGACCATTTAAAAAGATAACTTTTGATGAGGTTGGTACCGGACATGATCTAGATTAGTGGTATTTTTGCTTTGATATTGTTTTATAAATTATTTTAGGTAAAATTGCATATATCTCCTCTCTCCTGAACAGGCATGTGGTCCTAGAGGGGCACATGTCATCTTCTCCCAATGCACATTCCATAAGTTTGTGGCATTGATTAGTCTATGTCTTCTTTCTGCCACGGGAAGTGCACTATTGGAGTTATATATATCTTCATATTGTTCATGTCGTGAAATATGATACCTGCGTGTCCTCCTAGGTCAGGGTTGGATGTTGCCTTGGAAAAGTTGGTGAGTTTTAGAGCGATTCAAGGCGGCCAGGCCGGTTGGCAACGTGTCATCTTTTGAGTGATGTGGCATTAATTTTGAGGTCACGTCAAATCTGTCATCAATAAGATGCAAACAAATTTTAAGAACTAACACTTCGTGTTTGATGTGAACTTCTACTTGTAAGGAGAGCATTTTAGATTTGTTATTTTGCACGTAAACCGATTTTTATACACAAATAAAAATACTTCTATGACTTATTCACCAAATACTTTCTTTTACCTTTTCTAGCTTTAAGCTTATACTTGGACAAAAATTCTCAACTTTTGATTCTAAGCTATTTTTTCAATTACATTACAATTAAGCACTCTCTCCAAAATTAGAAATTATTTGCAAATACTCTCTAAGGGCGTGATTGATGGTCCAGATAATAAACATATTTTTTATACAAAATAAAAATTATATATTATTATACTATATTTTGGGCTGTGCTCGCTCAGCTGGGTTGGGTAGTGGGGCGGGCTGGGTTCAGTTAGGAAATATTCAAACTGAAACCGGTTCGTGGGGTGGGCCAAGCCAGCCCAGACCATCTCACTGTTCGGCAAAACTGGGCCGGACCAGGGCGGGCTTGACTAGACCGGCCCACTGACCATCCCTACTTCTGAGGACTGGTATTGTTCTTAAATTCGGATTCTCCACATTTTCTTGACCAACTTTAGCCCTCAAATATCAAACCAGAACTGCTTCATTTTTTTCTGGATTACTAAGCACCGTCCTAAATTACTAGTCACCACCCTATAATATTACATTTTTGCCCTTACTTCATATTCAGCAGATTTGTAAAATTACCTTCTCACTACTTTTATCTCTCGACCTACTCTAAAGAAGCCACCAGTCGCCGCACCACCGCCGTCCGCCGTCCGCCGTCCGCCGCCATGTCTGGAAAAGAAAAAGCTCCGGTAAATATTTTTCAGGTTTCTGCTACTTTGGGCGCCGGCTGCCATGTCGGAGTGTGTGACGGATGCGGCGGTCGAATTTTTTCACAGACGTCTGCCGATTCCGCCTGTCCATGGCGCAGGCATCCAGAACAGACGTCATAGCCTTAGTATAGACATCCTGGTCAGACGTCTAAACCATGGACAGGCATCCAGATCGGATGCCTATGCGCTGGAATCGGCGTCCTCATTGGATGCCCTAACCACGGTACCGGCATCCAGACCAGACACCCCTGTCTTGGTGCAGGCATCCTGGCCAGACGCCCAACCCTTTTTTCGAAAATAAAATAAAACTTTTAATTAATAATTAATAATGTGTATTGTTTGTATGATTATTACTCGTTAGTTATATTGTTTGCTAAATGCAGATGAGAGGAGGAGCGCGCAAATCTATGCCGCTAGTCACAGAGTTGGTGGATTCTAGAGTGCGTCACACCAGAGCTCGTGGTGTTGATGCTTCCGTTCGTAGACAGCGGGAGGTAGAGCGTAGGGATCACATACCTTATACTGACTTTGGTACTGAGGATTCGAGCGAGTATTATTCGCACGACGAGGACGACGATCAGGACATGAACGAGAGCGGTAACAATAGCCGTCGGATGAACATCAAACCCAAGCAAAATTTTCAACTTCTCCAACACTCACACATAGCTTTGATTCGGTCTGATCTTTCATAATTGCATAGGCGATTAGGAAGTTCTTGTTACATGGAGTCATCCCGACTATCTCGAGGAATGACATCTTATACTTATTCGTTTTGTAAGTAGAATCCATGCCAATGAACCATATGTAGGTCCGGATTAAGTTGATTGATGTTGGATGTGCCATGAACATGTGGGTAATAGCATTTTTATCCGGGTCGGCCGGCGTCCAATGTACGTAGTTATTCATCACAGCCAAATAGTGAAACTGACCTATGACATCTCTTTCTTCAAAATCATGTTTCCTCAAGAGGTCTCTATAGTTATAGATATGTCGTTTTGTCGGTTTGTCCTCGGGAAATTTATTCTGAATGGCCACCAAGATGGCACACGGCTTGGCTTGAGCAGCACTCATCTCACAAACAACTTGTTTGGCCGATTTACTCAGTCCACTCATTTGACGATGCCCCTCCGGATATACAATAAATGAGTGATTGTGCATACCCTAACTCCCAGACATCGGTCTGATTATCCAACCACTCAAGTCATGCAATTGTTCGGCCTTTATCTGAAATGTGCACTTGCATGCTTTCGTCTTTGTGTCCTTTCGAGCAGCGACATCCAAATCTCTTAATACCCCTCTGTACCATTCACCACGGTTACATCTCAATAGCTTTGTCTTTCCTTTATTCTTGTACGACGAAATGATCAACTCGAAACCAATTTGAAGAGCAATTTTTTTCGCCCAACCAATCGCATCACAATCACTATCGAATATTTCGTCATTGACGAAATAACCACTATAATCAACGCCGTCACCTTCAAATTCTTCTAATATAACCTGGAATTTTTAATTGGCAGGATGTTAATAATTATACCAATAATATTATTATTAAAATTTAAAACCATGCAAAAAAAGCGACCAGGCGTCCAGAAATTGCACATGGACCATAGTAGAGGCGTCTGGCATGGACGCCTGACCACGGTACAGGCGTCTGAATCGGACGCCCAGATCATGGTACAGGCATCTGCATCGAACGCCAAAATCGTGGTCCAGGCGTCTGGTTTAGACGCCTAGACCAAGGACTAAGCGTCCGTTGCAGACGCATGTACCATAGTATAAGTGGAATCTGTGGACGCCCGGGCCATGAGTCAGGCGGAATATTCAGACGTCTGCGTCATTTTCTCCAAAAACTTACCTTCATATGTGAATTCTCGCTCATTTTCGTGGTTGTCGATGATATTGACGATATATATTTGATTGTGTGTTGGGTAGAATAAATGAAAAATTGCTTCTAGATTTCAATTCGAAAAACTTGTGTGTTGGTAAAGAATTGTGCGTTGGGTAGAAATAATGAAAGATTGTCAAATGGGCAAAAAAGTAATTTTTATGGGCGGTGTCAAATAATTTAGGGTGGTGTTTAGTAATACCCTATTTTTTTGTTGCTGTATACAGGACAGGAGAGGTGGTTTACTGCAGATACTATGCCAGTAATCAAATCCATCCATCGTCAACAAGGGTTTGAGAGCTAAAGCATTAGCATAAGATTCAACTTCATATGCGCATGAAATCTAAAAATAGCAAGTATTGTGTTCTATCTGATCATTGGTGGCCAGCATATTCCACTGGTTTTATGATGAGTAGTGAGTAACCCGTTCAACAGATTCTTGTAGTGGGTGTACATCCAAGTGCTGGTGTGTTTTTCTTTTATAAGATTTTTTTAGTGATCTTTTAAGATTGCTACAATATCATTAGAAATATTAAAATGGCCGTTGGCCCACGAGTTGGTCCGTTTAAATCCAAAAAAAAGAGGGTTCGGTCCTAATTATTTTGCCTCGTTTAAATTCAGACTTTTTAATTCGAACTATTTAGCCCGAAATCCGTTAGGGCTAACCCGTAGGTTAACTGAATAGTCTGAATTAGCCCGCTAAACACGCTAACTATTAATACAAATATAAATGTAATTGTTATTATTTATTTTTATTACCACTTACAGTGAGATAAAATTAATTTTACTTATTTTTGTTGGTAATATATTGATCAACCATTACTTTTGTTCTAAATGTAAGTAGTGATTTTATTTTTGTGGTTTCTTTAAAAATATAAGTATATAGTTTTATTTTTATTATGTTTGAATATTTACTGTTTAATTGTATAATTATTATATTACAGTTATATAATTTTATAATTACTATATACAATTATATAGCAATTTTAACTATATTTTTATTTTGTTTGAATATTTAATGTTTAATTGTATTATTATTATATTAATTTTAGAATATAAAATTTCGAATATATTACTGCAATATAGTTAAAATTATATACATTTACAAGTTAAATATGTTTATATTTAAAATTTTATATAATTTGGTTCTTTTAAGATATAGCCCGATTGATCTGTTTAGTCTGAAGTCCGCTAAAATTAGAATTAGATCCGCATATTGTTAACTCATTTAAATTTGGAATTTTTTTATCCGAACTGTTTAAATAAAAAGACTATCCATAAAGTAGGTTTCAAACTAATTTCTTCACCACCATTAGTGTTGCAATCTCATGTATTTAATTTGTTGCGTTATGTGTAATATAACTAATGTAATCATTATTATCTGTACATTTTAAGGTTTTAACTAGAGATGTTAAAGCGAAATTTAGTCACCAGCGGTTCATAGCTGAAATTAAGCAGTCAAGGCTAAAAGCCAGATTTAACGGCCAGGAAATATTGGCTTAACGGCTAAACGGGCTAAATATTTAAAATCTATTTTTATTTTTTTATTAGTAAAAAAACAATAACAATATATTTTATATATATAGTAACAACTATACTGTAATAAATATAACAAAAAAATACACTTATATATATATATATATATATATATATATATATATATATATATCGGCCGCCAATTTACGGCTTTTGCATTAATTTCACGGCTTAATTCGGGCCAAAAAAGCCCGGATTTAAACGGGTTAGAAAATATCGGCCCTAACTCGGTTTTTTGGCGGGTTAAACGGGCTAGCCCTACGGGCCCGAGCCCATTTAACATCTCTAGTTTTAACCCTTCTTTTTTGAAGGGAGTGTGGTTTTGTTCACCCCTAAAAAAGTGTGAACTTACCCTTCATAATTGGAGTGTAATTTTTAGATATAAAAATTAAAATTTTTAATTTTTAATTTTTATTTTTTCTATGTTATTCTATTTGTCGAGATCTTTAATTTGAGTATAATTTTGATATACAATTTTTTATTTTTGAAAAAAAAAATATTTTCATAAATAAAAAATTAATTTCTCACTCAAAATAAAATAATTTTAAAAGTAAAAATTTATATATCAAAATTATACTCATGTTAAAGATCTCGACAAATAAAATAATATAGAAGAAATAAAAATTAACAAATTTAATTTTATATCTAAAATTACCCTCCAATTATGGAGGGTAAGTTCATCCTCTTTCCGGGGATGTGAACAAAATCACACTTTTGAAGCGGTGGCATGAAGATTAGATACATCTACAAAATCATGTATGCAAAAAACTTATGTACAACCTTCACCCGAAGGAGAATAATCCGTGCAGTAATATTACAAAATTAAGTGTACATACACACCGACACACACACACTATAAAAATGAAGGTTGTCCATCATTTCAACATCATTTTTTTCTGCAGTATAAAAAGGAAATATGAAGGATGTCCCAGTTTCTGTATTTCTCCTTCTTGCAGGTAGTGAGATTTCACATGTCCTAGGCGAAAAGGCGAGAAAATGCCCATATTATATAAAAACTACAAAACAAAAAAATATATTATTTTTAAGAATCAATTTTTTGTTGATTTATATGTATTACAAACTTGCTGGGCGGAAAAAAAATACAACAGGAAAAACAAATTACAACTCGAAATCTAGAAACTACAGGACTCAACGAAGAAGGAAAATACAGAACTCGAAACAGAATTGAAAATACAAGAAATGAATAATAAAACCGTAAATTAAGTCGAGTCGAGGAGGCCTTTTCCCGCAAGACAAATATTGCCCCAGTAGTGCTCTTCGGTTTCGCAATTTGTCTCCAAAGGTAAAACGACTTTCGTCTCGACGGATGTAGCACCACAATTCCGGCGAGCTCCGGCGAACAAGAACGAGTTGAGAACTGAACTGACTTATGAAATGCAGAGGTATGCAGAATATTTTCTTCGTATTTTTCTATGTGCCATATGCAAATGAGATGCATGCCTATTTATAGGTCATCTCACCTGGAGGGGATTTAAACACAGCCCTTATGGCTGTCATAATGCAGGCATTCATGCCTGCATTGAACACATGAGTTACACAATTCAAGGCAGTGGTTACTGCCCGTTTTGAATTTAAACAGGAAGCCTTAACACCTCCTCATAATACCTATGAGGTTACTGCCCGTTTTTGGCTGAGTTTGAACAGTCCGGATGCACCTGGACTATAATCAGCTCTTTAACCATTTGACGGATGTACCTGGACATCCTTATGTGCACATACGAGCCCAACTACGTTATTGAGCTTGTCCAAAAAATTCTTTAAGCTAGCCCAAGGCCTAGCTCACGGCCAAGCCCACGAACAGGCCCAAAGACCAGCCCAAAGACCAATGGCTAAGGTCCAAGGTCCACGGTCCACGGCACGCGGCTCGCGGTCGAGGCCGAGGCGAGGCAGGCGGGCGGGCGGCGGCGTACGCGTGCGCGCATGTGGGATTTAAGCCCATACACATGTGTCATTAATTACTACATGCATAAAGGTAACTCCTTATATACTAGAATAATGATGGTTCATTATTCAATGTGGGATTCCATCCCTTATTAATTCACAATTAAGTGACAAACTTTAATTCACTATTTCTCACTCACCGGGAATCGGTTTAGAGAAAGTGAATATACCACGATCATCTACTCGGAACGTAGATCGATCCTATGATATTTAATTTTACAAAATAAAATTAAAATCATTAACGATTCCAACAATCCCCCACATGAGTGAAAATAGCCCAAATGCAATATGCAGACTCAAGCTCAGTCCTCAAGAGGCGTTAAAGCATAAGGATAGGTAGTTCATGACTTTGAACCTTCCATAGTTAACATCATCGGGTACACAGGTGGATTAGTGGCTTGATGCTTTGAACTATTCCCCCACGGCGTGCACCGAGACAATGGTGCTAACACTTGAACACCTCAACCTCATCCGTTCTCACGTTTTGTGTCCTTTGCGGGCCTTGGACACCCCTTTGGATTCATAAGTGTATTTCATGAAGCGGCCCCCACTTCTCACTTATATAGGTGCTTTTTTACCGAGTATCTTGCCATACTCAACCTCCTCGAGGTCTTTAGGAATCATTAAAAGTCATAGACTTAACCTCACCACTAGGCAAGCTTTCAACACTCAATTGCTCTATAGGGAATAAAGTTAGATGAGTGTTTCACACGAACTCTCATAGCTTAGTTCTCCCATTGAACCAAGTTCTTGGGATCTCCAGTCATCTTGGTTGGGTTACCACCATGATAATTCTCAATTTGTGGATTTTAAACCCATTCCCTCTACCAATTTATTCATTTGATCACGGTTTAACCCTTTGGTTAGCGGATCCGCTAGATTATCCAATGACCTCACATATTCAATAGAGATAACCCCACTTTTGATTAAATGTCTCACGGTATTATGGCGTCGACGAATATGTCGAGACTTTCCATTATACACGTTACTTCTCGCCCTACCAATAGCAGCTTGGCTATCACAGTGAATCATCACTGCAGGCACTGGCTTGGACCAACATGGAATATCTTCTAGAAAGTTTCTGAGCCATTCGAATTCTTCACCAGCTTTGTCCAAAGCTATCAATTCCAATTTCATGGTGGATCAGGCTATACACGTTTGTTTCGCGGACTTCCACAAGACAGTTCCACCCTCAATGGTAAATACATAACCACTTGTAGAAAATGAACTTTTCGTATCGGATATCCAATTCGCATCACAGTACCCTTCAAGTAACGGGGGGGTATCTCGAATAGTGTAGCCCAAGGTTTTGAGTATACTTTAAGTACCTCAAAACTCTAACGAGAGCTTTCCAATGCTCTTTGCTTGGATTGCTCGTGTAACGACTCAATTTGTTTATAGCGCAAGCTAAATCGGGTCGAGTGCAATTTGTAAGATACATTAAACACCCAATGACTCGTGTATATTCTTCTTATGCAACGGGGTCCCCTCGATTTTTGCTCAAGTGATCATTTAAATCTATTGGGGTCTTAGCCGGCAAGCTTTCAAAAGCATTAAACTTCTTGAAAACTTTCTTGGCATAGTGAGATTGTGTCAAGATGATTCCATCTGATTTTCTCAAAATTTTCATTCCAAGAATCACATCGGCTAGCCCCATGTCTTTCATGTCAAAATTTCTTTTTAACATGTTCTTAGTATCGTTAATCACTTTTATATTGTTATCCATGATTAACATGTCATCTATATAAAGACACACAATAACATAACCGTTATTAGTGTTCTTAATATAAACACATTTATCACACTCGTTTATTTTAAAACCATTTGATAACATTACATTATCAAATTTTAAGTGCCACTATAGTGGAGCTTGTTTCAATCCATATAGAGACTTAACCAGTTTGCATACCTTTTTCTCTTGTCCAAGTACTACAAACCCTTCAGGTTGTTCCATATAGATCTCTTCATCCAGATTACCGTTCAGAAAAGCAGTCTTAACATCCATTTGATAAATCTTAAGATCGTGCAAAGCAGCAATTGCGAGAAGCAATCGAATAGATGTAATTCTCGTTACAGGTGAATAGGTATCGAAAAAATCGTACCCTTCCTTCTGTTTGAAACCTTTGACTACTAAACGAGCTTTATACTTGTCAATTGACCCATCAGCCTTGTACTTTCTTTTAAGGATCCATTTGTATCCTAAGGGCTTACAACCTTCAGGTAAATCAACCAAAACCTAAGTTTGGTTTTGTAAAATTGAGTCAATTTCACTCTGAACAGCTTCTTTCCAGAGCAACCCGTCTGGTCTGGCATAAGCTACTTTGATCGACGTTGGTTCTTCATCCAACATGAATGTTGTGTAGTCATGTCCAAATGTCTTTGGTGTCCTAACCCTACTACCACATCTCGGTTCTACATCTTCCAGATTAGAGCTCGATTGCTTATGTGACTTTGGATCTATATCCACAGGTTTTGAACTTGTTCCTTCATCTTCAACTCTATTGCTATAATTGTTCTCAACTTTATCATTATCCTTACAAGGATATATGTTTTCAAAGAATACAGCATTCCTTGATTCAATTGTTGTTCCCACAGTGATTTCAGGAACTTCTGACTTGTGGATAACAAACCGATAGGCACTACTGTTCAGTGTATACACAATAAAGATACAATCGACCATCTTAGGTCCGATTTTAACTTGTTTAGGTAGAGGTACCTCAACCTTAACCAAACACCCCCACACTTTGAGATATTTGTATGAAGGTTTTCTACCTTTCCACAACTCATAAGGGGTAATATCCTTACCTTTGCGTGGAATCTTGTTCAATATGTAGTTTCCTGTCAAGACAGCTTCCCCCCACATATTCTAGGGCAACCCTGAACTAATCAATAAGGCATTCATCATATCTTTAAGTGTTCGATTCTTATGTTCAGCAATGCCATTAGATTGTGGTGCATATGGAGCTGTTGTTTGATGAATTATACCACCTTCGTTGCATAATTCCTCAACGGGGCTACATATTTGCCACCTCTATCGCTTCGAACCATCTTGATACGACAGCCTAATTGATTTTCGGCTTCATTCTTGAAGTTCTTAAAAGCTTCAATAGCCTCATCTTTACTTCTCAAAAGATAAAGATAACAATATCTTGTGCAGTCATCGATAAAAGTGATAAAGTACTTCTTACCACCTCTAGTTTTCACAAACTTTAAATCACACGCATCTGTGTGAATTAATTCAAGGGGTTGTGTGTTTAGTTTTACCAAATGAAACGGAAGTTTCATCATTTTTGCTTCAACACGAATCTCACATTTGTTTTGAGTATTGACTTCATTTAATTTTAGTAAATCCAAGTTTACTAATTTTTTTATAGCATTTAGATTCACATGACCTAATCTACAATGCCATAAATTAGAACACTCAGTCAAGTAAGAGGAAGCAGTAGCATTTTCATTAGCATTACTGGACTTGGTTACATGGCGTTTAGCCAAAGCATTAAGTTTAAAGAGTCCCTCTGTGAGGTAACCCTTACCAAGAAACCTATAAAACTTTTTTATGATAATTCTATCTGACTCAAACACTAGTTTAAACCCCTTTTTAACTAGTATAGAGCCTGAGGTCAAATTCTTCCTCATATCCAGAACCTGAAGCACATTCTTCAAGGTGAGTGTCTGTCCGGATGTAAGTTTAAGGTCCACTTCTCCAACTCCGATAATTTTAGATGAAGCCGGATTCCCCATGTTGAGCTTCCCCCCCTCAACAGCTTGATAGTTCTTAAACTGACTCCTATCAGCACCAACGTGGGCGGTCGCACTGCTGTCGACGTACCAACTACCTTGGTTCTCAACGTGGTTGACTCTTTGGTGACCACAGCAGCAAGGTCATCCTCTTTCCATCCGTCGTTAGTCTCAGCGATGTTGGTAACATGTTTCTTCTTCTTGTTGGCATTCGGCTTTCGATAGTCTTTCGCCGTATGACCATGTTTGCCACAGTTGAAGCAATCGCTATCAAACTTCTTGACTGGTTGCTTCCCGTTGCTCTTTTTTTGGACACTTGGACGAGATCTTTTATTGGAGGGACCGCCATGCTCCAACAGATTGCCCTTAGCATATATCAGGCCTTTTGGTTTGTGGTCATTTTTGCGCACGTCTGACTCGATGCGCAGTTTCACAATCAAGTCTTCAAGAGTCATTTCCTTTCTCTTGTGTTTGAGATAGCTCTTCAAGTCTTTCCAAGTGGGGGGCAACTTCTCGATCATAGTTGCAACAGTGAAAGCATCCGGCAGGACCATTGCCTCGGCATTGACATCATGAATGATGAGTTGGAACTCTTGCACTTGTTCCATGATTGGCCTAGAGTCAACCATCTTGTACTCCAGATACTTGGCGACTACAAACTTCTTTGTACCTGCATCATCACTACGGTACTTCTTTTCAAGTGCTTCCCACATCTCTTTTTATGTGTTTACAACAGAATAAACATTGTACAAACTATCTTCTAAGGAATTCAGAATAAAGTTTTTACAAAGATAGTCTCCATTGTGCCAATTGTCATAGGCAGCTCGGAATGTGAAACTAGTCTCTTGAGCACTTGGCGCCGGTGACGCATCTTCCTTAAGGAAGTTCGCAAAGCCCAATGTTTTCAAATAGAACAACATCTTCTATTGCCACCTTTTAAAGTCGCCTCCACCAAACTTTGGCGGCTTCTTGGCAGCAGGCATCATCCTTGGCCCCGAGGTTGTTCCAAAAAAGGAACCACTCATGTTGAACCCATAGGCTCCAACACTAGATCCTAACATGGATCCAACGGTACCACTAAAAGCGGAACCTACGGTGCCACTCGAGGTGGATCCACCGGTAGTCAGAAAGGCATTCGAAAACACCCATGGAGTTGTTAATGAGGCAGCTCATCATGTTGGACATGGTTGCGGCAATGGTGTTTGCCACGTTTGAAGCGGCGGTCGCGGAGGCAAAGGCAGCGGTGGTGTTGGAGTCAGTGGAAGCAGCGGTCGTCATCTCCAGTTGTAGGATTTAGCAAGTAAATATTTGTCTTGCGCTTGTTGATTTATCTGTGTTACAAACTTGCTGGGTGGAAAATAAAATACAACTGGAAAAACAAATTACAACTCAAAATCTAGAAACTACATGACTCAACGAAGAAGGAAATTACAGAACTCGAAACAAAATTGAAAATACAAGAAAATGAATAATAAAACCGTAAATTAAGTTGAGTCGAGGAGGCCTCTTCCCACAAGATAAATATTGCCCCAGTAGTGCTCTTCAGTTTAGCAATTTGTCTCCAAAGGTAAAACGACTTTTGTCTCGACGGATGTAGCACCACAATTCTGGCGAGCTCCGGCGAACAAGAACGAGTTGAGAACTGAACTGACTTATGAAATGCAGATGTATGCAGAATATTTTTTCGTATTTTTCTGTGTGCCAGATGCAAATGAGATGCATGCCTATTTATAGGCCATCTCACCTGCAGGGGATTTAAACACAGCCCTTATGGGTGTCATAATGCAGGCATTCATGCCTGTATTGAACACAGGAGTTACACAATTCAAGGCAGTGGTTACTGCCCGTTTTGAATTTAAACAGGCAGTCTTAACACCTCCTCATAACACATGGGAGGTTACTGCCCGTTTTTTGCTGAGTTTGAACAATCCGGATGCACCTGGACTATAATCAGCTCTTTAACCATTTTGACGGATGTACCTGGATATCCTTATGTGCACATACGAGCCCAACTACGTTGTTGAGCTTGGCCAAAAAATTCTTTAAGCTAGCCCAAGGCCTAGCTCACGGCCAGGCCTAAAGACCAGCCCAATTGCCAAGATCCAAGATCCAAGATCCAAGATCCAAGATCCAAGTCCAAGGCCAAGGCCAAGGCCAAGGCCAAGGCCAAGGTCCAAGGTCCATGGCACGCGGCAAGCGGCTCGCGGCTCGCGGCCGAGGCCGAGGCGAGGTGGGCGGGCGGCGGCGGCACGCGTGTGCGTGCGTGTGGGCTTTAAGGCCATACACATGTGCCATTAATTATTACATGCATAAAGGTAACTCCTTATATACTAGAATAATGATGGTTCATTATTCAATGTGGGATTCTATCCCTTATTAATTCACAATTAAGTGACAAACTTTAATTTACTATTTCTCACTCACCGGGAATCGGTTTAGAGAAAGTGAATATACCACGATCATCTACTCAGAACGTAGATCGATCCTATGATATTTAATTTTACAAAATAAAATTAAAATCATTAACGATTCCAACATTTTTTGTTACTGTTATTAAATGATAATGTATTCTTCGTAATACATATCTTATAATTATATAGTATCATAATGTAATATCAATTTAAATGATTGAGACTTGCATATAATAATAATTGTGCTCAGACTAAATGTATACAACTATATATGATGTTTAAGTCTTCTTAAAACATAGGAAAATTTAATACTATATTTGTATCAGATTTTTAATAATCTAAACATACTTAAATAGCGAGTGTTATGTAGTCTAAACAGTCATATATAGTTTTAGGCAACAAATCACACTATGGGTGACCACAAAACTGTATTCACAAGATTCTACATCTAAAAAAATAAATAATAACCTCCAATAGTCATATTTTATGACTGTGGAAATCACAAAACTTAGTTGAAATTATGTAGCAATTTAAAATTATACCATACATGATTTGATTTTATAAAATACAAAAAAAGATATTTGTGGTTCCGAATAGAAATTGTTGGGAAAAACAAAGACTAACGTCACAACGAAAAATGCGGAACCTCGTTTGATAAATTCCCAATCTTCAATTGCAACTTTGTGGTTACCGACGAGTAGAGCAAACCAATTACAACTCGACAAAAAAAATACAAATAATGTCCGAAAAACAATAAACACGAGACACAATATTTTAGCGTGGAAAACCCCTCAAGACGAGAGTAAAAACCACGGGACCGAAGCCGCTTAAATCCACTATCACCAATACAAACAATACACAATCGTCCCTAATACAGACTAGGGGTATACACCAATCGTCAAATACTTGGTAATAAAAGTTCTTCAAGTATTTGGAATCAACAACAACAAGATCGAGAAAAGAAACAACCGTAAATAGCTTACACAAAGAGCTAACGAAATACCTGAACTTCCGGACTTAAAATCTCGATTTACACCAGTGAAATATTTGCCCAATAGCTACCAAGTTCTTGTCAAAAGATCACGACGATCCGACCGATAAATCTCCGGGAAAATGAAGAAATATATTTCTCTCTCTTGTTTCTCTCTCTATCTCTCTCTTGTTCTTCAAAGGTGTGTAATGAAAGTGATGAAAATCTCGCAAGAAAGTCTGCATAAAAAGATCCCCTTTAGTTGGGTTGACTCGTGTGCCGCGGCACACACACAGAAAATGCGCCCAGGATATCGGAAGGGGCCGCGGCCCAGAGTACAGGCGTGTCGGCCATATGAAATAAGGATGGGGGCCGCGGCTCGGCAGGGATGTTCCGCGGCCCTAGGTGATCGGCAGCGCTCGGCAGGGAGTGTTCTGCAGCGCTCAGCAGGGAGTGTTCGGCAGGGGCCGCGGCCCAGCCGGCAGGGGCTGCGGCCCAGAGTACAGAAGGCTCGGCAGTTTTAAGGAAGATCCGGGGGCCGCGGCTCGGCCGAGATGTGCCGCGGCCCAGTGCTGTTCTTTCCTATAATTTTGGAAACAATTCCTACAAAACTCCCCCTTTCCGAAATATAGGAAGAGTTTGCCATCCCGGCGATCGAACAACACACTTTCACCTTCTCTCTACTTAACGCCTTGGTTAACATATCGGAACCATTATCATCAGTATGAACTTTATTAAGTTCAAACAATCTATCTCCCAAAGCATCTCGGATAGAATGATACCTCACATTGATATGTTTCGTTCTCTTGTGAAAATTCGCATTCTTAACCAAATGAATCGCACTTTGACTGTCACAAAGAACCACGTAACATCGTTGTCGGAAGCCTAGCTCTCGTAAAAACATTTTTAACCATAAGAGCTCTTTACACGCTTCCACTGCCGTAATATACTCGGCCTCCGTTGTAGATAAGGCAATGCACTTTTGCAATTTAGATTGCCATGACACGGCTCCACCTGCAAACATCATCAAATAACCGGAAGTAGATTTTCGGTTATCTTCGTTACCGGCCATATCCGAATCGGAATATCCAACAAACATTGCTTTCCCATTTCCAAACGTAATCCTCGGTTTGGAAGTACCCTGTAAATATCGAAATATCCATTTCACGGCTTCCCAATGCTTCTTTCCTGGATTCCATAGAAACCGGCTCACCACTCCCACGGCATGAGCAATGTCGGACCTAGTACATACCATGGCATACATCAAACTTCCGACCGCAGAGGTATAAGGAATTTTATCCATATTCTCAATATCCTCCTTCGTCTTAGGGCAATCTTGTCTCATCAATTTAAAATTGTTAGTAAGAGACGAACTAACAACTTTAGCTTTGTCCATGTTGAAGCGTTTAAGCACCTTCTCGATATATTGCTCTTGCGACATGTGCAATTTCCGGGCTGCTCTATCCCGAGTGATTCTTATTCCAAGAATTTGTTTAGCCGCCTCCAAGTCTTTCATGGCAAAAGACTTACTCAATTCTTCCTTCAAGTTGGCAATCCTCTCGGCATTCTTGCCAACGATCAATATGTCGTCCACATAGAGTAATAAGATGATAAAATCATCATATCCGAAAATCTTGAAAAATATGCAATGGTTGAGAGTCGTCTTCCTATAGCCTTGCTCCCCCATAACCGACTCAAACTTCTTGTACCATTGCCTCGGTGCTTACTTCAACCCATATAAACTCTTCCGGAGTTTACAAACATAGTCCTCTTTGCCTTTTACCTCAAATCCTTCTGGTTGTCTCATATAAATCTCCTTATCGAGATCCCCATGAAGAAACACCGTCTTGACATCCATTTGCTCAACCTCAAGATCAAGACTAGTGGCAATACCAAGGACCAATCGGATCGATCCTATCTTCACAACCGGAGAAAAAATCTCGGCAAAGTCAATTCCCTTCTTTTGACTAAATTCCTTCACCACGAGTCTAGTTTTGTATCGGGGCAACGAAGTTTGCTCCTCCGAATTCACTCTATACACCCACTTGTTCCTCAAAGCTCTCTTGCTTTTCGGCAACTTTACCAACTCGTACGTGTTATTCTCATGCAAGGAACTCATCTCGTCTTGCATGGCATCCATCCACTCTTTCTTCTTTTCATCCTCTATAGCCTTTGCAAAATATTCAGGCTCTCCCTCGTCGGTGAGTAAGACATACTCATCGGTGGAATAACGAGAGGAGGAATGACGGTCCCTCGTCTACCGCCTATGTGGAACAAAAGATGGCATGTTCGTCATGGGTAGCTCGGGATGAGCTCCATCGGTGTCATCTTGCCTCAATTCATCGTTCTCACCGTCATCATGTTGTTCATTATTTTGGACGTCATCTCCAACGGGTGTCTCAAAATTTTGTGGAGGAACGGGGTCCAAATCAATAAGATCATAGTCGTGTTGTGGAGCCGACTCTCCATTCACAACATCCTTCATTGTTTGATCTTCAACGAAAACAACATATCTTGACCGAACAAGCCTCTTTGTAACCGGGTCATACAATCTATACCTGAATTCATCAAGCCCGTAACCAATAAAAATACATGGCTTCGTCTTGGAGTCAAGTTTGGACCTCTCATCATTCAGAATGTGAACAAAAGCCTTATATCCGAAAACCCTTAAGTGGCGGTATGAGATTTCTTTACCGCTCCACACCTTATCCGGCACATCAAATTTCAAGGGAACACATGGCGTCAAATTAATTACGTGAACCGCCGTGTTCAAGGCTTCTCCCCAAAACGACTTTGGCAATCCAGCATGTGAGAGCAAACATCGAGCTCTCTCGACCAAAGTCCGGTTCATTCTCTCCGCCAAGCCATTGAGTTGCGGAGTCTTCGAGGGCGTCTTTTGATGTCGGATTCCTTGTTCTCGGCTATATTCATCAAAGGGTCCAGTGTACTCTCCACCATTATCCGTACGGATACACTTTAGCTTCTTCCCAGTCTCTTTCCACCGAGGCATGAAATTGCTTGAAAGTGTCTAACACTTGATCTTTGGTCTTCAAGGTGTATGCCCACACCTTCCTAGTATAAAACCCTAAACTAGGCGGATATTACAGTGTCGTGGATCCCTGACTGGGACCCACCAGGCGAATGAAAACTGATGAATTAAATAATATAATTGTAGTACCGAACCACATTATATTACCAAATACTACGATGAGGAGTTTAAGTACAATACACCAGGACAATACAGAATACTAGTATATTTTATATGAAGATAAAATACACCACCCTGAATAAATAAACATCTCAAACGGAATTTGCAGCGGACTTACAATGAAGAGAAATAAGAATGACTGGAATGACTGGGGCCCCTACTAGTATCACTGGGACTCCTCGCCGTCAACATGCTCTTCCCGTGCCTTTGCCTTGCCGTGACCTGAAAACAAAATCCCCCAACGAGGTCAGTTACACATAACAACAATCCTCAGGGGTTGAAAATACATAATCATGATATATCTTTAGTTATGAAATATCCTTAGTTATGAATTACGCTAAAGATGAGTATCAAAGTACGCCCGTAATGTTCTGTGCAAGTGTACAAGATGAATGACCGGACACACCCGTCCTTGTACCTAATTAGTCTCACGGAGGTAATCGTTACCGTGTGCACAGTCCAATGTATCGATCCCAATACATGACCATCGCATGCTCGACTAAAAATTCCACACATCCGCACCCGGCAACGCAATATGAACCCAGAAGGTCATATGAACGAGAATGACCAAAATGAATATCAATGAATAATAATCTGACAAGATCAAGAATGACTCACCGAGATGAAAATAATAGTGAAGTGAATGATAGTTCAATGAAATGATTGGAACCGCCATTCCTCGTTAATGAAGTGATTATTCGACAATTACAAGTCTCAATACGGTTAATACAATGATGAATGAGTTATGATTATGAATGAACAACAACAAAAGGAATGAATATACTTTTAACCGAGTAAGAATTAACTTACACAACACCGATGAAGAATGTCCTTCCACGAACAAACGTCCTATATGAAATGTCGGTCGCTCGAACAACCTTGAATAACACAATTACCAACAATCCGCTCAATATACGAATCAAACACAATTATAACGAACTCAAAACGTCAATACGACTAAACCAAGTTCATTTGGGCATTATATCGAATACGTTGTGGCCAATCTCCGATTGTTTACAATCAAATCTCAGTATACCAATATCAAATCCCCAAGAAGTGTTTCAACCCAACAAAACATCTTCAATATGATCAATAATCCAAAATGAATATCCAAATTCGTGATTACAACAACAATTAATCGAAAACCCCCAAATCCAACTCAATATTCAAAGTGTTCTTGAATAATCCTTCAATAATCCATTGAATCTTTATACAAACTCATAATCATATGCATATCCCTCCATATAACATGATTATAACGTCCAAAACATCATATCTCAATACAAAATCGAAATCCAAGATGTTGAAGAAATTACCTCTTGAAGATCCAACCACTTCGATCCGATGAACACGAGTTAAATCGAATATCCAAGCTTCCCAAATGAATGAAGATGATAAAAATCTAACACTCAAGTGATTGATGATGGAAAATCTCTCCCTCAAGTTCTCTCTCTCGGAACAAAGTGAAAGAAATGGTTAAAATGATGAAAAATCCCGGCCAACTACTTATAAACTGCCGGAAGTTACGGTCGTAACTCGGCCTTCCTACGGCCGTAACATCCCAGGTCAACGGCCTTACGGCCGTAACCGGCCAACTCGTACGGCCGTAACTCAGCTTCGTTCAAACACCTGCCGACAGCCTTACAGCCGTATCCGCTCCTGACTTACGGGCGTAACTCGCCCTCGTCTAAAACACATGCCGACATCCTTACGGCCGTACCCACACACCTTACGGGCGTAACTCAGACGATATGGCCATATCCGGCCAAACTTACGAGCGTAAGCCCCCTTCGTCGAAAATGACCAGGCACCATGCCTGTAACGTACGGCCGTATTCGGCCAAGCCTTACGGCCGTACCTTCCTCGTCTTACGGCCGTATGCCGCAATCCTTACGGCCGTAAGTCCCTCTCGTCCGAAAAAACCTGAAATTTACGAATACCACTTACGGTCATATCCTACCCATCTTACGGCCGTAACTCGCCTTCGGCCAAAAATGCCTGGGCACCCTGCTGGACACTGATAAGTGTCAGTTTTATACACTTTTCCATGGTTTGTATCGATAAAATTCACCCATAATTGAGCTAGTCTACTCGGTTTTTGCTTTTAATTAATTAGTTTTAATAATTTTACTTTTATCGGATGATGATCGGATTAAATAACTGATTTACTCAAGAAATAACATGTTTATTAAATAATATATTTGTTGAATTTTGATATATTCATGATGTAGGGATTTACGAGATGAATTCGGCAGTCTTTCTGGATTCAAAATCAGAGTTATATATCAAAAGTTATCATCCGAAGAAGATTTGGGGGCAAAAACGCAAAGTCTGAGAAATTCTGGGCTGAAAACGTAACTATCAAAGCATCCAGTGAGCAAATTTACGAAGCCAAGTTACGACTATAACTACAGAATGTTACGGCCGTAAGTCACCCTAGTTACGGCCGTAACTCTTGACAGATTGTTATGATTTGTCTAATTTTTTATACTTTTTGTGTATTATTGAGGGGATGGCTGGCATTGATCCGATTTAATGTAATAATGCTGGAGTTTTGGAGCTATTAGATGACTTTAGGTGTATAAATAGACCCCTTAGATCCTTCATCATTCATCATTCATCTTATAATTTTCCATTTTTTGTAAACTTTTCTTTTTGTGTGAAGAACACACTTGTGTTCTTGAGTGATATTTGTAAGTGTGGTATAACATATGTTGTTCAGAGAGTTTATTGCTTCTATCTCCTTTATCTACTAAGGGAGTTAGGATCAATTCTTAAACGAAGGCCCAGCGGAAGCGGTAAAATGAAAATTAATTCGATCCGAATCCCTACGAGGATCGATCGAGCTACGTATATACGAATATCAAAACGAATAACAAGAGATATAGAAACTTACCCTTGTAGTCCGTTGATTAGATGGAAACCTTCTCTTGAGCTATTCCCCAAGCTTTAGGCGATCTCCTTTCAATTCAATCCGCTCCAAGCTCTTGAATGATCCAACGCCGAAAGCACCGCGTCTCTACTTGCCATGCGCCGGAGAAACGACCGGAACGACGATCACCTTGCTATCCTCCGAGGATACGGCTAGAGCTAAGTGATGAAGCTTCCAATATGAGATTATCACACTCTAAGTGTATAACTCACAACTCTCATTTATACTCTTGAATTTTCTCTAAGAAAACCAAGAGGAAAGTGAAGAAGAAGAAGACTACTTTGAGAAGAACTTTTCTCTCTCTTTAACTCTCTTACATCTCACGTATGAAATGCACAAATGAATACATGTGAGAGTTAGTCTTCTTCTCATTCTTTATACACATTATAACCACCAACAACTCATCTCACATGAGATGTCTTCCCCACAAGTCATTGTCATCCATTATAAAATGGAAACCAAAGACCATGGGAAAGTGGGTGGAAGCATAATGGGGCGGCTATCATGAAAAACGAATGAGTTCGGTTCGTTTCGGACTCCCGCGAGTCCAAACAGATAAACTCCGATTCTGTTCCGATGTATTTGTGTCGATTAATTAATCCAATTAATTAAACATATCAAACACAAAATAACATAATTAATTTCTCCAAGAAATAATTATATTCATGAATTAAATTAATCACCTAGTGATATATTTAATCCATTAAGCCGTAAATCAATTTATCCGATAAATCGATTTAAACATCCAATGTCCCAAATTAGATATCCAATATCTAATATTCATAATGAGAGAATTAGCTTAATTCATTCCGTCGTCAATCCTAATGCGCGACTCGGTAGGTCCGTCTCGACGGAATGGGAGGAACCAAAGAGTAGTAGCACCACCTAGCCACTGGTGGCCTACACTGCACTTAACCGAGAACGAATGATTGGGATCATTCAAGAACCATTCTCAGTAGTGAATACCAAGATACGTATAAACCCTTCTTTCAAATGTCCCGATCAAGTTATAGGGTCACGGCTACCAAACCCTATCTGTACTTGACGCTATGCATGCGTTAATGCAAATCGAGATCATCGAGCCGTGTATCTAATACAACTAGCTCCAATGCTTTGGCCAAAGACTTATGATCTCATCTGCCAATAACCGCATAGGACATATAACCCGCTCACTAACGGGAGAAAGAATTCTATCTTGGTATTCAAGAGACTGCTACTTGCCCGTCAAGATGCACGTCGAGGTTGACCCCGCCTTCCGGTTTGTGGTCGAACTACTCTAATGAAAATCTTGACGTCACAAGCACATCCCTACTAAATCCTCAAGTATAAGGTTCACGAATACCTATCACAACCTTTCGATTCCGTCATTGATCATCCGAGTGAAATCCATGTGACGAATCGAGGGTGAGTCGGTTCGAGTATACTAATCCAATTAGCATACCTATAACGTGTGCTCCCACTAACCATTAGTGTTCGACAGGCACTCTCCATGTCAAAGAACACGTCATACAAGTCTTCACATAAACTTAACGCCTACCAAGTTTCATCGACTTGCGAACGATTAAGTATTTGAGCTATAACCTTTCCAAAGGCCGACTCCTTATCCAATAAGGAGTGGAACGTTTTGCTCTCAAATACACGGACTAGTTTCTATATGTTTATTTACGAGTTAGGAATGCCAAGAACTACCAAGAAATAAAGAAACATTCATTTGCCTTATATAATTGGTTTACATAATTACAAGTACAATGCCCTCACTCAACAACCTCCGAGTGGCATTCGAGGGCATACTCCTAACAATCTCCCACTTGCACTCAATGCCACACACTATGGTATCTAATACCCTTGTTCTCCAGATGACGCTCTAAGCTAATCCGAGAAAGTGGCTAGGTCAGTGGATCGGCGACGTAGTCGGGCCGACTCTACTCTATGCACTCAATGTATCTCTTTGCGAACGAATGCTCTTACGAGATGATACTCTCTCTCAATATGTTTGGAACTATTATGAAACCTTGGCTCCTAGGCTCGTGGTACTTTCTGCAATAAGAAGACCAGTGTCACGTGAAGTTTACCCAAGAACTTCTAAATTCTTCCTTGGAGGCCTCCGAGGCCGCTTTATACTCAAATGACAGTGGAATTAGCAATCACGCTATTCTTGGCACTATGCCAAGATACCGCTCCTCCATTAAGAGTAAATGTAGCCGAGTAGACATAGAATCGTCTTTCTATCCTTGGAAGTCCAATACGGTGAATCCCATCACATTCGGTTCTCCACCACCATATATAAGAACCAGATCTCTAGTCCTTCTAAAGTACTTGAGAACGTTCTTTATGGCGGTCTAATGTTCCCGAACCAGGTTAGCCCGAAACCTTCTTACCACGCTCCCGGATGCGCAATGTCGTCTCGTACACAATAAAGCATATGTGAGGCTACCCATCGCCGAATCATATGGTATATAACTCATTTCCTTTCATTGTTCCTCACTATAAGGACACATCTTCAAGGTAAGTTTTATTCCATGTCGCATCAGAAGGAACCCTCTTTAAGATCTAATCTATATAGAGGGCTTGGGAAAAACTTATCATTCTCTTCGATCTAATCCAAGAGAATCGAATCCCAAGAATATAGGTTGCTTCTCCCAAGTTTTTCATGGAGAAATTACTCAAAACCAAGCTTTCCCATAATCGAGCATTCCCACATCATTTCCTATTAGTAGAATGTCATCTACATATAGTACTTAGAATGTGATCTTGCTCCCACTAACCCTCTTGTATACACAAGATTCCTCTTCATTTTGCACGAAGTCAAACTCTTTAACCGTCTCATCAAAATGAAGGTCCCAACTACATGAAGATCACATACCATTTCATGGAGTCTACATCCACCATTGCTAGGTCATTGGTCGTAGGTCGGTCTCTTGTTTATCACTTGAAACCTCGAGGAAACCCGGTTCCTCCAAGTGCATAAAACTATACCTCTTAGGTAATTGAGACACCCTACTAGACCTACGAGGTGGTTGTACTTGTGTTTTAGAAGGTTCGGTTCCAATTTCTTGCACAGTGTCTCTTTAGGAGTTTCATTGTATTCTTCCAAAGAAATACTTCTACCTGCTCCGCCTTCCCGAATGAACTCATCTTCCAGAAGTGTGCTTGTAAAGCAACAACGATCTTTCGATTTTCGGGCATGTAGAATATATATCCCATCGTCCTGCATAGAATCCAATGAAACGTCCCTTCGCAGACCTAGCTTCCAACTTTTCCACCTTGGTCTTCTTGACATAGGCGGGACATCCCCAAATCCTAATATGATTAAAACTTGGTTTCCTTCCTTCCCACATCACATGTGGAGTTTTAGGAACGGATTTGGAAGGACATCTGCTCAAGATATACGCGGCAATCGAGTGCATACCCCACGGGTAAATCGGCAAGTCAAGATAGCCTAGCATGGAACGGACCATGTTCAATAGGTCCGGTTCCTTCTTTCTCGACACACCATTTAACCGAGGAGTACTGGAGGTGTTAGTTGTGAAACTATTCCATGTTCCTTAAGGAACTCGTCAAACTCCGTACTCATATACTCGCCACCTCGGTCCGACCAAGTGCTTTGATATGATTACCAGTTTGTTTCTCGACTAGGGCCTTGAATACCTGGAATTTCTCAAAGGCCACGGATTTATGTTTCATTAAGTATACATAACCATACCTAGTATGATCATCTGTAAACGTAATGAAATATTGATATCCGTCACGTGCTACTTCCAAAGCACCACATACGTCGGTATGGATTAATCCCAGCTTATCAGCGGCTCTTTCAAATGTCCTCAGTGAAGGGGACTTAGTCATTTTGCTTTAAGGCAATATTCACAAGTAGGAAAGGGATCCGATCCCAATGGACCCATAAGTCCATCTTTTCCATCTTGTAAATCTTGGTCTCGACCAACATGACCAAGTCTAAGATGCCATTTCAAAACTTGATTGGTTTCATCCCTACCACGTTTTCTAGTCATAGTATTCACAACTACTTTGTTGCCGAGATTTAGATGATACAATCCATTCAACAATGTAGCAGTCCACTAGTTTATTTCTAAAATAAATTTTGCAGAACCATCACCAATGAAAAATGAAAAGCCTTTTCGGTCCATGACCGAATGGATACAATGTTTTTGTGCCCCTTGGGCAAAACAAGTACATCTTCTAAAGTCAAAACAAAGCCGGATTCTAAACCCAAAAGAAGTGATCCTATGTCGGTTGCCTCGACACTATGCCCGCTTCCGACCGTGATCATAACTTCTCCGGCTCCAAGCTTCCTACTTTGTTCCGCATCCCGATTCACGGTACAAATATGAGAACTAGCACCGTAATCCAAGATTCAGAAGTAGAAAATATAGTAATGTAACAATTTGTTTCCAAAACTAAAAGTTCTCAGACTAAGTGCCATGAAGAATCGGACAGTCTCTAGCCCAAAGGCTCACCGCACTTGAGACAAGCATCCTTCTTCTTCTTGTTCTTCGGAACCATCGGGCCTTGCCCTTACCCTTAAGGTCCTTAGCTTGTGGTCCAGTTTGCTTCTTGGTCCTTTTCTTCTTGTTCTTAGACCTCCGAGGTCCGTAAGAAATCACAAGAGCAGACTCCTTCATCCGCGGAGTCTTCATCTCGAGACCGAGCGGTCACAAGTTTGTTCATTAGCCCACTAAGTTACATGCAATCTCATTGCATGAAGTTCATAACAAACCGTGAGAAGGAATCGGGAGAGACTGTAGGATAAGGTCGGTTTGGAGAGAAGTATCCATTTTAAAATCAAGAGCCTCCAATCTCTCGATCATGGATATCATTTTGAGGACGTGTTCCCAACCTTCTCACCTTCCTTCATCCTTGCACCGAACAGCTTGCTTGGATATCTCATATCTAGCGATTCCTGTGCTCACCATAAAGCTCGGTTAAGTGAGACAGACCGCCTAGCGTAAGTCATTTTCTCATGAGCTCTCTGAATCTCATTAGACATGGAAGCCATCATATAAGCACGGACTTTCACGTCATCCTTAACCCACTTTTCGTGGTTTTCAATCTCTTCCCGATTGGCTCGGTCCGCACAGAGGCGCCGGAATGTCCGTCTCCAAGACGTATCCCAGTGCCTCTATACCGAGGACAATCATCGACATGGAGCCAATCCACAAAGTTAGGTCCCATTAAGGTGTTCTTTTCGAGTAGAATTGCGAGTGGATTCATTGTCATATTGAGATTTGTCTCGCATTAAGTATAGCAGTTAATTAGTGACTCGCTCAATTATGTTCGAGTATAGAATTAAGGTCTTTTCTATTCTTGTTACCCGGCTCCCACTATTTTTATCTAATAACACACTCCCATGTGAAATCCGGAAGTATCGTCGCTCTACTTCATAGTGGTGATCGAGTTCTTTATAAATCTTAATAGAGGGCAACCGAACAGGTTTCTAGTCTATTAATTTTCATAAAGTGGTGTCCAACACCAACCCATCTAATGGATGATTCGATCTTCTTTTTCCCCTTGTTCACTCCCCTCAACCTATACGGTTTCTATGGTTCGTGAACAAGTTAAGTTTATACCATCGACGCAAATCAGTTTCACAATTGAATCTTATCCGGCAACCTATCAGGTTTCTAGGGATAAAATTTGCTCCAACCGAAGGCATCCAATGCGCTCCCGGTAATTTATCCGTCCTCCCCGAACGACTACCCCGATAACTCGGAAGCATAGCACATCCGGTTTGGATTTCAATTTCCCGAAAACTCGATGGAGGGAAGGAAAACCTTGAAACCTTATAAACTTAATTATTTATAGTGGGAGAATTTTCGCGATTAACGTTACACTTTGCACATTAATCATATTAGCGCGTTTGTGGCATTCATACAATATGAAACAACCATTCACAACCTAGTTGCTACCAACATGTGGTTCATGGACCGTTCCTAGAAAACAAAAACTCCGTAATCTAATTACAAGTCTTCGTCTTGAATCTTCGTCTTCTCGAAATGGATCTTCCTCCGGTCAAGGCTATTACATATAAATTTTACATTGAAAATTGCATCCTAGATACAAATTTTTCTAGTAAAATAAATAGGCTCAAAACGGCCTTTACAACCCAATCGAATAAAACGAACAATTCAAAACTAAGTCCACGAACCACATCCCCATTCAAAAGCATTCATCCAATAAATACTAAATAAATGGAAAACGTAGAGATACATTGATCCAATCAACAATACGAACCGATCCAATCGATTCACACAATCGGTAATGTAATAACGCTCAAAATAATTCTACGACCATAAATATTCCATTTAATCAAATTTCACTTATACAATGAAATAACATAAATCATTTTAATCATATTAAATCCAATTTAACATGCGGGTGATTAATTTTTATGAATACACGGAAAAATCGAGCCGGGTGAAAACGGGCCAAGATGACCGAGTCACCTCAGCACTCTACCGGCAATACTCCTTGGCCAGCCGAGTCACCCTCGGAAGATGCCGCCAGACACGACCGAGTCACCCAGACACGGTCGGGTCGCCTCAGCTGACTTGGCAGATCGTTGACACGACCGTGTCATCCAGACACGGCCGAGTCACTGCCAGACACGCCCGTGTCTCGACACGGCCGGTTCTGTGCAGGCTCGCCACATCGCTGACACGACCGTGTCACCCAGACACGGCCGAGTCATCCTCGCCAAAATACCCTTTTTGTCCAAAAAGTCGTCCGACGATTTATTCGGGCTAGATTTTCGACCGGATATCCAATATCAATATTTTACGACTTTCATATCTTCAATATAAATCATATTTCCCAGAAATTTAAGATTTATATTTAGACATAAACTTACGAAAAATACAATTATTACGAACGAAAAACATATACCACGATTATGACTAAAATGATTCCAAATCATTCACCATTTAATCGAGCATTCCAAATGCCAATATCGTATATACGATCGCAAGACCTACGCTCCGATACCACTGTTGGGATTCGTGCCTAAAACGAGGCCCAGTGAAGCGGTAAAACAAAAATTAATTCGATCCGAATCCCTACGAGGATCGATCGAGCTACGTATATACGAATATCAAAACGAATAACAATAGATATAGAAACTTACCCTTGTAGTCCGTTGATTAGATGGAAACCTTCTCTTGAGCTATTCCCCAAGCTTTAGGCGATCTCCTTTCAATTCAATCCGCTCCAAGCTCTTGAATGATCCAACGCCGAAAGCACCGCGTCTCTACTTGCCACGCCACGAGAAACGACCGGAACGACGATCACCTTGCTATCCTCCGAGGATACGGCTAGAGCTAAGTGATGAAGCTTCCAATATGAGATTATCACACTCTAAGTGTATAACTCACAACTCTCATTTATACTCTTGAATTTTCTCTAAGAAAACCAAGAGGAAAGTGAAGAAGAAGAAGACTACTTTGAGAAGAACTTTTCTCTCTCTTTAACTCTCTTACATCTCACGTATGAAATGCACAAATGAATACATGTGAGAGTTAGTCTTCTTCTCATTCTTTATACACATTATAACCACCAACAACTCATCTCACATGAGATGTCTTCCCACAAGTCATTATCATCCATTATAAAATGGAAACCAAAGACCATGGGAAAGTGGGTGGAAGCATAATGGGCGGCTATCATGAAAACGAATGAGTTCGGTTCGCTTCGACTCCCGCGAGTCCAAACAGATAAACTCCGATTCTGCTCCGATGTATTTGTGTCGATTAATTAATCCAATTAATTAAACATATCAAACACAAAATAACATAATTAATTTCTCCAAGAAATAATTATATTCATGAATTAAATTAATCACCCAAAGGATATATTTAATCTATTAAGCCGTAAATCAATTTATCCGATAAATCGATTTAAACATCCAATGTCCCAAATTAGATATCCAATATCTAATATTCATAATGAGAGAATTAGCTTAATTCATTCCGTCGTCAATCCTAATGCGCGACTCGGTAGGTCCGTCTCAACAAGAATGGGAGGAACTAAAGAGTAGTAGCACCACCTAGCCACTGGTGGCCTACACTGCACTTAATCGAGAACGAATGATTGGGATCATTCAAGAACCATTCTGTAGTGAATACCAAGATAATGTATAAACCCTTCTTTCAAATGTCCCGATCAAGTTATAGGGTCACGGCCACCAAACCCTATCTCGTACTTGACGCTATGCATGCGTTAATGCAAATCGAGATCATCGAGTCATGCCGTATCTAATACAACTAGCTCCAATGCTTTGGCCAAAGACTTATGATCTCATCCGCAATAACCGCATAGGACATATAACCCGCTCACTAACGGAGAAAGAATTCTATCTTAGTATTCGTAGGACTGCTACTTGCCCGTCAAGATGCACGTCGAGGTTGACCCCGCCTTCCGGTTTACGGTGGTCGAACTACTCTAATGAAAATCTTGACGTCACAAGCACATCCCTACTAAATCCTCAAGTCTAAGGTTCACGAATACCTATCACAACCTTTCGATTCCGTCATTGATCGTCCTGAGTGAAATCCATGTGACGAATCGAGGGTGAGTCGGTTCGAGTATACTAATCCAATTAGCATACCTATAACGTGTGCTCCCACTAACCATTAGTGTTCGACAGGCACTCTCCATGTCAAAGAACACGTCATACAAGTCTTCACATAAACTTAACGCCCAGTCAAGTTTCATCGACTTGCGAACGATTAAGTATTTGAGCTATAACCTTTCCAGTGCCGACTCCATTATCCAATAAGGAGTGGAACGTTTTGCTCTCAAATACACGGACTAGTTTCTATATGTTTATTTACGAGTTAGGAATGCCAGTAACTACCAGTAAATAAAGAAACATTCATTTGCCTTATATAATTGGTTTACATAATTACAAGTACAATTCCCTCACTCAACAACCTCTGAGTGGCATTCGAGGGCATACTCCTAACACCTTCATCATTCATCATTCATCTTATAATTTTCCATTTTTTGTAAACTTTTCTTTTTGTGTGAAGAACACACTTGTGTTCTTGAGTGATATTTGTAAGTGTGGTATAACATATGTTGTTCAGAGAGTTTATTGCTTCTATCTCCTTTATCTACTAAGGGAGTTAGGATCAATTCTTTCTCTTGATTCAACTAATAATGACCACCAAAGCTTGTAATATGTATAATAAACCCTTCATGGGCTAAGTAACCTTTAGTTGGGATTATAAACAAGGTTAGTCATGTTATTTATGTTTGTATAAAAGATCTATTGTGAATTACTTATTATTGTGTGTGATTTTCAATGTTTTAACAATCTTTATTTATTTGGCCTATAAATGACGATATTTATGGTCTTCATATGTTTCGAAAGAAAATATGTTTGATTAGATCAAATGATCTTCACTTTAAGTTGTTCTAGGGGATAGAAATATACCTCTAGTCCTTAGATGATTCTTTGAGTTATTTTCATAAATCCTAATGCTATGTATTGAAGCCAATCAACATAGAAATATAGTGGATTGATTCAATATGTAAGGGGCGTTTTATAGTTCGAAAGAGAAACCGTCTTTTTAAGGAAAATCGAATCTACACAACATAATAAGTAAATTCATCTTAAGATCTCCTATACATCCTTTATAACTAATGACGAACTAAGTTTGTAATTCCAACTATTTCATTTTATCGTTAATCAATCTATTATTATTGCTATCTTTTTATTTCCTTATAATATTAGAACTATTATTGCATTTTCTTTGCAAATATTAAACCAAACTTTTTAATTGTGTGTTTCACTCATATTAGTATCTATAAAAATAGACTAATAGTGTATAATTCAAATTATAACCAAACTTCCTTGTGGGATCGATAAACCGGACTCAAAAAGTCCACTTTACTACTTGATATGATATCGTGCACTTGCGATAGTTACACTAAAAACGTGTCAAGTTTTTGGCGCCGTTGCCGGGGAAGTATAAGTTATATTTGAAAAATTACATTATTAACTATTGTTATAAATACAACTTTTTCTTTGTTGTAGATTCTCTTATCTATGCGAAGGACGTACAATCGCGATTTAGTTTCACTAGATCCCGAGTTCGAAGCCACATTCAGAAGAAGGCGAAGAGAACAAAAGAAAAATATTATTTCTTCACCATCAATGGCGGACGAACTAGATCCACGTCTCCCCCAAGGAAATGATAACGAAAGAATTCCTCCGGTGGGGGGAATACCTAATGTTCAAAACATTCAACATCAACAATATCCTATTGTGCCGGAAATAGATGAAGACAACATGCTCTTTGGGGAATTCATGAACCCCCCATCTTTGAGCGTTCAATCAAGTGTAATCTATCTACCATTTGGAGTGGACAATTTTCAAATTCGCCCAGATGTCATCAATATCTTCTCCAACAACAACTCATTCTATGGAAGAACCGACTAAAATCCATATCTCCATATTAACCGTTTTGTGGAGATATATGGAAATTTTAAATATCCAAATGTAAATGACGAGGCGATCAAAATGAGACTTTTCGTGCACACTTTGAAGGACAGAGCAAGAGAGTGTCTAGATACTTTGCCACCACGAAGCATAACAAATTGGCCCGAATTTGTCCAAAAATTCACCACTAAATACTTTCCACCAATAAAAGTGGCGAAAATCAAATACGAAATCTCTACATTTCGTCAACAAGATTCAGAATCATTCCACGAAGCACGGGAGAGATACAAAGATATGCTACGAAAATGTCCTAACCATGATTTCAACTTGGGAGCACAAGTCAATTACTTCTATTCTGGAATTTTACCTTCATGCCGAGCCAATGTCGATTCATCATCAAATGGCTCACTGGGCAATAAAACTATGAAAGAGGCTTATAATCTTTTTGAGGTTATAAGTGAACAAAGTGCAAGATGGACAGAGAGAAATATCCAAAAGAAACCAAATGGTGTTTTTGAAGTGGATTCTTATTCACTTATGTTGGCAAAAATTGAAGCTCTATCAAAGAAAGTCGAGGAAATGTCTTTTTCAACTCCTCAATCTGTGAAGACGGTGCAAACTCCACAAGTTTCAGATTTTTCATGTGAAATTTGTGGAGCAACTCACAACAGCACTATCTATCCCTTAGTGCAACAGGAGCAGTCACCAACACCACCAGAACAAGTGGTGTATGCTCAGAATTTCCAAAGGCAAGCATACAATCCTTACGGGCCAACATACAATCCAGGGTACAAAAATCATCCAAATTTTTCTTATGCAAACAGCAACAATGTGTTGAATCCAACGCATCAAGAAAAGAAGCCCGGATGGGAAGAACACGAAGCTAGCTGAACAACAACTGAAGTATCAACAACGCAATGATGCTTCAATTAAAAATCTGGAGACACAAGTTGGCCAAATGGCCAAAATACTTTCAGAAAGATCTCATGGCATGTTATCTAGCAATACCGAGGTAAATCCAAGGGAAAATGTCCAAGCTATCACAACAAGAAGTGGAGTGCAGTTGCCCGAAATTTCTATGGAAAATCATCTGGAAAAACAAAAAAATAAACAAAATCAAGAATCAGAAAAAGAATCTGATACAGGACCTTCATCTAAAAAAGGTCCAGTTGCTACAAAATCTTATGTTCCACCTATCCCGTTTCCTCAACGGTTGAAGAATCACAAGCTCGATGCTCAATTCGGGAAATTCTTGGAAATTTTCAAAAAGCTACACATCAACATTCCTTTTGCCGATGCTCTAGCACAGATGCCAAGCTATGCCAAATTTATGAAAGATATTCTTTCCAACAAACGAAGGCTTGAAGAATACGAAACTGTCATGCTAACAGAGGAATGTAGCGCAATACTACAAAAGAAGTTGCCACCCAAGCTAAAAGATCCGGGAACTTTCACAATCCCGTGTACAATTGGTGAAGTGAATTTTGGCAAAGCTCTTTATGATTTAGGGGCAAGTATCAACTTGATGCCACTGTCAATTTTCAACAAATTGAACTTGAGAGAAGCAAAAGCAACAACAGTTCCACTACAATTAGCCGATCGGTCAATCAAATATCCACGTGGGTTAATAGAAGATGTGCTCGTCAAGGTTGATAAATTCATATTTCCAGCAGATTTTATCATCCTTGACATGGAAGAAGATCAGGATATTCCCATTATTTTGGGACGACCATTTCTCGCAACCGGACGTGCTCTTATTGACGTCTATGAAGGAAAGCTAATTCTCAGAGTGGAAGACGAACATGTCATCTTCGATGTCCTAAAAACTTAAAATCAACCCTCCACAGATGAGTATTGTCTAAGAATAGACGCAATTGAAGCCATGGTGAACAAGTCTTTAGAGAAAATTCTATCTAAAGATCCTCTTGAGACATGTATAGCAAATTCTCTAACCAGCATGGAAGAAGAATATCACTTGGCCGAAACAGTTAACTATATAGAAGCACTACCACCCTTAAGAAGGCATTCACATTTTGAAGAATTGGGGAAAGCTCCGCTAAACCCCTCCCTTCTTTACAAGAAGCTCCAATACTTGATCTCAAACCTCTACCCACACATTTGAGATACGCTTACTTGGGCGTTTCCTCTACACTTCCGGTCATCATATCTAACATATTGACCGAACTTGAAGAAGGGAAATTACTAAGGGTATTGAGGAATCACAAAAGAGCAATTGGATGGACTATTGAGGACATTAGAGGAATAAGCCCCTCTATATGCACTCACAAAATTTTGATGGAAGATGACTGCAAACCTTCAATTGAGCATCAACGACGTTTGAATTCAAACATGAAGGAAATTGTGAAGGCCGAGATTCTTAAATTACTTGACGCAGGAATCATTTATCCAATCTAAGATAGTTCATGGGTGAGCCCTGTACATATGGTGTCCAAAAAGAGTGGAATCACGATCATAGAGAACGAGCACAATAAACTTATACCGACACGACCGATCACAGGATGGAGAATGTGCATTGATTACAGGAAACTAAACAAGACGACAAGAAAAGATCATTTTCCACTCCCATTTATTGATCAGATGCTCGATAGATTGGCGGGACATTCTTACTACTGTTTTCTCGACGGCTATTCAGGGTACAACCAAATCTTAATAGCCCCAGAAGACCAAGAGAAAACAACATTCACATGCCCTTATGGAACATTTGCCTATAGAAGAATCCCATTCGGATTGTGCAATGCTCCAGCCACATTTCAAAGATGCATGATGTCAATATTTTCAGACATGGTTGAAAAATTCATTGAAGTTTTCATGGACGATTTCTCGGTTTTCGGAGATTCATTTGATAAATGCCTAAATCACTTAGGCATGGTCTTGGAAAGATGTGAAGACACAAATCTAGTTCTCAATTGGGAGAAATGTCACTTCACGGTCCAGGAAGGAATCGTACTTGGCCATAGAATCTCACAACATGGAATTGAAGTCGATAAGGCAAAGATCCAAGTGATTGCAAAACTTCCTCCACCAATTTTGGTGAAAGGAGTAAGGAGTTTTCTCGGACATGCAGGATTCTATCGGAGGTTTATAAAAGATTTCTCAAAAATAGCAAAACCTCTCTGTTCTTTGCTTGAGAAAGATACACCATTCCTTTTCACAAATGAATGCCACGTGGCCTTTGCAACTTTGAAGGATAAGCTTACATTAGCTCCAATCATCATTTCTCCAGATTGGACTATTCCTTTCATTTTGATGTGCGATGCAAGTGATTATGCCGTAGGGGCCGTACTGGGCCAGAAGAAGGACAAAATGATGCAAGTGGTCCATTATGCTAGCAGGACTATGAATGACGCTCAACTGAACTACACAACAACTGAAAAAGAGATGCTTGCAGTGGTTTATGCCTTTGACAAATTTCGATCCTACTTATTGGGATCAAAGGTCATAGTCTACACTGATCATTCACCTTTGAAATATTTAATGACAAAGCAAGATGTAAAGTCAAGGCTAATCCGATGGGTTCTACTTATGCAAGAATTTGACATAGAAATCAGAGACAGAAAGGGAACAGAAAACCAAGTGGCGGATCATCTCTCTAGACTCGACCAAAACAATGCTCAAGAGAAGGAAATAAAGGAAGTATTTCCGGATGAACAACTGTTCCAAATCTTTAATATCCAGGAAAAACAAAATGCACCATGGTATGCTGACATCGTTAATTTCCTTGTTAGTGGAATAATTCACCCAAATTTTTCCCATCATCAAAAGAAAAAATTCTTCTCCGAGTTGAAATACTATTACTAGGAAGATCCTCTATTATTCAGACGAGGACCTGATCAAATCATCCGGAGATGCATACCGGAAGAAGAAATAGAGAAGGTATTAGAAAGATATCATTCCTCTCACTATGGAGGACATTTTGGGGGTTCAAAAACAGCCGCAAAAATTCTTAAAGCAGGATTCTATTGGCCCACTCTGTTCAAAGATGCACATACATTTGTCTCGAAGTGTGACCAGTGCCAAAGACATGGAAACATGTCAAAAAGAAATGAAATGCCAATGAATTTCATCCTTGAAGTTGAAATCTTCGACGTTTGGGGAATTGATTTCATGGGACCCTTTCCATCATCGTTCTCTAATGAATACATCCTTGTAGCTGTGGACTACGTATCTAAATGGGTGGAGGTTTGCATTACCAATAAACGAAGCTAAGGTCGTGGTAAATTTTCTAAAGAAAAATATATTCACTCGCTTCGGAACTCCGAGAGTTATTATCAGTGATGACGGATCTCATTTCTGCAAACACCAGGTTAAGGCTTTATTGACCAAATTCGGAGTAAAACACCGTGTCACTACCTCTTATCACCCACAAACCAGTGGACAAGTCAAGGTTTCCAATCGTGAACTGAAACGTATACTTGAGATGACAGTCGACTCATCTCGGAAAGATTGGTCAAAAAAGCTGGATGATGCGCTCTGGGCTTACAGAACAGCTTATAAGACACCGATAGGCATGTCTCCATTTCGTCTGGTTTTTAGAAAAGCCTGTCACCTGCCAGTCTGGTTTTTACGCTGGGCGTTAGTGAGCGAACTGCATGACAGTATTGGGATGATCAAACCACGATACAACCAGGCAGACCTAATTGATGATGCTTGGTACTTATGGATATGGGCAGCCAGGAGTATTTACCCGACCTCGACTCTGATGACGGTTTCCATTGGCCACCTGCGAGGTTTATTTGCTATCCACCGAGGGGTAAAAATGGATTTGGGTACTCACATTTACACTACTATTTGTCACTATGCCGGCATGGTCCCGACTAGGCAGAAGATGCCATACCCCTGCCTTATCACCGGTATTTGCAGGAGCCAGAGAGTAAAAATTTCGGCAGGGGGTGATATTTTAACACATGGGGATCGACTGAACGGCCGGAGTAGTATTTTTCGAAGTACTCAGTTGAGGAGCAAACGGGCACGTTTGGAACCCGAAGAGGATAGTAGCCACGAGGAGGAAGATGAGGCGGAGGAGTATGCCGAAGATGACTTGACGCCTTTTGAGGCGAATTTGCTTGAAAGAGTTCAGGGATTAGAAACATCTTAGGCTGAAATTTTGAGAAATCAGAATGAAATAATAGACCGACAATTAGAAACGGAGAAGTGCTTTGAAAAGCTTTTCCGTTTTCTAAACATCCCTGACGACACACCTGGAGGATCACAAAGCTAAAATTTCAGGGAGTTTTCTGTTTTCTCACTTGCTTTTATTTTTTTTTTTTAAAAACTCGGAACAGTTTTACTTATAAGTTTGGGGGTGTTTTCGTACTTGTGTGTTTATTTTGTGGTTTTTGAACTATGATGTTTATTTTGATTTTGATTGTGGTATGTTTTTTATTAGTGTACTGTGTGGTGTGTTTTTATTATTTGGCATTGATTAGGCTTAGTGAATATATATTTCTATATATATATATTATTTTGATTTATGAGATTTCTACATCTGGCCATAACATCAATAAATTAGCTATATACAAGTTTCTAAAATCATTTTAACCGGTAAAAAAAATTGTATATTCCAAAATTTTTTAGCCTTAATCTCTTTCCAAGCCTTGTAATTATCATATAAAATCGAGTTATTCGTTACCTTGAGAAAAGAAGAATCAATCGGTTGATGAAAAATAGAACTGAAATTTACTTAATTTGTGGAGTTTTTGATTTTTCGTGCTTAAACTAAGAAATGATTTTCTGCAAATATTCTATTCCCTAAAAAAAAAAGGGAGTCATTGGTGAAAAGAGCTACACGTTAGCAAATAACGGTGTGAAAGCTATCACCTGAAAAAAAATGATAATAAAAAAAAATGACGAAAAGGAGAAGTGTTGAGCAGCAACAGCTGCCTAATTTTGGGGGTCTTAAATTTTGCGAAAAATAAAGGACTAACCATTGTTGGTGCGTAGCTGCCGTCTCAGAAAAATTGGTGAAAAGAGCTACACGTTAGCAAATAACGATGTGAAATCTATCACTCTTTAAAAAAAAATGAGATAGAAATTGTAACACCCCAATTCACAAATGGGACATTACACGCCGTAGAACCCCCGTGGGGTCTACCAGGCTAACTCGTGACTCGTAAACCACAAAGATATCCCAAAAGGTGCATTCAAAAAGTAAATAAGGCCGTGGCCCCGGCCAAAACATTTTGACGGAGTACATGAAGTATATGTTAAATATCAATTCATCGCCCACGCAGGGGACTTAAACCAAGTTGAAAAATAAATAGTCTAACTCCAATACTCGACAAATACAATGCCAAAACATAAAAATACAGACTTGAGCCACATCATCATGCCAGCCCATCCTTTGTGTGCACGTCCCGTGCCTGCTCCTCAGCTCTCCCGGTACCTGAAATGCATAAGACGCATTTCCCCCATTTAAGGGGTTAGCATTCGAATAGCTAGTGCAAGTACATAATTACACAACATTACATACATACACGATTCAACGCAAACAAATCATTCGGAAAAATCATTTTAAAAATCAATATTCTGGAATATCACATTTACACCAAAACAATATATCATCAAGCTTTCACATCACAATTATCCACATTTGGTAACTCGCGACCGTACCTATTAGTATCGGCCCCAAGAGGTCCCGTCGGACCGTCCCCAGGTGAGAAACCACTTTCGCGGCCGTACCCATTAGTATCGGCCCCCAGAGGTCCCGTCGAACCGTCCCCAGGTGAAAGAACATCAACGCACGCACCCAAGTCCACTTCCGTGGCCGTACCCATTAGTATCGGCCCCCAGAGGCCCCATGCCATCCCCAGGTGGAAGAGTAACCATCACAATCGTTCAATAAACCAGTTTACATCATTCGCATCAAAACCGTACACACATGATGAAATATAATACATGTACTTGCCTTGGATAATACGACGCGAAGGACACGACGAAGGAATAGGTTTCGGTCCGAACAATTCTCTCAATTCTGACCCTAACACAATAATGATATACAACCAATCTCAACATCATGAATACGAAGAAATTCATCCTAGTTCTACCCGTTAGGACAATTCATCGAACAACACGAGTGCATGTGGAGTTGAAATCGGTCAACGGTGTAATAACGGGATTTCATCCCATCTAATAACAAGGGAATCAAGGATCACGAGTAAACTATCGAAATCTAACAACAACTTCGGTTAAATCAGATTAAAAGGCAAGATCACCACCAAACCCTCCCCAAATTCATACTAGGGTTATAGGAGATCTTACCTTGATTCAAAGCCGAACAATAGATGATTTGGTGTTGTGGTGATGATATGATGCTAAGTTATACTTCCCAAACGGTGTTTGGATGAAAATCTGATGAACCCTCGCCTTGGAAAATCGCCCCGACGTGAAGAAGAGAAGAGGAATGAGAAAATGAGTGAATTTCGCTGAAAAAAACGCAGTTATAGGTTAACTGCTCTGTGTGCCGCGGCCCAGCCGAAGTGTGCCGCGGCACAGGGCCAAAAATTGCGCCCAGTGATCGGCAGACCGCTCTGTGTGCCGCGGCCCATCCGAAGTGTGCTGCGGCAGTGACTCGGCATTGTGCCGCGGCCCTGCCGGCATGTGCCGCGGCACAAGGTACAGAAGGTTTGGCCGATAAGTGCAACACGAGTGTGCCGCAGCCCGGACGAGTGTGCCACGGCAGTGACTCGGTAGTGTGCCGCGGCACACGCATGACTTCTCGCCAGAATCGACAATGTGTGCCGCGGCGCACAATCCTTGTGCCGCGGCCCACACACCCCCCCCTTGGGTCCCAAAATGATGAAAAATGATCCGGGAAGAGAATAAAAGCAATAGGAATCGATATTTGGGCAACAATAACATGAAATGGAAGTACGGAAACCCCAAAACGATCTGAGGTACACAACCAACATCGAACAAGGAACAAATTCCCTAAACTTCTAGGAAATTACAAAAATGGCCCAAACATCCGAAAATCACGATACAACGTCGGATTAACAATCTGAAACTCATAACATGCTCTACTTAACCACACGAACTCATAGAGATAGGAAAATGACGAAATCGAACGAGTTTAACGAGAGTCGAATACACATGCGATAAAATATAACTCAAGATGAAATTACGTAAAAACATCATCGAGACTCATCCCAACGGAGAAACTCCAAGAACTAAATAGATTCAGAATTCCAAAACAGTGCCAAGCGAGTTGTCCGAAACGAATATACACCGAAAAATATAAATTACCAAAAATAGAAAACACAGATATTACATGATCTCCCCCTAAAAATAAGTTTCGTCCCGAAACTTACAACACGAATAACTCGGGGTATCTCAATCTCATACTCTCTTCCGTCTCCCACGTGGCTTCCTCGGACCTATGCCTCGACCATTGCACTTTAACCAAAGGAATGGTTTTGTGCCTGAGTTGCTTCACCCGACGCTCTAAGATCTGAATCGGCCTCTCCTCGAAGGTAATGTCGGACCCCAACTCGATCTCTCCAAAATCAATAATATGACTAGGGTCCGGTACGTACTTCCTAAGCTGGGAAACATGAAATACGTTATGCACGTGGCTCAGGGACGGCGGCAAACCTAACCGATATGCAAGCTCTCCAACTCTCTCTAGAATCTCGAACGGCCCAATAAATCTCGGACTAAGTTTACCCTTCCGACCGAAGCGGTAAAATCCCCGTGTCGGCGACACCTTAAGCAACACATGGTCTCCCACCTCAAACTCCAACGGTCGGCGACGTGTATCGGCATAAGACTTCTGCCCGCTCTGGGCTGTCACCAATCTATCGCGAATCAGGGCAATCTTCTCTCTCGACTCAACTACCATATCGGGCTCGGTACCAATCAGCTCGGACGCATCATCCCAACACAACGGCGATCTGCACCTCCTCCCATACAATGCCTCGAATGGCGCCATTTTGATCGAGGCATGCCAACTATTGTTGTACGTGAACTCGATCAACGGCAAGTGCGACTCCCAATCATCCTTCCAAGCGAGACACAGGCTCTCAACATATCCTCCAACGTCTGGATCGTCCGTTCTGACTGTCCGTCAGTCTGAGGGTGGTAAGATGTACTGAGTCTCAACTCAGTCCCCAAAGCTCGATGAACCGCCTGCCAAAAATGTGATACAAACCAACCATCTCGATCTAAAACAATACTCCTATGAGTCCCATGCAATCTCATGATCTCTGCAATAAACACTCGCGCCAGCCTCTCCGGTCCCCAAGTGTCCTTAATACCCAGGAAATGAGCTGATTTGGTTAGTCGATCAACAATAACCCAAATCATGTTCATTCCAGTCCGAGTCCTAGGCATCCCGGTAATGAAATCCATAGAGATGTCTTCCCATTTCCATTCCGTAATGGGAAGTGGTTGTAGCAACCCGCGGGCCGCTGATGCTCAATCTTAACCTGCTGACAGGTCAAACACTTCGCCACAAACTCGCTAACGTCCGATTTCAAATTACTCCACCAATAGTTACTCCTCACATCCTTGTACATTTTGCTCGTACCAGGATGTATGGAATAAGGCGTAGTATGAGCCTCACTCAAAATCTCCTGTCTCAACTCAATGTCATTCGGTACACATAATCTGCCGCGAAATCTCAGAACGCCATCATCCTGAACCACAAATCCAGGGGCTTTCCCCTTCCTCACATCCTCCCTCAGCTGGACTAAAAACGGATCATCATACTGTTTCGCCTTGATATCATCAGTCAAGGACGAAGTGATCTCCAACATACATAACTGACCCTGAACTCTCTGAACCCAAACCTCGATATTCTGATAGATAAAATATCACTGGATCCTACTCTGTGGTGTAAGTACCTCTAATATCCATAACGTCATCGGCTTCCGGCTCAACGCATCAACCACTACGTTAGCCTTACCCGGATGGTAAAGTATCTCGAGGTCGTAATCTTTAATTAGCTCCAACCACCTACGCTGTCTCATATTCAACTCTTTCTGACTGAAGATATACTTCAAGCTCTTGTGATCCGTAAAAATCCTACACGACGACCCATAGAGACAATGCCTCCAGATCTTTAAGGCGAAAACGACCGCAGCTAACTCCAAATCATGCGTGGGGTAATTCGCCTCATACGGTTTCAACTGGCGGGATGCATAAGCAATAACCCTATCTCTCTGCATCAAAACGCATCCGAGTCCGAGGCCTGAAGCATCACTATATACCACGAAATCTTCGTTCCCCTGAGGCAACGCTAACACGGGTGCGGTAGTTAGTCGTCTCTTCAACTCGTCAAAACTACTCTGTCGGTCTGCGGTCCACTCGAATTTCTGAGTCTTCTGGAGCAACTGAGTGAGTGGTCTAGAGATTTTAGAAAACCCCTCAACAAATCTACGGTAATAGCCGGCGAGACCCAGAAAACTCCTCACCTCCTTCACATTCTTAGGCGGCTCCCAAGCCATCACTGCCTCTATCTTCTGCGGATCTACCCGAACTCCCTCTGCTGAAATCACATGCCCGAGGAACATCACTTCCTCGAGCCAAAACTCACACTTAGAGAACTTCGCATACAACTGCTCAGCTCTCAAAATGTCTAAAACAATCCGGAGATGTAAGGCGTGCTCCTCCCGACTCCGTGAATAGATCAGAATGTCATCGATAAAGACGACTACGAATTTGTCCAGATACTCAATAAAAACTTTGTTCATCAACTGCATGAACACTGCTGGGGCATTGGTTAGCCCGAAAGGCATAACCACAAACTCGTAATAGCCATATCTCGTCCGAAAGGCAGCTTTCGGTATATCGCTGTCCCGAATCCTCAACTGGTAGTATCCCGATCGCAAATCAATCTTCGAAAAGACTGTCGCCCCCAGAATCTGATCGAACAAGTCGTCAATCCGAGGCAAAGGGTATTTATTTTTGATGGTCAACTTGTTTAATTCTCGATAATCGATGCATAAACGAAGCGATCCATCCTTCTTCTTAACAAAAAGTACAGGCGCACCCCAAGGCGATGCGCTCGGTCGGATATACCTTTTATCTAACAAATCTCCCAACTAATTCTTCAACTCTAGCATCTCCGATGGTGCCATACGGTACGGTGCTCGATAAATAGGGGCCGCATTCGACTCAAGATCAATAGGAAACTCCACCTCTCGATGTGGTGGTAATCCCGACAAGTCATCCGGAAATACGTCGGGATACTCGCTAACAACTGGAATCGACGATATGTCAACCCCACCACCTTCCGCCTGCAGGGCGAAACACCAGTAGCCGACACAACCCTGGTTCAGAAGTTTCATCGCCTTCAAGGCGCTAATCACACTCCCTGATCTACCCGGCTTACAACCGACGAGAGTATGCTCGGTGCCGTCCTCGGCCACTATCGAGATGGTTCGAGTCCGATAGTTCATAATGGCACCGTGACGATTCAACCAATCGTCCCCGAGGATCAAATCCTCACCTTTAAGGTCTATAACAATGAGATTCGAGGGCCAATCTCGGCTCCCGATCCTCACTGGGCAATCCCTAACCTCCCGGTCCCCAACCATACGATCCCTGCTGGGCATACCCACTACAAACGGCTCACACTCAAACAAGCAGTCAAAACCAATACGACTCACACAATCTAAAGCAATAAAGGAATGGGTAGCACCGGAATCAAAAAGCACTGAAACTGGATGAGTAAGGATCTAAGTGGTACCTGACGCTACTGGAACGTCTGCCTCCTCTGTGCGCCTCATATGATACAATCGGGGGTGAACTGAACCTAAACTCGATGCTGTACGGCGATCCGGCTGACCCCGACCCCTACCACGGCCCGAACTCTGCGGAACATGAGTAGCTGGAGTGCTGTGATCCCTCTGATCGGCGGTGATAGTCGGAGTTCTAGCGGCCCTAGTGGCCCTATCACAATAAGCTGCCCGATGCCCGGCCTGTCCGCAAGTAAAGCAAGTAACTAACGGAAATGGGCAATCCTTCATAACGTGCTCGGGCTGACTGCAATTAAAACAAACTCTCCCGCCAGGTGCCACAGACTGGACCGAACGGTTACCCTGAGATCCACCGGCCTGATGAAACGGCCTCTTCCAGTGTAGGAGCGAACGAGACCGAAATCGTCCCACCTTTACCGGCCGAGAACCCGCCAGTAGTCTTCTGCTTCTTAGCTTCCGAAATCGACTCTGATTCCGGGACAGCCATCTCGATCGCCAGAGCGCGATCCTGGTATTCCTTCAAAGTGGCACACATGAGCGGTGCCATACTCTGCCTGATATGCGGCTTCATGCGCATATTGAAGTAACGGATTTTATCGGCCTCCGTCCTCACCTGATCTTTCACAAAACCCAATTGCTGATTGTAAGAGATAATGGCCTGCGAAATCGGTACATCCTGAGGTGTGGCAGTGAAGAACTCCACGATTCTGCGTTCTTTGACTAGCGGCGGACAATATTCTGCTTCCATAGCAGCCCTGAACTCTTCCCAAGTAGATCGACGGTCTCGGGGCGCAACGGCCTCCCACCATTCCACAGCTTCCTTATCCAGGAGGTACTGGGCAATATGTACCCTCCTGTCTTCAGGAAAAGCTACGGCATCAAAGGTCCTGGACAACTGAAAGAGCCAATTCTCCCAACCGAGGGAGTCAGAAGATCCGGAGAAACGAGGAGGGTGCATCTTAGTCACCGTATGAAGCCACTTACTAGCTTCCTCTTGAGGTGTCGGGGGCGGATTCTGGCATCCACCCTGAGCTATCTGAGCAAGCTGGGCTACTAACTGCTGAATTACGGCAGTAGCCTCGGCGTCGGCATTATTACCCGACGGTACTGAGTGAGAGGCTGAGTCCGCAGAGGACTGAGAAAGTGAGCCCTCTTCATTATCAGCACCCCGACCACGGCCTCAGCCGCGTCCCCTAGCTGGTCTACCACGACCTCTCAACATACTAAAGGAAGAATGAAAAGAACAAGATCAGAAAGATTCACAATTGACAAAGTTGGTATCACAATTCATAATTCCGAACAACGCAAGAAAACGAATTACAGAAATATAAGAGTTCGAGGAGACTTACAGTCACGGGTCGCACGAAAAGACGGTAGCATGATGATATTAGGCTCAACGACTGACTCTAATGATGCAACTGACAGACCCAAAATTTACCGACAGTCTAGGTATTCAAAATCTAAGCTCTGGTACCATAAATGTAACACCCCAATTCACAAATGGGACATTACACGCCGTAGAACCCCCGTGAGGTCTACCAAGCTAACTCGTGACTCGTAAACCAAAAAGGTATCCCAAAAGGTGCATTCAAACAGTAAATAAGGCTGTGGCCCCGGCCAAAATATTTTAACGGAGTACATGAAGTATATGTTAAATATCAATTCATCGCCCACGCAGGGGACTTAAACCAAGTTGAAAAATAAATAGTCTAACTCCAATACTCGACAAATACAATGCCAAAACATAAAAATACAGACTCGAGCCACATCATCATGCCAGCCCATCCTTTATGTGTGCGTCCCGTGCCTGCTCCTCAGCTCTCCCGGTACCTGAAATGCATAAGACGCATTTCCCCCATTTAAGGGGCTAGGATTCGAATAGCTAGTGCAAGTACACAATTACACAACATTACATACATAGACGATTCAACGCAAACAAATCATTAGGAAAAATCATTTTAAAAATCAATATTCCGGAATATTACATTTACACCAAAACAATATATCATTAAGCTTTCACATCACAATTATCCACATTTGGTAACTCGCGACCGTACCCATTAATATCGGCCCCCAGAGGTCCCGTCGGACCGTCCCCAGATGAGAAACCACTTCCGCGGCCGTACCCATTAGTATCGGCCCCCAGAGGTCCCGTCGAACCATCCCCAGGTGGAAGAACATCAACGCACGCACCCAAGTCCACTTCCGTGGCCGTACCCATTAGTATCGGCCCCCAGAGGCCCCATGCCATCCCCAGGTGGAAGAGTAACCATCACAATCGTTCAATAAACCAGTTTACATCATTCGCATCAAAACCGTACACACATAATGAAATATAATACATGTACTTGCCTTGGATAATACGACGCGAAGGACATGATGAAGGAATAGGTTTCGGTCCGAACAATTCTCTCAATTCGGACCCTAACACAATAATGATATACAACCAATCTCAACATCATGAATACGAAGAAATTCATCCTAGTTCTACCCATTGGGACAATTCATCGAACAACACGAGTGCATATGGAGTTGAAATCGGTCAACGGTGTAATAACGGGATTTCATCCCATCTAATAACAAGGGAATCAAGGATCACGAGTAAACTTTCGAAATCTAACAACAACTTCGGTTAAATCGGATTAAAAGGCAAGATCACCACCAAACCCTCCCCAAATTCATACTAGGGTTATAGGAGATCTTACCTTGATTCAAAGCCGAACAATAGATGATTTGGTGTTGTGGTGATGATATGATGCTAAGTTATACTTTCCAAACGGTGTTTGGATGAAAATCTGATGAACCCTCGCCTTGGAAAATCGCCCCGACGTGAAGAAGAGAAGAGGAATGAGAAAATGAGTGAATTTCGCTGGAAAAAAAACGCAGTTATAGGTTGACTGCTCTGTGTGCCGCGGCGCAGCCGAAGTGTGCCGCGGCACAGGGCCAAAAATTGCGCCCAGTGATCGGCAGACCGCTCTGTGTGCCGCGGCCCAGCCGAAGTGTGCCGCGACAGTGACTCGGCATTGTGCCGCGGCCCTGCCGGCATGTGCCGCGGCACAAGGTACAGAATGTTTGGCCGATAAGTGCAACACGAGTGTGCCGCGGCCCGGACGAGTGTGCCGCGGCAGTGACTCGGCAAAGGTGCCGCGGCCTCGCCGCACATGCCGCGGCACCCGACAGATCGCCGCCCGTAATCGACAATGTGTGTGCCGCGGCCCACACACCCCCTTGGGTCCCAAAATGATGAAAAATGATCCGGGAAGAGAATAAAAGTAATAGGAATCGATATTTGGGCAACAATAACACGAAATGGAAGTACGGAAACCCCAAAACGATCCGAGGTACACAACCAACATCGAACAAGGAACAAATTCCCTAAACTTCTAGGAAATTACAAAAATGGCCCAAACATCCGAAAATCACGATACAACGTCGGATTAACAATCCGAAACTCACAACATGCTCTACTCAACCACACGAACTCATGGAGATAGGAAAATGACGAAATCGAACGAGTTTAACGAGAGTCGAATAGACATGCGATAAAATATAACTCAAGATGAAATTATGTAAAAACATCATCGAGACTCATCCAAATGGAGAAACTCCAAGAACTAAATAGATTCAGAATTCCAAAACAGCGCCAAGCGAGTTGTCCGAAACGAATATACACCGAAAAATAGAAATTACCAAAAATAGAAAACACGGATATTACAGAAATTGTGTTAGTGAAAAGAGCTACACGTTAGGAAATAACGGTGTGAAAGCTATCACTAAAAGGGATGTAGTTTTTGAGCAGATTTGAATTAATTAGCGGCTGAATTTCAATACACTCAATTTCGTGAATAATCACAATATTTGATGACGCCAATGAAATTCTTCTTCATATTGAGTCGAAAAATAAACGAGTGATCGAGAGCAACCATTAAAGGGAGTCGTGTGTATCACGAGTGGGAAAGAAATAATCAACCTTTTGGGGGGAAACCTTACATTTTGGAATTATTACAATAATAAAAACCATGTTTTAACTTCAAAATCATTAGTAGATTTATTTTGAATCTTGATTCATTTCTATCTACTGTATAAAGCTGACTGTTGTGTATTAATGGCATTTTGATCTCATTTTCTCTTTATTTATAATTATTTTTAATTTTTGTGTGTATTAATTTTCTTATTAGTGTTTTACTTTTTTTTTTTGGAGCGTGAATAATATAGAGTCTTGCTCGGGACTAGCAAGAATTCAAGTTTGGGGGTGTGATAAGTGTCAGTTTTATACACTTATCCATGGTTTGTATCGATTAAATTCACCCATAATTGAGCTAGTCTACTCGTTTTTTGCTTTTAATTAATTAGTTTTAATAATTTTATTTTTATCGGATGATGATCGGATTAAATAACTGATTTACTCAAGAAATAACATGTTTATTAAATATTATCTTTGTTGAATTTTGATATATTCATGTTGTAGGTCTTTCCGAGACGAATTCGGCAGTCTTTCCGGATTCAAAATCAGAGTTATATATCAAAAATTATCATCCGAAGAAGATTTGGGGGCAAAAACACAAAGTCTGAGAAATTCTGGGCTGAAAACGTAACTATCAAAGCATCCAGTGAGCAAATTTACGAAGCCAAGTTACGGCCGTAACTACAGAATGTTACGGCCGTAAGTCACCCTAGTTACGGCCATAACTCCTGAATGTTACGGCCGTAACTCTTGACAGATTGTTATGATTTGTCTATTTTTTATACTTTTTGTGTATAATTGAGGGGATGGCTGGCATTGATCCGATCTAATGTAATAATGATGGAGTTTTTGAGCTATTAGATGACTTTAGGTGTATAAATAGACCCATTAGATCCTTCATCATTCATCATTCATCTTATAATTTTCCATTTTTTGTAAACTTTTCTTTTTGTGTGAAGAGCACACTTGTGTTCTTGAGTGATATTTGTAAGTGTGGTATAGCATATGTTGTTCAGAGAGTTTATTGCTTCTATCTCCTTTATCTACTAAGGGAGTTAGGATCAATTCTTTCTCTTGATTCAACTAATAATGACCACCAAAGCTTGTAATATGTATAATAAACCCTTCATGGGCTAAGTAACCTTTAGTTGGGATTATAAACAAGGTTAGTCATGTTATTTATGTTTGTATAAAAGATCTATTGTGAATTACTTATTATTGTGTGTGATTTTCATTGTTTTAACAATCTTTATTTATTTGGCCAATAAATGACGATATTTATGGTCTTCATATGTTTCGAAAGAAAATATGTTTGATTAGATCAAATGATCTTCACTCTAAGTTGTTCTAGGGGATAGAAATATACCTCTAGTCCTTAGATGATTCTTTGAGTTATTTTCATAAATCCTAATGCTATGTATTGAAGCCAATCAACATAGAAATATAGTGGATTGATTCAATATGTAAGGGGCGTTTTATAGTTCGAAAGAGAAACCGTCTTTTTAAGGAAAATCGAATCTACACAACATAATAAGTAAATTCATCTTAAGATCTCCTATACATCCTTTATAACTAATGACGAACTAAGTTTGTAATCCCAACTATTTCATTTTATCGTTAATCAATCTATTATTATTGCTATAATTGTGTGTTTCACTCATATTAGTATCTATAAGAATAGACTAATAGTGTATAATTCAAATTATAACCAAACTTCCTTGTGGGATCGATAAACCGGACTCAAAAAGTCCACTTTACTACTTGATACGATATCGTGCACTTGCGATAGTTACACTAAAAACGTGTCAGACACGTACGGCCGTAACCGGCCAAGCCTTACGGTCGTACCTGCTCAACTTATAGCCGTATGTCGCAACCTTACGGCCGTAAGTCCCGTTCGTCCAAAAAGCCTGAAAACAACGAACACCTGTTACGGCTGTAACCTACAATCCTTATGGCCGTAACTCATTGCTGGACAAGGTGAAAATCCGATAACTCCGATTCCTCGCTACGATTGATGAATTATCCGACATATCATATGAATGTGAAAGTGAATAAGTCCAACACATGCCAAAGATGATACTCCCAGTACAAGACTACCAATCACGATGAAAATGATAATACTCCCGTCTCGATCTATAAACGGAGATGAAATGACGATCGGTAACTGATATACGGTTACAACATGCCAACAGTGAACGCAAATGAATGAATCATTAATGATGAGCGATTAATAATGAGTGAAAATTACTGAGTGATAATTACTGACTGATTAATACTGAATGAAAATGAATGAATTACAACCGGGTATTACACCTAGAGTGATCGTCAATGAATGTGAAAAAATATCGGCAACCACCGAGCGTCCTAGTCTTCATAGGACCACAAACATCGGAATGAACAAGATCAGGCACATTTTCCTTCCGTGAAGGAGTATGACTCTTAAAAGTAACTCTCATTTGCTTCCCAGCTAGACAATGAGAGCATCTTTTAAGGTGTACCTTGTGAACCCCGGACAAAACATCCTTCTTCGACAATAGCGTCATTCCTTTCTCGCTCATATGACCGAGCCTCTTATGCCATAGCTCGGCCATGTCGTCATTGTCGATTGTGTTCACAGAATTAGTCGTTACCTTTGGAAGTGTCACGTACAATTTTCCTTCCTTTTGACCTCTTCCCACAATAAAGGAGCCTCGAGTGAGTTTCCACACTCCCTTGCCAAAACCACTATGATGACCATCTTCATCGAGTAAACCAACGGACATAACATTAAGTCTCATATCCGTAATATGTTTTACATTCCGTAAAACAAGTTCCATACTGGCGTCGAATCTCAAATGAACATCTCTCACTCCAACAATTTTGGATAACCCATCGTTACCCATCTTGACTATACCAAAGTCACCCGGAGTATAGGAGGAATAAAAGTCTCTACGTGATGTAACATGACACGTAGCACCACTATCGACCACCCAACTCGAATCATCTCTCGCAAGATTCACCATATCATAGTCGCAACAAACAAAGAATTCTTCGGTAGTAGTATTAACTTTGGCTTTATCATTACTACCGCTCTTCTTCTTTTGCGAATTCTCTCGGCCTTGGCGATTATCTTTCTTCAATTGTCGGTAAAATTTCTTTGTATGCCATTTCTTACCATAATAGTAACATTCGAGATTGGCATACTTCCCCCGGGAATTACTCCTTTGTGGCCGTCTATTACTTGGACCTCTACTTTGACCTCTCCCCTGTCTTTCGGTAACTAGAACATCCGACTGTGAAAAAGATCCTTGTGCTTTTCTTCGGAACTCCTCATTCAACATGTTCCCTTAGATAATTCCATCTAAATGACTCCATCGGGGGCAGAGTTAGACAACGACGTTCGGAACGTCTCCCAAGAATCCGGCAATGTGCCTAACAACCAGAAAGCTTGTACCTGCTCTTCGAATTTAATTCCCATTCTGGCAAGTTGATAAATTATGCCTTGGAATGCATTCAAGTGATCCGATAGAGGAGTCCCGTCTCAATACTTCAAATTCATCATTTGTTTTATGAGGAATAACTTATTATTCCCCATCTTCCGAGCATACAATTGCTCGAGCTTGTGCCATAACTCTTGAGCATCCTTCTCTCCACTAATATGGTTCAAAACGTTGTCATCAACCCATTGTCGAATATATCCGCAAACTTGGCGATGTAAAATAGTCCACTCCGCGTCGGACTTCCCTTCTGGTTTATCTTTTCTAAAAACCGGTAAATAATAATCATTCACGTATAGAAGGTCTTCCATCTTCCCCTTCCATACGTGGTAGTTTTTTTTTTTTTTTTTTTTTTTTTTTTTTTTAAAAACAACATCACATATATTAAACGGAACAAAAGGACTGTGGGGGGACGAGCCCCACTACACGCCCAAAACAAAAATTGAGGGCGGACGAACCCCTCTACACGTCCACAATTAAATCAAAAAGCGATGGCTACGAAGACGCCAACTAAAAAGAAAACAATTTTTTACATCTCAAGTAAGGGTAGCACATTTTATCTAACCGAATAAGACCAAGGATCCTCCCCTTGAGATCAAGGCCATCCGAACAAAAATAATCTCGATGGTGGCATCCTTGATTAGCAAAATAATCGGCCACCGCGTTCCCTTCCCTATAGATATGAGAAAAGCGAACATTAATGCAAGTAGAAAGTTTGTGAATTTTGCAAATTAAGCTTTGGACATTCCAAGGAGATGAAGAATTCTCCTTGAGTAATTTGAGAGATATGGAGGAATCCACTTCAACCCAAACATTAGAAAAACCTTTCTCCACACAAAGGAGAAGCCCTCTCCAAATGGCATGAAGCTCCGCGAAGGTGTTAGTTTGCGAACCAACAAATTCCCAAAAATAAAAAATGGCCGACCCGAGATGATCCCTAAGAACCCCGCCGGCGGCCGCGGGACCCGGGTTCCCCTTGGCCGCCCCGTCCGTGTTGAGTTTAAACCACCCGGGCGTTGGTTTCATCCAACGAACACTAACCACTTTGCGAGTGAAATTGACCTTAGCATTGTGGCCGAGAAAGGCCGCCAAAATGTCGGCCCCTTTCCAAAAATATATCCGCTTCTTCCCCTCGACTTTGATGGATTTTAAGTACGCCCAAATCCGGGAACACACACGATCAACCGTAAATGGAATTTGCCTCATTCTTTTATCATTCCTACAACACCATAAAAACCAACATATAAGCACGGGAATGATATGAAATATATGAGTCTTACCAAAAGTTTTGTTGAACCAAGAAGGAAAGATAAGATTGAGATCCTTGGTGATGAGTTTCGGCCATCCCACCAAAGAATGGAAATAGTCCCACACTTTGCTAGCGACGGGCCCATCCCACAACAAGTGGATGAGAGTTTCGTCCCCGTTACAACAATAACAATGGGCGTCCACAACCATCCCCCTACGAATTAAACAATCGGGCGTGGGGATCCAATTATTAAAAACCCGGACCATAAACACCGAGATGGTTGGAGTGATAGCAAAATTCCAACACCTTTTAAGAATCAAGTGGGAGGGTTTTTTTTGGCGGACTTTCTCCCAAGTATTATTAAATGAGAAATCCCCGTTAGAGGAAAGCTTCCAACTCGGATTGCAATTGGCTACATTACATGGAAGAGAACAAATATAATCACAATAGCCTTGAGGAAGGATCCCCCTAAGCTTGGAGTAGTTCCATTCCCCGTTATTCCAAAATTTATTAAGACACTCTTTAGATTTCGTGGGAAATAAATTCGAAAGGGGACTAAAATCGCACCAATTATCATGCCAAAAAGATGAATTAGCATTGCCACTATTCCAAAAAATGAATTTATCAACCTCCCCACGAATGGCACATAACCTTTTCCAATTGGGGAATCAAAAGGATTAGGTTTGACCACCATGGGGTGGAGCCTTTGCAATATTTAGCCATAAGAAAGTTAGACCAAATATTCTTATTGGTCCTAAATCTCCACCACATTTTAAACTCCGCCGCTTGGATTAAATCATTTAAATCACGGCACCCTATCCCACCTTCATGAGTAGGGTAACAAAGCCTTTTCCAAGCGGCCCAATGCATTTTTCTTACGCTCGTTAGAACCCCAAAGGAATTTATTAAAAAGCCTCTCAAAAAATAATATAACATTGGCCGGGGTTTAATAACTTGAAGATTATAAAAGAGGATGGAATTGAGAACCGACTTGATAAGCTCGATCCTCCCTCCTAAAGAAAGGAGGTGATGATTCCAAGTGCAAATTTTGTTTTGGATTTTAAGGATGGCGTTACTAAACATATTGAAAGTGGGTTTGCCTTTCCAAATAGGCACACCAAGGTAAATCATGGGAAGCTCAAAAGAAAATCCCATGATATCCTTAACACGAGCGACCTCGCCGGCGGTCGGGTTATGCATAAGGAAAGTACTTTTAGCATTATTAATTTTTTGCCCCGAAACCGCTTCAAAATGATGGAGGCACCGTTTAAGCAAAATAAGGTTATTATGCGACGCATTAACAAAAAGGAGCATGTCATCGGCAAACGCAAGATGAGTAATTTGAACATTTTTGCGAATAGTGAAAAACATAGCCGGGTTTTTTGAAAGTATGATCGATTTTCCTCGAAAGGTAATCCTCGGCCAAAATAAAAGAAGGGGGATAAAGGATCCCTTGTCTAAGACCCTCTCACTCTTAAAAACCCACGGACGAGCCATTAATAATAATAGAAAACCAAGCATTGCAAACACATTGTTGAAATAATTTAATAAGATTAGGGGAGAAACCAAAACTAGTAAGCACTTTGAAGAGAAAACCCCAGTTAATCCTATCATAAGCTTTTTCCATATCAAGTTTAATAACCGAGTTATCCTTAGAACGAGATATGTCATGGACGACTTCTAAGGCCGTGAGAATATTATCCGTAATTAAACGGTCCTTTGTGAAACCCGATTGAGCGGGATTGATGATCCTCGGGAGGATAGAGCTCAACCGTTTGCTAAGAATTTTCGAAATGATTTTGTAAGTAGTATTGCACAAACTAATCGGTCTAAAGTCTTTCCAAGAGTTAGGGGAGGGGATTTTGGGAATGAGCGTTATAGACGTAGAGCAATACGCTTGCGAGAGATCGGCCCCACCAAAAAAATCTAGCACCGCCTCCAAAACATCACCTTTAATAATATCCCAACAAGATTGAAAAAATTTCGCATTAAAGCCATCGGGGCCGGCCACACTATCCCCCTCCATATCAAAAACAATTTTCTTAATCTCACCGAGGGTAGGGGGGCAACACAAAAAAAGATTGTCACTGTCAAGGATAATGTTAGAAAAAATATCCTTGTCAAATTGATCAATGTCAACCGGTTCATTATTGAATAAATTCGAAAAGTAAGCCACGGCCGATTGATGAATACCAATCTCATCCGAGATGATGGACCCATTATCATGAATGCTATGAATGTGGTTGTTGTGCCTTTTTTTCTTAACCAAATCATGGAAGAATTTGCTATTTCTTTCCCCTTCCATTATCCATTTCATACGGGCCTTTTGTTTCCAAAAGGACTCTTCCATGGATAATGTGTGAACAAGGGAAGCGTTTAGTTTTTTAAGATTAACCATGTTGGCAATGGTAGGATCCGAGTCAAACACCCCTTCGGCCTCGGCAACCTCCCTTTGGATTTTCTCAACGTTTTTAAAAATGTTTCCGAAAGTGAACTTATTCCACTCTTTAAGGGTGAGTTTGAGACGTAAAAGCTTGTTCGACAATTTAAGAAGGCCCGGGAAGGGCGAGGGAATGTCCCAAGAATCTTTAACCGTTTGTAAAAAAAGATGGTGTTGGACCCACATGTTTTGAAACCGAAAAGACGCTTTAGGCCGATTGGAATCCGGGCTAAAAGTGCACAACAGGGAATTATGGTCAGAGGTATGCCTCGGGATGTGTCTGACACAACAATGAGGAAATGTGTTCACCCATTCCGAGGAAAAGAAAATCCGATCCAATCTTTGCCACACCGAATTACTATACCAAGTGAAAGGGGATCCCACATATCCTCCGTCCATGAGGTCGCATTCAAGGACCGCGTCCCTAAATTCCTCCATTTCGGAAAGGATAGGAGGGGTGTTCCCTTTTTTTTCCTGTGGATATAGGACGATATTGAAATCACCGCCTACCATCCAAGGAGTATGATTTTGACTAACCGAGATAAGATCCTCCCAAAGAGAACGTCTCTCAATTTTGGTATTTTTGCCGTAAACAACAGTGAGTAAAAACGGATGAGTCAAATCTTTATGATTAATTTGAGTATGGAGCATTTGATCCGCATTATATAAAACACGAATGTTAGTGGCATGATCCGAAAAAATCCAAATATGATTATTAGCATTCGCCACGACATTATCAAAACCAAATAACCTACAAAAAAGACGCATTTAAAGCAACTTTAGGCTCAATAAGGGCCAAAATATTAGGACGATGATCCTTCTTAAGCAATTTAACAATTTTTTGGGCGGATTCATTCCCGATACCTCTCACATTCCAAATAATGACACTAATCATTGATTACGAGATCGTCTAGTTTCCATTTTAGTTGAGACGGCCGATTGTTTATTGGTATTATTTTTCTTATTGTTTTTTTTGGTTTTTTTACTAGGAGATTCCGATTCAGATTCCAAAACATTAGAAAAAGGAAGAGCAAGAACTAAATGTTTCTTTTTCCTCCCTTTACCCTCTCCTTTACTATCCGAGAAAGATTTAGTAAGATCCTCATCTTTCGGTTCAAAAGATGGTTCGGACCCCGCGTCCTCAAGATCGGCCCTCGAATCTCTATGTACGGACTCACTATCCGAGGATAATAACTCCTGTTCATTCGTGATTCGTAGGGGTTCTTGAGGCGGGCCACTGTGGGTATTTGAACCCCCACTAGTGGCCGATGGGCCAGGAGACGAGCCAACCGATTTAAAAACAGCATCAGGTGCGATAGGGGCAGTTTTAATAACATCATCCAATTTTAAAATACCACCAGAGACAGAAGCTAAAATCTCATAATCTGGGCCCGACCCATTATGATTAATGATAGAAGGCCCTGGACCAACCTGGACAGAAGGTGATTTATTTTTGTTACCCGATTTAGAAACCTCACCAGAAACAAGATTAACAGCAGCATTATTAACAACATCAAATTTAAGAGTCGGCCCTTTGGTAGGACTGACAGTCCGCTCAAAACAATTTTGCACATTTAATTTTCCTTTTTTGTTACCTGACTTCGGGGGAGACAAAAAATTTTTCTTACTGGATGAGTGGCTCTCCCGAAAATGTTGTTCCATTTGTTCCAAATCTTCGGCGTTCTGGAGGGCAGCAAACATGTTGTCTACCGGAATATCGTCATCCTCGTTGGATTTCCCTGTGTCATCCTCAACAATACACACGTTAGAGGGGGGGGGATGGGGAGGTCTGGGATAACTCCAGACACTTGCCCCTTCTCGATTATGGTCGTTATATTTTTTTGGTTCCCAGCACGAACTTGAACCCATTCTTCCTTTTTCTTATCTTTTTTAGCATTGTTCATGTTTTCAAACTTATTAACAAACAATTTAGGTTTAAGTTCCGGATTTTTAACATAGCACATATCAATATCGTGACCAATGTGATGACAATGATGACAAAATTTAGGTAATTTCTCATATTCGACTTCGAGTTTAGTAAATACATCACCACAACGAATAGCAACCGTTTCCGGAGGCTTAATTTTCAAATTAACTTCCACACAAATCCTCGCAAAATTTAGTCGTGAACGGTTAAGAGTAAGGTTATCCGCCTTAATATAATTACCAACAAGAGACCCGACCGTTTGTAATGCCCTCGGATCAAACCATTGAATGGGCAGCGAGAAAATTTTTATCCAAATTGGGGCCGAGGCTGGTTCATGTTTGAAGTTGAAAAAGGGATCCCATTTAAAAAGCCGCATAGGGTATCCGAGCAGATTAAATTCGCGTTTTAACCATAGTTTTGCATAGACCTCTTCATTTTGCATGGAGATTAAAACATGTTTAAAATTCAAGAACTGAACTTTGCATAAACCAAAATCGGAATTTTGTAAAAATCTAGCAATGGATAAATTATCGGGTTTACCAAACGAGAATTTTCTGATGAGTGCATTTTTGTAAACATCCGAAACCTGGGCACACTCCTCCGGCGAGAAAACGGCCGTCGGCATGTCACCAGAAAAATCCACCATGCCCAGTGTTTAGTCTGTGCGGTGATTGTTAACGATATCCATGACGAAGATTTCAGTTTCTCCACCCGAGAATCGCCGGGAACTTGGGGAGGAAATTTTTTGCCTTGGTCACTCTTAGGAGTTTCCGGGATGAACTCCTCCACATCAGGGATTTCCCCTTCACCCATGGCCGGAGCTACCTCAACCCGCTCCAGACCCGGGATCTCCCCATCTTCCAGAACCGCGACATCTCTTCTGGCAATAACTTCATCCGACAAAAACCCCTCCTCAGACCGAGCCCGCGGAGGGTCTCCTACCCTGAGTGGAAAATGGGTTTCAGATTTGAGGTATAAATCCCGATTAAATGCAGGAGGTTGTTTGGGAAAAAAGATTCACCTTCCTTCCTTCCAGCGCCGTCGATTTGGGGGAGAAGGATGGGGATTTGTAATTAAGGAAATTTGAAGTCAGATTTTTGGGGAAATTGAACGAGGAGAAGTGAGGCATCTCCTCTAACAATACGTGGTAGTTTGAACCATTCAAGTTAACCATTCTACTCGTGTTGGCTTCCATCTTACAATTGAGATACTAAACAACCACGAAACAAACAAATAACCTGGCTCCAATACCACTTTGTTGGGAAACACAACGACTAATGTCACAACAAAAAATGCGGAACCTCGTTTGACAAATTCCCAATCTTCAAAATTGCAACTTTGTGGTTATCGACGAGTAGAACAAACCAATTACAACTCGACAAAAAAAAAATACAAATGATGTCCGAAAAATAATAAACACGAGACACAATATTTTAGCGTGGAAAACCCCTCAAGACGAGAGTAAAAACCACGGGACCGAAGCCGCTTAAATCCACGATCACCAATACACACAATACACAATCGTCCCTAATACAAACTAGGGTATACACCAATCATCAAATACTTGGTAATAAAAATTCTTCAAGTATTTGGAATCAACAACAACAACAAGATCGAGAAAAGAAACAATCGTAAATAGCTTACAGAAAGAGCTAACGAAATACCAAAACTTCCGGACTCAAAATCTCGATCTACACTGGTGAAAAGATTTGTCCAATAGCTACCAAGCTCTTGTCAAAAGATCACGATGATCCGACCGATAAATCTCCGAAAAAATGAAGAAATGTATTTCTCTCTCTTGTTTCTCTCTCTATCTCTCTCTCTTGTTCTTCAAAGGTGTGTAATCAAAGTGATGAAAATCCCGCAAGAAAGTCTGCATAAAAATATCCCGTTTAGCTGGGTTGACTCGTATGCCGCGGCCCGGCCCAAGTGTGCCGCGGCACACACACAGAAAATGCGCCCAGGATATCGGCAGGGGCCGCAGCCCGGCCGTCAGGGGCCGCGGCCCAGAGTATAGGCGTGCCGGCCATATGAAACAAGGACGGGGGCCGCGGCTCGACAGGGATGTGTCGCGGCCCCAGGTGATCGGCAGCGCTCGGCAGGGGCCACGACCCAGCCGGCAGAGGCCGCGGCCCAGAGTACAGAAGGCTCGGCAGTTTTAAGGAAGATCCGGGGGCCGTGGCTCGGCCGAGATGTGCCGCGGCCCAGTGCTGTTCTTTCCTATAATTTTGGAAACAATTCCTACATAAATTGGCTAGTAATCTAAATTGTTTCATGTAGAGTTTAAATATTATCACAAGGTATTTCAAAGCAAAAACACACAATAAGTATTAATTGTTGATATGATTAATTTTATTTATTTCGGATAAATAAGTGTTGTCATGAAAACAAGACAAATATTTAAAAAAAGAATTATAGAAAAGTAAATGAATCGACAAAAATAGTAATAGAATTAACTAGACAAGAAAAACATTCAAGAACATCATTACCCTAGTGGTAATAAAGTATTTATCTATCCTAGAGGTTCAGGATTCAAGTTTAATTGGCAACATTTTAAATAATTTTATAATAGTAATAACATCATTGGGTCTTGATGCCTCTTGGACTTTGATGCCTGGACCGTCGCCCGGCTCGCCCACCCATAGGGCCGGCCCTGCCTTCTTGCCATCATTGTTCTTCAAGATAATCATGCGAACATTCTACTTTAATCTGTGATATAATTTGTGTTGGAAATTAATTTAAGAAAAACAAGTTTTGACTCAATTTTGAATTAATTTAACAATAATAAAATATTTTATTTTTGGAAATTAAATATTAAATTGTAAATCTTGGTTTCGAGGAAAAAAATGTAGAATTTTTTTCTCAAAACCGATTTCCAGTGAGTGGGAAATAAATGATTAAAGTTGGTCATTTAATTGAATATATAAGAAGATGAAGAGTTGAAGTGGGATATGAAATGACATCTCATATTGAAAAAATGAAGTCTTATTGATTAGCTTGTTAGTAAGAATGTGCATGAGTAGTTCAACGAGTTAATAGTGTACACTAGTGAACCAACGTTGCGAGGCACACACACGCATGTGCCGCCGTTCGCCCGGGATCGGCACGGCTCGTGTGTGGGTCTTAGATCTTAGTTCTCGGTTTTGGAGCATTGAGTCTTGGCAATTGAATTTTGGACTGGACTTCGCCTTATGGCTTGGAGAGTAGGAACTTGGGCTGAAACAATAACAGTTTTGCAGTCAGGCCCAACGAATATGACTCAAATCTGATCAAGTTTGAACTGACCAGACCCATACCTGAAGAGGTTCTTATGGAATATTTATTAAGACCACGTATTGAAATGACTCATGAGCTGAGAGTTATTGAAAATTAATGGCTATTTAATCTGTTGTATACTTAATTTTGGACTCTATAGAAGGGGCTCTTCTACATTTTATTTGACACATGCAAATAGACAGCAAAGCATATTGAGTTTATAACTTTTGTGTCATTTTCGTACTCGGTTCTAATACAGTCTGGTTCGCCGGAATTCTAGTTTTGAAGAGCACCTAATTTAGAAACGTCAAAGTCCTATATCTTGAGGACTCATTGTCTGATAAATGATTAGAGATTACCAAATTAATAATAATAAATCAATATAAGTTATAATTACTGGTCGTTTAAATTAAAAACTACTGACCAATTTATGATGTTGCAATACTTGCAGGTAGTGAGTTTAGCTTGGCAGATGAGTGTAGTGTTTAAATCCAGTTTCAGGATAAATACTGAGGGTAAAGAATGTGATATAAAGTGCGACAACTTAAAAGGGCGCAAAGCAAATGGACAATGTGTGCTAATTGATACATGTTTCTGCAGGTATCCTTGTTAAGAAAAAGAAAACTTTTTTTTTGAACAATGGAATTTTATTAACTAGCAAGACGCTAGAAGAAGGTAGGGTTGCAAACGAATCGAATCGAACCGAATACTAAGACATTTTATTCGAATTGGATCAAGTTGACGAATATTCGAATTCGAATTCGATATTTAGTCGAATTCAAAATGCGATTCGTATTCGATTCGTTAAAAAAATTCGAATATTCGAATATTCGATTCGATTCGAAATTCGAAATTATTTATATATATGTATATTCCAAATAAATTATTTAACTAAAAATAAATATAAAAACTATATTATAAAATAAAATTATATTTAATAAATACATAACATATATATTCTCTATATATTTATTTTATATAATTAAACTATATTGACTAGCATATATTATGTATTAGAAAACTATATAACTAATATATATATTATATATTACAAATATTACATAAATAAACGAATCGAATATTCGAACACATCGAATCTAATATTGGCATATTTGTATTTGTATTCGAAAAATCTACGAATACAAAAAATTATTCTTATTCAAATTCGAATTCGATTTTTCCGAATACGAATCGAACAATACGAATACGAATATCGAATCGAATCAAAATTATTCGATTTGTTTGCAACCCTAGAAGAAGGAGAGCAATTACATCACGGGACTAAACGAGATGGGTTTTGCATCCAACCAACCCAATTCAACCTTAAAGAATGACACCTACTATTGACCCATACAAAAGACTTCGTTACAAAATTATCGAAAAATAAACTCTCCTTTAATCTCAACCTTCCAGAAATGCCGGAGATTCTAAAACACCACACACGCCACCGTCACGACATAAAAGAAGCTTCCAAAAGTTGTTTCTACACTTTAGAAAGCCATAAAGAATCAAACCACTCCAACCATTGGACGTATGAGCTCAAACCCGGAATATGAATATCCACCACCTTGCAAACCTGATATAAACCTGAGTAACGAAGGCGCATTCAATAAAATTATATGTTGTCATAGTAAAGAGGTTTCTCAATGTGGTGAAAAATCCCACATTTGACTTCAATAAATTGAATAAACTAAATAATACGAATATGATTAAATGGTGGGGATATATTTCTATCTCATATTATGGAGTTGTACTATTACAGTAAATTATTAAATATTTTATGTCACTGAAAATAAATTTATGTCACTAAAAATAAAGTAAATTTAAAATTTTCTATTTTAATTAGATTTTCTTAAAATTGAATGAATATTTTATATTCCACTAAAGTTCCCAATTTTAAGAAATAATTTTGTTTTAATGAAATATGTAATTAAATTTTATACTGTTAAAGGAATAATACCCGTTGTGTGCCTAAGTCTGTTAGTTTATGGGCTTTCCTAGATAGGATTTGGCTAAGGCCTGTTTGTATGTACTTCACCCTATTTAAGGGATCTCAATGATGGAATAATACAACACTTTGCCCTACTTTCTTGTCTCATATTATTTTCCCTTCAACACGTTATCAGCACGAGTTCAACCACTGAGAAAAATCCCGGCGGAAATTTCTGAAAAAAAAAAAATCGAAAAAAAAAAACCCTAGCAACTCTGCACATCCGCCGCCGTCGCCTGTGGACATCTCCTCCGGCTCGTCGCTGCTCGTCCTCCGTCCACGACCAGACCAGATCGGACGAAACCCTAGCCGCCACCACCGAAACCCACTTGCATCTTCTTCCTCGGCCTTGGCTCGACCAAACCGCGCAACGCAGCGATCATATACGCAAACCGCGCGAAGATCCGTCCGAAACTGCAACCTCGCGACCCGCCCCGCCCCTCCTGCTCATCTCCGCCCGTCTTCAGTCGCTAACCATCCCCATAGCCGGAAGCCCAGGACCCGACCGCGACCGCTTTTTTTTTTCCCGGCACCGCGACGTCGCCTGCTCGTTTTCCTCCCCGACGTCCGACCTCCGTCGCCTGCTTCTCTCCCGCGCGCGAAGATCCGTCCGACGAGACCTGCTCCGGCTTCTCCAGTCCAGATCGCGACCCGCCCCTTCTGCTCGGCCCGCTCGTTTAGATCCCAGCCCGCTCGTCCAGCTCGACCCGTTGCTGCGATCCGAGAACTTCGCCGCGACCCGGACCGAAGAGACAAGCGGCCGATTCTTGTGAACCAGATCCGATTCTTGACCCGACCGCACGCGATCTTGTTTTATTTCGTTTCTGCTCCTATTCGCGAAACAAAGTACACAAATACGAACCCTACTATCTGCAATGTGCGAATTTATATTTTTTTTAATTACTATTAATTGCATATTATACTTCGAATTTATTTATGCTTAATTAAACCAAAAGCATGATGCATCCATAATTTTAATTAAATTAAAATAAATTGCTTAAGCAACTTGAATTAAAATAAATTCACGTTGAATTAATAATCATTGCGGCATAAGATACCTCTTTGACTGCATTTATACGTGTATAGATATATCCATAGGGATATGTGATTATATCTATAATTATACATATATTTTGCATGCATTATTAGTTATGGCATGTATATTAAGTTCATCATTAGTAGAACCTAGAGGACTTATTTCTACTATCTATATCAACTCGAACCGTGATAAAGTAATTTCATCGGTATAAACCCCAATAGCATCGAAAGTAATTTTGACCATATCTTGGTTCTGAAAAATAATAACCCTCCACATTATTGAAAATTTTATCATGGAAAGTACTCATGATATACTGTGAAAATTCATTTTCCTTTTTTTTCTTGTCTCAAGATGGCTGATACAACTCGTCCCGAATTTGACATCTTGGACTCAGAAGGGCTTGAGTACCATAGATGGGTTTCTGACGTAGAGACCACTTTTATCGCTAAGGACTATAGTGCTACTATCTTTGAAAAAGCGGTAAGTACCGTCGACAAAACCAAAGCTAGTGCATTAATGTTCCTTAGGCGACATATCGACGAGCCTAAGGTGGGTATATCTGCAGTTGAAATCCGAAAGAACTGTGGGATGCCCTTAAGGGCCGTTTTGGGAACATCCACAATACTTTGCTCCCGAGTTGACCGTGCGGTGGAATGAAATCCGCTTGCTTGATTATAAACAGATCAACGATTTCAACAAAGATATGCTCCGTCGAAGGCACGCCTTAATTTCTGTGGAAAGGACCTCACAGAAGATGATATGATTCAGAAAACTCTTTCCACTTTCCCTACTTCCGCCCTTATACTAGCGAACCAGTATAGGCTGGAGTATGACAATAAACGCATCACTACCTTCAATAAGCTTATCAACCTACTGCAAGTGGCTGAGAGGCACAATGAAGTATTAGTGAGCAACAATGCCAGGCCGGATGGGACAAAGAAAGTTCCCGAGGCCAACTATGGCAAAGTGAAAGGTGGAAAGAAACCCAATGTACAGGGGACTGGTCATGGCAACCCCAAACCACAACGTGGAAGAGGGCACAGTGGTCGAGGACGTGGGGGTTCTTCCAATGTAATGAGTAGACTTGGTGCTTCCGGCTCTTCTGGCCAAGGAAACAAAGCACCTACCCCTCATGTCGCTCCCAAAGTCAGAGTTGGCAATGAACCGTGCTATCGATGTGGAGATACTGGACATTGGTACAAGAACTGCCATGCAAGTAAACAAGTCGCAGCACACTACAAGAAATATAGAGAGTCCAAAGAACGGGAGGCTCACTATATGGAGGAAGATGCTCTCGACGAGTCCCCCGACGTCAATTTCACAGTCACCGATAATCGCAATGAGCCATACGTGTCACAGTCATTAGAGGCACCCTTTATGACTGAATGTTTTCATTATGTTTACTTTCTCGTTTACATTTGGCATTGTTAACTCGGAACGATTTTATCAATGTTTTATTTTCAATAATGGTGTGATGAAACTTTGTTTTTCTAGAACAAGATATTATTATTGCTTACGTTATATCCATAGCTTTATTTCGAAGAAATGAATATTGCTTGCATGTTTATGGTTCGATTTTTTTCTCTCCTTTTCGTAGGAATGAATCGGGGAGAACTTGAATGTTTGGTTGACAGTGGGACCACCCACACCATTCTTAGGAATAGGCTTCTATTCACGGAATTAATTGCATGTCAAACCTCGGTAACCACGATGACTGGGTCCTCCCAACTCATCCAAGGGCGAGGTAATGCCCGATTTTTATTGCCTAACGGCACTCTTATCCGAGTTACCGATGCTCTATACGCACCTAGGGCCCCTCGAACCTTACTAAGTTTTAAAGATATACGTAGCAATAGTTTCCACGTCGAAACCCACTGTGAGAATGGAATCGAGTTCCTTTATATTACATCTAATGAATGTGGACGTAAACGCATATTAGAAAAACTTAAGAGTCAAAATAGTGGACTGTACACCACAACCATTAGGGTATTCGAATCCTATGCTGTCACCATAAATGAAATTTGGGACAAAGACTCATATAGGCTTTGGCATGATAGACTAGGTCATCCTGGTCGAGATATGATGATCCGTATCCTAAAGAACTCGCACGGACATCCTTTCTTTCGAGCAAAAAAGGGGCAACAACTCAACACGAAGAACAGTATTGATGTTAATCATGCTATGTCATCTAAAGAAATAGAGACATATACCCCTTCTAAGTAATTGACTATGTCAAAAGCACATCGCTCATTCTGCAAAGCCTGCTCTTTAGCTAAAGTAGGAGCGAGACCTTCCTACACTAAAGATACTAAAGCGAACATCCCATTCTTACAACGTATACAAGGAGATATTTGTGGACCCATCCAACCAGAATGCGGACCATTTAAGTACTTTATGGTATTGGTGGATGCTTCGACACGCTGGTCACATGTCGCACTCCTTTCCACTTGAAATGCTGCATTTGCAAAACTCCTAGCTCAGATCATTCGTCTAAGGACTCACCATCCTGATCACCCTATCAAGTCTATTCGACTCGATAATGCAGGAGAATTTACATCTAAAGTATTTGATGACTACTGCATGTCAATCGGAATCGATGTAGAGCATCCCGTTCCCCATGTGCATACACAAAATGGTCTCGCAGAGGCAACCATTAAAAGAATCCAAATGGTAGCACGAGCATTGGTTTTGCGCACCAATCTGCCCATCTCTGCTTGGGGATATGCAGTCCTACATGCACTGCATTTATTCGCTGCACCCACCGTTGGCCAACCATTTTCTGCGTACCAGTTGGTAACTGGATATGAACCGGATATTTCACACCTACGCATATTTGGTTGTGCAACATATGTGCCGATTGCGCCCCCACAACACAATAAAATGGGTCCTCAGAGACGTTTAGGTATTTACGTTGGATACGAATCCCCAACAATTATCCGCTACTTAGAACCTGTTGGGTTTTCAATGTATCGAATACAAAATAATCGGAGTAAAAACGCAGCGGAACAATAAAAGTGAAAACCCAATTTAGGATCTCATGCAGTAATTTAATTGTTTAATTAAAGAGTTAATCGAATTACCTTAATCCGATTGAACAATTCTAGATCCGGACTAGAAGCAGATGAATATCTCCTTCCTCTTCTGGTGATCCACACACGAACAATTCCACAAGCCGGATTGCTAGATCTCATTTAATAATATTGATAAATAGTACAACACAAATTCCTTACTAGAAGGATTGTACTATTGATCAAGATCAACTAAGGGAAGAGGAACGACCGACTCGTTCTCCTACAATATAATGTAGATGGCGATTTTTCTTCTTCTTGAAGGGCCGATTTTAGGTCTTATTTTCTGGTTACAACTCCTTGTCCAAGACCTTATATTTATACTAAGTAAACCCTAGATTCAATAATCTAGTATTTGCTTAGTTGCCCCTCAACTTATTAAATAATACAATATATATAATATCCAATATTATATATATTACTTATTATTTAATCTCCTTATAAATATAATATCCAATATTATATTTATTATTCCCAGTTGATATTTATTCCTACTTGTCTATAATTGTCGTATGTGCGACCCAAAAGGCTTATATTATGTTGGAAATTATTTAATACCTTATTAAATAATAAATCATAAGCGGCCTCTAGCAAGACATTATGATTACCCAAATAATATAAGTAATAGTCCATTAAACCTTTTAACGTGTCAAATCCCTTTGTCACGCGATATCATATTTGAACTAAGTCATGGAGTCTGTCATACTTATTTATGTTCAAATGCTTTCTCGATCTTAAGTAGACTGATTGAATCAAATGACTCTTCATTTGAGCATGGCCATGCATTTCCTTGATCCTACTTATCGAGGCCCAAAGAGATATCTCTCTCACTTAAGAGAGGGACAAATCCCCATCTTGATTATTCATTGCCCTCTACATGACTTCCACTAATCCCGATCGCTAACCTTTATGATCACCATGTTTGAGATGACGTTGGATTACGTCAAGGCATAGCGATTATCATGTTGGACTCTATGATAATCTCGGGTTCAAGGATTTATTGACATCGTATTGAGATTCACTTATGACATTTCCATGCAGTGATCTCAATGCGGGTCGGTCCAGTATTAGTTCTCCAACCAATACCCATAAGATTGATTCGTACCATACGCATAATCATCCGATGATTATCAATCAAACTTATACTAGTATATTAATCACTTGAGTCTCTACTCAACGCGATTTTACCAGGGACATTTGAATAATCTTATTATTCGTGAATAACTATTATTCGATTATTATAATATTAAAACATGCACACATTATAATAATCAACGAGAAATAAATGATATCAAATAACTTTATTTAAATGTTACAATTACAAATCTAGGCACATCGAATGTCCTAGGGCACTATTCCCAACAATCTCCCACTTGCACTAGGACCATTCATTCATGACTTTTAGTCCTATCGCTCTAGCATGCTCAACATGCTTTCCTTTTGAGAGAGGCTTGGTAAGTGGATCGCAACATTCTCTTCCGTTGCTACTTTGCATATTGTAATATCTCCTCGTCGACGATCTCTCCGACTAGGTGATATTTTCTGAGTATATGTTTGGAATTATGATGGGACCTAGGCTCTTTAGCTTGTGCAATAGCACCATTATTGTCACAATAAAGGCTTATGGGACCCTGGATGGTTGACACCACTCCTAGTTCGGTAACGAACTTCTTGATCCATACGGCTTCCTTAGCTGCATCCGATGCCGCTGTGTACTCACTTCAGAATAGAATCAAGAACCGTGCTTTGCTTGGAACTCTTCCAACTCACAAGACCTCCATTCAATACAAACACATAACCGGTTTGCGATTTGAAATCGTCTCTGTTGGTTTGAAACTTGCATCGGCGTAACCTCTTACAAACACTCGTTTCCCACCCTCCATAAACTAGGAAATCATCCTTAGTTCTTCTCAAGTACTTTAGGATGGTTTTCACCGCCGTCGATGACTTTCACTGGATTCGATTGGTATCGACTTGTCATACTAAGAGCAAACGATACATCCAGTCGAGTACAAATCATGGCATACATGATCGATCCAATAGCCAAGCGTATGGTATCTTGCTCATACGGGCTCGCTCATCGAGTCTTAGGACTCGAGTCTCACTCGATGAATGCCATGTGACATTGGCAAGAGTCCTCTCTTGGAGTCTTGCATATTGAACCTCTTCAATATTTTATTAATGTATGTATTTTGACTCGGACCAATCAATCTCTTTGATCTATCTCTATAGATCTTTATCCCAAGAATGTAAGCACTTCTCCTAAGTCTTTCATTGAGAAACAACTTCCCAACCAAGTCTTGGTATGCAAGGTGGGAATGTCATTTCCAATGAGTAATATGTCATCTACATATAAGACTAAGAAAACAACTATTCTTCCACTAACCTTCTTGTACACACAAGGTTCATCTTCATTTTGAATGAACCCAAACTCTTTGACAGATTTCATCAAAACGAAGATTCCAGGCTCAGAAGCTCGCTTCAACCCATAAATGGATCTTTGAAGCTTGCAAACCTTTTTAGAATTTTACGGATGAACAAAACCTTCAGTTGTGTCATGTACACATCCTCGAGTAAGTTTCCATTAAGGAATCTTTGTTTTGACATCCATTTGCCATATTTCATAATCATAGTATGCGGCAATGGCAAATAAAATTCTAATTGATTTAAGCATGACTACGGCGAAAAGATCTCATCATAGTCAACACCATGAATCTGCCTATAACCTTTTGCCACTAGTCTAGCTTTATAGGCTTGCATTATCATCCATGTCTTTCTTCTTTTTATAGACCCATTTGCACCCAATGGTTTTAACACCCTCAGTGGATCTATCAAGTTCCAAACTTGATTGTCATACATGGATTGCATCTCGGACTTCATGGCTTCTAGCCATTCCTCGGACTTCGGTCACAGGCGGCTTCAGTATAGGTACTAGGCTCATCATCTATGAGCGATGCATCATCATCCTCCTGCTACGAGATAACCATATCTCTCAGTTCATGTCGCATCCTATCGATCTGCGTGGGACTTGTGTACTTTGAACGGGCTCTTCAACTGTTTGTTGAGCTTGTTCGGTTTCCATCGGTGAAGCGATGTCTTCTTGTGGTTCTCGAGTTTCCTCGAGAATTACTTTTCTCCCACTGTCTCTTTTGGAAATAAATTCCCTTTCTAAGAATACAGTATTTCGAGCAACAAACACTTTGTTCTCTGCGGGCTTGTAAAAGTAATATCCTTTAGTTTCCTTAGGATATCCCACAAATAAACATCTTTCGATCCGTTGCGCTTGTCAAACACTTGGCGCCTTACGAATGCTTCGCAACCCCAGATCTTTAGAAAAGACAAGTTTGGTCTTTTACTACCCATTTCTCAAATGGTGTCTTTTCAATCGCTTTAGATGGAACACGGTTAAGGGTGAATGTCTGCTGTTTCTAAGGCGTGGCCCCAAAATGATAATGGAAGCCTTTCGACTCATCATGGATCGAACCATATCTAATAAAGTTCGATTCCTCCTCTCGGACACTCCGTTATCTTTGAGGTGTGTCGGGAGGAGTAAGTTGCGAAACAATTCCACAACTCCTAAGATGATCATCGAATTCTTGGCTCAAGTATTCCCCACCTCGATCCGATCGAAGGGCTTTAATTGTCTTGCCAAGTTGATTCTCAGTACTTCATTACGGAATATTTTGAACATTTCAAAAGATTCATGTTTATACTTCATAAGATAAACATATCCATATCGGCTAAAATCATCGGTGAATGTAATGAAGTATTGGTATCCGCCTCGGCATGAGTGCTAAGAGGTCCACATACATCGATATATTAGGCCTAATAGATCACTAGCCCTTTCTCCATGACCGTGAAAGGATTCTTCGTCATCTTGCCCAATAAACAAGATTCGCATGTCCCATATGATTCATAGTCAAAAGAGTCTAAAAGTCCATCATTATGGAGTTTAGAAATGCGTTCTCGTTTATGTGACCAAGTCGACAATGCCATAAGTAAGTCGGATTAGAATCATTGAGCTTAGGTTTCTTGGATGCTATGTTATAGACTTCCAAAGTGTCGGACTCATCTAGATCAATATTGTAAAGGCGATTATATAACTTTGCGGTACCATAAAGCAAGTCATCAAAGAAAATACGAATGATCTTATTCTTAATAAGAAAAGCAGTAACCTTCACAATCTAATGTAGAAACCGAAATAATATTCCTATTCATAGCGGGAACATAATAGCAATTGTTCAAAACTAACAAAAGCCCATTGGGCAAAACTAGATCATAAGTTCCTACGGCTAGTGCGGCAACTCTTGCTCCATTGCCGACTCTTAGATCTACTTCCCTTTCTTCGATTCTCTCTCGCTTCTCAACCCCTGCACATTTGTACAAATGTGAGATCCACATCCGATCTAATACCCAGGAGTTAGAGGTAGATAAGTTAACTTCTATAACAAATATACCTGTGACAGTCTCACTGCCCTTGGTACGCTTTAGCTCTTCCAAGTAAATCTTGTAATTTCTTTTCCAGTGTCCTGGTTTATTGCAATGATGGCAATTTCCATCTTTGGGAGCTTTAGCCTTGAAACCCGGCCTAGTAGGGTCTTTAGATTTGGCAACTTTTGCCTTACCCTTGCCCTTGCCTTTGTTCTTAAAGGATTTCCCTTTCGACCATCAACACATGGTTTGGTTTCTTCTTAATATTCTTTCAGCCGTTTTAAGCATCCCATGCAGCTCGGCAATGGACTTCTCCATCTCATTCATATTATAGTTCATAATGAACTGACCGAAACTTTCGGGCAATGAGTTTAGGATCACATCCGTGGAGTGCTCCTTAGAAAGTGGAAAACCAAGCCTTTCAAGATGATTAATATATCCTTTCATCTTGAGCACGTGAGCGCTGACAGATGTCCCCTCAACCATCTTGCAAGCATACAAGGCTTGAAAGGTCTCATACCTCTCTTGCCTAGCATGCTTCGAGAAAGTTTCCTTGAGGTGAGCATTTAGCTCATAAGCTTCCATCTCCTCCAGATTCTTCTGAAGTTCTGGACAAATGGTGGCCAACATAAGACAACCGACATCAATGGAATCATCACAATGTTTCTTCCATTTGTCTTTTGTTGCTTTATTTGCATTGTCAGCTGGCTCATCGGGAATTTCTTCCTCAAGAACATACAGCTTTCTTTCTTGCTTGAGAACTATTCTCAGGCTCCGGATCCAATCCAAATAGTTGCTGCCATTTTCTTTCAGCTTGTCCTTCTCAAGGACGGATCGCAGTGAAATGGTGGATGTGTTGTTTGATGCCATTCTATAAAATATGCAAAATATTTAGTCACATTATTTTATTTCTCGAAAAATACTCCCACTAAAACAAAGTACCCTCAATTTACAACATTTGTAATTTTAGTGGGCTAAGATCCCATTTCGCACAATCCTAAACTCAGCTTTGGCATGACGCCTAGAATTGAACTACTTTAGGTGGATAACTCTTTATCGATTACATCATATGTAACTCTTAGATTATATCATGGGATTTGGCATCGTATGCCCAAGCATGTTATAATCCCATCTTATGCCTTAAGGTTCAAAACTATTTTGATTTCCAAATTCATTAAACGTATAGGTATCACCATTACCTATCCTACCTTACTAAGATAATCCGAGTGCCCAGCTTTGGCATGACCCACTCATGATGATCGAAGTCTTGATAGGTGTTTTTCAAATGAACGGCATTAAAATTTTAACGAGGGATTTTTATCCTATGTTAATGTCTATGTTTGCTAACATACATCTAAACATACATAGCATCACATACATGCATAAATTTAAACATACATCGCATCACATGACAATAAAGCATAGGACCGTGTATAGCATGACCATAATCCTAACGTGATTTTCATGAGCCAACATGAAAATCACAAAGGTCATCTAAAGGGTTAAATATGGTCTTCATTGATCTTCCAACTCCTTGGAACGTCATACGCGATCAATTTGCTCCTCGAGTCCATCTTTCTCGTCCTTCTTGTCTTCATTACATTAATGAAATCTAATACTACACTAATAAATTAAATTATAAGAAGTACAAACGACACGCAGGCCGTAAAATAATAAACAATTTAAATAGACGACTCGCAGGCCGTAAAACCAATTATAATTAAACGACACGCAGGCCGTAAAACCAACCCATAAGAAATTAAATTATCCAATCACATTGGTCAATTTATGGTCATGCCATACACCACACACATACCATAAATAATTATCAAATAATTAATAAAGCATGTAAAATACTAAATAATCAATTTGTCTGACAATCAGACAATAAATTAAAATTGAGTCATCACATGAACAAAACTGGACTCTGGCCGAGATGGCTGCCAGCGAGATCTGGGCACGGGTTTGCCCGGGTTCGAAACCCGGCGGTTGCAGTTGCAACATTTTGCAACTATTATTTTCAAATTTACTTTTATAACAAAAGGACTTATAAAAAGAACTACTGAAAAGTTACCAAAACAAGATCCAGCCGAGATGGTAAGTGGTGCTGAAGGGTAGCTGAATGGCGCGGGATCGAATCCTAGTTTTTGCGGAAGTATTTTTGCAATATTTAAAACAGATTTACTTGCCTTTAATAAAACCTTCCGTGTATTATTTCCAAAACAAACTCGCAATGCACATGGTAAGTCGGCGGAAAGGTGGTGTGATAACCAGGGTTCAAAACCCTTCAATTGCAAAAACATTTTTTTTTTGCTAATAAAATTAGCCCGCGGGTCCAGCCCGACCCGACCCGGACCTGACCCGACCCGTCTTAACAGACTGTTCTGCAATTCTGGAGCAGAAATTCGCGAAAACAGTGCAGAAAATTTATTTTTGACGATCCGATTTAATCAAATTAAACCAGAAAAATTATTTTATAAAATCTATATTTTATAAACATAATCAGGAACATAATTTACACATAAATATGTTCTACACAAACAATTAAATTACATGCAAGTTGGCTCCGATACCACTGTTGGGTTTTCAATGTATCGAATACAAAATAATCGGAGTAAAAACGCAATGGAACAATAAAAGTGAAAACCCAATTTAGGATCTCATGCATTAATTTAATTGTTTAATTAAAGAGTTAATCGAATTACCTTAATCCGATTGAACAATTCTAGATCCGACTAGAAGCGATGAATATCTCCTTCCTCTTACGGTGATCCACACACGAACAATTCCACAAGCCGGATTGCTAGATCCTTTAATAATATTGATAAATAGTACAACACAAATTCCTTACTAGAAGGATTGTACTATTGATCAAGATCAACTAAGGGAAGAGGAACGACCGACTCCGTTCTCCTACAATATAATGTAGATGGCCGATTTTTCTTCTTCTTGAAGGGCCGATTTTAGGTCTTATTTTCTCGGTTACAACTCCTTGTCCAAGACCTTATATTTATACTAAGTAAACCCTAGATTCAATAATCTAGTATTTGCTTAGTTGCCCCTCAACTTATTAAATAATACAATATATATAATATCGATATTATATATATTACTTATTATTTAATCTCCTTATAAATATAATATCCAATATTATATTTATTATTCCCAGTTGATATTTATTCCTACTTGTCTATAATTGTCGTATGTGCGACCCAAAAGGCTTATATTATGTTGGCAATTATTTAATACCTTATTAAATAATAAATCATAAGTGGCCTCTAGCAAGACATTATGATTACCCAAATAATATAAGTTAATAGTCCATTAAACCTTTTAACGTGTCAAATCCCTTTGTCACGCGATATCATATTTGAACTAAGTCATGGAGTCTGTCATACTTATTTATGTTCAAATGCTTTCTCGATCTTAAGTAGATGATTGAATCAAATGACTCTTCATTTGAGCATGGTCATGCATTTCCTTGATCCTACTTATCGAGGGGCCCAGCAGATATCTCTCTCACTTAAGAGAGGACAAATCCCCATCTTGATTATTCATTGCCCTCTACATGACTTCCACTAATCCCGATCGCTAACCTTTATGATCAGCATGTTTTAGATGACGTTGGATTACGTCAAGGCATAGCAGTTATCATGTTGGACTCTATGATAATCTCAGGTTCAATGATTTATTGACATACTGTATTGAGATTCACTTATGACATTTCCATGCAGTGATCTCAATGCGGGTCGGTCCAGTATTAGTTCTCCAACCAATACCCATAAGATTGATCCGTACCATACGCATAATCATCCGATGATTATCAATCAAACTTATACTAGTATATTAATCACTTGAGTCTCTACTCAACGCGATTTTACCAGGGACATTTGAATAATCTTATTATTCGTGAATAACTATTATTCGATTATTATAATATTAAAACATGCACACATTATAATAATCAACGAGAAATAAATGATATCAAATAACTTTATTTAAATGTGACCATTACAAATCTAGGCACATCGAATGTCCTAGGGCACTATTCCCAACAGAACCCTTGACAGGTGATCTCTTTACCGCACGTTTTGCGGATTGTCACTTCAATGAGTCAGAATTCCCGTCGTTAGGGGGAGAGGAGAAAAAGAAGTTTCTCAAGGAACGACAGGAATTATCCTGGTACGTCCCGAGTCTGTCTCATTATGATCCCCGTACCTCACTATGTGATCGTGAAGTACAACGAATCCTCGATCTTCAGAACGTAGCAGATTCGATGCCTGGTGCGTTTACTGATATCGCCAAAGTGACAAGATCACACATTCCAGCTGCAAATGTGCCTGCAAGGTTAGAAGTCCCGAGTAAAGGGCACATCACCAATGTACCGAGTGATGCGATCGCACCCAGTGGAAATGCGATCGAGGCCGTGGCTCCCAAAAGGAAAAGGGGGAGGCCACCCGATTCGACAGACACCCGCCCAAGGAAGAAAAGGGCAGGTGAGGCACAAACCAACCCATTAATCATCAATACTGGGAATCCTTCCCACGAGATCATCTCTGACTATAACTATGTCCACGAATCATTAATGGGGGACGCCCCGGAGATCGATTCAGCATTAGAAAACAAAGAGATCTCGATCAATTATGAAAGTGCGTCTGATTTGATGGAACGATCGACCACTCATATTGATGATGTGTTTGCATACACAGTTGCTCAAGAAATCATAGAGCACGATGATGTCGAACCACGCTCTGTTGAAGAATGTCAACAAAGATCCGATTGGCCTAAATGGAAAGAAGCTATCCAGGAAGAGCTTGACTCTCTGACAAAACGCAAGGTACTTGGCCCAGTAGTGCTAACTCCGCCAAGTGTAAAGCCTGTTGGACACAAATGGGTTCTTGTCAGAAAGCGTAATGAGAATCACGAAGTCCTGAGGTACAAGGCTCGCCTTGTTGCACAAGGTTTCTCACAACGCCCTGGTATAGATTACGAGGAAACGTACTCCCCCGTAATGGACGTTATTACGTTCCGCTATCTAATCAGCCTAGTTATTTCCGAAGGATTGGAAATGCAGCTAATGGACGTGGTCACTGCGTATCTCTATGGGGATCTAGATACGGAGATTTACATGAAAGTGCCCGACGGCATTTCATTGCCCAAATCAAGTAACTCCAGACCACGGAGTGCGTATTCAGTTCGTTTGAAACGCTCACTTTACGGCTTGAAACAATCCGGAAGGATGTGGTATAACCGTCTGAGTGAATACTTGATTGGAAAGGGATACAAGAACGATGAACTGTGTCCTTGCGTCTTTATAAAGAAAACAAGTTCCGGATTTGCAATCATCGCAGTGTACGTCGACGATATGAATATAATCGGCACTCTTGATGAAATAAGAGAAACCACCGGATACTTGAAAACTGAGTTTGAGATGAAAGATCTTGGAAAGACTCGTTTCTTTCTTGGTATTCAGATAGAACATAGAGTCTGTGGAATTCTCATCCACCAGTCTGCTTATGTCCAGAAGATGCTTAGACGCTTTAACATGGACAAAGCACACCCAGTTAGCACTCCCATGATCGGTCGTAGCTTGGATGCGAAGAAAGATCCATTTCGTCCAAAGGAAGATGACGAAGAGCTTTTGGGAGCTGAAATTTCCTACTTAAGTGCAATAGGCGCTCTATTGTACTTAGCTCAATGTACGCGACCGGACATCGCCTTCTCAGTAAACTTACTAGCTCGATTTAGTTCAGCACCGACGCAACGTCATTGGAATGGTATCAAGAATATATTCCGATACCTAAAAGGAACCATTGACTTGGGACTATTCTTTCCTACAAGGTGCAAAGGAAGCTGCTAGTAAAGGCAAATGCTAAAGTAAATGCTAATGCCATAGAACCTACTCCGACGAACGTATTGGTAGGATTTGCCGATGCAGGTATCTCTCAGACCCACACAAAGGTCGTTCCCAAATAGCTATGTATTTGCTATTGGGAACACTGCTATATCTTGGAGATCCACAAAGCAAACCCTTGTAGCTACCTCATCTAATCACGCCGAAATTATCGCTTTGCATGAGGCGGTACGTGAGTGTATTTGGTTAAGAGCTATCATTACACATATCCGAGATAACAGTGGACTAAGTAATGTCACTGGAGCACCCACATGCATATATGAAGATAATGCAGCTTGCATCGAACAGATGAAGCTTGGGTATATCAAGGGGGATAACACAAAACACATATCTCCAAAATTCTTCTATAATCAGCAACAACAGGCTCTCCTCAATATTCAAGTAAAGCAAGTCAGATCTGAGGAGAATGTGGCCGATTTGTTCACCAAATCTCTGCCCAAGGCCGTGTTTGAAAAACATGTGAGAAGTATCGGAATGCGGAGAATTTCCGAACTCCCGAAATCGATGTAAAGGTAGAGGGAGAAGGGTGAGTCATAAAGAAACTTACTCACCGACTTTGTACTCTTTTCTTTGACCAAGGTTTATTTTCTCCCACTGGGTTTTGTTACTTGGCAAAGTTTTTAATGAGGCAAACAACACATGCACAAGTTTTTCAAAGTATCCTTGATTGATGTACAAATCAGGGGGAGATGTAGACTTGAGGGGGAGTCTTACATCCACAACGTACGTTATACTCTTTTCCTCCCAAGGATCATTTTTCCCACAGGGTTTTTATCACTTGGAAAAGTTTTTAACGAGGTAACAAGATGTACGATTTTAGGGATCGATGGAATGGTCACCTTAATAGCGCTATGATCAAATGTAACGATCATATGAGAGGATAGATTCAAAGGACGAAGTCTAAACTTGATGTGTCTAGATGTCAGATCTTTTCCCTACGATCAAGACATTTTTCCCACTGGGTTTTTGCTTGACGAGGTTTTAACGAGGCAACATGACATGCGCTTGTAGACTAGGCACAAGGGGGAGTGTTAAAGGAATAATACCCGTTGTGTGCCTAAGTCTGTTAGTTTATGGGCTTTCCTAGATAGGATTTGGCTAAGGCCTGTTTGTATGTACTTCACCCTATTTAAGGGATCTCAATGATGGAATAATACAACACTTTGCCCTACTTTCTTGTCTCATATTATTTCCCCTTCAACATATACAATAATTTTAAATTATTGTCTTACGTTACATAAATTTTAATGAGTTTATTGAAATATTTTTTTAAAGTAATAAGTGAGAATGTAGAAATCGTTAAAATAATGAATTGGGTGAACTTCTTTGTTGGTCATTTCACACAATTAAGTAGCTATCAACTATTAATTATTTATCAGACACTTTATACAAACAACTAGTCGATCAGCTAGCTGCTAACCGCTGATTGGCAAACAGTGTCAATATGTATTATAAAAATAAAATACTAGATAAAAAATTCGTAAAAATATTTATTTACTAATTTTAAAATAATATTTTCCCTACACAGTTCGCCCCGCCCCGCACCAAGACCCCTGGTGGGTCGACCCACGCCACCCCCTTCACCCCCTAAACTACATGGAGTTTAGTTATGATTTTAATAAAAAAAAAAAAAAAAGTTTCACCTGTCTTCGAACTTGAAGGTGGCTCGAATCTATACCCAGTGCACACTGAACCATGGCGGCCGCGGAGGCTGGTGCATTTAAATAGGAATACTAATAGACTTAGAGCCTAAATATTTGGCTCGTTTAAATCAATATTAGTGTTGGACCTACGAATATATTCACGGTAAAAAATGATTGTATTTCTTAAAATATTACTTGTTTTATATTTATTTTTATATGTCAAAATTTTTATCATTTTTTATTAGAGTTTTAATGAAATGTGGTACATTAAATAACAAATAGTTTGTATGGTGAGAACTTAATCACTGTGGTAAGATGGTGAAAAATCATCTTCATAATCTGATGTCCAAATAATCATCTTCATAATCTGATGTCCAAATATATTGTCATTTCTCGACATAAATAAAATTCAATGCACTTCGATCTTAATGAGTACTGTCTTCTTAAAATGATCGATTGTAATTAGCTCTTGTATCATCGCAAACCACATAAAATTAACTATAATATGGAGAAGTCATATAAAAATTAAAATATTAAAGAGATGCTGAATACTTGTATGGTGAGAAATTAAACATAGAGTTATATCTGTAAGATAAATAAATTAAGTGAATAGCTATGATTACTTAATTAGTTAATATATGTCAGTAATAATTAAAATGATAATTGTATGTGAAACCTAATGTAAATTATATTTACTATATATATATATATATATATATATATTACAAAGGTCAATGTTTTAAAAAATTAAAGTAGATAATCATAAAAAAAATAAGGCTTACAAAATTCAATTTTATAGAAAGAATTTGAGTACAATTGATTAAATATTATTATTTTATATAGGAATTATTATTTCCATATTACAATTTTCATAAAATGTAATACTTATTTATTTAATAATTACCGATTTTTTTTTATATTAGATGAGTTGTTAAGACTCTCATCTGTTAACAATTAAATATTTAATACTATTTCCTTATAAATCTCATCCAATTAACTAAAAATTTTTATTTAAATTTCATTAAATATAAATGTATTTTTCTATAATAGTTCTTATAAAATTTTAAAAAATTAGATAAGTTATGGACATACCGTGTGAACAAATGAGTCTCTTTTAAATATGTATAACATTTAAAAATTATGAAAAATTAAATAAGGACATGACATGTGGACAAAAAGACTCTCTTTTGATATATAACTAGTACATGACCCGTCGAAATTTGACGGGACATATTTTTTTTTATTTAGTTAAGAGTTGGACATAAAAATAAACTTATATCAAATTAAACATAATAAAAATATTAATAAAAATAACAATGAATAATATTATATATCATCTACAAATTTTCAAACTCTGAGGTTAAAGATAAACGTTTGTCACCGCATCGCAATCCTAGATATTTAATAAGATATAATAGCCAAAAAATATATATAACATTATTTTGTATAATTAACCCTTTGCAAGTAAATTTTAATATTAATGCAAATTGTGAAAATATAAAGTATATTATCTAATAACAAATCTAATCTCAAAATATCTCACATGTTGTCAAAATTTTTCTTAACGTCTTATTATGTGTCTGATAAGTTATATGATTTGCCGAAATCCGTATAAAATTTATATAATTTCATGATATCATTGATTTTCATTATATTATAGTAAATAATATACATATCTTGATAAACAATATATATATATATATATATGTGTGTGTGTGTGTGTGTGTTACGTTCCTATGGTTCTCTCATGTGATATTTTCTTATTGTTCTTCCGTTTGAAATTTTTTTACAGTTATCATGCGTAATACCTTCTCGTGGTTCTCCTGTATAGAGTATTCTCATGGTTCTTTTATGTAGCATTTTCCTATGTTCTTTCGTGTATCATGTTCTTATGACTTTTTATGTGGCATTTTCTTATCGTTACCCCTTTAATATCTTCTTGTTGTTATCATATGTAACATCTTCTTATGTTTTTGCCGTGTAGCATCTCCTTAATATTCTCCAATCTTTGAATATTCTTATGGTTCTCCCATACAATCAATCTCCCATTTAAGATCTTATCATGTTTCTCCCATATAGAATCTCCTATTGATCCTCCCACCTAACATATTCTTATGGTTCCCTCGTATAACATCTTTTATGGTTTTTCCCTATAACATTTTCTTATCGTTCTCCCATATAGTTTCTTTTTATGGTTCTTCTGTGTATTATCTTCTTATAGTTCTCCTAGATAGCCTCTTATATGGTACTTAACATCTTCTTAGGTTCAATGATGGTAATTATAGAATGTATGATTAACCTAAACCAATGTACTATTTATAAAATTCATAATATTTGTAATATTTGTTGGATTCCATTCGACTCTAAAGATATATTAATATATAGAATATTCTTATAGTTTTATCATTCTCCCATTGAGTATCTTCTTATGGTTCTCTTGTGTAACATCTTCTTACGGTTCCCCCTCTATCACATTCTTATGATTCTAGTATGTTCGTATGATTCTCGTGTATCTTCTTCTTATTGATCTCTCATGTATCATCTTCTTATCGTTCTCCCATATAGTGATTCTTAATGTTCTTCTATATAATATATATCTTCTTATTATTCTCTCATATAGCATCTTTTTTATGGTTCTCCCATATAGGATCTTATTATTGCTCACCTTTGTTTAAACATTCTTATAGTTCTCTTGTGCAATTTATTCCTATTGTTCTACTATTTAGCATATTTTTATAATTTTATAAAGTATTATCTTATGATTATTCTGTCAAACTTTCTGGCTATATATTGGTTTTCCCCGGTAGCATATATGTCATTATTCTATGTAGTATCCTTTTATAGTTCTTCCATGCAACATTTTCTTATATTCATTGATGGCAAATTATTGATATGATTTATAAGTATTCTTTTCTTATAATTCATAACAAAGTAATATTTGAAAATTTTCAAATGTTATATGAAAAACACGAGCAACGCATTATTCTCCCCGTCATTTTTTCATCTTCCTGCCAGTTCAAGTATTTGAGTCTTATATGTTGGAGCAAGATCGGTATTTGCGCCGTGTTGCGGAAGCGTAAATTAAATGTGCAGAAATTAAACGACATGCGGATTTATAGAGGTTCGGTCAAACGTGCCTACGTCCTCTCTTGATGTATCTTTTTCAATAGGTTGAAGATCAAAACTTTTGCGCCTCTCTTCTATCGGTCGAGGGATTACCGTTACAAGCTCGTCTTCTATCGGTCCGAGTAAAACCGTTCTCTTACTTGTCTTTTTATCGGTCCAAGTTAAACCGTTTTCCTTTTCAATTGGAAAAGGAATCAATCACTCTAGCTTTCTATCGGTACTAGATAAACCTCATGAAGATATCGATTGCGATTCTAATAATGTCGGATCCTTGATCCTAGTAACACCAAATCCAATCGTATCTTTTCTTTTTCTCACTCGTGTATGATTTTGGGTATAACACTAAATCACTCTAATTTAAGCTCAAGAACAACAACTATAATGTTTACAATGATATCTCAAGTGTATATGAATTGCTCAATGTTGTTGTGTGGATTGATATCAACTCATTTGGTATTTATAGCCTTCTTCCAAAAACCAGCCGTTACTGCCACTTGATATTAGCGTGCGATAGGCTTCATCCTTAGCGTGCGCTATCGCGCATATTTGCCTTAACATACATTATGTAATGCATGTTACGTACGTTAACGTGTTCCAGTTTTAGTCCAGTGGCTACTGTCTTTGACTGTTAGCATGCGCTAATACTTCCATGTAACGTGCGCTAATCTTGCATCATTGCATGCATCATATATCCGTTTATACTTTTTGACTTGCATCAGATTCTTCCCAACGGATTGATTGACTTGATTCAAACTTATAATTTAGCGTGCGCTAAATATCACTTGTTGCGTGCACTAAGCTGACTTCCCTGCATACGTCATTCTGTGTTTGAATCTCTTCACAACGGTAATATAGGCTCGATAGCTTGCGTTAGTTATAATGTTTAGCGTGCGCTATCCTCATCAGGTGATTTCACTTCAGGTTACTTCGAACTCGTCTGATCTGCAGCCGGGACCCGTTAGCGTGCGCTAACTTATATGTCTAGCATGCGCTAGCTTTGTATTTTGTCCAGCTTTTTGCGTCTTCGTCTGCTTCAATGTTTTGCTTCGCCTCGATGTTGTTTTGCTTTGTTTAGGAACTTAATCATCAAAACACTATTTATTAATATGTGGAATAAATATTCCAACAATCTCTCCCTTTTTGATGATTACAAAACAACTCTTGAATTGGATAAAACCTGCAAAATAAAAATATATGTATATGTACGTTTCAAAGTTTTCGGCTTTGATCGTTTCGTTAGTTTCACCCATTTTTTTCTTTTTCTGTCATTTTTTACTACTTCATTTCGTATTTTTCAACTCCTTCGTTTCTCCCCCTTTTTGTATGTTTTCTTCTCCTTTTCACTTTTTATTTTTCTCGTCATATCTTTCATGACACTTTTATCCGATTCAACTTCTTCTCCCCTTTTTTGTATTCAGCAAAAAGTGTAAAAAAATATAGAGGATACCAATTTGAATATATATAAAAAATATGCATGAACATAAAAAATATGCAATAATAGGGAATATCTCCCCCTGAAAATATCTCCCCCTTTATAAAATATGAAAAATTAATTTTTGGGGATCCAACCGAAAGTCGGTTTTTCTTTCGAGACGTAGACGATATTTAAAACACTTGTTCCTTTAGGAACCCAAATTTTCTTAACTTTAATCGTCCGTCTTGGGCTCTTAAAGTTTGAAATATGGTGCCCAATTTTTAAATATTTTTCACACCAGGGTATTTTGAAATTTACGAATTCATTTTTAAAACGTGGTTTGAATCCTATCCCCTCTTTATTTAACATGTATTTTTGAACCGAGAGCATATTTTTAAATTTCTTGTTTCCGATAGAAAATTTCTTCGTTAAATTTTTGAGCTCGGTTTGAACTTTAACAAGATCATTCTTCAAAATATTCTCGTTTTCAACGCATTTTGAATGATCGATCTCAACAAATTTCCCTTTTTCAAGTTGGAATTTTCAATTTCCAAAGATTTAAATTTAGATTTGAGGGATTTAGGCCCTGTTCTTTTGGACTTATTTTTCAATTTTTCGATTCGAGTCGGTTCATTCGATTCGATTCGATTCGATTCGACTTAGTTCTTCTTCTTCTTCTTCTTCTTCTGATTATTATTATTATTATTATTATTATTATTAATCTTAATTATTATTATTGTTATTATTACTAATAATATTACTATTATCGTTCTTGTTGTTAATTACTATTATTATTATTATTTACCATTATTATTATTATTATTATTATTTACCTTTAATATATATTTCAGTTCAGTTCAGTTCAGTTCAGTTCAGATTCATTCAGTCCAAAAGAACATAGCCTTAATCTCATTTAAAGTATTTTGATAATCGGTATGTAATAACTCGAATGCTTCAAAAAGTTCATTGTAAGAATTACTTACTTGGCTTTCGACGTCGCTATCGTCGAATGGACTCCGGGCCATGAGAGCGAGATTATTTTGATTTAAAAAAAAGTCATCTTCGATATCTGTAACACCCCCAGATTTAACCGGAAATATTACAGCGCCGTGGGCCTCGAGATGGAACCCACAAGGCTAAAAGAAATTTTCGCAAACATTTACAGATGCCCAAGAGGCCAACGACGGTACTATCTTTAAAAATTCACAAAGACTTATTAATGTGATGTGACGGTTATCATTGTTGGATATTATGGCTGACCCCGTCGTGGGATTTATTTTTAGGTTCTTGGAGTATCGAGCTTATAGCGGTCATGAAGAGATGAGATTCCACGCTGTACAATATAACTCGGATAAAATAATATCAAACAACAGTAGTAGAAATTCCGGATATTACAATATCCTCGTCACTCCATGTTGCAATTAAAACCTCTTTGGGTTTTACCCGACAATTCTGAGCAAATTGGCCTGGTTTACCACATAATCAACAAGTGTTGTCGAATTTTTTAGCTTCACCCGCTTGGATGTCCTTCTTTCTCCGGTTTGATAAGTGTTGGAACTTATTAATATTTTTGGCATAATATGCCGATTCTTCGTCGCTTTCGTCCACCGAGATTTCTTCCTTTCTAGACATCTTAGCCTTCATGGCTATTGATCTTTCCTTCGGCTTTAGTTTGGCATTCCGAGATTTTAGGACAATCTCATAGTTGATAAGAGAACCAACGCGAGTACTAAAATCAAGAGTATTTAAATCTTTTGATTCCATTATGGCCGTCACCATACCGTCCCATTCTCGAGGTAGTGATCGGAGAATTTTCTTTACTTTCTCACTACTCGAAAGTGGTTTCCCGAAACATGCTAATCCATTTGCGATGACCGAAAAATGGTCAAGCATTATCGTGAAGGATTCATCGTCTTTCATTGGAAATAGTTCGTGTTCGTGAAGGAGCATGTTTATTTTCGTCTTTTTGACTTGAGACGTACCTTCGTGTGTTACCTAAAGCATTTTCCAAATTTTTTTGGCACTATCACACGATGATATCCGGTTGTGTTCTTCCGAATTTAGGGCACAATATAGGAGTTGAGTTGCCTTACAATTGTAGTGGTCATTTTTCCAATCGGAATCGTCATATTCTTTGAAAGTTTTAAGCGTACCGTTGAAATTCGTTGGAATTTTCGGACCAAGACAAATCACCTTCCAAAGCTCGATGTCATATGCTCGGATGAATATTGACATCTTTTTCTTCCACGTCATAAAGTTCGAGCCATCAAAAAATGGTGGTCGGTTGAGAGAAAGGCCTTCGACTGGAGCAAGTTGAAATTCCATTTGGATCGACTCCTCAGATTTTAAGCCGTGTATTGGAGGTACCGCTCCGATACCAATTGTTGGAGCAAGATCGGTATTTGCGCCGTGTTGTGGAAGTATAAATTAAATGTGCAGAAATTAAATGACGCACGGATTTATAGAGGTTCGGCCAAATGTGCCTACGTCCTCTCTTGATGTATCTTTTTCAATAGGTTGAAGATCAAAATCTCTGCGCATCTCTTCTATCGGTCGAGGGATTACCGTTACAAGCTCGTCTTTTATCGGTCTGAGTAAAACCGTTCTCTTACTTGTCTTTTTGTCGGTCCAAGTTAAACCGTTTTCCTTTTCTATTGGACAAGGAATCAACCACTCTAGCTTTCTATCGGTACTAGATAAACCTCACGAAGATATCGATTGCGATTCTAATAATGCCGGATCCTTGATCCTAATAACACCGAATCCAATCGTATCTTTTCTTTTTGTCACTCGTGTATGATTTTGTGTATAACACTCAATCACTCTAATTTAAGCTCAAGAACAACAACTATAATGTTTACAATGATATCTCAAGTGTATATGAATTGCTCAATGTTGTTGTGTGGATTGATACCAACTCATTTGGTATTTATAGCCTTCTTCCAAAAACTAGCCATTATTGCCAGTTGATATTAGCGTGCGCTAGGCTTCTTCCTTAGCATGCTCTCGCGCATATATGCCTTAACGTACGTTCTGTAATGCATGTTACATACGTTAACGTCTTCCAGTTTTAGTCCAGTGGCTATTGTCTCTTACTGTTAGCGTGCGCTAATACTTCCATGTAGCGTGCGCTAATCTTGCATCATTGCATGCGTCATATATCCGTTTATACTTTTTGACTTGCATCATATTCTTCTCAACAGATTGATTGAATTGATTCAAACTTGACATTTAGCGTGCGCTAAATATCACTTGTTGCGTGCGCTAAGCTGACTTCACTGTATACATCATTCTGTGTTTGAATCTCTTCACAACGGTAATATGGACTCGATAGCGTGCATTAGTTATAACGTTTAGCGCCTGCTATCCTCATAAGGTGACTTCACTTCAGGTTACTTCGAACTCATCTGATCTGCACCCGGGACCCGTTAGCGTGTGCTAACTTATATGTCTAGCGGCTTTGTATTTTGTCCAGCTTTTTGCGTCTTCGTCTGCTTCGATGTTTTGCTTCGCCTCGATGTTGTTTTGCTTTGTTTAGCAACTTAATCATCAAAACACTATTTATTAATATGTGGAATAAATATTACAACATTATATAATGCAGAGGCATACTAAAATATATGAGAATAGATTTCCCAAAAATATTTTAAATTATACCTCAATTATGTATTATTATATGTAGATTTCAAGCCAAAGAAGGCATGCATTACCATAAGAAGATTATAAAGGGTATCATTGATTTTAAATTTTTATCCAAAATAAAAAATTAATCAATTATGCACTAAAATATATAAATATTTTAAAGCTGCACGAGGATGTAATTTTTTTAATTAGGGACCTTTGAAGAACTATAAGGAGATTAAAATCCTAATTAATTGTACGTACTGATCACAATATTTATATTATCGGTTATCTTGCAAAGAAAAGAAGATTGTTTCAGCCGATAAATTAAAATAATATTTTGCTACTTATCAGAATCTTTAGAAACTAAATATTATTATTAATATTATTAAGGGGTTGTTCTACTCATCTCGAAAAAGAAATTATTAAGTAAAAATAAGTTCTAACCATTAAAGATCAATTTTGATCAGTAAAAAGTCAATTTATTCAGTAAAATTCAATTATAATCAATAAAATTCAGTTCTAATCAATAATAGCAAGTTACATATTTTAATGAGTTACAATGTAAATTGACAAAAATCAGTCTCAATCGGTAAAATTCAGTGTTAATCAGTAAAAATCTGTTTCAATGAGTAAAAATTAGTTTTGTCCAGTAAAAATAATTTTAATTAGCAAAAATTAGGTGAAGTCAGTAAAGACTCAATCTACATAAATTATGGTGGGACGTGTATAAGAAAAATTATTCTAAAAATAGCTGATTCTTTCTAGAAGCAATAATATAAGTTTAGAAACAAATCACAATTTTATCGGCATTTCAAATTATGGCGAATATAGCTTAATTCAAACTTAATGGCTCGTTCATTTCGAAATAAAAAAATAAAAAAGTTCTAAGAAAGCAGCTGATTTCAATTATACCTGCATTATCACAATAAAACTTCATGAGATTTAATGATATCATAATTACCTGTTAATTACCTTATTGTTTGATGATATTCAAATTAAACGATAGTTATCATAATTAGGGATGCATTTCGTAAACAAATATGTCACATAATTAAATACTGTCATTCCAATAACTCGGATTTACATAAATATAATTAGCGATTACCATATTTTGATGTGAGTAATAAAAAGAAATATGCATTTTAAGCCAATTTTACATAACTATATTTTATTAATCAATTAGAAAATATAAAGTTCTTTATATCAATTAACAATAAAAATTTCCACTAATTTAATTGTATTTTTTGCAATTGATAGAAATCAAGAATAAATTTTAAATGGTTTTTACTTATTATAAATAAAGTTAAGAAATGTCAAATAAGCTTATTGTTAATTGTTTGCTTTATTAATAAGAATCTTTTGTTATAAATGGATATGCCAATGTCCCACCAAATATAGATAAATTAATTGATAAGCCAATAAAGACAAATTTTATCAAAACCCCCAAAAATGGACAAATAAGTCAAATTAATGAGAAAACTAAAAATAATTTAATTCAAATATTATATATATATATATATATAAATCGATTAATTAATTAATCAGCCAATAGTGAAAAAATAACAAATAAAATTAAAATATAAGCCAAATCATTAAGAAACCTTAAAAACCCATTTTTAGAATTAAATTATAATTTATATATAGATGCAGGAAGAATAAAAAAGTATTATAGAAAAAAGTTCAAAGAATATAAAAAAATCTCAATTAAACATATAAATCAATTTCATGAGAAGGTACAAAAAACTCAATTCTAGTATATTATACAAATAATAAAGCAACAATTCTCACAGAATATGAGTAAGAGGGAACAAAATATCAAAATATCATATTCTCGTCAATCACAACTAATACATGAAAGCATTAAAAATATAAAATTGATATTACTTAATCTATTGACAAAACTTACGCGGACATATAATCAAAATTTTTGGTAAATCACTAAAATGCTATTAGAGTATGGGAACAATCATCATTATTGAACAATCAAAATTAAATATTTATATAAACCATATGTTAGTTTTAATTACAGGTTCAATTAGTTTTACTTTAAAAAAATCTTAAACGTGGCAAAAAACTCAGAAAATTACACATATGAAATAATCAACAACAAAATTTTCCACTAAATTTATTCTATTTTTGCACTTGAGAGAAATCAAGAATAAATTTATAAACGATACTTATTATAAATATAGTTAGAGTGTCAAATAAGTTTTTTGTTACTTATATTTATTATGAATACAAACTTTGATTATAAGATGGACATGCCATAGCCCAACCAAAAATAAATGAATTATATGGTAAGCCAATATTAGAAAGAATTAACAAAAAAATTGCTAAAAGAACCACAAAATGACATATAAGGCAAATCAATGAGAAAGCGGAAATAATTCAATTTCTATATATTATACATACATACACACACACACACACACACAAACTCAAATATACATATATATTGGATTTCTATATATATATATATATATATATAATGATAGAAAGATAAATATATATGTAGATTAATTATTAATAAGTGAATAGTAGAAAAAACATAAGATGAACCAATGAGAAAGCTAAAAACTCATTTTTAGTGTAGTATAAGATAGATATATAGATAGTTTTAAATATATAGTTTATAGAAAGATTAATAAAGTAATACGTCAAATATAAAAAAAAATCAGAAAATATAAAAAATATCCTAATAACATATAAGTCAAATCAACGAGAATGCTTAAAAAACTCAATTTTAAAATAATATACGGATACTGGATGAAAAACAATAAAATTTATAATTCTCACAGACTATGATCAAAAGAGAACAAAAAAATCAAAAATCCATATTGTAATTAAACTATTGACTGAAAACTTATACGGAATATTAAAATCAATAATTTAAACATCCATATAACTCGTAATTAAAATAGATACAGAATATGAGAACAACCGTTATTATTGGACAATCAAAATTAAGCATCCATATAAATCACATATTTTAGTTTTAATTATATTTTAATTAATTTTGTTTTTAAAAAATCTCAAAATTGGCAAAAACAACCAAGAAATTACACCTAGGTAAAAACTATGAGATTGCACAAAAAAAATTGAGTATTTGTACTATATATAGATAGATACATATGATATGATAGTAATTAAAAGCAAAATATTGCCAAAAAAATATTGACGAAAAATATACTTATATGATATTAAATACCAATATTTTAGCAAACAAAGCTTATAATTAATTATTAAGGTATTTATTAATATGTGAAAAGCTAAACATCCCATTAATATGATCTCGAATTTTAGCAATTATAAGAGGCGTATATTTTTCATAAATATATGATCCGTAGATTCAGCAAAATAATTTAAGGAAAGTTAAATTGGAGTTTTTTGATCCATAAATTCAGCAAAATAATTAAGGAAAATATAAAAATATGTGAGAATCCTAACATATAATTAGGGCTACACGACACGATAACCCGAAACGAATACGCACGAAATTAATGAGTTAGTGTTTGGTCTTATCGTGTTGACACAATAAGGACACGCTAATTTCGTGTCGTGTTCGTGTTAGATTCATGTCGTGTTCGTGTAACACGATAACTTTCGTGTTCGTGTCGTGTTGTGTCGTGTTCGTGTAACCCGATAATATTTATATATTTTTAGCATTAATTTTATTATCATTTTAAATATTTTAAGTTTATTTTCTAATTTTTTTTATTTGAATTTATCGATTCGTGTCGTATCGTGTCGTTATCGTGTCGTGTCAACACGAAAAATATCGTGTCGTATCAACACGAAAAATATCGTGTCATATCGTGTTCATGTCGTGTTCGTGTTTCAACCTTTCGTGTCGTGTTCGTGTTCGTGTGGGGCATATACTTAACGGGTCGTTTTCGTGTTTGGCCTTATCGTGTCGTGTCATTATCGTGCCGACCAGATAACGACCCGACACGCACGAATTGCCAGCCCTACATATAATTAAGGCAAGTATTTATTAATGACAATATACATAATATAGGTGATGGTAATTAAAAAAGTTAAAAATTGACCAAAAATCTACAAAATGATACGTAAGACAAATCATTCTGGTGCAAGAAAAGAACTCAGTTTTTGTAATATATATAAATGGACTAGATGTCCTCCGTGCGATGCACGGCGTAAAATGTTAATTATTTTATTATATTAATAATATGTGATTGAATTTCAATAATGTTATGAAATTATTATAAAATATACGTGAGTCAATATACACACACATATACTTGATAGGAAAACGTAATTTAATTAAGCACCGGTATTTATTTTTTATACAAAATGATATGAGTCTTATATCTAATTTTATAAATAAGAAATCAAATTATGTTTATTATTATCAACTTTCATTAAAAGTATACAACCCATAATCTTACTAATATAATTTTTTATATGATTTGGCATTAAATAAAATATTTTACTATTTTATAATCAGAACAAAATAATTCTGAAAAATCAAATAATTATTAAAGTACTAGGCTATGAAAATAAACTAAAAATATATTTTTTCTTCAATATTCTTATATTTTTATATGGAAATATTTTAATCATCTAGATATATCATAATTATATTTAAATTACTTTATATATGTACTATATGGATGTCAAATTAAGGAGCACTAAGTAAGAATTAATTTGATATATGTTTTTAAAAATAAAATTGAACAAAAAAGTTATAATTGCTTAAACTATTAGGTTAAAAATAAAAAGAATAAAATGAAAGGAAGTTTTTATTTGCTAGATAGTATATAATGGAATAACCCTTTAACCCCCTCCCAAATCAAACTTCCATTTTTTTAAGACTTATAAAAAAAGAATTAACGTGAAGATGACACATGTTTCTTAATTTTTTTGCAACTCTCTTTTAATATTAAGTATGGATTGTTATAAACCTTGACAGAAGGAGGAAAATATGAGAGAAGATGGGAGACACCAATGAAATTGTGTATATCATTATGAAGACTAGCAAGCCTCTATTTATAGATACACATCTAGGGTTTCAGGGGCATATTAGTCATTCACTAAATGCATGACTTATTTACAACACTTCCCCTTGAATGACTATTTACATAAATGTCTGCTGTACTAGGTTGAAGAAAAACCCAATGGGATAAAAAACTTCCAAATTGGCTGGGATGAACTTGTAACATGCATAACTTGCTTCATCATACTACTGTTAGGAAAAGTCCTCAGCAATATATAATAATTGAATTTGCTCTATAATATCCGCAATTTCGGATTTCGGTAATTTTTTTTTTCGGTGGGAGTCCGTGTTGACGACTCGCTCGTGACTGTTTCGTCATCCTGAGGATAATTATTTCTGCACTTTTCGACATCCAAGTTCGTTTCGGTGTCGTTTTGTTGAGTTCTGTACTTCTTAGTGATTTTTCGGCACTTGAGTTCGATTCTTGCGAATCTTGTCCGAAACTGTTGTTTCGAGTTTCTCGTAAGTTCATTTAATATTATTATTCGTGTTGCGAGATTTGGCTTGGTGTTTCGATCGTGTATCGTGTGTTTCGAACGTTTTGGGCTATTTTCGTAATTTCCCAAAGTTTGGTGTAATTACTTCCCGTTGTCGAATTTCGAGCCTTCGGGTGGTCGGAATCGTGTGTTCTCTTAGTGCTCCTCGAATTCGTCTTTGCGATTACTTCGTAACCGTATCTTCGATTCGTATTTAGGTTCGGATTTCGGGGTCGTCCGGGCCGTCGGAGTTGGCCCCGGCCGAGTCATGGCCGGGCATGTTGGGGCCAGGCCAGCCCTGGCCGAGTTACGATCGGAAGGCCCCGGTAGTTACGTACGTAAGGCCGGTTACGTATGTAATCCTTGGCCGGTTACGCACGTAACGCTGCCGGCATTTCTGGGCAGTGAGTTCGGCCATGACCGGTTACGTACGTAAGCCATGGCCGATTACGTACGTAAGCGGCCGACAGATAGCCTATTTAAGGCCCTGCAGACGGGTTTTTCATCATTTTCCTCACTCGTTTTCTTCCCTTCCGTGGCTGGAGATGTGTTTATCATGGAGCCATATTGTTGGACAATTAATCCATGAAATCCTGGAGTTCATATCATCAATCGTCCATCCTATAACATCCTTTGATCGAGCGAATCAGGTCAGATTATCTAGAAACCCAGTTTTGGGGAATTTGGGTATTTTGGTTGTTTTCATCCATTTAATCCGATTTAACTTAGGATTGTGATGGATTGATGATTATTTAGATGTATTATATCATTTCCCTTGTTATTCCATGGTTGGATCATATCGATTCGTTGTTTTGGTCAAGTTCTTGATCGACGCCTTGAAGGTGTCCGGTAGAATGTCATAGAGGGGTTTTCGGACGTTCTACGATTATTATTCGTCGTATGATCGTTGATTTATTAATTATATGATGTTAGGGTCGAGTTCCTTGTGAAGAAACCGTGTTGAACTCTTCCGTTCGTCGTCGTCTTCCTTTTCGATGGCATCGAGCGTTTCAAAGCTTCCCGTTTGAACCGCGTCCGTTGGAGTACATGGTGCCGACGATTGAGGCAAGTATCTTATTATGCGACTTGTATCTTGCGACTTGAAATCACGTATTAGGTTATGATGATTTTGCTTGCCTTCGTAAATATGTTCCGTTTGAGATGGTTGTGTATTCCGTAATGTGAAGGCTTTGTGATAATAGTGTTATATTGATATACGTGTTATGTGTTGTGACATTTGTGCAGGATTGCGACGTACATATTGTAATATCCGCAATTTTCGATTTTCGGTAAATTTCTTTTTTCGGCCGGAGTCCGTTTTTATGACTCTCTCATGACCGTCTCGTCATTTCGAGAATGATTAATTCTGCACTTTTTGTCATCCGAGTTCGTTTCGGTGTCGTTTTGTTGAGTTCCGTGTCCTTAATCGACTTTTTCACGTGGGAGTTCGACTTTGTAAAGTCACCATTAATTCTTGAAAACTCCAAAAATTCTGAATCTTTGCAATATTATAGAGCATCAAGTTAGCTTTCCAATGGTTCAAACGGTGAGTCAATCGGAGTCCAGACGAAGGAGTTATGGTCGAAATAGCCAAGACTACACGATGTGCCTTTTTCGTGTTGGAGTGGGCTGTACCGTGTGCCGCGGCACACTTCAGCTGTGCCGCGGCACTAAGCTGATTCCTGGGCGTTTTTCGTGGCCCTGGGCCGCGGCACACTCATCCTGTGCCGCGGCACACGGGCTTTTTCTGCGTTTTTTTAGCAGATTTTCGAGGAGAAAACTTCATTTTTCTCCTCTCTTCTTCCTCCTTCCATCTAGGGCGATTTGTGGGCGATTTTTGGGCGATTTGAGTGCTCCCAAACTTGTAGAGATCATCCACATCAAGTCTTGTTGTAGATTTTCGACCTCTACTTGAATCCTTCATCCAAATCAAGGTATTTTGGCTTGAACCCTTGTTTTTGTAGATTTGGGGATTTTCCTTTTTGATTTCGATTCTAATCCGTTTGTGATCAATTAATTGTTGTCTAAACGTTGTTTTGAACTTTTTCTATGGATTGGATACTCGTATCTTTGGTCTGCTCGACCCGAGGGTGATTTCTTTGTTCTTGAAGGGTCTTGAACATTTAATGTTCGATTAAATGTCCCAATGAGTTTCCCTTCGATAGTTTGTTGGGATTTCCGTTGTTTTGGCCTTGATTCTCGTCGTAACCATGTGTTATTGTTCCTTCCGGAGGTTTATAGGTGTTCGAGGATTCCGATGTTGAATCTCGTTTGGTGATTGATGATTCGTGTGGTGTTATTCTCGCAATACTCGTGGTGCTATCACATTCTTGATATTGTTCGGGGGGTTTGGGGCTATTCGACCGCGTCCTATCCGTCGTCTTATTGCGATCGCGATTTCGAGGCAAGTACCTTGTCCATACAATTCTTGTTTTGTGGATATGATAATTAGTAACCGTCTCTATGTGTTTATTTGATCGTGTGTTTCGAACTTTCAAAAGATTCGGTTTAGCCTTGTTAAAGGCTTGCTTTCAAAACGCGTGTGTTTTGTAAATGGTGTGGTTTGAGAATGACTATGTGAACTCTATGGATATGTTTGGTGTTGATGTTGCACTTGGTATTGCGTGTGGGCGCATATTATTTCATTTCGGTGCGTTGTGGTTTGACGTGGTGTTTTGCTAAGTGTTTGATGCCTCTTGCGAATTGTTTGAATATCCTTGATGTAATATGTTATTTGTGTGAATGTGTGGATATGGTTGAAGGTCTACGGTGACACATGGCACGTGATCATGTGGTCGAGGATGCAACAAGTGATTGATCCAACCGTGAGAGCCTGAGATAATCTACGGTGGCACATGGCATGCGATCATGTGGCCAGGATGCAACAAGCGATTGATCCAACCGTGAGATGTATGTGATTTGTTTCGCTAGCCAGCTCGGGAGGGTCCTTCGAGGCCTCGGGTGGGATGTCGGTGGTAGCATCCCGGTCTGGCGATGCGCGTGCGTGATTATGTTTCATTGATTTTACGTCCGTTGAGGATGTGATGTTGGCTCGACCTGTAAATTGTTGGTGGTTTCCTATTTGCGAAAACAAAACATTTGGGGTGACCCTATTGATTTTTGGAAAGAGAAGGATTTTATAATCCTAAATTGTTTTCTATTAAAACTCTCGATGGCATTTTGAACTGTTTTGTAAATTGTTTCCCTTATTTGCGATCTTTCGGTTTTGGAAATGTTTACCCAAACTCTTGCCTCGGGAAGTACTTTTCTTTACGTTTGGATCTTTGAGGATTCCTGATTATTATTGTTCTTGGAACTTGTATTATATGGCTCGTATTTTTGCACTTGTACTTGCACTAGCAAAACAGTGGAGTTTTGCTAACCCCCGAGTATTCGGGGGGTGGATGTCTATTTTTGCATTCAGGTTTTGGAGCATAGCACAGGGTCGGCACGAAGGATGATGAAAGATGAACGATACTAATCACACGAGGATCTGTTGATGTCGTTTTGGTCTAGTTGTATTTTCTTTTCCGCTGCAGTATCTTTTCCCCGTTGTACGGGAGTTTATTGTATTTTGACCCCTGCGTGGGTATGTGTTTGGAATTGAGTTGTATGTTATTATTGAAAGACCAAGTCGGTCTACTGAGTCATTTTAGCCTTAAAGGCGAGGTTTAGATGTTTGATTTTTGTTATCAGCCTGGTAGATCCTCGAGGAGAGGGTCTACGGCGTGTAATGTCCCTGAGCGGATTGGGGGTGTTACATAAATGGTATCAGAGCTTAGGTTGAGGAAACCTAGCCGCCGGGTCAAGTCGTGTTGTTTGAGTCTTGTTTCGTCGGATTTTATCTGACTGAGTTGTGTCGCGACGCGTCGTCTGAGTTTGTTGGTCGTGATTAGTATCGTGGGCGATCGTCATCTTCGTGCGACCTGTGAATGTAAGTCTCCCTTCTTTGTGTTGTGCCTCGTGTGACACGAGCCATTTTTATGATTATTGGTTAAGTGACGAAATCCTCTTATGGATTTTGATTTTGTGATATGTGGTTATTTGACTCTCATATTTCGTTCATATGAGGAGTAGTGTTGCTCGATTGTGTATGTTGAATCGTATTTCTTTTATCCGCTGCGTGAGTTCTTTTGTAATGACTTTCGGTATTTTACCGATCGAGTTTTATTTCGAAAACCGATTCCCTTAACCGAGTTTTTGGCATTATGGCCTTGATCGCTTTGGCGAAATTCTTATGACGGTATTTAGTATTTTGTAAATGGCTTTCGTGAGTTTTTGAAATATTACCGTCATCGGCCTTTTTGGGCATTTTTGTAATTGGTTTTTAGCACAGTGGGTTCCGGCACAGGACCCATGGCGCTATAATGTTCTGTATAATTACCCGAAATTTTTGGGCATTCTAGCCCATTGAATTATCTTGGAAAAAACTTGAGTATCTTAGAAAATAAATTTCGAGACGTACTTTTAAAATGAATTATTTTCTTGTGGTACATCCAAGGTGCCACAATATGTTTCAAAATTCTTCTACCTCGAGGACCCAAAAATGTTTTGAGATATTTTCAATGTTTTATAAACACTTTTACTTAGACCCGAGGTTCGAATATTCTGAAAGTTTTTCACTAAGAAGAGGTGTCCTCATTTTTGTTCAAACGCAAGATGATTTTCAAAGTCTCGAAAATGATGTTGTTCAACTTTTTGTAAAATGATACTCAAGATCAACTGGTATTTCCAAATTGTTTTTAAAAGGATGTTTTCATTTTAAAAACCTATCCATTCCCGTTTGAGGGCTGGATATGTATGTATGATGTTTGCTTTGTCGTTATGATGTTACTCCCAAGTATGATCGAATTGGTGGCATGAATGTCGAGGCGTTGCCACGCATTTGTTGTACTAGCCCTCTGTGAGAGGTGTGAACTGGTGTTTACTGTTATCACCTCGTGGTGATTTGCGTGTTGTCGCACGAGTGTGGGTTGTTAAAGCTTGGATTTTTGTGCGTTTATGCACATGTGTGATTGTTTCATGATGTTTGTAATTATGTCTTTGGTTATCGTTCGGGCCGTTGAGGTCGCGAACGATACCGTCGTTGTTGTAGTGTTTGTGTGTGTATTACTTTACGATGGTAATCGTTGTATGTGTTATGTGTTATGATTTTCTCAGTCAATGGTTACTTATTCAAGATGCCGAGGGGCCGAGGTCGTGGTCGTGGTGACCGGATGCGTGATCGGGATCATGCCACGGTGATGGTATTGGTATTGGTGTTGCTCTGCTTTTGCAGCAGTAGCCACTCGGATGACACAATTGACTCGGGCGATTCGGCGTGTTACGATGCGACCCGACACTGGGTGCAACGGTGGCTTGAGAAGTGGTTCGTATGAATCCCCTCGTTTAGCCGGTGCAGATGCATTAGTGGGATGGTTGGCTTTTCCAGTTGGAAAAGATATTCGAGGTATTTGATTGTCCGGAAGAACGTAAGGTACCGGTCGCTCAGTATCTTCTCGACAAAGATGCCGCTAGCTGGTAGGAGGCCATTAAGCCACGAGATCGCGTTGTCATGTGGGCAGAGTTCCAGAAATTCATGAGAGATGAGTTTTGTCCGAACCGATCGAAATCGGAGGATTAATGAATTCTTTTCGCGAAACCGCAGGATGTACCATTGTCTCAAGCTATTATTGATTTTAGCAAACATTTCGGCATGTGCGTAATCAAGTAAGGACAGAGGAGGACAAGATTTGTCATTTTAGTAGGCGGATGAAGCGGAGATTCACAAGACATGGCAGTCTCGCTTGTACTTCCTTGAGAGATTATCGAATAGGGCGTTGCTTTATGAGCTATCCAGATTATCGGCCGAGAGTATGTCGACTCGAAGAAACAGAAAACCGTTGGGAACTTTTCAGAAATCGGAGTGGGCCCCTTGAGGTTGGGACTTCGTTTCGTCATCCCAAAATGGTTCCTAGATCGCGTGATCAGAGGAGTAGTACCCCTGCGGTGAGTAATGTGAGCACTTCGAAGATATGTTATAACTGTAGTCGAGCGGGCCATACTGCGAAGAATTGTCGTTCACCGTTAGTCAGCTGTTTCGAGTGTGGCCAAGTGGGTCACCGATCCGTACATTGCGAGACGGTAGCTGAGAGGTTTGGGGATCGAGGTTGCGTCTCTGCTCCGAAAGGACACGGAGATGCCTAGTGTGGTTTTGAGGATTTCGGCGTAGTCCGAATTATTTATGATTGCCCTTGTGGATCGTTTTGTGTTTATTCTCTGTTTTCTCGACTGTGCGTGTTTTCTTGTAACAAGTACTTTGTGTTTTGTGATTGTTTGGATAATTGACTTGATTGTATTATCTGTTTGATGACGTTTGTCATTTGTTGGTGTTATTGTATCCCTAACGGCGACGTTGTGTTGGTCGTCGTGGAGCGTGTTTTCACGACGTACGTCTCTTTGCGTTTCTTGCAGCGTTTCGTCGTTGGGCGCGAGTTTTCTATTTTTGTGTATCTCGTCGAGTTTTCCTGGCGGGTATATTCCTCCCCCCTACTTGTTTTAAGTTTCGGGACGAAACTTCTTTTAAGGAGGGTAGAATGTAATATCCGCAATTTTCGATTTTCGGTAAATTTCTTTTTTCGGCCGGAGTCCGTTTTTATGACTCTCTCATGACCGTCTCGTCATTTCGAGAATGATTAATTCTGCACTTTTTGTCATCCGAGTTCGTTTCGGTGTCGTTTTGTTGAGTTCCGTGTCCTTAATCGACTTTTTCACGTGGGAGTTCGACTTTGTAAAGTCACCATTAATTCTTGAAAACTCCAAAAATTCTGAATCTTTGCAATATTATAGAGCATCAAGTTAGCTTTCCAATGGTTCAAACGGTGAGTCAATCGGAGTCCAGACGAAGGAGTTATGGTCGAAATAGCCAAGACTACACGATGTGCCTTTTTCGTGTTGGAGTGGGCTGTACCGTGTGCCGCGGCACACTTCAGCTGTGCCGCGGCACTAAGCTGATTCCTGGGTGTTTTTCGTGGCCCTGGGCCGCGGCACACTCATCCTGTGCCGCGGCACACGGGCTTTTTCTGCGTTTTTTAGCAGATTTTCGAGGAGAAAACTTCATTATTCTCCTCTCTTCTTCCTCCTTCCATCTAGGGCGATTTGTGGGCGATTTTTGGGCGATTTGAGTGCTCCCAAACTTGTAGAGATCATCCACATCAAGTCTTGTTGTAGATTTTCGACCTCTACTTGAATCCTTCATCCAAATCAAGGTATTTTGGCTTGAACCCTTGTTTTTTTTGTAGATTTGGGGATTTTCCTTTTTGATTTCGATTCTAATCCGTTTTTGATCAATTAATTGTTGTATAAACGTTGTTTTGAACTTGTTCTATGGATTGGATACTCGTATCTTTGGTTCGTTCGACCCGAGGGGTGATTTCTTTGTTCTTGAAGGGTCTTGAACATTTAATGTTCGATTAAATGTCCCAATGAGTTTCCCTTCGATAGTTTGTTGGGATTTCCGTTGTTTTGGCCTTGATTCTCGTCGTAACCATGTGTTATTGTTCCTTCCGGAGGTTTATAGGTGTTCGAGGATTCCGATGTTGAATCCCGTTTGGTGATTGATGATTCGTGTGGTGTTATTCTCGCAATACTCGTGGTGCTATCACATTCTTGATATTGTTCGGGGGGTTTGGGGCTATTCGACCGCGTCCTATCCGTCGTCTTATTGCGATCGCGATTTCGAGGCAAGTACCTTGTCCATACAATTCTTGTTTTGTGGATATGATAATTAGTAACCGTCTCTATGTGTTTATTTGATCGTGTGTTTTGAACTTTCAAAAGATTCGGTTTAGCCTTGTTAAAGGCTTGCTTTCAAAACGCGTGTGTTTTGTAAATGGTGTGGTTTGAGAATGACTATGTGAACTCTATGGATATGTTTGGTGTTGATGTTGCACTTGGTATTGCGTGTGGGCGCATATTATTTCATTTCGGTGCGTTGTGGTTTGACGTGGTGTTTTGCTAAGTGTTTGATGCCTCTTGCGAATTGTTTGAATATCCTTGATGTAATATGTTATTTGTGTGAATGTGTGGATATGGTTGAAGGTCTACGGTGACACATGGCACGTGATCATGTGGTCAGGATGCAACAAGTGATTGATCCAACCGTGAGAGCCTGAGATAATCTACGGTGGCACATGGCATGCGATCATGTGGCCAGGATGCAACAAGCGATTGATCCAACCGTGAGATGTATGTGATTTGTTTCGCTAGCCAGCTCGGGAGGGTCCTTCGAGGCCTCGGGTGGGATGTCGGTGGTAGCATCCCGGTCCTAGGCGATGCGCGTGCGTGATTATGTTTCATTGATTTTACGTCCGTTGAGGACAGTGATGTTGGGCTCTGACCCTGTAAATTGTTGGTGGTTTCCTATTTGCGAAAACAAAACATTTGGGCTGTGACCCTATTGATTTTTGGAAAGAGAAGGATTTTATAATCCTAAATTGTTTTCTATTAAAACTCTCGATGGCATTTTGAACTGTTTTGTAAATTGTTTCCCTTATTTGCGATCTTTCGGTTTTGGAAATGTTTACCCAAACTCTTGCCTCGGGAAGTACTTTTCTTTACGTTTGGATCTTTGAGGATTCCTGATTATTATTGTTCTTGGAACTTGTATTATATGGCTCGTATTTTTGCACTTGTACTTGCACTAGCAAAACAGTGGAGTTTGCTAACCCCAGTATTCGGGGTGGATGTCTATTTTGCATTCGGGTTTTGGAGCATAGCACAGGTCGGCACGAAGGATGATGAAAGATGAACGATACTAATCACACGAGGATCTGTTGATGTCGTTTTGGTCTAGTTGTATTTTCTTTTCCGCTGCAGTATCTTTTCCCCGTTGTACGGGAGTTTATTGTATTTTGACCCCTGCGTGGGTATGTGTTTGGAATTGAGTTGTATGTTATTATTGAAAGACCAAGTCGGTCTACTGAGTCATTTTAGCCTTAAAGGCGAGGTTTAGATGTTTGATTTTTGTTATCAGCCTGGTAGATCCTCGAGGAGAGGGTCTACGGCGTGTAATGTCCCTGAGCGGATTGGGGGTGTTACACATATGGGATGGTTGTACACTTACTCGTGCAATGTATTGTGTGTTGTTGCCCAAAATATTTATCCGAAGATTAATACTGCTGGAAGACGGACAACAAACAAATGCGGGAGCACTTCCGAGAGAAGGTAAATAATACAAGATTTGCCGGGTTTGTTAGGCCCGGGCTTGAATGCTCTCGCGAGATGTTATTAATACAAATATTCGTGGATACAAGTATTAATTAGAGAAATCTAAATACAATGAGTGTAAAAAGACTCTGTTGATCCGGCTCTTGAGCGAAGCTAGGTGTTCTTCGTCCCTTGATGATCTCGCTCGAGGAGAAAAGGCCGGGAGAAGTAAGACCGAAAGAAAGCTGTTGCCAAGAGTTGGATGTTTGCCAAGTGCAAGTAATTTGCTTCTGTATTGATTGCTTGAATCGTGAGGTTTCAGAAGGAAACTGAAGGGGAGATACAAGTGCAGGCTGCCTTGCTTAAATAGGGACAGCCGGGTCCTGTCCTTTTGCTGCCGATCGCCTGCCGGCCATTTTAATATTCCGCCGACCGTCTGCCGGCCAATACTTTAATGGGGCGATCTCACTGGTCACAAAGCTAAAGTCCAAATAAGATCTTGTTGTCGGGCTAAAGTCCAAGGAAGAGGCCACACACACTGGCGGTCAATAAGGAGCCATCACGTGTCCGAGTCGGCCAACATGTGGCCCTACCGACAAGCTTTCGGCGGCCTGTCGGCTGGTGGAGGGAATCTGTCAGATTGTGGTCAATGGCCCGGGATTCGCGGATCTTGTCCCGGCCTTTGCACATGGTGCCAGTCCTGGTGCTCGGTCTTCGCCGACTGGGAGTCCGTCGGTGGTGATCGACATGAGGCGGTCGTCCCTGGATGGTCTTCGGAGGTCGACATCTGCCAGTGGATGGAGGTCGCCAAGGGTCGGTCGCCAAGGGTAGATCGCCGAGTACCGAGAGACGGTCGATCGCCAAGGGTCGGTCGTCGAGATGTCGAGAGGAGATCGTCCGTTCGTAGGTCGCCAGGGGGCGATCGCCGAGTACCGAGAGGCAATCGTCTTGAGGTCGATCGCTCGGCATCGGGACTGGTCCTGGGGCCTTCGGTCGGTCGATGTAGCTTGTCCGCTGGGCTAAGGCTCGGTCGCCTGGTCGCCGATCGGCAGGCTTGCCTTGGTCGCTCGGCAGTAGGTCGGTCGCTCGGCCTCGGAGGCGATCGCCGGTCGGAGGGTGTTAAATCTTGACACAACAATTGCCCCCCAGCTTGCTCCTATGTTGAAGACATGGGGCGAGGTGGTTCTTGCCGGTGATCGTGCATGGATGAGGACGGGCGATCTGAGCTGTCTTAGGACTCGGACTTGGGCTTAATCATGGTCGATTGGCTTAGCTATCTTTCGGTCTTGTACCTGCAAAAAACAACATTGGCCGATCCCCCACGGAAACTTGGTGGTTTCGCTTGCTTGAGGAATCGTGCACAGTCGCGGAGATCGATGGACCTACCCAATGACCGTGTCTTGATGCACATAGACAATGAGTGCCTCGTGGCTCACTTTATTATGAGGGTCCTCTCACAGCCGCGCCGCCTTGTTTTTAAACGAAAGGCGTGCGGTCTCGGTCTAGAGGAGTCCTTGCGCGGGCGGCGTCGGATGAATCAACTCCACGCCGCGGCTTGTTAGCTCTGCTTCCACCTCGGCCACCACGGAGATGGCCGACCTCGGCGGTGTACGTTGAGACGGGGTTGTGGAATGAGTCCACCGATTAATGTTGGAGGGCCCTCGGACTACGCCGGCCTCGTATTTAAACGAAGGCGGGCGATCTCGGCCGAAAGGGACCTTGCATGATGACCGGCGGTTCCATCGATCGCCAGGCCATGGCTTTAGGAAGTGCGGTGGAGTCGATCTTACGCCTTAGTCCGTCATGTTATATCTGGATGTAGATGGCGATCGTGTCCACCGGGTTGCTGATGATGTTGCGATCGCCGTATGGTAGCGATCACGCTCGCGGCCCGATCGCTTTATTCGTAGGTCGGATATCGGCGATCGGCGGGAGCCAGTCCCTTATTTAGAATGCTGGACTGTAGGCTGTGAGCGAATCCTCCGGCTCTGCTGGGTAGTAGCGATCGTGCTGGGAGACTGGAGGTCGTCGCGCGGGTGCCGATCGTTCTACTCCTAGGCCAAGAAGAAGCCTTTGCCTGGACAGGAAGTCTGCGGCTCTGGCCCGGAAGGCTGCCTAGGTCGTCGGTAGGGTCTTCGTGAGATGCCTGAACATAGGCGAGAAGCCCTGAAAACCTCTTAGGACCGCGTAGAGGGCGGTCTCATCGCTTACGGGCTCGCCGTTGAGGATGATCATGTCAACCCGGTCGATGTAGTCCGAGTCGGACTCCTGTTCTCCTTGCCTGATCCGCCACATGCGATGGGGACCTTCTGGCCGAGCGGCCCTGGTGGCGAAGTATTCCGTGAAGACGTGCGCCAGCTCGTTAAAGGAGCCTATGGACCGAGGTGGCAATGAAGTGTACCACCGGTGGGCGAGGTCGTCCAGTGTCAGAGGGAACATTCGGCACTGGTCGCGTCCGATGCCCCACACCCGGTCATGTAGATGTTGAACTTGTGCGAGTGTGCACGGGGTCCGATCGCCCTTGGTACACGGGTGTCTTAGGAGGGGCGATCGTGTGCCGCACCGGGCGAGCTCGATGTCGATCGCGAGCGGCTCGCTCGGCGGGCGATCGTCCTGGTGGCGCTTGCCCGGATTGCGGGAGCACCTTCATGTCGTCAACTGACGCGTTGCATTGCGCGATCGCCGCGCTCGGCCGCTTGCGGATCGGCTTTGGGAGCGGGGCCGAGGCGATCGTGTACCGATCTCCGACTCGCTGCCCGACCTCGGGAATTTTGCGGCGGAGCCAGCGGCCTGGATCGCCTTGTGGGAGCCGGGTAGGCCGAGCTCCCGGTGACGGACACCAACTCCGTCGTCTCGTAGGCCGGGCCGGACCGCCCGGCCGCTGTGTCGTCGGCCGCCCTGTGCGATCGAAGACAGACGTGCCCCGGCCGCCGAGCGCCTCTTCTTATGGGGCGAGCCTCCTGGCACTTGTTCGGCCGGTAGTGCCTTAAGCTTCCGCTTGAACTTCCGGCGAGAGACCGGGGCGGTAGGCCGGAGGCGCGTCGAGAGCTCCGTCGCTCCCGTAGACGGCCAAGGCCCCTTCGACCGTTCCTTGGTTCGAACCGATCGAGCGAGAGGCTCGGCCGCCCTCCCGGACGTAGTCGAAGCGCCTCGGCCGCGGCGGCCGCCTTCCACCATCGGGCCGCGGCTCGATCGGGACGGAATCGGGGTCTGCCGGCCGCGCGGCTTTCTTCGACGCGGATGCGGAAGACATGATTTCTGAAGGATTTCTTTGAAGTGCAGTGAGTGTCACTTCAAGTATCTGCCCCGAGAACAGTGAGTGTTCTTCGGGACGGTAGGTATAAAAAAATCGAGGGTTGGATATGCCCTCCTTCTAGCGCCAATTGTTGTTGCCCAAAATATTTATCCGAAGATTAATACTGCTGGAAGACGGACAACAAACAAATGCGGGAGCACTTCCGAGAGAAGGTAAATAATACAAGATTTGCCGGGTTTGTTAGGCCCGGGCTTGAATGCTCTCGCGAGATGTTATTAATACAAATATTCGTGGATACAAGTATTAATTAGAGAAATCTAAATACAATGAGTGTAAAAAGACTCTGTTGATCCGGCTCTTGAGCGAAGCTAGGTGTTCTTCGTCCCGCCAGTGATCTGCTCGAGGAGAAAAGGCCGGGAGAAGTAAGACCGAAAGAAAGCTGTTGCCAAGAGTTGGATGTTTGCCAAGTGCAAGTAATTTGCTTCTGTATTGATTGCTTGAATCGTGAGGTTTCAGAAGGAAACTGAAGGGGAGATACAAGTGCAGTCGCCTTGCTTAAATAGGGACAATGGGTCCTGTCCTTTGTCGCTGATCGTCACGGCCATTTTAATATTCCGCCGACTGTCACGGCCAATACTTTAATGGGGCGATCTCACTGGTCACAAAGCTAAAGTCCAAATAAGATCTTGTTGTCGGGCTAAAGTCCAAGGAAGAGGCCGCCACACTGGCGGTCGATAAGGAGCCATCACGTGTCCGAGTCGGCCAACATGTGGCCCTACCGACAAGCTTTCGGCGGCCTGTCGGCTGGTGGAGGGAATCTGTCAGATTGTGGTCAATGGCCCGGGATTCGCGGATCTTGTCCCGGCCTTTGCACATGGTGCCAGTCCTGGTGCTCGGTCTTCGCCGACTGGGAGTCCGTCGGTGGTGATCGACATGAGGCGGTCGTCCCTGGATGGTCTTCGGAGGTCGACATCTGCCAGTGGATGGAGGTCGCCAAGGGTCGGTCGCCAAGGGTAGATCGCCGAGTACCGAGAGACGGTCGATCGCCAAGGGTCGGTCGTCGAGATGTCGAGAGGAGATCGTCCGTTCGTAGGTCGCCAGGGGGCGATCGCCGAGTACCGAGAGGCAATCGTCTTGAGGTCGATCGCTCGGCATCGGGACTGGTCCTGGGGCCTTCGGTCGGTCGATGTAGCTTGTCCGCTGGGCTAAGGCTCGGTCGCCTGGTCGCCGATCGGCAGGCTTGCCTTGGTCGCTCGGCAGTAGGTCGGTCGCTCGGCCTCGGAGGCGATCGCCGGTCGGAGGGTGTTAAATCTTGACACAACATTGTGTACCTATCGTATGTTATGTTGGTTGTGTGCCATAGATTGATGACAGTTGTTATGAGTGTTGAGATTGTGTTATGTGCGTGTGATGTACGATGTTGTGGTGATCAACGTGATTGATTAACTATGCTCATTGTTATATGAAATGTGATTGTGAATGTAAATATGTGTGTGACCGCTAGGTTCACTCGTGATGGTTCGACGGGACCTACGAGGACTCGTGGCAATGGACTACGGGGTCAGAACTTAGTGAGGTACTGAGGTCCAATCGTGCTGGTCTGACGAGGCCTACGATAACACATGGCAATGGACCATGAGTTTCGGTCACAGTGCGTCCAACCGGGTGATCTCGACGGGGCTTACAGTGACACGTGGCAGTGGACTACGGTGTTGGGACTGTGTGTGTGATTATTGGGATTGATATAGTCCGTGTGGGTAGTTGAACCTACAAAGACACATGACACTGGATCACAGTGTCGGAATTGGTTATGTTTGGCTATTTGTGCGTGGTGTAGTCTGGGTTGTTGAACCTATGGAGACACGTGACAGTGGATCACGGTGTAATGAACATGTTTATTTTCAAATAAAAGTTTTGAAAGGAAAAGTTTTATGAAAATGAATGTTGGACCGAGTCATAAGCTTGAGTAAATGTTTCCCATATTGTGAACTATTGTATGAAACAAGATTTGGGTTAAAGCCCTCAACCCTTCTTTTGAAAGGTTTGGTGAACCAGGACTCAGAGTTTTAAAGGTTTTGAAATTCCAAAATTCCCGAGGTTATGAACTTATTTTTGAAATGCTTTATAGCTTAAATTCCCTTATTAAAACCCCCGAGAATAATTTGATACTTGAATATTGTGTTTGATTCTTGATTAATGTTTGCTCGTTACTTTTCGTATGATTTGATACTTGCACTAGTAAAACAGTGGAGTTTTACTAACCCCCGAGTAATCGGGGGGTAGATGTCTATTTTGCATCCAGGTACATGCAGGTTCAGGGGAGCAGTCACAGGATTGGCACAAGAGGATGACGAGCTGCGTAACTAATCAAGAGTCGAGAGTTGTTTAGATTTTTGTTGTGTTGTCAGAGTTGATTTAAGTCTTCCACTGTTTTGTATTTCGACCCCTGTGTGGGTATTTAAGTCAGTTTGTTGATTGAGTTGTGTGACCTCATCGGTCTGTGTATTCACGTGTAAGTGACCATAACGGTCTATATTAATTTATTATTTGACCCTGGCTGGTCATGTATTTGGTCGTTTTGTAAGGTATAGCCTGGTAGATCCTCGTGAAAAGGGGTCTACGGCGTGTAATATTCCCATATGGTTTTGGGGGTATTACATTTATGGTATCAGATCTTAGGTTGCGGAAACCTAGGCTGTCGGGTCAAGTTGTGTCTGTTGAGTTTTGTCTTGTCGAATTTTTTCTGACTGAGTCGTGTCGCGACGCGTTGTCTGAGTTCGTTGGTCGTGATTAGTATCGTGGGGCGATCATCATCTTCGTGCGACCTGTGGTTGTAAGTCTCCCTTCGTTGTGATAATGCCTCGTCTGTTGCGAGTTACTGGTATGATTATGTGTTAAGTGACGGAATCTTCCTATGGAATTTGATTTCGTGATATGTGGTTATTTGACAATCATATTCTGTTTATATGAGGAGTGTCGCTGGTTATGTATTCTTGACTGTTGGTTTCGTCCGCTGCGTGTATATTTCAAGCTGATTTGTTCGTTTGCAAGTGTTTTCGTGAAACCTTGTGCTCAGTATGTTATGGTAATGTTTATGGGTGCGATTTACTCAGTCCGTAAGGGCTTCGGATGGACCAGTGGTTTAGCCCCGGTCCTAAGCAAATTTGAACTGCGATGTGACTGTCTGTTTTTCGGTAAAAGACACGTATTGTCTTGATTTTGTACGATTTGATGCGTATATTATAATATGTTTAAACGCATATTGTTACATGACCATTTTTTGGCATTCTATCCCACTGAATTATTTTTTGAAAACCTTGAGTATCTTAGAAAATAAATTTCGAGACGTACTTTTAAAATGAATTGTTTTCTCGTGGTACTTCCAAGGTGCCACAATATATTTCAAAATTCTTCTACCTCGAGGACCAAAATGTTTTGAGATATTTTCAATGATTTAGAAATGCTTTTGCTTAGGCCCGAGGGTCGAATATTTCCGAAAGTTTTTCACGAAAAGAAAGTGTCCTCATTTTTGTCAAATGCGAAATGGTTTTCCAAAGTCTCGATAACGATGTTTCACATTTGTACTTTTTGAAAGCTGATACTCAAGATCAATTGGTGTTTCCAAAATTATTTTCAAAAGGTGGTTTTCATTTTTTTTAAAAACCTATCAATTCCCGTTTGCGGTCTGGGAATGTATGTATGATGTTTGCTTTGTCGTTATGATGTTAACTTCCGAATATGATCGAGTTGGTGGCATGAACGTTGAGACGGTGCCACGTATTTGTTGTACTAGCCCTCTGTGAGATGTGTGAACTAGTATTTAATGGTTGTTGCCTCATGGTGGATTACGTGTTATCACACGAGTGTGAGCCGTTGAAGCTTGAGTTTGTACGTTTATGTACATGAGTGATTGTTTCATGATGTTTGTGATTGTGTACTGCTATCGTTCGGACTGTCTTAATCGTCGAACGTTGCCGTTGTTGTTTTGATTTTTGTATGTGTTGATGTGTTATGCTGAGTTGGCACCTTCGGTATGTGGTTTTGCGATGTTACGTTCCATGGTATCTAGCATTTGTATATTCGGTATGTCGAGCCGAGGCGTTTCAATCGTGATGTGCCGGGGGCATGCACGTGCAAATTGTCCTTCCTCGCCAGTGACGCGTTTCAAGTGAGGACTCGAGGGACACCGGGTTCAGTTTTGTGAGTTGGACACCAAGCCTTCAGAGGCACGGACTTGAGCACTGATATCTGGACCGACTCCGAGGAGTCCCTGAGGGGCGTGGTCTATCAGTTGTATGTTATGTTATTTCCTTACCTTGTTATTTCGAACTTCGGAAATTAAGTTCTTTTATTCGAAGTGAATCGGATTTTGAACTTCCGTATTCTCGATTCTGTCGACTCGTTTATGTTCATTAACATCTTCTGAGCTTGTCCTGTCCCTTGATTTTGTTGATCGAACAAGTGTGGTATTGTTTCGGAATAACTCGTTTGTCGTTGTGACTTTTCAATTGCTATTCCCTTTCCTGTGGATCTTATGTGAATGCACATCTTGTTGTTTTCACCGGATCATATATTGTCTCGAGTCGAGATATGAACCTTGGTGTTGTTGTTTGAACCTTATTGTTCTTCGTGATTCGAACATGATTGTTCGATTTTTGTTGTCTCGATCATTGTGGTTCGATCGTTGGTTGTTCAGTTTTTGTTGATCTCGTTTCGTGATTGTTGAGCATTCAGACTCCTTCCTAATTTCCTTAGGTTCGGGAAATTAGTCTCGTTTTCGATCTTCCAACCCTTGGGCGGTGGAATTCCGTATTTGTTCAGCGATTGGCTCGCATTTTTATTGATGTACCGTTGGGTTGGTCAATCGTGTTGATTTTCGTTCGTTGTGTTTTGTGATTTTTCGGATAATCGACTTGATTGTATTATATGTTTGATGACGCTTGTCACTTGTTGGTTTTATTATGACTCTACCGATGGCGTTGTGTTGGTCGTCATGGAGCGTGTTTTCAAGCTGTATATTCCTTTGCGTTGCTTGTAATGTTTCGCCGTTGGGCGCAATTTTTCGGTTCTTGTGTATCTCGTTGAGTTTTCCTGGCGGGATATTGCTTCTCCCTACTTGATTTAAGTTTCGGGACGAAACTTCTTTTAAGGAGGGTAGAATGTAATATCCGCAATTTTGGATTTCAGTAATTTTTTTCCGGCGGGAGTCCGTGTTGACGACTCGTTCATGACCGTTTCGTCATCCTGAGGATAATTATTTCTGCACTTTTCGACATCCGAGTTCGTTTCGGTGTCGTTTTGTTGAGTTCTGTACTTCTTAGTGATTTTTCGGCACTTGAGTTCGATTCTTGCGAATCTCGTCCGAAACTGTTGTTTCGAGTTTCTCGTAAGTTCAATTAATGTTATTATTCGTGTTGCGAGCTTTGGATTGGTGTTTCGATCGTGTATCGTTTGTTTCGTACGTCTTGGGTCATTTTCGTAATTTCCCAAAGTTTGGGGTAATTACTTACCGTTGTCGAATTTTGAGCCTTCGGGTGGTCGGAATCGTGTGTTCTCTTAGTGCTCGAATTCGTCTTTGCGAGTACTTCGTAACCGTATCTTCGATTCGTATTCAGGTTCGGATTTCGGGGTCGTCCGGGCCGTCGGAGTTGGCCCCGGCCGAGTCATGGCCGGGCATGTTGGGGCCAGGCCAGCCCTGGCCGAATTACGGCCGGAAGGGCCCGACAGTTACGTACGAAAGGCCGGTTACGTATGTAAGCCTTGGCTGGTTATGTACGTAATGCTGCCGGCATTTCGGGGCAGTGAGTTCGGCCATGGCCGGTTACGTACGTAAGCCATGGCTGATTACGTACGTAAGGCGGCCGGCAGACAGCCTATTTAAGGCCCTGCATACTGTTTTTTCATCATTTTCCTCACTCGTTTTCTTCCCTTCCACGGTTGGAGATGTGTTTATCATGGAGCCATGTTGTTGGACAATTATTCCATGAAATCCTGGAGTTCATATCATCAATCGTCCATCCTATAACATCTTTTGATCGAGCGAATCAGGTCAGATTATCTAGAAACCTAGTTTTGGGGAATTTGGGTATTTTGGTTGTTTTCATCCGTTTAATCTGATTTAACTTAGGATTGTGATGGATTGATGATTATTTAGATGTATTATATCATTTCCCTTGTTATTCCATGGTTGGATCGTATCGATTTGTTGGTTTGGTCGAGTTCTTGATCGACGCCTTGAAGGTGTCCGATAGAATGTCATAGAGGGGTTTTCGGACGTTCTACGATTATTCTTCCTAATAGGATCATTGATTTATTAATTATATGATGTTAGGGTCGAGTTCCTTGCGAAGAAACCGTGTTGAACCCTTTCGTTCGTCGTCGTCTTCCTTTTCGATGGCATCGGGCGTTTCGAAGCTTCCTGTTTGAACCGCGTCTGTTGGAGTACATGGTGCCGACGATCGAGGCAAGTATCTTATTATACGACTTGTATCTTGCGACTTGAAATCACGTATTAGGTTATGATGATTTTGCTTGCCTTCGTAAATATGTTCCGTTTGAGTTGGTTGTGTATTCCGTAATGTGAATGCTTTGTGATAATAGTGTTATATTGATATACGTGTTAGGTGTTGTGACATTTGTATAGGATTGCGACGTACATATGGGATCGTTGTACACTTGCCCGTGCAATGTATTGTGTACCGATCGTGTGTTATGTTGGTTGTGGGCCGTTGATTGATGACAGTTGTTGTGAGTGTTGAGACTGTGTTATGTGCGTGTGATGTACGATGTTGTGGTGATCAACGTGATTGATTAACTGTGCTCATTGTTGTATGAAATGTGATTAAAATCAAACCAAACCAAACATACCCAGTATATCCTGCTCAGGGCAGGGTCTGGGGAGGGTAAGATGTAGGCAGACCATGCCCCTACTTGTTACGGTAGAGAGGCTGTTTCCGTAAAGACCCCCAGCTTAGTGCACAGCAGAATCTTGTGTGATAAATACAAAGGAAAACATATAATTCGAAAAATCTCGAGACCATACCTGAGTCCATGGCTTAATCCACATGGGACTTACCTAAGTGGGATTTGGCCACTTCACTCTCGATGAACGCTGCTCTAACAAAAGAGAGGTTGAGTCTGCGGACATCTCCCTGTCAAAAATACACCACACGCAAAGACAATAGGATAAAATATACAATAAAAATAAAAATACAATGCTCTAGGTCAAATGTGATTATGAATGTGAATATGTGTGTGACCGTTAAATTCACTCGTGATGGTTCGACGGGACCTACGAGGACTCGTGGCAGTGGACTACGGGGTCAGAACTTAGTGAGGTACTAAGGTCCAATCGTGCTGGTCTGATGAGGCCTACGATAACACATGGCAGTGGACCATGAGTTTCGGGCACAATGCATCCAACCGGGTGAGCTCGACGGGGCTTACGGTGACATGTGGCAGTGGACTACGGTGTTGGGACTGTGTGTGTGATTATTGTGATTGATATAGTCTGTGTGGGTTGTTGAACCTATGGAGACACGTGACAGTGGATCACGGTGTCGGAATTGGTTATGTTTGGCTATTTGTGCGTGGTGTAGTCCGTGCGGGTTGTTGAACCTACGAAGACGTGACAGTGGATCACGGTGTCATGAACATGTTTATTTTCAAATAAAAGTTTTAAAAGGAAAAGTTTTATGAAAATGAATGTTGGACCGAGTCCTAAGCTTGAGTAAATGTTTTTCGTATTGTGAACTGTTGATTTATGAAACAAGATTTGGGTTAAAGTCCTCAACCCTTCTTTTGAAAGGTTTGGTGAACCAGGACTTAGAGTTTTAAAGGTTTTAAAATTCCAAAATTCCCGAGGTGATGAACTTATTTTCGAAATGGTTCATAGATTAAATTCCCTTATTAAAACCCCCGGGAATAATTTGATACTTGAATATTGTGTTTGATTCTTGATTAATGTTTGCTCATTACTTTTCGTATGATTTGATACTTGCATTAGTAAAACAGTGGAGTTTTACTAACCCCCGAGTAATCGGGGGGTGGATGTCTGTTTTGCGTCCAGGTACATGCAGGTTCAAGGGAGCAGTCACAGGATTGGCACAAGAGGATGACGAGCTGCGATACTAATCAAGAGTCGAGAGTTGTTTAAATTTTTGTTGTGTTGTCAGAGTTGATTTCAGTCTTCCACTGTATTGTATTTCGACCCCTGTGTGGGTAATGTTATTTAGGTCAGTTTGTTGATTGAGTTGTGTGACCTCATCGGTCTGTGTATTCACGTGTAAGTGACCATAACGGTCTGTATTAATTTATTATTTGACCCTGGCTGGGAAAGCATTTGGTCGTTTTGTAAGGTATAGCCTGGTACATCCTCGTGAAAAGGGGTCTACGACGTGTAATATTTCCATATGGTTTTGGGGGTGTTACATGCTCCCCCTCATATCGATCATTCTTGTATGAATATTCATGTGCCGCCTTATTAAAATCTCATGGGACAAAAACTAAGTGATCATAAGAGTATAAGTTACTCCATATACAGAATATTCTTATAGGAGTATCCATGTGTTGCCTCATCAAAACCTTGTCAAGAAACCTGTGTGAAAAACTTAATCAAAGGAAAAAAGAGTACAACTACTACTTCTTGTTAGGAATACTTGTTAGATTTTGATGATGTCATCTCTATATTTGTGATTTATTCAAATGTATGCTCTAAGTACTTGGCATTGTAAAGAAGAACCAAATGAGTATATACTATAAGCCATTAAATAGGCTAAGTTTGATTAAGAGTCAATAAGTTAAAAATTGGCTAAGTATAGAACTGCCATTATATCAGATAAGTCATGACGCGAGTTCTTTATCAGGCGAGTTTTGGTCAACAGGAATATCAGAGAGGTTTGACCATAACACTATAGCAGCTGAGGTGCAGACAAGCTATCATCAGGCGAGATAACTTTGGTCGAGTTTTGGTCAACTCAACAAATCAGAGAAGGTTGACCACATGCGAGATATAATCAGGCGACATATCAGGCGAGTCCTGGTCAACAGAGTATATTCGAGAAGTTTGACCGCAAACGACTTATCAGAGAAGGTCTGGTCAACACAAAACATCAGCTGAGGTTTGACCACATATGAGATATCATCAGACTAGTATCAGGCAATATTCGGTCAAATTAAACATCGGTTGTAGGTTGACTTCAGATGAGTTATTTATCAGTCGAGGTTTTCGGTCAAACAGAATATCAGAGGAGGTTGACCAAACTAGTTCTGCAGCCAAGTATAAGTTTCAGAGATGAAGCTCAGTCCACGTCAGCAAAGCATTGAAAAGTCAACAATAACGGCAAGACATGCGGACGTAAATTCAAGGAGACAAGCTGAATGATTCCCGGAAGTTAAGAAATAATTTATACCTGGAGATCGGCGGCAGGAAGACTTATGAATAAAGTAATCAAGAAAAGCGGCATAATGGGAAGATTCTTCAAACGAACAGATTTGAAGAAAGGGAATCAAGCAGTGCAAAGAGATGAACGAATAAACAAAGCAGTCCACTCTCCAACGGACGAATTTGTTACAAGATATGCAACAGCTATGAAGAAGCTCAAGATGCGTACTATAAATATCTGAAGAACAGAATGAGCAAAGTACGATGCGAACAACATTTATAAGCGAACAAGCACTCAAAGAAATCTAAGCTATCAAAGTAAACTATAGCATCGTGAAGAGCAAAGTTTTCAAAGTTCATATACTGAGAAGCTCTTGAGTTGGAGAAGACAACACTCTTGTAATACCCGGTCGTAATGCATTCATTATCATTCAGTAATTATCAGTCAGTAATTGTCACTCAGTAATTTTTTCACTCATTAATAATCATTCATCATTCATGATTCATTCATTTTCGTTCATTGTGGGCGTGTTGAAACCATGTATCAGTTACCGATCGTCATTTCATCTCCGTTTATGGATCGAGACGGGAGCATTATCATTATCATTGTGATTGGTAGTCTTGTGCTGGAAGTTTCATCTTTGGACTTGTTCACTTTCACATATGTATGGTATGTCGGATCATTCATCAATCATAGCGAGGAATCGGAGTTGTCGGATTTTCATCTTGTCCAGCAACGAGTTACGGCCATAAGAATGGTAAGTTACGGCCGTAACAGGTGTTCGATGGTTTCAGGCCATTATGGACGAACGGGACTTACGGTCGTAAGGTTGAGGCATACGACCGTAAGTTGAGCAGGTACGGCCGTAATGCTTGTCCGGTTACGTCCGTACGAGTCGAGCAGGGTGTCCGGGTGTTTTTGGCCGAAGGGCGAGTTACGGCCGTAAGAGGGGCAGGATACGGCCGTAAGGAGTGTTCGTGTTTTTCAGGATGTGTCGGACGAGAGGGACTTACGGCCGTAAGGATTGCGGCATACGGCCGTAAGACAAGGAAGGCACGGCCGTAAGGCTTGGCCGGATACGGCCATACGTTACAGGCAGGGTGCCTGACCATTTTCGACGAAGGGGGCTTACGCCCGTAAGTTTGGCCGGATACGGCCGTATCATTCGAGTTACACCCGTAAGGTGTGCGGGTACGGCCGTAAGGATGTCGGCAGATGTTTTAGACGAGGGCGAGTTACGCCTGTAAGTCAGGGCGGATACGGCCGTAAGGCTGTCGGCAGGTTTTTGGACGAAGCCGAGTTACGGCCGTACGAGTTGGCGATTCTGTTTGTAAGGCCGTTGACACAGAATGTTATGGCCGTAAGAAGGCGAGTTACGGCCGTAACTTGGCGGTTATATATGTCTTGGACGGGACTTTTCCTTATTTTTCTCATTTCCTTCATCTTGTCCGAGAGAGAGAGCTTGAGGGAGATATTTTGTCATCATCAATCACTTGTGTGTTCGGATTTCATCATCTTGATTCGTTGGGAAGCTTGGATAGTCGATTTAACACGTTTTCATCGGATCGAAGTGTTTTGGATCTTCAAAGGTAATATTCTTCAACATCTTGGATTTCGATTTTGTATTGAGATATGTTGTTTTAGCCGTTAAAATCATGTTGTATGAAGTGATGTACGCATGCTTATGAATATGTATGATTATTCATTGGATTATTGAAGGATTATTCAAGAACACTTTGAATATTAAGTTGGATTTGGGGGTTTTCGATTAATTGTCGTTGTAATCACGATTTTGGATATTCATAACGGATTATTGATCGTATTGAAAATGTTTTGTTGGTTTGAAACACTTCTTGGGGATTTGATGTTGGTATTTTTGAAGTTTGGTTATGAACAATCGAAGTTGCCCACAAAGTGTTCGATATAATGCCCCAATGAACTTGGTTTAGTCGTTTTGACGCCTTGAGTTCGTTATAATCGTGTTTGATTCGTTTATTGAGCGGATTGTTGGTAATTGTGTTATTCAAGGTTGTTCGAGCGACCGACACTTCATTTAGGACGTTTGTTCGTGGAAGGACATTCTTCATCGGTATTGTGTAAGTTAATTCTTACTCGGCTAAAAGGATATTCATTCCTTTTGTTGTTGTTTATTCATAATCATAACTCATTCATCATTGTATTAACCGTATCAAAACTTGTCATTGTCAATTAATCACTTCAGTCACAAGGAACGACGGTTCCAATCATTTCATTGAGCTATCATTCATTTCTCTATCATTTCATCTCGGTGAGTCATTATTCGTTTCCGATGTCACTTTTGTTATATCGTGGCATTCCGGGTCATACTGGCGTGCCGGTTGGTATGTGTAGGATTTTCATGTCGGGCACATTTAAGTCGTGTGTTGGTTGTTAGCCTCACATTGGACTGTGCACACGAGTCGATTGCTTCGTGAGACTGATTAGGTACAAGACCACACGTGTATTCGATCGATACTCGTTGGTGGCTTGTGCACAGACACATTTCCATCCCGGGCGTAGTGTGGCGCCACCCTTTGAGCCGTACTGTTAGTTGATTCATACAGCATGTTTGATTGCGTATGTTTTCAACAAGACTGGGTTATAATCTAACCGATTCATTTTGATCGAACTTGTGGTTTATACTACATATATATGATTGTGTTTATTCAAGTCTTGAGGATTGTTGTTTTGTGTAACTGACCCCGGCTGGGGATTTTGTTTTTCAGGTCATGGCAAGGCAAAAGCACGGGAATAGCATGCTGACGTTGAGGAGTCCCAGTGATACTAGTAGGGGCCCCCTATCTTTCAGTTATTCATGTTGTTGTCCTTTAATTTCCGCTGCAGACTTTCATTTGGATACTCCGTTTCATTCAGTGTTGTGTATTTTATCTTCATATAAAATATACTAGTATTCGGTATTGTCCTGGTGTGTTGTACTTAAACTCCTCATCGGAGTATTTGGGCAATATAATGTGGTTCGGTACTACAATTATATTATTTAATTCATCATTTTCATTCGCTGGGTGGGTCCAAGTCGGGGATTCACGGCACTATAATATCCGCCTAGTTTGGGGTGTTACAGAGTTGGTATCGGAGCGTGGTTTTGAATACTACCTTCCGAGTCATGTCTCATTTGAAATCATCGTCATCAGACTAGTATCATTGGACTTTCGCGTCACGTGTGACCTGTGCAGATGCCGAGCCAATCAGACCGAAAGAACTGTAAGATTTCTAACGCCATGGTATAATTTCTGGCAATAATCATTCATTCATCATTCATCAATTAACAATCCTCAAACATCATCATTCGTTATGATTAGAACGATCATGTTAACTCATTAATTACTCAATTCATTTCATTATTCACTTGTCGAGCTGGACGATCATATTATTAATCATGTTAAATTGTCCAAGATAATTATTTCAAGAATTTCATCAGATAATCATGTCACTTCAGTAAATCATTCATGTAATCACTAAGTTAGAGCATGTATGCTCATTTTCATCATCTCATGACATAATCATAACGTGATATTCATGCGGGAAATATAATCATTATGCGACCTTCCTACTTCAGTATGGAGAGAGCTGTCAGGTGATGCACGGGGAGAGGCCGCGGTGTGGGCTGAAACCCGTGAAATAATCACTCGCTGTCGGGAAATCGTGCCCAGGACTCGGCTCGATCAGAAGATGTTCGGGTTGATCCACTCACTTTTATGCAGGCCATGATGACCCATGTGCAATTGCTCAATCATCATTGCGCCACTCTGGACGGATTAATCGAGAGAACTCTCCCGTATGAGCCGGCTGCTAAGGAAATTGCTGAACAACAACCTTCATCTGTCAGCAAGAAATCAACGAAGCGTAATCAATCCGAAGGCGGTCAGTCAACCTTCAAGAAGCCTCGTGTGAGTCCTATCATTTCTGAGCGACCTCATACGGCGCATAATCGTGCAGGATCTCAGTCCCGAGCGGCCAGTTCGGCCATCACCTGTTTCAATTGTGGAACGCCGGGTCATTACAGCACTAAGTGTCTAAAACCGTCTATCACGTGCTATAATTGTGGGAATTTTGGGCATAAGGTCCGTTTTTTCCGAAAGGACTCCAAGTCGGCTCCGGCGGCATCTCAGGCCCCAAAGCAATTAGCGATTCAGAATCAGACTGCTCTGTCAATGTCGTTTAAGACAATGGAAGAAAATAAAGTTGGAGCTCGTATTTATCAGTCGGGAGCGTCCGGTTCGGGGGCCGGCAAGTCCCGGATTCATGTGATGAAGAGGATCGACGATCCGGTGGCCCGAATGATCTCAGGTATACTCGTAATTTTATTTCAACTTGTGTGTACTTTTTGATACTGGTGCACCGCATTCATTCATTTTCGAATCATGTTTGAATGGACTTATTTTGGGATAGTCCTATTGCTTGTGGACCTCATACCATCGGTCTACCTGATGATGGAAGAATTTTCGGAAATCATACCGAAGTAAGCTTAATGACCGCGATTGGTTGGTGGACCTAATCGTGGTGAATTTATCTTAGGACGATGTAATATTGGGTACTAGTTGGATTGATCGTCTTGATACTATCCTCAGTGTTTGTAAGCGTTTGGTCGCTATCTTTCCGTCGTTGGTTGTCGAATGTGTGCTTCAGGGAAGTAATCCCCGTTGTTCCAGAAGAATTATTATTATGACGAAAGGAGAGAAATTCCGCAATCGAATTATTCAATCATTCATTGCATCATTTTCATCAATTGGCCTTTCTAAGGCAATCGAGCTATTTAATCATTCATTGTATCATTTTCATCGATTGGCCTTTCTAAGGCAATCGAGTTATTCAATCATTCATTGTATCATTTTCATCGATTAGACTTTCTAAGGCAATCGAGTTATTCAATCATTCATTGCATCATTTTCATCGATTGGCCTTTCTAAGGCAATCGAGCTATTCAATCATTCATTGTATCATTTTCATCGATTGGCCTTTCTAAGGCAATCGAGTTATTCAATCATTCATTGTATCATTTTCATCGATTGGCCTTTCTAAGGCAATCAAGTTATTCAATCATTCATTGCATCATTTTCATCGATTGGCCTTTCTAAGGCAATCGAGTTATTCAATCATTCATTGCATCATTTTCATCGATTGGCCTTTCTAAGGTAATCGAGTTATTCAATCATTCATTGCATCATTTTCATCGATTGGCCTTTCTAAGGCAATCGAGTTATTCAATCATTCATTGCATCATTTTCATCATTGGCCTTTCTAAGGCAATCGAGCTATTCAATCATTCATTATATCATTTCCATCGATTGGCCTTTCTAAGACAATCGAGTCATTCAATCATTCATTGTATCATTTTCATCGATTGGCCTTTCTAAGGCAATCGAGTTATTCAAACATTCATTGTATCATTTTCATCGATTGGCCTTTCTAAGGCAATCGAGTTATTCAATCATTCATTATATCACTTTTTATCGATTGACCATTCTAGGGCAATCGAAATGTTCAATCATTCGTGGTATCATTGTCATCGAGTGACGATGTATTTCCAGACGAGTTATCTGGTTGCCTTCACATAGAGTAGTGGAATTTAGGAGTGAGTTGGAGCCGGTACGTCCCCGTTATCGAAGGCACCGTATCGGATGGCCCCGACCAGAATGCAGGAGTTGAAGATTCAACTTGAGGAATAGTTCGAGAAAGGTTATCTCCGACCGAGTGCGTCCCCGTGAGGAGCACCAGTGTGATCTGTCAAGGAGAAGGATGGCTCGTCTCGTGTGTGTATTAATTATCAGGAGTTGAACAGGGTGATGATCAAGATTAGTATTCTCTACCCCGTATTGATGATCTCTTAGATCAACTTCAGGGAGCTTCAATATTTTCCTAGGTCGACTGAAGATCTGGATATCATCAGCTGCGAATTCAAGAGTCGGGTATCACAAGGACGGCGTTTCGTACACGCTATGGTCATTATGAGTTCGTAGTTATGCCGTTCGGGCTAACTAATGCACCTACGGTATTCATGGAGTTAATGAATCAGGTTTTCATTGACTTTTTGAATCAGTTTGTTGTTGTCTTCATCGATGACATTTTGATTTATTCTCGTGATCGAGAGGAACACGAGGTACATCTTCATCAGGTTCTCGACGTGTTGAGACGCGAGCAACTTTATGGAAAGTTTTCCAATTGTAAGTTCTGGATGTCCGAAGTGACTTTTCTCGGGCATGTAATTTCATCAGACAGAGTTCGTGTCGACCCTCAGAAGACGGAGGCTATCCGAGATTGGCAACCTCCGAAAGATGTTAAGGAAATCCGAGGTTTCCTCGGATTAGCTGGTTAATTATCCGACCCACGACCTGGAGCTAGCAGCTGTGGTTTTCGCGTTGGAAATTTGGCGTCATTACATTTATGGCGTCACCTGTCAGATCTTCACTGATCACAAGAGTTGAAGTATATATTTACTCAGAAGGAGTTAAATATGTGACAAAGACGGTGGTTGGAACTAATCACAGATTATGATATTGAGATCCTTTACCACCCGGGCAAGGCGAACATTGTCGCCAACGCCTTGAGTCGTAAGTCCGTTCAGGAGCAGATGCTTGCTCGTTTATCAGTTCAGAAGGAGCTTCAGCAGGAATTCCTTAGACCCGAGATCGAGTGCAGCATCGGCCAGCGGGTATCTTTGAAACCGCTCCCTATTCCAGAATGGAAGTGGGAAGACATTTCTATGGATTTCATCACGAGAGTGCCGACGAGTCGTCGGGGCATGAATACGATCTGGGTGATCGTGGACCGCTTAACTAAGTCAGCTCATTTCCTTGAGATTAAGGATACGTGGGGTCCCGAGAGACTTGCCCAGCTGTTCATCAAAGAGATAGTGAGATTGCACGGTAATCCTAAGAGTATCGTTTCTGATCGTGACGGGCGATTCGTGTCTCATTTTGGAAATCAGTTCATCGTGCCATGGGAACTCAGCTTAATCTCATTACCGTTTTTCATCCTCAGTCCGACGGACAATCAGAGAGGACTATTCAGACATTGGAGGACATGTTGAGGGCATGCGTCCTCGATTAGAAGACGATTGGGAAGCCCAATTACCATTGATTGAGTTCACGTATAATTATAGTTGGCATGCTGCGATGAAGATAGCACCTTACGAGGCCTTGTACGGTCGTCATTGTCGATATCCCTTGTGTTGGGACGACCCATCAGAGTCAATCGACACCGAGCCCGATATGCTTATAGCCGCCCGGGAGAAGGTAGCTTTGATCAGGAGTCGTCTGTTGACCGCTCAGAGTCGACAGAAATTATATGCAGATAATTGTCGACCACTAGAGTTCGAGATGGGTGACCACGTTTTGGTCAAGGTATCCCCGAGTCGAGGTATCTTCCGTTTCGGAAAACGGGGGAAGTTGAGTCCGAGATTCATTGGACCGTTTGAGATTTTGGATCAAGTAGGCGAGTTAGCTTATCGATTGGCTTTACCTCCGGCGTTGAGCCAAATTCATAATGTATTGCACGTCCGCAGTTGCGGAAGTATGTTGCCGACCCGAGTCATATACTTCAGTTCGACGAAATCGAGATCGCGGATGATCATTCGTACGAGGAGCGTCCTGTACGAGTTTTAGAACGGCGAATCAAACAGTTGAGGAACAAGACGATTCCTTTGGTCAAGATTCAGTGGTCTAGACACGGAGTCGAAGAGGCTACTTGGGGAACCGAAGAGAGTATGCGAGAGAGTCATCCCGAGTTGTTTGGCCCTTAGTTTCGGGGACGAAACTCTTTTTAAGGGGGGGAGTATGTAATACCCGGTCGTAATGCATTCATTATCATTCAGTAATTATCAGTCAGTAATTGTCACTCAGTAATTTTTTCACTCATTAATAATCATTCATCATTCATGATTCATTCATTTGCGTTCATTGTGGGCGTGTTGTAACCATGTATCAGTTACCGATCGTCATTTCATCTCCGTTTATGGATCGAGGCAGAGCATTATCATTATCATTGTGATTGGTAGTCTTGTGCTGGAAGTTTCATCTTTGGACTTGTTCACTTTCACATATGTATGGTATGTCGGATCATTCATCAATCGTAGCGAGGAATCGGAGTTGTCGGATTTTCATCTTGTCCAGCAACGAGTTACGGCCATAAGAATGGTAAGTTACGGCCGTAACAGGTGTTCATTGGTTTCGAGCCATTATGGGCGAAGCAGGACTTACGGCCATAAGGTTGAGGCATACGGCCGTAAGTTGGCAGTACGGACGTAAGGCTTGGGCCGATTCTGGCCGTCTGAGTCAGCAGGTGTCCGGTGTTTTTGGCCGAAGGCGAGTTACGGCCATAAGAGGCGAGATACGGCCGTAGGAGTGTTCGTGTTTTTGAGGATGTGTCGACTAGAGGACTTACGGCCGTAAGGGTTGTGGCATACGGCGAAAAGGCGAGAAGGTACGGCCGTAAGGCTTGGTCGGATCTGGCCGTTAAATTCTGAGCGAGTGCACAGCCATTTTCGGCGAAGGGCTTACGCCCGTAAGTTTGGCGGATACGGCCGTATCATTCGAGTTACGCCCTTAAGGTGTGTGGGTACGGCCGTAAGGATGTCGGCGAGATGTTTTAGACGAGGCGGAATTACGCCGTAAGTCGGGCGGATACGGCCATAAAGTGTCGGCGAGTTTTGGATGAAGCCGAGTTACGGCCGTACGAGTTGGCCGGCTACGGCCGTAAGGCCGTTGACCTGGAATGTTACGGCCGTAAGAAGGCCGAGTTACGGCCATAACTTCCGGCAGTTTATATATGTCTTGGACGGGACTTTTCCTTATTTTTCTCATTTTCTTCATCTTGTCCGAGAGAGAGAGCTTGAGGGAGATATTTTGTCATCATCAATCACTTGTGTGTTCGGATTTCATCATCTTGATTCGTTGGGAAGCTTGGATAGTCGATTTAACACGTTTTCATCGGATCGAAGTGTTTGGATCTTCAAAGGTAATATTCTTCAACATCTTGGATTTCGATTTTGTATTGAGATATGTTGTTTTAGCCATTAAAATCATGTTGTATGAAGTGATGTACGCATGATTATGAATATGTATGATTATTCATTGGATTATTGAAGGATTATTCAAGAACACTTTGAATATTAAGTTGGATTTGGGGGTTTTCGATTAATTGTCGTTGTAATCACGATTTTGGATATTCATAACGGATTATTGATCATATTGAAGATGTTTTGTTGGTTTGAAACACTTCTTAGGGATTTGATGTTGGTATTTTTGAAGTTTGGTTATGAACAATCGAAGTTGGCCACAAAGTGTTCGATATAATGCCCCAATGAACTTGGTTTAGTCGTTTTGACGCCTTGATTTCGTTATAATCGTGTTTGATTCGTTTATTGAGCGGATTGTTGGTAATTGTGTTATTCAAGGTTGTTCGAGCGACCTACAGTTCATTTAGGACGTTTGTTCGTGGAAGGACATTCTTCATCGGTATTGTGTAAGTTAATTCTTACTCGGTTAAAAGGATATTCATTCCTTTTGTTGTTGTTCATTCATAATCATAACTCATTCATCATTGTATTAACCGTATCAAAACTTGTCACTGTCAATTAATCACTTCAGTCACAAGGAACGACGGTTCCAATCATTTCATTGAGCTATCATTCATTTCTCTATCATTTCATCTCGGTGAGTCATTATTCGTTTCCGATGTCACTTTTGTTATATCATGGCATTCTGGGTCATACTGGTGTGCCGGTTGGTATGTGTAGGATTTTCATGTCGGGCACATTTAAGTCGTGTGTTGGTTGTTGGCCTCACATTGGACTGTGCACACGAGTCGATTGCTTCGTGAGACTGACTAGGTACAAGACCACACGTGTATTCGATCGATACTCGTTGGTGGCTTGTGCACGGACACATTTCCATCCCGGGCGTAGTGTGGCGCCACCCTTTGAGCCGTACTGTTAGTTGATTCATACAGCATGTTTGATTGCGTATGTTTTCAACAAGACTGGGTTATAATCTAACCGATTCATTTTGATCGAACTTGTGGTTTATACTACATATATATGATTGTGTTTATTCAACTCTTGAGGATTGTTGTTTTGTGTAACTGACCCCGACTGGGGATTTTGTTTTTCAGGTCATGGCAAGGCAAAAGCATGGGTGTTGGGAAAACAAGAACCCTGTATCGAAACAGCCGGGATATCCAATCCCTGTATCAAACGGTATTTGATAAAGAGGTTTTGACATATATGCCAATCCGCATACACTAAAGGAAACTGTATCGAAGCATTGAGGCATTATCCTGTATCGAAGACCTGCCTTGAATCAGCATATAGTGAAGCCCTTCAGTACAGCAAGAAGTCTTATAAAAGACCAAGTATGGAAACTGTCTGGAAACTCAAAAACAGTTATCTTCCATACAGCTCACAACAGGACAAAGAAGGAATCTCCAGAAGTCAAGTCCCGTTGAATAAAGAAGTATTTAAATACTCAAGGATAAAGTATTTAAATACTGTCTGTCAACAGATCTTTAAATCCCGCTAAATCCGGAATCGTGTTATAATCCCGTTGGAACGGAATCTCACTCAAACGGATACATCTCAACGGATATATATTTCAGAGACTATATATATCACATCAAGATGCTGAAGATCAGTAACCCAAGCTATCGAAATTATTATCAGAGCAAAACATATCTCCAAAGCTTACTGCAACTCAGATCAAAAGAGATATACAGTGCTCACTATTCTGAACAACACTTCATCAGCTGAAAGCTCTTAAAGTCAAAGTTGTTGTTCACCATCTGTTCTATACTTTGAACAAACAGCCCGGTGTGGACTGAACAATCTGTGATTCTCCGGAACTGTGTGTGAAGGATTTGCATTGAAGAAGACGAAGCTTCAGAACTGTGTGTGAAGAAGCAAGTCAAAGCATTAGCTCAAAACCAATCTGTGTGAACGGTTGAAGCTAAGATCTTTATATCAATCTGTGTGAACGATATATTGATTGTGTGTTGTTATAATTACGTAGTTGTGTACGTAGTAATTATAATAAACTTTTTACTCCTGTGTGGAGGACCAGTGGACGTAGAGGGGTTTACCTCGAACCACTTTAATTACTGTGTTATTTATCTTCAGCTTTTACTGTTTTAATTACTGTGATTAATTAAGTATACTCTATACATTTAGTTGTTGTATCCACAGCAACCTACTGTATCCAAGACTTCCGCTATGCACTCAGATTTAAAATCCGTACAGTTTGTTATGTAAACCATTTTCCAAACTGTATCCAGTATACTTAGTGGCCAACAAGTGGTATCGGAGCGGTTGATTCTAAAAAGAATCAGTCGTATTTTTAACCGAATCAGATCCAAAATAACTTATTTTCAAAACAATCTATGTCATTTCTGTATTATCACATGGATACTTCTATGATTAACAAAGTCCCTATGTTCTCTATTAACGAATTTGACGACCGGAGAATTAGAATGGAGGCTCATCTTGCAGCAATGCACGAAGAGATGATTTTTGTTATACAGGATGGTCCTATCAAGATCATGAAGGTGAACACGGCCGCAAGGATTGAAGGCCATGCCCATGCGGAGATGCTCGATAATGATACGAGCAATGGACCACAGATGAAAGAAAGCGAGCAAACCTTGACAACGTAGCTAAGAACGCGTTATTTGTCACTCTTGACAAAGGCACATTCTCGAAGGTAAAGAGTGCAAAGCGACCCAAAGAAATGCAGGATAAACTCAAGTTGATTTGTGAGGGAACTGAGCTCTCAAAAGAAAACAAGATTTCAAAACTGACTCACCAATTTGAATCTTTTGAAATGAAACCAACTGAGACACTTGAGGAACTTGACCTCAGATTCACTGGTATTGTTGGTGAACTTGAAGCGTTGGGCAAAATTTATACCCAAAAGGAGAAGAATTTAAAAATTTTCAGATCTCTCCCACCCCGATGGGACATTAAAACCACAGCTATGCGTGTATCTTGTAATCTTAATGAGATATCTACTTTTGATCTCTTCTCTGACCTCAAAGCTTTTGAGTATGATATTGACAGAAGAGAGAAAGCTGAAGAATCTCCTTCAAAGGTCACAGCTCTAGCCGCTGTATCGAACCGTAGACACAGCATGCCCAGCTCATCGAAGCCTAGTCACAAGAATGCTGACAGTAACGGCGACATCCTGTCTCAAGATGAAATGGCGCTTCTCATGCATAAATTCAAAAAGTTCATCAAACAGTCTGGAAAGACTCCCTACAGGCCCAAACCTGTCCACAAGGTAAGTACCGAAACATCATCTGGTGATGCTAACTTTGTCTTATAATTACGAAACCAGGGCATTATGCAAATAAATGTCCTCATCCCAAAGTCCAAAGGTTGCCGGAGGCCGAGCAACAAGAGAGAGATGAAAGAAGACGTGCTTGGAAATACAAGCTCAAGGCCCTGATTGGAGAATCAGAAGCCTCCCCCACACCATCCAAATCAGCAGAATGTCTTCAGGTAGTCACTGAAAGTGATTCATATGACGATGAGTTCGATGACAGAGCATATATGTGCTTTATGGCCAAAGACATTCCAGAAGGTGAAGACAACGACGATGAGGTAAGTTCAACCTCAGCTATTCCGTCAAATGCATCTCATACTTTTGAAAACATGATGAATGAATTTAAAAACATTCAAAAGGCCCATGAGACACTAAAAACTGAGAATATACAACTTCAATTAACTAATTTAGAGCTGAAAGATGAAGATGACTTGCTGAAAACAAATTATGAAAATATGTCTCTTGATTGTGAAACCAGCAAGGTCGATTTTGAAAAACTCATGGAGAGCAATCATCAACTTGCTCATGAACTAAGTGAGGCTAAAACTCATAACGAGAGCAAGACAAATGATTTGGTTCTACTACAAGCCAAAATCACAACTCTCAGCGAAAGCGAACTTGAGACCACTCTGAAATCGTTAGAAATCGTCGAAAAGAATGGAAGAAATTAGAGCCTTTGGGCAAAATGCTCATGATAAAAGTGGCTTAGGATACAGCTCATGTTCAAACAAAGGGAAAACTAGTATAGTGTTCGTCAAGAGTGTGGAACACATTCCAGAATCGGAAGAAATCCCTAGTCCCGTGAAGGAACCTGTTGTACCGAGAAAACCGAAGGCTGCTATTCCGCCCCTGCAATCCTATTCCAGACAGCGGAATCATAAGCCGTTCCAACCTGTGAGGCGCACTCAACAGCATGCTCCCAGAGCATATCAACAGTGCCAACAATCGTTCAGAAGGAAGGCTGTATCCAACCACCAAAGGCCCGCACGGCAGTACTATTAGTACAGCACGCCGAGGTATTGGATACAGGAGCCCCGTTATCCCTCGAGACAGCAGATGCCGGTTCAGTATCAACAACAGCATTGGGAATCCAACTGGAGACCCAGAAGGCAAGCTGTTAGGCCTAAGAAAATAGCTCCACCTCCAAGACGGCACTCGTACTGGATTAATAATAATAACCCTGAATTTTTCATTCATAATAATTATCATGGTTATAATAACTACGGATATGCCCCCCGTAGATATCGCAACACTGTACCGAGTATATCCTACAGTAAACCAATTGCTGCCAGGAAAACTTGGGTACCAAGAGGAACTAACAATCATGGACCCAAAAATCAAAGGGGACCTAAATCTACTTAATATTTTTGTTACAGGACATTCTAGAGGAGGATACCTGGTACTTTGATAGTGGATGGTCTCCAAAAGTTCGCTTCGGTGATAAATCTAAAGGAAGAACAAGAGGGAAAGGAAACCTACTTGTCGGGAAATTCAAAGTCACCGATGTTGCATATGTTGAAGGCTTACAGTATAATCTACTTAGTATTAGTCAGTTCTGTGATAAACAGTTCTCGGTGAAGTTCTATATAGATCGCTGTAGAGTCAAAAACATCCAAACCAAGGAAGTTGTGCTTACAGGAAGTAGATCAGGTAATATGTATATTGCTGACTGGAAGCCTATGAGCTCCTCAATTCCATGCTTTGTTGCCAAAGGCACTGCAGATCTTAGCTGGTTATGGCACAAGAGGATGTCTCACGTTAACTTCAAGACAATCAACAAGCTCTCAAGACAGGGAATTCTTAGAGGTTTGCCAAATGTGTCATTCAAGAAGGACAGCGTCTGCGGACCATGTCAGAAAGGCAAGCAAATAAAGTCAACCCTGAAGAGCAAATCCTACCTTTCAACCCAAAGAGTGTTGGAAATGCTACACATGGATCTCTACAGTCCTGTAGACCCAGTAAGTTTGGGAGGTAAGAAATACTGCATGGTTGTTGTTGATGATTATTCCAGGTATGCTTGGACGATCTTTCTAAGCAAGAAGAAGGAAACAACATCAAAGCTGCCCGAGCTCCTGAGAAAGTTGCAAAATGAAAAGGCATCGAGTATCGTGTGCATTCGTTCCGACAGAGGTACAGAATTTACTAACCGCTTTATAGAGCAATACTGTTCGGAGAATGGAATACAACATGAATACTCAGCTGCCCGAACACCTCAAAAAAATGGTGTTGCCGAGCGAAAGAATAGGACGTTGAAAGAAGCAACAAGGACAATGATTGCCGCAAGCAAATTGCCACAGCGTTTCTGGGGTGAAGCAACCAATACAGCATGCTACACTCAAAACCGCTGTATCGTCAACAAGCACCACAACAAAACAGCATATGAGGTATGGAACAACAAAACTCCGTTAGTTTCGTATTTCCACATTTTTGGATGCAAGTGTTATCTATTGAATAATGGGAAAGACCAACTTAGAACCTTTGATGAGAAATCAGATGAAGGAATATTCGTAGGATACTCCTCCGTCAGCAAAGCTTTCAGAATCTTTAACAAAAGGAAGCTGACGATTGAGGAATCAGTTCATGTAGTGTTTGACGAACCACACCATGACCCTACAGGAGTAGATGATATCACTCAGAACATTCACCATCTATCTATCTTGGATCCTCCAACTCCCATAGAACCTGTCGTTGATTTAGAAATCAACCCCGCAGCTGTAAGAATCGATGTGGATGAAGCCGACGCTGTACAAGCTGAAGCTGTATCCACAGAATCTTTCGATACAGTACGGGATCCTGAATTAGAACCCGACCGAAGATGGTTGAGAGATCACCCGCAAGAGCTGATCATTGGAAACATAAATGCTGGTGTTTCTACTCGTAGGAGAATACAGAGTACAAGGAAATGTACTTTGTGCACAAGAAGAATCTGATGCTGAGATATCACAGTTTCCTGAATGGAAATCTCAATCCGAGCTTAGAAGACTCAATATGTGCACTATCGCTGTATTCTTAGCCCAGTCCGAACCTGTTTCGACCATAGACGCTCTTAATAATTCCCATTGGATAACATCTATGGAAGAAGAGCTTAACGGTTTCGAAAGAAACAATATATGGTATCTTGCACCCAGACCAACACATCAATCGGTTATAGGAACCAAATGGGTATTTCGAAACAAAAAGGATCGAAATGGACTTATCATAAGGAACAAATCCAGACTAGTCGCACAAGGCTATAGTCAAGAAGAAGGCATAGACTATGATGAAACCTTCGCCCCTGTAGCGAGACTAGAAGCCATCAGGATATTTCTAGCCTTTGCCGCCCATAAGAGCTTTATTGTATACCAAATGGACGTCAAAAGTGCTTTCCTGAATGGAGATCTTACAGAAGAAGTTTATGTTGAACAACCACCAGGGTTTGCCAACACAGACGGCATCGACCTAGTTTATAGGCTAAGGAAAGCGCTGTATGGACTTAAACAAGCCCCTAGAGCCTGGTACGAAACCCTGTCCCATTATCTAACCAACAACGGATTTGAAAAAGGTGCTGTGGACAAGACCTTGTTCAAGATACAGGAAGGTGATGACCTTCTTATGGTGCAAATCTATGTGGATGATATTATTTTTGGTTCAACTAACCTTGCTCTATGTCAAAGGTTCTCTCATCTCATGCAAAGTAAATTTGAAATGAGTATGATGGGGGAACTTAGTTACTTTCTAGGTTTGCAGGTAAAGCAGATGCCTACAGGTATTTTCATCAACCAAGAAAAATACAGCAAGGAGCTTCTCAACAAATTTGGAATGAACACTTCCAAATCCTCGCCAACCCCCATGAGCACTTCCATGCAAATTAGTGCTGATGAAGCCGGAAAGCCATTTGACCAATCACTCTACAGGAAGCTCATTGGTTCGCTCCTGTACCTAATGGCTAGCAGGCCCGATATCCAGTTTGCTATTGGAGTGTGTGCAAGATATCAAGTTGCACCTAAGGAATCACACTTCAATACATCTAAACGAATCCTGAAGTACGTTAAAGGAACAGTCGATGCAGGACTATGGTATCCTAAGGAAGGCGGATTCGATTTAGTTGGATACAACGAATCGGATCTCGGAGGCTGCAAGCTACATAGGAAGAGTACAAGTGGAACTTGTCACTTTCTTGGACCTAGACTCGTTTCTTGGTTCAGTAAGAAGCAATTGGCTAATTCTCTTTCCACGGCTGAATCAGAGCACTATGCTGCTGGTAGTTGCTGTATGCAGATCTTTTGGATGCAGCAACATTTGTCAGACTATGGAATCGATGCCAGAGAGACTCCAATCATGTGTGATAGCACGAGTGCAATTGTAATCACGCACAATCACATCACTTTCGCGCACTAAGCATATCAACATGAAGCATCACTTTATAAGGAATCACGTCGAGAACAAGGATGTTCGCCTTGAAAAGGTTCATACGAGACGTTGGTGGCCGACATATTCACCAAGCCGCTCGACACGGCAAGATTCAACATGCTCGGACAAGAATTGGGAATGCTACGGCCCGAGTCCTGTAAGTGATTTCTTGCTTTTACTCAACAAATTGAGGGGGAACATTGTAAGACCCAAGAATACGGTATCAACGTTAATTATTTGTACACTCGGGAATCGTCAATCTGACCTTTGTAGCGGCGAAGACATATGAATCCTACAGCTGACGTGTGCAATAATTAAGGGGGAATACTGTAGGACCCATGAATACAGCATTAATCCTTAAGTTGCTGTATGGAATTTAAAACCTATAAGTACCTTTTAAGGGGGAACGCTGTATCGACGCGGAAACAGCACATACTATAGGATTTCAATTCAGTATATATATATATATATAATATCATATTATTTCCTTTTTAAAATGATTTTTGTCCACGTGCCCTGTTTTTATGTCAAACGTCATGTACATTAAATGCCTTACACGACATCTGGACAACTGAATCTCAAAAGCCGCGATGTTTTAAATTGTTTATTGTTTTAAAACCGCCGTTTTAGGCATTTAGGGTGAAACAAATGTCAGAAATGGGACCCGCTCATTTTTTAAACATCTTAATGGATTAGCGTACCAGTTATACTCAGTCCATCTTAACCGTTAATTTCAAAAACCGGTTCCCATCCCTTAAAATCTGACCATTCGTACTCTGGAAAACCCTATTTCGCCGCCCAACTATAAAAGGACTGAATCTGCCATTAGAGTCTCTTTATGCTTTCTGCAAATTCAAGATTTCTCAAGCAAAATCAGCCTACATACTTTTCTGCATTTTACTGCATATTTCGATTATTTTCTTGCACTTCTTCTTAAGATATCATCAAATGGCTGGACAAACTTCTTCTCCTGCTCTGAAGAAAACTACTAACATCATTGATGGCCGGATCTTTTCAAGATCTGTTATCATTAAGCGCATTCTGTCTGAAACCAACGACGCAGAACCCATGGAGTACATCATAACTCGACTTCGTCAACAAGGCCTTTATCGCTTTGGAAGTCAGACTGCTGATAAGTACGATGCACACCTGGTTGAGGAATTCTACCTCAACGCCGCCGTACGCTTTCTGTCATTGGCCCAAGGAGGTCATGTTGCCGACATCACCGCTACAATCCAGGGAGTTGAGATCTGTATTGATAACGATCTGCTCCAGAACATCTACAGGCTACCCGCTGATGGCCTGACTATGGATCAACTTGAGACATTCGGGTCTCAAGAGTTAATCACTAAATTTTATGGACTGTTCACAGGCTCCAAAGTTGTTGACATAGTTCAGACTACATGTCACAAGAAAAATTTTTGTCTCCCATATGTATATCTTCATGATTTTTTGTGCAGGATAATTGAGAATCGAACCGGTGCGTTCGAAATGTGTACCAACCTGAGGTTCAGGATGATGGTGGCTATTCTGACCTGTGAAAAGGTCAATTGGTGCCAAATAATCCTGAAACGCCTGCAAGAGGAGGTGTGCAAACCGGCCACCCAGAAGAGATCTTTTGGTTTGATGTTAAACAATATCCTGACGAAATGCGGACTCCCACAATCCGCCGATGCTAAGAATAATAACCCCAGGATATACCTAGGAGGCGTTAAGCCTACTGCGTATAATCAAACCACCATGGTCTGCAACCATCCAAAAACTGGAAGTATGCCAGTTTCCGCAAATCCACGAGATGAGTCCTTGAAGTTCCAGGAAGTGGAATCTTTAAAGAAGAGAAAGAGATCTCACAGCAAGAAACCCACTGTTGGTGAGAAGCCCAAGAAGAGACTTAGGAGGCTTTCGAAAGTCAAACCTACCAAGCCCACCGAAGAAGTCTCCCTCATGGCTAAACCCACTGATGAAGAACCCCAGGGCCCAACCCCTATGGAATAGGTGTCTCATACTGTATCGACAGTAGATCCTGAGCCTTTGGCGGCTAGGACGGACAATGAGACATCTGCCAACGAACAAGACTTTAGCGAGTCGGCTGCCCATTTGGAGCCAACAGCTACTTCTCCTCTGCGGGATCCCACACCCGTACAGGATCCATCTTTCTTCAGGGCACCATCCCCTGTAAGGAGTCCCACTTCCATACAGGATCCCATACCTGTATAGGAATCCCTCGCGACAGCGTCTCCAGACGTTGTACGTAGTCCATCCCCCGACTCCATCATTCATAAGACCCTTTTTTCTATTCAAATTGAACATGCTTACGAAAGATTTCTCACATGGAAAGGCTACAGGCTAGCTCCGTACGAAACATTGTACAACTGGAGCGATTGGAGACAAGAAGAAAGATTCGTCTCAGAAGTGACGGACTCAATGGAGATTGAAGCCCTGATCCGATGGGAAAATGCCTTCTGCAAGGAGCTGATTGAAAGCCATCTGTTGCAGAAATATGACGCTATAAGGAAAGGAAAAAACAAGTCAGAGGACTCTCCCACTAATCCAAAAGACGACGATGATAATGACTCAGACGACGACGACGATGCTTTTCAAGCTGGTCTGAGGATAATTCGTGAAGAGGCTCAAGCAAGAGACGCCTCTCCACCCAAAGGCGACGAAGGGCCATCAACCCAGAACATCCCCCCTTCGCCACAGCATGATAACATTCCCGACGAAGAGGAATCAGTCCCTAAAGTCGAGGAAGCTGAAGCAATTTTGGAACAGGCACCTGAGCCTACTGCCACCGAAGAAGTTGTACCTGAAAGACAACAGGAGGATTCAGTCCCTCCTGTATCCATGTCTACTGAAGAAACTTCGCAACAGGAAGCCACTCAACCCCCTGTCGAAGAACCAGAACAAGCTGCTCTCGCCCCTTCAACCGTGGAATCCGAGGACGGTATCGTACCTGAGGATGTCCAACTTACTTCACGACCAACCGTGAACGTAAGGAGGTTGAACAACCAGATTCTCCTATTTCTGCCGCTAGGAAAGAGCGCCTGCGTGCACTTGGTCTTCAAACTGTATTCATCAAGGATGCAGTGAATGCTCTGTCTTCCGTTGAGAAAGCATTAAATTGGATGCATACTTCTGCCGTAGAAGAAATGACCACTCTACAACATGAAGTATCTCGTGTTGTCGAGGCATTCGTTATTCTACCCGAAGTTTTCAAACAAGCTTTGAAAATCATGGAAGACAAGCAGGAGCAACTCCTGAAGAAAGAAGCAACCAAAACTCGAATAGCTGAAGCCAAGACCGCATGTGCCATGATTGAAAACATCTCTCAATTGCGCGCCCATGATAAATGCATCAAGGACATGTCGCAGACGCTTTCTGCCCTTGTAGAGAGAATGACTAACATGGAGACGAAACAGGATGCTGCACTAGAAATCCTAGAACGTATTGATGAAGCCAAAAAGGGGGAAGAGGCAAGAGAAGCTGCTAGGAGAATCAGGCTACATCAAGAAAGGGAATTCGAGGCCGCTCAAGACAGCATCACTGCTGAGTTAAACAAGCTAGCCCCTCATTCCCAAAGTTTTAAGATTTTAGGCTCCTGACCTGAATTTCATGATCCAAATGTCCCGTGGCAAACTCTTATCCAGAGACCTTCTGAAATTCGTCTGCCGACCAACCGCCATCCTACTGCCGATGAGGTGAAGCAATGGAGGAAGAACGAACTAATGAGATACTTCGCAAAACTCGTCAGGGAATCCGCCATCTTCAAGAACTATAAGACTTTAGCGGAGGCCGCAGAGAAATTCACGAAGATGCTAGAAGACGGAAAACTCCCTCTCCAGCTTGATATGGAGAGCAAACACAGAAGAGGAGACCGGATCACCCATCCAGAAGACTGGATTCTTGCCTTTGATCGATCCTATGAAGGAAGAGCTATATACCAGGATCGAGGCAACTATTCCCTACAGAACTGGTGGCGTGGTACCGAGAATGATCCAGGGAGAAAGCCATGGAGAGATGCAGATCACTATAGGAGCTGAAATCCTTGTATCTTATTTTTGTCTTTGTAATTTTTCCTTCGAAACAGCAAACCATGTACTCAATTTTGAATATTAATAAAAGTGTTTGTTTGTCTTGAAAGATTACAACTCGTAATCTACTGCATTGATGTATGATTACTTAAATTGTTTGATTAACAAACTCAAGTATACAAACTTGATTGAAAATAAAGCTGTACGAACTAGTCTACGAACAGTTCACGATTTCAGTTGTAAGCTTAAAATACTTTGTAAGATTGTGCCTGCGCGCCAATCATAAGCTTAAGTTGTAAAAATCATTAACTGTATCGAACTCGCCTGCGAGCAGTTCATCATTTAGACTAAGACAGACCTTTTGACAAAAGACCAAGAAATCTGCCAGAAGACATCAAAGAAGATCGCTTCATGAAGAAGGTTTTGGCATCATCAAGAAGACTTGAAAAGTTAAGGAAGTTAGTCTTAGCAAATTGTCAAAAAGGGGGAAATTGTTGGGAAAACAAGAACCTGTATCGAAACAGCCGGTATATCCAATCCATGTATCGAAGGGTATTTGATAAAGAGGTTTTGACATATATGCCAATCCGCATACAGTAAAGGAAACTGTATCGAAGCAATGATAAGTGGTAATTTTACCACATTTTTCTAGGATTTTATACTAGGTTTTTATCTCGTTTCGTGATTTATGTGCTCGTATTTGGCTTATTTATGATTAGTCGAGCCGTATTACGCGTTTGGGTTGGTTTTAGTGTGTTTGCAGGTTTTTAGAGCCAAAAGGACCCAAAACGAGACAAAGGACCGAGAGTCGAGTCAAACGGACGGAAGAAACGGATTTTTGCAAGAGACAGACGCAACTATCGGCCCAGCCTATCGGCCGATAGGTGCGTCCGAAAGGTTTTCCTGCCATACCGAGTGAAGTCAGCCGACGAACCGCGTATCGGGCCAGCATATCGGCCGATAGGTGCGGCCGATAGGCTGCTCAGCGGGCTCTCGTGTTTTGACGGATTTTGACTCTTTTGGATAGATTTTGTTTCCTAGATTAGGGCTAATCGGGATTTTAACTCCCATAGGCTATATACACCCCTCCTAGACCTAGTTTTACTATCTTTCATCATTCTTTTTCATCCTTTATTATCTCTAGCAGATTTTTATATTTCTTTGGAAGATTAATTCCTTGGAGACAAGAACTTTTTGGAGGAAGCAATTATTATTGTTTTTCTACTTTTTCGGAGATTGAAGACTCGGAGTTCATCCGTAAGGGTTGTAATCTCTCTTTCCATATTAATAATATGCATTCTTCATCTATTTCTTGTTCAATTTCAATTATGTCTGGCTAAATTCATTGATTGATTCTAGGGTTAGTAAATTTAATTGATATTCACATGATGTTCCTTTGATTACCTTTTTGCCTTTCATCCTAGGCTTGTGATCAAGATGTGTTAAATCTCATGCTAGATTAAAGGGCCCTTAATCGATGCATGTTAGCTAATTGATTTTGCCCGGAAGGATTAATTAATTAGTGGAGATACTTGATGCACAATATGATTTGATCTTAAGACCTAAGTGGAGTAAGATAAATCATAGATAAATAAGTTGGCGCTTTTTAAGTGATTTAAATTCTTTGAGCCTTAGCGGGAAAAAGGGTTTAAATTAACTATCTTTCTAGGTTACCTTGATCGGAATTCTAGATCGGCTGAGTGATTATTTCTAGGATTGAATTAAAATTTGGGGAAAAGGAATCAAGTGAATGGATTGTGTGAACTCAATTAGATGATACTACCCTAGGATCAATTACCTTTCGACTTGTGATTTTATCTTGCTAATTTGCTTTATTTGCTTGATTTAGATAATTCATCTTTTATTTAATTTTTATTTTTCGATTTTTAAAGTTAGATAATTAGAATCAAAACAAATTTTCGGATTCCTAAATAGCAGTCAAATTTTGAGTAGAGTTACTTCCTTTATTTTCGACACATCAATTCCCTTGGGTTCGACACCTTGGAAATACTTTGAGGTTTTACAAATTTTAAAATTGATCGGATTTGAAAACAATACTACGTGAATCCCAGCGATCAATTTTTGGCGCCGTTGCCGGGGAATTGATAGAAAACTTAAAGGGATAATTCGAAAAAGAAGAGATTGTTACTTTAGGTTGTTTACTATTATTATTAATATTAGATCTCGTTTCCTCACATCTTGTTTTCTCTTCCTTGTAGGCGGTGCATGATCAAAAGATCCCAAGGAAAGGACTTATTTCCTTTGAATCCGGAAATCGAGAAGTCTTTGAGGAGGAAGAAGCAAGAAGCGAGAACCGAGACTATTTCTATACCTTTCGTTGATACCATGGCCGGCATTGGTGACCCACCACGAGAACTCGCTCGTCCCGAGAAGACCCCTTTGAATGCCCGCTTTCGACCTAAGCTGGACGATTATCAAGAAGGAGGTTGGGGGAAGATTGATGCTAACAACTTCGAGCTTAAGCCGTCCCTCATCGCTACAGTGAAGTCTCAAACATACGGAGGAGGAGTTAAGGAAGATCCAAACGCTCACCTTGAGTCGTTTTTGGACATATGTGCCACCATCAAGCAAAACGGAGTGCCTCCGGATGTCATTAAGCTCCGCCTATTCCGGTTCTCCTTAGAAACGATGCACTAGATTGGTACAAGAGCCTAGATCGGAAGGAAATTGGTACTTGGAGAGAGATGACTCGGTTGTTCTTAGAACAGTTCTATCCTCCCTCGAAGGTGCAAAAACAAATCAACGATATCTTGCAATTCGAGCAATATGAGGATGAATATTTATACGAGGCATGGATCCGATTTAAGAAGCTACTTCGCAAATGCCCACAGCATGGAATTGACAAGGAGGAAATCTACATTCGGTTTTATCGGGGTTTGACGAGGAAGGCTAGAAGAGAGTTGGACTATTCATCGAAAGGGGGATTTCTTGCTAACGATTATGAAGAGGCCAAGAATCTCATCGAGCTAGCAGTCAACAATGATTACGAGGAGGTGACCGATAGGAAGATGACGAGAAGAAAGGTCCCATCCGGTGACGAGGACGCCTACGGTGATTTGAAGGCAAAATTTGAAAGACAACAAAAAGAGCTTGAGATGCTAAAAAAGAATACTTTGGGAGTCAATTCAGTTTTTGAAGATCTAAACGAGCCTATTGCAGTTAAGGAGGATGTAAATTACGTGCAAGGAGGAAACTTCTGGCAAGGGGGAAATAGGGGAAACTATTATCCGAAAAATCGAAACCACCCTAATTTCTCCTATGCCAACCCGAACAATGCTCTTCAGCCACCACCGGGATTTAACGTGAAAAACGGGGTTATTCAAGAGCCGATTGCTAAGACACCGATGGAAGAGATGTTGGAACGGTTGGAGGCGAGTCAAAAAGATTTTATTTATAAAGCAGACAAGAGGTTCGGGGCTCTCGAGCATAGTGTGACATCTATTGGAAACTCAGTGATAGCCTTGACAAAGCAGATGTCGATGGTGGAGACCCAAATGAGTCAAATGGCGAACGCCTGCCGGATTTCATAAGCGGGCCATTTTCCGAGCGACGAGACCAACCCGAAGACGCAACAATGCAACGCAATCGAGCTTCGGAGTGGGACAAGGTACAGTAATCATGGGGCTGAAGTTGAGAAATCTGGAAACGAGGATGTACTAGAAACGGGAGCCGAGAACGAGAAGGAAGATGAAATACAGCAGGCCCATCGGCCAAGACTATCGGCCGATAGGCCCAACCGATACCCAGACAGAATGCCAGCAGTTGATCCTATCGACCCCCCTATCGGCCGAAAGGCTCCTGGAAGTTCGAATGTGAAGGATTGTGAGGTAAAAGCACCATTTCCACAGCGATTGGCCAAGTCAAGACATGATGAAAAGCTTCAACGATTTATTGACATGTTTCAAAAGGTGAATATCAACATTCCACTTCTAGACGCTTTGAGAGACATGCCGGGGTACGTTAAATTCTTGAAAGACACTGTGGCAAGCAAGAGGAAGTTGGCAAAATTTGAAACAATAAATTTGACAGAGGAGTGTAGCGCTATCATTCAAAACAAGCTTCTGCTCAAGCAGAAGGATACGGGACGTTTTACTTTTACATGCATGATTGGCGACCAAACGTTCCGTAATGTGTTGTGTGATCTCGGGGCAAGCATCAATCTTATGCCTCTATCCATCTTTAAGAGGTTGAAGATTGGGGTGATGAAGCCGACTACCATTTCTCTACTCATGGCGGACCGATCGGTCTCTTATCCGAGGGGAGTTGTGGAAGATGTGTTCGTTAGAGTCCAACACTTAATCTTCCCGGCCGATTTCGTAGTTCTTGATATGCCCGAGGACGAGAATCAACCATTGATCTTTGGGAGACCGTTTCTAGCGACGGGGAGAGCACTTATAGACGTCCAAGAGGGTGATATTACCTTCCGGGTTAATGATCAAAATCTGAAAATTTCCATCTATGACGCGATGAAGAAGCCCGAGGATGCGCCCAAGGAATGTTATGCAATTGAGTCTATTATGCCGCCCCCGACCGACTTGTTGGAGCATTGCATTTCACAATCCATTTACTCACATTCCGATGCTGAAGAAATTTACGAGGATTTGCCAATGTATGTTCGAATGTTGGAGGCGAACGAGTTTCGATCTAATGAGAGGGACGTATGCTATCTTGATGTCAACAAACCCGTTCAAGGGGGAGTTGTCGCTGAGGACCGATCGATCGAGGTGCCGGGTTAGAACTTAAGCCGTTCTTTGGATCACTTACAATATTGCTTCTTGGGCGAGAACGAGTCTTATCCCGTGATAGTTTCTTCTTCTCTCGGACCTACTAACTTGGAGAAGCTATTACGGGTGCTGCGAAAACACAAAGGGGCGATTGGATGGACGATTTTGGACATTAAGGGAATAAGCCCTTCTATTTGTATGCACCGGATTTTGCTAGAAGACGATCATAAGCCGAGGGTGCAAACGAACGAAGATTAAATCCGCAATGTAAGAGGTTGTGAGAAAAGAGGTGCTCAAATTGTTAGATGCCGGGATGATATATTCGATTTCCGATAGTTAGTGGGTGAGTCCTACTCAAGTCGTCTCTAAGTAAGTGGGTATGACCGTGATCAAGGACGAGAAAGATGAATTAATCGCGACAAGGCTAGTCACGGGATGGAGAGTTTGTATCGACTACCGGCTACTTAATGCGGCGACGAGGAAGGATCATTTTCCACTTCCATTTATTGATCAAATGCTAGATCGTTTGGCCGGATACGAGTATTATTGCTTTTTGGACGGGTATTCAGGGTACAATCAAATTGCTATCGCTCCGGGAGACCAACACAAGACCGCTTTCACGTGCCCTTATGGGGTATTCGCTTACCGGAGGATGCCGTTTGGCTTGTGCAACGCACCCGCAACTTTTCAAAGGTGCATGATGGCCATCTTTCACGGATTAGTCGAGAACATAATGAAGGTCTTTATGGATGATTTTTCAGTTTTTGGTTCATATTTCGACCATTGCTTGAAAAATTTATCTTTGGTACTTGCCCGGTGTGAGGAGACGAACCTTGTTCTAAATTGGGAGAAATGTCACTTCATGGTGCAAGAGGGAGTAGTGCTGGGGCATAAAGTATCTTCGGAAGGATTGGAGGTTGATCGAGCGAAGGTGGTTGCTATCGAGAAATTACTGCCCCCAACCAATGTTAAATCAGTACGAAGCTTCCTAGGCCATGCGGGGTTCTATAGACGGTTCATTAAGGATTTCTCAAAAATCACGAAGCCGTTATGTTCCTTACTCGAGAAAGACACGAAATTTGAGTTTAATGATGATTGCTTAAGGGCGTTTGAGACATTGAAACAAGCCTTAATTTCGACGCCGGTCTTGATCACTCCGGATTGGGGTGCACCATTCGAGTTGATGTGCGACGCGAGCGATTGGGCCGTTGGGGTCGTTTTGGGTCAAAAACGGGATAAGCTTTTCCGGGTAATTTATTATGCGAGTAAGACGATGGATTCGACCCAAATGATCTACACCACGACTGAAAAAGAGTTGCTCGCTGTGGTCTATGCATTCGACAAATTCCGACCTTGCCTAGTGGGCACTCACACTATTGTTCATACCGATCACGCAGCGATTCGCTATCTATTTGCCAAGAAGGATTCGAAGCCGAGATTAGTGAGATGGATACTCCTTCTACAAGAGTTCGACATGGAGATCCGGGATAGGAAGGGGTGCGAGAATGTTGTTGCCGATCACCTTTCCCGTCTCGAGAAGCCGGTTGAGGGAGAAGATTCGAGGATCGAAATAAAGGAGAACTTTCCGGACGAGCATATCCTAGCCTTGGCCGATGATACACCATGGTACGCGGACTATGCTAATTCCTTGCTATCAAGCATGTTCCAACGGGTCTTTCTTCTCATCAAAGAAAGAAATTCTTCCATGACGTTAAATTCTACTATTGGGAAGACCCTATTCTTTATCGGAGGTGCGCAGACGGGATTATTCGCATGTGTGTTCGACAAAGTGAATGGCAAAGGATAATTGAAGAATGCCATAGTGCACCGAGTGGGGGTCATTTTGCAGCAAATCGAACGGCCATGAAGGTGTACCAATGTGGCTTCTATTGGCCTTCTATTCATAAAGATTGCCAAGCTTTTGTGAAACATTGCGATAGATGCCAACGATTGGGGAACATAGCTAAAAGAGATGAGATGCCGCAGCACACTATTATGGAAGTAGAGTTGTTTGACGTATGGGGTATCGATTTTATGGGTCCGTTTGCAAAATCACGAGGCTATTCATATATTTTACTTGCGGTCGACTACGTGTCGAGATGGGTTGAGGCAATGCCGACGATTACGAACGATTCGAAAGTGGTGATTAAATTTCTTAATAAGAACATCTTGACTCGTTTCGGGACTCCACGAGCTTTGTTGCAAAATATGTGGTTAGGAACCCTTCTTGCAAAATATGGAGTTAAACATAAGATTACGTCCGCCTATCATCCGCAAGCTAATGGACAAGCCGAGCTCGCCAATCGGGAGATCAAACAAATTTTAGAGAAGACGGTCACGAACAAGAAGGACTGGGCTAAATATCTAGATGATGCACTTTGGGCTTACCGGACCGCGTATAAGACTCCAATTGGAATGTCTCCATACCAGCTCGTCTTTGGGAAATCCTGTCATTTACCGGTGGAGCTGGAAGTTAAAGCGTATTGGGCCACTAGAAGGATTAATTTCGAATTTCTTGAGGCTAGTGGATCGAGAAGAGAGAAGCTGCTGGAAATCGACGAGTGGAGAAATGAGGCTTTCGAAAATGCAAGGATTTATAAGGAAAGAGCGAAAAAGTTTCACGATGATCGCATTCGGAAGAAGGACTTCGTCCCGGGAGATGAAGTGCTCGTTTTCAATTCGTGGCTTTGTCTATTTCCGGGGAAGTTGATGTCAAAGTGGACTGGTCCATACACCGTCTTTCAAGTAAATCAAAACGGATCATGTGTCGTGATGAAAGAAGATGGGAACAAGTTTATTGTGAACGGACATCAGATGAAGCACTATTTCAAGCCCTTGCACCACGAAGAGAAGTATGTTACTTACCTCGAAGACCCAGAATGAATGAGGTATCGTCTAGCTAAAGACGTTAAACGTAGCACTTGTTGGGAGGTAACCCAACGTATGTATATTAGTTCGTTTTATTCGTCTATTTTCGATTTTTCGTTGCGTGATTTTTGTAGTTTCTAGTTTCGTAGTAGCTTTGATAGTTTTTTTAAGTTCTAATCCATGCACGCCGAGTTTTGGATACTTGCAGGTCTTTAATCGCCATATCCAAGCAAAAAACGGGACCAAGTATGTGAAGTAGGAAAAGTTGAAAAAATTTTTGAGGCAGAGAATCCTATCTGTCGAGCCTATCGGCCGATAGGCCCGGCCGATAGGCTGAGGAAAATTAAAAAAATTACATGTTGCAAGCAGTGGTCGATAGGCAGACCCTATCGACCGATATCCCACCCGATATGAGGTACGTAAGTTTCAGTAGTTCCTATCGGCCCAGCCTATCGGCCGATAGGCCTGACCGATAGGACATACCCGGCCCTATATCCACTTCGACCCGGTTGATTAATACCCCTTTTAAACACCTTCACCACCCGATTTTCTCACACACACACATATATCGGCCGATAGAACAAGGGGCGATTTTCTCTACTATTTTTCCTTCAAAAACTCGATCAAGGTACTTAATTTCGACACTTAATCCTCTTGTGTTTCAATTCTATACATGTTTTGAAGCACTTTGACGGATTCTTTTTGGAGTTTTGGTGAAAATCGAATTGGGGATCCACTTTTTGGGGCTTTTGTTAGACTTGGATGTTCTTCGAATTTTATGCCCGATTGTTGATAGAATCTTGATGGAAACATGTTATCTATGCTTGATTGTTCATGGGTACTTCGAATTGGGAGATTAATTGATGAAATTGAACGAATTTTGAAAAAACCCCCAAATTGGAAGAACCCTAATTTCGCATATTATTGGAATTGGGTATATTTGTTGAACTGAATTGTTCATTGAGATTGATATGAGTTGAATTGTTGATGAATTAGATTGGATTGGAGAGAATTTGCCCTAATATGATCGTAGTGTGTTGTTTTGTTATTGTGGGTTGTGATTTTGATCCTTTGAATATGAAATGGGGGAGTCTAAGTTTGGGGGAGGTTGTGTGATTTGATCGTAGTATATGGCTGTCGGGTCTATGATTTTGATGTTTATTGGGCATTATATGGCCCTTAGTTGATATTTTGGTATTATTGGATTATGTCGATGCTCGTTGAATGTTTGTATTATGAGTTACTTATTGGATATTGATTGGATGGTTGTTTTGTAGGAACTTTGAAATGGGAAAGCAAAGCAAGAAGTCGAAGCCGAGTACGGCCGGAAAGTCTAAGGCAACCACAGAGAAGGAAAAGGCTCCGACGAAGGTAGTGCCGGCTATTCCGATCCCGGCTGCACTCGACCCGAAGAAGTTCAAGCTAAGATTGACTGGGCCAGAGTCTAAAATAAGGTGGTCGCACCTTATCGGAATGTCACACAAGCATTGCCGATTTTTGCATGAGGAGACTGCTCGGGGTATGGGAATATACGATGATATTATGTTACTAGCGAGACAGTGCGGGTTTGAGAGCATTTTTTGGGCAAACTATCTCGCTTACCACGTGCTCATCGTGGAGTTTCTGTCCACACTTGAGGTTTTTAGGGAGAACGGAACTCCGACATCTATTCGCTTCAACCTCGACAACATAGAAAGGGAGCTCTCGGCCGACGAAGTTAAAGCCATTATCAACGAGGCCGAGGACGGGTCATTCAATCAGGGCGATCATGCCAAAGAAAACTTAGAGCTGTGGTCCAAGATGATTTACCGCAGGGAGGAGACACTTCTCATTTATAATCCGACGTATGCCAAGGCCTCCTCGATCAGGAACCCAGTTCTCCATTATGTCCACCGTCTGTTCACCTCGACGATTTTGAGCCGTACCGACTCGGGGACGTGCTTGTCCACTGATCTTCACCTTTTATGGTCGGCCTTGAACGGTACGCGGAAGCACGCCAGATGTTTTCTGATTGAGCACATGGAGAAACAAGCCCGGTTGACCGGGAAGCAGAGGATTGGGATTGGGGCGTTCGTGACCCCTATCGCGGAGCATCTTGGGGTGCGCATTAGAGGAGAGCCGGTGTCCCGAGACATCTATTTGGATAAACCGACACTGCAGAGACAAGAGATGCTCGCCTTCACAGAGGGGTTCGACTGGAAATTGCACGGTCGGAACAAAACCGTGTCCCTCTTCCGACTCCCCTCTCCGACCTTGACTTCTGTGATGGGCGACGCGCCCGATGTATATGCGAGGTGGAGTATGAGCTCCGCGGCTCATTTGGCACTTATCCGACCGTTGGATGCGTCTCGTAAGAGGCAACGCCGGGAGGTGACCATTGATGAGCCGTTCTTGGAGGGAGCCGAGGAGGAGATGGATGATATACCCGAGGGGGGTAGCCGTGACGAGATTCCCACCGGTGGAGGTAGTAGTTTTCAGATGAGAGCTCCGGATTTTGAGGCTTTTGAGTCGAGATTTTTTGAGAGAGAGAGAGAGATGCACGAAGAGAGTATGCAGGCGCAAGATAATTATCATTTGGCGAGTATGCGTTCTTTGACAACCGAGTTTGGTTCTTTGGGAACTCGGCTGGGCGAGGTTGAGACTCGGGTGGGTGCTGTTGCCACTCGGGTCAATGAGTTGTACGAGCTCGTGGAGAAACAAGCCGAGGATGATAGAGTGTGGCGACAAGAGGAGATTGCTTGGAGGGAGCAAGAGAGGAAGAGGCAGGAAGATAGGTGGGCCCAGGAGGACCACTACAACCGAATGCTACATGAGATGTACCACTTTGCTCCTTTCCCCGATTCACATGCCCGCTATGATCCGAGCTCGCCGACAAACCCGCCATTTCCGCCATAGTGATCAGGTACTCCGTTAACAAAGCCACTCCTTTCTCTTTTCAAACTTATTCCTCCTTTAGGATGCGAAATAAGTTTGGGGGGGGGGGGGGGAAGAAGTGCGGCTTTGTTAATTTCTTTACGTGTGAGTACCTTGTTTGCCTTGTATCATTATTTGCTTGTGTTGGTGCCCGTTGTTTTTATTTGTGCTTATCATATTGGTGTTGCATGGATTTAGCTTTTGTTGCTTAGTTTTTAGATTTTTTATGTTCATTTTCGTTTGGTGTGTTTGCTAGTTTCTATTTTTTTTAGGTCGCAGTAGTTTTTTTTTAGATTTCGTGTTTGCTTTTATTTGCTTTTCGTTGTTTGTTTTAGATAGCCTTGCTTGTCTTAGTTTTTCTTTTTTCGTGAATTTTTCGTGCTTCTATTTGTGTGATACCGATGTTACGACACTGTTTTTCTATCTGAAGAAACGGTCGAGTTTTAGTCGAGTTGTAGTCAGTTATTTCTGTTTTGCATAGTATTCATTTAGGTCCAAAATTTTTTCGTGATTGTAGAGGTCTTGGCAGATAACAGACGATACATACTTGTTTTAAAATCACCGTCAATACGTTTGGTTACATCTTCCGGATAATGAGTCGTACTGTTTCTTTAGTCGTGTTGGCACTTAGATTGAGTTTAGAGTCGGTCAGTTTTTCCCAAAAGTCGAGATAATGTTGTTCTATGAAGGGAAGTCTAGTAACCGGGGGCATTCGCGTGACCCGTTGTTTACCCTCGCATAAAACGACGACCCTGATTAGACTAGTGATTTAGATATTTCACATGTGCCGATGATAGGGAACCTAGTAACCGGGGGTATTCGCGTGACCCGCTGTTTACTCTCGCGCAAAACGGCGACCTTGATTCGAACATGCGGAAATTATATATTCGAGTTGTTTCTCCGCTGTAGACGGGAACTTAGTAACTAGAAGCATCCATGTGCCCCATGAGTGTCTTTTACGTCAAACGGTTTCCTAATACATGAGAATGGAAGTTCCACCCTAGGATTACCCCGATGAAACATCCCGAGATCCTAACCTAGTGGTCAACTCGAATCAAATTCTTGAACATATATATAAGGGAATACTGCCCGAAGTTTATTTCTTATGAAACTCGTGAAAATGTGCCACTAGACTGTGTAACGGGACGAACTAGCTTGTTTATTTTAGCCTTTCATATTGACGGTCGATTTGACTCACGTTTTGTTAATCTTTGAGCTGGATTTTCTTCATGAACGAATGATTAGGACTGAACTTGACTACTTTGCGGAATCATTATTCTGAGTGCAGCTCGCTTTTACGACACTCGGATTATTTAGAGAGAATTACAGGATAGTATTGATTAGGTTGAACACTATGAGTTGCACGATGATTCACGACTTTCTTTTTCTTTTCTTTTGTTGTTCGGGACGAACAAGGCTTAAGTTTGGGGGGGTTTGATAAGTGGTAATTTTACCACATTTTTCTAGGATTTTATACTAGGTTTTTATCTCGTTTCGTGATTTATGTGCTCGTATTTGGCTTATTTATGATTAGTCGAGCCGTATTACGCGTTTGGGTTGGTTTTAGTGTGTTTGCAGGTTTTTAGAGCCAAAAGGACCCAAAACGAGACAAAGGACCGAGAGTCGAGTCAAACGGACGGAAGAAACGGATTTTTGCAAGAGACAGACGCAACTATCGGCCCAGCCTATCGGCCGATAGGTGCGTCCGAAAGGTGTTCCTGCCATACCGAGTGAAGTCAGCCGACGAACCGCCTATCGGGCCAGCATATCGGCCGATAGGTGCGGCCGATAGGCTGCTTAGCGGGCTCTCGTGTTTTGACGGATTTTGACTCTTTTGGATAGATTTTGTTTCCTAGATTAGGGCTAATCGGGATTTTAACTCCCATAGGCTATATACACCCCTCCTAGACCTAGTTTTACTATCTTTCATCATTCTTTTTCATCCTTTATTATCTCTAGCAGATTTTTATATTTCTTTGGAAGATTAATTCCTTGGAGACAAGAACTTTTTGGAGGAAGCAATTATTATTGTTTTTCTACTTTTTCGGAGATTGAAGACTCGGAGTTCATCCGTAAGGGTTGTAATCTCTCTTTTCATATTAATAATATGCATTCTTCATCTATTTCTTGTTTAATTTCAATTATGTCTGGCTAAATTCATTGATTGATTCTAGGGTTAGTAAATTTAATTGATGTTCACATGATGTTCCTTTGATTACCTTTTTGCCTTTCATCCTAGGCTTGTGATCAAGATGTGTTAAATCTCATGCTAGATTAAAGGGCCCTTAATCGATGCATGTTAGCTAATTGATTTTGCCCGGAAGGATTAATTAATTAGTGGAGATACTTGATGCACAATATGATTTGATCTTAAGACCTAAGTGGAGTAAGATAAATCATAGATAAATAAGTTGGCGCTTTTTAAGTGATTTAAATTCTTTGAGCCTTAGCGGGAAAAAGGGTTTAAATTAACTATCTTTCTAGGTTACCTTGATCGGAATTCTAGATCGGCTGAGTGATTATTTCTAGGATTGAATTAAAATTTGGGGAAAAGGAATCAAGTGAATGGATTGTGTGAACTCAATTAGATGATACTACCCTAGGATCAATTACCTTTCGACTTGTGATTTTATCTTGCTAATTTGCTTTATTTGCTTGATTTAGATAATTCAACTTTTATTTAATTTTTATTTTTCGATTTTTAAAGTTAGATAATTAGAATCAAAACAAATTTTCGGATTCCTAAATAGCAGTCAAATTTTGAGTAGAGTTACTTCCTTTATTTTCGACACATCAATTCCCTTGGGTTCGACACCTTGGAAATACTTCGAGGTTTTACAAATTTTAAAATTGATCGGATTTGAAAACCATACTACGCGAATCCCAGCGATCAGAAGACCTGCCTCGAATCAGCACATAGTGAAGCCCTTCAGTACAGCAAGAAGTCCTATAAAAGACCAAGTATGGAAACTGTCTCGAAACTCAAAAATAGTTATCTTCCATAGAGCTCACAACAGGACAAAGAAGGAATCTCCAGAAGTCAAGTCCCGTTGAATAAATAAGTATTTAAATACTCAAGGATAAAGTATTTAAATACTGTCTGTCAACAGATCTTCAAATCCCGCTAAATCCGGAATCGTGTTATAATCCCGTTGGAATGGAATCACACTCAAACGGATACATCTCAACGGATATATATTTCAGAGACTATATATATCACATCAAGATGCTGAAGATCAGTAACCCAAGCTATCGAAATTATTATCCGATCAAAACATATCTCCAAAGCTTAGTGCAACTCAGATCAAAAGAGATATACAGTGCTCACTATTCTGAACAACACTTCATCAGCTGAAAGCTCTTAAAGTCAAAGTTGTTGTTCACCATCTGTTCTATACTTTGAACAAACAGCCCTGTGTGGACTGAACAATCTGTGCTTCTCCGGAACTGTGTGTGAAGGATTTGTATTGAAGAAGACGAAGCTTCAGAACTGTGTGTGAAGAAGCAAGTCAAAGCATTAGCTCAAAACCAATCTGTGTGAACGGTTGAAGCTAAGATCTTTATATCAATCTGTGTGAACGATATATTGATTATGTGTTGTTATAATTACGTAGTTGTGTACGTAGTAATTATAATAAACTTTTTACTCCTGTGTGGAGGACCAGTGGACGTAGAGGGGTTTACCTCGAACCACTTTAATTACTGTGTTATTTACCTTCAGCTTTTACTGTTTTAATTACTGTGTTTAATTAAGTATACTCTATACATTTAGTTGCTATATCCACAGCAACCTACTGTATCCAAGACTTCCGCTACGCACTCAGATTTAAAATCCGTATAGTTTGTTGTGTAAACCATTTTCCAAACTGTATCCAGTATACTTAGTGGCCAACAACGGGAATAGCATGCTGACATCGAGGAGTCCCAGTGATACTAGTAGGGGGCCCCGATCTTTCAGTTATTCATGTTGTTGTCCTTTAATTTCCGCTGCAGACTTTCATTTGGATACTCCGTTTCATTCAGTGTTGTGTATTTTATCTTCATATAAAATATACTAGTATTCGGTATTGTCCTGGTGTGTTGTACTTAAACTCCTCATCGGAGTATTTGGGCAATATAATGTGGTTCGGTATTACAATTATATTATTTAATTCATCATTTTCATTCGCCGGGTGGGTCCCAGTCGGGGATTCACGGCACTGTAATATCCGCCTAGTTTGGGGTGTTACAACTCTTATCTTAAAAGTTTGAGTACGGGGTACTTCTGTGAACGAGGTTTTCAGAAGTTTCGAGACTGATCAGGCATCCATAGTATCTTGATTGGAAGGTGATAGACAGCTTGCGAGTTGTTGAGCCATCCACAGGTTTTCAATCAGGAGGTGCTAGGCAGTTAAAGGGAGTTTCAACGGCCACGGGTTTCCACTGGTTGGAAGCTATTGTAACTAGTTGAATCATTGTAATGCTTATCATTGGTAGAAAGTTATAGTGAATTCATCTCCAACTGGTTTGGAGAAAAGTGGACTAGTGGAGGATTACCCCACCTCTGAAACCACTATAAGTGCCTGTGTGATTTATGTAATATCCGCAATTTCGAATTTCGGTAATTTTCTTTTTTCGTAGGAAGTTCGTTTTGACAACTCTACCCTGACCGTTTCGTCATTAAGAGAATGATTAAATCTACACTTTTTGTCATCCGAGTTCGTTTCGGTGACGTTTTGTTGAGTTCCGTGTCCTTAATCGACTTTTTCACGTGGGAGTTCGACTTTGTAACGTCACCATTAATTCTTGGAAACTCCAAAAATTCTGAATCTTTGCAACATTATATAGCATCAAGTTAGCTTTCCAATGGTTCAAACGGTGAGTCAATCGGAGTCCAGACGAAGGAGTTATGGTCGAAATAGCCAAGACTGCACGATGTGCCTTTTTGGTGTTGAAGGGCGCTGTACCGTGTGCCGCGGCACACTCAGGCTGTGCCGCGGCACTAAGCTGATTCCTGGGCATTTTTGGTGGCCCCGGGCGCGGCACACTTGTCTGTGCCGCGGCACACGGCTTTTCTGCGTTTTTAGCAGATTTTCGAGGAGAACACTTCATTTTTCTCCTCTCTTCTTCCTCCTTCCATCTAGGGCAATTTGTGGGCGATTTTTGGGCGATTTGAGTGCTCCCAAACTTGTAGAGATCATCCACCTCAAGTCTTGTTGTAGATTTTCGGCCTCTACTTGAATCCTTCATCCAAATCAAGGTATTTTTGGCTTGAACCCTTGTTTTTGTAGATTTGGGGATTTTCCTTTTTGATTTCGATTCCAATCCGTTTTTAATCAATTAATTGTTGTATAAACGTTGTTTTGAACTTGTTCTACGGATTGGATACTCGTATCTTTGGTTCGTTCAACCCGAGGGGTGATTTCTTTGTTCTTGAAGGGTCTTGAACATTTAATGTTTGATTAAATGTTCGAATGAGTTCCCTTTGATAGTTTGTTGGGATTTCCGTTGTTTTCGGCCTTGATTCTCGTCGTAATCATGTTTTATTATTCCTTACGGAGGATTATAGGTGCTCGATGATTCCGATGTTGAATTCCGTTGGTGATTGATGATTCATGTGGTGTTTTCCCGTAGTAATTTCGGTGTTATCGCGTTCTAGATAGTGTTCGGGGATTTGAGGGCTACCCGGCCGTATCCGTTCACTTTTCCATTGATCGTGATATCGAGGCAAGTACCTTGCCCATACTTTTCTTATTTTGTGGATATGATGATCGGTGATCATATTACTGTGTTTGTTTTGTTGTTTGAAACGAAGTTTCAAAAGATTTCGGTTTGGCCTCGTTAAAGGCTTTCTTTCAAATGCGTGTGTGTTTTGTGAACGGCGTGTTTTGGGAATTGATTATGATTTGATTATTTTGAACGTTGAAGGATTTGATGATGATACTCCTATTGTTTAAAGTTATGGAATCGTGTATTCCGTATTTAATCTTGTTATTGTGTTTTGAAGAGTTTGATAATGGTGTCGAGTTAATGGCCATCTCTAGTGAGTATTCTTAATGAACTTACATTCTTAGCATGTTAGTATTGCATGAGTAACGTGTGTGTGTGTATGCTCACTGCGGGTTAGATCCGACGGGGTCTCGGTAGGGCTCCACGAAGCTGTGGAACCGCGAGCTTGCTTTTAACCACCGTGGGTTAGATCCGACGGCGTCTCGGCGAGGATCCACGAAGTTGCGTCCGCGGTTAATTGTGGTGCATTTTACAAATGTGATTCGATATTGGCATTTCCGGAAATGAGTGCTTTGGAACTGTGTTTTCATGATTGCATGCATCGACTAAGTGTGTAAGAGGTAAGTGTTCGTTTGGCTTACTTGGCTAGGATGGCACTAGAGTATTTTGTTGTTTGTTTTAAATCCTTTATTGGTGGATTTTGATGTTGGGAGACGAACCTTGTGGTCGTTGTTGTGTACTGTGAGTTGATGAGATTTGGGGCTAAAATCCCAATGGTTTTGTAAAAGTCATTTTACGGATTTGGGGCTAAAATCCCAACGGGTTGGTAAATGTCATTTTTCGGAAAGTAAAGATTTGGGGCGGTGACCCCTTTTGTCTTGTGGATTTCGAAAAGTAGGATTTGATAATCCTAAATTGTTTTCTATTAAAACTCTCGATGGCATTCTAAACCGTTTTATAAATTACTTCCATTGATTTATGATATTTCTATATTGAAATGTTTTCTCAAACCCTTGCCTCGGGAAGTACTTTTCGTTTCGTTGGATCTTTGAGGATCCTTAGTTATTGTTATTCGTGGAATGTGAATTGTATGGCTCGTATTTGCACTTTGTTCTTGCACTAGCAAAACAGTGGAGTTTTGCTAACCCCCGAGTATTCGGGGGGTGGATGTCTATTTTTGCATTCAGGTTTTGGAGCATAACACAGGGTCGGAACGAAGGATGATGAAAGATGAACGATACTAATCACACGAGGATCCGTGGATGTCGTATTGGTCTAGTTGTATTTTCTTTTCCGCTGCAGTATCTTTTCCCCGTTGTACGGGAGTTTATCGTATTTTGACCCCTGCGAGGGTATGTGTTTGGATTCGAGTTGTATGTTATTATTGAAAGACCAAATCGGTCTACTGAGTCATTTTAGCCTTAAAGGCGATGTTTAGATGTTTGATTTTAGTTACCAGCCTGGTAGATCCTCGAGGAGAGGGTCTACGGCGTGTAATAACCCTGAGTGGATTGGGGGTGTTATATAAATGGTATCGGAGATTAGGTTGAGGAAACCTAGGCTGTCGGGTCAAGTCGTGTTGTTTGAGTCTTGTTTCGTCGGATTTTATCCGATCGTGTCATGAGCGTCGTTTGAGTTTGTTGGTCGTGATTAGTATCGTGGGGCGATCATCATCTTCGTGCGACCTGTGGAAGTAAGTCTCCCTTCTTTGTGTTGTACCTCGTGTGACACGAGCTATTTTTATGATTATTTGTTAAGTGATGGAATCTTTATGTGGATTTTGATTTCACGATAGGTATTTAATCGACTCTCGTATTTGATTTATACGAGGAGTGTCGTCGCTTGTGATGTCTTTTTATTGTTGTTTTTGTCGTTCTTTGATGATTTTGAATCGATTTGCACGCTTTACAAGTTCTCTTGTGGAAGCTTTGTGCTTATACACGTTCGACTTGTTCACTAGCCAGTGCGGTAGGGTCTTTAGAGGCCTCGAATGGGGCCAGTGGTTTTGTTCTGAATGTGGTTATTTGACTCTAATATTTTGTTCTTATGAGGAGTAGTGTTGTTGGATTGTGCATGTTGAACTGTATTTCTTTTATCCGCTGCGTGAGTTCTTTTGTAATGACTTTCGGTATTTTACCGACCGAGTTTTATTTCGATAACCGCTTCCCTTAACCGAGTTTTTGGCATTATGGCCTTGATCGCGTTGGCGAAATTCTTATGACGGTATTTAGTATTTTGTAAATGGCTTTCGTAAGTTTTTGAAATATTACCGTCATCAGCCTTTTTGGCATTTTTGTAAATGGTTTTTAGCCTGGGGTTCCGACGCGGGACCCACCGCGCTATGATGTTCCGTGTGATTACCTGAAATTTTTGGGCATTCTAGCCTTTTTGGCATCGTCCTTTTTGGCATTGAATTGTTTTCGAAAACTTGAGTATCTTAAAAATAAATTTCGAGACATATTTTTTTCAAATGAGTTATTTTCTTGTGATACATCCAGGTGCCACAATATATTTCAAAATTTTTCTGCCTCGAGGACCAAAATGTTTTGAGATATTTTCAATGTTTTAGAAACATTTTTATTTAGACCCGAGGGTCGAATATTCTGAAAGTTTTCACTAAGAGAAAGTGGCCTCATTTTTATCAAATGCGAAATGGTTCTCCAAAGTCTCGATAACGATGTTTCACGTTTGTACTTTTTGAAAGGTGATACTCAAGATCAACCGGTATTCTTCAAATTATTTTCAAAATGAGGTTTTCGTTTTTAAAACCTATCCATTCCCGTTTGTGGTCTGGGTATATATGTATGATGTTCGCGTTGTCATTTTGATGTTTGCTCCCGAGTATGACCTAATTGGCGGTGTGAGCATTGAGTCATTTTCCACACATTCGTTGTGTTAGCCCCCTGTGAAAGGCGGGATGTTGGTGTTGAATGTTGTCGTCTCGTGATGATTTCTGCGTTGTCGCGCATGTGCGAGCTGTTAGAGCTTGGCTTGGTATGACCGTGTGCATCGGTGATAGTTCCGTTATGTGTCGGTTGTTTAATGTCTTGTTACCTTGCTCCCGTTTTTGTTAATTTCGTGGACGAGGTCGGAGGTAATGCCCGTACTATTTTGACTTCGGTATTTTCTCTTTCTCCAGTCTATCGATTCGCTCATGTTTGTTGATACTTTATGAACTTGTTCGGTATTTCAGTTTCATCGTCCGAACGAGCTGTGATCTTGTTATGGGTCGATCTGGTTATTGCCGTGACTTTTCGGGTTCGGTTCGATTCTTGTGAACCTTGTTCGGGAGTGACATCATCTGGTTCTATTAGTTCTTTTATTCGAAGTGGATCGGATTTGGAACTCTTGTGGTTTCGACTTTGTCGACTCATTTATGTTCGTTGACATTTCTGAGCTTGTCCTGCCCCTTGTGTTTGTTTATCGAATGAGTGTGGCATCATTTCGGAATAACTCGTTTGTCGTTGTGACTTTTCAATCGCTATTTCCCTTTCATGTGTATCTTATGTGAGTGCACATTTTGTTGTTTTTACCGGATCATGTTTCGTCTCGAGTCGAGATGTGAACTTCGGAGTTGTCGGTTGAACCTTATTGTTCTTCGTGATCCGAACAGGATTATTCGATTTTTTTTTTGTTAACTCGATCGTTGTGGTTCGATCATTGATTGTTCGGTTTTTGTTAATCTCGTCTCGTGATTGTTGAACGTTCAGACTCCTTCGTAATTCCCTTAAGTTCGGGAAATTAGTCTCGTTTTCGATCTTCCAACCCTTGGGCGGTGGAATTCCGTATTGGTTCAGCGATTGGCTCGCGTTTCGATTGATGTACCGTTGGGTTGGTCAATCATACTGACTTTCGTTCGTTGTGTTTTGTGATTGTCGGATAATTGACTTGGCTATATTATCCGTTTGATGACGCTTGTCATTTGTTGGTTTTATTATATCCCTAACGGCGACGTTGTGTTGGTCGTCGTGGAGCGTGTTTTCACGCCGTATGTCTCTTTGCGTTTCTTGCAGCGTTTCGCCGTTGGGCGCGAGTTTTCTGTTTTTGGTGTATCTCGTCGAGTTTTTCTGGCGGGTATTTTGCTCCCCCCTACTTGTTTTAAGTTTCGGGACGAAACTTCTTTTAAGGAGGGTAGAATGTAATATCCGCAATTTCGAATATCGGTAATTTTCTTTTTTCGTAGGAAGTTCGTTTTGAAAACTCTATCGTGACCGTTTCGTCATTACGAGAATGATTAATTCTACACTTTTTGTCATCCGAGTTCGTTTCGGTGACGTTTTGTTGAGTTCCGTGTCCTTAATCGACTTTTTCACGTGGGAGTTCGACTTTGTAACGTCACCATTAATTCTTGGAAACTCCAAAAATTCTTAATCTTTACAACATTATAGAGCATCAAGTTAGCATTCCAATGGTTCAAACGGTGAGTCAATCGGAGTCCAGACGAAGGAGTTATGGTCGAAATAGCCAAGACTGCATGATGTGCCTTTTAGGTGTTGAAGGGCGCTGTACCGTGTGCTGCGGCACACTCAGGCTGTGCCGCGGCACTAAGCTGATTCCTGGGCGTTTTTGGTGGCCCTGGGCCGCGGCACACTTGTCCTGTGCCGCGGCACACGGGCTTTTTCTGCGTTTTTAGCAGATTTTCGAGGAGAAAACTTCATTTTTCTCCTCTCTTCTTCCTCCTTCCATCTAGGGCGATTTGTGGGCGATTTTTGGGCGATTTGAGTGCTCCCAAACTTGTAGAGATCATCCACCTCAAGTCTTGTTGTAGATTTTCGGCCTCTACTTGAATCCTTCATCCAAATCAAGGTATTTTTGGCTTGAACCCTTGTTTTTGTAGATTTGGGGATTTTCCTTTTTGATTTCGATTCCAATCCGTTTTTAATCAATTAATTGTTGTATAAACGTTGTTTTGAACTTGTTCTACGGATTGGATACTCGTATCTTTGGTTCGTTCAACCCGAGGGGTGATTTCTTTGTTCTTGAAGGGTCTTGAACATTTAATGTTCGATTAAATGTTCGAATGAGTTCCCTTTGATAGTTTGTTGGGATTTCCGTTGTTTTAGGCCTTGATTCTCGTCGTAATCATGTTTTATTATTCCTTACGGAGGATTATAGGTGCTCGATGATTCCGATGTTGAATTCCGTTGGTGATTGATGATTCATGTGGTGTTTTCCCGTAGTAATTTCGGTGTTATCGCGTTCTAGATAGTGTTCGGGGATTTGAGGGCTACCCGGCCGTATCCGTTCACTTTTCCATTGCTCGTGATATCGAGGCAAGTACCTTGCCCATACTTTTCTTATTTTGTGGATATGATGATCGGTGATCGTATTAGTGTGTTTGTTTGGTTGTTTGAAACGAAGTTTCAAAAGATTTCGGTTTGGCCTCGTTAAAGGCTTTCTTTCAAATGCGTGTGTGTTTTGTGAACGGCGTGTTTTAGGAATTGATTATGATTTGATTATTTTGAACGTTGAAGGATTTGATGATGATACTCCTATTGTTTAAAGTTATGGAATCGTGTATTCCGTATTTAATCTTGTTATTGTGTTTTGAAGAGTTTGATAATGGTGTCGAGTTAATGGCCATCTCTAGTGAGTATTCTTAATGAACTTACATTCTTAGCATGTTAGTATTGCATGAGTAACGTGTGTGTGTGTATGCTCACTGCGGGTTAGATCCGACGGGGTCTCGGTAGGGCTCCACGAAGCTGTGGAACCGCGAGCTTGCTTTTAACCACTGTGGGTTAGATCCGACGGGGTCTCGGCAGGGATCCACGAAGCTGTGGGTCCGCGGTTAATTGTGGTGCATTTTACAAATGTGATTCGATATTGGCATTTCCGGAAATGAGTGCTTTGGAACTGTGTTTTCATGATTGCATGCATCGACTAAGTGTGTAAGAGGTAAGTGTTCGTTTGGCTTACTTGGCTAGGATGGCACTAGAGTATTTTGTTGTTTGTTTTAAATCCTTTATTTGTGGATTTTGATGTTGGGAGACAAACCTTGTGTTCGTTGTTGTGTATTGTGAGTTGATGAGATTTGGGGCTAAAATCCCAATGGTTTTGTAAAAGTCATTTTACGGATTTGGGGCTAAAATCCCAACGGGTTGGTAAATGTCATTTTTCGGAAAGTAAAGATTTGGGGCGGTGACCCCTTTTGTCTTGTGGATTTCGAAAAGTAGGATTTGATAATCCTAAATTGTTTTCTATTAAAACTCTCGATGGCATTCTAAACCGTTTTATAAATTACTTCCATTGATTTATGATATTTCTATATTGAAATGTTTTCTCAAACCCTTGCCTCGGGAAGTACTTTTCGTTTCGTTGGATCTTTGAGGATCCTTGGTTATTGTTATTCGTGGAATGTGAATTGTATGGCTCGTATTTGCACTTTGTTCTTGCACTAGCAAAACAGTGGAGTTTTGCTAACCCCCGAGTATTCGGGGGGTGGATGTCTATTTTTGCATTCAGGTTTTGGAGCATAACACAGGGTCGGCACGAAGGATGATGAAAGATGAACGATACTAATCACACGAGGATCCGTGGATGTCGTATTGGTCTAGTTGTATTTTCTTTTCCGCTGCAGTATCTTTTCCCCGTTGTACGGGAGTTTGTCGTATTTTGACCCCTGCGAGGGTATGTGTTTGGATTCGAGTTGTATGTTATTATTGAAAGACCAAATCGGTCTACTGAGTCATTTTAGCCTTAAAGGCGATGTTTAGATGTTTGATTTTAGTTACCAGCCTGGTAGATCCTCGAGGAGAGGGTCTACGGCGTGTAATAACCCTGAGTGGATTGGGGGTGTTACATTTTACCGCATTTCATCATATTTACCTGCTGCATTCATATTTATAGTTTCATATAGCAGTCAATTGTCTTTTGCATAACTTAGTTTTACAGTTGACATAAGCCACCTGCATTGTCACCAGTTGTGCTTCCGTATTATCATATGCAGTTAAGATTTTGTTATCTGCATATTTTATCAGCTGAGAAAACTCACGTGAGATTCAGGAAAAGAGTTTAATAAGTCTATAAATTCCACCCTCTAGACTTATTCCTGATGACTTGTGAGCTACACTTCTTACTTTAAATCTTGAGATCTAATACCGATCTCTATAATGTCCTCTTATGCCATGAATCTACCTCGTCAAAACCTTATTAGGAAAAACCTCGTGAGAAAAATCCTAATGAAGGGAAAAGAGTACACTATTCATGTTAATACACCATTCTAGTTGTCTCGTTAAAAACCTTGCTAGGAAAACCCAATGAGATAACACCTCAACCAAGAAAAAAAAGTGCGGCGCGTATTTTTATATGAATATGCTTCGGACATTTCAAAAATCCTCCACGAATTAGCATAGGTATCATATTCAGTGCAAGTTGCAATCTCGAACTCACATGTTGGTGAGACATGTCATCTCTTCTAGAGATTTCATATTATTTGTGGTTAAACTCATCAACCATACACATTCTCAACTTACTTCATGTGTTGCAATAATTTCATAATGATTGAGAGATGCTGCTAGTAAGACTTACTTCATAGATTTTCAATGCCAGTTTTATTGAGCTCTTCAGGAGTCCTAATTAAATTTAAATCATCAAATTATACTGCTATAATTTCAAATTCATTATTTATTTTCTTTATGAAAATTTCTGATCGGACAACATCATTTATATCGTCTCTCCCCTTGATCCACACATCACGTGTAGATTACGCATGCAAAAGAAATATGCTTCATCATATCTTCTTCTCATCAGACACCGCGTTGACTTTATGCAAATAGTTGGGAGAACTTCATACTTCTATTATAGCCCACAATTCTTTTGGATCTAGTGGGTGATTGATCTTATTTCATCGCACTCTCAATGCACTATAAATGTAGAGAACCATAAACATATCTTTTTCTTTGCAGATAATGTTGAATTTTTCAACACCTTCTTTCAATATTGACAATTAGATGATGAATTAAGCCTTGATTATATATTAGTTTATGTAGAACTAGTAAGATATACGAGTGCAACAATTGCATTAAGATGTGATGCTTCCGGACCATAAATTTTTTCATCATCATTTGGTATAGAGATGTCCTTAATAGGATCATGTGATTGATCAATCATTTTGATGAACGTGTTTCATCCGTGTAAATTGCTTTAATAGATTATAGGTACAAGTGGGTTGATATACAAATAATATACTTTTCAAGTGTTTGTAACCCAAGGTATATTCCAAATATTTCAATGCAATCTCAAATTATCTTCTCAAATATTCAAGTATCAATTGGATCTCTTATGGAGTTCTAATCAATCTAAGATCATTCATATCTATATATGACATTGAGTCATTAATATACCTTTTTTTGTAATATCAGCATTTTTCTTTTCTGATATTTTTCATTTTTGTGTATTTCTCGTTTTTGGTGGCTCGCACCGTATTGGTATTTCGAGAGTACTTATTTCTGGACTTTTTGTTATCCGAGCTTGTTTTGGACTTGTTTTACTCAATTCCGCGTCTATTAGTTCTCCATCGCTAATTGGTCCGATTCTCGTAATTATTGTTCGGAACCGCCATTTCGGGGTTGCCGTAAATCCATCTTATATTATTATGCGTGTTGTGAGCTTCCGTTTGATGTTTCATTCGTGTTTCGTGTGTTTCGGGTGTTTTGGGCCATTGGTATCCTGTGCCTAGCGCGCGCTATTTTTGTTGTATAGCGCACGCTAGCATCGCTTAGTAGCGCAGGCTATGTTTGTTTCATAGCGCGTGCTAGCGACTCGAGCCCAGCAGTGGCAGTAAGTTTTTTGTGCTCTCTACTCTTTGGACGAGCAGCTTAGCGCACACTAAGAATGTATTCTAGCGCACACTATTGTTTAGGCTTAGCGCGCGCTGGGTTTCCGGTGGCACGTGCTAACCCGGCAGTCCAGTACTGGGCAGATTGTTTTTGACTCGGCCCAGTGTCCAGGTAGCGCACGCTATAGACCGATAGCACGTGCTATCGAGGGGCCGTTAGCTATTTCCTGGTACAGCATGCTAACGAGCCAGCACCATAGGTTCTGGCCTATTTTGACTGGGTAGCGCGCGCTAATCTCTAGTCCTTAGCGCACGCTAAACTCTCTGGTTATAAATACCAGAGAGTTGACCTAGATTCATCATTTTTTCTCATTTCGCTCTCTCTCCGGTTCTTGGGAGATTTTTGGGCGATCTTTGGGCGATTTGAAGTCTTGCAACTACTACCCATCATTCTTCTTGAGTTATTGGTGTAGATTAACAACACCAACACTTGTTCTTCATCTTTAATCCAAGGTAATCTCCTAAAACCCTATTTTTGGGAAATTTGGGGGGGGGGGGTTGTGTTTTCATCCAATTCGTTCTGTATCGTTGATTAATCCATGATGTATATGATTAATCTTAGTGGTATTCTTGTTTTCCCTATGATTTCATGGTAAGTTTCGTTGTGTTTGTGAAATCGAGAGAGTTCGGTTGCGATCCATCCTCGTCGTTGTTTTTGTACGAACTTACATGAATCGTAGGTGGAGTTTTATGTGTTTTCCATTATTGTTATTCTTGTCGAGTTGGTTGTAATGGTGTTTAACGAATCGTCTAGGTTTGGTGTGTCCAGTTTCTCGCAACCGCGATTATTTCACTACGTATTTTCGTCGCTTATAATCGAGGCAAGTACTCCTAATGAACTTACATGCTTAATATAACACCCCCAATCCGCTCAGGGTTATTACTGTAACACCCCCAATCCGCTCAGGGATATTACATGCCGTAGAACCTTTCCTCAAGGTTCTACCAGGCTGGTAACAAAGTCGAACGTCTCAACAATGACTTTAAGGCTAATATGACTTAGTAGACCGATTTAGTCTTTCAATAATTACATACAACTCAATCTCAATACGTCCCCACGCAGGGGTCAAATACAACACACCTCCGTACGATGGGGAAATAATACTGTAGCGAAAATAAAATACAACCGAACCAATACAACAACGAACGGGTCCTCATGTGATTAGTATCGATCGTCTTTCATCATCTTGCGTGCCAAACCCGTGTTATGGTCCCCAAAACCTTAATGCAAAACAGACATCCACCCCCGAATACTCGGGGGTTAGCAAAATTCCATTATTTTGCTAGTGCAAGCACAAAGTGCAAATACCAGCCATACAATCCAAGTTCCAAGAATAATAATAACCAGGAATCCTCAAAGATTCAAACATAACGAAAAATACTTCCCGAAGCAAGAGTTTGGGTAAAACATTCCAAAACCTAAAGATCACAACTCAGGGGAAACAATTTACAAAAAATGGTTTAATATGCCATCAGGAGTTTAAATAGAAAATAATTTAGGATTATCGAATCCTTTTCTTTCCAAAATCAACAGGGGTCGCGGCCCGAAGGATTTGTTTTCGCAAATAAAAACCAACAACAATTCACACGGTCAAAACCCACGTCACGTGTCCTCGACGGACATAAAATCAACACCAACTCGTGAACCCAGGGCTCTACCATTGGATTCCCTCGAGGCCTTGTCGGACCCTCCCGAGGTGAGCAAAACACATTCACAAATCATATATCACACCGTGAACACATGCCACGTCACATCACACTCATACCAACGTGATCACTTGCCATGTCATCTCACGGTTGGATCAATCACTTTTTGTCTCCTGACCACATGATCACATGTCAAGTGTGACCGTAGGTATCCTGAGGCTCTCACAGTTGGATCAATCTCTTGTTGCATCCTGACTACATGATTGCTAGCCATGTGTCACCGTAGACCCCAACCATAACCACACATTCACACACATAGCACAATACAACAAAGACATCCAAACAATTTACCCGGAGGCATCAAACACTTAGCAAAAACACATCGTCAAACCACAACGCACCGAAAAAAGGCAATATATGTTCACACGCATTATCAAGCACAAGAATAATACCAAGCGTGTTCATAAGGTTCATATAGTCATTTATGAAACACACCATTCGCAAAATACATACGTGTTTAAAAAGGGCGGGCCTTTAACGAGGCTAAACCAAATCTTTGAAAGTTCATCTCAACACAACAAAACGAACACATTTAGACGATCACCGGTCATCATATCCATAAAACAAGAAAATTATGGACAAGGTACTTGACGCGAAACCACGATCGCAACAAGACGACGGATGGGATGCAATCGAACAGCCCCGAACTCACGAACACTATCAAGAACACGATAGCACCGCGAAACTACGAGAATAACACCACACGAAATATCAATCACCAAATAGGATTCAACTCGGAATCCTCGAGCACCTATAATCCTCCGGAAGGAACAACAAAACATGATTACCATGAGGATCAAGACCAAAACAATGGAGATTAAAACAAACTATAAAAGGAAAAACTCATTCGAACATTTGATCGAACATCAAATGTTCACTACACCACATGAACACCGAAATCACCCTTCGGTTTGAACGAACCGAAGATATGGATATACAATCTATAAAACATGTTTAACAACATCATTTAACAACAATCGATTCATCAAAATCGGATAGAAAATGAAATCAAGAACAAAACTCCCAAAAAGTCAACTCTAGGGATTCAAGAAAAATACCTTAATTCGGCGAAGAACAATGGATTATATGATGTTATAATCACCTAGGATGCTCCAAAACACCTTTGGATTGAGCAAAATCGGCCAAGATCGCGATCCCTAGTCGCCCTTGGCTCAACCCCGCGGATAGGAGGAGAAATGAGGTGGAAATGATGTATCACGACTGTTGTCCAGTTTATATACACTGGACAGCTTAGCGTGCGCTAATATTTAAGATTAGCATGCGCTATCGAGGCAAAATGTTAGTGTGCGCTAACGGGACCTTCAGACCCAGTCCAGTAGCCCCTGGACTGCCCTGAACTACCAGGTAGCACGCGCTATCCTCACCCTAGCGTGCGCTACTAATGCACTCTAGCACGCGCTATGATACTAAATAGCGTGCGTTGTCAACGTCTGAACCCAGTCCAGTAGCCTATGGACTGTTTCTGCACCACCAGTTAGCGTGCGCAACCACACCTGTAGCGTGCGCTAACAACCGCACCATAGCACGTGCTAACCAATAAGTGTAGCGTGCGCTAACGACTCAGAAGGACAACAACAGTGCTCTCAAAGCTGGTTACAACAACGGATTCCTCCGATCGGAACACCAAGTTCAAGATACACACGGAAATCTCCAAAATAAGATCATACTAAGAGCTTGAGCTACCATCAAGCCCACACGCGACCATGAAAATGGTCAAGACAACAATTACGAATGCGGATACCCACAACTTTGGGTAAATTACAAAATGGCCCAAAACGCCCGAGAATCACGATACGTGATTGAATAACCAAACCGAAGTTCACAACACGTCTAACAAAGTTAAAAGGACTTACGGGAAACTCGAAACAGCAGTTTCGAACGAGATTCTCAAGAATCGAACTCAAGCGCGGAAAAGCCGCTAAGAAGCACGGAAATCAATAAAACGATGCCGAAACAAACTCAGATGTCAAAAAGTGTATAATTAATCATCCTCGAAATGACGAAATGGTCACAAGCGATTCGTCAAAACAGACTCTTGCCAAAAAAAGAAAATTACCGGAAATCGAAATTACGGATATTACATACTACCCTCCTTAAAAGAAGTTTCGTCCCGAAACTTAAAATAAGTAGGGTGAAGCAATATCCCGCCAGGAAACACTCAATGAGATACACAAGAAATGAAAACTCTCGTCCAACTGCGAAACGTTACAAGCAACGCAAAGAAACATACAGCGTGAAAACACGCTCCACGACGACCAACACAACACTACAGGTAGAGACATAATAAAACCAACAAGTGACAAACGTCATGAAACAGATAATACAATCAAGTAAATTATCCAAACAATCACAAAACACAAAGCACCTATTACAAGAAAACACGCACAGTCGAGAAAATAGAAAATAAACACAAAACAATCCACAAGGACAATCACAAATAATTCAGACTACGCCGAAATCCTCAAAGCCACACTAGGCATCTCCGTGTCCTTTCGGAGCAGAGACGCAACCTCGATCCCCAAATCTCTCAGCTACCGTCTTGCAATGCACGGCCCGGTGACCCACCTGGACACACTCGAAACAGCTGACTAAAGACGAACGACAATTCTTCGCGGTATGGCCCACTCGACTATAGTTATAACATGTCTTCATGCTGCTCATATTACTCACTGCAGGGGTACTACTCCTCTGATCACGCGATCGAGGAACCATCTTAGGACGACGAAACGAAGTCCCAACCTCAGGGGCCCACTGTAATATCTAGAATTTCTACTACTGTGGTTTAATATTATTTTATCCGAGTTATGTTGTACATCATGGAATCTGTACAGTATGGATAAATTAAATGAAGGACTAAGACATCTGTATCGGTATAATTGTCGTGCTTGGTCGATAATTGCAGTTGAGGATATTGTGTATCGTATGAGAATATTGTTGGTAGAAGTATATGTATTCCGTATGTCGTATGTTCGTATTCTGTATGTCGAGATGTTGGACAAGAATAGCTGAAAATGGTTAAATATAGCCTTGTTAGCGCACGCTAATATTCATGTATAGCGCATGCTATCGTACAAGATTAGCGCACGCTAAAGGTAAAAGGCAGCGCACGCTAGTACAGACTAGATCAGAGAGAATCTACGTGTGGACCCGGTCACTTTCGGTGCATGTGCCGACAAGGTCAACGGATGTTTGTTGTGAAGGGTTCGTAGCATATTGATAGCGCACGCTAACATCAGATCGGTCCAAAAGGAATCTTATCCTAGTCAGAGCTGTCGGCGTGTGGACCTGTGTTCGGAGCATACAGACAAATGAGTCAACTATGAGTAGCGCGCGCTATGATTAGAGACTAGCGTATGCTAAATAGAGGAGATTACGTATGCTATTGCATGGGCATTGCATACGTAACTCATTGTACGAAGCAAAACAGTCGCCTCTGGATCACGATAGCGCATGCTACTAAGGAAAAGTAGCGCACGCTAATAACAGTCAGTATATATATGATTACAGATGTGAATTATGTTCATTTGTCCATTCCTTCCTTTATTTGGAGAGAGAGAGTTTTTAGAGAGAAGTTTGAGATTCCAAATACTGAGAGATGATGATCTTTAACAAGATTAAGCTGAGGAACATGGATTAAAGTCTTCTTCTTGAAGTTATTGATGATTCTTGGAATGAAGTTGATTGTTCTCCTTCATGGTTCGTCTATACAAGGTAATCACTCTTCATCTTTGGATTTCATTTTGGATTGAATGCTGATATTCTTGAGTTGATGATTATTACATAAACAAGTTGACGAGCATGATTATGAGATGGATTACCGGAGTATGATGATATTAATATGATTTGTTTGATTTGAATTGTGTAGTTCGTTTTATTGAGATAAGTTGGTTAATCCTCCTTCTCATTTGCGGATGTTGATGTCATTGCTGATGATTAATCTCTATAATGTGAGGTTAGGGAAGTGTTGTTAGGGTTCTTGGTGTTCATGATGTTGATATTTGACGAAGAAGATGATATGTGAATATATGAATTGGATTAAGAGTTGGATGATTGTCTATATGTTAAAGGATATCAGATTTCATTGTTTTGATAGCTATGAACATGGTTTAGAATCACTTAGTGTTCTTGATAATCACAATATGTTGATCGGCATCTGAAATGCATGCAACTGCATGTCATTAGCGCACAATGGCTAGCGCACGCTAACGGGAGCGACTTAGCGCACCCTACGTTAAGTGATTAACGTGCAATAAGTCAACAGACAGGGTATTATATTCTGTTTCGGTTATGAATTGGTGATCGTTTAAGTTGGTTTGATCAGACTTGTGGTTAACCGAGATATTATTGAGCCGTTGGGTTTGTGAATTGGTTTTATCGATTGTTGATTGTTATCGAACTTGTTGTTTATCGAATTACTATAATAGGTTGAGAATATTGATCGGTGATTATAACCGTGTGTTGCGGTCGAATTCGAGGATGTTCGTGAATTACTTTGGTCGGGACCGAGGAACTTGTAGATGACAGCAATGGATTTGGTAACAGCTTCCTCATTGTTGTATCGATATCGATGTAAGTTATTACTTACTCAGTTTATAATATTTAATGAATGGTTTCCATTTCATTCGTTTATAATTCGTATATCAATGTTTATAAGCGTAATCGCAGGAGATTTGGAATTATAAATCGTACTTGAGTTTTGGGAATCTAAATATGATTTACTTTTGTTATTGGTATACTTGTATATCGAGGATATATTGTGATTAAGACGAAGATATGAATTATCTGCAATCCGTGATACTTTGGACCGTCAAGTATTGAGGATAATGGTTCGTGATGGTTTAGATATTAAGATCACTCTCGAAGGACTCGGGGCAAGTACTCTAATCATTTTTATCATTTGTGTCGATCATGTCGTGATAGATTCGTGTATCGTTGTGGTCATGCATTTATGCATTGTTGTTGTCGTGTATTGTGTACTGTTGTTTTGTGCAATTGTGCATTGTTGGACGGGATCATAGGGGGATCTATGCTAGCGTGCACTGGATCATCGGACGGGTTTTCCACCTCGGGTTGGTCTGACGGGATCATCGGGGGATCTAGGCAGTGAACGCTGGATCATCGGATTGCCATGTATTGTTGTTGTGCATATGTATATTATGGGTTTGCCATAAGTATACATTGTCATTATTGATGTGAGCATATTGACGTTGTCATATGAGTATGCATTTGTAGGTCTTGTGTTAGAACCATGTCCGTATGTTGTGTTGATCTGATCTTGGATTAGACTGACGTGATTTCGTCGTGGCATTTCATATCCTGAGGTATGTTCCGTATTTCTTTTGGTATTTATCTTTGATGGACAGTCGATTATTGTGTTGAGATGCGATTGGGTTGGACAAAGTTAGTAGATTTTGTACAGTGAGTTATGATAATGTTTTGAGAACCTTGGGTATTGTTGAGATACCGTACAGATAATTCGGTATTATCTTAATGTGTTGTCAAGGATATGAATCGTGGATTTTCGTAAAGTTACGATGGTAAGATTACATTGGATGACCCCATCGTGGGCTTTCTTTTTAGGCTCTTGGGTTATCAAGCTTGTAGCGGTCGTGGAGAGATGAGCTTCCCGGAGGATACTGGCTAGGGCATGTATTTGTGTATTGAGTTTCCTGATCAATTCTTGTATTCCGCTGTTAGAGTATTTTAATTGTTTGTCTTTACCCACTGCATGAGTATTTTTAAATGGTCTTTTGGTATCTGGTAACTTAGGTTACTTTGGCAATCGTTCTCTAAATCTATTCTGTCGGTATGTGAAAGCAATAGCTTAACGTATGTTCTTAAACTATTGAGCTTTGGCATTTCGGGCCTTGTGGTTTCAAATGAGATTTTACGACGGTTTGATAAACGGATTTTAATAAGTCTTCGAATGTTTTTTAAAGATAGTACCGTTGTTCGCCTCTTAGGCGTTTGTAAATGTTTGTAAATCTTTCTTTCAGCCTTGTGGGTTCCATCTCGGGCCCCACGGTGCTGTAATATTACTGGATAGCTCTGGGGGTGTTACAGAATATGGTATCAGAGCTTAGGTTGTGAAAACCTAGGCAGTCGGGGCGAGTTGGGTCGTGCTTTTATCGTGTTATTCGAGTTGTCGGTTGACAAGTGTTTGAGCTCTAGGTTTTTGTTGTTCACTCGGGCTTGTCCGTTATGTGATTCACCAGTATCATACTGGGGTTGTTGTAAACTTTTCCAAATGGTGTCAACGTGTTTCTTCAGATAGAGCTGTGTTGCGTTCTTGAGTTGAACTGAGTTTGCAAAATGTGTATTTTGAAAATATCTGTGTCGAGTATTTTCTAGAGTTGGGACATCTGCCAGTATCACATGGAATCATCGGCTTCACGATCTGTAAGTATTTGGATTTTTGAATTGCATTGAGATTTATTGCCGTTCTAAGTTTATATGCTTTGAGATTCAGCAGAATATTATGCATTACAGTATAAGGTGACAAAGTTGGGACAGGATTGATGATCTTGAGAAACTATGATTTTGGAAATCAATATGTCGGTTAAATTTTGGAAACGGAGTTGTGTATTCGGGAGAAGATACTTGCAAAACGAGCAAATCATTTTGAAAATCATTAGCAGCGGACAAAAACAACAGTCGAAAATACATAAGCGGCGACAACACTCCTCATATAAACAAAATATGAGAGTCAAATAAACACATATCACGAACCAAAAATCTACATGAAGATTCCATCACTTAACAAATAATCATATAATTAGCTCGTATCACACGAGACACAACATAAGGGAGATTTATATCCACAGGTCGCACGAAGAAAATGTGGATTGTTGAGAAGAACATGTAGTCATGTTAGTACATTTTGAGATACATGAACTATTTTTCAGCATTTGAAAATGATACTTTTCAAAATGAATGTTCTACGGATGTTTTACGTAAAATAATTTTTGGACCGAGACCCAATCGCTTTTGAAATAGTTTTGTAACTCAGGACTTGAGGTCCAAAAAGGGGTTTTATACTTTTTAAACTTATTGTAATGCGGAATGAGATATGGGCTGAGACCCTAATATTTAAAAAGACTTTTCCATGTTTTCTAAAACTCCAAAATCGTGTGGACTCGAAGGAAACTGTTATCGAATACTTGGCATTAGCGAGCCAGTTTAATTTTTCGAAAATTGATTTTGGGGTCTTGCGAAAATTTATGTTTTGAATTTTGAAATTCTTGAAAGAACTTTCGAAAATTTGTCTACTTGACAAGATTACATGATTTCAAATTGGTTTTGAAAATGTAACTGATATACATATGCATTTAGTGCATAGTGCATATCATGGTGAAGTTATGAGTGTGACTCACGAACTGGATAAGACATTAGTATGGTACGATGAATAGAGATTCGAACTTTAGTATGGTAGTTTGATTATCCAGGGATGTTCGGTTGATCGATCAAATAAGAAAAATATGCTGCGTATTGTAGATTCGGGTATAGTATATGATTTTGGAACTTCAGGTTTTGTGAAATCGGGACATATGCGCTATGTGATTCTATTGGTATGGTAGTAGTGCGATTTTATCATAGTGATTTTTGAATGATTTCTGTGTAAGTGTAGATTTGGGGATGGTGACTCCATGCTGGTTGTTTTGGATATTGAGTGGTCGTTCCCACTCCATGTATGATTGGATATGTTCATCGGCTTGTGATTGGTTGTTCGTATGCCGAGGAGTATGTTCACTAGTCGGGTATGTTTATTGAGATCCACTATATGTGATTGGTGTGTCGTTTTGAGAACTTTATTCGTTCGTATATCGGTTTCTGTGGTTTTGTGTTGATCATGTTGGAGCTTACCATGTGAGGGTATTCTAGATTGTTGTTGCTCCTTCATTGGTCATATTGGAGTTTATCATGATGATGATATTTTCGATTGTGTTTTGACCTCTGGTTGGTCATATTGGAGTTTATCATGTTGATGATATTCTTGGATGCGTTTTGACCTTTGGATTGGTCGTATCGGAGTTTATCATGTCGATGATATTCTCGGTTAATTTATTGGTTGATCATTGCTAGTGATCATCTGAGCGTTCAGATTTTATGTCGATGTTTCGGGATTCGTTGCCATTGTGTTGGGTAGTTGTTTCACAGATGTATCGTGTATTATTCGTTTTATCAGAATTGGGACGTGATTGTGTAATGAGACAGACAGGATTTGACATGGATAGATTATTTCATCCGAAGATGATATATTTTGTTAAGACTCATGGAATTGTGATCGTAAGCGTATTGAGGCTTTACAGCGAAGTCACTTGTTAGTATCTCAGAAGATTGTCGACTTTGCGCATTTGTAAGTATACTATTTTGATTATTCGTTAATGATGATGATTGATCGTTGTTGTGATGGTTTCGAAATATTTTGGTAGAACGATTTGTTTGTTTCTATGACGGATTGCAAGTTTCGAGGATGAAACTTATTTTAAGTGGTGTAGTCTGTAATATCCGAAATTTCTACTACTGTGGTTTAATAATTTTTTATCCGAGTTATGTTGTACAGCGTGGAATCTGTACAGTATGGATAAAATAAATGAAGGATTGAGACATCTGTATCGGTATAATTGTCGTGCTTGGTCGATAATTGCAGTTGAGGATATTATGTATCGTATGAGAATATTGTTGGTAGAAGTATATGTATTCGGTATACCGTATGTTCGTATTCTGTATGTCGAGGTATTGGACAAGAATAGCTGAAAATGGCTAAATATAGCCTTGTTAGCGCACGCTAATATTCATGTATAGCGCACACTATCGTACAGGATTAGTGCACGCTAAAGGTAAAAGGCAGCGCATGCTAGTACACACCAGATCAGAGAGAATCTACGTGTGGACCCGGTCACTTTCGGCGCATGTGCCGACAAGGTCAACGGATGTTTGTTGTGAAGTGTTAGAGCACGCTAATGCATATTGTTAGCGCACGCTAACATCAGATTGGTCCAAAAGGAATCTTATCCTAGTCAGAGCTGTCGGCCTGTGGATCCGTATTCGGAGCATACAGACAAACGAGTCAACTATGAGTAGTGCATGCTATGATCAGAGACTAGCGCACGCTAAATAGAGGAGATTATGTACGCTATTGCATGGGTATTGCATACGTAACTCATTGTAAGAAGAAAAACAGTCGCCTCTGGACCACGATAGCGCACGCTACTAAGGAAAAGTAGCGCACGCTAATAACAGTCCGTATATATATGATTGCAGATGTGAAGCCATTCCTTACTTTATTTGGAGAGAGAGTTTTTAGAGAGAAGTTTGAGATTCCAAACACCGAGAGATGATGATCTTTAACAAGATTAAGCTGAGGAACATGGATTAAAGTCTTGTTCTTGAAGTTATTGATGATTCTTGAAATGAAGTTGATTGTTCTCCTTCATGGTTTGTCTATACAAGGTAATCACTCTTCATCTTTGGATTTCATTTGGGATTGAATGTTGATATTCTTGAGTTGATGATTATTACATAAACAAGTTGACAAGCATGATTATGAGATGGATTACCGGAGTATGATGATATTAATATGATTCGTGTGATTTGAATTGTGTAGTTCGTTTTGTTGAGATAAGTTGGTTAATCCTCCTTCTCCTTTGCGGATGTTGATATCATTGCTGATGATTAATCTCTGTAATGTGAGGTTAGGGAAGTGTTGTTAGGGTTCTTCGTTTTCATGATGTTGATATTTGACGAAGAAGATGATATGTGAATATATGAATTGGATTAAGAGTTGGATGATTGTCTATATGTTAAAGGATATTAGATTTTATTGTTTTGATAGCTATGAACATGGTTTAGAATCACTTAGTGTTCTTGATAATCACAATATGTTGAACGGCATCTGAAATGCATGCAACTGCATATCATTAGCACACGCTAGTGTTAATGGCTTGCGCACGCTAACGGGAGCGACTTAGCGCACGCTACGTTAAGTGATTAATGTGCGCTAAGTCAATAGGCAGGGTAGTATATTCTGTTTCGGTTATGAATTCGTGATCATTTAAGTTGGTTTGATCAGACTTGTGGTTAACCGAGATATTATTGAGCCGTTGGGTTTGTGAATTGGTTTTATCGATTGTTGATTGTTATCGAACTTGTTGTTTATCGAATTACTGTAATAGGTTGAGAATATTGATCGATGATTATAATCGTGTGTTGCGGTCGAGTTCGAGGATGTTCGTGAATTGCTTTGGTCGGGACCGAGGAACTTGTAGATGACGGCAATGGATTTGGTAACAGCTTCCTCGTCGTTGTATCGGTATCGATGTAAGTTATTACTTACTCAGTTTATAATATTTAATGAATGGTTTCCATTTCATTCGTTTATAGCAATGTTTATAATCGTAATCGCAGGAGATTTGGGATTAAATTGTATTCGAGTTCTAGGAATCTAAATCATAATGTATATGATTTACTTTTGTTATTGGTATACTTGTATATCGAGGATATATTGTGATTAAGACGAAGATATGAATTATCTGCAATCCGTGATACTTTGGACCGTCAAGTATTGAGGATAATGGTTCGTGACGGTTTAGATATTGAGATCGCTCCTGAAGGACTCGGGGCAAGTACTCTAATCATTTTTATCATTTGTGTCGATCATGTCGTGATACATTCGTGTATCGTTGTGGTCATGCATTTGTGCATTGTTGTTGTCGTGTATTGTGTACTATTATTTTGTGCAGTTGTGCATTGTTGTCATATGTCCACCTCGTGTTGGTCCGACGGGATCATCGGGGGATCTATGCTAGCATCCGCTAGATCATCGGACGGGTTTTCCACCTCGGGTTGGTCTGACGGGATCGTCGGGGGATCTAGGCAGTGAACGCTGGATCATAGGATTGCCATGTATTGTTGTGCATATGTATATTATGGGTTTGCCATAAGTATACATTGTCGTTATTAATGTGAGCATATTGACGTTGTCATATGAGTATGCATTTGTAGGTCTTCTGTTAGGACCATGTCCGTATGTTGTGTTGATCTGATCTTGGATTAGACTGACGTGATTTCATCGTGGCATTTCATATCCTGAGGTATTTTCCGTATTTCTTTTGGTATTTGTCTTTGATGGACAGTCAATTATCGTGTTGAGATGCGATTGGGTTGGACAAAGTTAGTAGATTTCGTATAGTGAGTTATGATAATGTTTTGAGAACCCTGGGTATTGTTGAGATACCGTACAGATATTTCGGTATTATCTTAATGTGTTGTTAAGGCTACGAATTTTGGATTTTTGTAAAGTTACGATGGTAAGATTACATTGGTCGTACTCTTACCTAATATTTCCATTGATATGTAATTATTGACGTGATGTGATGGTTATCATTGTTGGATATTTTGGCCGACCCCGTCGTGGGCTTTCTTTTGAGGCTCTTGGATTATCAAGCTTGTAGAGGTCGTGGAGAGATGAGCTTCCCGGAGGATACTGGCTAGGACACGTATTTGTGTATTGAGTTTCCTGATCAGTTCTTGTATTCCGCCGTTAGAGTATTTTAATTGTTTGTCTTTACCCACTGCGTGAGTATTTTTAAATGGTCTTTTGGTATCTGGTAACTTAGGTTACTTTGGCAATCGTTCTCTAAATCTATTCTGTCGGTACGTGTAAGCGATATCTTAACGTATGTTCTTAAACTATTGAGCTTTGGCATTTCGGGCCTTGTGGTTTCAAATGAAATTTTACGACGGTTTGATAAACGGATTTTATTAAGTCTTCGAATGTTTTTTAAAGATATTACCGTATCTTTCTTTCAGCCTTGTGGGTTCCGTCTCGGGGCCCACGGCGCTGTAATATTCCTGGATGGCTCTGGGTGTATTACACCCACTCCCCTAATTTCCTTAAAAGTTCCCAACGGTTTTCTGTTTTTTCGAGTCAGACATACTCTCGGTCGATAATCTGGATAGCTCATAGGCTAACGCCCTATTCTGATAATCTCTCAAGGAAGTACAAGTGAGACCTACCACGTACTGACGAATCTCCGGCTTCAGCCGCCTACTAAAATGACAGATCTTATCCTCCTCCATCCTTACTTGATCCTGCACATAGTTGAGCTGTTTGGTAAAATCAATAATAGCTTGAGACAGAAGTATATCTTGCGATTTTGCCGAAAAGAATTCATTGATCCTCTGATTCCTGATTGGTTCCGGACAAAACTCATCTCTCATGAATCTCTGGAACTCTGCCCATGTGACAACATGTTAGGCGTATTTTTATGCGCTTATTTATCATTAGTTTATATCCATTTTGAGCCTAAAAATGCATAAATGAGCTTTTAATGCACTATTCTTATATGTTTTGCAGGAAATTGGAGTCCGGAAGCCTAAACGATGAAAAACGGGTGAAAACAGCAATTTTTGGTCATGAGCCGCGGCACAAGGATGCTGAGCCGCGGCACACGCACGGCCCCAGCGAAGCCCCAAGCGGACTGTACCCTGTGCCGCGGCACAAGGATGCTGAGCCGCGGCCCAGGAAGAAAAATAGCGTGCCCAGGTATGCGCTGAAGGTTAGGGGCCATGGCACAGCTTAAGTGAGCCGCGGCCCACATGGCGGTTTTGCTGAGACTTCCGCGTTTCTTTGCCGTTTTGGAGCCTGTTCCTAACCTAATTCCCGGACGCGTTTTGGAGGCTGATGATAGTTATAAATAAAGGGTTGAAGACATCATCATCGAATTGAGAAATCGATTGATGGATAGAGCGGAGACATCGTAGGAGGAATTGAAGAACACAAGAAGAGGAGATTTGTGGGCGACGACAAGACCACGGATCCCTTACGGTTTTTCTTAATTTTTCCGCATCTTATTTTCTAGATCTGTTTGAGTAGGATTGTGATTTTAGCCGATTACATGACGGTTTGATTTATTTATTTTTATTTCAATCCACCCGTTATTCGTATTGAATTGGATTCTTCTTACTGTTCTCAATGATTTCAATTGTCTGGCCAATAGTTGAATTGATTTGAATGTCTTTATGGATTCGGGAGATGAAATTTAGGCATAGTTCTTGTGAGAAAAATCATGATTTTCGTGAGATAGGTATATACTCATGGGAATTGTGAAGCCTGCTTATTGTGGGAATTCATGAACAGTTTTAGCTATTAATTATCTAATTCGAATAGGGATATATCGAGTTAATAATTCGTAGTATTTTCTATCGACCTTGGGAAAGGCTTTAGAATAATTTAGGAATTCCTGGCTTACAATCAATTGAATAAAAGTGAATTGAATTGAATAAAAATCATTCCTGATTGTTTGAGGTGAAAATCATAATCCTACACCCTTATTATTATCTTTATTATCACTATTATTATTTTCTATTTATTTTTCTGCAATTAGTTTAGATATAAATTCCATATAATTGTTCTTCAAATAAAATTGTGAGTTGACTATATTTTGGTACTTAGTGAAATCAGTTCTCGAGGGAACGATATCTTACTTATCACTTTATTACTTGTTGACACCGTGCACTTGCGGCATAGTGTGAGGGATTTCCTCACAACAAGTTTTTGGCGCCGTTGCCGGGGACTAATTTTTCGCTAATATCATTACCAAGCGACTCTAATTTTAATTTGAAGTTTTTTTTCTTTAGTCTCTATATTTTTATTTTTTTCATTATGTTTTCCTTTGATTATCGTGACCTTGGCATTTCATAAATTTCGGTGATCTTAATAATTTGCCTAATAGGGTCAGTCAGCCCCCTCCCCCGAAACAAAAGATCATGCTTGAACAATGTGTAGACGCTCTCAAAAATCCTGATAGTACCCATTTTGAGTGAGAATGTGCAAGTCGTGGTCTTGAGATTCACTATGGTTATTTTCCAGCTCATATATTTAGTAGTGAAGTTGAGGGGGATGTTGAGAAGAAAGACATGCTAAGTTTTAGGGTCGATCCCCCAGCACCTGATAATTACATAAAGTGTGATGAGCCTGTAGAAGAAGTTACCATTGATGATGTTTCCAAAGAAAATTCATTAACTTGTCATCAAACTTCGAACAATAAGGTGAACACTTTTGTGCTTAAAATTTTATCAACGGTGCCGCGCAAAATTTTTCCTAAATCCATAATGGAAGAGATTGACCCCATTACTTTTGATTCTGTTGATGCTGATTCTTTGAGTCCTAATGAGGTTGTTCATGATATGTCTTTATTATCTACCCATTCGAACTCTTCTTATTTTTTCATACCTCATCATTATTATATTCTTCCACTATTTTTTGGTTGTCCGCATAATTATTCTTACTCATTATTTTTGGCAACCAGACATGAACCAAAGCCTCCCTTGTGGAATAAGAGGCTTATAGATTGCAAGAAGGGGGTATTTGGCAATTTCCCTAGAAAGAAGCCACGTTAATTTTTTATTTGCCATGTCGTGCTCAAGACGTAAAATAGAGCGCTTGATGAGAGGCAACCCATCATTTTTACTTGCTTTCTAGGTAGTTGTTTTTATTTGATTTTTCGTTAATAATTTTTTTCTTTGTTTTGATATTTTGTGTGGATTCGTGTATTCTTGTGGCCCTTATTTCTCTAATATTTTTTTATATAACCCCAATGAGGTATTATCCTTCATATTCTAGTCTTTCTTGACTTAATGTCTACAATTATTTCATGACTAGAGACTAAGTTTGGGGGTCCCTGGTGATGTTGGGCATTATTTGAAGTATGGAGTGCCAGACGATTCCACTCAGACATGTGCTGGCGTTCAAGAAGACATTTGGAATAAGATTCACTTTTCCTTATCTCTTTTATTTTCACATGAGTTTTATTATTGATGATTTTATGTGTAGTGGAATAAATTGAAGCATGCGATATTTTCTTAAATTTTCTTGGTTATGAATTACGATTTCATCATTGCTTTATTTTTGTTGCATGCAGTTGATGGTTAAAAACGTGAATTTTTCGTGAATTTTTCGTGCTTCCGTATGTAAAACTGATGTTACAATACTGATTTCTCTTTGAAGAAACGGTTGACTTTTGGTCGAGTTGCAGTTAGCAATTTCTGTTTCTGTTGAGTATTCATTTAGGTCCGATTTTTTTTTTCGTTTTTGTAGAAATTTTAGCGTATAAGAAAGGAGACATACGTGTTTTCAAACAACCGTCTATACGTTTGGTTATACTTTTCGCGTAGCTAGTTGTCTAGTAACATGAGTCGTGTTGGCACTTAATTTGAGTTTAGAGTTGGACAGTTTTTCCCAAGAAAAAGTCGAAATATTATTTGTTCTATGATGGGAAGTCTGGTAACCGGGGGTATTCACGTGACCCGTTGTTTACTCTCGCGTAAAACGACAACCCTGATTAGACTAGTGGTTTAGAGATTTCGCATGTGCCGATGATGGGGAGCCTAGTAACCGAAGGTATTCGCGTGACCCGTTGTTTACTCTCGCGTAAAACAGCGACCTTGAATCGGACATGCGGGAATAGCTATTCGAGTTTTTTCTCCGCTGTAGAGGGGGACTTAGTAACTAGAAGCATCCATGTGCCCCATGAGTGTCTTTTACGTCAAATGATTCCCCAATATATGAGAATGGAAATCCACCCTAGGATTATCCCGATGAAATATCCCGAGAGCCGAAACCTAGTGGTTAACTCGAATCTATATTATTGATCATACATAAGGGAATACTATCCGGGGATTAATTTTGACAATGAAACTCTTAAATCTTTGCCACTAGACTGTGGGACTGGGCGAATTGGCTTGTTTAATCTAACCCTTCATATTGACGGTTGGTTAAATTCACGCTTGTTAATCTTTGAGCTTGATTTTCTTCATGAACGGTTGGTTAGGACTGAAAATGATTACTTCTTGGAATCAGTGTCCGTGGATGTGACTCACTATTACGACACTCGTATTATTCTTTGAGATTTTCAGGGTAGTATTAATTAAGTTGAGCACTATGGATTTGCACGATCATTCATGATACGTTTTTTTTTAAAATTGATTTTTTTGCTTGAGGACAAGCAAAGGCTCAAGTTTGGGGGTATTTGTTAGGCGTATTTTTATGCGCTTATTTATCATTAGTTTATATCCATTTTGAGCCTAAAAATGCATAAATGAGCTTTTAATGCACTATTCTTATATGTTTTGCAGGAAATTGGAATCCGAAAGCCTAAACGACGAAAAATGGGCGAAAACAGCAATTTTTGGTCATGAGCCGTGGCACAAGGATGCTGAGCCGTGGCACACGCACGGCCCCAGCGAAGCCCCAAGCGGACTGTACCATGTGCCGCGGCACAAGGATGCTGAGCCGCGGCCCAGGAAGAAAAATAGCGTGCCCAGGTATGCGCTGAAGGTTAGGGGCCGCGGCACAGCTTAAGTGAGTCGCGGCCCACATGGCGGTTTTGCTGAGACTTCCGCGTTTCTTTGCCGTTTTTGAGCCTGTTCCCAACCTAATTCCCGGACGCGTTTTGGAGGCTGATGATAGTTATGAATAGGGGTTTAAGGGCTGAAGACATCATCATCGAATTGAGAAATCGATCGACGGATAGAGTGGAGACATCGTAGGAGGGATTGAAGAACACAAGAAGAGGAGATTTGTGGGCGACGACAAGACCACGGATCCCTTACGGTTTTTCTTAATTTTTCCACATCTTATTTTCTAGATCTGTGTGAGTAGGATTGTGATTTTAGCCGATTACATGACGGTTTTATTTATTTATTTTTATTTCAATCCACTCGTTATTCGTATTGAATTGGATTCTTCTTACTGTTCTCAATGCTTTCAATTGTCTGGCCAATAGTTGAATTGATTTGAATGTCTTTATGGATTCGGGAGATGAAATTTAGGCATAGTTCTTGTGAGAAAAATCATGATTTTCGTGAGATAGGGATATATGACACGTTCTTAGTGTAACTATCGCAAGTGCACGATACCGTATCAAGTAGTAAAGTGGACTTTTTGAGTCCGGTTTATCGATCCCACGAGGAAGTTTGGTTATAATTTGAATTATACACTATTAGTCTATTTTTATAGATACTAAGATGAGTGAAACACACAATTAAAGAGTTTGGTTTAATAATTGCAAAGATAATGCAATAATAGTTCTAATATTATAAGGAAATAAAAAGATAGCAATAATAATAGATTGATTAACGATAAAATGAAATAGTTGGGATTACAAACTTAGTTCGTCATTAGTTATAGAAGATGTATAGGAGATCATAAGATGAATTTACTTATTATGTTGTGTAGATTCGATTTTCCTTAAAAAGACGGTTTCTTTTTCGAACTATAAAATGCCCCTTACATATTGAATGAATCCACTATATTTCTATGTTGATTGGCTTCAATACATAGCATTATGATTTATGAAAATGACTCAAAGAATCATCTAAGGTCTAGAGGTATATTTCTATCCCCTAGAACAACTTAGAGTGAAGATCATTTGATCTAATCAAACATATTTTCTTTCGAAACATATGAAGACCATAAATATCGTCATTTATTGGCCAAATAAATAAAGATTGTTAAAACAATGAAAATCAGACACAATAATAAGTAATTCACAATAGATCTTTATACAAACTAAATAACATGACTAACCTTGTTTATAATCCCAACTAAAGGTAACTTAGCCCATGAAGGGTTTATTAATACAAGCCTTGGTGGTCATTATTAGTTGAATAAAGAGAAAGAATTGATCCTCACTCCATTAGTAGATAAAGGAGAAAGAAGCAATAAACTCTCTGAACAACATATGCTATACCACACTCAATCAAATCACTCAAGAACACAAGTGTGTTATTCACACAAAAAGAAAAGTTTACAAGAAGTGAAAAATTATATGATGAATGATGAAGGATCTAAGGGGTCTATTTATACACTTAAAGTCATCTAATAGCTCCAAAACTCCAGCATTATTACAATAGATCGGATCAATGCCAGCCATCCCCTCAATAATACACAAAAGTATAAAAAATTAGACAAATCATAACAATCTGTCAAGAGTTACGGCCGTAACATTAAGGAGTTACGGCAGTAACATGGATGACTTACGGCCGTAACATTCTGTAGTTATGGCCGTAACTTGGCTTCGTAAATTTGCTCACTGGATGCTTTGATTGTTAAGTTTTCAGCCCAGAATTTCTCAGACTTTGCGTTTTTGCCCCAAATCTTCTTCGGGTGATAACTTTTGATATATAACTCTGATTTTGAATCTGGAAAGACTGCCGAATTCATCTCAGAAAGCCCTACAACATGAATATATCAAAATTCAACAAAGAGAATATTTAATAAAGATGTTATTTCTTGAGTAAATCAGTTATTTAATCCGATCATCCTCCGATAAAAATAAAATTATTAAAAACTAATTAATTAAAAGCAAAAAACGAGTAGACTAGCTCAATTATGGGTGAATTTTATCGATACAAACCATGGATAAGTGTACAAAACTGACACTTATCACACCCCCAAACTTGAATTCTTGCTAGTCCCGAGCAAGACTCTTTATTATTCATGCTCCAAAAATAAAAATAAGAAAAATTAATAAACACATAAATTAAAATATAAAAAAGAGAAAAGGAGATCAAAATGCCATTAATACACAACAACTAGCTTTATACAGTAGATAGAAATGAATCAAGATTCAAAATAAATCTACTAATGTTTTTGAAGTTAAAACATGGTTTTTATTTTGTAATTCCAAATTCAAGGTTTTCCCCCCAAAAGGTTGATTATTTCTTTCCCACTCGTGATACACACGTCTCCCTTTAATGGTTGCTCTCGATCACTCATTTATTTTTCGACTCAATATGAAGAAGAATTTCATTGGCGTCATCAAATATTGTGATTTTTCATGAAATTGAGTGTATTGAAATTCAGCCGCTAATTAATTCAAATCTGCTCATAAACTACATCCCTTAGTGATAGCTTTCACACCGTTATTTGCTAACGTGTAGCTCTTTTCACTAACACAATTTCTATCTCATTTTTTTTAAAAAGGTGATAGCTTTCACACCGTTATTTGCTAACGTGTATCTCTTTTCACCAATTTTTCTGAGACGGCAGCTACGCACCAACCATGGTTAGTCCTTTATTTTTCGCAAAACTTAAGACCTCCAAAATTAGGCAGCTGTTGCTGCTCAACACTTCTCCTTTTCGTCATTTTTTTTAGGTGATAGCTTTCACACTGTTATTTGCTAACGTGTAGCTCTTTTCACCAATGACTCCTTTTTTTTAGGGAATAGAATTTTTGCAGAAAATCATTTCTTAGTTTAAGCATGAAAAATCAAAAACTCCACAAATTAAGTAAATTTCAGTTCTATTTTTCATCAACCGATTGATTCTTCTTTTCTCAAGGTAACGAATGACTCGATTTTATATGATAATTACAAGGCTTGGAAAGAGAGATTAAGGCTCAAAAATTTTGGAATATACAAATTTTTTTTACCGGTTAAAACGATTTTAGAAGCTTGTATATAGCTAATTTATTGGTGTTATGGCCAGATCTAGAAATCTTACAAATCAAAATACTATATATATATATATATATTAAAATAAAAAAATAAGGTAAATAACAAAAATAATCAAAACACACCAAAATAACAACACACCAAAATAATAAAACAAACCACCCCCAAACTTAAAAATAAAACTGTCCTCAGTTTTTAAAAAAAATAAAATAAAAAGCAATGCAGAAAAGCAGAATACTCCCTGTTAAGAAAGTTGATGTTTGAGCTAACGCCTTTTAGAATCTGCAAGAGAATAAATATACGAGGCACACAACAAAAGAAAATAAAATATACTCGGAAGTATAACACAATTTTTAAGATGCGCATCAAGAAAGTCCGAAGAGTCGCCTTACGCTGCCATCAATGCTTTTATAAAAAAAAACACACAATAAAAATTACAGTAATAACAATACATAAATCGCGAATAGATGCGCGTCAAGAGATCAAGAAGAAACTCCTTAAGCTGCCACCATTTAGCACGATTATTACATACGACAGAAAACTCTGCCTGTGGGTGTCTTCTTGACATCCATTGCCGGTCCCAAGCCCGGATAAAAGAGGAGGGTTGCGGTAGGTTAGTGGCAGCCAGCGTAAAACTCGTCACATTCCATGGACATGAATCAAACATTGAAAATCGTTGGGGCGTCTCCTCAGAAGCGACGCGCTGCATTTCATAGGCCCGGGTGCAGTGATAAGTATGCGAGGGTTGCTAGGTCGTCGCCCAGAAGCGGCGCGCCACCTTTACATCTGAGGGTGGTGTCAAATGAGCAAGGATGCGCTACACTTCATAGGCCCGGGTGTAGTGGAAAATATGCAAGGGTTGCTAGGTCGTCGCCCGGAAGCGGCGCGCCACCTCGAAGTATGGGTGTGGTGTCAAATGTGCAAGAATCCTTGCAGCGTGGACGGGGACATACAGAGAAGTTAGTTCTTGCGGCTAGTAAGGGTAGTAAGGTGCGATTTGGAACTTGGAACGTTGGCTCTTTGACGGGGAGATCAGCAGAAGTGGGGGAGGTTATGAAAAGGAGGAGAATTCACATAATGTGTCTACAAGAGACTAAGTGGGTTGGCGAGAAGGCAAGAGTGTTAGCTCCTTGGGGTTACAAGCTTTGGTACTCTGGAAAGGATAGAAGTAGAAATGGAGTGGGTATCGTCATTGATAAAGAATTCATTGATGATGTGGTGGAAGTGTCAAGAAAGAGCGATAGAATAATGAGTATTAAGCTTGTGATAGGGATGAGTTTCTAACTATCATAAGTGCTTATGCACCACAAGTAGGATTGGATGCATCGATCAAACAAGAATTTTGGGAAGATTTGGAAGAGGTTGTCGAACGAATTCCTATGGGTGAGAAATTGATCATTGGTGGTGACCTCAATGGGCATGTCGGTGTTAGCAGAGATGGCTTTGAGAGCATTCATGGTGGCTTTGGTTTTGGGGACAGGAATGAAGCAGAAATGATATATCGATTTCGCATTAGCTCATGACTTGGGTATTATGAACACTTGGTTCGAGAAAAGGGACTCTCATTTGGTGACATATAGAAACGGAGGTAATGCAAGTCAGATTGATTTCTTTTTAGTAAGGAATGTTTGGAGGAAAAGTTTTACTAATTGCAAGGTAATACCTGGTGAGAGTGCTGCAACACAGCATAGGGTTGTGGTGCTTGACTTTCGAGGTAAGAGGCACTTAAGAAAGAGAAGACCACAAGTTGACCCTCGAATTAAGTGGTGGAAGCTCCAAGGGGAGAGTCGACATACTTTTGTGGCTAAGATTGCTGATAGTGGTATTTGGTCTGATTGCACGGAGATGGATATAGATTCGATGTGGAACTTGTTGGAACACAACATAAAGGAAGTTGCAAAAGAAGTCCTAGGAGAATCTAAAGGAAACAGACCATCAAGTAAGGACACATCTTGGTGGAATGATGGAGTTAAGCAAGCGATAAAGACCAAACGTGAATGTTATAAGGTACTGGGTAAATGCTCGAGCGATGAGAATTATGAGAAGTACAAGAAAGCTCGAACAGAAGCTAAAAAGGCAGTGCGAAATGCCCGATCAAAGGTCAATCAAGAATTATATGCAAGATTAGATACTAAAGAAGGGGAAAAAGATATCTATAAACTTGCTCGAATGAGAGAGAAGAAGGCGCGAGATATTGGAAAAGTTAAATGTGTAAAAGATACTGACCAAAAAGTTTTGGTTCAAGATAAAGAGATAAAAGAGAGATGGAGGTCATACTTTGATACCCTATTCAATGGCCATCAAGAACAAGATATTGGGAATTTAAACATCCCCTCAAGTATGGTTAACCGAGAGTTTAAGAGAAGAATCCAAAAGGGTGAAGTGACAATTGCATTGAAGAAGATGGGGTCAAAGAAAGGAGGACCGGATGGTATACCTATTGAAGTTTGGAGGTGTTTGGGGGAGAGAGGGATCGAATGGGTAACTATGCTTTTCAATAAGATTTGGAGAAGCAATAAGATGCCGTCAGCATGGAGGAAAAGTATTCTCGTCCCTTTGTATAAGAACAAAGGTGATGTTCAAGATTGTTCTAATTATCGCGGAATTAAACTAATGAGTCATACCATGAAGTTGTGGGAACGAGTGATTGAACAAAGGATCGTGAAATGTGTGAAGATAACGTAAAATCGGTTGATTTATGCCTGGAAGATCGACCATGGAAGCAATTTATCTTATCCGGCAGTTGATGGAACATTATCGAGATAAAAAGAAAGATCTCGCATATGGTTTTTATTGATTTAGAGAAGGCATATGATAAAGTACCAAGAGAAGTACTTTGGTGGGCCTTAGCAAAGAAGGGTGTATCGCGGAAATATATTGACATTATAAAGGACATGTATGAGGGAGCTAGTACAAGTGTACGTACTAATGTTGGGAGGACAGAAGAATTCCCTATTACGATTGGGGTGCATCAAGGATCTGCTCTTAGTCCTTTTCTCTTTGCCATAGTCATGGACGAATTGACAAGAGAAATTCAAAATGACGTTCCGTGGTGTATGATGTTCGCAGATGATATTGTGTTGATTGATGAAACGAAGGTTGGAGTGCAACAGAAATTGGAACTTTGGAGGGATACTTTGGAAGCTCGAGGCTTTAAGCTGAGCAGAAGTAAGACTGAATATATGGAGTGTAGGTTTAGCGAAAACAGTGATAGAGAGGCGGGGATGATCACATTTGATGGGAAAGTGGTTCATGGATCCACTTTCTTTCGGTATCTTGGATCTATTATCCAAAAGGATGGAGAGCTAGATGACGATGTGGCTCACAGAATAAAGGCAGGGTGGTTGAAGTGGAAGAGTGCCACAGGGGTTTTATGTGATCCTGGCATGCCTCATAGATTAAAGGGTAAATTTTACCGCACGGCAATTAGGCCTGCGCTGTTATATGGCACCGAGTGTTGGGCTGTAAAACAGTGTCACGTTCAAAAGATGAATGTGGCAGAGATGCGTATGCTACGATGGATGTGTGGTCATACAAAAAAGGATCGGCTCAGAAATGAGGTGATCAGAGAGAAGGTAAGAGTTGCGTCTATAGAAGACAAGATGATGGAGAATCGATTACGATGGTTTGGTCATGTGAGAAGAAGACCTATTGATGCCCCAGTGAGGAGGCTAGAAAGTTGGGGAACAAGTAATGTTGTGAAAGGTAGAGGAAGACCCAAGAAAACTTGGATAAAGATGATTGAAAATGATATGCGGTTTCTTGGAATGGAGAAAGTATGGCGATGGAGAGGCAAATGTGGCGGGAAAGAATACGGATGGTGGATGGAGTCGATTCTTTTTTTTTTTTTTTTAATTCCTATTTTCTTTTATTTCATGTTATCTTTTTCTTTTCTTTTCTTTCTTTTTTTTTTTTTTTTCATTCATTCTCTTTTTTTATTTGCTTTTTTCTCTACTCTTTCCCTCTTTTTTCCTTTTATGTTATTTATGTAACGATTATTGACGGTTTCAAAGTTTGATTCATGTTAGCCGACCCCAAATCATTTTGGGACTAAGGCTTAGATGTTGTTGTTGTTGTTGTATTACATACGACAGAAAGTAAAAATAAAAGAGGTCCGACATGGGATATCAAAGGGAGAGGAATGAATCCACTTTTCGTTTTCTCACGGTAAAATCTTCCATCCAGACAATTTTAGCTAGAGCTGGATCTGGTTGAGGAACAAATTCATTGAGTTTTTTTATTAGTTCTTCTGGTGTTGTTGCGACGACTATGATTCGTTTAGCACGCTCGGAAATAAAACCATTTTTAGCAGAGTAGTCGATGAAAGATAGTAAACCATCAAAAAAACCATTGACATTAAGCAGACCTATTGGTTTTTGATGAACATTTAGCTGGGCTATGGTAACCACATGAAAAAGTTCCTCAAGGGTGCCAAAACCACCGGGAAGGGTGATAAAGGCGCAAGAATTATTTATCATGTGAGTTATGCGATCTTGCATATTTACAGATCTAAACTCATCTCCAATAGTTGACCCGGTGATTTTACTTTCAGCCAGAGGTTTTGGAATTATTCCCAACACTCTTACTCCTTCCATATAGGCAGAAGCAGCAGCTCGTCCCATTAATCCTAGACTTCCTCCTCCGTAAACTACATGAATGCATTTTTCTCCTAAGGTACGACCCAAGTTGTGGGCTGCTTCAGTAAAGCATGCCTCTTTTCCATAACTAGCTCCACCAAAAATGTAGACTGTGCTAAATTTTTTTGTTGAAGATGATGACTCCATTTTTGAAAAGAAATTATTTAGAGAGAAACAAAAAAAAAAATGCAAGTTTGAGGGATGAATAAAAGAAACAAGCACAATGTTTATTTATAGAAGAAATAGAAGGTAAAAATTGTTTAACAAGTTTGTGATTGCGTTGATTGCGCTTCAACTACTCAATAGAATAATGAAAGCATTTATCGCGTATCACATTTTTTATTCAGAAAATCTCACCACATGACAAAAATAAAAGATACTCACGCATATGTACAGTAGTTGTGATTGTGGCTCACATCTTTCTCTGATTTTACGTTTAGAAACGGCCTAAACGCCTTCTATGAGTCGGGGAGAAGCTTCCCATCCAATTTTCTTACAATTTGGCAAACGGGGTCTTTTAACGTCAGATTCCCAAGACGTTGTTCATATTCTGGTTTGAATTTATTCCACAAACATCGAATTCCGTAATGTACGAGTCCACTAGGATGCGTGTCAAGAGAAATTTCAATATTATCTAAATTCTCTTTATTCAGACCATCATTAATGAACTGAATTTTATCTTTTCTGTTTGTAGATGGAATTCCTAAGGATCGACATTTCAAATTACAGTTCCATCTAGCACATTTATAGCAAACGGCTATCATATTTGCTCGTCGTTTCTTTGCATATGAACTTTTTCCAAGCCCTGGTAAAAATCTAGTTGGTGTTTCTGTGAAATCACCTTCTATTCTTACTTTGGCTTCAATTATGAATCTTATGTCAAAAGGTATGCTTTTATTCATAAGCAACCTCATCCTTTCAAGCCTTGTCTTGTAAATTTTTAAAATTGCATTTTTGCTCAGAAAGGGAAATCTTTTTTCGATTTTATACAAAGTTTCTTCCATGATAAAAAAATAAATAAAAAGACAATGAAAATAATTGAAGAAAATATCTACAAATATCAGTTGTTGTGGGAAACTGAAAAATCCGACTTTAATAGTCACGGAGTACCGTTATCCGCCACTTGACCGGACAAACACAATTGAGTACTAAGTTACAATGTCGAGAAATTTGTACCTATAAAAATAGTTTACAATGTAAGATTTCAAATATAACTTATACTTCCCCGGCAACGGCGCCAAAAACTTGACACGTTCTTAGTGTAACTATCGCAAGTGCACGATATCGTATCAAGTAGTAAAGTAGACTTTTTGAGTCCAGTTTATCGATCCCACGAAGAAGTTTGGTTATAATTTGAATTATACACTATTAGTCTATTTTTATAGATACTAAGATGAGTGAAACACACAATTAAAGAGTTTGGTTTAATAATTGCAAAGATAATGCAATAATAGTTCTAATATTATAAGGAAATAAAAAGATAGCAATAATAATAGATTGATTAACGATAAAATGAAATAGTTGGGATTACAAACTTAGTTCGTCATTAGTTATAGAAGATGTATAGGAGATCATAAGATGAATTTACTTATTATGTTGTGTAGATTCGATTTTCCTTAAAAAGACGGTTTTCTCTTTCGAACTATAAAACGCCCCTTACATATTGAATCAATCCACTATATTTCTATGTTGGTTGGCTTCAATACATAACATTATGATTTATGAAAATAACTCAAAGAATCATATAAGGTCCAGAGGTATATATATCCCCTAGAACAACTTAGAGTGAAGATCATTTGATCTAATCAAACATATTTTCTTTCGAAACATATGAAGACCATAAATATCGTCATTTATTGGCCAAATAAATAAAGATTGTTAAAACAATAAAAATCACACATAATAATAAGTAATTCACAATAGATCTTTATACAAACTAAATAACATGACTAACCTTGTTTATAATCCCAACTAAAGGTAACTTAGCCCATGAAGGGTTTATTATACATAATACAAGCCTTGGTGGTCATTATTAGTTGAATCAAGAGAAAGGATTGATCCTCACTCCCTTAGTAGATAAACGAGAAAGAAGCAATAAACTCTCTGAACAACATATGCTATACCACACTCAAGCAAATCACTCAAGAACACAAGTGTGTTCTTCACACAGAAAGAAAAGTTTACAAGAAGTGAAAAATTATATGATGAATGATGAAGGATCTAAGGGGTCTATTTATACACCTAAAGTCATCTAATAGCTCCAAAACTCCAGCATTATTACAATAGATCGGATCAATGCCAGCCATCCCCTCAATAATACACAAAAAGTATAAAAAATTAGACAAATCATAACAATCTGTCAAGAGTTACGGCCGTAACATTAAGGAGTTACGGCCATAACATGGATGGCTTACGGCCGTAACATTCTGTAGTTACGGACGTAACTTGGCTTCGTAAATTTGCTCACTGGATGCTTTGATAGTTACGTTTTCAGCCCAGAATTTCTCAGACTTTGCATTTTTGCCCCAAATCTTCTTCGGATGATAACTTTTGATATATAACTCTGATTTTGAATCCTAAAGATCGCCGAATTGCCTCTGAAAGCCCTACAACATGAATATATCAAAATCAACAAAGAGAATATTTAATAAACATGTTATTTCTTGAGTAAATCAGTTATTTAATCCGATCATCATCTGATAAAAATAAAATTATTAAAAACTAATTAATTAAAAGCAAAAAACGAGTAGACTAGCTCAATTATGGGTGAATTTTATCGATACAAACCATGGATAAGTGTACAAAACTGACACTTATTAATATACTCATGGGAATTGTGAAGCCTGTTTATTGTGGGAATTCATGAACAGTTTTAGCTATTTATTATCTAATTCGAATAGGGATATATCGAGTTAATAATTCGTAGTATTTTCTATCGACCTTGGGAAAGGCTTTAGAATAATTTAGGAATTCCTGGCTTACAATCAATTGAATAAAAGTGAATTGAATTGAATAAAAATCATTCCTTATTGTTTGAGGTGAAAATCATAATCCTACACCCTTATTATTATTATTATTTTTATTATCACTATTATTATTTTCTATTTATTTTTCTGCAATTAGTTTAGATATAAATTCCATATAATTGTTCTTCATATAAAATTGTGAGTTGACTATATTTTGGTACTTAGTGAAATCAGTCCTCGAGGGAACGATATCTTACTTATCACTTTATTACTTGTTGATACCGTGCACTTGCGGCATACTGTGAGGGATTTCCTCACAACACAACACGATCTCGAGGCTTAACAGCCTCCCACCAACTGGCGCTATCCTTGTCAAGAAGATACTGAGCGATTTGCAACTTACGCTCTTCTGGACAATCGACTACCTCGAACATCTTTTCCAACTGGAAAAGGCAACCATCCCAGCCTAATGCATCTGCAGCACCAGCGAAAGGAGGGGGATTCATACGAACCACTTCTCGAAGCCACTGATTTGCACTAGTGTTTTGGGTCACATCTGTAATGCGCTGAACTGCCAAGAGTCAACTGAGTCATCTGTGTAGCTAATTGCTATAAAATAGTAGCAACACCGATACCGATATCATCACCGGCAGCGTGATCTCGACCACGCGTCTGATCGCCACGACCACGACCTCGGCCCCTCGACATACTGAATAAGTGACCACTCAGCACAACAGAAAATAATAACATATAACACATACAACGATTATCATCGTAAGACAACACATATGAATATCACAGCAACAATGGCATCGTTCGGCGACATCGACAGCTCGAACGATAACCAGTTCACAATTACAAAACATCATGAAACAACCACATATGTGCACAATTATACAAACCCAAGCTCTAACAGCTCGCACGGGTGCGACAACGCGCAATTCCCCATAAGGCGACAAACATTAAATACCAACATCACACCTCTCACGAAGGCCCAACACATGCATGGCGAACGACTCAACGCTCATACCACCAATTCAATCACAATTCGAAGGGCTAACACTCTAGCGACAATGTTAACATCATACACATATTCCCGGACCGCAAACAGGAATGATAGGTTTTAAAAACGAAAACCACCTTTTTGAAAACAATTTAGAAACACAAGTTTATCTTGAGTATTACCTTTTAAAAAGTAGTACAAACATCGTTATCGAGACTTTGAAAATCATCTTGTGTTTGATAAAAATGAGGACACTTTTCTTTTAGTGAAAAACTTTCAGAAATATTCGACTCGGGTCTAAGCAAAGCATTTCTAAATAATTGAAAATATCTCAAAATATTTTGGTCCTTAACTGGAATGATTTTGAATCATACTGTGGCACCTTGAAAGTACCGTGAGAAAATAATTCGTTTTAAAAGTACGTCTCAAAATTTATTTTCTAACATACTCAAGGTTTTCAAAAATTCAATAGGCCAGAATGCCCAAAACTCACACGTATTGACATTCACTTATACACATCATAGTACACACATGAATTCATTCAAAATCAAGACAATACATGTCTTCTGCCGGAAAACAAACAGTCAAAATATCACAGTCATAAGGACATAAATAGCGACAACCCTCCTCATATAACCGAAATATGAGAGTCACATAAACACATATCACGAAACCAAGAATCTGCATAACGATCCCATCATTCAATGACTAATTATATAAGTAGCTCGTGCCACACGAGGCACAACACAAAGAAGGGAGACTTACATCCACAGGTCGCACGAAGACGATGATCGCACCACGATACTAATCACGACCAACAAACTCAGACGACGCGTTGCGACACAACTCAGTCAGACAAAACCCGATGAGACAAAACTCAATAGACACCACTCAAACCAACAACCTAGGTTTCCACAACCTGTCTCTGATACCATTTATGTAACACCCCCAATCCGCTCAGGGATATTACACACCGTAGAACCTTTCCTCAAGGTTCTACTAGGCTGGTAACAAAATCGAACGTCTCAACAATGCCTTTAAGGCTAAAATAACTCAGTATACCGATTTGGTCTTTGAATAAATACATACAACTAAATCTCAATACGTGCCCACACAGGGGTCAAATACAACACAACCCCGTACAATGAGGAAATAATATTGCAGCGGAAATAAAATACAACTGAACCAATACAACAACGAATGGGTCCTCATGTGATTAGTATCGATCGTCTTTTATCATTCTTCATGCCGACCCCGTGTTATGCTCCCCAAAACCTGAATGCAAAACAGACATCCACCCCCCGATTACTCGGGGGTTAGCAAAATTCCACTATTTTGCTAGTGCAAGGACAAAGTGCAAATACGAGCCATACAATCCAAGTTCCATGAATAATAATAACCAGGAATCCTCAAAGATTCAAACATAACGAAAAATACTTCCCGAAGCAAGAGTTTGGGTAAAACATTCCAAACCGAAAGATCACAACTTAGGAGAAATAATATATAAAAAACGGTTTAATATGCCATCGGGAGTTTTAATAGAAAACAATTTAGGATTATCGAATCCTTTTCTTTAGAAAATCAACAGGGGTCACAACCCAAAGGTTTTGTTTTCGCAAATAAAAACCAACAACAATTCACAGGGTCAAAACCCACGTCACGTGTCCTCGAAGGACATAAAATCAACACCAACTCGTGAATCCAGGGCTCTACCATTGGATTCCCTCGAGGCCTCATCGGACCCTCCTGAGGTGAGCAAAACAAATTCATAAATCATTTATCACACCGTGAACACATGCCACATCACATCACACTCATACCAACGTGATCACTTGCCACGTCATCTCACGGTTGGATCAATTACTTGTTGTCTCCTGACCACATGATCACATGTCATGTGTCACCGTAGATATCTTGAGGCTCTCACAGTTGGATCAATCTCTTGTTGCATCCTGACCACATGATCGCTAGCCATGTGTCACCATAGACCCCAACCATAACCACATATTCACACGTATATCACAATACAACAAAGACATCCAAACAATTTACCCAGAGGCATCAAACACTTAGCAAAAACACAACGTCAAACCACAATGCACCGAAAAGAGGCAATATATGTACACACGCATTATCAAGCGCAACAATAATACCAAGCGTATTCATAAGGTTCATATAGTCATTTATGAAACACACCATTCGCAAAATACATACGGGTTTAAAAAGGGGGGGCCTGTAACGAGGCTAAACTAAATATTTGAAACTTCATCTCAACACAACAAAACGAACACATTTAGTCGATCACCGGTCATCATATCCATAAAACAAGAAAAGTATGGACAAGATACTTGCCTCGAAACCATGATCGCAATGAGATGATGGATGGGATGCGGTCGAACAGCCCCGAACTCCCGAACACTATCAAGAACACGATAGCACCACGAAACTACGAGAATAACACCACACGAAATATCAATCACCAAACAGGATTCAAATAGAAATCCTCGAGCACCTATAATCCTCTGGAAGGAACAACAAAACATGATTACGACGAGGATCAAGACCAAAACAATGGAGACTATAACAAACTATCGAAGGAAAAACTCATTCGAACATTTGATCGAACATCAAATGTTCACTACACCTCAAGAACACCGAAATCACCCTTTGGTTTGAAAGAACCGAAGATATGGATATATAATCCATAAAACATGTTTAACAACATCATTTAACAATAATTGGTTTATCAAAATCAGATAGAAAACGAAATCAAGAACAAAACTCCCAAAAAGTCAACTCTAGGGATTCAAGAAAAATACCTTAATTCGGCGAAGAACAATGTATTATATGATGTTATAATCACCTAGGATGCTCCAAAACACCTTTGGATTGAGCAAAATCAGCCAAGATCGCGATCCCTAGTCGCCCTTGGCTCAACCCCGCGGAAAGGAGGAGAAATGAGGTGGAAATGATGTATCACGACTGCTGTCTAGTTTATATACACTGGACAGCTTAGCGTGCGCTAATCTTTAAGATTAGCGTGCGCTATCGAGGCACACTGTTAGCGTGTGCTAAACACAAGTGTTAGCGTGCACTAACAGGACCTTCAAACCCAGTCCAGTAGCCCCTGGACTGACCTGAACTACCAGGTAGCACGCGCTATCCTCACCCTAGCTGTAATATCCGCAATTTTCGATTTTCGGTAAATTTCTTTTTTCGGTTGGAGTCCGTTTTGACGACTCGCTCATGACCGTTTCGTCATTCTGAGAATGATTTATTCTACACTTTTTGACATCCGAGTTCGTTTCGGTGTCGTTTCGTTGAGTTCTGTGCTTTTTAGCGACTTTTCCGCACTTGAGTTCGATTCTTGCGAATCTCGTCCGAAACTGTTGTTTCGAGTTTCCCGCAAGTCCGTTTAACTTTGTTAGACGTGTTGTGAACTTCGGTTTGGTTATTCGATCACGTATCGTGATTTCCAGCGTTTGGGCCATTTTGTAATTTCTTGAAAGTTACGTATCCGTATTCGTAATTGTTGTCTCGACCCGCTTCTTGGTCGCGTATGACTAATTATGGTATTACGCCCATTTCGAGTCATTTATGTTGTCCACGAACTTTTCGCCGTGTTCGCCCGCACGCTTAAATCGGGTCGCCGAGCCACAGCGGTGGCGGGATCGCCGACGGTGGAGGGATCGGCCGAACGATTGCGGCACCACCGGACGGTGCGGCAGAACCGCGTAGCGCACGCCACGGCCGGAAGGTCGCGCGCTAACCGGCAGTGTAGCGACGCCGCCGGTGGCCTAGCGTACGCCATCGGGCCCGGGCAGGGGGTTTCGAGGTTCTCGACTCGGCCAGATCGGCAGTAGCGCACGCTACGCCGAGAAGCGCGCGCTAGTCGGCAGCGAAGCGCACGCCGCCGTCCCGGCTAGCGACGTTACTGCCGGCGATTCACCAGTGGCTATCGATTGGGCCAAGCCGCAAGAAGCTTCCGGCCGTAGCGCACGCTAGCGGGAGTCGGGTCGGCAGGTTTTGGCCTGGGCAGGTTGGTCGGTGATGCCGGGTCGTGGGCCCCGGCCGAGGGTACTGGCCGACAGCCGATAGCGCACGCTAGCTGGAAGGCTAGCGCACGCTAGTCCTGCCCAAGATAAATATGGTCGAAAGCAATACATTTCACTTCGCTTTTCATTTCCTTCCTTATCCGTCCGCGAATGGCGATTCATGGGCGATTTAAGCCATGTTGTTTAACAACAATACCATGAAGTTCTGGAGTCCATAACATCGATCAATCGTCCGTTATCATCCTTTGATCCAAATAATCAAGGTAATCTTCCTTAGAACCCTAATTTCGTGAATTTGGGGATTTTTGCAATTTCGTCCGATTCGTTCCGTGTTGTTGATTAATTCATGATGGGTATGATTAATCTTGGTAGTATTGTTGTGTTTAACATCATTTAATCCATTGTTCTTCGTCAATCAAGTATATTTCTTGATTTCCTTCGAGTTGACTTTTTGGGGGATTTGTCCCCGATCTCGTTTTTCATCCGTTTTCGATGGATCGATTATGGTTAAATGATGTTGTTAAACATATTCTATGGATTGTATATCCATATTTCAACTTGGAATTCCGTTTTCGGGTTTTGGCGGAACGAATCGTGTTCTTGGCCGTTTTGGGGGAAATCCGTGAATTTTCGTCATTCGTTCTTTGAATTCAACGGCTTTGAGTCGTGTTATGGAATTCATTTCATTGTTATTATTTGTACTTCGTAGTTTATGAACGTGAGTTGGCGTTCGGTGGAGTCGGCGGGTTCGTAGTCGGTTCGGGCCAACCTACTTCGGTCGATTCTCCGCGTTGTTCTTATTCGAGGCAAGTACCTTGCCCATACTTTTCTCGTTTTATGGATATGATGATCAGTGGTCGTCTTGATGCGTTTGTTTGGTTATTTGAAATGAAGTTTCAAAGGATTTCGGTTTGGCCTCGTTAAAGGCTTTCTTTCAAAACGAGTGTGATTTGTGAACGGTGTTTTGAGAATTGATTATGATTTGATTATTTTGAACGTTGAAGGATTTTATGATGGTACTCCTATTGTTTAAGTTATGGAATCGTGTATTCCGTATTTAATCTTGTTATTTATTTTTGAAGAGTTTGATAATGGTGTCGAGTTAATGGCTATCTCTAGTGAGTATTCTTATTGAACTTACATTCTTAGCATGTTAGTATTGCATGAGTAACGTGTGTGTGTGTATGCTCACTACGGGTTAGATCCGACGGGGTCTCGGTAGGGGTCTACGGAGGTGTGGATCGACGAGCTTTGCTTTTAACCACTACGGGTTAGATCCGACGGGGTCTCGGTAGGGGTCCACGGAGGTGTGGATCGACGGTTAATTGTGGTGAATTTTACAAATGTGATTTGATATTGGCATTTCCGGAAATGAGTACTTTTGAACGGTTTTCATTTGCATGCATTGACTAAATGTGTAAGAGGTAAGTTGTTCGTTTGGCCTACTTGGCTAGGATGGCTCTAGAGTATTTTGTTGTTTGTTTTAAATCATTTATTTGTGGATTTTGACATTGGAAGACGAACCTTGTTGACGTTCTCGTAATCCGTGAGTTGATGAGATTTGGGGCTAAAATCCCAATGGTTTTATAAAAGTCGCTTTTACGGATTTGGGGCTAAAATCCCAATGGTTTGGTTAATGTCATTTTTCAGAAGGTAAACCTTTGGGGCGGTGACCCCTTTTGTCTTTTGGTTTTCGAAAAGTAGGATTTGATAATCCTAAATTGTTTTCTATTAAAACTCTCGATGGCATTCTAAATCATTTTATAAATTACTTCCATTGATTTATGATATTTCGATTTTGAAATGTTTTCTCAAACCCTTGCCTCGGGAAGTACTCTTCGTTTCGTTTGGATCTTTGAGGATCCTCGGTTATTGTTATTCGTGGAATGTGAATTGTATGGCTCGTATTTGCACTTTGTTCTTGCACTAGCAAAACAGTGGAGTTTTGCTAACCCCCGAGTATTCGGGGGGTGGATGTCTGTTTTTGCATTCAGGTTTTGGAGCATAACACAGGGTTGGCACGAAGGATGATGAAAGATGATCGATACTAATCACATGAGGAACCGTACATCGTGTGTTGGTTCAATTGTACTTTATTTTCCGCTGCTATATTGTTCCCGTTGTACGGGTGTGGTTGTATTTTGTCCCCTGCGTGGGCATGAGTTGTATTTGAGTCGTATGTAATTGTGGAAAGACCAAATCGGTCTACTGAGTCTTTTTAGCCTGAAAGGCATGGTTGAGTTGTTATGTGTCGTTACCAGCCTGGTAGATCCTTGAGGAAAGGTTCTACGGCGTGTAATATCCCTGAGCGGATTGGGGGTGTTACATAAATGGTATCAGAGCTTAGGTTGAGGAAACCTAGGCTGTCGGGTCAAGTCGTGTTGTTTGAGTCTTGTTTCGTCGGATTTTATCTGACCGAAATGTCGCGACGCGTCGCTTGAGTTTGTTGGTCGTGATTAGTATCGTGGGGCGATCATCATCTTCGTGCGACTGTGGAAGTAAGTCTCCTTCTTTGTGTTGTGCCTCGTGTGACACGAGCTATTTTTATGATTATTTGTTAAGTGGTGGAATCCTTATGTGAATTTTGATTTCACGATATGTATTTAGTCGACTCTCGTATTTGATTTATACGAGGAGTGTCGCCGTTGTGATGTCTTTTTATTGTTGTTTTTGTCCGTTGTTGATGATTTTCGAATCGATTTGCACGTTTACAAGTTCTATTGTGGAAGCTTTGTGCTTATACGCGTTCGACTTGTTCACTAGCCATGCGAGGGTATTTTATCGAGGTTTTGTTCGAATGTGGTATTTTATCGCTTATTTCCGTTTAAAGACATGTATTGTCTTGATTTTAAACGCTTTGATGCGTGTGCTAGGAGTTGTTTTAGTGAACGTCGATATGTGTCGAGCTTTGGGCCTTCGGCCTATTGGATTTTGAAAACCTTGAGTATCTTGGAAAACAAATTTCGAGACATACTTTTCAAATGAGTTATTTTCTTGTGGTACATCCTAGATGCCTGATATATTTCAAAATTCTTCTACCTCGAGGACCAAAATGTTTTGAGATATTTTCAACACTTTTATTTAGACCCGAGGGTCGAATATTTTGAAAGTTTTCACTAAGAGAAAGTGTCCTCATTTTTATCAAATGCGAAATGGTTCTCCAATGTCTCGATAACGATGTTTCACGTTTGTACTTTTTTGAAAGATGATACTCAAGATCAATCGGTGTTCTTCTAAATTATTTTCAAAATGAGGTTTTCGTTTTTAAAACCTATCCATTCCCGTTTGAGGGCTGGGTATGTATGTGTGATGTTCGCGTTGTCCTTTGATACTTTCTCCCGAGTATGACCGAATTGGCGGTGTGAGCGTTGAGTCGCTTTCCACACATTTGTTGCGTTAGCCCCCTGTGAGAGGCGGGATGTTGGTGTTGAATATTATCGCCTCGTAGTGATTCCTGCGTTGTCGCGCATGTGCGAGCTGTTAGAGCTTGGTTTGGTATGACCGTGTGCATCGGTGATGGTTCCGTTATGCGTCGATTGTTTAATGTCTTGTTACCTTGCTCCCGTTTTTGTGAATTTCGTGGACGAGGTCGGAGGTAATGCCCGTACTATTTTGACTTCTGTATTTTCTCTTTCTCCAGTCTATCGATTCGCTCATGTTCGTTGGCACTTTATGAACTTGTTCTGTATTTCGATTTCATCGTCCGAACGAGCCGTGATCTTGTTGTGGGTCGATTCGTTATCGATGTTACTTTTTCGAGTTCGGTTCGATTCTTGTGAACCTTGTTCGGAAGTAACATCATTTGGTTCTACTAGTTCTTTTATTCGAAGTGGATCGGATTTGGAACTCTTATGTTTTCGACTCTGTCGACTCATTTATGTTTGTTGACATTTCTGAGATTGTCCGCCCCTTGTTTTTGTTTATCGAACGAGTGTGGTATCGTTTCGGAATAACTCGTTCGTCGTGTGACTTTTCAATCGCTATTCCCTTTCCTGTGGATCTTCGGCAATGCATGTCTTGTAGTTCTCACCAGATCATCCTGGGAGTTGTTGTTTGAACTTTATTATTCTTTGTGATTCGAACATGATTCTTCGATTTTTGTTGTCTCGATCGTTGTGGTTTGATCGTTTGATTGTTCGGTTTTTATTGACCTCGTTCCGTGATTGGCGAACATTCAGGCTCCTTCGTAATTCCCTTCAGTTCGGGAAATTAGTTTCATTTTCGATCTTCCAGCCCTTAGGCGATGGGATTCCGTGTTTGTTCAGCGGTTGACTCGCGTTTTGATTGATGTACCGTTGGGTTGGTCAATCATATTGGTTTTCGTTCGTTGTGTTTTGTGATTGTCGGATAATTGACTTGGATATATTATCCGTTTGATGACGCTTGTCACTTGTTGGTTTTATTATATCCCTAACGGCGACGTTGTGTTGGTCGCCGTGGAGCGTGTTTTCACGCCGTATATTCCTTTGCGTTGTTTGTGACATTTCGCCGTTGGGCGTTAGTTACGCATTCTTGTGTGTCTCGTTGAGTTTTTCCTGGCGGAATATTTCTTCTCCCTACTTGTTTTAAGTTTCGGGACGAAACTTCTTTTAAGGAGGGTAGAATGTAATATCCGCAATTTTCGATTTTCGGTAAATTTCTTTTTTCGGTCGGAGTCCGTTTTGACGACTCGCTCATGACCGTTTCGTCATTCTGAGAATGATTAATTCTACACATTTTGACATCCGAGTTCGTTTCGGTGTTGTTTCGTTGAGTTCTGTGCTTTTTAGCGACTTTTCCGCACTTGAGTTCGATTCTTGCGAATCTCGTCCGAAACTGTTGTTTCGAGTTTCCCGCAAGTCCGTTTAACTTTGTTAGACGTGTTGTGAACTTCGGTTTGGTTATTCGATCACGTATCGTGATTTCCGGGCGTTTTGGGCCATTTTGTAATTTCTTGAAAGTTACGGGTATCCGTATCTATAATTGTTGTCTCGACCCGTTTCTTGGTCGCGTATGACTAATTATGGTATTACGCTTCCATTTCGAGCCGTTTATGTTGTCCACGAACTTTTCGTCGTGTTCGTTAAAACGCGTTTTGAAATCGGTCGCCGAGCCACAGCGGTGGCGGGGATCGGCGGACGGTGGCGGGGGCCGAACGATTGCAGCACCGGCCAGGTGCGCGAGAACCGGCGTAAGCGCACGCTTCTGGCCGGAAGGCTCTGTGCCGCTAACCGGCAGTGTAGCGCCGCCGGTGGCTTTGCGTCTGTATCGGGCCCGGGCGATGGGGTTTCGAGGTTCGGACTCGGTCGAGATCGGCGAGTAGCGCACGCTACGCCGAGCGTAGCGCGCTAGTCGGAAGGCGTAGCGCACGCCGTCGACTGCTAGCGTCGTTACTGGCCGGCGATTCGATCCGGTGGCTCTTTGGGCCAATTCGCGCGCGAGCTTCCGGCCGTAGCGCACGCTAGCGGGAGTCGGGTCGACAGGTTTGGTCGGCAGGGTTGGTCGGTGATGCCGGGTCGTGTGGGCCCTGGCCGAGGGTACTCGGCCGATACCGGCCGATAGCGCACGCTAGTCCGGGAAGGCTAGCGCACGCTAGTCTGGCCCAGTATAAATATGGCTGAGCAGTCACATTTCACTAGGTTTTTCATTTCCTTCCTTATCCGTCCGCGAATGGCAATTCATGGGCGACGAAGCCATGTTGTTTAACAACAAAACCATGAAGTTCTGGAGTCCATAACATCGATCAATCGTCCGTTATCATCCTTTGATCCAGCGAATCAAGGTAATCTTCCTTAGAACCCTAATTTCGTGAATTTGGGGATTTTTGCAATTTCGTCCGATTCGTTCCGTGTTGTTGATTAATTCATGGTGGGTATGATTAATCTTGGTAGTATTGTTGTGTTTAACATCATTTAATCCATTGTTCTTCGTCGAATCGAAGTATATTTCTTGATTTCCTTCGAGTTGACTTTTTGGGGGATTTGTCCGCGATCTCGTTTTTCATCCGTTTTCGATGGATCGATTATGGTTAAATGATGTTGTTAAACATATTCTATGGATTGTATATCCATATTTCAACTTGGAATTCCGTTTTCGGGTTTTGACGGAACGAATCGTGTTCTTGGCCGTTTTGGGGGAAATCCGTGAATTTTCGTCATTCGTTCTTTGAATTCAACGGCTTTGAGTCGTGTTATGGAATTCATTTCATTGTTATTATTTGTCCTTCGTAGTTTATGAACGTGAGTTGGCGTTCGGTGGAGTCGGCGGGTTCGTAGTCGGTTCGGGCCAACCTACTTCGGTCGATTCTCCGCGTTGTTCTTATTCGAGGCAAGTACCTTGCCCATACTTTTCTCGTTTATGGATATGATGATCGGTGGTCGTCTTGATGCGTTTGTTTGGTTATTTGAAATGAAGTTTCAAAGGATTTCGGTTTGGCCTCGTTAAAGGCTTTCTTTCAAAACGAGTGTGATTTGTGAACGGTGTTTTGAGAATTGATTATGATTTGATTATTTTGAACATTGAAGGATTTTATGATGGTACTCCTATTGTTTAAGTTATGGAATCGTGTATTCCGTATTTAATCTTGTTATTTATTTTTGAAGAGTTTGATAATGGTGTCGAGTTAATGGCCATCTCTAGTTAGTATTCTTAATGAACTTACATTCTTAGCATGTTAGTATTGCATGAGTAACGTGTGTGTGTGTATGCTCACTACGGGTTAGATCCGACGGGGTCTCGGTAGGGGTCCACGGAGGTGTGGATCGACGAGCTTTGCTTTTAACCACTACGGGTTAGATCCGACGGGGTCTCGGTAGGGGTCCACGGAGGTGTGGATCGACGGTTAATTGTGGTGAATTTTACAAATGTGATTTGATATTGGCATTTCCGGAAATGAGTACTTTTGAACGGTTTTCATTTGCATGCATTGACTAAATGTGTAAGAGGTAAGTTGTTCGTTTGGCCTACTTGTCTAGGATGGCTCTAGAGTATTTTGTTGTTTGTTTTAAATCATTTATTTGTGGATTTTGACGTTGGAAGACGAACCTTGTTGACGTTCTCGTGTACTGTGAGTTGATGAGATTTGGGGCTAAAATCCCAATGGTTTTATAAAAGTCGTTTTACGGATTTGGGGCTAAAATCCCAATGGTTTGGTTAATGTCATTTTTCAGAAGGTAAACCTTTGGGGCGGTGACCCCTTTTGTCTTTTGGTTTTCGAAAAGTAGGATTTGATAATCCTAAATTGTTTTCTATTAAAACTCTCGATGGCATTCTAAATCATTTTATAAATTACTTCCATTGATTTATGATATTTCGATTTTGAAATGTTTTCTCAAACCCTTGCCTCGGGAAGTACTCTTCGTTTCGTTTGGATCTTTGAGGATCCTCGGTTATTGTTATTCGTGGAATGTGAATTGTATGGCTCGTATTTGCACTTTGTTCTTGCACTAGCAAAACAGTGGAGTTTTGCTAACCCCCGAGTATTCGGGGGGTGGATGTCTGTTTTTGCATTCAGGTTTTGGAGCATAACACAGGGTCGGCACGAAGGATGATGAAAGATGATCAATACTAATCACATGAGGAACCGTACATCGTGTGTTGGTTCAGTTGTACTTTATTTTCCGCTGCTATATTGTTCCCGTTGTACGGGTGTGGTTGTATTTTGTCCCCTGCGTGGGCATGAGTTGTATTTGAGTCGTATGTAATTTTGGAAAGACCAAATCGGTCTACTGAGTCTTTTTAGCCTGAAAGGCATGGTTGAGTTGTTATGTGTCGTTACCAGCCTGGTAGATCCTTGAGGAAAGGTTCTACGGCGTGTAATATCCCTGAGCGGATTGGGGGTGTTACACTAGCTTGCGCTACTAATGCACTCTAGCGCGCGCTATGATACTAAATAGCGTACGCTGATCAATGTCTGAACCGAGTCCAGTAGCCTCTGGATTGTTTCTGCACCACCAGTTAGCGTGCGCTACCACACCTGTAGCGTGCGCTAACAACCGCACTATAGCGCACGCTAACCAATAAGTGTAGCGTGCGCTAAAGACTCAGAAGGACAGCAACAATGCTCTCAAAGCTGGTTACAACAACGGATTCCTCCGATCGGAACACCAAGTTCAAGATACGCACGGAAAGCTCCAGAATAAGATCATACTAAGATCTTGAGCTACCATCAAGCCCACACGCCACCATGAAAAGGGTCAAGACAATAATTACGAATGCGGATACCCACAACTTTGGGTAAATTACAAAATGGCCCAAAACGCCCGAAAATCACGATACGTGATCGAATAACCAAACCGAAGTTCACAACACATCTAACAAAGTTAAACGGACTTACGGGAAACTCAAAACAGCAGTTTGGAACGAGATTCTCAAAAATTGAACTCAAGTGCAGAAAAGCCGCAAAGAAGCACCGAACTCAACAAAACAACGCTGAAACGAACTCGGATGTCAAAAAGTGTAGAATTAATCATTATCGAAATGACGAAACGGTCACAAGCAAGTCGTAAAAACGGACTCTCGCTAAAAAAATAAAATTAACGAAAATTAAAATTGCGGATATTACAACTACACGCCATAGAACCTTTCCTCAAGGATCTACCAGGCTGGTAACAAGAATCAAACATCTCAACAATGCCTTTCAGGCTAAAATAGTCGGTAGACCGATTTGATCATTCAATTAATACATACAACTCAATCTCAAAACGTGCCCACGCAGGGGTCAAATATAACACACTCCCGTACAAGAGGGAAAGAATACTGCAACAGAAATAAAGTACAACTGAACCAATACAACAACGTGTGGGTCCTCATGTGATTAGTATCGATTATCTTTCATTATTCTTCATGCCGACCCTGTGTTACGCTCTCCAAACCTGAATGCAATACAGACATCCACCCCCCGATTACTCGGGGGTTAGCAAAATTCCACTATTTTGCTAGTGTAAGTACAATATGCAAAATATGAGTCATACAATTCAAGTTTCAAGAATAATAATAACCAGGAATTCTCAAAGATCCAAACATAATGAAAAATACTTCCCAAGGCAAGAGTTTGGGTAAAACTTTCCAAAATTGAAAGGTCACAATTCAAGGGAAATAATTTATAAAATGGTTTAAAATGCCATTGGGAGTTTTCACACAAAACCAGTTTAGGATTATCAAATCTCTCTCTCTCTTCAAGAGAATCCAAAAAGGGGCACAACCCAAAGATTTGCTTTCACAAATAAAAGCTAACAATAATTCACGGGATCCATAACCCACACCACGTGCCCTCGACGGATATGAAAATCAACACAACATAATCACCCAAGATACGCAAATCTTGGTCACACGTCCAAGGTACTCGACCTTGCAAAACATATTCACAAATCATATACACACCAGCGTGATCGCATGTCATGGCATCTCACGGTTGGATCAATCACTTGTTGTCTCCTGATCACATGATCACATGTCATGTGTCACCGCGGGTATTCTTATCATCTCACGGTTGGATCAATCACTTGTTGCATCATGACCACATGATCACAAGCCATATGTTACCGTAGATGGTCTTAGGCTCTCACGGCTGGATCAATCACTTGTTGCATCCTGACCACATGATCACATGTCATGCGTCACCGTAGACCTCGACTATATCCACACATTCACACAGATAACATATCACACCAAGGATATTCCAAAAATTCACCCAGAGATAATAAATCTCTAGCACGACATAATCGTCAAATCACAACACACCAGAATGAAATAAGATATATGTATATATTATCAAAGCACAACATAAACACCAAGCATATCCATATGATTCACTTAATCATTCACAAGACACACCATTCACAAAACACACACGCGTTTGAAAGGGAGCCTTTGACGAGACTAAACCAAATCTTTGAAAGTTTACAACAACTAAACGAACACATTTAGATGGTCACCGATCATCATATCCACAAAACAAGAAATGTATGGACAAGGTACTTTGTTGGAACATTTTGTTCCATACATGTTTTAATAATGTTTTGATGATTAAGTTGTTACACAAAACAAAACAACAAAAAGACGAATCACAGCATTGAAGGAAACGAAGTGCAAAAAGCTGGAAATTGCATGCTTAACGTACGTAATGCATGAGCAATAATGTACATAATATAAGGCACTTAACATACGTAAGAAGTGGAATTTAACGTACGTAATGGTGTTCAGATGAACGTTAGGAGAGTCAAAGTCAGAAAAGCAACAACAGATACATGACGTCAGCAATGACATATCCTTAACGTACGTAATGTGTGTTGGCTAACGTACGTAATGTTCAAGACGAATGCTACTGGACTAAAACTGGTACTTGCTAACATACGTAATAGAAAGAGGTTAACGTATGTAATCATGTTAGCGTACGTAATGTGAAGAAGATAACGGCTGTAATGGAGTGTAAGGAGGCTAACGGCTAGTTGAGGCTTTGGAGCCTATAAATACCATATCTTTGGTATTATTCCATACAACAACTTCAAGCAAAACATTTATTCATCATAGATTGATATACTTACATTGTTGTTGTGATTTTGAGCTTATATTTTTAGTTTGAGTGTTTATACATTCAACACATACACGAGAGGTAAAAGAAAAGATACGATTGGATTCGTATTATTAGGATCAAGGATCCGACATTATTAGAATCGCAATCGATATCTTCGTGAGGTTTATCTAGTACCGATAGAAAGCTATAGTGGTTGATTCCTTATCCAATAGAAAAGGAAAATTATTTAACTTGGACCGACACAAAGACAAGTACGAGTGGTTTATCACGGACCAATAGAAGACGTGATTGTAACGGTTATCCCTCGACCGATAGAAGAGAGGTGCAGAGGTTTTTATCTTTAACCTATAGAAAAATATACCGAGAGAGGATGTTGGCTCGCTTATAGCCAAACCACTATAAATCCATGCATCATTTAATTTCCGCACATTTAATTTACGCTTCCGCAACACGGCGCATATTCCGATCTTGCTCCAACAATTGGTATCGGAGCGGTACCTCCAATACACAGATTAACATCCGAGGAGTTGATCCAAATGGCATTTCAATTTTCTCCAGTCGAAGGCCTTGCTCTTAACCGGCCACCATTTTTCGATGGCGCAAATTTCATGACATGGAAGAAAAAGATGTCAATATTCATCCGAGCATATGACATCGAGATTTGGAAGATCATTTGTCTTGGCCCGAAAGTTCCAATCAAACCTGACAGATCTCTTAAGAGTTTCGAAGAATATAATGATGAGGATTGGAAGAACGACCATTTAAATTATAAGGCTACTAAACTTCTATATTGTGCCTTAAATCCAGAAGAGGTCAATCGTATCTCGTCATGTGAAAGTGCTAAAGAGATATGGAAAATACTTGAAATCACACACGAAGAGACAACTCAAGTTAAGGAGACGAAGATCAATATGCTTCTCCATGACTACGAGTTACTCATGATGAAAGGTGACGAGTCCATCACCAACATGCTCGACCTATTTTCGGTCATCACTAATGGACTTGCTTCGTTTGGAAAACTATTATCTAGTAGTGAAAAAGTCAAGAAAATTTTACGATCACTACCTAGCGAATGGGACGACACCGTGACTGCGATCATGAAATCTAAAGATCTCAATACGCTTGATTTTAGCAAACTCGTTGGTTCGCTAATTAATTATGAGATAGTTTTAAAATCACGAAGTGTCAAGTCAATGCCGAAAGAACGATCAATAGCCATGAAGGCTAAGATGTCAAAGAGAGAAGAATTTCCGGTAGATGATAGCGACGAAGAATCGGCATATTATGCCAAGAATATTAATAAGATCTAACACTTATCAAACTGGAGAAAGAAGGACATCTAAACGAGCGAATCTAAGAAATTCGACAATAATTGTCGATTCTGTGGTAAACCAGGCCACTTTGCAAAGAATTGTCGAGATAAACCCAAGAAGGAGGTTCTCGTTGCAACATGGAGCGATGACGTCGAAATGATGATTTTATCAATCAAAATAATCTCGCTCTTATGGCACAAAGTTCATTCGATGATAGCGACGTTGAAAGCCAAGTAAGTAATTCTTACAACGAACCTTTTGAAGCATTTGAATTATTGCATATGGATTATCAAAATGCGTTATCCAAAATTAAATCCATCAATTAAAAATAAATCATTGGAAAATGAGATTTCCAAAATTCTTAAAAAAGGGAATTTGTTGAGATCGATCATTCAAAATGCGTTGAAAACGAGAATATTTTAAAGAATGATCTTGTTAAAGTTCAAACCGAGCTTAAAAATTTGACGAAGAAATTTTCTCTCGGAAACGAGAAATTTGAAAATATGCTCTCGGTTCAAAAATATACTTTAAATAAATAGGGGTTGGGATTCACACCTCGTTCTAAAAATGAATCCTTAAATTTAAAGATACCTCGTTGCGTAAAATATTTGAAAATCGGGCATCACATTTCTAACTGTAAAAGCCCACGCCGGACGATTAAAATTAAAAAGATTTGGGTTCCTAAAGGAACAAATATTTCAAATATTGTCTATGTTTCAAATGAAAAGCCAACTCTCTGTTGGATCCCCAAAAATTAATTTTTATCAAAATATTTTACTTAGGGGAGTAATAATTTTTTAAGGGAGATAATATTTTCAGGGGGAGTTTATACCCTATTCATGCATATAGTAATATTTATCAATTTGGTATCTATTACTCTTGTTTTCTTTATACTTTTTGATGAAAACAAAAAGGGGGAGAAAGGAGAATGTGATTAACCCTGAAAGGGGTAGAAAAATCGAAGAAAAGTCGAAAAGTTGAAATTGAAAAGAAAAATGGAAGTTGAAAGGAGAAAAGGAAAAGAAAAGTAAAAAAGATGAAGTTGAAAGGAAAAATGAGGAGACGTCGAAAAGATGATGAAAATTTGAAAATTCGAAAAGAAAAAGAAAATGAAAGAAGGAGTCGAAAAAGAAGTGGGAGAAGAAACTAACGAAACGGACAAAGTTGAAAACTTTGGTCTGTACACATATACATATATTTGTAAGGTAAATCCCATTGACGAAGTGTTGTTTTGTAATCATCAAAAACGGAGAGATTGTTGGAACATTTTGTTCCATCATGCTTTAATAATGTTTTGATGATTAAGTTGTTACACAAAACACAACAACAAAAAGACGAAGCAAAGCATCGAAGGAAACGAAGTGCAAAAAGCTGGAAATTGCATGCTTAACGTACGTAACGCAGGAGCAATAATGTACGTAATATAAGGCACTTAACGTACGTAAGAAGTGGAATTTAACGTACGTAATGGTTTTCAAATCAGATGAACATTGGGAGAGTCAAAGTCTGAAAAGCAGCAACGGATACATGACATCAGCAATGACGTATCCTTAACATACGTAATATGTGTTGGCTAACATACGTAATGTTCAAGACGAATGCTACTGGACTAAAACTGGTACTTGCTAACGTACGTAATAGAAAGAGGTTAAGGTACGTAATCATGTTAGCGTATGTAATGTGAAGAAGATAACGGCCGTAATGGAGTGTTAGGAGGCTAAACGCTAGTTGAGGCTTTGGAGCCTATAAATAACATATCTTTGGTATTATTCCATACAACAACTTCAAGCAAAACATTCATTCATCACAGATTGATATACTTACATTGTTGTTGTGATTTTGAGCTTATATTGTTAGTTTGAGTGTTTATACATTCAACACATACACGAGAGGTAAAAGAAAAGATACGACTGGATTCGGTGTTATTAAGATCAAGGATCCGGCATTATTAAAATCGCAATCGATTTCTTCGTGAGGTTTATCTAGTACCGATACAAAGCTAGAGTGGTTGATTCCTTGTCCAATAGAAAAGGAAAACAGTTTAACTTGGACCGACACAAAGACAAGTACGAGTGATTTATCACGGACCAATAGAAGACGTGATTGTAACGGTTATCCTCAACCGATAGAAGAGAGGTGCAGAGGTTTTTATCTTCAACCTATAGAAAAAGATACCGAGAGAGGACGTAGGCTCGTTTATAGCCGAACCTCTATAAATCCGTGCGTCCTTTAATTTCCGCACATTTAATTTACGCTTCCGCAACATGGTGCATATTTCTGATCTTTCTCCAACACACTTGCCTCGAAACCACGATCTCAACGAGATGAAGAATGGGATGCGGTCGAACAGCCCCGAACTCCCGAACACTATCAAGAACATAATAGCACCGCGAATACTACGAGAATAACACCACACGGATTATCAATCACCAAACGGGATTCAACTCGGAATCCTCGAGCACCTATAATCCTCCAGAAGAAATAATGAAAACATGATTAGAACGAGGATCAAGACCAAAAACAACGGAGATCACAACAACCTATCGAAGGAAAACTCATTCGAACATTTGATCGAACATCAAATGTTCCCTACACCTCAAGAACATCAAAACCACCCTTCGGGTTGAAACGAACTGAAGATATGGATATAAAATCCATAAAACATGTTTAATAACAACATATAACACCGATCGATTTATCAAAATCGGATGGAAAATGAAATCAAGAACAAAACTCCAAAAAAAAAGGTCAACTCTAGAGAATCAAGAAAATACCTCGGATCAATGACGAAGAACGCGAATTGATGTTGTTAATCCACACCAAGAACTTGAGGAGGATGATATCTCTAAGATAAATCGGCCAAAACTCGCTCGAATATCGCCCAAACAATCGCCCACGAAGAGAAGAAAGGAGAGTAAATGAAATCCTCTCCAAATCGCGCTGATAAAAGGACATTCTGACTCGCGTGCCGCAGCGCACACTGAGTGTGCCGCGTCCCGTGGCTAAAATACACAATCAGGTCTCCAGGCCGTGACGCGGTGCAGACTAAGCGTGCCGAGGCATGCGGTACAGCCGCGCCCAGCTCACAACTACAAGGTGTGTGCCGCGCCGCACAATCCCTTGTGCCGCGGCGCACACTGTTCATGCTCAAAAAGTGCCGAAAAATCACGATACGTGATCTAATAACCAAACAGAAGTTCACAACACGTATAACAACGTTAAACAGACTTATAGGAAACACGAAACAACAGTTTTGAATGAGATTCGCAAGGATCAAACTCAAGTGCGGAAAAGTCGCTAAGAAGCACGGAACTCAACAAAACAACACCGAAACGAACTCGGATGTCAAAAGTGCAGAATTAATTATTCTTAGAATGACGAAACAGTCACAAAAGAGTCTCTAAGATGGAATTCCGCTAAAAAAGAAAATTACCGAAAATCGAAATTACGGATATTACACTTAACATGGTAGTATTGCATGAGTAACTTGTGTGTATGCTCACTACGGGTTATATCCGATGGGGTCTTGGTAGGGATCCACAGAGGCATGGATCGATGAGCTTGGCTTTTAACCACTACAGGTTAGATCCGACGGGGTCTCGGTAGGGGTCCACAGAGGCGTGGATCAACGGTTAATTGTGGTGCATTTTTATAAATGTGTTTTGGGTTATGGCATTTCCAGAAATATGTGTTGCAACTGATATTTTCTCCTTTGCATGCTTTGACTATATGTGTAAGGTGTAAGTTGTTCATTGGGTTACTTGTACTAGCGTAATTGCTAACCCCTTTGGGGGACCCTTTTTGGGGAAATTCGTTTTATGAATTTTAGGTCAGGATCAGTAGAACGAGCGGGCACTGGATGGGTACGAGGATGACAGTCGTGTGCGATGGTTGTGAAAAAGTACTGTTTTATCTATTTTCACTCTTTAAATCATTTCGAAAACTTGTAAACTAATAGAAGTACTCGAGTACTCATGAGCTTTTGCTTTTGCGAAGTAAATTGCTTCGTCCACTATATTTTCGTTGGGTTGTTGTGATGTTGCTTGACCGGTTGAACCGGGTGAATTATTATAGTTTTGCGTCTTTATGATGTGGTGTTATTGCGTTGAATCCGCGAGTCGATGAGTGTAGTTGGTCACCTAGCCTGGTGAGTCCCATGTAGGGGTCCACGGCACTATTACATTCCCAGGTTTTCTTGGGGGTGTTACAAAAGATGTTATCGGAGCACTAGGTTTATGGATACCTAGGCTTGTCGGCTAATTGGATCTAGTTGTGTTTTGTTTTGTACATCGTCACCTCGCAGCCATCATCTCGGTACTTCCAGTGCTCGTAAGTTTTCCTTACTCGATTCATTATTTTCTCGTACCGTGCTTCCGTTTCTTGAACTGTGACTATTTTTCCTCTCGTACTTATCATCCAATTGCTTTTGCTACTCATTATCTTCAGTATGGATGCTGGGACAGGCCGAGGTAGAGGTCGCTGCCGTGGTTGTGGATGCGGTCGGGGACGTGGGGCAGCCAATGAGGTGGCCATGTCACACAATTCTGGGGCCGGTAGTACTTGTGGTCATCAGAGCCATAATGCTACTCAAGAGGGGGTAGCCGGTGGTGACGCCAATCTTGGTGTTGCAGCTATGATGCAACAAATGGTGAACCAAATGGCTGCGATAGCTCAGGCGGTTTAGAACCCGACTGCGGCACATGCTACTCGGGGCGGAGCAAATCGTTGGCTTCAGGATGTCATTAAGATGCATCCTCCTCAGTTTTCAGGGACTTCAAACCTGATTGGTTGGGAGGGGTGGATCAAGGAGATATCCAAGGTCTTTATTGCCACCAACTGTCCTGAGGATCGCAAGGTCCCTATTGTCCAGTACTTTCTCACTGGGGACTCTACCGACTGGTGGGAGGGTGTTGAGCCTAAGGACCATGTTGCTTCATTAGTCGAGTTCAAAGACCTAATGGAGACCGAATATTACCCATGACCAGTTAAACAGGCTCGGGTCCATGCTTTTTATGATGCTCAGCCTCAGGATATTCCTGTTTCTCAGGATATTGCTGATTACAACCGGGAGTTGGGCTTCGTGAAGACCCAAGTTAGAGAGGAGAGCGGCAAAATCTTCCACTTTTCCAGATGGATGAAACTGAAGATTCCTGACTACATGTCTGGGCTCTCCTGCACCACCTTAAAATATTATCAGAGTAGAGATCTTGCATATGATATGTCCTTGACGGATAGTAGAGCGGCCCGTGAGAGCAAGAAACATAAGTTCGTCGGAATTTTTTCGGGCCACAAGGGTGGAGGTCAGTAGAAATCTCAGTCTGCTAATTTTCCGATTGGTGGTGGTCCGGCTCGTTCTACTGGGGGTTTACGCGGGGCTGCCAATACTTCTTCCCATGATGTGAAGTGTTTTAACTATGGCCGACCAGCCCACATCAGTCGAACTTGTCTGAGTCCTTTGCTGACGTGTAATCGGCGTGGCCAGCCGAGCCACAAGGCTACTTTCTGTGCTGAGAGAGAGAGGGCTCTTAGTTCCCAGGCTTCCTTCCCAACGCCTAGGGAGCCGAATGTGAACCAAGGGCCATCTAATCCACGGCCCCCGCGAAGTACCAGACGAGGGATGGGTCGGGTCCAGCCCACTAGAGAGGGAGCTTCCAGCGTCGGCTCCGCTCACCTGTGTGTTTATGAGATGAGGAGGGCCGATGATCCAGCGGCTACCGTGGCTACAGGTACCGTTCATATTAAGTCTCATCCTGTCAGTGTGCTTTTTGATTTGGGTGCCACACATTCATTCATCTCTATAGAGTGTGTGCACCGTTTGAGTCTTGACTGTTTGTTGCCTTGTGAGCCTTTCATCGTTAATCTTCCTAGCGGTGATAGGATCATTGGTGATCGAGAGGTCCGAGACTGTTCTGTGTTTATTTGTGAGAGGACTTGGCTCTCTAATCTTATTGTTGTGAATATTGAGGGCGAGGATTTGATTCTCGGGGATGATTGGATCGTACGGCATGGTGCAATCATGAACTACCGCATGAGAATCATCACCATGTTAGCCGAGGACAGTACCGAGCACTCTTTCGCAGGGCGAAAGAGGGGAAACCATAAGTTCATAATTAATGCCTTGAAGGCGATGAGACTCCTGCGGAAGGGGTGTACTAGTTATTGGTGTTACGTCTTGGAGACGGAGAGTGGTGGAGTCGAGCTTTCATCGATTCATATCGTTAGAAAGTTCCCTGATGTCTTTTCTGACGAGTTACCGGGGTTGCCACCTGACCCTGAGGTAGAGTTCGCTATCGAGTTAGAGCTAGGTGCGAATCCGATTTCGAAGGCACCATATCGTATGGCACCTTCAGAGATGGCCGAGTTAAAGAAGCAGTTGAGTGAGCTTCTTGAGTCGTGGTATATTCGACCGAGCACTTCGCCTTACAACGCACCGGTCTTGTTTGTGCGGAAGAAGGATGGTTCACTGCGTTTATGTATCGACTATCGCGAGCTAAACAAGGTGACTATCAAGAACAAGTATCCCTTGCCGAGGATTGATGACTTGTTCGATCAGTTGCAGGGATCTGCGGTATTCTCGAAGATCGACTTGAGATCGGGGTACTATCAGCTTCCAGTGAAGGAGTCCGATGTTCCGAAAACAGCTTTTCAGATGAGATACGAACATTAAGAGTTTGTGGTTATGCCCTTCGGGTCAACTAATGCACCGGCGGTGGTCATCCAATTGATGAACAAGGTCTTTATCAAGTATTTGGATAAGTGTGTCGTCATCTTCATTGACGATATCCTTATCTATTCGAGGAATGAGCAGGAGCATGCGCATCATCTGCATGTGGTGTTAGACATTTTGAGAACCGAGCGACTCTATGCAAAGTTCTCGAAATGGGAGTTCTGGCTGAAGGCAGTGATGTTTTTGGGTCACGTGATTTCAGCCGAGGGGGTCCGTGTGGGTCCACAGAAGATTGAGGCAGTGCTGGACTGGGCACCACATAGGAATGTGAAGGAGGTCCGTAGTTTCTTGTGTTTGGCTGGATACTACCATAGGTTCATCGAGGGGTTTTCAAAACTGGATCGGCTACTTACACAGTTGCTCCAGAAATCCGAGAAGCTCGTCTTGAATGACGAAAGGCAGTCGAGTTTTGAGGAGCTGAATAGATGTTTGACTTTAGCCCTGATTTTAGCATTGCCGTGTGGCAAGGAGGGTTTTGCCGTCTATAGCGATGCTTAGGGTCAGGGTCTTGGGTGTGTATCGATGCAGCACAACAAGACTATTGCGTATGCATCGAGGCAGTTGAGGCCGTACGAGCTTAACTACCCTACTCACGATTTGGACTTAGCGGCAGTTATTTTCGCGCTCAAGATTTGGCGTCACTATCTTTCTGGCTCTGCATGTCAGATTTTTACTGATCATAAGTCTGTAGTACATATTCACTCAGCGTGAGTTGAATATGAGGCAGAGGAGGTGGTTGGAGTTGATTAAGGATTATGACCTCGAAATCCTTTATCATCTGGGCAAGGCGAATGTCGTGGCAGACGCCTTGAGTCGGAAACCGGTTGCGTTGCGGACACATGAGATACTTACATCTCAATCTGAGCTTTAGCGGATTTTGATCGGGTTGGGTATTGAGGTTTTGTTGCCAGGATATGTCGGGCAACTTTGCATTTTAGAGATTTCATCGTCCCTGATCGATGAAATTAAATTGAAGCAGTTGGAGGATCCGATGATTAGTCAAATTCTAGAGAATGTTCTTAAAGGAAAGTCTCCTAGGTTTGTGATCCACGAGGATGGTGTGTTGAGATTCCAGAGTCGGCTTTGTGTACCGAACGACTTGGAATTGAAGCAGAGCATTTTGCGAGAGGCCCATGCTATGCCTTACTCAGTTCATCCTGGTTCGAGTAAGATGTACAAGGACCTAAGGAAGAACTTTTGGTGGAACGACATGAAGGAGGAGGTCGCACGGTTTGTAGTAATATGTTTGACTTGTCACCAGGTCAAAATCGAGCATCAGCGATCGGCTAGGTTATTGCAGTCGCTTCCCGTTCTTGAATGGAAATGGGAATATATTTCGATGGACTTCTTCACAAGCTTGCCAAGATCCAAGTCTGGTATGAATATGGTTTGGGTGATTGTGGATTGTCTGACCAAGTCGGCACATTTTCTGGGCATCAAGGATACTTGGGGCCCGGAGAGGTTAGCTGGTGTGTTCATCGCACAGATTGTGAGGCTTCATGGTACTCCGAAGTCTATTGTTTCGGATCGGGATGGCCGTTTTGTATTGCACTTTTGGCAGGCGGTGCATAAGGCGTTGGGTACTCGGTTGCATCTGCGTACTTCTTTTCATCCTCAATTGGACGGGCAGTTGGAACGCAATATCCAGACATTTGAGGATATGTTGCGTGCTTGTGCTCTCGATTGGAGCAGCGACTGGGAGGAGCATTTGCCACTGATCGAGTTCACGTACAACAATAGTTGGCACGTATCGATCAAGATGGCACCGTATGAGGCGCTTTATGGGCGGCGTTATCGATCGCCGATTTTCTGGAATGAGGCATCCGATTTGGTTGGGACCAAACTGGATATATCTTTGTAAGGTGGAATTGATTCGGGAAAGGATGTTGACTGCTCAGAGTCGACAGAAATCCTATGCTGACGCTCGTCGTCGACCTTTGGAATTCTAGGTGGGAGACCACGTTTTTCTAAAGGTGTCGCCGACAAAGGGAGTTTTTGTAACACCCCCAATCCGCTCAGGGATATCACACGCCGTAGAAACTTTCCTCAAGGATCTACCAGGCTAGTAACAGCATCGAACATCTCAACAATGCCTTTAAGGCTAAAATGACTCAGTAGACCGATTTGGTCTTTCAAATAAATACATACATCTCAATCTCAATACATGCCCACGCAGGGGTCAAATACAAAAGACTCCCGTATAACGGGGAAAATACTGCAACGGAAACAAACTATAACTGAACCAATACAACAACGCACGGGTCCTCCTTTGATTAATATCGATCATCTTTCATCATCCTTCGTGCCGACCTTATGCTATGCTCCCCAACACCTGAATGCAATACAGACATCCACCCCCGATTACTCGGGGGTTAGCAAAATTCCACTATTTTGCTAGTGCAAATACATAATCATACGAAATGTAACAAGTAATACAAATCACAAATCGGATACGACAATTAACCACCAAAGCCTTCCCGAGAGGTTTTATTAATTAGAAAAACACATCAATGAAGTGTTTGAAAAAAAACAAATTTCTCATCTCGGCGATTTTAAAAGTAGGAATCTTGCTGGACCTCAAGTCCTTAGTTGAAAAAGAAATCATCCCTTTCAAGACGAATGGGTCTCGACCCAAATTCACTTTTCGTAAAACGGCCTTTACAAATCCGTTGGGATCTCATCTAAAATCTCCTCAAATCATAGTACACGAGAAAAAAAGTAAGGTCCGTTATCCAACATCAAAACTCCACAATTAAAAGATTAAACACACACGACAAAAATACCCTAGTGCCATCCTAGCTAAATAAGCCAAATGAACATCTTACCTCTTACAAACTTAGTCAATGCATGCAATAATGAAAACATCGGTTGAAACACACATTTCCGGAAATACCATAATCCAAAACACATTTACAAAATGCACCACAATCACGCCTCTGTGGTCCCCTACCGAGACCTCGTCGGATTTAACCCGTAGTGGTTAAAAGCAACTCGCGGACCCACGCCTCTCTGGATACCTACCGAGACCCCGTCAGATCTAACCCGTAGTGAGCATACACACACACACACATTACTCATGCAATACTAATATGCCAAGAATGTAAGATCATCAAGAATACATACTAGAGATGGCCACTTACCTGACACCATTATCATACTCATCACAATACTTCCATCACGAACAATCAATCGCGACACAACAGCACAATTAACACGAAACACCCAATTCCATAACTTTACACAAGCAGGGGTATCATTAAAGCCTTCAACGTTCAAAATAATCAAATCACAATCAACTCACACAAACCATATTCACGAGGGTAAACCAACCATCGTAAATCCAACATGTAAACTCTATTTGCAAGACATAAATCGTATAAGAAAATACTTGCCTCAAATGATTACAAACGCGGAGAATCGACCAAGGTAGGATGGCCCAAACCGACTATGAACCCACCGAATCCGCCGAACTCTAACCTGCGACAATATCTACGAACGATAACAACCACAATGAAAATGAATTCCATAATAAGACCCAAAGCCGCTGAATTAAAGGAACAACCGACGAAAGTTCAAGGGTTTTCCCCAAAATGGCCAAGAACACAAACGACCCGATGAGACACGAAAATGAAATTCCAAACGGAAATATGGATATATAATGCATAAGATATGTTTAACAACATCATTAAACAACCATCGGTTTATCAAAATCGAATGGAAAATGAAATCAAGAACAAAACCCCCAAAAAGTCAACTTGAAGAAAAATTAAGAATTTACCTTGATCTGGTGAAGAATGGTGGATTTGATGATGTTAAAATCACTTGAAGACCTACAAAACACCTTTGGATTGGGCAAAATCGGCCAAGGTTGCGAACCCTAGTCGCTCCCGTCTCAACTCGCGGAAAGAAGAAGAAAGGAAATGAGAAATGAGAAAAAAAGACTACTGTCCAGTTTTATATGCTGGACAGCCTTAGCGTGCGCTAATCATCAGGATTAGCATGCGCTATCGGGGCACATATCGCCCAAAATCTCAGTCCAGTAACTTCTGGTCTGAACCCGACCAAAAGTTTGCGTACGCTATGTTTCCAGTAGCGTGCGTTAACTTCTGCCAATAACGTGCGCTACACTACCTCGTAGCGTGCGCTAGACAAAACACCAACCCAGTCCAGTAACTTCTAGACTGCCTCGGACTACCAGTTAGCGCGCGCTACTAATCCCGTAGCGTGTTCTAACTATTGCTCCTTAGCACGCGCTAACCACCTACCCTTAGCGTGCGCTAACAGGCCTGAATCCAACTACTGCTCTGACCCTATTGCTCGATAGCGCGCGCTAAGGGGATCCCTTAGCGTGCGCTAATGCACCCAGAACTACAACAGTAGTGCTCTCAAAGCTGGCTACAACAAAGGACTCCTTCGATCAGAACACCAAGTTCAAGATACGCACGGAAAGCTCCAGAATAAGATCATACTAAGAGCTTGAGATACAATCAAACTCACATGCGACCATGAAAAGGGTTAAGACAACAATTACCAAGGCGGATACCCACAACTTTGGAAAATTATAAAATGGCCCAAAATGCTCGAAAATCACGATACGTGATCGAATAACTAAACCAAATATCACAACACGTCTAACAATGTTAAACAGACTTACGGGGAACACGAAACAACAGTTTCGAACGAGATTCGCAAGAATCAAACTCAAATACGGAAAAGTCGTCAAAAAGCACGGAACTCAGCAAAACATCACCGAAACAAACTCGGATGTCAAAAAGTGCAGAATGAACCATTCTAAGAATGACGAAACGGTCACAAGCGAGCCGTTAAAATGGACTCCTGCCAAAAAGGGATATTTACCGTAAATCGAAAATTGCGGATATTACATACTACCCTCCTTAAAAGAAGTTTCGTCCCGAAACTAAAACAAGTAGGGAGGAGCAATATCCCACCAGGAACATCTCAACCGGATGCACAAGAGCCGTGCAACTTACGCCCACTGGCGAAATGTTACAAGAAACGCGAAGAGACATACAGCACGAAAGCATGCTCAACGACAATCATCACCATGTCACAAGCAAGGACATAACACGATCAACAAGTGCCAAGCACCACCAACCAGATAACGCAATCAAGCCAATTATCTGAACCATCAAGAGACAAAAGGCACCTATTGCGAGAACACACGCACAGTAGAAAAATAGGAATGAAACGTACAACGATCCGCAAAGGTAACCATGGAGAACTCCGACCACACTGAAATTCTTGAAAACCGCACTAGGCATCTCCGCGACCCTTCGGAGCAGAAACACAAACTCGATCTCCAAACATCTCAGCTACCATCTCGCAATGCACGGTCGGTGTGCCAAATGACCACAATCGAAACAGCTGACCAATGGCGAACGACAATTCTTCGTAATACAAGACCAGACAACAACAATTGGACAACCACGATTGAATAATAATGATCGAACAACAACTACCGAACAACAACGATCAAACAACAATGATCGGACAACAACGATCGAACACCAACGACCGAACAACAATGATCGAACAACAGTGATCGAACAACAATGATCGAACAACAATGATCGAACAACAACGATCAAACAACGACTCTGAAGTTCACACTTCAACTCAAGACATTGAAGGAACTTGTAGATCTGAAAGACGTTAATTTCGATCAAGGTTCACAAGAATCGAACCGAACTAGGAAAAGTCACAATGATAAACAGATTGATCCAAAACAAGGTCACGACTAACAACCGAGATACTGAACAAGTTGAGAAAATATCAACGGACACGAGCGAGTCGATAGAATTGAGAAAGAGAAAATGCAGAAGTCAAAAATACTATGGGTATTACATTCAACCTCTTATAAAAGAAGTGTCGTCCCCGAGACTCAAAACAACGGAAGCAAGGTATAATGGAATATAACATCGCAAAACAACATACTGGAGATGCCAATCCCACACAACATACAAACCCGAGCTCTAACAGCCCGCACAGGTGCGATAACACGCAAATCACCACGAAACGATAACATTACAGACTGATCGCTTGTTTTCGCGTAGTATGGTTTTCAAATCCGATCAATTTTAAAATTTGTAAAACCTCGGAGTATTTCCAAGGTGTCGAACCCAAGGGAATTGATGTGTCGAAAATAATGGAATTAACTCTACTCAAAATTTGACTGCTATTTAGGAATCCGAAAATTTTGTTTGTTACTAATTATCGAAAAATAAAAATTAAATAAAAGATGAAATATCTAAATCAAGCAAATAAAGCAAATTAGCAAGATAAAATCACAAGTCTAAAAGTAATTGATCCTAGGGTAGTATCATCTAATTGAGTTCACACAATCCATTCACTTGATTCCTTTTCCCCAAACTTTAATTCAATCCTAGAAATAATCACTTAGCCGATCTAGAATTCCGATCAAGGCAACCTAGAAAGATAGTTAATTTAAACCCTTTTCCCCGCCAGGGCTCAAAGAATTTAAATCACTTAAAAAGTACCAACTTATTTATCTATGACTTATCTTTCTCCGATAGGTCTCAAGATAAAATCATATTGTGCGTCAAGTATTTCCACTAATCAATTACTCCTTCCGGACAAAATCAATTAGCTAAGATGCATCGATTAAGGGCCCTTTAATCTAACATGAGATTTAACACAACTTGAACACAAGCCTAGGATGAAAGGTCAAAAGGTAATCAAAGGAACATCATGTGAACATCAATTAAAATTACTAACCCTAGAATCAATCAATGAATTTAGCCAGACATAATTGAAATTAAACAAGAAATTGATGAAGAATGCATATTATTAATATGAAAAGAGAGATTACAACCCTTATGGATGAACTCCGAGTCTTCAATCTCTAAAAACCAATAATAATCCTCCTCCAAAAAGTTCTTGCATCAAAGAAATAAATCTTGCTAAACAGATCTAAAAAAATGTAAAAGATGAAAAAGAATGATAAAAGAATGATCCAAGATGGTGGAAGATGCTGAAACTAGGTCTCCAAAGAGGTTTATATAGCCTAAGGGGGTTACATTCCCGATTATCCCTAATCTAGGAAATAAAATCTGTCCAAAAGAGTCATAATCCGTCAAAATACAAGTGTCCGCTGGGCAGCCTATCGGACTGGCCTATCGGCCGATAGGCTGGCCGATAGTTGGTTCGTCGATCGCTTCACTCAATAGGGCAGGGACTCCTTTCGGGCGAACCTATCGGCCGATAGGCTGGGCCGATAGGGTGGTCTGTTTCTTGCAAAAATCCGCTTCTTCGTCCGTTTGACTCGACTCTCGGTCCTTTGTCTCGTTTTGGGTCCTTTTGGCTCTAAAAACCTGCAAACACACTAAAACCAACCCAAACGCGTAATACGGCTCGACTAATCATAAATAAGCCAAATACGAGCACATTAATCACGAAACGAGATAAAAACCCAGTATAAAATCCTAGAAATAAGTGGTAAAATTACCACTTATCAAACCCCCCCAAACTTAAGCCTTGTTCGTCCCGAACAACAAAAAGAAAAGAAAAAGAAAATCGTGAATCATCGTGCAACTCATAGTGTTCAACCTAATCAATACTATCCTGTAATTCTCTCTAAATAATTCGATTGTCGTAAAAGCGAGCTGCACTCAGAATAATGATTCCGCAAAGTAGTCAAGTTCAGTCCTAATCATTCGTTCATGAAGAAAATCCAGCTCAAAGATTAACAAAACGTGAGTCAAATCGACCGTCAATATGAAAGGCTAAAATAACCAAGCTAGTTCGTCCCGTTTCACAGTCTAGTGGCACAATTTTCACGAGTTTCATAACAAATAAACCTCGGTCAGTATTCCCTTATATATATGTTCAAGAATTTGAATCGAGTTGACCACTAGGTTAGGATCTCGGGATGTTTCATCGGGGTAATCCTAGGGTGGAACTTCCATTCTCATGTATTAGGAAACCGTTTGACGTAAAAGACACTCATGGGGCACATGGATGCTTCTGTTGGGATTCGGTGCCTAAAACGAAGGCCCAGCGGAAGCGGTAAAACGAAAATTAATTCGATCCGAATCCCTACGAGGATCGATCGAGCTATGCATATACGAATATAAAATAAACAAAGGAAGATACGAAATCATACCCTTGTCGTCCGTTGATTATATGGATTTCCTTCTCTTGAGCTATTCCCCAAATGATCCAAAATGCTCCAAGCCCTTGGATGATCCAACGCCGAAAAAACCGCGTCTCTACTTGTCACGCGCCGGAGAAACGAACGGAATGACAACACTCGATTAACCTCTAAGGTTACGGCTAGAATCAAGTGATGAAGCTTTGATTATAACACTCTAAGTGTTTTAATTTATATCTCTCAATATATCTTTAATTTTCTCCAAGAACAATTAAGATGATATGAAGAAGATGATGAAGACAATAGAGAAAATGGTTTTTCTCTCTCTCTCTCTAACTCACTCTCACGTCCTGAATGGGTTAGTTAAAAGAAAGATGTCTTCATCCCTTTTATTCAACTCCCACTACTAGCAACAACTCATGCATGTGGGAATCTAACCCCACCTCCACCATTATCATACAATAAAGAATGGAGACATAAGTCCAAAATGAAGGTGGCTAGAAATGGGGGGGGCGGCCCATGGAGAAACGGATGAGTTTGGTTCGTTTCGGACTCCCGAGAGTCCAAACAGATAAATTCCAATTCCGTTCCGATGTATTTGTATAGTTTAATTAATCCAATTAGTTTCATCATATCAAATACAAAATAATATAATTAATTTCTCCAAGAAATAATTATATACATGAATTAAATTAATCACCCAGTAATTTATTTAATTCATTAGGCCGTAAATCAATTTATCCAATAAATCGATTTAAACATCCAATGTTCCAAAATTAGATATCCAATTTCTAATATTCATAATGAGAGAATTAGCTTGAATCATTCCATCGTCAATCCTATTGCGCGACTCGGTAGGTCCGTCTCAGTCAGCAATGGGAGGAACCAAAGAGTAGTAGCACCACCTAGCCAGCCTGGCGGCCTACACTGCACTTAACCGAGAACGAATGATTGGGATCATTCAAGAACCATTCTGTCGTGAATACCAAGATAATGATAAACCCTTCTTTCAAATGTCCCGATCAAGTTATAGGGTCACGGTCGGTCAAACCCTATCTCGTACTTGACGCTATGCATGCGTTAATGCAAATCGAGATCATCGAGTCGCCGTGTATCTAATACAACTAGCTCCAATGCTTTGGCCAAAGACTTATGATCTCATCTCGCCAATAACCGCATAGGACATATAACCCGCTCACTAACGGGAGAAAGAATTCTATCTTGGTATTCGTAGGACTCGCTACTTGCCCGTCAAGATGCACGTCGAGGTTGACCCCGCCTTCCGGTTTACGTGGTCGAACTACTCTAATGAAAATCTTGACGTCACAAGCACATCCCTACTAAATCCTCAAGTCGAAGGTTCACGAATACCTATCACAACCTTTCGATTCCGTCATTGATCGTCCCGAGTGAAACCGTGTGACGAATCGAGGGTGAGTCGGTTCGAGTATACTAATCCAATTAGCATACCTATAACGTGTGCTCCCACTAACCATTAGTGTTCGATGCACTCTCCATGTCAAAGAACACGTCATACAAGTCTTCACATAAACTTAACGCCTACCAAGTTTCATCGACTTGCGAACGATTAAGTATTTGAGCTATAACCTTTCCAAAGGCCGACCCCCTTATCCAATAAGGAGTGGAACGTTTTGCTCTCAAATACACGGACTAGTTTCTATATGTTTATTTACGAGTTAGGAATGCCAAGAACTACCAAGAAATAAAGAAACATTCATTTGCCTTATATAAATGGTTTACATAATTACAAGTACAATGCCCTCACTCAACAACCTCCGAGTGGCATTCGAGGGCATACTCCTAACAATCTCCCACTTGCACTCAATGCCACACACTATGGTATCTAATACCCATGTTCTCCGGATGACGCTCCAAGCTAGTCCGAGAAAGTGGCTTGGTCGGTGGATCGGCGACGTTGTCACCGAGTCTACTCTGCGGCAAGACAATGTATCCCTTGCGAACAAATTCTCTTACGAGATGATACTTCCTCTCAATATGTTTGGTCTTGTGAAACCTCGGCTCCTTGGCTCGCGCTGACTCCGTCGTTGTCGCAAAGACAATGAACAGCAAAGACATGGTATTATTTGAAGTTCTCCTTAAACTTCTTAATCCGTAACCCTTCCTTGGAAGCCTCCGAGGCCGCTTGATACTCACTGACAGTGGAATCGGCAGCGCGCTTTGCTTGGCGCTACGCCAAGATACCGCTCCTCCATTAAGAGTAAATATGTAGCCGAGTAGACATCGAGTCGCCCTTCGCCTTGGAAGTCCGAATCTGAATCCCACCACATCCAAATCTCCACCGCCATACATCGTAACCATATCTCTAGTCCTTCTCAAGTACTTGAGAACGTTCTTACGGCAGCTCAATGTTCCCTACAGGTTTGCTCGAAACCTACTCACCACGCTTACGGATGCGCGATGTCGTCTTGTACACAACATAGCATACATAAGGCTACCCACGGCCGAAGCATATGGTATATTACTCATTTCCTTTCGTTGTTCCTCATTTTGAGGACACATCTTCAAGGTGAGTTTTATTCCATGTCGCATCGGTAGGAACCCTCTTTTAGAATCATCCATCTTAAATCGCTTTAAGATCTTATCTATATAGAGGGCTTGGGAAAGGCCTATTGTTCTCTTCGCTCTATCCCGGTAGAGTCGAATTCCAAGAATATAGGTTGCTTCTCCCAAGTCTTTCATGGAGAAATTACTCAAAGCCAAGCTTTTACGTAATCGAGCATTCCCACATCATTTCCTATTAGTAGAATATCATCCACATATAGTACTAAGAATGCGATCTTGCTCCCACTAACCCTCTTGTATACACAAGGTTCCTCTTCATTTTGCACGAAGTCAAACTCTTTGATCGCCTCGTCAAAACGAAGGTTCCAACTACGCGACGCTTGCTTAAGTCCATAAATGGAACGCTAAAGCTTGCACACTTTCTGAATATCGACTTCGGACACAAAGCCTTTAGGCTGCTCCATATAGATTTCCTCCTCGAGGAGTCCATTAAGGAAAGCCGTCTTTACGTCCATTTGCCATATCTCATAATCGTGGTAGGCAGCTATAGCAAGCATCATGCGAATAGACTTGATCATGGCTACGGGCGAGAAGGTATCGTGGTAATCGATCCCTTCCTTTTGGGTATAACCCTTTGCCACAAGCCTGGCCTTATAGGCGTCAACCTTGCCATCACCATCAGTCTTTCTCTTGTAGATCCACTTGTTCCCAATAGGCACTATGCCCTTGGGGCGGTCTACTAGAGTCCAGACTGATTTACATGCATCGAGTCTATCTCGGCTTCCATAGCTTCACGCCATTTCGCGAGTCTACATCCACCATCGCTTGGTCATAGGTCGTCGGGTCGGTCTCTTGGCTATCACTTGGAACCTCATGGAGACCCGGCTCCTCCAAGTGCACAAGCCCATACCTCTCGTAAATGAGACACCCTACTAGACCTACGAGGTGGTTGTACTTGTGTTTCGAAAGTTCGGTTCCAGTTTCTTGAACGAGTGTCTCTCGAGGAGTTTCATTGTATTCTTCTAAAGAAATACTTCTACCCGCTCCGCCTTCCGAATGAACTCATCTTCCAGAAGTGTGCTTGTAAAGCAACAATGATCCTTCGATCTTCGGGCATGTAGAATAGATATCCCATCGTCCCGCACGGAATCCAATGAAACGTCCCTTCGCACCTAGCTTCCAACTTTTCCACCTTAGTCTTCTTGACATAAGCGGGACATCCCCAAATCCTAATATGATTAAGACTTGGTTTCCTTCCTTCCCACATCTCATGTGGAGTTTTAGGAACGGATTTGGAAGGACATCTGCTCAAGATATATGCGGCGATCAGTGCATACCCCCACTGTAAATCGGCAAGTCAAGATAGCTCAAGATGGAACGGACCATGTTCAACAGGTCCGGTTCCTTCTTTCTCGACACACCATTTAACCGAGGAGTACCTGAGGTGTTAGTTGTGAAACTATTCCATGTTCCTTAAGGAACTCGTCAAACTCCGTGCTCATATACTCGCCACCTCGGTCCGACCAAGTGCTTTGATATGATTACCGGTTGTTTCGACTAGGGCCTTGAATTCCTGGAATTTCTCAAAGGCCTCGGATTTATGTTTCATTAAGTATACATAACCATACCTAGTATGATCATCAGTAAACGTAATGAAATATTGATATCCGTCACGTGCTGCTTCCAAAGCACCACATACATCGGTATGGATTAATCCCGATTTATCGCGGCTCTTTGAAATGTCCCTTTGAAGGGGGACTTAGTCAATTTGCCTTTAAGGCAAGATTCACAAGTAGGAAAGGGATCCGATCCCAATGGACCCATAAGTCCATCTTTTTCCATCTTGTAAACCTTGGTCTGACCAACATGACCAAGTCTAAGATGCCATTTCAAAACTTGATTGGTTTCATCCCTACCGCGTTTTCTAGTTATAGTATTCACAACTACTTTGTTGCTGAGATTTAGATGATACAATCCATTCAACAATGTAGCAGTACCCACTAGTTTATTTCTAAAATAAATTTTGCAGAACCATCACCAATGAAAAATGAAAATCCTTTTCGGTCCATGACCGGAATGGATACAATGTTTTTATGCCCCTTGGGCAAAACAAGTACATCTTCTAAAGTCAAAACAAAGCCGGATTCTAAACCCAAAAGAAGTGATCCTATGTCGGTCGCCTCGACACTTTGCCCGCTTCCGACAGTGATCATAACTTCTCCACTCCAAGCTTCCTACTTTGTTCCAGATCCCGATTCACGGTACAAATATGAGAACTAGCACCGTAATCCAAGATTCAGAAGTAGAAAATACAAGAGCGAACAATTTGTTTCCAAAACTAAAAGTTCTCAGACCAAGTGCCATGAAGAATCGGACAGTCTCTAGCCCAAAGTGGCCCACTCACCGCACTTGAGACAAGCATCCTTCTTCTTCTTGTTCTTTGGAACCATCGGGGCCTTGCCCTTTCCCTTAAGGTCCTTAGCTTGTGGTCCACTCCGCTTCTTGGTCTTTTTCTTCTTATTCTTAGACTTCCGAAGTCCAAGAAATCACAAGTGCACTCCTTCATCCGCGGTGTCTTCATCCGAGACCGAGCGGTCACCGCTTGTTCATTAGCCCACTAAGTTACATGCAATCTCATTGCTTGAAGTTCATAACAAATCGTGAGAAGGAATCGAGGAGAGACTGTAGGATAAGGTCGGTTTGGAGAGAAGTATCCATTTTAAAATCAAGAGCCTCCAATCTCTCGATCATGGATATCATTTTGAGGACGTGTTCCCAACCTTCTCACCTTCCTTCATCCTTGCACCGAACAGCTTGCTTGGATATCTCATATCTAGCGATTCACTGTGCTCACCATAAAGCTCGGTTAAGTGAGATAGAATCTGCCTAGCAGAAGTCATTTTCTCATGAGCTCTCTGAAGCTCATTAGACATGGAAGCCATCATATAAGCACGGACTTTCACGTCATCCTTAACCCACTTTTCATGGTTTTCAATCTCTTCCTGATTGGCTCGAGTCCGCATAGGAGGCGCCGGAATGTCCGTCTCCAAGACGTATCCCAGTGCCTCTATACTGAGGAGAATCATCAGATTGCGGAGCCAATCCACAAAGTTAGGTCCCATTAAGGTGTTCTTTTCGAGTAGAATTGCGAGTGGATTCATTGTCATATTGAGATTTGTCTGCATTAAGTATAACAGATTAATTAGTGACTTGTTATATTATGATCTGAGTATAGAATTAAGGTCTTTTCTATTCTTGTTACCCAGCTCCCACTATTTTTATCGGAACAACACACTCCCATGTGAAATCCGGAAGTATCGTCGCACTACTTCATAGTGGTGATCGAGTTCTTTATAAATCTTAATAGAGGGCAACCGAACAGGTTTCTAGTCTATTAATTTTCATAAAGTGGTGTCCAACACCAACCCATCTAATGAGTGATTCGATCTTCTTTTTCCCCTTGTTCACTCCCCTCAACCTATACGGTTTCTATGGTTCGTGAACAAGTTAAGTTTATACCATCGACGCAAATCAGTTTCACAATTGAATCTTATCCGCAACCTATCGGTTTCTAGGGATAAAATTTGCTCCAACCGAGGCATCCAATGCGCTCCTGTAATTTATCCGTCCTCACAGAACGACTACCCCGATAACTCGGAAGCATAGCACATCCGGTTTGGATTTCAATTTCCCGAAAGCTCGATGGAGGGAAGGAAAACCTTGAAACCTTATAAACTTAATAATTTGTTGTGGGAGAATTTTTGCGATTAACGTTACACTTTGCACATTAATCATTTTAGCGCGTTTGTTGCATTCATACAATATGTAACAACCATTCACAACCTAGTTGCTACCAACATGTGGTTCATGGACCGTTCCTAGAAAACAAAAACTCCGTAATCTAATTACAAGTCTTCGTCTTGAATCTTCGTCTTCTCGAAACGGATCTTCCTCCGGTCTTCGTCATTACATATAAATTTTACATTGAAAAATTGCATCCTAGATACAAATATTTCTAGTAAAATAAATAGGCTCAAAACAGCCATTTACAACCCAATCGAATAAAACGAAGAATTCAAACTAAGTCCATGAACCACATCCCCATTCAAAAGCATTCATCCAATAAATACTCAATAAATGGATAGCGAGAAGATTACATATGATCCAATCAATAATCAACAATAAATAGAATTGATCCAATCAATTCAACAATAATCGACAATTTAGTTTTCGTCCGTAGTGTACCCTTAAAATATTTTCTTTGAGTTTTCCCTCATCAAAAATTCCAAATTAATGATTTTAATACAGGAAAATTCAATAATCGAAAATATACCTAAAAACGAGACCAGTGCCGACACTGAAATCGCGGCGACACCACTGGGCTCACTGCAGCCTCTACAGCCACGCCCGCAGCTACGAGCCACGCCCAGACAGAAAGGCTCGATCATGCCGGACACGCCCGGCCGGAAGGCACAAAGAACGCTCGCCGGATACAAAGAAGCGCTCGCAACGACTCCAGCAACCCACGCTCGGCCGGATAAAGAACGCGCTGCCAAGCACTCTACTGATACAAGAAGCTCGCTGCAAGACCGGCAGCCTAACAAAGAACGCTTCGCCGGATCTAAAGAACGCTCGGCCAAGCACTTTACCGATGATACAAGAAGCTCGCCGCAGATCGACCGGCAGAACAAAGAACGCTCGGCGGATACAAGCAAGCGTCCGGCCGGATCCAGCGAGCACTCGGCTCGATCTGGCCACGCGGTCGGCCAGACTCGGCAGACAAGAAGCGCCGCCACGGCCCGGACGAGCTCGGCCACACTCGGCCAGTATGGAAAATCGTCCAACGATTCGACATACTGCTTTCGGGCAGATTTCTAAAATCCTGTTATTCCTGATCTGAATATTATTAATATAAATCATATTTCCAAGAAAAACCTGATTTATATCATAACATAAAATCACGGAAAAACGACACTACGACGAACAATAAAATATCTACGATTATTAAAGTGATTCTAAATCACAAAATAAGCATTCCAAATGCTAAATATCGTATATACGATCGCAAGACCTCGCTCCGATACCACTGTTGGGATTCGGTGCCTAAAACGAAGGCCCAGCGGAAGCGGTAAAACGAAAATTAATTCGATCCGAATCCCTACGAGGATCGATCGAGCTACGCATATACGAATATAAAATAAACAAAGGAAGATACGAAATCATACCCTTGTCGTCCGTTGATTATATGGATTTCCTTCTCTTGAGCTATTCCCCAAATGATCCAAAATGCTCCAAGCCCTTGGATGATCCAACGCCGAAAAAACCGCGTCTCTACTTGTCACGCCACGAGAAACGAACGGAATGACAACACTCGATTAACCTCTAAGGTTACGGCTAGAATCAAGTGATGAAGCTTTGATTATAACACTCTAAGTGTTTTAATTTATATCTCTCAATATATCTTTAATTTTCTCCAAGAACAATTAAGATGATATGAAGAAGATGATGAGGACAATAGAGAAAATGGTTTTTCTCTCTCTCTCTCTAACTCACTCTCACGTCTGGAATGGGTTAGTTAAAAGAAAGATGTCTTCATCCCTTTTATTCAACTCCCACTACTAGCAACAACTCATGCATGTGGGAATCTAACCCCACCTCCACCATTATCATACAATAAAGAATGGAGACATAAGTCCAAAATGAAGGTGGCTAGAAATGGGGGGGGCGGCCCATGGAGAAACGGATGAGTTTGGTTCGTTTCGGACTCCCGAGAGTCCAAACAGATAAATTCCAATTCCGTTCCGATGTATTTGTATAGTTTAATTAATCCAATTAATTTCATCATATCAAATACAAAATAATATAATTAATTTCTCCAAGAAATAATTATATACATGAATTAAATTAATCACCCAAGAATTTATTTAATTCATTAGGCCGTAAATCAATTTATCCAATAAATCGATTTAAACATCCAATGTTCCAAAATTAGATATCCAATTTCTAATATTCATAATGAGAGAATTAGCTTGAATCATTCCATCGTCAATCCTATCAGCGACTCGGTAGGTCCGTCTCGAAAGAATGGGAGGAACCAAAGAGTAGTAGCACCACCTAGCCGGCTGGCGCCTACACTGTACTCCAACCGAGAACGAATGATTGGGATCATTCAAGAACCATTCTGTCGTGAATACCGGTATACGTATAAACCCTTCTTTCAAATGTCCCGATCAAGTTATAGGGTCACGGTCGGTCAAACCCTATCTCGTACTTGACGCTATGCATGCGTTAATGCAAATCGAGATCATCGAGTCAGCCGTGTATCTAATACAACTAGCTCCAATGCTTTGGCCAAAGACTTATGATCTCATCGCCAATAACCGCATAGGACATATAACCCGCTCACTAACGGGAGAAAGAATTCTATCTTGGTATTCGTAGGACTCGCTACTTGCCCGTCAAGATGCACGTCGAGGTTGACCCCGCCTTCCGGTTTACGTGGTCGAACTACTCTAATGAAAATCTTGACGTCACAAGCACATCCCTACTAAATCCTCAAGTCGAAGGTTCACGAATACCTATCACAACCTTTCGATTCCGTCATTGATCGTCCCGAGTGAAATCCGTGTGACGAATCGAGGGTGAGTCGGTTCGAGTATACTAATCCAATTAGCATACCTATAACGTGTGCTCCCACTAACCATTAGTGTTCGACAGGCACTCTCCATGTCAAAGAACACGTCATACAAGTCTTCACATAAACTTAACGCCTAGTCAAGTTTCATCGACTTGCGAACGATTAAGTATTTGAGCTATAACCTTTCCAGTGCCGACCCCCTTATCCAATAAGGAGTGGAACGTTTTGCTCTCAAATACACGGACTAGTTTCTATATGTTTATTTACGAGTTAGGAATGCCAGTAACTACCAGTAAATAAAGAAACATTCATTTGCCTTATATAAATGGTTTACATAATTACAAGTACAATGCCCTCACTCAACAACCTCTGAGTGGCATTCGAGGGCATACTCCTAACAGCTTCTAGTTACTAAGTTCCCGTCTACAACGGAGAAACAACTCGAATATATAATTTCCGCATGTCCGAATCAAGGTCGGCGTTTTACGCGAGAGTAAACAGCGGGTCACGCGAATACCCCCGGTTACTAGGTTCCCTATCATTGGCACATGTGAAATATCTAAATCACTAGTCTAATCAGAGTCGTCGTTTTACGCGACGGTAAACAACGGGTCACGCGAATGCCCCCGGTTACTAGACTTCTCTTCATAGAACAACATTATCTCAACTTTTGGGAAAAACTGACCGACTCTAAACTCAATCTAAGTGCCAACACGACTAAAGAAACAGTACGACTCACTATCCGGAAGATGTAACCAAACGTATTGACGGTGATTTTAAAACAAGTATGTATCGTCTCTTATCTGCCAAGACCTCTACAATCACGAAAAATTTTGGACCTAAATGAATACTATGCAAAACAGAAATAACTGACTACAACTCAACTAAAACTCGACCGTTTCTTCAGAGAGAAAAACAGTGTCGTAACATCGGTATCACACAAATAGAAGCACGAAAAATTCATGAATAAAGAAAAACTAAGACAAGCAAGGCTATCTAAAACAAACAACGAAAAGCAAATAAAAGCAAACACGAAATCTAAAAAAAACTACTACGACCTAAAAAATAGAAACTAGCAAACACACCAAACGAAAAAAAAAATCTAAAAACTAAGCAACCAAAAGCCAAATCCACACAACACCAATATGATAAGCACAAATAAAAACAACGGGCACCAACACAAGCATATAAAGATACAAGGCAAACAAGGTACTCACACGTAAAGAAATTAACAAAGCCGCACTTCTCCCCCCCCCCCCCCCAAACTTATTTCGCATCCCGAAGGAGGAATAAGTTTGAAAAGAGAAAGGAGTGGCTTTGTTAATGGAGTACCTGATCACTATGGCGGAAATGGCGGGTTTGTCGGCGAGCTCGGATCATAGCGGGCATGTAATTTTTCTCGGCCTATCGGCCGGGCCTATCGGCCGATAGTCTGGACCGATAGGAACTTCTGGAACTTACATACCTCATATCGGGTGGGATCTCGGTCGAAGTGGAATTCCTATCGACCACTGCTTGTAATCAATAAAATTTTTTTATTTTCCTCAGCCTATCGGCCGGGCCTATCGGCCGATAGGCTCGCCCGATAGGATTTTCTGTTTCAGAAATTTTTTTTCAGCTTTTTCTCTTTCGCATAATTGGTCCCATTTTTGCTTGGATATGGCGATTAAAGACCTGCAAGTATCCAAAACTCGGCGTGCATGGATTAGAACTTAACAAAAACTAGCAAAGCTACTACAAAACTAGAAACTACAAAAATCACGCAAACGAAAAATCGAAAATAAATGAATAAAACGAACTAATATACATACGTTGGGTTACCTCCCAACAAGTGCTACGTTTAACGTCTTTAGCTAGACGATACCTCATTCAACCCGGGTCTTCGGCGACAACTCCCCCTTGAACGGTTTTGTTGATATCAAGATAGCATACGCTCCTCTCATTAGATCGACTCTCGTTCGCCTCCAACATTCAAACATACTCAGGCAAATCCTCGGAAATTTCATCAACATCGGAATGTGAGTAAATGGAGTGTGAAATGCAATGCTCCAACAAGTCGGTCGGGGGCAGCATAATAGACTCAATTTCAAAACATTCCTCGGGCGCATCCTCGGGCTTCTTCATCGCGTCATAGATGGAAATTTTCAGATTTTGATCATTAACCCGGAAAGTAAGATCACCCTCCTGGACGTCGATAAGTGCTCTCCCCGTCACTAGAAACGGTCTCCCAAATATCAATGGTTGATTCTCGTCCTCGGGCATATCAAGAACTACGAAATCGGCCGGGAAGACCAAGTGTTGGACTCTAACGAGCACATCCTCCACAACTCCCCTCGGATAAGTGATCGACCGGTCCGCCATGAGTAGAGAAATGGTAGTCGGCTTCATCTCCCCAATCTTCAACCTCTTAAAGATGGATAGAGGCATAAGATTGATGCTTGCCCCGAGATCACACAACCCATTACGGAACGTTTGGTCGCCAATCATGCATGTCAAAGTAAAACGTCCCGGATCCTTCTGCTTGAGTGGGAGTTTGTTTTGAATGATAGCGCTACACTCCTCTGTCATATTTATTGTTTCAAACTTCCTCAACTTCCTCTTGCTTGCCACAGCGTCTTTCAAGAATTTCACGTAACCCGGCATGTCTCTCAAAGCGTCTAGAAGTGGAATGTTGATATTCACCTTTTGAAACATGTCGATAAATTGTTGAAGCTTTTCATCATATCTCGACTTGGCCAAACGCTGTGGAAATGGAGCTTTTTCCTCAAAATTCTTCGCATTCGAACATACAGGAGCCTTTCGGCCGATATGGGGGTCGATAGGCTTAACTTCCGGCATGCTGTCTGGGTATCGGTTGGTCCTATCGGCCGATAGGCTTGGCCGATGGGCTTGCTGCATTTCATCTTCTTTCTTGTTCTCGGCTCCCGTTTCTAATACATCCTCGTTTTCAGATTCCTTTACTCCAGCCCCATGATTACTGTACTTTGTCCCACTCCGAAGCTCGATTGCGTTGCATTGTTGCGTCTTCGGGTTGGTCTCGGTGCTGCTCGGAAAATGGCCCGGCTTATGAAATCCGGCTTGGGCGTTCGCCATTTGACTCATTTGGGTCTCCACCATCGACATCTGCTTTGTCAAGGCTATCACCGAGTTTCCAATAGATGTCACACTATGCTCGAGAGCCCCGAACCTCTTGTCTACTTTATAAATAAAATCTTTTTGGCTCGCCTCTAATCGTTCCAACATCTCTTCCATCGGTGTCTTAGCAATCGGCTCTTGAATAACCCCGTTTTTCACGTTAAATCCCGATGGTGGCTGGAGAGCATTGTTCGGATTGGCATAGGAGAAATTAGGGTGGTTTCGATTGTTCGGATAATAGTTCCCCCAATTTCCCCCTTGCCGGAAGTTTCCTCCTTGCATGTAATTTACATCCTCCTTAACTGCAATAGGCTCGTTTAGCTCTTCAAAAACTGAATTGACTCCCAAAGTATTCTTTTTTAGCATCTCAAGTTCTTTTTGTTGTCTTTCAAATTTCGCCTTTAAATCACCGTAGGCGTCCTAGTCACCGGATGGAACCTTTTTTCTCGTCATCTTCCTATCGGTCACCTCCTCATAATCATTGTTGACCGCTAGCTCAATGAGATTCTTGGCCTCTTCATAATCGTTAGCTAGAAATCCCCCTTTCGATGAATAGTCCAACTCTCTTCTAGCCTTCCTCGTCAAACCCCGATAAAACCGAATATAGATCTCTTCTTTGTCAATTCCATGCTGTGGGCATTTGCGAAGTATCTTCTTAAATCGGATCCATGCCTCGTATAAGTATTCATCCTCATATTGCTCGAATTGCAAGATATCGTTGATTTGTTTTTGCACTTTCGAGGGAGGATAGAACTGTGCTAAGAACAACCGAGTCATCTCTCTCCAAGTACCAATTTCCTTCCGATCTAGGCTCTTGTACCAATCTAGCGCATCGTCTTCTAAGGAGAATCGGAATAGGCGGAGCTTAATGACATCCGGAGGCACTCCGTTTTGCTTGATAGTGGCACATATGTCCAAAAACGACTCAAGATGAGCGTTTGGGTCTTCATTAACTCCCCCTCCGTATGTTTGAGACTTCACTGTAGCGATGAGGGACGGCTTAAGCTCGAAGTTGTTGGCATCAATCTTTTCCCAACCTCCTTCTTGATAATCGTCCAGCTTAGGTCGGAAGCGGGCATTCCAAGGGATCTTCTCGGGACGAGCGAGTTCTCGTGGTGGGTCAACAATGCCGGCCATGGTATCAACGAAAGGTATAGAAAGAGTCTCGGTTCTCGCTTCTTGCTTTTTCCTCCTCAAAGACTTCTCGATTTCCGGATCCAAAGGAAATAAGTCCTTTCCTTGGGATCTTGTGATCATGCACCGCCTACAAGGAAGAGAAAACAAGACGTGAGGAAACGAGATCGAAAATTAATAATAATAGTAAACAACCTAAAGTAACAATCTCTTCTTTTTCGAATTATCCCCTTTAAGTATTCGATCAATTCCCCGGCAACGGCGCCAAAAATTGATCGCTTGTTTTCGCGTAGTATGGTTTTCAAATCCGATCAATTTTAAAATTTGTAAAACCTCGGGGTATTTCCAAGGTGTCCAACCCAAGGGAATTGATGTGTCGAAAATAAAGGAATTAACTCTACTCAAAATTTGACTGCTATTTAGGAATCCGAAAATTTTGTTTGTTACTAATTATCGAAAAATAAAAATTAAATAAAAGATGAAATATCTAAATCAAGCAAATAAAGCAAATTAGCAAGATAAAATCACAAGTCTAAAAGTAATTGATCCTAGGGTAGTATCATCTAATTGAGTTCACACAATCCATTCACTTGATTCCTTTTCCCCCAAACTTTAATTCAATCCTAGAAATAATCACTTAGCCGATCTAGAATTCCGATCAAGGCAACCTAGAAAGATAGTTAATTTAAACCCTTTTCCCCGCCAGGGCTCAAAGAATTGAAATCACTTAAAAAGTACCAACTTATTTATCTATAACTTATCTTTCTCCGATAGGTCTCAAGATAAAATCATATTGTGCATCAAGTATTTCCACTAATCAATTACTCCTTCCGGACAAAATCAATTAGCTAACATGCATCGATTAAGGGCCCTTTAATCTAACATGAGATTTAACACAACTTGAACACAAGCCTAGGATGAAAGGTCAAAAGGTAATCAAAGGAACATCATGTGAACATCAATTAAAATTACTAACCCTAGAATCAATCAATGAATTTAGCCAGACATAATTGAAATTAAACAAGAAATTGATGAAGAATGCATATTATTAATATGAAAAGAGAGATTACAACCCTTATGGATGAACTCCGAGTCTTCAATCTCTGAAAACCAATAATAATCCTCCTCCAAAAAGTTCTTGCATCAAAGAAATAAATCTTGCTAAACAGATCTAAAAAAATGTAAAAGATGAAAAAGAATGATAAAAGAATGATCCAAGATGGTGGAAGATGCTGAAACTAGGTCTCCAAAGAGGTTTATATAGCCTAAGGGGGTTACATTCCCGATTAGCCCTAATCTAGGAAATAAAATCTGTCCAAAAGAGTCATAATCCGTCAAAATACGAGTGTCCGCTGGGCAGCCTATCGGACTGGCCTATCGGCCGATAGGCTGGCCGATAGTTGGTTCGTCGATCACTTCACTCGGTAGGGCAGGGGCTCCTTTCGGGCGAACCTATCGGCCGATAGGCTGGGCCGATAGGGTGGTCTGTTTCTTGCAAAAATCCGCTTCTTCGTCCGTTTGACTCGACTCTCGGTCCTTTGTCTCGTTTTGGGTCCTTTTGGCTCTAAAAACCTGCAAACACACTAAAACCAACCCAAACGCGTAATACGGCTCGACTAATCATAAATAAGCCAAATACGATCACATTAATCACGAAACGAGATAAAAACCCAGTATAAAATCCTAGAAATAAGTGGTAAAATTACCACTTATCACAGACCAATATTGCACCTCTCACAGAGGGTTAACCCACAAATGCGTGGCGAACGACTCAACGCTCACACCACTAATTCAATCACAACTTGGGGCTAACACCCCAACGACAATACCAACATCATACACACCTTCTTTAACCTCAAGCAGGAAGTGGTAGGTTTTAAAACGAGAATCACCCTTTGAAAATAATTTTGGAAACACCAGTTGATCTTGAGTATCACCTTTCAAAAAGTAGTACAGACATCGTTATCGAGACTTTAAAAAAACATCTTGTGTTTGACAAACACGAGGACACTTTTCTTGTAGTGAAAAACTTTCAGAAATATTCGACCCTCAGGTCTAAGCAAATGCGTTTCTAAATCATTAGAAATATCTCAAAATATCTTGGTCCTCCAAGTGGAATAAATTTGAAACATACTATGGCGCTAGTAGGCACCTTGAAAATACTGCGAGAAAAAAAATCCCTTTTAAAAGTACGTCTCGAAATTTATTTTCTAAGATACTCAAGGTTTTCAAAATCCATTAGGCTAAAATGCCCAAAACTCATGCGTTTAAATATTCGGTTACACATCTCGTAGCACACGCATCGAATCGTTCCAATTCAAAACAAGGCATGTCTCTTCTCAAAAACAAATAGTCAAATCACAATTTAAACTTTCCTAGGACCGGGGCTAAACCACTGGTCCCATCCGAGGCCTCTACGGACCCTCCCGGACTGAGCAAATCGCATGCATATACATTTCCATTCCATATTGAGCACATAGGTTCCACAAGAATACTTGCAAAACGAGCAAATCAAATTGAAATTTATTAGTAGCAGACAAAAACAGCAGTCGAAAAGACATAAGCAGTTACAACACTCCTCGTATAAACTAAATACGAGATTCGAATAAGCACACATCACGAAACCAATAATCTTCATAAAGATTCCACCACTTAACCAATAATCATACAAGTAGCTCGTGCCGTTTGAGGCACAAAACAAAGAAGGAAGACTTACATCCACAGGTCGCACGAAGATGACGATCGCCCGACGATACTAATCACGACCAACAACTCAGACTACGCGTCGCGGCACGACTCAGTCAGACAAAATCCGACGAGACAAAACTCGACAGACACAACTTGACCCGACAGCCTAGGTTTCCACAACCTAATCTCTGATACCATTTATATAACACCCCCAATCCGCTCAGGGATATCACATGCCGTAGAACCTTTCCTCAAGAATCTACCAGGCTGGTAACAACATCGAACATCTCAACAATGCCTTTAAGGCTAAAATAACTCAGTAGACCGATTTGGTCTTTCAATAAATACATACAACTCAATCTAAATACATGCCCATACAGGGGTCAAATACAAAAGACTCCCGTATAACAGGGAAAATACTTCAGTGGAAACAAAGTACAACTGAACCAATACAACAACGTACGGGTCCTCCTGTGATTAGTATCGATTATCTTTCATCATCCTTCGTGTCGACCTTGTGCTATGCTCCCCAACACCTGAATACAATACAGACATCCACCCCCCGATTACTCGGGGGTTAGCACAATTCCACTATTTTGCTAGTGCAAGTACATAATCATACGAAATGTAACAAGTAATAGAAATCACGAATCGGATATGACAATTAAGTACCAAAGCCTTCCCGAGAGGTTTTATTAATTAGAAAAACAAATCAATGAAGTGTTGAAAAAAAACAAATTCCTCATCTCGGGGATTTTAAATGTAGGAACCTTGCTGGACCTCAAGTCCTTAGTTGAAAAAGAAAACATCTGTTTCAAGACGAATGGGCCTCGGCCCAAATTCACTTTCTCTAAAACGACCTTTACAAATACGTTGGGATCTCATCCCAAATCTCCTCAAATCATAGTACACGAGAACAAAAGTAGGGTCCGTTTTCCAACATCAAAACTCCACAATTAAAAGATTAAACAGATACGACGAAAATACTCTTGTGCCATCCTAGCTAAGTAAATCAAATGAACACCTTACCTCTTACACACTTAGTCAATTCATGCAATAATGAAAACATCGGTTGAAACACATATTTCCATAAATGCCATAATCCAAAACACATTTACAAAATGCACCACAATTAACCGCGAACCCACGCCTCTGTGAATCCCTACCGAGACCCCATCGGATCTAACCCGTAGTGGTTAAAAGCAACTCGGGGACCCACGCCTTTGTGGACCCCTACCGAGACCCCATCGGATCTAACCCGTAGTGAGCATACACACACACGTTACTCATGCAATACTAATATGCTAAGAATGTAAGCTCATCAAGAATACTTACTAGAGATGGCCACTTACCCGACACCATTATTATACTCATCACAATACTTCCATCACGAACAATCGATCGTGACACAACAACACAATTAGCACAGAACACCCGATTCCATAACTTTAAACAAGCAGGGGTATCATTAAAGCCTTCAATGTTCAAAATAATCAAATCATAATCAACTCACACAAACCATATTCACGAGGGTAAACCAACCATCGTAAATCCAACATGTAAACTCTATTTGCAAGACACAAATCGTATAAGAAAATACTTGCCTCAAATGATTACAAATGCGGAGAATCAATCGAGGTAGGATGGCCCGAACCGAATATGAACGCACCGACTCCGCCGAACGCTAACCCGCGACAATAACTACGAACGACAACAACCACAATGAAAATGAATTTCATAATACGACTCAAAGCCGCTGAATTAAAGGAACAACTGATGAAAGTTCAAGTGTTTCCCCCAAAACGGCCAATAACGCAAACCAACCCGACGAGACACGAAAATGAAATTCCAAACCGAAATATGGATATAAAATCCATAAGATATGTTTAACAACATCATTAAACAACCATCGGTTTATCAAAATCGGATGGAAAATGAAATCAAGAACAAAAGCCCCAAAAAGTCAACTTGAAGAAAAATCAAGAATTTACCTTGATCTGGTGAGGAATGATGGATTTGATGATGTTAAAATCACTTAAAGACCTCCAAAACACCTTTGGATTGGGCAAAATCGGCCAAGGTTGCGAACGCTAGTCGCTCCCGTCTCAACTCGCGGAAAGAAGAAGAAAGGAAATGAGAAATGAGAAAAAAAGACTGTTGTCCTGTTTTATATGCTGGACAGCCTTAGCGCGCGCTAATCATCAGGATTAGCGTACACTATCGGGGCACATATCGCCCAAAGTCTCAGTCCAGTAACTTCTGGACTGAACCCGACCAAAAGTTAGCATACTCTATGTTTCCAGTAGCGTGCGCTAGATTCTGCCAATAACGTGCGCTACACTACCTCGTAGCGTGCGCTAGACAAAGTACCAACCAGTCCAGTAACTTCTAGACTGCCTCGGACTACTAGATAGCGCGCGTTACCAATCCTGTAGCGTGCGCTTACTACTGCTCCTTAGCGCGCACTAACCACCTACCCTTAGCGTGCTCTAATGGGCCTGAATCCAGTTACTGATCTGACCCTGTTGGTCGATAGAGCGCACTAAGGAGATCCCTTAGCGTGCGCTAATGCACCCAGAACTACAGAAGTACACGAAACAATAGTTTCGAACGAGATTCTCAAGAATCAAACTCAAATGCGGAAAAGTCGTCAAAAAGTACGGAACTCAGCAAAACATCACCGAAACGAACTCGGATGTCAAAAAGTGCAGAATGAACCATTCTCAGAATGACGAAATAGTCATAGGAGAGCTGTTAAAACAGACTGCTGCCAAAAAAAAATTTACCGTAATTCGAAAATTGCGGATATTACAGTTTTATGCTTCGTGAAGAAGGGAAAGTTGAGCCCGAGATTTATTGGGCCCTTTGAGATTCTCGAGAGAGTCGGCGAGTTGGCATACCGTTTGGCATTGCCTCCGGATTTGAGCCACGTTCATTGCGTTTTCCATGTTTCCTAACTGAGGAAATATGTTCCGGATCCTAGTCACGTCATCGATTATGGTGAGATCGATATCGCCAATGATATTACCTTCGAGGAGCGTCCCTTGAAGATTTTGGATCACCATGAGAAGCAACTGAGGCATAAGACCATTCTTTTGGTCATGGTGCAGTGGTCGAGGCATGGTGTCGAGGAGGCAACATGGGAAACCGAGGATAGCATGCGTGCTAGGTACCCCGAGTTGTTTGTTTCTTAAGTTTCGGGACGAAACTTGTTTTTAGAGGGGGATAATGTAATATCCGCATTTTTCTTTTCTGGTATTTTTCATTTTTGTGTATTACTCGTTTTTGGTGGCTTTTGTGTAACCGTATTGGTATTTCGAGAATACTTATTTCTGGACTTTTTGTTATCCGAGCTTGTTTCGGACTTATTTTACTCAATTACGCGTCTATTAGTTCTCCATCGCTAATTGGTCCGATTCTTGTAATTGTTGTTCGGAACAGCAATTTCGGGGTTACCGTAAATCCATCTTATGTTATTATGTGTGTTGTGAGCTTCCATTTGATGTTTCGTTCGCATTTCGTGTATTTCGGGTGTTTTGGGCCATTGGTATCCTGTGCCTAGCGCGCGCTATTTTTTTTGTATAACGCACGCTGGCATCGCTTAGTAGCACATCGCTTAGTGCGCGCTATCGAGGGGCCGTTAGCGCACGCTATTTCCTGGTAGCACACGCTAACGGGCCAGTACCATAGGTTCTGGCCTATTTTTGACTGGGTAGGGCGCGCTAACCTCTAGTCCTTAGCGCACGCTAAACTCTCTGGTTAAAAATACCAAAGAGTTGACCCAGATTCATCATTTTTCTCATTTCTCTCTCTCTCTCCGATTCTTGGGCAATTTTTAGGCGATCTTTGGGCGATTTGAAGTCTTGCAACTCCTAGCCATTATTCTTCTCGAGTTCTTGGTGTAGATTAACAACACCAACACTTGTTCTTGAGGGGAATCTCCTAGAACCCTATTTTTGGGAAATTTGAGGGTTTTTGAGTTTTCATCTGATTCGTTCCGTATCATAGATTAATCCATGATGTATATGATTAATATTAATGGTATTCTTGTTTTCCCTATGATTTCATGGTAACTTTCATTGTGTTTGTGAAATCGAGAGGGTTCGGTTGCGATCGGTCCTCGTCGTTGTTTTTGTACGAACTTACATGAATCGTACGTAGGGTTTCGGGTGTATTATGTTATTGTTATTCTTGTCGAGTTGGTTGTAATGGTGTTTGACGAATCGTCTAGGTTTGGTGTGTCCAGTTTCTCGCAACCGCGATTTTTCATGTCGTCTTTTCATCGCTTATAATCGAGGCAAATACTCCTAATGAACTTACATGCTTAACATGGTAGTATTGCATGAGTAACTTGTGTGTGTATGCTCACTATGGGTTTGATCCGACGGGGTCTCGGTAGGGATCCACAGAGGCGTGGATCGACGAGCTTGGCTTTTAACCACTACGGGTTAGATCCGACGTGGTCTCGGTAGGGGTCCACAGAGGTGTGGATCAACGGTTAATTGTGGTGCATTTTTATAAATGTGTTTTGGGTTATGGTGTTTCCGGAAATGTGTGTTGCAACTGATGTTTTCTCCTTTGCATGCTTTGACTATATGTGTAAGGTGTAAGTTATTCATTGGGTTACTTGTACTAGCGTAATTGCTAACCTCTTTGGGGGGACCCTTTTTGGGGAAATTCGTTTGATGAATTTCAGGTCGGGATCACCGGAACGGGCGGGCACTAGATCGGTACGAGGATGACGGTGGTGCGTGATGGTTGTGCAAAAGTAGTGTTTTATCTATTTTCGGTATTTAAATCATTTCGAAAACTTGTAAACTAATAGAAGTACTTGAGTATATATGAGCTTTTGGTTTTGCGAAGTAAATTGCTTCGTCCACTATATTTTCGTTGGGTTGTTGTGATGTTGCTTGACCGGTTGAACCGGGTGGATTATTATTGTTTTGCGTCTTTATGATGTCGTGTTATTGCGTTGAATCCGCGAGTCGATGAGTGTAGTTGGTCACTTAGCCTGGTGGGTCCCATATAGGGGTCCACGACACTGTTACATTCCCGGGTTTTCTTGGGGGTGTTGCATTTTTAGTAGAATAATGTTGACTAAGATGGTTATTTTCAAATTCGTATATACTATTTGACTCTATATAATGACTCTTGCAATTTAAAGGAATACATATATTTAGATTTTGATTTATATGCTTCAGGCATATCAACCTTCTAGGATTTCATGTATCCATAAGACAAATTTTCATGTACTTCCAATCTCACTCAATATCTATATATAATTCAATTCATGAGTGGTCTTATAAAAAAATATAATCATTATATGCATTTTTTACTACAAAAGTCGTGCTTCATATCTCATGTTTGCATGCGTAGTGCTTAAAATTGTTGGTAACTCTTCAAGAGTTCCAATCATCATAATCATATAATGTATGAATATTAATCAATATTCAACGAACTTTATTCAATATGCTATTTTGAAATGCAGGCCAAATAACAAAGTATTGACATTAATATAAATCTTATTAAATTGTTTTGTCCATCTTGACCAAATATTTCATTTTCGACATTAATCAACTTAGATCATTATGATCTTTATTTGAATCAATTGTATCGTTAAATCTATTGATATAAGCTCCACATTTTATTGTAACAAAATTTGTAGAACGTTCTACAATTTAATTCTCTGCAAGAGTATGCTCTTCATGAGTGACGTCTTCAGGACGTTGAATTTTGTCACTAATATTTATTTTTTGATCTCCGGAGATATATAATATAGTTCTCACCATTTAGGTGGGCTAGCCTTAAACTCAATTATAGCACTTGCACGTGTCTTGTAAGACATCAATTACGAGCTGGATTCATTTAAACTCTTTTGGAGTATATACATATAACTAATTGCAGTTTCTGTAAAATCGATAATCATTTGAACTTCAAGTTCATAATTTTTTAAATAATTTTCTTGATCGGTTGATTCTTTCCCCCCTAAATGTTGGAAATGATACCATCTTACAATATCAATCTTATTCATATCCATGTCACCCATCAATACTTCAGGTATTGTCATAAGGAGGACCATACCTGACATAATATTCAATTGGAGCCATAAAGGGAATATATACACTGAATTACTTGTCGAAATTCAAAATAATGCACTTTTGTCAATATCAAATCATAAATTATTCAAATATGTAAACTTTAGATGATGATTCAAATTTAAAATAAGAATAAAGACAACTATGTCAACCTCGAATTCGTTCTTGAATGTGTTTGTGTCATAATCAGTATTTATTTTATTGAATTTTTAATATGATAATCTACTTCAAGAGATATCAATAATATTCTATCTTTAAAGATTTAAAGATATTAGTAATTCCTCATTCAAGGAGAAATATTATATCTTTTAAGAGCATTTATTTTTTTCAACTGCATATTTATGCTTTACTAATGATACAAGTATCATCATCAATATTATATGTAATACTTCAAGAAGAAAATGCAATAATTGTTGTGCAATTAATACAACATTTGTAGGATGTTGATGAAAATTGGTCAACTCAAGATAGTATAATTTTAAGTGTATAAATGTACTTCATGATTGTAACACCTCCAATATATTCGGGAATATTACAGTACCGTAAATCCTCCCTTGAGGATCTACTAGGCTAAATACAATTAAACACCAGACCGATATGGTCAACTCAATAAGACAACTGACTCCAAGCATTCCATAAATACAACACGACCAATACAAATCACTACATCATAACACAACAAGATCTCTAAAGAACCCGACAGTCAAAACAGAGGAGTTCACTCCTCGACAACTAGGATGCATCCTCTCACAGTATCTAGTATCGCAGCGGCCCATCATCCTCGCGTCGATCCCTAACTGCTCTAAAATACCTGAACCTGGATACAACAATACGTAACCACCCCAAAAGGGGTCATCAGAAAGTTGGTGCATTTAATATAATCACATGAAATATAGCTTACCATAAATTACCGACAATCATTTAATTTAACTAATGACACAAGATACTCTCCTCGAATATCTGAGTCGATCATAATTAGGATCACTGTATTCAATTTGACTAGGAAAATTATTTGTATGATCTAAATCAACTCCGAAAGTCTAAAATGCTTTTGTTGAGAATACAATATTTTGAACAGGTTTGCAGGGCTGACTCATGATATCTCGGGGATTTATCTAGTCTTTACTCAGCAAAAGAAAAATAGATTAATCATCTGGACTTCACACCCAAGTCACTTCCAATATAATCCATTCCATAATCCAAACTATGAACCGTTTTCCAACGATATCATAATTCTCAAAACGTCATCACAACTCAAATACAATACACCGTTTCTGGCCAACCCAAATATCTATCGAATAATATCATCAAATCTCAAACTACGATAATCGAGTACCAATCTAAACAAGTATCAACAATATATGAAAAAAGATATTTCGCAATAAATCAATTATTATCTTTCAATTACAATAAGCCCCGAGGTCGCAACCAAGGTTCACAGAAGTATCTACACAGAAATACTCTGGAACGTGGGTGCCATTTAGGTCTTATACCTCAAAACATCGGCCCCTTCAATTATAATAAACCCCAAGGACGCAACCAAGGGTCACGGAAGTATCTTCACAGAAATACTCTGGATCGTGGGTGCCATTTAGGTCTTATCCTCAACATATCAGCCCTGTCACAAGAGTCTTTCGACTCCAATCATTTTCAAAACAAACAATATAACCCATATATTAAAGTATTTTCTAGAATTGGCCTTCTCCATTACCACCAATAATATCTAACTCTTGATTATACCTACGTAATCATCCCATCTCATAACTATCTTTAATCCACTCAGAATAACCGAAATAGTCACGTACCTCAATACTTGATGAATCCACATCCCATGGACTGTAGAAACTCATAACTTCAGCCTTACCAAACCATATGTCCAAATGCTCAATTATACATTTTACGTATGTAAATCATATATCTTATGATTTAACACCAAAACTAAAACACAACATATAAATTACATAACATTTAATTTATATACTAATATTACCATTATTCTTATCAGGTTAAAACACACCTTCTTCTACCCAAATATACATATGTCATATTAACATGTCTCAACTTTACCAATTATAGGTTTAGCCCATTTGCATGTCTCGACTTTTCCAGTTACATGTTTATCACATAAATTTATGAATTGGTAACGGTATAAATAGGAAATAATTCAATAAGATTTATGAGATAGTGATTGTTAAAATAGCATTGATACCCGAATGATAACATTCACGCCACAATCAATGTCTTTCGCCCCTATTCCGTTTAGGTTACCCGTTCGTTCTTGTTAACAAGAAAATCTACTTGCCTAAAGTTCGAGTGTCTCAGACTACTAACTTTATTGAGTGCAATTCACCATTAAAGTGTTTCTCGTAAACACATTCACAAGACTACCTCATCGTTCAATCCTCGTCACGCCAATTAGATAGAAATCCTCAGTTACCCGAAACCAAATTATCTTTACCCATTTATCACCATTTATTAACTTGTGGTAAATATACATGTATATGTACTTGATACTCATGCCATTTTGGATGTGCAAAATTAGGTCGCGTGATTATCAACGAGCTTCAATTTTCACAAAATTTGTACTACGCACAACATAAGATTTTTCATATCGAAATTGTTAAATAGTCAAGTATTCGGTGACAAAATATAAATCAAGTGATCGTATAACTTGCCTCTATCGACGGTGAGACGAAGAAGATTAATGGATGACGATTCTGAACAATCCATGAGGCTTCCCTGCTGGGCTCGTTGCAATGAGCAAACACGCCCACCAACAAAGACAGACTTCGACGATAAATCCCAGCTATACCAAAACCAACCCATACGAGAATTAATTTGGTGAGAAATAACGAAATCGAATTAACGAGTCCCTAAGTTAAACGAATGATATTCAATGGAAGCCCTTAATCAAGCATTTTATGGTCAGCAATCAATTTCAAAGATCCTAGAGAAAGATTTTGTTTCCAACTCAAGGAAATCAAGAATGACAATACAAGGATTCAACGAAGTTTAATAGGTCCCGAAATTACGCAACAACAATAGGAGATCTACGAAAATCAGCGGAGTAGAATGACGGTTTTACCTCAAGATCGACGAACACCAAGCAAAGTGAGGAAATTAAATTCAGGGTCTTAATTCTTAGATGTTGCTCAGTGGATTAGCTTGATAAAGATACGAAGAACTTACCCCATTTGCACTTGGCCGAGCTTGAACGGAGGAGGGGATGGAAATAATGGGAAGAAGGCTGCTGAATTCGTGTTTAGAAGCTATCTCTAAGCACAGAGTTGACTCTTCTTACGTACGCTATCAACTCTTCCTAACGTACATTAGGAGCTGCGCAAAAGTGGGCAGAGAGTTTCCCTCTTCATAACGTACGCTACGAAGAACTCTTAACATACATAATATCTGCACCCTTACGTACGTAATACAAAACCCATAAGGTCCGTAACAAGTTGGCAGGTTCGGAAAATGAAGTAGCAGGCAAGGAGATCCCTTAACGTACGCTTCACTCTCACATTGTGTACGTAATGCACTTCTTCCTTACATATGCAACAGGCATTTCATGGCATCCATACCAAACAAGCAGGTTTTTGAAAGGCAAGCCGAACCCTGCTCTAACGTACGCTAGTCACTGCGTTACATACGCAATATCTTGCTGTTCTTGAACAGCAGCTCGACTCCAGAATACAACAGGTCTTCGGGCCAAAATCTAACTCAGACGGTGTGTTAATGGTAGCCGAAATGTCAGTTGTTTACGACCATAATCTTTCTTAAGTCATGGTGGTAACTTGTTGGTTATTCTATGGTCGAGGACCTCCTCTCGATCTCCAAGTCCGTAATGACTTTTAAGTCGAAAAAAGTTGTTTAGCGATGATCGAAGAAATGTACACCTTAGTCTCGACACGAGTTAATAGCGGAGTTTACACGGTCGCACTTACGAAGTTAAGTGTCAAAGCTTAACGACAATCCGTGAACGTCTCGACATCAAATAATTAATCAAAATGAATAAGAGGTAAATAAAATTATATGATTTTATGTTGACATCTCAAGATTACGAATACAAAATATCAACGACGTCCGAGGTCAAGTAAATATCATATATCGCATAAATATCACATAGCGCATACGGAGTTTGAAAGTTGAGCACGAGTTTAAATGAGAAAATAATCATGTTACGGTTGATGATTCACAATTAAATACCCCGAAGAAAAAAGTAGGGATATTACATACTTACCCTCTAAAATAAAAGTTTCGTCCCGAAAATTAGCACGAGAATGATCAGATCTCAATGTGAACATGATTTGCAAATTGCTAACTGACCGCTACCCGACAGTCACATCTCACTCCTAGCTTCTAGAATATCAGAGACTTCCCTACAACGCATTGCACGATGACCTTCTTGTCCACATTTGTGACATCTCACCGGAAGTGTCAGACAATTATAACGAAAACGATCGGTTCATGTGCACCCCAAATAACATCATGCTCATTTACCTTTACCTTATTCAACATGATTATATGTACATGCTTATCGCACATCTTCATCGGTTCGCTATCGAAATTTCAAATATCGCTACCACACAAGCAGATTTAAATGAATTATATCCATAACATGGATACACTAAATTTTACATAGGTATATAAAATGTTGCACGCACCAGGGTCACGCAGGTTACGCGTGTTAGTTCATGCATACTGTTTTCCAACTTTACAATCTTTTCAACAGAGGACTTAAAACTTTAACCTTGAAATTTTCATTGGTGATTCAAAAATTTCATTACCGCTGATGGAAATAAACTTGTATTTTAGAAATTTTTAATCCAACATCATCACTTGAAAGACATCGTCTGAAAGGTGTTACACAAAATTTTATGAGTTAACTCAAGATTTTTAAAATATCAGTACTTATTTCGAAACTGTTAACTTAAATAGAGATAATGTGTTTTACACCATTCGGCAAACACTTATAATCCAATAATATATCATTTAGTACACACACTAAATAGTAGTTTACTGACCATAAGTAATCAGTTTATAATTATAAATCAATACAGTCAATTCCTTAAATCTAAAGTGACACCAGTGTACCTGTAATATATGTACCTTTATTTCCCGGTTTAATTGTTATTGTTCATTTGTGGTTTTTTACCTCGGATTATTGTATATTATTTCTTCGTTGCTTGTATTTTTCTCGGACCGTTGGATCGGCTTGTCGTGTTGTAGTCTTACCGTATTTTTCAGTTTTGGTAGCGTCGTCATGCGGCAGGAAGCTGTCTGGCATGACCTGTGCAAAACGGTGCAAGACCCACGGCATTCTGTGCCGTGTCTGTGCGCCGTGTCGCACAGGGGTGCTCGCTGTCTCGCGAAACGGTGCCAGACCCGCAGCATTCTGTGCCGTGTCTGCGCGTTGTGTCGCACAGGGGTGCTCGCTGTCTCGCGAAACGGCACAAGACCCGCGGCATTCTGCGCCGTGTCACACATGTGCGCTCTCTGACTTGCAATACGGCCGTAAACACGGTGCTGGATGGGCCGTTTGTTGCGCCGTGTTCCGTCCGAGTATAAATAGGACAGACACGGGTTTTAACCCCATTTTCTCTTTTACTCTCGGCTCTCCACTCCTTCTTGGCGATTTTGGGCGATTTCATTCGGATATTTCATTCTATCATCATATAACTCGGAATTTGAGATTATAGCACGAATTAATCATCTTCCTTCCACCATCCCATCGTTGAATTGAAGTATTTTGACATTATACCTAACTTCAGGGTTCTTGGCTATAATTCATTTTTCCTTTCGTTTTTGCTTCGATTGATGATGGATTATAGTTGGGTAATTGTGGTTTTCTGTTTTCCTAGAACTTTAGTGGATCAATTCCAAGTTTTTCCCTTCGTTGATCGAATTTGACCCTTATGCCCTCATAGTGTTTGGTGTATTGTCCCTAAGGGTAGAACGTCGTATGATTCATGATTTTTCAGCGGGATTGTAGTTGATTGGGTCTCTATTGTTGTTAGGATCGGGAATTGAAGTTGTTTTGGATTGAGGCCTTTTTCGTTTGTCATCCACTTCGTATTTTAGGAACCAAGGCAAGTACTTTATTGCTTTATATTATGACATGCATTTCGGTAATGAAATTGTGATGTTGGAGTGTTGTAAGGATGCTCGGGGTACTCTCACATGGGGTTGCTCGATGGGGCACACAGGTACTTGGCCGTGTGGTCTTGCGCGAGGGTTACATTCGAGGGGGTATTCTCACCTGGGGATTGGCTCGACGGGGCCCACAGGGACTTGGCCGAGTGGTCTTGCACGAGAATTACCTTGAGTGATGTTGTTGATTGATGAATGATGATGGATATTCTGGAATATCATGATTGTGTAATGTTTTATAAATGGTTTTTGGAAATGCCTGTGTATTAAAATACTGTAATATTGTACTTGCACTAGCTGTTGTTGCTAACCCCTCGTTGGGGTGGAATGTTCATGCATTTCAGGTGGTACTGAGAATCTGGAGCATACACGTGGTCCACATGGAGTTGACGGGCAGCCGAGATGTTAAAGAGCTCGAGTCAGTGTTTTGGGAATGTGTCTGTTTTCATTTTATTTTAATATGTACTGGATTTTGAGGTTGTCGGTCGAGTGATGTCTTTGGATTATATTATGAATTGTACTGAACTTGCACATTTTGGACGAGGCCACGACCCCACTTTATTTTTGGTTACGTCTTCGTATTATTGAGTTATTATGTATGTTTGTAATGTCAGCCTGGTAGGCCCTGGTGGGCCCTACGGCGTGTAATTACCCGTAAGAGAATTGGGGTGTTACATTTATGGTATTAGAGCCTAGGTTCGGAAATACCTAGGCCTTTGGTTATTTGGGTCTGTCAAGTCCTTAGAGTCATGTAAACTGACCGAGCTTAACATCTGGCGCTGCTGTCGAACCGTTTAACCCGTGATAGTAAGACTTCATGAAACTCTTTGTATATTTTATTTCTTTCGTAATGTTTTAAACCTGAGTTCTTAGAATTGTGAACTGTGCTGATAATTTTCAACTCTTTTACTTTTAGCATGATGAGAGGGCGTGGTAGACGTGGTTGCGGCAGAGGCCGTGGACGTGGCATTGTTCTTGAGCCTGATACACCTAGTGCCACATATTGGCTTGGCAACCCATACGGTGCCAAACACCGACCCTTTGAATCCTGGCGGTCAACCGGATCCTTCTGTTAATCAAGAACCGTCGGCGGAGACTAATGTGAATGCCGGCATAGCTACTATACTTCAACAAGTAGCATCTCAATTAATTCAGTTGAATGAGGCCGGGCACCGTGACCAGCAGACAGATGAGATTGCTGGGGCTACTAAGTGGCTTCAGGGAGTGATGAAGATGCAACCTCCCCGTTTCACTGGGTGGGCTGGGAGGGTTGGTTGTTCCAGTTTGGTAAAATCTTCGATGCTATTGCTTGCCCAGAAGAGAGACGGGTTCATATTGCTTAATATTTTCTTGACAAGAAAGCCGCAGACTGGTGGGAAGCTGTGGGGCCTACGGATCGCATGGCCACCTGGGCCGAGTTTAAAGCTGCCATGGAAGAAGAGTATTGTCCTTAGCCAGTTAAGGAGAAACGCATTGCATATTTCTTTACTACGACTCCTCTGGATGTATCTATTACTGAAGCTATCGTTTCATATAATCAGTATCTGGGCTACGTTCGTGAACAAGTGAGGACTGAGGCGGATAAGATCCGTTATTTTTATTTGCGGATGAAACCCAGGATTCGAGAGGGTATGGCAGGCTTTCGATGTACTACTTTGAAAGTATACCAGGATCGTGCTTTGGCCATTGAGATGGTTATTTCTGCGTCAGGACCGGGCATCGAGAACAAGAAGCCGAATACGACTGGTGGTTTTTCAGGAAACAAGGACAGTGGATTTCGTAAACCTCAGGCTTCACACTGTGCTATTGGGAAACCAGTTCATCAAGCTTATAGTGCTCCAAGCACACGACCAAACCCTCCTTTTTCATCTGGCAGAGGACTATGTTTTAATTGTAACCAAGCGGGTCACCAGTGCAGAGATTGTCCCGTATCTCCTACGACTTGTTATTCGTGCAGACAGACTGGTCACCTAGATGCCTATTATGAGGCCGCCACTAGGCTCAACAAGCAACAGAATTCAGCGCCTACTCCTAGTGTGAATCTGGGGGTTACAACTGGTCAACAGCAGCAGACTTTTGGACAAGGCAGAAGTCGAGGTCGGTCAGATCGTCAGGCTGCTTCGAGTGTGGGATCGATTCAGCCGAGGGTTTATCATATGCGGCGCGCGGACGATGCATAAGCTGTAGTAGCTGCAGGTACCTCGCAGATACTTTCTCAGCCTATTTCTATATTATTTGATTCGGGAGGTACGCATTCTTTTATTGCACTTGACTGTGTGTATCGTTTGGGCCTTGTTTGTTTTATTGAGTGTGAACCATTTGTGGTGGGTACGCCAAGTGGGGAGCGTTTGGTTGGTAATCGAGAGGTTAAGGATTGCCCTGTGTACATTGGGAGTCGGGATTGGCCTTCAGACCTCATTGTTGTGGATATGAAGGGTGAGGATGTGATCTCGGAGATGATTAGATGGTTCGTCATGGCGCTATTATGAACTAATGAACTCGAAACATTTCTATATTAGCCGAGGATGGTGTCGAGCATACTTTCGTGGGTCGTAGGCCGGGTAGTTCAGGGGAAATGATTTCAGCCATTAAGGCAATGAAATTACTCAATCAAAACTGTGTCGGTTATTGGTGCTATGCCCTGAGTACCGATGATGGTAGAGTTGATCTATCATCGATTCCAGTCGTGAGCAGGTATCCTGATGTATTTCCGGATGATCTCCCGGGTTTACCCCCATCTAGAGATGTAGAGTTTTCCATTGATCTTGAGTCGAGTGCATCACCTGTTTCTCGTGCACCGTATCGTATGGCGCCTACTGAGATGTTAGAGATGAAAAAGTAGTTAGGCAAGCTTCTTGACAAAGGTTATATTCGACCAAGTGCGTGACCTTGGGGTGCACCAGTCCTCTTCGTTAAGAAGAAAGACGGCTCGTTCCGTCTGTGCATCAATTATCGAGAGTTGAACAAGCTGAGTATCAAGAACAAGTACCCGTTGCCCCGTATAGATGACTTGTTTGACCAGCTTCAGGGAGCTACTGTTTTCTATAAAATCGATTTGCATTGGGGATATTATCAACTTATAATTCGGGACTCAGATATTCCGAAAACTGCTTTTCGTACCCGTTATGGTCACTATGAGTTCGTGGTTATGCCGTTTGGGCTAACTAATGCTCCCGCCGTATTTATGCAATTGACGAATAAAGTCTTCATTGATGATCTCGATAAATTTGTGGTCTTTTTCATTGACGACATTCTTATCTACTCATAGAGCGAGGTAGATCACGCATAACACCTTCATATAGTGTTGAACACCTTGAGGATGGAGAAACTGTACGTGTTGTTGGTTGATTCTTTAGTCTAATACTCGCAAGTGCACGATTTGTTCGATGTAGATATGCGGTGCAAGGTCGATTCCACAGGGAGGACTATAATAGTGAAGTCAAATTATTCCTATCGTTTTGAACCAAATTATATTAAAATCTAACCTAGTCCCAAATAATTTGATATTGGAATGTTATAATAATTGCATTAAATAACATTAATTTTTAAGTAGATTTTAGATAAATTGATTTTAAATAATTTACCAGGGTTTAGAGTCCACCAATGTCTATTTATTATTTATTTTATATTTTAATTCCAAGAAATTCAGGGAATAGATTCTGAAATCAATCTCACTATTTCCCTATAGATTTGACAATAAGTACAAAATTATAATTCAAATATAGATTTTCCTTCGCTTGAAAAATGTAATTTCTAAGCATTATATGTATCAAATTTAATGGAAAACAAATAATCAAAGAAATTAACTAATATCAATAATCACAAAGCAATGAGGAATTTATAACTATAAAAAATACGTGATATAATTGATGAAATAATATTCCCCTATTGAAGCAATAATCATAATCGTTAAAAATATTTATTTGGAATTATTATATAAATATTAATAATAATATAGACATGGTTTCATCAAAACCCAAGTAAAAGAAAATTACTCACTCATAATAACAACACAAATAAATAAATATTCCATAATATTATTACTCAAATATAATTTTATTACACAATATTTTTATTTCTCTCCCTTACAATAATATCTCTCTATTTTTTTCTCTTTTTTTCTCTTCCCCAAACACTACACATTCATCCCCTATTTATACTACTTCAAAATCAATAAAATAATAATTTTAACAATTTTAAAATCTCACCCCCTAATCATACACGGCTGCTATGAGGTGCTGATGTCATAAATGACATCAGCACAGAGTTGAAATTCTGGTCCAATCAGGTGTTGACACGTGGCACAATATGGTCCGTCTATTTAATTGTCCTTCGAACGGTCATAACTTCTTCATACGAACTCGGTTTCGGATGAATTTTTTTTAAAACGATCGTCTCGACGAGATGAATAAAATGAGACCAGTCGTGACTATATTTGAATTTTGTTAGAATATCGCCCTTGAACCAATTGATATGTCTTGTACCGGTTGGTTAACCTGCAGATATAATTTAATTCCAATTAATTATCCAAAAATGACATAAAATTATAGAAAATTCTAACAAAATGAAATAATATAAATATATGGTAAAACGAATAAATTATCACACAAAACACACAATTATATACATAAAATACTAATAAAAATATTACTCGAAATATACCAAACAAATTCCCCCACACTTATCTTCTGCACGTCCTCGGGCAAATCTTATACCCGAGTTATAATACTCATATGCTGAAAAAATCATGACAAAACCAATATCAAGAGAGAACAAGTGATCATGACCCAAGTGAGATCAGAGAAAAATAGGATGCCGCACCAAATTCTAACAACTTCATTGATAATCGAATGCCAAAAGATTCAATACTCTCACGGTGGATATCACTCTTCACTCAAGTGTATATACGGGATATTCGAGAAGAGTTCACTCATATCAAAGCATAATGTGTCATTACCATATGCTTGGTCAAAAATCAAATCTCCACTACTTAAAAATAAACTCATGCATAAATCAAAAGGTCTTTTCTTTTGGTTGTAACGTGGCTTTGGGTATGGGTAGGATAAAGGGAAAATTATGAGGTTTGCTAGCCAAGATCAATTGTGAATTTAGATGCATAACAAATCCTACAAATAACAATCAACACCCCCCATTCTGTAATGAAAACTCTCAAACCATCATCCCCAAGTTATTCTGTACATGGTAATTGAATATTCATCTGGTAAGGTCACACTCTTGTGTAAGAAAAAGTATGCAATGGATCTTCTGGAAGGAATTATTGTAATACCCTCGCCTTTAATATTGTATTTTCTAATTTAAGCTAAGTATTTTCGCACCATATCTGTGTTGTTGTAGCAAGTATATCGACGAATTATGTTAAGTTGGAATCATGGTCATTCATACTATATTAATTGTTGGGTGATATTGGGAGAATTCCATTTATGCTTGTTATAGCACTTAACGTACGTTAACCTATCTTCTTAACGTACGCTATGTACATCGCCTTACGTACGTAACATCCATATGTTAACGTACGTAATGCGGGAGATCCACCAGTTAGCCGCCTTTCTAGTGGGGCCGAGCGGGGGTAGGTGGTCGGGAGTCGATCGCGACAGCCAAGTCAACGGCTATTACGTACGTAATAGCTATATAGTTACGTACGTAACGAATTACGTGTTTTGAGGCAGAAAGATCTGATGAAATTGGTTACGTACGTAATGATAATTAGATTACGTACTTAAGGACTATAACGTACGTTAACCACTTTCGTTAACGTACGTAATGCCGAGTTCAGATTATAAAAGTATGACTTTCCATTCATTTCCTACTCGACCCTTTCAACCTCCCAACTGAGAAAAACGATTCCCTTCCCTTCCAACTCCGTTTCTAGCCCTTCTAACTTGTGCTGGAGCTTCAACACTTGATTGGTGACTTGGAGAGTTAGAGATTGAAGTATCCCTTGAAGTGTTGGTGTTGTGCTTCATTTTGAGGTTGGTCTTTCTTTAACTCATATCAAATCCATGCTTATGATGATGTTAGTTGATAAATACTTCACATAATGTTAGTTTAAGCTAGTGTAAACATGATAAGTTAATTGAATCATGCTCAAACTAAGTGAAGATTAACATTAAGGGTATTAGTGTTACTTCTTGATGTAAATAACTTCATAATGTGATTGTGTTGATAATGATATACATAAAACCTGATGTATAACATGATAATTGGAAGTTGATTATAGTCTCAACACTAGGAACATGTTAAGGATGAGATCCTTAATGATTAGAGGTGGGAGATATTAAACTTGTCTTGAACATTCAATTGATTTTTGAAGGTAATATGGAACCATGATTTTTGGCCTCTTAAACCAACACCTTTGTAATAAAATTGTTGAAAGAATTATGTTAACCCTTTTAAGATGATCTTCACAAGATGGGATGAAGTTACTTTTAAAATTTCAAGTATCCAATGATATAACTAGGCTTTTAATAAATTCTTCAAAAGTAAAACAATAGATTTTGATAGAAGAAAGTTGTAATCTTCATATGATCAAGTTAATCGAGTTCGTTGATAGCTTAAAAGGGTGTTAAACGCTACATTAATATGTTAATAATGTTCTTAAGAGGATTGTAGTGAATATGGTGATACAAATGCGGTAGATGAGTAGCCGAATTCCATTTCATTAATACGTGTATGTTAAGAGATGTAAATTAAGATGATGTTCTTAGTGCACTAAAAACTTGAGCTTATGCTTCATATAGGAAACAGTTTTTAATGTAATTATTGGTAAAATAATGAAGAACGTAATTAACACAAACTTATATCGTAATCGGAAGTGCCGATGATTTGAAAAGATGTTTTCACAATGTTACTTTGGTAATAAACTGAACTTCAAGTATTTGACATTAATGTTAGAATATGTGAATGAACATGATAAACATATGATGATTTGTAATAAGAACATTAAAGTGATCAATAGGATAATTGATTTATTCAAGTAAATTTACGAATATTATTTATGTAATAATACCGTTATCGTACGAATGTGTTGTTGAATGAATTACATTTCATTCAAGGTTGCTTGTTCACGTGAGTATTGTTAGATGAGGATACCGTTCGTTTGACCATTCAAAGAAGGATTATTCATATACGGAATTGAGGCAAGTTATCTTGCTTGGTTATAATGATGGTTGAATTCTTGTGATTATTATGCATTTCACGTGTATGAAATGTTCTGATAATCTATGATTCATGATATGGTGATACTCTTGATCGTATTGTCATGGTGTTGGGGATGATATACCCGAAATTACCGTCCTTGTTACCGTCAGTCCTTTTGAGCTTTGTTGACACTTCGGTGAGTTGTTCGATTCCTTGATAAAAGTGTAATTCGTTGAGTTTCGTTGTCATGTTGTATCGTGACATATCTGGAGTCATATCTGCGTGCCGATTGGTTATGTGTAGGATTTTTAGCCGGGCACTTGATGATCATGCGTGGATGTTTTCCGCATTTTGATCGTGCACACGAGACGTAGTTCGTGAGGCTAATTAGGTACATCGTCCCACATATATTCTGGATTCCGTATACGGGGTGGACATGTGCACGGACACATTTCCGGATCGGGCATACTGTGACGTCCGTCTTGAGCCATATTATATGGTCGTTCATATATTTGGTTATGTTCGACAGTTGGGACTGATTGTTTATACGCCTTCGGGGTATATTCAGTAGTCGATGGTTTTCTTTGAGATCAGTATATATATGAATTGTATAATGTCATGAGAATTATTATCATGTATAGTTGACCCTGTGGTTTGGGGCGAAATATTTGTATTTCAGGGCGAGGAAAGGGCAAGGTACAGGAGGAGCACAATGGCGACGGAGGGTTTTGAAGTATGCTATTTCGGGGGGCCCGAGTCTTTTGATATTCGGTTATGTATTATTGTGATTTTCATTTTATTTTGTGTCGGATGAATATACTATAATCTATTTAGTATTGCCATCGTCATATGGTCTGTACCGAATTTGGATCCTTTGTACGCTTGCTCGTATTAAAGACATGTATAACTTATACTCCACATCGGGGTTTTTATTGTGGTACGGTGCCACGTTGTCAGGTTGTAAGTCTATATCGTGATACTGCCTGGTGGGTCCCGGTAGGGGGTCCACGGCACTGTAATAGCCACTGTTTTTGGGCTGTTATAGAAGATGGTATCGGAGATTGTGTTTTTATTTTGAGTCATTGTAGAATCGAAATAGCATCAAGAAACCTTCGTGCCACGTGTAACCTGTGCAAGCGCCTGACCCGTCAAATACGGTATGTTCTCATGAACAATAATTTGATTACTGGCATGATATTGACGATGTATTGGTCTCCTTACTTATCTTGGCATCTTGCTAACATGAGGTAAAATTCATCTGTTTGAGGTGAACCTAAATTAATTATGTGATTGGAATTGTTTCGACTTGATGTTGATATGATATTGAGTGTGTAACACCTGTAGTGCCAGTGATTCTTTACGAACTGCTTTGTTGGATAGGAAATTCCCTATTGCTATTAACTTAGCATGAATTATGATTGATAAATCGAACTGTACTTGTGACTTGATTCTTTCAGTATGGAAAGGAATCCGAGAGGCCGTGGCAGAGGGGGACGAGGCCGCGGAAGAGGCCGAATTCCGATACCACGAGCCAACAGACGCGCGAATGTGGAACAGAGTTCCGCAGGTAGTGATTCGCCTTCTAGGGACCAATCACACCACACCGGAGAGAATGCACGTGTCGATCCTTACACCGTGATGCAGGGCATGATGGCCCAGATGACCCAAATGGGTCAGCTGATGGAAGCTATGTAGAGGAATACTACTGGTCAACAGCAGGGGCAACAGCCTCCGCCTCTGGTGCCTGGCGGGATCGTGAGCCGGATTATTAGCGACATATCATGATAGCGACCTCCGACTTTTAAAGGCTCATCTGAGCCTGCTGACATTGTACACTGGATAGAGCATTTCGAAAAACTGTTCGAGATGGTGGAGTGCCCAGAGGAAAATCGAGTTGCTGTGGCAGCCTACTACCTTAGTAAGAGTGCCCATACTTGGTGGCTTTCTGTGAGGCCTGCCGATGGCGCGAGTACTTGGGAGGAATTCAAGAATCTTATGCTAGATCGTTACTATCCTGCACCCCTCCGTGAAGCTAAACTGTCCGAATTGCTGAACCCCGATCCAGCAGAAGACGAGGATGTGTTAGTGATTGCTGAAAAATTCCAAGCACTTCTCCCGTTTGCTACGTCAGTTATCCGTTCGGAAGCTGATAAGATCAAATATTTCCTCAAGAGACTTAAACCCCGAATGAGGATGCAATTACTCAATCACCACTGTACGACCTTACCAGAGTTTATTGTGAAGGCTTTGGAGTATGAACTTACTGCGAAGGAGATTTCTAAGAAGCAGCCGCAGTTTTCCAACAAGAGATCCAGGAACCAGACCCAAGGAGACAATAACCGGGGGATATTCAAGAAACCCCAGCCTGTACCAAATCCTTCTGAACGGCCACCTATGGCACCGAAACCGACAGGAACGCACTCTCGGGCAATCAGCTCACCTGTTGTGTGTTACAACTGTGGGGACCAGGGGCATATCAGCTCCAAGTGTCCGAAGCCGGACGTTGCCTGTCACACTTGCGGGAAGAACGGTCATCGTGCTCGCTATTGCCGGGGTGGACTCGGGTGTGCTCCAGTAGCATCTCTTGCTCCAAGATGCCTGATCTTGTTCAGAACGTGCTCCTCCGTCCACTTCTTACCAGACTACCGGGGCGAACAAAGGGATGGGCCGTGGAAATCAAGCTGGTACACCTGCTTCCGGGGTTGCAAAACCCAGAGTCTACGAGATGAAGAGAGCCGATGATCCCGAATCCAACATGATTGCAGGTACTCTCGAGATTCACTCTCAGCCCGTTTGTGTTCTTTTTGATACTGGTGCTTCACACTCCTTTTGTCTAGTTCTTGTTTGAGTCGTTTGCATTTGAATCATGTTACCGATTGTGAACCTTATGTAATTGGTCTACCCGATGGTAGAAGAATTATTGGGAGTCGTGAAGTACAGAACTGTCCGATTAGCATGAACAACCGTGAGTGGTTGTCCGACTTGATTGTGGTTGATTTACCTAAAGATGATGTAATCTTGGGTATCGACTGGATGGATCGTCACGATGCCGTGCTTAGCGTACGTAAGAGAATGGTGACCGTCACATCGGATGATGGCGTCGAGTGTATTTTTCGGGGTGATAATCCCAATCATTCTGGGAGAGTCATCAGCGCTATGAAGGCTGTGAGATTACTGAACCGAGGATGCATTGGTTATTGGTGTTACATGACCAAGACAACTGACCGGCCAGTCGAATTGGTTGATATTCCAGTAGTTCGAGATTATCCAGATGTATTTCCAGAAGAGCTTCCAGGAATACCCCCACAGCGAGAGGTAGAATTCACCATTGAGTTGGAGCTAGGGACGTCCCCGCTTTCGAAAGCACCATATCGTATGGCCCCGACTGAGATGCAGGAGTTGAACAGACAACTTGAAGAATTAACTGAGAAAGGATATGTTCGACCCAGTGCATACCCTTGGGGAGCGCCGGTGTTATTTGTACGGAAGAAGGACGGATCGCTGCATTTGTGTATTGATTACCGGGAGCTGAACAAAGTAACAATTAAGAACAAATATCCTTTACCTCGCATCGATGATCTATTGGATCAGCTCCAGGGAGCCGCTGTATTTTCCAAGATCGACTTGAGATCCGGGTACCACCAATTGCGGATTCGAGAGTCTGACGTCCCGAAGACAGCTTTTCGCACTCGCTATGGGCATTATGAGTTCGTTGTCATGCCATTCGGACTGACTAATGCACCTACAGTGTTCATGGAATTGATGAATCGGGTTTTTATTGATTATCTGGATCGTTTTGTATTCGTTTTTATTGACGACATCCTGGTCTACTCTCGTGATCATGAGGAGCATGAGTGTCACCTCCGCCAGGTTCTCGATGCATTAAGGCGAGAACAACTCTATGGAAAATTTTCTAAATGTGAATTCTGGATGTCTGAAGTTATTTTTCTGGGACATGTGATATCAGGAGATGGAGTAAGAGTAGACCCACAGAAGACAGAAGCTATCCGAGACTGGCTACCTCCGAAGAACGTGAAGGAAGTTCGTAGTTTTCTGGGTCTAGCACAGGCATTTATTCGTGGAAGGATTTTCCAAAATTGCTCAACCGATGACTAATCTGTTGAGAAAAGATAAGAAGTACTTGTGGTCGGAAGCATGTCAGCAAAGTTTTGATGAACTCAAAAGTCGATTAATTTCAGCACATGTTTTGGTACTACCTAGAGGAACGGAAGGATTCGTGGTATATAGCGATGCATCGAGACAGGGACTTGGCTGCGTATTAATGCAGGACGGGAAAGTGATCACCTATGCATCCAGGCAGTTGCGTCCTTACGAGGTCAACTACCCGACTCATGACTTGGAGTTAGCAGCCGTAGTGTTTGCTTTAAAAATCTGGCGCCACTATCTGTATGGAGTTACCTGCCGGATTTTTACGGACCACAAGAGCCTGAAGTATATTTTTACCCAGAAGGAGTTGAATATGAGACAAAGGAGGTGGTTAGAGCTAATCAAAGACTATGATATCGAGATCCTTTATCATCCAGGCAAGGCAAATGTGGTTGCCGATGCCTTGAGCTGCAAGACGGTGCAGGAGCAGATACTGGCTCGTTTGACCGCCCAGAAGGAGTTGCAATTAGAGTTCATGAGACCAGAGATTGAGGTCTGGTTACAACGCATTCAGGGACAACTGTGCACGCTTGAGATTTCATCATCCCTTGATGAGACGATCAGGACGAAACAGATGACGGACCCATTCTTATCCAGAATTCGAGGAGAAATCGATCAGGGGAAGGCCCCTGGATTTGTGGTTCACGAGGATGGACTGATACGCTTTAAAAACCGAGTATGTGTACCAGCAGACGAAGAGTTGAGGAATACTATTCTGAAGGAGGCTCATGCTACCCCGTATTCCATACACCTAGGATCGAACAAAATGTATAAAGATTTGAAGCCGTATTATTGGTGGGGTAACATGAAACGGGAGGTTGCCGAATTCGTTTCGAAATGTTTGACCTGTCAGCAGGTCAAGATTGAGCATCAACGACCAGCTGGCATGATGAAACCGCTTCCGATTCCCGAGTGGAAGTGGGAAGACATATCGATGGATTTTATTACTAGCTTGCCGACGAGCCGTCGAGGCATGAATACGATTTGGGTGATTGTGGATCGATTGACTAAATCAGCCCACTTCTTGGAAATCAAGGATACTTGGGGCCCTGAGAGATTGGCCCAATTATTCATCAAAGAGATTGTGAGACTGCATGGCACCCCTAAGAGTATTGTATCAGATCGGGACGGACGGTTCGTGTCGCACTTCTGGAAGGCGGTTCATCGTGCTATGGGTACACAGTTGAACTTCAGTACGGCTTTTCATCCTCAGACCGACGGTCAGTCTGAGAGGACAATTCAAACTCTAGAGGATATGTTGAGGGCATGTGCTCTCGATTGGAAGCCCGACTGGGAAGCCCAACTACCGTTGGTAGAATTCACATATAATAATAGCTGGCACGCCTCGATCATGATGGAACCTTATGAGGCATTGTATGGTCGTCGTTGTAGGTCCCCTTTGTGCTGGGACGATTTGTCTGAATCTATTGGTACGGAACCTGATATGTTATTGGCAGCCCGCGAGAAGATTTCCCTGATCAAGAGTCGTCTATTAACGGCCCAAAGCTGCAAGAAATCATATGCAGATAATCATCGACGACCACTCGAGTTTGAGGTTGGTGACCATGTACTAGTCAAAGTATCTCCTACTAGAGGTGTTTTCCAATTCGGGAAGAGAGGCAAGTTGAGCCCAAGGTATATTGGTCCGTTTGAGATCCTGGAACGAGTAGGCGACCTAGCCTATCATTTAGCATTACCACCAGCTTTGATCCGGATTCACAACATATTCCATGTATCTCAGTTAAGGAAGTATGTTGCTGATCCAAGTCACGTTATTCAATTCGACGAGGTCGAAATAGCCGATGACCATTCGTATGAAGAACGGCCTGTGCAGATACTTGAGAGAAGAATTAAACAGCTGAGGAACAAGGCGATTCCCTTATTAAAAATTCAGTGGTCGAGACATGGAGTCGAGGAAGCTACGTGGGAGACTGAAGATAGCATGCGAGAGAAATACCCCGAACTGTTTACCCCTTAGTTTCGGGGACGAAACTCCTTTTAAGGGGGGAGTATGTAATACCCTCGCCTTTAATATTGTATTTTCTAATTTAAGCTAAGTATTTTCGCACCATATCTGTGTTGTTGTAGCAAGTATATCGACGAATTATGTTAAGTTGGAATCATGGTCATTCATACTATATTAATTGTTGGGTGATATTGGGAGAATTCCATTTATGCTTATTATAGCACTTAACGTACGTTAACCTATCTTCTTAACGTACGCTATGTACGTCGCCTTACGTACGTAACATCCATATGTTAACGTACGTAATGCGGGAGATCCACCAGCAGTCCGCCTTTCAGCGGGTGGGGCCGAGCGGGGGTAGGTGGTCGGGAGTCGATCGCGACAGCTAAGTCAACGGCTATTACGTACGTAATAGCTATATAGTTACGTACATAATGAATTGCGTGTTTTGAGGCAGAAATATCTGATGAAATTGGTTACGTACGTAATGATCATGAGATTACGTACGTAAGGACTATAACGTACGTTAACCACTTTCGTTAACGTACGTAATGCCGAGTTCAGATTATAAAAGTATGACTTGCCATTCATTTCCTACTCGACCCTTTCAACCTCCCAACTGAGAAAAACGATTCCCTTCCCTTCCAACTCCGTTTCTAGCCCTTCTAACTTGTGTTGGAGCTTCAGCACTTGATTGGTGACTTGGAGAGTTAGAGATTGAAGTGTATCCCTTGAAGTGTTGGTGTTGTTCTTCATTTTGAGGTTGGTCTTTCTTTAACTCATATCAAATCCATGCTTATGATGATGTTAGTAGATAAATACTTCACATAATATTAGTTTAAGCTAGTGTAAACATGATAAGTTAATTGAATCATGCTCAAACTAAGTGAAGATTAACATTAAGGGTATTAGTGTTACTTCTTGATGTAAATAACTTCATAATGTGATTGTGTTGATAATGATATACATAAACCCTGATGTATAACATGATAATTGGAAGTTGATTATAGTCTCAACACTAGGAGCATGTTAAGGATGAGATCCTTAATGATTAGAGGTGGGAGATATTAAACTTGTCTTGAACATTCAATTGATTTTTGAAGGTAATATGGAACCATGATTTTTGGCCTCTTAAACCAACACCTTTGTAATAAAATTGTTGAAAGAATTATGTTAACCCTTTGAAGATGATCTTCACAAGATGGGATGAAGTTACTTTTAAAATTTCAAGTATCCAATGATATAACTAGGCTTTTAATAAATTCTTCAAAAGTAACACAATAGATTTTGATAGAAGGAAGTTGTAATTTTCATATGATCACGTTCATCGAGTTCGTTGATAGCTTAAAAGGGTGTTAAACGCTACATTAATATGTTAATAATGTTCTTAAGAGGATCGTAGTGAATATGGTGATACAAATGCGGTAGATGAGTAGCCGAATTCCATTTCATTAATCCGTGTATGTTAAGAGACGTAAATTAAGATGATGTTCTTAGTGCACTAAAAACTTGAGCTTATGCTTCATATAGGAATCAGTTTTTAATGTAATTATTGGTAGAATAATGAAGAACGTAATTAACACAAACTTATATCGTAATTGGAAGTGCCGATGATTTGAAAAGATGTTTTCACAATGTTACTTTGGTAATAAACTGAACTTCAAGTATTTGACATTAATGTTAGAATATGTGAATGAACATGATAAACATATGATGATTTGTAATAAGAACATTAAAGTGATCAATAGGATAATTGATTTATTCAAGTAAATTTACGAATATTATTTATGTAATAATACCGTTATCGTACGAATGTGTTGTTGAATGAATTACATTTCATTCAAGGTTGCTTGTTCACGTGAGTATTGTTAGACGAGGATACCGTTCGTTTGACCATTCAAAGAAGGATTATTCATCTACGGAATTGAGGCAAGTTATCTTGCTTGGTTATAATGATGGTTGAATTCTTGTGATTATTATGCGTTTCGTGTGTATGAAATGTTCTGATAATCTATGATTCGTGATATGGTGATACTCTTGATCGTATTGTCATGGTGTTGGGGATGATATACCCGAAATTACCGTCCTTGTTACCGTCAGTCCTTTTGAGCTTTGTTGACACTTCGGTGAGTTGTTCGATTCCTTGATAAAAGTGTAATTCGTTGAGTTTCGTTGTCATGTTGTATCGTGACATCTCTGGAGTCATATATGCGCGCCGATTGGTTATGTGTAGGATTTTTAGCCGGGCACTTGATGATCATGCGTGGATGTTTTCCGCATTTAGATCGTGCACACGAGACGTAGTTCGTGAGGCTAATTAGGTACATCGTCCCACATATATTCTGGATTCCGTATACGGGGTGGACATGTGCACGGAAACATTTCCGGATCGGGCATACTGTGATGTCAGTCTTGAGCCATATTATATGGTCGTTCATATATTTGGTTATGTTCGACAGTTGGGACTGATTGTTTATACGCCTTCGGGGTATATTCAGTAGTCGATGGTTTTCTTTGAGATCAGTATATATATGAATTGTATAATGTCATGAGAATTATTATCATGTATAGCTGACCCTGTGGTTTGGGGCGAAATACTGGTATTTCAGGGCGAGGAAAGGGCAAGGTACAGGAGGAGCACAATGGCGACGGAGGGTTTTGAAGTATGCTATTTCGGGGGCCCCGAGTCTTTCGATATTCGGTTATGTATTATTGTGATTTTCATTTTATTTTGTGTCGGATGAATGTACTATAATCTATTTGGTATTGCCATCGTCATATGGTCTGTACCGAATTTGGATCCTGTGTACGCTTGCTCGTATTAAAGACATGTATAACTTATACTCCACATCGGGGTTTTTATTGTAGTACGGTGCCACGTTGTCAGGTTGTAAGTCTATATCGTGATATCGCCTGGTGGGTCCCGGTAGGGGGTTCACGGCACTGTAATAGCCACTGTTTTCGGGATGTTACAATTATGTATCCTCAAGGGATAGTTCAAGTGCTATTTTATGTATATATAGTGATGATTTTCGCACTTGACCTCCCGTTTTTTTTCTTCTTCTTTCAGTCCTTTTTTTTGGCCTTTATTTATATTTTTTTCTCGGTTCAATACTCCAATGTACTTCACACCCTTTCACTTTCAACAAAATCTCTTAATCTCCACAATACTCTTATGAACATCGACCCTATTTGTCACACATCTAGTTCACAATTAAATCTTTGACTAGAGGGTGAAAATGGATGAGTCATCAACTGTAACACCCCAAACTAGGCGGATATTACAGTGCCGTGGACCCCCGACTGGGACCCACCAGGCGAATGAAAACAGATGAATTAAATAATATAACTGTAGTACCGAACCACATTATATTATCAAATACTCCGATGAGGAGCTTAAGTACAATACACCAGGACAACATAAGTTGGAATCATGGTCATTCATACTATATTAATTGTTGGGTGATATTGGGAGAATTCCATTTATGCTTATTATAGCACTTAACGTACGTTAACCTATCTTCTTAACGTACGCTATGTACGTCGCCTTACGTACGTAACATCCATATCTAAACGTACGTAATGCGGGAGATCCACCAGCAGTCCGCCTTTCAGCGGGTGGGGCCGAGCGGGGGTAGGTGGTCGGGAGTCGATCGCGACAGCCAAGTCAACGGCTATTACGTACGTAATAGCTATATAGTTACGTACATAATGAATTGCGTGTTTTGAGGCAGAAATATCTGATGAAATTGGTTACGTACGTAATGATCATGAGATTACGTACGTAAGGACTATAACGTACGTTAACCACTTTCATTAACGTACGTAATGCCGAGTTCAGATTATAAAAGTATGACTTGCCATTAATTTCCTACTCGACCCTTTCAACCTCCCAACTGAGAAAAACGATTCCCTTCCCTTCCAACTCCGTTTCTAGCCCTTCTAACTTGTGTTGGAGCTTCAGCACTTGATTGGTGACTTGGAGAGTTAGAGATTGAAGTGTATCCCTTGAAGTGTTGGTGTTGTTCTTCATTTTGAGGTTGGTCTTTCTTTAACTCATATCAAATCCATGCTTATGATGATGTTAATAGATAAATACTTCACATAATATTAGTTTAAGCTAGTGTAAACATGATAAGTTAATTGAATCATGCTCAAACTAAGTGAAGATTAACATTAAGGGTATTAGTGTTACTTCTTGATGTAAATAACTTCATAATGTGATTGTGTTGATAATGATATACATAAACCCTGATGTATAACATGATAATTGGAAGTTGATTATAGTCTCAACACTAGGAGCATGTTAAGGATGAGATCCTTAATGATTAGAGGTGGGAGATATTAAACTTGTCTTGAACATTCAATTGATTTTTGAAGGTAATATGGAACCATGATTTTGGCCTCTTAAACCAACACCTTTGTAATAAAATTGTTGAAAGAATTATGTTAACCCTTTGAAGATGATCTTCACAAGATGGGATGAAGTTACTTTTAAAATTTCAAGTATCCAATGATATAACTAGGCTTTTAATAAATTCTTCAAAAGTAACACAATAGATTTTGATAGAAGGAAGTTGTAATTTTCATATGATCACGTTCATCGAGTTCGTTGATAGCTTAAAAGGGTGTTAAACGCTACATTAATATGTTAATAATGTTCTTAAGAGGATCGTAGTGAATATGGTGATACAAATGCGGTAGATGAGTAGCCGAATTCCATTTCATTAATCCGTGTATGTTAAGAGACTTAAATTAAGATGATGTTCTTAGTGCACTAAAAACTTGAGCTTATGCTTCATATAGGAATCAGTTTTTAATATAATTATTGGTAGAATAATGAAGAACGTAATTAACACAAACTTATATCGTAATTGGAAGTGCCGATGATTTGAAAAGATGTTTTCACAATGTTACTTTGGTAATAAACTGAACTTCAAGTATTTGACATTAATGTTAGAATATGTGAATGAACATGATAAACATATGATGATTTGTAATAAGAACATTAAAGTGATCAATAGGATAATTGATTTATTCAAGTAAATTTACGAATATTATTTATGTAATAATACCGTTATCGTACGAATGTGTTGTTGAATGAATTACATTTCATTCAAGGTTGCTTGTTCACGTGAGTATTGTTAGACGAGGATACCGTTCGTTTGACCATTCAAAGAAGGATTATTCATCTACGGAATTGAGGCAAGTTATCTTGCTTGGTTATAATGATGGTTGAATTCTTGTGATTATTATGCGTTTCGTGTGTATGAAATGTTCTGATAATCTATGATTCGTGATATGGTGATACTCTTGATCGTATTGTCATGGTGTTGGGGATGATATACCCGAAATTACCGTCCTTGTTACCGTCAGTCCTTTTGAGCTTTGTTGACACTTCGGTGAGTTGTTCGATTGCTTGATAAAAGTGTAATTCGTTGAGTTTCGTTGTCATGTTGTATCGTGACATCTCTGGAGTCATATATGCGCGCCGATTGGTTATGTGTAGGATTTTTAGCCGGGCACTTGATGATCATGCGTGGATGTTTTCCGCATTTAGATCGTGCACACGAGACGTAGTTCGTGAGGCTAATTAGGTACATCGTCCCACATATATTCTGGATTCCGTATACGGGGTGGACATGTGCACGGACACATTTCCGGATCGGGCATACTGTGACGTCCGTCTTGAGCCATATTATATGGTCGTTCATATATTTGGTTATGTTCGACAGTTGGGACTGATTGTTTATACGCCTTCGGGGTATATTCAGTAGTCGATGGTTTTCTTTGAGATCAGTATATATATGAATTGTATAATGTCATGAGAATTATTATCATGTATAGCTGACCCTGTGGTTTGGGGCGAAATACTTGTATTTCAGGGCGAGGAAAGGGCAAGGTACAGGAGGAGCACAATAGCGACGGAGGGTTTTGAAGTATGCTATTTCGGGGGCCCCGAGTCTTTCGATATTCGGTTATGTATTATTGTGATTTTCATTTTATTTTGTGTCGGATGAATGTACTATAATCTATTTGGTATTGCCATCGTCATATGGTCTGTACCGAATTTGGATCCTGTGTACGCTTGCTCGTATTAAAGACATGTATAACTTATACTCCACATCGGGGTTTTTATTGTGGTACGGTGCCACGTTGTCAGGTTGTAAGTCTATATCGTGATATCGCCTGGTGGGTCCCGGTAGGGGGTTCACGGCACTGTAATAGCCACTGTTTTCGGGATGTTACAATTATGTATCCTCAAGGGATAGTTCAAGTGCTATTTTATGTATATATAGTGATGATTTTCGCACTTGACCTCCCGTTTTTTTTCTTCTTCTTTCAGTCCTTTTTTTTGGCCTTTATTTATATTTTTTTTCTCGGTTCAATACTCCAATGTACTTCACACCCTTTCACTTTCAACAAAATCTCTTAATCTCCACAATACTCTTATGAACATCGACCCTATTTGTCACACATCTAGTTCACAATTAAATCTTTGACTAGAGGGTGAAAATGGATGAGTCATCAACTGTAACACCCCAAACTAGGCGGATATTACAGTGCCGTGGACCCCCGACTGGGACCCACCAGGCGAATGAAAACAGATGAATTAAATAATATAACTGTAGTACCGAACCATATATTATCAAATACTCCGATGAGGAGCTTAAGTACAATACACCAGGACAACATAGAATACTAGTATATTTTATATGAAGATAAAATACACCACCCTGAATAATTAAACATCTCAAACGGAATTTGTAGCGGAAATACAAATGAAGAGAAATAAGAATGACTGAAATGACTGAAATAAACGGAATGACTGGGCCCCCCTACTAGTATCACTGGGACTCCTCACCGTCAACATGCTCTTCCCGTGCCTTTGCCTTGCCATGACCTGAAAACAAAATCCCCCAACGGGCCGCCATACGTAACAATCCTCAAGTGTTGAAAATACACAATCATGATATATCTGAAGTTATGAAATATCCTTAGTTATGAATTACGCTGAAGAGGAGTATCATAGTACGCCCGTAGTGTTCTGTGCAAGTGTACAAGACGGATGACCGGACACACCCGTCTTTATACCTAATTAGTCTCACGGAGTTAATCTTTACCGTGTACACAGCCCAATGTATCACACCCAATACATGGCCATCGCGTGCCCGACTAAAAATTCCACACATCCGCACCCGGCCACGCAATATGAACCCAGAAGGTCATATGAACGAGAATGACCATAATGAATATCAATGAATAATAATTCGACAAGGTCAAAAATGACTCACCGAGATGAAAATAATAGTGAAGTGATTGATAACCCAATGAAATGATTGGAACCGCCGTTCCTCGTGAATGAAATGATTATTCGACAATTACAAGTCTCAATACGATTAATACAATGATGAATGAGTTATGATTATGAATGAACAACAACAAAAGGAATGAATTTCCTTTTAACCGAGTAAGAATTAACTTACACAACACCGGTGACAATTATCCTTCCACGAACAACGTCCTAATTGAGATATCGGTCGCTCGAACAACCTTGAATAACATAATTACCAACAATCCGTTCAACAAACAAATCAAACACGAATATAACGAACTCAACACGTCGATACGATTAAACCGAGTTCATTGGGGCATTATATCGAACACTTTATAGTCAACTACGATTGTTTATAACCAAACCTCAATAATTCCAACATCAAATCCCCAAGAAGTGTTTCAAACCAACAAAACATCTTCAATACGATTAATAATCCATTATGAATATCCAAAATCGTAATTACAACAACAATTAATCGAAAACCCCCAAATCCAACTCAATATTCAAAGTGTTCTTGAACAATCCGTCAATAATCCAATGAATAATCAAACATATCCATAATCATGCGTATATCACTTCATACAACATGATCTGAACACCCAAAACATCATGTTTCACTACAAAATCGAAATCCAAGATGTTGAAGAAATTACCTCTTGAAGATTCAAGCACTTTGATCCGAAGAATACGCGATAGATCGATGATCCGAGCTTCATAACCGAATGAAAATGATGAAAATCCAACACTCAAGTGATAGATGATGAAGATCCTCTCCCTCAAGTCTTCTCTCTCGGATGAAGGTGAAGAAATGGAAAAATATGGGTTGATTCGCACAAAAAACGCAATTATAGGGCTGACTGCACTGTGTGCCGCGGCCCAGGCCCAAAAAATGCTCCCAGTGCTCGGCAGTGTGCCGCGGCCCGGTCGAGTGTGCCGCGACAGTGTCTCGGCAGTGTGCTGCGGACCTGCCGGGATGTGCCGCGGCACAAGGTACAGACGGGTTTGGCCGAAAATGCAATACGAGTGTGCCGCGGCCCGGACTAGTGTGCCGCGGCACAAGGTACAGAGTGCTCGGCCAAAAATTGGAAAAATGTGTGTGCCGCGGCGCACACTCCTTGTGCTGCGGCCCACACCCCCTTGGGTCCTAAAATGATAAAAAATGACCCAGGAAGGGAATAAAGGCAATAGGAATTGATATTTGGGAACCAATAACACGAAATGGAAGTACGAAAACCCCAAAACGGTGGTTCCAAGTAATGATTACAAGGGTTCGTCCAACAAGAACACGATTTGAATAATGAAGAGATTTGAAATGACATGAATTCCAACGTCAACATCGACTAATGAATCAATTACAACAATCAAGATAATACTCTTGTCTCGATTCCCGAATAAGGTTGAAACAATGAACAATATCGATATACAACTCGAAGTTATTCCGAACGGTGAACCCGAATGAATGATTATTATCAAGTGATAAACTACATAGTGACAAATACCGAATGAAATTACTGAATGATAGTGACTGAATTACAAACGGGTATTACATACACCCCCCTTAAAAGAGTTTCGTCCCCGAAACTAAGGTTCAAACAACTCGGGATAACTCTCTCGCATACTATCCTCGGTTTCCCAAGTACCCTCTACGACTCCGTGTCTAGACCACTGAATTTTGACCAAACGAATCGCCTTATTCCTCAACTGTTTGATTCGCCGCTCTAAGACTCGTATGGGTCACTCCTCATACGAATGATCATCTGCGATCTCGATTTTGTCGAACTGAAGTATGTGACTTGGGTCGGCAACATACTTTCGTAGTTGAGAGACGTGAAACACATTATGAATTCGGCTCAACGCCAGAGGTAAGGCCAAACGATAAGCTAGCTCGCCTACTCATTTCAAAATCTCAAACGGTCCAATAAATATGAGACTCAACTTCCCTCGTTTTCCGAAACAGAAAATACCTCGACTCGGGGACACCTTGACCAAAACGTGGTCACCCGTCTCGAACTCTAGTGGTCGACGACGATTGTCTGCATAATATTTCTTTCGACTCTGAGCGGTCAACAAACGACTCCTGATCAAATCTACCTTCTCACGGGCGGCTATAAGCATATCGGGTTCGGTGCCGATTGATTCTGATAAGTCATCCCAGCACAAAGGAAATCGACAACGACGACCGTACAAGGCCTCGTAAGGTGCCATCTTAATCGAAGCATGCCAACTATTATTATACGTGAACTCGATCAATGGTAGTTGGGCTTCCCAATTGTCTTTCCAATCGAGGACACATGCCCTCAACATGTCCTCTAATGTCTGAATAGTCCTGTCTGATTGCCCGTCGGTCTGAGGATGAAAGGCGGTACTAAGATTAAGCTGAGTTCCCATAGCACGATGAACTGATTTCCAAAAATGAGACACGAATCGCCCGTCACTATCAGAAACGATACTCTTAGGAGTACCGTGCAATCACACTATTTATTTGATGAATAACTGGGCAAGTCTCTCGGGACCCCACGTATCCTTAATCTCAAGGAAATGAGCTGATTTAGTCAAGCGGTCCACAATCACCCAGATCGTATTCATGCCACGACTCGTCGGCAAACTTGTGATAAAATCCATAGAAATGTCTTACCACTTCCATTCTGGATTAGGGAGAGGTTTCAGCATACCCGCTGGTCGCTGATGTTCAATCTTGACTTGTTGACAGGTTAAGCATCTCGAAACAAATTCTGCGACTTCTCGCTTCATATTACTCCACCAGTAATTTTGTTTCAAGTCCTTGTACATCTTGCTAGACACCGGATGAACAGAATAAGGAGTAGCATGAGCTTCTCTAAAAATCGAGTTTTTCAACTTGTCATTCGCCGGTACGCACAACCGATTCTTAAATCTCAAAAGTCCATCCCCGTGGACCACGAATCCAGGGGCTTTCCCCTGAGCCACTGTTGGGATTCGGTGCCTAAAACGAAGGCCCAGCGGAAGCGGTAAAACGAAAATTAATTCGATCTGAATCCCTACGATGATCGATCGAGCTACGTATATACGAATATATAAACGAAAAGCAAGAGTTGTAAAAAACTAACCCTCGAAGTCCGTTGATTAAATGGTAACCTTCTCTTGAGCTATTCCCCAAGCTCTTGAACGATCCAACGCCGAAAGCACCGCGTCTCTACTTGCCACGCGCCGGAGAAACGAACGGAATGACAACACTTGATTAACCTCTAAGGTTACGTCTTGAATCAAGTGGTGAAGCTTTTGTTATTACACTCTAAGTGTATAATATATCTCTCTTAATGTATCTTGAATTTTTTCCAAGAAAACTCAAGAATAAAAGTGAAGAAGAAGATGAAGATGAAGACTTGAGAAAATGATTTTTCTCTCTCTTTCTCACTACTCACGGTTGGAAGCCTTTTCTAAAAGTTGAGAGTGTAGTGAGATCAAAGTCCTCTTGCCATTCTTATTCAACCCACATAAATACAAATACATATATCATGATTTGATTCCCCATATAATGTATATGATACTTGTCCCCTCAATCACATGAGATTCCAAAACCATGATGGGGACAAGTCAATACACACACATGGTAATAAGTGGGGGGTTGGCCCATGCTAGAAAACGGTCGAGTTCGGTTCGCTTTGACTCGTGAGTCCAAACAGATAAACTCCTATTCGGCCCGATGTATTTATGTCGTTTAATTAATCCAATTAATTAAACATATCAAATACAAAATAACATAATTAATTTCTCCAAGAAATAATTATATTCATGAATTAAATTAATCACCCAAGAATTTATTTAATTCATTAGGCCGTAAATCAATTTATCCAATAAATCGATTTAAACATCCAATGTTCCAAAATTAGATATCCAATATCTAATATTCATAATGAGATAATTAGCTCGATTCATTCCGTTGTCAATCCTAATGCGCGACTCGGTAGGTCCGTCTCGATCGGCAATGGGAGGAACCAAAGAGTAGTAGCACCACCTAGCGACTGGTGGCCTACACTGTACCCCGATCGAGAACGAATGATTGGGATCATTCAAGAACCATTCTGTCGTGAATACCAGTATACGTATAAACCCTTCTTTCAAATGTCCCGATCAAGTTATAGGGTCACGGTCAGTCAAACCATCTCTGTACTTGACGCTATGCATGCGTTAATGCAAATCGAGATCATCGAGCTGTCGTGTATCTAATACAACTAGCTCCAATGCTTTGGCCAAAGACTTATGATCTCATTTTCCAATAACCGCATAGGACATATAACCCGCTCACTAACGGGAGAAAGAATTCTATCTTGGTATTCAGTAGGACCTGCTACTTGCCCGTCAAGATGCACGTCGAGGTTGACCCCCGCCTTCCGGTTTACAGGGTCGAACTACTCTAATGAAAATCTTGACGTCACAAGCACATCCCTACTAAATCCTCAAGTCGAAGGTTCACGAATACCTATCACAACCTTTCGATTCCGTCATTGACTGTCCCGGAGTGAAATCCATGTGACGAATCGAGGGTGAGTCGGTTCGAGTATACTAATCTAATTAGCATACCTATAACGTGTGCTCCCACTAACCATTAGTGTTCGACAGGCACTCTCCATGTCAAAGAACACGTCATACAAGTCTTTACATAAACTTAACGCCCGGTCAAGTTTCATCGACTTGCGAACGATTAAGTATTTGAGCTATAAACCTTTCCGGCTGCGACCCCTTATCCAATAAGGAGTGGAACGTTTTGCTCTCAAATACACGGACTAGTTTCTATATGTTTATTTACGAGTTAGGAATGCCAAGAACTACCAAGAAATAAAGAAACAATCATTGCCTTATATAAATGGTTTACATAATTACAAGTACAATGCCCTCACTCAACAACCTCCGAGTGGCATTCGAGGGCATACTCCTAACAATCTCCCACTTGCACTCAATGCCACACACTATGGTATCTAATACCCATGTTCTCCGGATGACGCTCCAAGCTAGTCCGAGATAGTGGCTTGGTCGGTGGATCGGCGACGTTGTCGGCCGAGTCTACTCTATGCGACAATGTATCCCTTGCGAACAAATTCTCTTACGAGATGAGACTTCCTCTCAATATGTTTGGTGCTGTTGTGAAACCTCGGCTCCTTGGCTGCGCTACGGCTCGTCGTTGTCGCAGACAGTGAACAGCATTTCAAGACATGGTATCACTTGAAGTTCTCCCGAAACTTCTTAATCCGTAACCCTTCCTTGGAAGCCTCCGAGGCCGCTTGATACTCGGCTGACAGTGGAATCGGTGATCGCGCTTTGCTTGGCACTACGCCAAGATACCGCTCCTCCATTAAGAGTAAATATGTAGCAGTGGACATCGAGTCGTCCTTCGCCCTTGGAAGTCCGAATCGGTGAATCCCACCACATCCAATTCTCCACCGCCATACATAAGAACCATATCTCTCGTTCTTCTCAAGTACTTGAGAACGTTCTTTACTGATCAATGTTCCCTACCTGGGTTTGCCTGAAACCTACTCACCACGCTTACAGCATGCGCAATGTCAGGTCTTGTACACAACATAGCATACATAAGGCTACCCACGGCCGAAGCATATGGTATATTACTCATTTCCTTGCGTTGTTCCTCAGTTTGAGGACACATCTTCAAGGTGAGTTTTATTCCATGTTGCATCGGTAGGAACCCTCTTTTAGAATTATCCATCTTAAATCGCTTTAAGATCTTATCTATATAGAGGGCTTGGGAAAGGCCTATTGTTCTCTTCGCTCTATCCCGGTAGAGCCGAATACCAAGAATATAGGTTGCTTCTCCCAAGTCTTTCATGGAGAAATTACTCGAAAGCCAAGCTTTTACGTAACCGAGCATTCCCACATCATTTCCTATTAGTAGAATATCATCCACATATAGTACTAAGAATGCGATCTTGCTCCCACTAACCTTCTTGTATACACAAGGTTCCTCTTCATTTTGCACGAAGTCAAACTCTTTGACCGCCTCGTCAAAACGAAGGTTCCAACTACGCGACGCTTGCTTCAGTCCATAAATGGAACGCTGAAGCTTGCACACTTTCTGAATATCGACTTCGGACACAAAGCCTTTAGGCTGCTCCATATAGATTTCCTCCTCGAGGAATCCATTAAGGAAAGCCGTCTTTACGTCCATTTGCCATATCTCATAATCGTGGTAGGCAGCTATAGCAAGCATCATGCGAATAGACTTGATCATGGCTACGGGCGAGAAGGTATCGTGGTAATCGATCCCTTCCTTCAGGTTATAACCCTTTGCCACAAGCCTGGCCTTATAGGCGTCAACGTTGCCATCACCATCAGTCTTTCTCTTGTAGATCCACTTGTTCCCAATAGGCACTATACCCTTGGGGCGGTCTACTAGAGTCCAGACCTGATTGACATGCATCGAGTCTATCTCAGCTTCCATAGCTTCACGCCATTTCGCGGAGTCTACATCCACCATCGCTTGGTCATAGGTCGTTGGGTCGGTCTCTTGGCTATCACTTGGAACCTCATGGAGACCCGGCTCCTCCAAGTGCACAAGCCCATACCTCTCGGAGTAAATGAGACACCCTACTAGACCTACGAGGTGGTTGTACTTGTGTTTGAAAGTTCGGTTCCAGTTTCTTGCACAGTGTCTCTCGAGGAGTTTCATTGTATTCTTCTAAAGAAATACTTCTACTGCTCCGCCTTCTGAATGAACTCATCTTCCAGGAAGTGTGCTTGTAAAGCAACAACGATCCTTCGATCTTCGGGCATGTAGAATAGATATCCCATCGTCCCAGACGGGAATCCTATGAAACGTCCCTTCGCAGACCTAGCTTCCAACTTTTCCACCTTAGTCTTCTTGACATAGGCGGGACATCCCCAAATCCTAATGTGATTAAGACTTGGTTTCCTTCCTTCCCACATCTCATGTGGAGTTTTAGGAACGGATTTGGAAGGACATCTGTTCAAGATATACGCGGCAGTCAGGAGTGCATACCCCCACAGGTAAATCGGCAAGTCAGTATAGCCCAGCATGGAACGGACCATGTTCAACAGGGTTCGGTTCCTTCTTTATGACACACCATTTAACTGAGGAGTACCTTTAGTTGTGAAACTATTCCATGTTCCTTAAGGAACTCGTCAAACTCCGTACTCATATACTCGCCACCTCGGTCCGACCGAAGTGCTTTGATATGATTACCAGTTTGTTTCTCGACTAGGGCCTTGAATTCCTGGAATTTCTCAAAGGCCTCGGATTTATGTTTCATTAAGTATACATAACCATACCTAGTATGATCATCTGTAAACGTAATGAAATATTGATATCCGTCACGTGCTGCTTCTAAAGCACCACATACGTCAGTATGGATTAATCCCAGTTTATCAGCGGCTCTTTCAAAAGTCCCTGTGAAGGGGGACTTAGTCATTTTGCCTTTAAGGCAAGATTCACATGTAGGAAAGGGATCCGATCCCAATGGACCCATAAGTCTATCTTTTTCCATCTTGTAAACCTTGGTCTGACCAACATGACCAAGTCTAAGATGCCATTTCAAAACTTGATTGGTTTCATCCCTACCACGTTTTCTAGTCATAGTATTCACAACTACTTTGTTCTTTGAGATTTAGATGATACAATCTATTCAACAATGTAGCAAGCACCCACTAGTTTATTTCTAAAATAAATTTTGCAGAACCATCACCAATGAAAATGAAAAGCCTTTTCGGTCCATGACCTAATGGATACAATGTTTTTGTGCCCCTTGGGCAAAACAAGTACATCTTCTAAAGTCAAAACAAAGCCGGATTCTAAACCCAAAAGAAGTGATCCTATGTGGTCGCCTCGACACTATGCCCGCTTCCGACCGTGATCATAACTTCTCCACTCCAAGCTTCCTACTTTGTTCCGCATCCCGATTCACGGTACAAATATGAGAACTAGCACGAGAATCCAGATCCAGAAGTAGAAAATACAAGAGAACAATTTGTTTCCAAAACTAAAAGTTACTCAGACTAATTGCCATGAAGAATCGGGATGTCTCTAGCCCGGTGGCCCACTCACCGCACTTGAGACAAGTATCCTTTTCTTCTTGTTCTTCTAACCATCGGGGCCTTGCCCTTACCCTTAAGGTCCTTAGCTTGTGGTCCAGTTTGCTTCTTGGTCCTTTTCTTCTTGTTCTTAGACCTCCGAGGTCCGTAAGAAATCACAAGAGCAGACTCCTTCATCCGCGAAGTCTTCATCCGAGACGAGCGGTCACAAGTTTGTTCATTAGCCAACTAAGTTACATGCAATCTCATTGCAGTTGAAGTTCATAACAAACTGTGAGAAGGAATCAGGGAGAGACTGTAGGATAAGGTCGGTTTGGAGAGAAGTATCCATTTTAAAATCAAGAGCCTCCAATCTCTCGATCATGGATATCATTTTGAGGACGTGTTCCCCAACCTTCTCACCTTCCTTCATCCTTGCACCGAACAGTTGCTTGGATATCTCATATCTAGCAGTTCTGCTGTGCTCACCATAAAGCTCGGTTAAGTGAGATAGAATCTGCCTAGCAGAAGTCATTTTCTCATGAGCTCTCTGAAGCTCATTAGACATGGAAGCCATCATATAAGCACGGACTTTCACGTCATCCTTAACCCACTTTTCGTGGTTTTCAATCTCTTCCTGATTGGATCGAGTCCGCATAGGAGGCGTCGGAATGTCCGTCTCCAAGACGTATCCCAGTGCCTCTATACTGAGGACAATCATCAGATTGCGGAGCCAATCCACAAAGTTAGGTCCCATTAAGGTGTTCTTTTCGAGTAGAATTGCGAGTGGATTCATTGTCATATTGAGATTTGTCTGCATTAAGTATAACAGATTAATTAGTGACTCATTCAATTATGTTCTGAGTATGGAATTTAAGGTCTTTTTTATTCTTGTTACCCAGCTCCCACTATTTTTATCGGAATAACACACTCCCATGTGAAATCCGGAAGTATCGTCGCTCTACTTCATAGTGGTGATCGAGTTCTTTATAAATCTTAATAGAGGGCAACCTAACAGGTTTCTAGTCTATTAATTTTCATAAAGTGGTGTCCAACACCAACCCATCTAATGGATGATTCGATCTTCTTTTTCCCCTTGTTCACTCCCCTCAACCTATACGGTTTCTATGGTTCGTGAACAAGTTAAGTTTATACCATCGACGCAAATCGGTTCACAATTGAATCTTATCCGCAACCTATCGTTTCTAGGGATAAAATTTGCTCCAACCGAAGGCATCCAATGCGCTCCCGTAATTTATCCGTCCTCCCGAACGACTACCCCGATAACTCGGAAGCATAGCACATCCGGTTTGGATTTCACTTCGAAAACTCGATGGAGGGAAGGAAAACCTTGAAACCTTATAAACTTAATTATTTGTTGTGGGAGAATTATCGCGATTAACGTTACACTTTGCACATTAATCGTTTAAGCGCGTTTGTGGCATTCATACAATATGAAACAACCAATCACAACCTAGTTGCTACCAACATGTGGTTCATGGACCGTTCCTAGAAAACAAAAACTCCGTAATCTAATTACAAGTCTTCGTCTTGAATCTTCGTCTTCTCGAAATGGATCTTCCTCCGGTCTTCGTCATTACATATAAATTTTACATTGAAAATTGCATCCTAGATACAAATTTTTATAGTAAAATAAATAGGCTCAAAACGGCCTTTACAACCCAATCGAATAAAACGAACGATTCAAAACTAAGTCCACGAACCACATCCCCATTCAAAAGCATTCATCCAATAAATACTAAATAAATGGAAAGCGTAGAGATACATTGATCCAATCAACAATACGAACCGATCCAATCGATTCACACAATCGGTGATATAATAACGTTCAAAATAATTCGGTCGACCATAAATATTCCAATTAATCAAATTTCCCTTATAAAATGAAATACCATAAATCATTTAAATCATATTAAATCCAATTTAACATGCGGGAGATTAATTTTTAAGAATACACGAAAAATCGAGCCGGGTGAAAACGGCCAAGATGACCGAGTCACTCGGCGGCCTACCGCGATCACTCCCGGCTTGGCCGAGTCACCTCGGAAGATGCCGGCCAGACACGACCGAGTCACCCAGACACGGTCGGTCGCTCAGCGATGACTTGGCAGATCGCCGACACGACCGTGTCATCTAGACACGGCCGAGTCACTTTCGGACACGCCCGTGTCTCGACACGGCCGGGTCTCGAGTGCAGCCTCGCCACATCAACGGACACGGCCGTGTCACCCAGACACGGTCGAGTCATCCTCGGCCAAAATACCCTTTTTGTCCAAAAAGTCGTCCGACGACGATTCGGGCTAGATTTTCGACCGGATATCAATATCAATATTTTCCGACTTTCATATCTTCAATATAAATCATATTTCCCAGAAATTTAAGATTTATATTTAGACATAAACTTACGAAAAATACAATTATTACGAACGAAAAACATATACCACGATTATGACTAAAATGATTCCAAATCATTCACCATTTAATCGAGCATTCCAAATGCCAATATCGTATATACGATCGCAAGACCTACGCTCCGATACCACTGTTGGGATTCGGTGCCTAAAACGAAGGCCCAGCGGAAGCGGTAAAACGAAAATTAATTCGATCCGAATCCCTACGATGATCGATCGAGCTACGTATATACGAATATATAAACGAAAAGCAAGAGTTGTAAAAAACTAACCCTCGAAGTCCGTTGATTAAATGGTAACCTTCTCTTGAGCTATTCCCCAAGCTCTTGAACGATCCAACGCCGAAAGCACCGCGTCTCTACTTGCCACGCGCCGGAGAAACGAACGGAATGACAACACTTGATTAACCTCTAAGGTTACGGCTAGAATCAAGTGGTGAAGCTTTTGTTATTACACTCTAAGTGTATAATATATCTCTCTTAATGTATCTTGAATTTTTTCCAAGAAAACTCAAGAATAAAAGTGAAGAAGAAGATGAAGATGAAGACTTGAGAAAATGATTTTTCTCTCTCTTTCTCACTACTCACGGTTGGAAGCCTTTTCTAAAAGTTGAGAGTGTAGTGAGATCAAAGTCCTCTTGCCATTCTTATTCAACCCACATAAATACAAATACATATATCATGATTTGATTCCCCATATAATGTATATGATACTTGTCCCCTCAATCACATGAGATTCCAAAACCATGATGGGGACAAGTCAATACACACACATGGTAATAAGTGGGGGGTTGGCCCATGCTAGAAAACGGTCGAGTTCGGTTCGTTTCGGACTTCCGTGAGTCCAAACAGATAAACTCCTATTCCGTTCCGATGTATTTATGTCGTTTAATTAATCCAATTAATTAAACATATCAAATACAAAATAACATAATTAATTTCTCCAAGAAATAATTATATTCATGAATTAAATTAATCACCCAGTAATTTATTTAATTCATTAGGCCGTAAATCAATTTATCCAATAAATCGATTTAAACATCCAATGTTCCAAAATTAGATATCCAATATCTAATATTCATAATGAGATAATTAGCTCGATTCATTCCGTTGTCAATCCTAATGCGCGACTCGGTAGGTCCGTCTCGATCGAGAATGGGAGGAACCAAAGAGTAGTAGCACCACCTAGCCACTGGTGGCCTACACTGCACCCGACTCGAGCGAATGATTGGGATCATTCAAGAACCATTCTGTAGTGAATACCGGTATACGTATAAACCCTTCTTTCAAATGTCCCGATCAAGTTATAGGGTCACGGTCGATCAAACCATATCTGTACTAGACGCTATTAATGCGTTAATGCAAATCGAGAACATCGAGTGTCGTGTATCTAATACAACTAGCTCCAATGCTTTGGCCAAAGACTTATGATCTCATTTGCCAATAACCGAATAGGACATATAACCCGCTCACTAACGGGCGAAAGAATACTATCTTGGTATTCAGTAGGACCTGCTACTTGCCCGTCAAGATGCACGTAGAGGTTGACCCCGCCTTCCGGTTTACGAGGTCGAACTACTCTAATGAAAATCTTGACTTCACAAGCACAACCATACTAAATCCTCAAGTCGAAGGTTCACTAATACATATCACAACCTTTAGTTTCCGTCATTGACTGTCCCGGAGTGAAATCCATGTGACGAATCGAGGGTGAGTCGGTTCGAGTATACTAATCTAATTAGCATACCTATAACGTGTGCTCCCACTAACCATTAGTGTTCGACAGGCACTCTCCATGTCAAAGAACACGTCATACAAGTCTTTACATAAACTTAACGCCCAGTCAAGTTTCATCGACTTGCGAACGATTAAGTATTTGAGCTATAAACCTTTCCAAAGGCCGACCCTTATCCAATAAGGAGTGGAACGTTTTGCTCTCAAATACACGGACTAGTTTCTATATGTTTATTTACGAGTTAGGATTGCCAGTAACTACCAGTAAATAAAGAAACAATCATTTGCCTTATATAAATGGTTTACATAATTACAAGTACAATGCCCTCACTCAAAAACCTCTGAGTGGCATTCGAGGGCATACTCCTAACAGCCACATCCTCGCAGGTGCGCAACAATGCTGGGTCTGAACCCTGATTCTCCCTGATTGCCTCCTCAAGTGACGATGAAATATCTAACATACAAAGCTGTCCCTGAACTCACTGAATCCAGACCTCGATCTCGGATCTAAGGAATTCCTGCTGAAGCTCCTTCTGAACTGTTAAACAAGCAAGCATCTGCTCCTGAACGGACTTTGTAATACCCGTAATTTCGATTTTTCGGTAATTTTCTTTTTTCGACGGAAGTCCGTTTTGACGACTCGCTCATGACCTTTTCGTCATTCCGAGAATATTTAATTCTGCACTTTTTGTCATCCGAGTTCGTTTCGGTATCGTTTTGTTGAGTTCCGTGTTCTTAATCGGCTTTTCCGCACTCGAGTTCGATTCTTGCGAATCTCGTCCGAAACTGTTGTTTCGAGTTTCTCGTAAGTTCATTTAATGTTATTATTCATGTTGTGAGCTTTGGCTTGGTGTTTCGATCGTGTATCGTGTATTTCGGACGTTTTGGGCCATTTTCGTAATTTCCCAAAGTTTGGGGTAATTACTTTCCGTTGTCGAATTTCGAGCCTTCGGGTGGTCGGAATCGTGTATTCTCTTAAGGCTTGGATTCGTCTTTGCGAGTACGTCGTAACCATATCTTCGACTCGTACTCAGGTTCGGGTTTCGGGGTCGTCGGGCCGTCGGAGTGGCCACGGCCGGAGCCGCCGCTGGCCGAGTTACTGGCCGTAAGGTGCGATTCTGGCCGTCGTGCTGGCGTGCATGGCACGATTTAATGCCGGTTACGGCCGTAAGGGCCGAGAGTTACGGCCAGACGGTGCCGTGCTTCTCGGCGAATGCCGGCATGGCCGTAAGGACATGCCGATTACGGCCGTAAGTGCGAGTTACGGCCGTAAGGCCTGTCGATTACGGCCGTAAGTGGTCGGCCGGGCGCCCAGGCGAGTTTTGACGAATGCCGGTTACGGCCGTAAGGCCTCGCCGTTACGGCCGTAACTGTCGGCCATATAGGCGTGTGCCCAGACTTCATTTTTATCACATTTCGCACCAAGTGCGGCTGGCGACGGGGAAAATCGGGAAATGGAGTTTTTGGTCGATTCCACTCGATTTCTAAGCATTTTTGAGGATCCTTATCGATTATATCATCATCAAATCATTGTTCTTCGTCGGATCGAGGTAATTTCTTGAAATCTCCTAGGATTGGATTTTTCGAGATTTGTTCTTGATTTTCGATTCTAGTCCGATTTTGATGAATCGGTTGATGTTAGTAAACATTATTAATCATGTTCTATGGATTGTATATCCATATTTTCGATTCGTTCAACCCGATTGATGATTTTTAGGCTCTTGAGAAACTTTGAACATTTAGTGTTCGATTAAATGCCTCAAAGAGTTTCTTTCGGTCGTTATGTTGTTTTCGATTGATATTGTGTTATTGAATGAATTGTATTTCATTCAAGGTGGTTCGAGTACTTGTGTTTACCGGAGGACGCCGTTCGTTGTTCGTGGAGGGATTTCACCGCCTTCGGTTGAGGCAAGTTTTATACTTGTACTAGTCAATGAGATTAATGTTATCATATATGTGTATGAATGTGTTGTATCATTCCGAGACTTAGTCTCTTCATGAATTCATTGATATCAAGAGATCGTTCGATACGATACCTTTCGGCAATTTTGCCAAATGTTTATTGTTGTTCGTTAACGGCCGGTTCAAGGCATTGTGATACTCATTATTAATGTCATTGTCGATAGCCGGTTCGCGGTATCGATGTATCGATTGTTGTTAATATAGATGTCAATTAAAGACATCGTTGAGATCATTGTTATTCCTGTTGGGATTGTCATTAAAACTGTACAGGCCGATTAAAGGCATTGGCTTATTCATCTCTCGCCTTCGTTGCAGTAACCGATTAAAGGTGCCGAGGCATCCTTCATATCATTGTTATCGAATTGCCGTTCTCAGGTAAATCGAAATGTTCAATCATTCACTAAATCATTGTTATCGATTGACCTTTCTAAGGCAATCTAGGTATTCACTCATTCATCGTATCATTGTTATCGATTGGCCATTCTCAGGCAAATCGAAATGTTCAATCATTCACTGCATCATTGTTATCGATTGACCTTTCTAAGGCAATCGAGGTATTCACTCATTCATCGTGTCATTGTTATCGATTGGCCGTTCTCAGGCAAATCGAAGTGTTCAATCATTTATGGTATCATTGTTGTCGATTGACCATTTTAGGCAATCGAGGTATTGAATCATCCGCTGCATTATTGTTGTCGGTTAGCCGTTCTAAGGCAATCGAGGTGTTAATTTGGGACCTTCAAGGACGGTGTCTATCCGTGTGTTACTATCATCGTGTTGGCCGACTCAAGGCAGCACACTATCATTCATTGTGATACGGCTTCATGCCGTGGCTTCGGCCCTAATTGTGATACGGCTGGATGCCGTGGCTTCGGCCCTAATGGTGATACGGCTGGATGCCGTGGCTTCGGCCCTAATTGTGATACGGCTGGATGCCGTGGCTTCGGCCCTAATTGTGATACGGCTTTCATGCCGTGGCTTCGGCCCTAATTGTGATACGACTTTCATGCCGTGGCTTCGGCCCTAATTGTGATACGGCTTTCATGTCGTGGCTTCGGCCCTAATTGTGATACGGCTTTCATGCCGTGGCTTCGGCCCTAATTGTGATACGGCTTTCATGCCGTGGCTTCGGCCCTAATTGTGATACGGCTTTCATGCCGTGGCTTCGGCCCTAATTGTGATACGGCTTTCATGCCGTGGCTTCGGCCCTAATTGTGATACGGCGTTCATGCCGTGGCTTCGGCCCTAATTGTGATACGGTTTTCATGCCGTGGCTTCGGCCCTAATCAATAACAGCTTCGGGCTGTTTCGACTTCATGTGATTGTGATATTTGACAGCTTCGGATGAGTGTCTTTAAGGCCTTTGTGATTGTCTTGGTAATTTCATTGGAGCCTTCGGGCATTGTGATTCATAATTAATTCAGTTCTAGTTTGGTTCATGTCGTGTAATTCATTGTGGTACTCTGTGATTATGATTCGCCGTTGGGCAATTATGTTCTAACCTGTTGAACAGGTATTAATAGTATGCCGTGGGCATAGTATTTCACGAATGCTCGGTTCTTACATTGGTTTGTGAGCATCTCGTATTATTATCATTGTACCGTTTCATTCTGCCTTTGGATGCATATCATGTTATACATGTATTTGATATTCATTATATGGATGGTGACCCGTGGCGGAACATGTTTTCATGTTTTAGGTGCTTGCGAGGAGAGAGTTGAGACACAGGGGCATGATGATGGCGACGAGGCATTCGAGCGATACTAGTCCGAGTTGTTCATCGTTGGTCAGTCAGTTGGAGTATACTCCAGTCTTGTCAGTTGTTGTCGTGTTGTATTACCCGAACAGATGTTCGTGGATGTTGTTGTATTTCATTTTGGCCATGTAGGCCACTTTTGTCGTTGAAATTCCCTATCGGAATATTGTGTTGGATATCATGGTAGGGTCTATGATTTTCCCTTGTTGTTTAATTTAACGTATTTTAGTCATGTTCGCCTGGTGGATCTCCTGGCGTGGGGTCCACGGCACTGTATGTGGTCCTACCAACGCGGTAGTAGTGGGATTGTCAGGTTATGACAATCTAGTCAGTCAGGTTTGTGAGTCGTAATATTAGTGCGACTGCACGAGTCATTCATTCATCGAGTCGTCGTCAGTGAAGACTAGTATCGCGAGTCCTCGAAGCTTCGTATGACCTGTGTAAGGACTCGATTCTCTTTATGTTCATACATTCATCATGTCATTAATTATTCATGCTTTGTTGAAACATATATGTGATATTAGCGTTATGATTGATTCATGACTAATTGTTTTGGAGCACGTGTGACTTGTGTAAGCATTAAGGATCAACTCATTCATCAGTTAATAATCCTCAATCATCATTCTAATCTTGTCGATCATGTTAATTCATTCATCACTCAGTCAATATCATTACTCAGTTAATTCATCGCTCAGATAATTCATTCATCACTCAGTCAATATCATTACTCAGTTAATTCATCGCTCAGATAATTCATTCATCACTCAGTCAATATCATTACTCAGTTAATTCATCACTCACTTAATTCATTCATCATTCAGTCAATATCAATTACTCAGTTGCTTCGTTCATCACTCAATTAACCTCACCGTTCAGCTAATTCATTCATCACTCAATTAATCTCATCGTTTAGCTAATTCACTCGTCGCTCAGTCAATCTCATTGCTCAGTTAATTCATTAATCACTCAGTCAATCTCATTGTTCCGTCAATTCATTCATTACTCAGTCAATCTCATTATTCAGTTAATTAATTCATCACTCAGATAATTCATTCATCACTCAGCCAATATCATTAGTCAGTTAATTCATCACTTAGTTAACCCATTCATCACTCAGTTAATTCATTCATCACTCAGTCAATATCATTCATCACTCAGTCAATATCATTCATCACTCAGTTAATTCGTTCATCACTCAGTCAATATCATTACTCAGATAATTCATCCATCACTCAGTCAATATCATTCATCACTCAGTTAATTCGTTCATCACTCAGTCACTATCATTACTCAGATAATTCATTCATCACTCAGTTAATTCATCCATCACTCAGTCAATATCATTCATCACTCAGTTAATTCGTTCATCACTCAGTCACTATCATTACTCAGATAATTCATTCATCACTCAGTTAATTCGTTCATCACTCAGTCAATATCATTCATCACTCAGTTAATTCGTTCATCACTCAGTCACTATCATTACTCAGATAATTCATTCATCACTCAGTTAATTCGTTCATCACTCAGTCAATATCATTACTCAGATAATTCATTCATCACTCGGTTAATTCATTCATCACTCAGTCAATATCATTGCTCAGTTAATTCATTCATCACTCAGTCAATTCCTTCATCACTTAGTCAATCTCATTGTTAAGATTAATTCATTAATCACTCAGTCAATCTCATTGTTCAGTCAATTCATTCATCACTCAGTCAATCTCATTGCTCAGTTAATTCATTCATCACTCAGTTAATCTCGTCGCTCAGTTAATTCATTATCACTCAGTCAATCTCATTGTTCAATTAATTCATTAATCATCCAGTCCATCTCACGGTTTAGTTGTTGATCTTACGGATCGAATTTTCAACCTTGTTAACTTGTGCAAGGTAATCATTTCAGGAATTTCATCAGATAATCATGTTACCTCACTTGATCTTTCATGCGATCTTATCATATCCCGACATCATGTCGACGATCATTTCATTGAATTATTAATGCATTCATTGTGTTAGAGCGTGTATGCCCATTGTTATCGTTCTGTCTCGTAATCATAATGCGATCTTCATATGAGATCTGAAATTATCACGTGACTTTCCCGCCTCGATATGGGAAGAGCTGTCAGAGGGACATCGGACTCCGACGTCCAAGAGATCGTTTTCTAGTCGTCTTCGTCTTTGGGAGAGCATCTTCATCTCGGACGACGAGTTCGACTATTGTTGCTTTAACTGTGATCTGATAGGACATTCATCACCGGTTTTGAGCAAGTTAATTCTTGTTCGGTAATAGGATAATCACTCATTTCATTTGTCGTTCATTCATTCATATAAGTCATTCATCATATATCAATCACGTTGAGACTTATAATTATCAAACTAATCATTCAATTCACGGGGAACTATGGTTCCAATCATTTTATTTGAGCTGTCACTCATTACGTTATCATTTCACACCGGTGAGTCATTCTTGATCCTTGTTGGATTTCGATTCATTATCATTCATTGTGATCATTCTTGTTCGTGTGTATCTCGTCAATTTTTCCTGGCGGGATATTGCTTCTCCCTACTTGTTTTAAGTTTCGGGACGAAACTTCTTTTAAGGGGGGTAGTATGTAATACCCGTAATTTTGATTTTTCGGTAATTTTCTTTTTTCGACGGAAGTCCGTTTTGACGACTCGCTCATGACCTTTTCGTCATTCCGAGAATATTTAATTCTGCACTTTTTGTCATCCGAGTTCGTTTCGGTATCGTTTTGTTGAGTTCCGTGTTCTTAATCGGCTTTTCCGCACTCGAGTTCGATTCTTGCGAATCTCGTCCGAAACTGTTGTTTCGAGTTTCTCGTAAGTTCATTTAATGTTATTATTCATGTTGTGAGCTTTGTCTTGGTGTTTCGATCGTGTATCGTGTATTTCGGACGTTTTGGGCCATTTTCGTAATTTCCCAAAGTTTGGGGTAATTACTTTCCGTTGTCGAATTTCGAGCCTTCGGGTGGTCGGAATCGTGTATTCTCTTAAGGCTTGGATTCGTCTTTGCGAGTACGTCGTAACCATATCTTCGACTCGTACTCAGGTTCGGGAGTCGGGGTCGCTTGCCGGAGTGGCCACGGCCGGAGCCGGGCCGGCTCGCCGAGTTACGGCCGTAAGGTGCGATTCTGCCGTCGTGCTCAGCGAGCATGGCACGATTTAATGCGATTACGGCCGTAAGGGCCGAGTTACGGCCAGACGGTGCGTGCGGCTTCTGACGAATGTCGATTCTGGCCGTAAGGACATGCGATGGCCGTAAGTGCTGAGTTACGGCCGTAAGGCCTCTGTCGGTACGGCCGTAAGTGGTCGGCCGGGCGCTGGCGAGTTTTGACGAATGCCGGTTACGGCCGTAAGGCTCGATTACGGCCGTAACACATCGGCCATATATAGGCGTGTGCCCAGACTTCATTTTTATCACATTTACGCACCGGTGCGGTGGCGGCAGGAAAATCGGAAATGGAGTTTTTGGTCGATTCCACTCGATTTCTAAGCATTTTGAGGATCCTTATCGATTATATCATCATCAAATCATTGTTCTTCGTCGGATCGAGGTAATTTCTTGAAATCTCCTAGGATTGGATTTTTCGAGATTTGTTCTTGATTTTCGATTCTAGTCCGATTTTGATGAATCGGTTGATGTTAGTAAACATTATTAATCATGTTCTATGGATTGTATATCCATATTTTCGATTCGTTCAACCCGATTGATGATTTTTAGGCTCTTGAGAAACTTTGAACATTTAGTGTTCGATTAAATGCCTCAAAGAGTTTCTTTCGGTCGTTATGTTGTTTTCGATTGATATTGTGTTATTGAATGAATTGTATTTCATTCAAGGTGGTTCGAGTACTTGTGTTTACCGGAGGACGCCGTTCGTTGTTCGTGGATGGATTTCACCGCCTTCGGTTGAGGCAAGTTTTATACTTGTACTAGTCAATGAGATTAATGTTATCATATATGTGTATGAATGTGTTGTATCATTCCGAGACTTAGTCTCTTCATGAATTCATTGATATCAAGAGATCGTTCGATACGATACCTTTCGGCAATTTTGCCAAATGTTTATTGTTGTTCGTTAACGGCCGGTTCAAGGCATTGTGATACTCATTATTAATGTCATTGTCGATAGCCGGTTCGCGGTATCGATGTATCGATTGTTGTTAATATAGATGTCAATTAAAGACATCGTTGAGATCATTGTTATTCCTGTTGGGATTGTCATTAAAAGCATGCAGGCCGATTAAAGGCATTGGCTTATTCATCTCTCGCCTTCGTCGTCGGTAACCGATTAAAGGTGCCGAGGCATCCTTCATATCATTGTTATCGAATTGCCGTTCTCAGGTAAATCGAAATGTTCAATCATTCACTAAATCATTGTTATCGATTGACCTTTCTAAGGCAATCTAGGTATTCACTCATTCATCGTATCATTGTTATCGATTGGCCATTCTCAGGCAAATCGAAATGTTCAATCATTCACTGCATCATTGTTATCGATTGACCTTTCTAAGGCAATCGAGGTATTCACTCATTCATCGTGTCATTGTTATCGATTGGCCGTTCTCAGGCAAATCGAAGTGTTCAATCATTTATGGTATCATTGTTGTCGATTGACCGTTTTAGGCAATCGAGGTATTGAATCATCCGCTGCATTATTGTTGTCGGTTAGCCGTTCTAAGGCAATCGAGGTGTTAATTTGGGACCTTCAAGGACGGTGTCTATCCGTGTGTTACTATCATCGTGTTGGCCGACTCAAGGCAGCACACTATCATTCATTGTGATACGGCTTCATGCCGTGGCTTCGGCCCTAATTGTGATACGGCTGGATGCCGTGGCTTCGGCCCTAATGGTGATACGGCTGGATCATGTGGCTTCGCCCTAATTGTGATACGGTGGATGCCGTGGCTCCCACCCTAATTGTGATACGGCTTTCATGCCGTGGCTTGCCCTAATTGTGATCGGCTTTCATGCGTGGCTTGCCCTAATTGTGATACGGCTTTCATGCGTGGCTTGACCCTAATTGTGCTACGGCGTTCATGCCGTGGCTTCGGCCCTAATTGTGATTAGGCTTTCATGCCGTGGCTTCGGCCCTAATTGTGATACGGCTTTCATGCCGTGGCTTCGGCCCTAATTGTGATACGGCTTTCATGCCGTGGCCCGCCCTAATTGTGATACGGCTTTCATGCCGTGGCTTGGCCCCTAATTGTGATACGGTTTTCATGCCGTGGCTTCGCCCTAATCAATACTTGACTTCGGTTTCGACTTCATGTGATTGTGATATTTGTGACTTGGTGAGTGTCTTTAAGGCCTTTGTGATTGTCTTGGTAATTTCATTGGAGCCTTCGGGCATTGTGATTCATAATTAATTCGGTTCTAGTTTGGTTCATGTCGTGTAATTCATTGTGGTACTCTGTGATTATGATTCGCCGTTGGGCAATTATGTTCTAACACATTGAGCAATTATTAATAGTATGCCGTGGGCATAGTATTTCCACGAATGCTCGGTTCTTACATTGGTTTGTGAGCATCTCGTATTATTATCATTGTCGTTTCATTACGCCTTTGGATGCATATCATGTTATACATGTATTTGATATTCATTATATGGATGGTGACCCGTGGCGGAACATGTTTTCATGTTTTAGGTGCTTGCGAGGAGAGAGTTGAGACACAGGGGCATGATGATGGCGACGAGGCATTCGAGCGATACTAGTCCGAGTTGTTCATCGTTGGTCAGTCAGTTGGAGTATACTCCAGTCTTGTCAGTTGTTGTCGTGTTGTATTACCCGAACAGATGTTCGTGGATGTTGTTGTATTTCATTTTGGCCATGTAGGCCACTTTTGTCGTTGAAATTCCCTATCGGAATATTGTGTTGGATATCATGGTAGGGTCTATGATTTTCCCTTGTTGTTTAATTTAACGTATTTTAGTCATGTTCGCCTGGTGGATCTCCTGGCGTGGGGTCCACGGCACTGTAATAACCCAAAAGGATTTGGGGGTGTTACAGACTTATGACTCAAGGCGTCGGCAACAACGTTCGCCTTGCCCGGGTGGTAAAGGATCTCGATATCATAATCTTTGATTAGTTACAACCACCGCCTCTGTCGCATATTTAACTCCTTCTGAGTAAATATATACTACAAACTCTTGTGATCGGTGAAAATCTGACAGGTGACGCCATAAAGGTAATGACGCCAAATTTTCAAAGTGAACACCAAGGCTGATAGCTCCAGGTCGTGGGTCGGATAATTAACCTCGTGAGGTCTCAATTGCCGTGAAGCATAGGCAATAACCTTCCCATTCTGCATGAGCACACATCCGAGACCCTGTCCGGACGTATCACTATAAACCACAAATCCTTCCATCCCTTGCGGCAAGGAAAGTACAGGTGCTGACATTAACCGGCTCTTGAGTTCCTCAAAACTCCGTTAAAACGCATCGGACCACGTGTATTTCTTATCCTTTCGCAAAAGGTTCGTCAAGGGTTGAGCGATTCTAGAAAATCCTTCCACAAACTGCCGATAATAACCGGATAATCCGAGAAAGCTTCGTATTTCCTTAACATTCTTCGGAGGTAACCAATCTTGGATAGCCTCCATCTTCTGAGGATCAACACGCACTCTACATGCCCGAGAAAAGTCACTTCGGACATCCAGAACTCACACTTGGAAAACTTTCCATAAAGTTGCTCTCGTCTTAACATGTCGAGAACCTGATGAAGATAAACCTCGTGTTCCTCTCGGTTACGAGAATAAATGAAAATGTCATCGATGAAGACAACAACAAATTGATCCAAAAAGTCGATGAAAACCCGATTCATTAACTCCATGAATACCGCAGGTGCATTAGTTAGCCCGAACGGCATAACTACGAACTCATAATGACCATAGCATGTACGAAACGCTGTCCTTGCGATATCCGACTCTCGAATTCGCAACTGATGATATCCAGATCTTAGGTCGATCTTGGAAAATATTGAAGCTCCCTGAAGTTGATCTAAGAGATCATCAATACGGGGTAAGGGATACTTATTCTTGATTGTCACCCTGTTCAACTCCCGATAATCAATACACAAGCGAAATGAACCATCCTTCTTCTTGACAAACAACACTGGTGCTCCCCACGGGGACGCACTCGGTCGGATATAACCTTTCTCGAACAATTCCTCAAGTTAATTCTTCAACTCCTGCATTTCGGTTGGGGCCATCCGGTACGGTGCCTTCGATATTGGAGATGTACCAGGCTCCAACTCAATCGTGAATTCCACATCTCTCTGTGGAGGCAAACCGGGTAACTCGTCTGGAAATACGTCGGCATACTCTCTCACTACCGGAATATCTGCCAACATTATTGACGATTTATCGGTTTTAGTCATATAGCACCAATAACCAATACACCCCTGATTGAGTAATCTCACTGCTTCCATCAAATTAATAACTCTTCCAGAACAGCTGGGATTACCTCCCTGAAACACACATTCGACCCCATCATCTGAAATGATAGTGACCATACGCTTACGGACATTAATGATGGCATCATGACGATCCATCCAATCAATACCCAAGATGACGTCGTCAATCGGCAAATCTACCACGATTAGGTCCACTGGACATACACGGCCATGAAGCTGAATCGGACAATTCTGAACCTCACGATTTCTGGTCATTCGTCTACCATCAGGTAGACCAATGAGATAAGGCTCACAACTAGTAGCACTACCCAGGCGTAGTCTACTCATACATGACTCGGAAATGAATGAATGCGATGCACCAGTATCAAAAAGGGTACACACAGGTTGAGATAGAATATCAAGTGTACCTGAGATCATTTGGGCCTCTGGATCATCGGTCTTCTTCATCTCATAAATCCAGGGCTTGCTAGTCCCGGCACCGGATGCTCCCATCTGATGGCTAAAGGCTCCACCTTTATTCGCTCCTGTCATCTTGAACGACGCAGACTGAGTAGCTTGATTCTGAACGGCTTACTGCTTCGAGGCCTAAGATGCCGCCAGAGTATTTTTTGAGTCTCTTCGGCAAAAACGGGCCTTATGCCCAATAATTCCGCAATTATGACACGTGACAGACTGTCTCGGATACTTGGTGCTGACATGACCAAGATCCCCACAGTTAAAACAGGTGATGGCCGAACTAGCCGCTCGTGAATGAGATTCCGCGGGCTTAGGCATCACAGGAGACCGCTCCGAAAAAGCAGAGCCCACACGAGGTTTCTTGATAGTGGCCTGACTGCCGTCAGACTGATTACGGTTCTTGGACTTCTTGCTAGCAGATGAAGGTTGCTGCTTAGCAATCTCCTTAGCAGTAAGCTCATAGGTAAGAGCTTTCTCAATGAATTCGGCCAACGTGGTACAATTATGATTAAGCAACTGTAGTCTCATACGGGGTTTAAGCCTCTTGCTGAAATACTTAATCTTATCCGCCTCGGAATGAATGATAGATAGGGCGAACGAAAGAAGTTCCTGAAATTTCTCGGCAATGGCGAGAACATCCTTGTCTGCTGAGGGGTCGGGAGTGAGTAATTCTGACAGCTTGGCCTCTCTGAGTGGGGCCGGATAATACCTCTCCATCATGAGAGTCTTGAACTGATCCCAAGTACATGATCCTTCGGTGGGCTTCAACGACAACCACCAAGAATGTGCGCTTTTACCCAGATAGTAAGCCGCAACTCAGACTTTGTGTCCTTCGGGACACTCTACCATAGCTAATAACTTCTCGAAATGTTCGAGCCAATGAACAATATCCGCCGGCTCAGATGAGCCTTCAAAAGTAGGTGGCCTTTGGCGAGAGATGTCTCCGATGATACTGCTCACATTCCTCTCTTGCCTCTGAGGTGGCGGCGGAGGATCCTGTTGATTTAGATTAGCTAAATTATGCATCGCCTCCATTAGTTGTGCCATATGCGTCATTTGGGCCATCATGCCCTGCATAAAAGCGAGTGGGTCAACCCGAACACCTTCTGACTGAGCAGTCTGCCCGCTCCACGGCCTCGTCCTCCACGTCCTCTGCCTGCTCTCTCCATACTGAAGTAGGAAAGTCACATGATAATTAAATCTCCCGCATGAATACCACGTTATGATTATGTCATTAAATGATGAAAATGAGCATACACGCTCTAACACAGTGATTATATGAATGATTAACTGAGGTGACATGATTATCTGATGAAATTCTTGAAATGATTATCTTGAACAAGTTAACAAGATTAATGGTATGATCTTCCTGATCAACAACTGAGTAATGAAATGAATTGAGTGATTAACGAGTTAACATGACCGTCCTGGTCAAAATGAAAATGATGATTGAGGATTGTTAACTGATGAATTATGAATGAATGATTCTTATTGCCAAAAATTATACCATGGCATTAGGAATCTTACAGTTATTTGTCTGATTGGCTCGGCATTTGCACAGGTCACACGTGACGCGAAAGTCCAATGATACTAGTCCGATGACGATGATTTCAAATGAGACATGACTCGGAAGGTAGTATTCAAACCACTCTCCGATACCAACTCTGTAACACCCCAAACTAGGTGGATATTACAGTGCCGTGGACCCCCGACTGGGACCCACCAGGCGAATGAAAACAGATGAATTAAATAATATAACTGTAGTACCGAACCACATTATATTATCAAATACTCCGATGAGGAGCTTAAGTACAATACACCAGGACAACATAGAATACTAGTATATTTATATGAAGATAAAATACACCACCCTGAATAATTAAACATCTCAAACGGAATTTGCAGCGGAAATACAAATGAAGAGAAATAAGAATGACTGAAATGACTGAAATGACTGAAATAAACGGAATGACTGGGCCCCCCTACTAGTATCACTGGCACTCCTCGCCGTCAACATGCTCTTCCCGTGCCTTTGCCTTGCCATGACCTGAAAACAAAATCTCCCAACGGGGTCAGTTACACAGAACAACAATCCTCAAGTGTTGAAAATACACAATCATGATATATCTGAAGTTATGAAATATCCTTAGTTATGAATTATGCTGAAGAGGAGTATCATAGTACGCCCGTAGTGTTCTGTTCATGTGTACAAGACGGATGACCGGACACATCCGTCCTTGTACCTAATTAGTCTCACGTAGTTAATCTTTACCGTGTGCACAGCCCGTGTATCACTCCCAATACATGGCCATCGCGTGCCCGACTAAAAATTCCACACATCCGCACCCGGCCACGCAATATGAACCCAGAAGGTCATATGAACGAGAATGACCACAATGAATATCAATGAATAATAATTCTACAAGGTAAAAAATGACTCACCGAGATGAAAATAATAGTGAAGTGATTGATAACCCAATGAAATGATTGGAACCGCCGTTCCTCGTGAATGAAATGATTATTCGACAATTACAAGTCTCAATATGATTAATACAATGATGAATGAGTTATGATTATGAATGAACAACAACAAAAGGAATAAATTTCCTTTTAACCGAGTAAGAATTAACTTACACAACACCGGTGACAATTATCCTTCCACGAACAACGTCCTAATTGAGATATCGGTCGCTCGAACAACCTTGAATAACACAATTACCAACAATCCGTTCAACAAACAAATCAAACACGAATATAACGAACTCAACACGTCGATACGATTAAACCGAGTTCATTGGGGCATTATATCGAACACTTTATAGTCAACTACGATTGTTTATAACCAAACCTCAATAATTCCAACATCAAATCCCCAAGAAGTGTTTCAAACCAACAAAACATCTTCAATACGATTAATAATCCGTTATGAATATCCAAAATCGTAATTACAACAACAATTAATCGAAAACCCCCAAATCCAACTCAATATTCAAAGTGTTCTTGAACAATCCGTCAATAATCCAATGAATAATCAAACATATCCATAATCATGCGTATATCACTTCATACAACATGATCTTAACACCCAAAACATCATATTTCAATACAAAATCGAAATCCAAGATGTTGAAGAAATTACCTCTTGAAGATTCAAGCACTTTGATCCGAAGAATACGCGATAGATCGATGATCCGAGCTTCACAACCGAATGAAAATGATGAAAATCCAACACTCAAGTGATAGACGATGAAGATCCTCTCCCTCAAGTCTTCTCTCTCGGATGAAGGTGAAGAAATGGAAAAATATGGGTTGATTCGCACAAAAAACGCAATTATAGGGCTGACTGCACTGTGTGCCGCGGCCCAGGCCGAGTGTGCTGCGGCACAAGCCCAAAAAACGCTCCCAGTGCTCGGCAGTGTGCCATGGCCCGACCGACTGTGCCGCGGCAGTGTCTTGCGGCCCTGCCGGCATGTGCCGCAGCATAAGGTACAGACGGGTTTGGCCGAAAATGCAATACGAGTGTGCCGCGGCCCGGACGGGTGTGCCACGGCAGTGACTCGGCAGTGTGCCGCGGCCCTGCCGTCATGTGCCGCAGCACAAGGTACAGAGTGCTCGGCCAAAAATTGGAAAAATGTGTGTGCCGCGGCGCACACTCCTTGTGTCGCGGCCCACACCCCCTTGGGTCCTAAAATGATGAAAAATGACCCAGGAAGGGAATAAAGGCAATAGGAATTGATATTTGGGAACCAATAACACGAAATGGAAGTTCGGAAACCCCAAACGGTGGTTCCAAGTAATGATTACAAGGGTTCGTCCAACAAGAACACGATTTGAGCAATGAAGAGATTTGAAATGACATGAATTCCAACGTCAACATCGACTAATGAATCAATTACAACAATCAAGATAATACTCTTGTCTCGATTCCCGAATAAGGTTGAAACAATGAACAATATCGATACACAACTCGAAGTTATTTCGAACGGTGAACCCGAATGAATGATTATTATCAAGTGATAAACTACATAGTGACAAATACCGAATGAAATTACTGAATGATAGTGACTGAATTACAACCGGGTATTACATCAACAAGAATGATTAATGGCTAAAGTAATGTGCTTGATCAAAGAAATAGGCTCAGGCCCAATGGGGCTTCTAAGGATAAAATGTAATGGGTGGGAAAATATAAGCCAACAAGGGGTTAATCCTAATTGCCTTTATCATCTTAATGCAAGAGTTTATGAATGTAGTCTCGAAATGTATAAATGAGCAAGTTCTAGAATGAACACAATATGTTTGACCACACAACAAAAAATATAGAGCGTACATATAAGGATTGCTCTAAGGCTCAAAACTCACAAAAAGGGTATTATGTACTGAATCCCATACACCTTCATCCAAATCCATTATCAAAACCAGTGAAACATCCCAAAAATAATTTTTTCGCTAACGTTTTCTCAAGAAAATGGTGCCGTGATTTTCAACATTTTTTTATTTAATATTGCATATATATATATATATATAAATATATATATATATATAGATATATATATATCTATATATCGATATAGATATAGATATAGATATACACCTTCCCCCACACTTAATGATAAACAATATCCTTATTGTGTAAAAAGAATAATGGAGTAAGGGTTTAAATAAGGCTTCCCTGTTTATGAAAGACGACGCTTCGCTCAAGCCTTTTTTTTGGACTTGCAAGAAATAAATGTGGCAAAACAACAAAAGAAAATATATACCCGGAAGTATAACACAAACAACCTAGATGCGCTTCAAGAGAGTCCGAAGAGTCACCTTACGCTGCCATCAATGCTTTTATTAAAAACAAACAAGAAAAAGTACAGTAATAGAAATAACAATACATAAATCGTGGATAGATGCGCGTCAAGAGGTCGAAGAGAAACTCCTTAAGCTGCCATCATTTTCACGATTTTTACACTCGCTAAAAAGTAAAAACAACAAGAGGAATGAAGTGGGATATCAGAGGGAAAGGAATGTATCAATTTTGCATTTCCACACAGTGAAATCTTCCATCCAAACAATATTAGCTAGAGCTGGGTCAGGTTCAGGAACAAATGCAATAAGTTTTTTGATTAGCTCTTCTGGTGTTGTTGCAACAACTATGATTCGTTTAGCATGCTCAGAAATAAAACCTTTTTCAGAAGAGTAGTTGATGAAAGATAGTAAACCATAGAAGAAACCATTGACATTTAGCAAACCTATTGGTTTCGTATGAACATTTAGCTGGGCTATGGTAACCACATGAAAAAGTTCCTCAAGAGTGCCAAAACCACCGGGAAGGGTGATAAAGGCATCAGCATTATTTATCATGTAAGTTATGCGGTCTTGCATATTCACAGCTCTGAACTCATCTCCAATGGTTGCTCCAGTGATTTTACTTTCAGCCAGAGCTTTTGGAATGATTCCCAACACTTTTACTCCTTCCATATAGGCAGAAGCAGCAGCACGTCCCATTAATCCTAGACTTCCTCCTCCATAAACTACATGAATGCATTTTTGTCCTAAGGTACGACCCAAGTTGTGGGCTGCTTCAGTAAAGCAAGCCTCTTTCCCATGACTAGCTCCACCAAAAATGCAGATGGAGTTGAATCTTTTTGTGGAAGATGATGATTCCATTTTTTTGAAAAGAAAATTACTTAGAGAGATAATGAAAAGAATACAAGTTTGATGGATGCAGAAAAGAAACAACTGCAACGTTTATTTATAGAAGCAAAATAAAGTAAAAAGATTTATAAAATTTGTGACCGCGTTAATTGAGCTTCAACTACTCAATAGAATAATGAATGCATTTATTGCGTATCACATTTTTTATTTAGAAAATCTAAAAAAACGACAAAAAGTACAGATACTCACGTGTATGTACAGTAGTTGTGATTGTGGCTCACATGTTCCTCTGATTTTACGTTCAGAAACGGCTTAAACGCCTTCTATGAGTCGGGGAGAAGCTTCCCATCCAATTTTCTTACAAATTGGCAAACAGGGTCTTTTAACGTCAGATTCCCAAGACATTGTTCATATTCTGGTTTGAATTTATTCCACAAACATCGAATCCCGTAATGTACGAGTCCACTAGGATGCGTGTCAAGAGAAATTTCGATATCATCTAAATTCTCCTTATTCAGACCATCCTTGATGAACTGAATTTTATCTTCTCTGTTTGTGGAAGGAATTCCTAAAGAGCGACATCTTGAATCACAGTTCCACCTAGCACATTTGTAGCAAACGGCGATTTCTTTGCTCGTCGTTTCTTGGCATATGAACTTTTTCCAAGCCCTGGTAAAAATCTAGTTGGTGTTTCCGTGAATTCACCCGCTATTCTCACTTTGCCTTCAATAATGAATCGAATATCAAAAGGTATGCCGTTATTCATAAACAACCTCATCCTTTCAACTCTGGCTTGGTAAAGTTTCAAAATGACTTTTTTACTAAGAAAGGGAAATCTTTTTTCAATTGTTTTCAAAGTTTATTCCATAATTAAAATTAAAAAAAAAAATGTCTACAAAATCAGTTGTTGTGGGAAACTGAAAAATCCGATTTTACTATCCACAGAGTACCGTTATCCGCCACTTGACCGGGCAAACACAATGGAGAATGAATCCACAATATCAGGGTCCTTAAGAAGAATCTCTTCTACCTCAAAAGATTTTAATTCCAAAAATGGTTTTAACCGTTGACCATTTACTTTGAAAATATTACCATTTTTTGGATTTTCAATTTCTACAGCTCCAGGAGGATAGACCGTATGAATAATAAATGGACCAGACCATCGTGAACGCAACTTGCTTGGTGACGACAGTCTTCTTGTACTTCGTTTGCGCCTCCCCGGCAACGGCGCCAAAAACTTGTTGTTGGTTGATTCTTTAGTCTAATACTCGCAAGCGCACGATTTTTTCGATGTAGATATGCGGTGCAAGGTCGATTCCACAGGGAGGACTATAATAGTGAAGTCAAATTATTTCTATCGTTTTGAACCAAATTATATTAAATTCTAACCTAGTCCCAAATAATTTGATATTGGAATGTTATAATAATTGCATTAAATAACATTAATTTTTAAGTAGATTTTAGATAAATTGATTTTAAATAATTTACTAGGGTTTAGAGTCCACCAATATCTATTTATTATTTATTTTATATTTTAATTCCAAGAAATTCAGGGAATAGATTCTGAAATCAATCTCACTATTTCCCTATAGATTTGACAATAAGTACAAAATTATAATTCAAATATAGATTTTCCTTCGCTTGAAAAATGTAATTTCTAAACATTATATGTATCCAATTTAATGGAAAAAAATAATTCAAAGAAATTAACTAATATCAATAATCACAAAGGAATGAGGAATTTACAACTATCAAACATACGTGATATAATTGATGAAATAATATTCCCCTATTGAAGCGAAAATCATAATCGTTAAAAATATTTATTTGGAATTATTATATAAATATTAATAATAATATAGACATGGTTTCATCATAACCCAAGTAAAACAAAATTACTCACTTATAATAGCAACACAAATAAATAAATATTCCATAATATTATTACTCAAATATAATTTTATTACACAATATTTTTATTTCTCTCCCTTACAATAATATCTCTCTATTTTTTCTCATTTTTTCTCCTCCCCAAACACTAAACATTCATCCCCTATTTATACTACTTCAAAATCAATAAAATAATAATTTTAACAATTTTAAAATCTCACCCCCTAATCATACACGGCTGCTATGAGGTGCTGATGTCATGGATGACATCAGCACAGAGTTGAAATTCCGGTCCAATCAGGTGTTGACACATGGCACAATATGGTCCGTCTATTTAATTGTCCTTCAAACGGTCATATCTTCTTCATACGAACTCGGTTTCGGATGAATTTTTTTTAAAACGATCATCTCGACGAGACGAATAAAATGAGACTAGTCGTGACTATATTTGAATTTTGTTAGAATATCGCCCTTGAACCAATTGATATGTCTTGTACCGGTTGGTTAACCTGCAGATATAATTTAATTCCAATTAATTATCCAAAAATGACATAAAATTATAGAAAATTCTAACAAAATGAAATAATATAAATATATGGTAAAACTAATAAATTATCACACAAAAGACACAATTATATACATAAAATACTAATAAAAATATTACTCGAAATATACCAAACAGTACGCAAAGTTTGCTAAGTGTGAGTTTTGGCTTAAGAGAGTGACCTTTCTCGGGCACGTAATTTCGGCTGAAGGGGTTCGGGTGGATCCTCAGAAGATAGCAACAATTATTGAATGGGAACCACCTAGGAATGTGAAGGAGGCATGAAGTTTCTTGGAACTTGTCGGGTATTACCGTAGGTTTGTCGAGGGATTTTCGAAAATCACTCGACCACTTACTTAGTTACTCCAGAAATCCCAAAAGTTCGAATGGAGTGTGGAGAGACAGAACAGTTTTGATGAGTTAAAGAGATGGTTAACTTCGGCGCCAGTTTTGTCATTACCTCAGGGTACTGAAGATTTTGTTGTCTATAGTGATGCTTCGGGACTCGGACTGGGATGTGTTCTAATGTAGAGGGATAGGGTGATTGCTTATGCGTCTCGACAGTTGAAACCATATGAAGCAAATTACCCTACTCATGATTTGGAACTAGCTGCAGTTGTTTTCGCTTTAAAAATTTGGAGGCATTATCTTTACGGGACATCATGTAAGATTTACACGGATCACAAGAGTCTGAAGTTCATCTTCAGTCAAAAGGAATTGAACATGAGGCAGCGTAGGTGGCTAGAATTAATTAAAGATTATGACCTTGAGATTCTTTATCATCCGGGCAAGGCGAATATTGTGGCTGATGCCTTGAGTCGTAGGCCGATAGCTTTGCAGATGTTGGAGGTACTTATGCCTCAGAACGGGATCCAACAGGATTTGATTCGTCATAATATCGAAGTTTGAGCTCAGAGAGTTCAGGGTCAGTTGTGCGCGTTAGAGATCACTTCGTCATTGATCGATGATATCAAGGCGAAACAGTATGAGGACCCATTCCTAGTCCAGCTGAGGGAGGATGTTGAGAAAGGAAAAGGTCCGGGATTGTGGTTCATGATGACGGAATTTTAAGATTTCGCAGCAGGTTGTGTGTCCCATGCGATTTTGAGTTGAGACAGAAAATTTTGAGAGAAGCTCACACTACACCTTATTCCATACATCCGGGTATAAGCAAAATGTACAAGGATGTAAGGGGTAACTACTGGTGAAGTAATTTAAGGACAGACGTTAGCGAGTTTGTGTCGAAGTGTCTGACCTGCAAGCAGGTTAAGATCGAGCATCAGCGACCCGCGGGGCTATTACGACCACTTCCTATCCCGGAGTGGAAATGGGAGGATATTTCTATGGATTTCATTAACAGTATGCCCACGACAAGGACCGGTATGAACATGATTTAGGTCATTATCGACCGACTAACCAAATCTGCTCATTTTCTGGGTATTAAGGATACTTGGGGACCGGAGAGATTGGCGCGGGTTTTTATTGCGGAAATCGTGAGAATGCATGGGACCCCTAAGAGTATTGTTTCAGATCGAGACGGCCGGTTTGTATCACATTTTTGGCAGGCCGTTCATCGAGCCTTGAGAACCGAGTTGAGACTCAGTACATCATATCACCCTCAGATAGACGGACAGTCAGAGCAGACTATACAAACACTGGAGGACATGTTGAGAGCATGTACTTTAGACTGGAAAGATGATTGGGAGTCACATCTACCATTAGTCGAGTTCACGTACAACAACAGTTGGCACGCCTCGATTAAAATGGCACCATTTGAGGCCTTATACGGATGAAGGTGTAGATCACCTTTATGTTGGGATGACGCGTCTGAATTGATAGGTACTGAACCGGACTTGGTAGCCAAGACGAGAGAGAAGATTGCTCTGATCCGTAATAGGTTATTGACGGATCAAAGTCGGCAGAAGTCCTATGCCGACACGCGTCGCCGACCGTTGGAGTTTGAGGTTGGAGATAACATTTTACTGAAGGTGTCGCCAACTCGAGGAGTTTACCGTTTCGGTCAGAAGGGTAAACTTAGCCCGAGGTATGTTGGACCCTTTGAAATTTGGAGCGAGTTGGGGACCTCGCCTACCGTTTGGCTCTTCCGCCATCGTTAAGTCACGTGCATAATGTGTTTCATGTCTCACAATTGAGGAAATACGTGTCGGATCCTAGCCATATTATTGATTTCGGGGAGATTACTTTGGGTTCCGACTTCACCTTTGAGGAGAAACCGATTCGGATCTTGGGACGCCAGGTGAAACAACTTAGACGTAAAGGTATTCCATTAGTGAAGGTGCAATGGTCAAGGCATGGGAAAAAGGAAGCTACATGGGAAACCGAGGAAAGCATGAAGTCGAAGTATCCGGAGTTGTTCACATTTTAAGTTTCGGGACGAAACTTTTTGTTAGAGGGGAGGAATGTTATATCCGTACCTCTATTTCCAGGTTTAATTGTTATTGTTCATTTGTGGTTGTTTACCTCGGACCGTTCCGGTTTATTGGATATTATTTCTTCGTTGCTTGTATTTTTCTCAGACTGTTGGATCGGCTTGTCGTGTTGTAGTCTTACCGTCTTTTTCTGTTTTGGTAGCGTCGTCATGCGGCAGGAAGCTGTCTGGCATGACCTATGCAAAACGGCGCAAGACCCGCGGCATTCTGCGCCATGTCTGTGCGTTGTGTCGCACAGGGGTGCTCGCTGTCTCGCGAAACGGCGCAAGACCCGCTGCATTCTGCATCGTGTCTATGTTCCGTGTCGCACAGGGGTGCTCGCTGTCTCGCGAAACGGCGCAAGACCCACAGCATTCTGCGCCGTGTCGCACATGTGCGCTCGCTGACTTGCAATATGGCGGTAAACACGGCGCTGGATGAGCCGTTTGTTGCGCCGTGTTCTGTCCGAGTATAGTTAGGACAGACACGGGTTTTAACCCCATTTTCTCTTTTCCTCTCGGCTCTCCAGTCCTTCTTGGCGATTTTGGGCGATTTCATTCGGATATTTCATTCTATCATCATATAACTCAGAATTTGAGATTATAGCACGAATCAATCATCTTCCTTCCACCATTCCATCGTTGAATTGAGGTATTTTGACATTATACCTAACTTTAGGGTTCTTGGCTATAATTTGTTTTTACTTTCATTTTTGCTTTGATTGATGACGGATTATAGTTGGGTAATTGTGGTTTTATGTTTTCCTAGAACTTTAGTGGATCAATTCCATGTTTTTCCATTCGTTGATCGAATTTGACCCTTATGCCCTCATAGGGTTCGGTGTATTATCCCTAAGGGTAGAACGTCGTATGATTCGTGATTTTTCAGCGGGATTGTAGTTGGTTGGGTCTCTATTGCTGTTAGGATCGGGAATTGAAGTTGTTACGGATCGAGGCCTTTTTCGTTCGTCGCCCGCTTCATATTTTAGGAACCAAGGCAAGTACTTTATTGCTTTATATTATGATATGCATTTCGGTAATGAAATTATGATGTTGGAGTGTTGTAAGGATGTTCTCAGGGTACTCTCACCTGGGGTTGCTCGACGGGGCACACATGGACTTGGCTGTGTGGTCTTGCGCGAGGGTTACCTTCGAGGGGGTATTCTCACCTGGGGATTGGCTCGACGGGGCCCACAGGGACTTGGCCGAGTGGTCTTGCACGAGAATTGTTAGGAGTACTTGTTAGATTTTGATGATGTCATTAATATACTTCAAATGTTTATTAGTTGGCAAAAATGTAAGGAAGAACCAAATGAGTATCTTCCATAGGCCAAATTATGTTAAGTTTAATACTTGGCAAAATGTAAAGAAGAACTAAATGGGTATCTTCTATAGGCCAAAATAAGTTAGGCTAAAATCGGCTAAGTACTAAAGATCAACTGAGTTCATCAGAGAGGTACAGCCGAGTCAAGTCATAGAAGCTCTGGTCAACAAAAAATCACCAGGGATGTTTGACCAGACTGCAGTCAAGTAACCTCAGACAAGTCATCTGATCAGGCGAGTCCCAAACAGTGAACATCAGAGAAGTTCAGACTGCAGAGAAGTTAACTGTACATCAGCCTACTCAATATCATCCAAGTACTCCAAGTCCACGTCAGCATGCGTTGAAAAGTCAAATATTACGGAAAGTCACATGCAACGTGAAGAGACAAATTGGAGAGATTCCCGTTAAAGATATGAATTGAATAATTCATCCAGGCCTACCACTGAAGAATTTAATCGTATTATATTCAAAAGATTCGGCGCCTCACATGCAAAGCCTTCACAACGGTCGAAAGATGGATTAAATTATGGGAATCCAGCCTTGCAACGTTCAAAAAGAAAACAATGAAGTCTACCTCTCCAACGGACGGATTTGTTGAAAAGATTTGCAACGGCTATGAAGGAAAAGCTCAGAGATAGTGACATATATATCCGAAGACTTGAAGCTGAGCATTACACACAACATACAAACGGTGCGAACAAGCTTTCAGAGCAATCAAAGCATTCAAAGCAATCTAAAAGCGAACTATAGCATCATGAAAAGAGCAGTTCTCAAAAGTTCATACTTGAAGAAGCTCTTAGTTGGAGAAGACAAAAACTCGTTTCTTTAATCCTGAGTTCGGAGTACTTCACTGGTTGAAGTCGAGACTATAAAGGCATCCAAGGATCGCGGATCAAGAGGTGCAAGGCAGTCAAGTGTGTTGCAATGGCAAGGATTTCCACTGGTTGGAAGCTGTTGTAATTTGGTTGAATCACTGTAATCTTTATCACTGGTTGACAATTATAGTGAATTCATCTCCAACTGGTTTGGAGAAAAGTGGATTAGTAGAGGATTACCCCACCTCTGAGACCACTATAATTGCCTGCGTATTTTACTGTTTCATAGCATCATACTTTAACTGCTGCATTCATTTTAATTGTTTCATTAGTTGTTTTGTATTCGTCATCAGCTGACTTCCGCACGTATTGAGAACAAACGACTCTAAGTCATTTGTATATCTATCAGCTGAAGAAACTTACTATTTGAGAAAAAGAGTTTAAGAGTTTCAATAAGTCTATTCACCCCCCTCTAGACTTATTCCTGGACGACTTGTGACCTACAAGTGGTATCGGAGAGGTTGGTTCATTTATTTCACGAACCAGATCTATATCAAAGATATAATTTTACTCTCATTATATAATGGAACACATGCATTCTAGACTACCTGTGTTTTCAGTTGACGAGTATGATCTTTGGAAGATAAGGATGAAGGCACACTTATCTTCAATCTATGATGACATGTGGTGCATCATAGAAGATGGTCCATTCACCTTTGAGAAGGACAACACTCTAGAGTAGATCGCAGCAGGGAAGCCACAGAAGATCCCAAAGAAGAGGACAGAGCTGACTCCCGAAGAAAGAAAGATGGCCAACCATGATAACCGGGCCAGAGACGTGCTGTATCAAACTCTTGACAAATCCACCATGGTCAAGATCAAGAATTGCAAGAATGCAAAAGAAATCTGGGACACATTAGCCCTAATGTGTGAAGGAACGGAGCTGATCAAAGAGAACAAGTTGTCAATTGCTATTAAAAAATTTGACAACTTCAAAATGAAGAATGGCGAATCTATAGACCAAGTGGACACAAAGTTTACTGAGATTATCAATGAGATCAACTCCCTCGGCAAATATTATGGCAACAGGGAAATGGCGCTGAAGGTTCTAAGATCTCCCAATCCTGAATGGAGCATGAAGGCAGTGGCCATGAGAGAATCCAAGGACCTTAACAAGATAAAGATCCAAGAGCTGTTCTCCGACCTAAAGGCTTATGAGTTCGAACTCCCAAGTTCATCCTCAACCGAGCCTGCAGAGAAGGGAATAGCCTTTGCAGCCGAGTCCCATGCCAAGATCTTATATGATGTAAAGCCTCCAAATCCATTAGATTTTGAGGAAGAAATGGCGTTCATAATGCAGAGGTTCAGCAACTTCCGGAAGAACTACTCCAAATACAAAAAGAATTATAAGGAGAATTCCAGAAGGAACCAGAAAGTCGGAAGCTGTAAGGTGGAGTGCTACAACTGTCATAAGACAGGAAACATTCTGACCGACTGTACTGATCGTAAGAAGGACGAGAGCAAGAAAGAGGTGAGCAGAAAAGAAGACAGAAAGAAGGCCCTCATCGGAGAAGATCAAGAGCGTGTAGAATCCAGCAGCGGATTCTTCTCAGATGATGATGAAGAGTATGATTGTCTGATGGCCAACATAGATGATGAAGAGAAAAGGTGGAAGGACTACAACCACATCTCCACAAATTCAAACTTTGGAGGTGAAGAATAGTTTGTAGATTCTGGATGCTCGAGGCACATGACCGAGAACAAGAAGATGCTGACTAAATACAACAAAGAAAGAGGTCCTGACGTAACCTTTGTAGATAGCTCTAGAGGACAAACAAAGGGCTTTGGAGAGCTGCACCGAGGAAATATTGTGATATCCAAAGTTCACTATGTTAAAGGGCTCAAATATAATCTCCTGAGCATAAGCCAGTTTTGCAATGAGAAGAATCTAGTAGTCTTCACCATTTGGAAGTGTATGGTGATAGATATCCTATCTGGAGAAGTGAAACTACGAGGATTCAGAAGGAGAGATGACTATATGATAGATTGGAACACAGGAACTCCCAACACCTGTTTTCTATCTAAGACAATAGCTGAGAACGGATGGCTGTGGCACAAAAGATTATGTCACCTGAACTTCAAAGCCATCAACAAGATTAGTTCTCAGAAGCTGGTCAGAGGACTCCCAGGGGAAGCATTCAGGAAGGAAGCTATTTGTGATGCGTGTCAGAAAGGAAAGCAGATCAGAGCATCATTCAAGCCAGTCCAGCCTACAACTATCACAACAAGGATCTTAGATCTACTCCATATGGATCTATTTGGTCCTATCAAGCCAAGAACTCTAAGCGGGAGAAAGCATGCACTAGTAATAGTGGATGACTTTTCAAGGTACACTTGGATCATCTTCTTGTACAAGAAAAGTGAAACCTTGACCAAGCTACCTGAGCTGCTGAGAAGGATCCAGAATGAGAAATCCATCTCCATCATCAAGATCAGATCAGATAGAGGAGGTGAATTTCTCAACAAGGCGATCACTGATTACAGTGATCAGAATGGGATCCAGCATGAGCTCTCTGCAGCCAGGACCCCCCAGCAGAATGGCATTGCTGAAAGAAGAAACAGAACCCTGAAGGAAGAAGCCAGGTCCATGATTGCAGAAGTGGACCTGCCCAAGAGGTTCTGGGATGAAGCTGTCAACACAGCCTGCCATACTCAGAACAGGAGTATGATAGTAGGGAGACATGGCAAAACTCCCTATGAGGTTTGGAATAATAGAACTCCTACTGTTGCTTACTTTCATGTTTTTGGTTGTAAGTGTTTCATCTACAACAACGGTAAAACACAACTAAATGCCTTTGATGCTAAAACTGATGATGGTCTCTTTATGGGATATTCACAAAGAAGCAAGGCATATAGAGTTTTTAATAAAAGAACCTTAGTTGTGGAGGAAACACCCCATGTTGTATTTGATGAATCTACTGTTGAGTACAGGAAGCAAGTTGAGCTAATTGAGAATAAGCTCAAATCAGCAACCCTCAAAGAAGTCATTGTACATGACACAGGAATGGTGGAATCAGCTGCAGATCAGCCCGATGACCCAACTGTAGCTGCTGAAGACCCAACTGTAGATCAGATAGGAACACCAGACCTAACTGATCCAGTTGCCGCTGATGAAGACCCAGCTGTAGCTGATAAAGACTCATCTGCAGATCAGAACAGATCCCAACCTGCAGATGACAAGACGGTAGCTGACCCAGTTGCAGACCAAGGAGACCAGATCCAGGCTGATGCAGACAGAGAGGAAATTCACCAGAGCAATTCTACAGGGGGAACAGACCCTGAAGAAGATGATATTCCCAAGTGGCTGAAAGACCATCCAATCCAGCAAATTATTAGGAAGCTGACTGACGGAGTTAAGACAAGACAATCTACCCTACCTGCAGGGATGGCAATGTTCTCCTATTTCATGTCACAGATAGAACCCAAGACAACAGAACAAGCCTTGGAGGATTATTCTTGGATAAATTCCATGCAAGAAGAACTTGAGCAGATGGAAAGGAACAACGTTTGGGTACTAACAGATAGACCAGATCACAAGAAGGTTATTGGCACCAAATGGGTGTACAAAAACAAGAGTGATGAAGATGGAGCTGTTGTTAGGAATAAAGCCAGACTTGTTGCTAAAGGTTATGCACAGTGTGAAGGAATAGATTTTGATGAAACCTATGCACCTGTTGCAAGACTAGAAGCCATCAGACTATTCCTCGCATATGCAGCGTTCAAAGATTTCGAAGTCTACCAGATGGATGTAAAGAATGCATTTCTAAATGGCATCCTAGAAGAAGAAGTCTATATGGAGCAGCCCCCACGACTTGTCAAAGGAGACAAAGTCTACAAGCTGTTGAAAGCTCTATATGGACTTAAGCAAGCACCAGGAGCTTGGTATAAAACCCTATCCATATTTCTTTAGAAAAACGGTTTCTGCAAAGGAAAGGTAGACAAGACCCTATTCAGAGTGGAGCACGAAGGCCACATATTGATAGTTCAGATATATGTGGATGATATTATATTTGGCTCAACCAACCCAGAGCTGTGTGAGAAATTCTCTAACCTAATGCAAAGTGAGTTTGAGATGAGTATGATGGGAAAGCTTAACTTCTTTCTTAGATTACAAGTTAAGCAGATGGAAAATGGAATTTTCATCAACCAAGCCAAATATAACATAGATCTAATCAAAAGATTTGGAATAGAATCCGCTAAGCCAACAAGAATTCCTATGAGCACAAGCACTCACCTAGATGCAGATGAGGGAGGCATATCAGTGGATTCAACCCACTACAGAGGACTCATTGGATCATTCTTATACCTCACTGCAACCAGGCCAGACATATCTTATGCCGTAGGAGTTTGTGCACGATTTCAATCCAAGCCTAAGCAGTCGCACCTAGATGCAGCAAAGAGGATAATTAAATACCTTAAGTCTACGGTCAATGTTGGACTATGGTATCCTAAGGACGATAACTTCGAGCTGTCGGGATATTCAAATGCAGATTTCGCAGGATGCAAAATTAATAGGAAAAGCGCTAGTGGAACGTGCCAATTCCAAGGAACCAGACTTATATCCTAGTTTAGAAAGAAGCAGGTTTCTAACTCTATCTCCACCACAGAGTCAGAATACCTAGCTGCAGGTAGTTGCTGTGCCCAGATCTTGTGGATCAGACAGCAGCTGAGGGACTACAACATCATTGCCAATGAAGTCCCTATCTGGTGTGACAACAATAGTGCTATTGCAATAACCAACAATCTGGTTTTGCATTCAAGGACCAAGCACATTGATATTAAGCACCACTTCATTAGAGATCACGTGCTTAACAAGAGAGTCAGAGTTGAAAGAGTCAGCACAGACTATCAAATTGCTGATATCTTTACCAAACCTTTGCGAGAAGAAAGGTTTTTGGAGCTGAGCAGAGAACTTGGTCTACTAGATTGGGAATCTAGTACAGAAGAAAAAGCTAGCTGAAGCAGATTAGACGAAGGACGGACTTAGCTGATCAAAGGAATCAGAACCTGCCTGAAGACGAAGGACAGACGAAGAAACCTAGCTGATAAAATCTTAGGCGAGAAGTCAGATGAGTCAACTCACCTGATGCAGACCAGTCAACGGTCAACCAGCTAAGTTCTCTAATCTTAACCGACTTCTGAATATTTTATTATTATCTGCTATATGTATAATAATATCATATTATTGTTTGGTTCACAAGTGGCGTAATACTATATGTCTTAAATACACGTGGCAATCACTTGATAAATCGACTTCCACTGTGACCAATTAAAATCCAACCATCCAATTTTCAAATCAAAACCTGGACCACCGATTAAAATTTGAAATTTAAAAGGAATCTCAAAAGGCGGTCCACTGATTTAAAATAAAAGATTATTTAATTCCAGTGTTGTTTCACCTTCTTTTTAAAGACAGAAAAACCCTTCACTTTACCTTCACCAGTCTTTCATAAACCCTAATTTACAGAGCGAAAAATCCTTTGAACTCTAAATACACTAAGAAATTTTCTATAATGGCAGAAATGGAAGCTTACTTTGAAGGAGTAAACATGAAGGCTGTCAAGGACCAGATCATATTTTCTCTGGTCGTTGATTTCGAAGGTCTCTTAGAATCAAATCTGGAAAACTACGACGTCCTTGATCTTCTTCGTTCGATGAAGCTAAATGGAATCTACCCATTTCTGGACATCAGCCCCAAACATCTGTACAAGGAGGACGTAATCACATTTTACCGCGAAGCCCATGTAATTGAAGAAGGAATTAGGAGCAATGTCGGTGGAATTCAAGTTGACATATCGCCAGAATCGATTCGGAAAGTTTTTGGTATGAAGCATCGTGGCATAGCGGTCGAGACCCTCAAGCAGTCAGCAACTGACACATGGCTAAAGATTAAGGCGGACGACTGATAAGTGGTAATTTTACCACTTATTTCTAGGATTTTATACTAGGTTTTTATCTCGTTTCGTGATTAATGTGCTCGTATTTGGCTTATTTATGATTAGTCGAGCCGTATTACGCGTTTGGGTTGGTTTTAGTGTGTTTGCAGGTTTTTAGAGCCAAAAGGACCCAAAACGAGACAAAGGACCGAGAGTCGAGTCAAACGGACGAAGAAACAGATTTTTGCGAAAGACAGACACACCTATCGGCCAGCCTATCGGTCGATAGGTGCGTCCGAAAGGAGTTCCTGCCCTATCGAGTGAAGAGATCGACGAACCAACTATCGGCCAGCCTATTGGCCGATAGGCCAGTCCGATAGGCTGCCCAGCGGACTCTCGTGTTTTGACGAATTTTGACTCTTTTGGATAGATTTTATTTCCTAGATTAGGGCTAATCGGGAGTTTAACCCCCTTAGGCTTTATAAACCTCCTTTTAGACCTAGTTTTGGGATCTTTGATCATTCTTTTATCATCTATTATTATCTTTAGCAGATTTTTACATCTGTCTAGCAAGATTTATTCCTTTGATGCAAGAACTTTTTGGAGGAGAATTATTATTGTTTTTCAGAGATTGAAGACTCGGAGTTCATCCGTAAGGGTTGTAATCTCTCTTTTCATATTAATAATATGCATTCTTCATCTATTTCTTATTTAATTTCAATTATGTCTGGCTAAATTCCTTTGATTGATTCTAGGGTTAGTAATTTTAATTGATGTTCACATGATGTTCCTTTGATTACCTTTTTACCTTTCATCCTAGGCTTGTGTTCAAGATGTGTTAAATCTCATGCTAGATTAAAGGGCCCTTAATTGATGCATGTTAGCTAATTAATTTTGTCCGGAAGGAGTAATTGATTAGTGGAAATACTTGACGCACAATATGATTTTATCTTGAGACCTAAGTGGAGAAAGATAAATCACAGATAAATAAGTTGGCGCGTTTAAGTGATTTAAATTCTTTGAGCCCTGGTGGGGAAAAGGGTTTAAATTAACTATCTTTCTAGGTTGCCTTGATCGGAATTCTAGATTGGCTGAGTGATTATTTCTAGGATTGAATTAAAATTTGGGGAAAAGGAATCAAGTGAATGGATTGTGTGAACTCAATTAGATGATACTACCCTAGGATCAATCACCTTTAGACTTGTGATTTTATCTTGCTAATTTGCTTTATTTGCTTGCTTTAGATAATTCATCTTTTATTTAATTTTTATTTTTCGATTTTTAAAGTTAGATAATTAGTAACAAACAAAATTTTCGGATTCCTAAATAGCAGTCAAATTTTGAGTAGAGTTACTTCCTTTATTTTCGACACATCAATTCCCTTGGGTTCGACACCTTGGAATTACTTCGAGGTTTTACAAATTTTAAAATTGATCGGATTTGAAAACCATACTACGCGAATTCAAGCGATCAATTTTTTGGCGCTGTTGCCGGGGAATTGATAGAAAATTTAAGGGAATAATTCGAAAAAGAAGAGATTGTTACTTTAGGTTGTTTACTATTATTATTAATATTCGATCTCGTTTCCTCACATCTTGTTTTCTCTTCCTTGTAGGCGGTGCATGATCACAAGATCCCAAGGAAAGGACTTATTTCCTTTGGATCCGGAAATCGAGAAGTCTTTGAGGAGGAAGAAGCAAGAAGCGAGAACCGAGACTAATTCTATACCTTTCGTTGATACCATGGCCGGCATTGTTGACCCACCACGAGAACTCGCTCGTCCCGAGAAGATCCCTTTGAATGCCCGCTTTCGACCTAAGCTGGACGATTATCAAGAAGGAGGTTGGGGGAAGATTGATGCCAACAACTTCGAGCTTAAGCCATCCCTCATAGCTACGGTGAAGTCTCAAACATACGGAGGAGGAGTTAATGAAGATCCAAATGCTCACCTTGAGTCGTTTTTGGACATATGTGCCACCATCAAGCAAAACGGAGTGCCTCCGGATGTCATTAAGCTCCGCCTATTCCGATTCTCCTTAGAAGACGATGCGCTAGATTGGTACAAGAGCCTAGATCGGAAGGAAATTGGTACTTGGAGAGAGATGACTCGGTTGTTCTTAGCGCAGTTCTATCCTCCCTCGAAGGTGCAAAAACAAATCAACGATATCTTGCAATTCGAGCAATATGAGGATGAATACTTATACGAGGCATGGATCCGATTTAAGAAGCTACTTCGCAAATGCCCACAGCATGGAATTGACAAAGAGGAGATCTATATTCGGTTTTATCGGGGTTTGACGAGGAAGGCTAGAAGAGAGTTGGACTATTCATCGAAAGGGGGATTTCTTGCTAACGATTATGAAGAGGCCAAGAATCTCATCGAGCTAGCAGTCAACAATGATTACGAGAAGGTGACCGATAGGAAGATGACGAGAAGAAAGGTTCCATCCGGTGACGAGGACGCCTACGCTGATTTGAAGGCGAAATTTGAAAGACAACAAAAAGAGCTTGAGATACTAAAAAAGAAGACTTTGGGAGTCAATGCAGTTTTTGAAGAGCAAAACGAGCCTATTGCAATTGCGGAGGATGTGAATTACGTGCAAGGAGGAAACTTCCGGCAAGGGGGAAATAGGGGGAACTATTATCCGAACAATCAAAACCACCCTAATTTCTCCTATGCCAACCCGAACAATGCTCTTCAGCCACCACCGGGATTTAACGTGAAAAACGGGGTTATTCAAGAGCCAATTGCTAAGACACCTATGGAAGAGATGTTGGAACGATTGGAGGCGAGTCAAAAAGATTTTATTTATAAAGCAGACAAGAGGTTCGGGGCTCTCGAGCATAGTGTGACATCTATTGGAAACTCAGTGATAGCCTTGACAAAGCAGATGTCGATGGTGGAGACCCAAATGAGTCAAATGGCGAACGCCCAAGCCGGATTTCATAAGCCGGGCCATTTTCCGAGCAGCACCGAGACCAACCCGAAGACGCAACAATGCAACGCAATCGAGCTTCGGAGTGGGACAAGGTACAGTAATCATGGGACTGAAGTTGAGAAATCTGGAAACAAGGATGTACTAGAAACGGGAGCCGAGAACGAGAAGGCAGATGAAACACAGCAGAACCTATCGGGTATCCTTTCGGCCGATAGGCCCAACCGATACCCAGACAGAATGCCGGCAGTTAAGCCTATCGACCCGCCTATTGGCCGAAAGGCTCCTGTATGCTCGAATGCGAAGAATTTTGAGGAAAAAGCTCCATTTCCACAGCGATTGGCCAAGTCGAGATATGATGAGAAGCTTCAACAATTTATCGACATGTTTCAAAAGGTGAATATCAACACTCCACTTCTAGACGCTTTGAGAGACATGCCGGGTTACGTGAAATTCTTGAAAGACGCTGTGGCAAGCAAGAGGAAGTTGGGGAAATTTGAAACAATAAATTTGACAGAGGAGTGTAGCGCTATCATTCAAAACAAGCTTCCGCTCAAGCAGAAGGATCCGGGACGTTTTACTTTTGTAACACCCCCAGGATATCCGAGGTATATTACAGCGCCGTGAATCCCTATATGGGACCCACCAGGCTGAACAGCATCATACACAACGACTCACAGAAACGATAAAATAACACCACGTCATAAAGACGCAAAACAGAACAATCCACCCGGTTCAACCGGTCAATAGAACATCATCATCCAACACAACATAAACACAACAATACAATCTGGACAAACAAGAACTCTTAAGTACTCGAGTACAGCTATTAGTTCAAAAGCCATAAAAGATGAAAAGACAACAAGACATTAAGACATCTCTTATGCACAATCATCACGCATGGCCATCATCCGTGTCTTGGTCCAGCCCGCTCGTCCCGATGAACCTGACCTGAAATTCATAAAACGAATTTCCCCAAAACGGGTCCCCAGAGGGGTTAGCAATTACGCTAGTACAAGTAACCAGATGAACAACTTACATCTTACACATATAGTAATGCATGCAATAAAGAAAAACCGTTCGAAAGCACTCATTTCCTAAATGCCAATATCAAATCACATTTGTAAAATGCACCACAATTAACCGTCGATCCACACCTCCGTGGACCCCTACCGAGACCCCGTCGGATCTAACCCGTAGTGGTTAAAAGCAAAGCTCGTCGATCCACACCTCCGTGGACCCCTACCGAGACCCCGTCGAGTCTAACCCGTAGTGAGCATACACACACACAATTTTCTCATACAAAACTACTATGCCAAGATTGTAAGTTCATAAGGATACTTGCCTCGATTAATAGACGGTGACGCGAACGGAAGAATCAAGCACGACCGTGAGGAACCGACGGATGAACCTAACGATTCGAACAACACAATCACAACCAACTCTAGACGATTACGGAAAAGGAATACACCCGGAAACCCGCCTACGATTCATGTATATTCATACAAAAATAAAAACGAGGGCGGACCACAACCAAACCCTCTCGATTCCATAAAAATCCACAAAATATCCATGAATCCGTAGGAAAACTAAAGATACTAACAATATCAATCGTATACATCATGAATCCACCAACGAAACGGAACGAATCGGAAGAAAAACCCAAAACCCCCAAATTAATCGAAATAGGGTTTTAGAGCATTACCTTGGAAGATTCGAGTACTAAGATCCGTAGAACGCGCGTTAGATTGATTATCCGAGCCTCACAACCGAAAAGAAATGATGAAAATCGACCCCCGGATGAAGAACTCTCTCCCTCTCTATCTCTCTCTCTCGCGACTCGGTGGAAAAAAAAAAGAAAGAATGAGCTGTTCACGCTCAAAACCACATTTATAGTGCAACACAGCAGAACCTATCGGCCGGCCTATCGGCCGATAGGCCCAACCGATAGTCATACGGAATGCCGGCAGTAGGGTCTATCGACCCCCCTTATCGGCCGAAAGGCTACTGGAAGTTCGAAGGTGAAGAAATTTACATATCGGCCGGCCTATCGGCCGATAGGCCCAACCGATACCCATACGGGATGCCGGCAGTAGAGTCTATCGGCCCCCCCTATCGGCCGAAAGGCTCCTGGGGGTGCTCGGCCAAAAACTGAAACGACCATAACTCTCTCGTCCGGACTCCGATTGACTCACCGTTTGAACCATTGGGAAGCTAATTAGATGTTCTATAATATTGCAAAGATTTATAATTTTTGGAGTCACCAAAAATTAATGATGATCTAACAAAGTCGAACTCATGCGAGGAAAGTTGAAACAACGAACAATAACGAGAGTACAATTCAACAATTGACAGGAAGGACATACTGAAAGATACATGTGGGTCACTATGACCGAGAAATATACCCAAAAATGAAAATACAAGGGAAAGAAAATACCGGATATTACAACTTTGACATGCATGATTGGCGACCAAACGTTCCGTAATGGGTTGTGTGATCTCGGGGCAAGCATCAATCTTATGCCTCTATCCATCTTTAAGAGGTTGAAGATTGGGGAGATGAATCCTACTACCATTTCTCTACTCATGGCGGACCGGTCGATCACTTATCCGAGGGGAATTGTGGAGGATGTGCTCGTTAGAGTCCAACACTTGGTCTTCCCGGCCGATTTCGTAGTTCTTGATATGCCCGAGGACGAGAATCAACCATTGATCTTTGGGAGACCGTTTCTAGCGACGGGGAGAGCACTTATAGACGTCCAAGAGGGTGATCTTACCTTCCGGGTTAATGATCAAAATCTGAAAATTTCCATCTATGACGCGATGAAGAAGCCCGAGGATGCGCCCGAGGAATGTTATGTAATTTAGTCTATTATGCCGCCCCCGACCGACTTGTTGGAGCATTGTATTTCACACTCCATTTACTCACATTCTGAGGTTGAAGAAATTTATGAGGAATTACCAGAGTATGTTCGAATGATGGAGGCGAACGAGTCTCGACCTAATGAGAGGAGCGTATGCTATCTTGATATCAACAAACCCGTTCAAGGAGGAGTTGTCTATGAAGACCCGGAATGAAAGAGGTATCGTCTACCTAAAGATGTTAAACGTAGCACTTGTTGGGAGGTAACCCAACATATGTATATTAGTTCGTTTTATTCATTTGTTTTTTATTTTTCGTTTGCGTGATTTTTGGAGTTTCTAGTTTCGTAGTAGCTTTGTTAGTTTTGTTAAGTTCTAATCCATGCACGCCGAGTTTTGAATACTTGCAGGTCTTTAATCGCCCTATCCAAGCAAAAACGGGACCAAGTTTGCGAACCAGCAAAAGTTGAAAAAAAATTTGAGACACTCAATCCTATCGGGCGAGCCTATCGGCCGATAGGCCCGGACGATAGGCTGAGGAAAATCACATGCCCGCTATGATCCGAGCTCGCCGACAAACCCGCCATTTCCGCCACAGTGATCAGGTACTCCGTTAACAAAGCCACTCCTTTCTCTTTTCAAACTTATTCCTCCTTTAGGATGCGAAATAAGTTTGGGGGGGGGGGGGGGAAGTGCGGCTTTGTTAATTTCTTTACGTGTGAGTACCTTGTTTGCCTTGTATCATTATTTGCTTGTGTGTGTTGGTGCCCGTTGTTTTTATTTGTGCTTATCATATTGGTGTTGCGTGGTTTTAGCTTTTGTTGCTTAGTTTTTTTTAGATTTTTATGTTCATTTTCGTTTAGTGTGTTTGCTAGTTTCTATTTTTTTTATTTAGGTCGTAGTAGTGTTTTGCTTTCGTGTTTGCTTTTATTTGCTTTTCGTTGTTTGTTTTAGATAGCCTTGCTTGTCTTAGTTTTTCTTTATTAGTGAATTTTTCGAGCTTCTATTTGTGTGATACCGATGTTACGACACTGTTTTTCTCTCTGAAGAAACGGTCAAGTTTTAGTCGAGTTGTAGTCAGTTATTTCTGTTTTGCATAGTATTCATTTAGGTCCAAAATTTTTCGTGATTGTAGAGGTCTTGGCAGATAAGAGACGATACATACTTGTTTTAAAATCACCGTCAATATGTTTGGTTACATCTCCCGGATAGTGAGTCGTACTGTTCTTTAGTCGTGTTGGCACTTAGATTGAGTTTAGAGTCGGTCAGTTTTTCCCAAAAGTTGAGATAATGTTGTTCTATGAAGGGAAGTCTAGTAACCGGGGGCATTCGCGTGACCCGTTGTTTACCCTCGCGTAAAACGACGACTCTGATTAGACTAGTGATTTAGATATTTCACATGTGCCAATGATAGGGAACTTAGTAACCGGGGGTATTCGCGTGACCCGCTGTTTACTCTCGCGTAAAACGGCGACCTTGATTCGGACATGCGGAAATTATATATTCGAGTTGTTTCTCCGCTGTAGACGGGAACTTAGTAACTAGAAGCATCCATGTGCCCCATTAGTGTCTTTTTCGTCAAACGGTTTCCTAATAGATTAGAATGGAAGTTCCACCTAGGATTACCCCGATGAAACATCCCGAGATCCTAACCTAGTGGTCAACTCGAATCAAATTCTTGAACATATATATAAGGGAATACTGTCCGAGGATTATTTGTTATGAAACTCGTGAAAATTGTGCCACTAGACCGTAACGGACGAACTAGCTTGTTTATTTTAGCCTTTCATATTGACGTTCGATTTGACTCACGTTTTGTTAATCTTTTATCTGGATTTTCTTAATGAACGAATTATTAGGACCGAACTTGACTACTTTGCGGAATCAATATTCGAGTGCGGCTCGCTTTTACGACACTCGGATTATTTAGAGAGAATTACAGGATAGTATTGATTAGGTTGAACACTATGAGTTGCACGATGATTCACGACATTCTTTTTCTTTTCTTTTTGTTGTTCGGGACGAACAAGGCTTAAGTTTGGGGGGGTTTGATAAGTGGTAATTTTACCACTTATTTCTAGGATTTTATACTAGGTTTTTATCTCGTTTCGTGATTAATGTGCTCGTATTTGGCTTATTTATGATTAGTCGAGCCGTATTACGCGTTTGGGTTGGTTTTAGTGTGTTTGCAGGTTTTTAGAGCCAAAAGGACCCAACACGAGACAAAGGACCGAGAGTCGAGTCAAACGGACGAAGAAACAGATTTTTGCGAAAGACAGACACACCTATCGGCCAGCCTATCGGCCGATAGGTGCGTCCGAAAGGAGTTCCTACCCTATCGAGTGAAGAGATCGACGAACCAACTATCGGCCAGCCTATCGGCCGATAGGCCAGTCCGATAGGCTGCCCAGCGGACTCTCGTGTTTTGACGAATTTTGACTCTTTTGGATAGATTTTATTTCCTAGATTAGGGCTAATCGGGAGTTTAACCCCCTTAGGCTTTATAAACCTCCTTTTAGACCTAGTTTTGGGATCTTTGATCATTCTTTTATTATCTATTATTATCTTTAGCAGATTTTTACATCTGTCTAGCAAGATTTATTCCTTTGATGCAAGAACTTTTTGGAGGAGAATTATTATTGTTTTTCAGAGATTGAAGACTCGGAGTTCATCCGTAAGGGTTGTAATCTCTCTTTTCATATTAATAATATGCATTCTTCATCTATTTCTTGTTTAATTTCAATTATGTCTGGCTAAATTCCTTTGATTGATTCTAGGGTTAGTAATTTTAATTGATGTTCACATGATGTTCCTTTGATTACCTTTTTACCTTTCATCCTAGGCTTGTGTTCAAGATGTGTTAAATCTCATGCTAGATTAAAGGGCCCTTAATTGATGCATGTTAGCTAATTAATTTTGTCCGAAAGGAGTAATTGATTAGTGGAAATACTTGACGCACAATATGATTTTATCTTGAGACCTAAGTGGAGAAAGATAAATCACAGATAAATAAGTTGGCGCGTTTAAGTGATTTAAATTCTTTGAGCCCTGGTGGGGAAAAGGGTTTAAATTAACTATCTTTCTAGGTTGCCTTGATCGGAATTCTAGATTGGCTGAGTGATTATTTCTAGGATTGAATTAAAATTTGGGGAAAAGGAATCAAGTGAATGGATTGTGTGAACTCAATTAGATGATACTACCCTAGGATCAATCACCTTTAGACTTGTGATTTTATCTTGCTAATTTGCTTTATTTGCTTGCTTTAGATAATTCATCTTTTATTTAATTTTTATTTTTCGATTTTTAAAGTTAGATAATTAGTAACAAACAAAATTTTCGGATTCCTAAATAGCAGTCAAATTTTGAGTAGAGTTACTTCGTTTATTTTCGACACATCAGTTCCCTTGGGTTCGACACCTTGGAATTACTTCGAGGTTTTACAAATTTTAAAATTGATCGGATTTGAAAACCATACTACGCGAATTCAAGCGATCAACGACCATCCGACGAAGCTAAAGCTCACAGCCAAAAGGAGCGAACTCAAAAGGGTGTATCGATATGTGTTGGGTATCACCAACAAAATTGTTATGGGTATGGCCGGCAGTTACGACCAACTGTCGTCGGCCAAATTCATGGTGCTGGGAGCACTTATTCAGGACGAACCAATTGATTGGTCTGACTACATTTTCAGGCAATTGGTTCGCGAGGTTAACAAGGCTGAATGGCTAGTTGATGAGAAGAAATTCAGATCCAAGCTGGCATTGGGAACGCAACTAAGTTGGATCTTGGAGAAGATGGGTGTGGTAAAGGGTAATACTGACCCCTTTCACATCAACAAGAGACTTGGTCATCTGGACCAAGAGACTCTGAGGAAGCTCGGAAACAATAGAAGAGCAGCACAGATGATAAAAGAGTTGTCTGACTCAAGAACCTACTACAGACATTCACCAGACGAGTCGGACCAACCTGCAAACGACAACCCTCCTGCAGCCAAGATGGATTCAGAGTCAGATGACACGCCCATTGCTGTTCGATTCAAAAGACGGGGACCAGCCCCTGGTGAGCCATCCATCATACATTCATCACCAGAACCCTCACTTAAAAGGCCCAGGCGACTTCAGTTCAGCCAAGAGGAGCAGCAAGAACAATATCCCAGTCCTGCAGCCAGTTCGCCTATCCACCTGGAGGACCAGCCTGCTCCGGGAAGCCTGGAGACTCAAATTGTTCCCCTCCTCACTCCAGCATTCATTTCAGAAGATGAGGAAGCAGGTTTAATCATTTCCATCCTTGAAGCAAATTACACTTTTCATCTGTTGGACAACAATATTTTCAATTTATTCCTAGCGCAACTTCAATTGGTCAAACCTCAAGCTCTAAAACACTCTTTTATCCATATTTTTGAAGAGTGGAAAGTTTTTAAATCACTGTCTTTTACTAAACTTCAAGCTTATGTTGAAACAAGTGGTTGGGAATATCCCCAAGGCACAAAGGATGTACTGATACACTTTTGCAAAGTATCACACCCAATTTTGATTCTTCAGGAGAATTCGTTCATGTCCAATTTCAAAACCAACATGGACCAATTCATCCAAACTATAATGTACAGCATTTTTTATGGATCTTTTGGGAAAGAAGATAAGGAGGAAGAAGAACAGGAAATAAGAATATAAGAAGTGAATGGAGAAGTAGAAGAAGAGGTTATTGTGATTGATGATGAAGAAGAAAAACATAAAGAAAAGGAAGAAGAAAATATTTTAGTTGAAAAAGAAACAGAAGGAGAAGAAGTTGAAAAAACAGAGGAGTTAGTAGATGAAGAAGAAGAAGAAGAAGGAGGAGAAGAAGTGGAACCGGGGAATGGAGAAGAAAAGGAGGATGAAGAAAAATATGAGGATGATGAAGAAGATAAAGATAAAAAAGATGAGAAAAAGAATGATGATAATGATGATGATAAGGACGATGGAGGAGAAAAAGAGACTGAGAAAGAGAAAGAAAAAGAAAATGTTGAAGAGGAAGAAAAGGAGGAAGAAGAGAAGAAGTCAGAAAAGGAAGAAGGAGAAGAGAAGGAGCCGGAGAAAGAGCCAGAAAAAGAAGCTGCAGATAAGACTGGGGCACCTGCCCGGTATACCAGCCAAGATGCAGAGTTGGTTGAGGACTCCATATCGGGGACACCTGAATAGACCCCATCTAGAATGCCTGCTGCAGATAGGAGTCTACAGTCAGATGGGTCGTTTGCACGCCCACCTGCAGGAGTAGAGGGCTCAGGCGAGTTATCTCCACCAATATCACACATCTCTCGAGCGATGACCGAGCTGATCAGACAAGTAGTCAAGGACACTATTGGAGAACTACTTGCCTCTCAGGTCACCCCTGATCTCTAGTCCATCAATGCAAAAATCGATACCTTGCTGCAGCGGGAAGTCCCTCAACCTCCTCCTCCTACAAATAATAGAATGCCTTTTGGCATGTCTGACTGGATGCATCGAATGGAGCAGCAGTTGACCATTTTGGTTGATGATGGCAAAAAGGGGGGAGAAAGGATCCAGGGGGAAGGTAGCATTCAAGGAGAAATAAGGGAAGAGATGAGAACTAAGAAAAGGCAGGATGTCCAGTTGATCACTGCTGGGACATCTTCAGCCAAGAGGAAGGGAGATGCTACAGAATCAGAACAGAGAAGGATTCGAGCCTACTCTAGAATGGGAAGGCAAAGATTTGTGGTACGTTGAAGATTTTATACCTCCCGAAGCTTTACCCATGTGGGGATCTGCAAATAAATGGTTCAACAGAGATTACTAATTCTGGGAAATACTCCAGGATAGTAGCTGCTCCCCACAGCATATTTTCATCAATTTCATGGAGGAAGCATATCCACAACTCTGGGCCATCCTTCTAAAACATGCTGAAGCATGCAATGCATATCCCATGATCCCTCAGTTCAGGCCAAAAGATCCTCCCACTTTGGAGAATAATGATTTGAATGAACTAGCTTTCCAGAGGAAGATAAATAAATTATGTGTTGAGAATAAGTTCTCATCTCAAGAAGAGCAAGATTTTGCAGCTCTTGTTATAAGAAGAAAATATGGTCTTGTTCCTATCAAAATAAGACCAATTGGAGCTAAACCATTCAGACCTGCCAAGCAGCCTATCCGAGGAGGCAGAGGCAGAGGCAAATGACTTACATTTATTTTGTACTTGTAAAATTTTCTTGTAAATTTAAGACATGTATTTGTAATCAATTTAGAAAATTTTATAACAGTCTTTTGAATGACAATTTCCAGTTGTCTCAAAAATTAGACTGATTTTAGTTTGTGTCTTGCACTCAAGTGCAGACTTGCTTATTTGAATATTTGCTTATGTTTTGCCATCATCAAAATAGGGGGAATTTGTTAGGAATACTTGTTAGATTTTGATGATGTCATTAATATAATTCAAATGTTTGTTACTTGGCAAGGAAGAACCAAATGAGTATCTTCCATAGGCCAAATTATGTTAAGTTTAATACTTGGCAAAATGTAAAGAAAAACCAAATGAGTATCTTCTATAGGCCAAAATAAGTTAGGCTAAAATCGGCTAAGTACTAATGATCAGCTGAGTTCATCAGAGAGGTACAGCCGAGTCAAGTCAGAGAAGCTCTGTTCAACAAAAAATCATCAGGGATGTTTGACCAGACTGCAGTCAAGTAACCTCAGACAAGTCATCTGATCAGGCGAGTCCCAAACAGTGAACATCAGAGAAGTTCAGACTGCAGAGAAGTTACCTGTACATCAGCCTACTCGAGATCAGCCAAGTACTCCAAGTCCACATCAGCATGCGTTGAAAAGTCAAATATTACGGAAAGTCACATGTAACGTGAAGAGACAAATTGGAGAGATTCCCGCTAAAGATATGAATTGAATAATTCATCCAGGCCTACCACTGAAGACTTTAATCGTATTATATTCAAAAGATTCGGCGCCTCACATGCAAAGTCTTCACAACGGTCGAAATATGGATTAAATTATGGGAATCCAGCCTTGCAACGTTCAGAAAGAAAACAATGAAGTCTACCTCTCCAATGGACGGATTTGTTGAAAAGATTTGCAACAGCTATGAAGGAAAAGCTCAGAGATCGTGACCTATATATATCCGAAGATTTGAAGCTGAGCATTACACACAATATACAAATGGTGCGAACAAACTTTTAGAGCAATCAAAGCATTCAAAGCAATCTAAAAGCGAACTATAGCATCGTGAAAAGAGCAGTTCTCAAAAGTTCATACTTGAAGAAGCTCTTAGTTGGAGAAGACAAAAACTCGTGTCTTTAATCCTGAGTTCGGGGTACTTCACTGGTTGAAGTTCGAGACTGTAAAGGCATCCAAGGATCACGGATCAAGAGGTGCAAGACAGTCAAGTGTGTTGCAACGGCAAGGATTTCCACTGGTTGGAAGCTATTGTAATTTGGTTGAATCACTGTAATCTTTATCACTGGTTGACAATTATAGTGAATTCATCTCCAACTGGTTTGGAGAAAAGTGGATTAGTAGAGGATTACCCCACCTCTGAGACCACAATAACTGCCTGCGTATTTTACTGTTTCATAGCATCATACTTTAACTGTTGCATTCATTTTAAGTGTTTCATTAGTTGTTTTGTATTCATCATCAGCTGACTTCCGCATGTATTGTGAACAAACGACTCTAAGTCTTTTGTATATCTATCAACTGAAGAAACTTACTCTTTGAGAAAAAGAGTTTAAGAGTTTCAATAAGTCTATTCACCCCCCCTCTAGACTTATTCCTGGATGACTTGTGACCTACAAGAATTACCTTGAGTGATGTTGTTGATTGATGAATGATGATGGATATTCCGGAATATCATGATTATGTAATGTTTTATAAATGGTTTTTGGAAATGTCTGTGTATTAAAATACTGTAATATTGTGCTTGCACTAGCTGTTGTTGCTAACCCATCGTTGGGGTGGAATGTTCATGCATTTCAGGTGGTACTGAGAATCAGGAGCATACACGTGGTCCACATGGAGTTGACGGGTAGCCTAGATGTTAAACAGCTCGAGTCAGTGTTTCAGGAATGTGTCTCTTTGCATTTTATTTTAATATGTACTGGATTTTGAGGTTGTCGATCGAGTGATGTCTTTGGATTATATTATGAATTATACTGAACTTGCACATTTTGGACGAGGCCAGGGCCCCACTTTATTTTTGGTTACGTCTTCGTATTATTGAGTTATTGTGTATGTTTGTAATGTCAACCTGGTAGGCCCTGGTGGGCCCTACGGCGTGTAATTACCCGTAAGAGAATTGGGGTGTTACAGTACCAGTCCAAATAAATATAACTATTTGCCAAATTATAACTCTACTAGCCACAAACGACATGTTTACAATTGTCAAATATTGCAGCAAAATTTTTAATTCCCAATTAAAACAACACGTAAGTTGAAATTAATATAGTCATCCATTATCGATGAATTAAGCATTATTCACCTACGCAAATGGATTCTGCACAAATGGACATATAGTGATTAATTAATATAATCCCAGAGGTACGATAATGCAAATAATAATATTTATCTTGAAAGCTTACGTATTTAATTACCGCAAGAACATCGTCAAGTCTATTTCTCAGGTCCAAACTTTGGGCATGTATGTATTCCAAACTATAGGAACACGTTCCCAATTCAAAATAATTCTATTTTCTAACATCATAAAATTGCAATACAGGCTATTCACTTAGTCATGCACATCACATAATAATCACCGTTCAACATATTTATTAAAATAATTTATACGCCACTTTCAAAAATGGCTTGCCACATATCACTTTTAAAAATATAATTCTACAAACGCGACAATGGAATTAATTTTACGACTTTTGTAGACACTTTAAAATAGTAGCTGAAGGAATTTAAAATGTCGATGCAGCAGAAAAACAATAATTCTTTTATCTCACATAACATTTATTCGAGGCACAGGGAGACTTAGATTCGTAGATCACACAAGATGATGGCTGTGCAGCGATACTAGTCACATTGTCGACTCAACGACTCATCTGTTGGGATTCGGTGCCTAAAACGAAGGCCCAGCGGAAGCGGTAAAATAAAAATTAATTCGATCCGAATCCTACGAGGATCGATCGAGCTACGTATATACGAATATCAAAAATGAATTCACAAGAGATATAGAAACTCACCCTTATAGTCCGTTGATTAGATGGATAACCTTCTCTTGAGCTATTCCCCAAGCTTTGCTTGATCTCTACGAATCTATTCCGCTTCAAGCCCTTAAACGATCCAACGCCAAAAGCACTGCGTCTCTACTTGACACGCGCCTAAAAAATGAACGAAATGACAACACCTTGCTATCCTCCGAGGATACGGCTAGAGCTAGGTGATGAAGCTTTTTATTATTACACTCTAAGTGTATAATATATATCTCTTTTGATTTCTTGATTTTTTTTCTAAGAACCACCAAGAACACTTAAAGAAGATGATGAAGACTTTGAGAAAAGTTTTCTCTCTCTCTCTCTCTCTCTCTCAAAACTCACGTTGGAATGGAATGGATTTTGAAGTGAGAGATGTCTCCTTCCCTTTATTCAACTCTCACTTTAATAATACAAATCATGCCACATGATTTTAAACCCCACAATGTCATGTTCTTTCATATAAAATGAAAGCAACAAGACAAGGGAAAAGTGAGTGAAAACAAAGGGGGGGGGCTACTATGCAAAAACGGACAAGTTCGGTTCGTTTCGGACTCCCGTGAGTCCAAACAGACAAACTACGATTCCGTTCTGATGTATTTTTATCGATTAATTAATCCAATTAATTAAACATATCAAATACAAAATAACATAATTAATTTCTCCAAGAAATAATTATATTCATGAATTAAATTAATCACCTAGTGATATATTTAATTCATTAAGCCGTAAATCAATTTATCCGATAAATCGATTTAAACATCCAATGTCCCAAATTTAGATATCCAATATCTAATATTCATAAAGAGATAATTAGCTTGATTCATTCCGTTGTCAATCCTATTGCGCGACTCGGTAGGTCCGTCTGAGTCAGCAATGGGAGGAACCAAAGGGTAGTAGCACCACCTAGCCAGCCTGGCGGCCTACACTGTACCCCAACTGAGAACGAATGATTGGTATCATTCAAGAACCATTCTGTCGTGAATACCAGTATACGTATAAACCCTTTTTTCAAATGTCCCGATCAAGTTATAGGGTCACGGTCACTCAAACCCCATCTGTACTTGACGCTATGCATGCGTTAATGCAAATCGAGATCATCGAGCTCTCGTGTATCCAATACAACTAGCTCCAATGCTTTGGCCAAAGACTTATTATCTCATCGGCCAATAACCGCATAGGACATATAACCCGCTCACTAACGGGAAAAGAATTCTATCTTGGTATTCAGTAGGACCTGCTACTTGCCAATCAAGATGCACGTCGAGGTTGACCCCCATCTTTCGGTTTATAGGGTCGAACTACTCTGATGAAAATCTTGACGTCACAAGCACATCCCTACTAAATCCTCAAGTCGAAGGTTCACGAATACCTATCACAACCTTTTGATTCCATCATTGACTGTCCCAGAGTGAAATCCGTGTGACGAATCGAGGGTGAGTCGGTTCGAGTATACTAATCCAATTAGCATACCTATAACATGTGCTCCCACTAACCATTAGTGTTCGACAGGCACTCTCCTTGTCAAAGAACACGTCATACAAGTCTTTACGTAAACTTAACGCCCAGTCAAGTTTCATCGACTTGCGAACGATTAAGTATTTGAGCTATATGTAACACCCCCAAGTTATTCAGGGTATATTACAGCGCTGTGAGCCCGCCGTGGGACCCACAAGGCTATTCATGCGCGGAATTGTAAAACTTGACCGAGAAGGTCTAGATACAATGAAAAGAAGGGTAATACAAATGGTATTCAAAACCATAACCAATGAAACCAAATACATCACCACACAAATCAATACCTCGGCAACACAGGCCGAAACATCAAGGAAAACTGAAAAACAATACTCGAGTATTCAATAACCATTCCAGTACAATAACACTGAATGGATAAACACAAAACACAACCATAGGAAAGACACAGTATCACACTTGCCCATCATCTTCGTGCCGACCTGATACCCGCCTGTCCGTTCACCTGGAACCTGAAATACATAAAAAGTATTTCCCCCATAAAGGGGTTAGCCGTCGAATAGCTAGTGCAAGTATATCAAGTATGAAATACAATACTCCTCGACAATAAAGTAAATGTAAACGTCAATTCATCAATCCAAGACTAGTATTCCGAAATAACTAAATCTCATAGCATCGCATCAATACATATATGAATACCGTGGAACCGCACCAGAGGCTACGGAACCCTCAGGGGACCTATATCGGCCCGCCCCAGAGTGGTTCGTTCATATCATTCGTGGAATCGCACCAGAGGCTACGAAACCCTCAGGGGACCCGTCGGCCCGCCCCAAAGTGGATAGAAATAATCATGCTATTAATATTTCATACTTTCAAAGTCGAGAACGCACATTCATAAATATATACTTACCTTTGAGACATCGAGAAATCGAACGAAGAAAGGGTATGAGTTCGGTAGGTCCAAGAACGCGCTTCCGGCACCTAAACGATTCGCAAGGAAATGATAATCAATTATCCATACTCAAACTACATGAAGAAATTCCCGAAACCCGTCTACAATTCAAGAAAATACACGGATAAACAACTAGAGGTTGGAAAATCGCCCAAACTCCCACAAGTCCGAAGACGGAACAATCCAATCCGTAAAATTGTAGGAAAAGCATGCATACGGTATAGATACATCATAATCTCAAGGTTCTCAAGCTTCAAATCGGATAAATCGGACGAATCTACGAAAAACCCCAAAATCCAACACAATATTCAAAGTGTTCTTGAATAATCCTTCAGTAATCCAATGAATAATCAAACATGCCCATAATCATGCGTATATCACTTCATACAACATGATCTTAACACCCAAAACATCATTACCTAATACAAAATCGAAATCCAAGATGTTGAAGAAATTACCTCTTGAAGATCCAAGCACTATGATCCGAAGAATACGTGATAGATCGATGATCCGAGCTTCACAACCGAATGAAAATGATGAAAATCCAACTCTCAAGTGATAGATGAAGAAGATTCTCTCCCTCAAGTCTCCTCTCTCGGATGAAGGTGAAGAAATGGAAAAAATATCAGTTGAATCGCACAAAGAACGCAATTATAGGGCCGATCGCCGAGTGTGCCGCGCCCAGCCGAGTGTGTGCCGGCACGAGCCCAAAAGCCCTGTGGCTCGGCGGTGCCGCGGCCCAGCCAAGTGTGCCACGGCAGTGACTCGGCAGTGTGCCGTGGCCCCGTCGGCATGTGCCGCGGCACAAGGTACAGACGGGTCGGCCAACAATTAAACAAGAGTGTGCCGCGGCCCGGACGGGTGTGCCGCGGCAGTGACTCGGCATTGTGCCTGCTCGGCCAGTGCCCGACATCGTTCGGCCAGAACCCGCAATCCGTCCGGCCAGTCCCGCAACCGTCCGGCCAGTCCCGCAACCGTCCGGCCAGTGCCCGACCACCAGGGCTTGACGACTCGATTTCCGAAAACGTACGGAAATGAATACGACGAAAAGTTCGCGGACAACATCAACAACCCGAAATGAAAGCATAATGCAATAATTAATCATACGCGACCAAGAAAAGGGTCGAGACAACAAATACAGATACGGATACCCATAACTTTGGGTAAATTACAAAATGGCCTGAAACGCCCGAAAATCACGATACGTGATCGAATAATCAAACCGAAGTTCACAACGCGTCTAACAAAGTTAAACGGACTTACGGGAAACTCGAATCAGCAGTTTAGAACGAGATTCGCAAGAATCGAACTCAAGTGCAGAAAAGTCGCTAAAAGCACGGAACTCAAAAAAACGACACCGAAACAAACTCGGATGTCAAAAAGTGTAGAATTATTCATTCTCAGGATGACGAAACAGTCCCAAGCGAGTCGTCAAAACGGACTTCCGCCAAAAAAAGAAAATTACCAGAAATCGAAATTGCGGATATTACATTCTACCCTCCTTAAAAGAAGTTTCGTCCCGAAACTTAAAACAACTAGGGAGAAGCAATAACCCGCCAGGAAAACTCAACGAGATACACAAGAAATGCGTAACTTACGCCCAACGGCGAAACGTTACAAGCAACACAACAATACATTACCCGAAGGTAATCCAAGCCAACGCTGAAATAAGAACGAATCACAATGTCTGAAGGCTCCAACAGAAATACCAATACATCACAATGGCCTGAAAGCCGAACAGCCCGAAGCTGTAAATCATCACAATACAGATCTCAAGGAAACAAACCTGACTGTCACACATATCCCTCGGCGTATGAACAACCAGTCACAGATCGTCGGACATATCCAATACAACATGGACTACGAACGACCAAACGATAAGTCTCAAGAGGGACATCACAGTACGCCCGATCCGGAAATGTGTCCATGCATATGTCCACCCCGTATATGGAATCCAGAATATACGTGTGACAATGTACCTAATTAGCCTCACGAACTACGTCTCGTGTGCACGGCCCAATGCGGAAACATCCACGCATGACCACCGTGTGCCTGGATAAAAATCTTACACATACCCTATCGGCACGCAGATATGATTCCAGATATATCACGCTACAGCATGACAACGAAAATTCAAAGGATAACACATCCAATACGGACCATACGACTCACCAAGTGAACGACGACACACGAATAATGAAAGATCGACACGACCAACAATATTCAAAACAACCATCCTGGGATCAAAATCTCTAAGGACCGATTAACACGAACAACAATCACAACACAACCATCCGGGAAATCCTCAACCTTCGACGATCACAAAATTACCGAGTTCACAAGAATAATAGTGTGCTGCCTTGAGTCGGCCAACACGACAATAATAACTAACGGATGGGCACTATCCTCGGTGATTCCAATTCAATACCTTGATTGTCTTAGAACGACCAATCGATAACGACTCAACGGATGGGAACTATCTTCGACAATCCCAATTCAATACTTCGATTACCTTGGAACGGAAAAATCGATAAGAACGATACAACAGATGTTTCGGCACATTTAATCGGTTATCGATATCGAAGATGATAATCGAATACATCAATGTCTTCAATCGGTCAATACAATATCAATAGAAAAACACCGATATCAATAACGACGATCCCCACAATATCTCAATGGAACATCCATCACAATCACAATCGATACGTCGATACCGCGAACTGGCTATCGACAGCAACTTTACCAGCAAGTATCGCAATGCCTTGAACCGGCCCTTTACGAACAACAGTAACATTTGGCATAATTTGCCGACGGGTATTGCATCAAACAATTCCCAAATATCAACAAATCACGAAGAGACTAAGTCTCGAAATGATACAATACATTCATACATCTATATGATAACATTAATCTCATTGACCCATACAAGTATAAAACTTGTCTCGATATCAATGCCACGAACTGTTACCAATTCAGTTGCTTTCGTCTACGAGTTCCTCAGTTTAGACCAAGCTGATTACGAACTCTTCAACCTCAACCGCAACAAAATAGTCATAATCCATGATCAAACATCATATCTTATTGTAAAACGAAGGATTAATAATCAACAGGTTCGATGACGATCAATATCAATACAACAAGGCCACAACTCATCGGTTCCACAATATCTCGATTAAACACAGTCTGAACTATCCAATTCAGACCCTCACGAATCCATGTCCACAATACGAGCCGAAATCCGATGATCATATCAGCAACCAACTCGGACCAATAATAAGGGTCTAAATGTTATCGATTCCAAACTCAACTCTTAAATACGAATTGACAAGGTTCCCTTCTCGTAAATCCATCGTTAAAATTTACCTATGACTATCATTAATTCAAACCATCTGACTGGTTCAAAATAATAGATAATCATATTAAAAAGGTTATCAAACAATCCAATCATTCGACTTGAATATTTGCTCCAGACGTATGGGCTTCCAAATTCGGAGATGAATAATAGGCTCATCAAACTCATAATCACATTCGTATTCCTATGCGAATATTATTTCAAACACATAATTTATCTCTAGATATGAATATTCCATATTCATTTTCAAAACATCAACACTTATAAATTTTCATCACCTCGTATAATTTAGGGGTTCTTCAAGAACATGAAATATCCGAAATCACGTTCAGAACAACATATCCGAGGTATATGTATCTCCATGTTACCATTTTCTTCATCATGCCATTCATATAACCTCAAGAATCGCAACAAAACCATTATCATCATATGAAAAAGATGTCAATAATCATATCAACATCCGAAATCTCTTATTACAATTCCAATAAATCTCATATAACATTATCACATGATGATCCCAACATGCTCCCTCCCAAGTAGTAATCCTTTAAAAAGAAACGAACCACTATCAAAGGGATACGAGGATTACCTTGTATGGACGAACCACGAAGAAGAATAATTGAACTCCGTTCCAAGAATCATCAAAACTTCAAGAATAATACTTAAATCCGAGCTCTCCAACTTAATCTTGTTTAAGAGGATTATCTCTTAATGTTTAGGAACTTCAAGTACTTCCCAAGGCTCTCTCTATTGACTGAAGGAAGGAGAATGGACAAAATGCCTCTCAGCACTCATCTATCCTCTTTATAAAACACATCACTAGCGCGCGCTAGACCTTATATTTAGCGTGCGCTACAGATCTAGCGTACGCTATCCTTCCTTGATAACGTGCGCTATCGGGCAACCAGAAGCTACTGCATTGCTTCGAAATTCATCTAACGTACGTAATGCCCATGCATTAGCGTACGCAAACAGGCATTGACTTGATACAGTGAAATGCTCAGTAGCGTGCGCTATTCCTCGACCTTAGCGCGCGCTAATCGCCGATAATAAACAGTCTGGGCCTACCTATCGGCTACCTTCCGGACCTTATCCAGAATACCTTGCGTACGTTAGGGGTCCTCCTTAGCGTACGTAACTCAAACCTCTTAGCGTGCGCTAAGTACGCACCGTGGCGTACGCTAAGTGTATATATCTTGGCGTGCGCTAGGCATACCTTGTAGCGTGCGCTAACGTGGCTGTACTTAGCCATTTTCCGCTATTCTTATCCGTCGTCTTGATATACTAGATGTATATACACGACATATTGAATACATATATACAACCTGATAATATTCTCATATGATATACCCAATATCAAAAGTACAATAACATGACACACGATATCTTCAAATGTAATTGTCGACCAACTACGACAATTATACTAATGCAACTATCTCAGTCTTCCAATTATTTTATCCATACTGTATAGAAACCAATCTATCCAGTATATCTCAGATAAAATAGCACGAAAAATTTATACTGAAATCCGGATATTACGTACTAAAAGTCGGGATATCGCCTTAAAATAAGTTTCGTCCTCGAAACTTGCAATCTTGTCACAAACAACAGATCAATCCAAAATTTCCCAACTCATCACGAAAGCAATCAGACACCGCCACTAGCGAATAACCAAAACAGTATACTTATAGGTATGTGAAGTCGATGATCTCCCGTGATATTAGCATGCAACTCCCAAGCAAGGTCTCAACACAATACCAATACACACTAATATCGCAATTAGCAATTTGACAAAATCTCAAGGAAGAGGCTGCTTTGGAGTTCTTTCGGTCAGGCACCCTCCTTAAGCAATGGAATCATGCATTCATTGCTTTGATCCCGAAATCCTCTCATTCGCCATCAGTTAGTGACTTCCGGCCTATTTCTTGTTGCAACGTATTCTATAAAGTAATTTCTAAGATACTTGCAACAAGACTTTCCTCCGTGTTGGATCCGATTATAGATGGGGCGCAGGCGGCGTTTATTAAGGGGCGAAGTATGATTGACAACATTCATCTTATGCAAGAATTGCTTAAGCAATATAATAGGAAGAGGATCTCGCCTCGTTGTGTCATCAAAATTGACCTAAAGAAGGCATTTGATTCGGTATCGTGGCAGTTCCTCCGCGAGGTTCTTCAAGGGCTTGGGTTCCCTGATATCTTCACGTCATGGGTGATGGAATGTGTCACTTCCACCATGTTTTCAATTTCCATTAATGGTGGACTTGTTGGATACTTTAAGGGCGAGAAGGGGCTTCGGCAAGGGGATTCATTGTCCCCTTACTTGTTTGTTGTTTGTCTTGAATACCTTTCGAGGCTCATCAGAATGAAAACAGTGGGCTCTGTTTTTAAATTTCACCAGATGTGAGGTATTGAACATAACACACTTGGCGTTTGCGGACGATCTTATCTTGCTTTCCGTGGTGACCGGATTCAATCCGTATTCTCATGGGTATCTGAATGCTTTTAGTGGGACTTCGGGCTCGAGATGAATGTTCTCAAGTCCAACATTTATATGGCAGAGTCAAGGAAATTGTCGCGGAGGACATACTTGATCTATCACGGCTTACGCGCGGCACTATGCCTTTCCGCTACCTCGGGATTCCCCTTGCGGCGGGAGGCTTTTAATTGCTAATTACGAGGAGATGATTGACAAAATCCGTGACTATGTCAATGGTTGGTGTGCCTCGACTCTTTCTTATGCGGGCGTCTTGAGCTTGTCGGTCGGTTTACAAGGGTCGAGTGCTTTTGGCTTTCCATCTTTCCCCTCCCGTGGTGTGCGGCTTAAAATCACTCAAATTTGCCGGAAGTTTTGTGGGGTTCGGCCACCTAGCATTGCTTGGTCTACCATTTGCTTGCCCAAATCGGAAGGGGATTGGGTATTCGGGACTTGGGAGCTTGGAATAAAGCCTTGCTCGCTAAGCTTCTTTGGAACATTCACGCCAAGAAGGACACCTGTGGTGTCGATGGGTGAATCACTATTATTTGAGGGGGCTCCTTTTGGGACCGGGCAACCCATAAGGATGATTCCCATCGATCAAATATATTTTGTCCATCCGGATGAAATGATTGTCAAGTGTGGTTCTAGGCGAGCGTTGAGAACCAACTTAGGACTTGGAGGCGAATAGCAAGGGAAGTCACCATCCATATAATTTCTTTCGGATCGTTGGTACACCGAGGCCTTGGGCGGCGTAGTCTGGACTAGCGGGGTCACGCCCAAGCATGCATTTACATTATGGCTTGCCCATGGGCGCCTTGAACCAAGGACGAGAATTAGGCATCTCGGCACAGGCCGAAACTTGTAGCTTTGTGCTTCTCGGCTGAATCCGGAGCACATCTATTTTTGATTGCCCATTCACGCCCATATCCGGGACGCCATCAAAGAGTGGATAGGAATCACCCGTTCGATGACTACCTTGAGGAGTGCACTAAAATGGATCAAAAAGGAGGCGAAGGGAACTCCTGGCAAGCTAAGGGGCAGAAGATTGTTTTCGCTTCAACCGTGTATCACATTTGGAACGCTCGCAACCGGCTGATTTTCGAACGCGAAGTATTGCATATTGACTTCGTCATTCGCCGTATTAAAATGCACGCATTTATGATTTTGTTTGCTTTATTTCCGAACTATAAAGATAGTTTCTTTCGACTAGCTCCCGAGCGAGAGTGAGGAGCCGACATTGTGGCTGCCCTTCTCACTTGGTTTGTTTTGATTATCCCACTTGAGGAGCCAACTTGTGGCCTTCCTTTTGGACTGTTTCTCTCCCGGGTATGCCCGGTGTATGTGTATCACTTTGATCAATTAATTCATTTTTAACCGATCAAAAAAAAAAAAAAAAATCTCAAGGAAGAGTTCACGTCTGTGACCACGGCCACGAATCCTCCTCCTTACATCCAACATTCTGAAGGGCACACACGTGCGTAATTATAATCCAACTCGCACATTCTCGAAGTGACCAATTCTCAAGAATACCAAACTAAAAACGAAACGATTAAGAAAAATACAAGAAGAGTGAGAGGACTTACAAGTACCGGTTGCACTGTGATGATGGTAGAGTAGTGATACTGTGGGCAAATGATGATTCAATCGACCCAAAAGACCGACAGCCTAGGTATCCATAAATCTAAGATCTGATACCATATTCTGTAACACCCCCAAGTTATTCAGGGTATATTACAGCGCCGTGAGCCCCGCCGTGGGACCCACAAGGCTATTCATGCGCGGAATTGTAAAACTTGACCGAGAAGGTCTAGATACAATGAAAAGAAGGGCAATACAAATGGTATTCAAAACCATAACCAATGAAACCAAATAAATCACCACAAAAATCAATACCTCGGCAACACAGGCCGGAACATCAAGGAAAACTGAAAAACAATACTCGAGTATTCAATAACCATTCCAGTACAACAACACTGAATGGATAAACACAAAACACAACCAGAGGAAAGACACAGTATCACACTTGCCCATCATCTTCGTGCCGACCCGATACCCGCCTGTCCGTTCTCCTGGAACCTGAAATACATAAAAAGTATTTCCCCCATAAAGGGGTTAGCCGTCGAATAGCTAGTGTAAGTATATCAAGTATGAAATACAATACTCCTCGACAATAAAGTAAATGTAACCGTCAATTCATCAATTCAAGACTAGTCTTCCGGAATAACTAAATCTCATAGCATCGCATCAATACATATATGAATACCGTGGAACCGCACCAGAGGCTACGGAACCCTCAGGGGACCTACCGGCCCGCCCCAGAGTAGTTCACTCATATCATCCGTGGAATCGCACCAGAGGCTACGAAACCCTCAGGGGACCCGTCGGCCCGCCCCAGAGTATATAGAAATAATCATGCTATTAATATTTCATACTTTCAAAGTCGAGAACGCACATTCATAAATATATACTTGCCTTTGAGACATCGAGAAATCGAACGAAAAAAGGGTATGAGTTCGGTAGGTCCAAGAACGCGCTTCCGGCACCTAAACGATTCGCAAGGAAATGATAATCAATTATCCATACTCAAACTACACGAAGAAATTCCTGAAACCCGTCTACGATTCATGAAAATACACGGATAAACAACTAGAGGTTGGAAAATCGCCCAAACTCCCACAAGACCGAAAACGGCACAATCCAATCCGTAAAATCGTAGGAAAAGAATGCATACGGTATAGATACATCATAATCTCAAGGTTCTCAAGCTTCAAATCGGATAAATCGGACGAATCTATGAAAAACCCCAAAATCCAACACAATATTCAAAGTGTTCTTGAATAATCCTTCAATAATCCAATGAATAATCAAACATGCCCATAATCATGCGTATATCACTTTATACAACATGATCTTAACACCCAAAACATCATTACCCAATACAAAATCGAAATCCAAGATATTGAAGAAATTACCTCTTGAAGATCCAAGCACTATGATCCGAAGAATACGCGATAGATCGATGATCCGAGCTTCACAACCGGATGAAAATGATGAAAATCCAACTCTCAAGTGATAGATGAAGAAGATTCTCTCCCTCAAGTCTCCTCTCTCGGATGAAGGTGAAGAAATGGAAAAAATATCAGTTGAATCGCACAAAGAACGCAATTATAGGGCTGACTGTCGAGTGTGCCGCGGCCCAGGCCGAGTGTGCCGCGGCACAGGCCCAAAAACTGCTCCCAGGGCTCGGCAGTGTGCCGCGGCCCGGCCAAGTGTGCCGCGGCAGTGACTCGGCAGTGTGCCGCGGCCCCGTCGGCATGTGCCGCGGCACAAGGTACAGACGGGTCGGCCAATAATTGAACACGAGTGTGCCGCGGCCCGGACGGGTGTGCCGCGGCAGTGACTCGGCATTGTGCCTGCTCGGCTAGTGCCCGACATCGTTCGGCCAGAACCCGCAATCCGTCGGCGATCCCGCAACCGTCGGCGATCCATAACCGTCCGTCCGGCGGTGCCGACCACCAGGGCTTGACGACTCGATTTCCAAAAAACGTACGGAAATGAATACGACGAAAAGTTCGCGGACAACATCAACGACCCGAAATGAAAGCATAATGCAATAATTAATCATACGCGACCAAGAAAAGGGTCGAGACAACAAATACAGATACGGATACCCATAACTTTGGGTAAATTACAAAATGGCCCGAAATGCCCGAAAATCACGATACGTGATCGAATAATCAAACCGAAGTTTACAACGCGTCTAACAAAGTTAAACAGACTTACGGGAAACTCGAATCAGCAGTTTAGAACGAGATTCGCAAGAATCGAACTCAAGTGCGGAAAAGTCGCTAAAAGCACGGAACTCAACAAAACAACACCGAAACGAACTCGGATGTCAAAAAGTGTAGAATTAATCATTCTCAAGATGACGAAACGGTCCCAAGCGAGTCGTCAAAACAGACTTTCGCCAAAAAAAAGAAAATTACCGGAAATCGAATTTGCGGATATTACACTATAAACCTTTCCAGTGCCGACCCCCTTATCCAATAAGGAGTGGAACGTTTTGCTCTCAAATACAAGGACTAGTTTCTATATGTATATTTACGAGTTAGGAATGCCAGTAACTACCAGTAAATAAAGAAACATCCATTGCCTTATATTAATGATTTACATAATTACAAGTACAATGCCCTCACTTAACATCCTCTGAGTGCCATTCGAGGGCATACTCCTAACAATCTCCCACTTGCACTCAATGCCACACACTATTATATCTAATAACCATGTTTTCCAGATGACGCTCCAAGCTAGTCTGAGAAAGTGGCTTGGTCAGTGGATCGGCGACGTTGTCGGCCGAATCTACTCTGTGCAGCACAATGTATCCCTTGCGAACAAATTCTCTTACGAGATGATACTTCCTCTCAATATGTTTGGTGCTGTTGTGAAACCTCGGCTCCTTGGCCTGCGCTACAGCTCCGTCGTTGTCGTAGTACAGCGGAACAGGCAGCTCAGCACATGGTATCACTTGAAGTTCTCCCAGAAACTTCTTAATCCAGAACCCTTCCTTGGAAGCCTCCGAGGCTGCTTGATACTCAGCCTGACAGGTGGAATCAGCAGTCGCACTTTGCTTGGCGCTACGCCAAGATACTGCTCCTCCATTAAGAGTAAATATGTAGCCAGAAGTAGACATCGAGTTGTCTTTCAGTCCTTGGTAGTCCGAATAAGTGTATCCCACCACATCCAATTCTCCACCGCCATACATCAGAACCATATCTCTAGTCCTTCTCAAGTACTTGAGAACGTTCTTTACGGCAGTCCAATGTTCCCTACCTGGATTTGCCTGAGACCTACTCACCATGCTTACAGCATGTGCAATGTCAGGTCTCGTACACAACATAGCATACATAAGGCTACCCACGGCCGAAGCATATGGTATATTACTCATTTACTTTCATTGTTCCTCACTCTGAGGACACATCTGCAAGGAGAGTTTTATTCCATATCGCATCGGTAGGAACCCTCTTTTAGAATCATCCATCTTAAATCGCTTTAAGATTTTATCTATATAGAGAGCTTGGGAAAGACCTATTGGTCTCTTCATTCTATCCCGGTAGAGCCGAATACCAAGAATACAAGTGGCTTCTCCCAAGTCTTTCATGGAGAAATTACTCGAAAGCCAAGCTTTCACAGAATTGAGCATTCCCACATCATTACCTATTAGTAGAATGTCATCCATATATAGTACTAAAAACACTACGCCATAAATGGCCTTTGGCAACCACATTACTGTGTTACCTTAGACCCAGTTTTTTGTTGCCACAGACCCAAAATGGGCAAAGGTAACACTTTAGCTAAGTTGCTCTGTGAGCAGTAGCCTTTGGACTCAAAGGCGACACGATGAGTAGCCTATGCTAACATAGAGTAACTCGTTACCAAAGAACTCTACAGCAACGTCATGAGGATCCTACAGCAACATCAGTTTTGTGTTGCAACAGACTTTATGATTTGTGGGGCCCACAAAATATGCAAACATTAGTTAGTCTACTGTAACACCTATTTAACCAACGGCAACACCCTGTGTGTTGCCAATGCAAGGCATTGGTAACATATATATTATATACCTAAGGTAACACCTTAGTTTAACAAAATAAAAATATAAAATTTAAATATTGCATTTCCCATTAAAAATACCAACAAACCAATTCAAAAAAACATCCAATCATAAAACCACCAACTACTTTAGTTCAAAACTAAAACTACATCATCCACCAATTACATCAATCCATATCCGCCAACTCCAACATTAAGTACTAGAACAAAAATATAACATAAACGCCATAAAAGAACCAACACACTAGTTCAAAAGGTACAAAGATATGAAAGTGGATGTCTAAGCGCTGGGGCCGCCGGTCATGGGAGTATCATCTCCTAATGTGTCGCTAGAAATCGTGGCACAAATTTCACCAAAATTAATTTGCAAGGTGGGGTTTGCTTCAGCCGATTCCATCAAGTCCTGATGATGACTTGAGTTTGGTCTTAATCGTAGCCTACAAATTAAACCAACATCAATATATGAAAATAATTAGTCGACAGAGGCAGATAAAATATGGATTCAAGGAATTGACTAAAAAAACAATTACTTACAATTCTGAACTTCATCACTTCAAGATTAGTTTGGTATTTGCGTCCAGGCTTGCGCTTTCAAGTTTTAGCAAAAACTTGTGCATCACATAGCGTATCACCTGACTTCTTTTCCTAGCAAAAAAACAAAATTCAAATCACCTAGTATTATATAATTAAGTGTATTATCACAATAAATTGAATAAATGCACATATTTAATAATATTCAAGTGCCAATGAATTTGATAATTGAGATTCTGATCAAATGGCGGACTTTAATCCGAGCCTCCCGTTGGGAGTAATATCCGTGGCAAGCTGCGCTATGACCGAACCTCAATATCTAACGAAGCTAAAAATTATCAAAGCCGAAATAAAATAAACACACAAAAAAAAATTCAAACCATTCTATTTATACGAAACATCCTATACACAATCGAAGCACGATTTTTGTATTTTTCTTTTTAAAAAAATGAAGAAACGAAAATATATTTACCTTTAAGTCGAGGCGTTTTTCCCATCCACAGGGCACTTGCAGATCGAGGTCCAACTCTTAAGAGTCAAGGGTACAACACCCTCCAAGCAAGTCCCTGGTAATCGGGGCCGTCGATTTCCCGACTTCTTGACTCATGATTCGTATCACCGCCGTTCATCACTCTGAGCAAAGAACTTACATCAGCGGCCATACGTAAAACCACCGAAGAATAATACAGTATATATCTCTGCCTTTATTTTGCAGAACTCAAAAGGGCAAAAAGAAAAGAAAAAGAGGAGACAAAAATGAAATACCAGAGGAACAAACAAATAACTTTGGGAGTAATATCCGTGGCAAGCTGCGCTATGACCGAACCTCAATATCTAACGAAGCTAAAGATTATCAAATCCAGAAATAAAATAAACACACACAAAAATAAAATTCTAACCATTCTATTTATACAGAAACATCCTATACACTATCGAAACATATTTAAAAATCCATAGGAGCTGATCATAGAGAAGTGTACAGGTACAGGATGCTATTCTCTCGAGACCAAAAAAAAATCGAAAGGTGGTTCTTGTTTGCCATCATCCAGACGGGAGGGGTCGCACCGCTTCAAAGAATTTGACATGACATAGCTTTCCACCGGCTTCATCGGCAAAAACAATCTTTCTCTTCTCTCTTGGGAATGACATCTTTGGAAGAAGTCTTTGTTGTTTGGAAGTCATTTTCTACGATTAAGAAGCAAAGAAACAAAAATTCAAAATCCGGAGATGTTTGAGTGTTAGTAATCGTCAAGGTTTTAATTAGAAAAAGAAAATCACATTTTAATATTTGTAAATGCTAACTTCTCGCTTCTAATTCATTTGATGAAAACTAAAAAAATGGTTTGTATTTAAACACAAGTACAACATTTTAGAACTTCTCCACCACTATCTCTCTAGAATCGATTTCCAATTCCACTTCTATTTGCAACTAAATGCTCCTAATTCCTTTCCGGACATATACAAATAATGATTACTTTCTTTGAAAGAAGTGATTTATTTGACTAATGTACATGAAAACCGACAAAATCGGCATCGAAAGCATTAATGCATGGTATTGTGGTTAATTCAAAACAAGGAAACCGATTGTCCATGAAAATCAAGTCCCAAAATTCCGTAAGTGTCATAAAGCGTCGGACACCCTTCAAAACAATTTCGCACATAAAAGGCCTGCAATCTGACAAACGGACCCCAAATACCGGCGAAATCCCACTACGTTGCGATCGAAACCCGAGTGGAGCCAAATAATCGGAGATCTAAACTCGGCTGACCTCGTAGCATTGTGAATACATAAATGAAGAATTGAATCCACTGATAAGAATCAATCCAACCAAGCAGCATAATACAAACCTGAAATTAAAAAGCAACTACGAACGCCTCCCGGAATGAGTAGGTTCAGTATCTGAGTTGAATTCATCCGATGAGTCGACTCGCAAACTCGGCTACACCGATTCGGTTTTAGAAGTGAAACCCTAATCCGCGCGCCGCAAGGTCAGCAGGCGGCGGACGACGAATAGGCGCCAGCATATGAAACGTACAGATCATCCATGGCGGGTCTGGATTTCACTATCAAGCAAATCGCTGAGAGAGATACAACTTAGAAAAAGAAATGAGAAAAATGTGGTGAGGCTGATGAGAAAACGGAGAAGCTTTAAAAAAGGGTACACTATTATTAATATTATTATTAAGGTTAAAACCAACAGAAGGCGACGGTGGTAAGGTTGAGATTTCATAAATTTGAAGCCAAATACCACAAGATCTTTTCTTCTACTGAGAAGTAGACTACATAAGCAAATTATGCATATCCAAGAGACCCTTTTAACTATTTCGACACATCGCCTAGAGACTAGAAATTACACACAAACCAAAAGGAAGAAAATGAGAAGTTACAAAGTAATTCACAGAATCTGATGCCTTGTCAAGATATTTCATTGCAAATGAGAAAGAACTTATAGAACCTTTGGTGCGTAAAATAGAACCTGGCAATGCTCCTTTGACAACGGTTGATTGGAACGGATAATCTGATGGAGATCCGTATCCATAAGTTCATATGCAATGTAAACATCATTAAATGCTCCCCTTTGCGGAGGTGGAATTACATCTCCGATTGCAACAATCTGCAACAAACAAGATATGTATTATTAATAGACTCATCCATTCCAAAAGATAATGCCTCAAGTTCCATTTTTTTTTAAATCGCGGCCTCATAACCATCGACTTGCAATCCTCGTAAAAGATCATATTCGATTTCTGGTTGTTAAGAAATTACGAAAACATGATAGCACTAGATAAGCGTGCTACATCCAGAGTAAGATGCAAACTGGAGGTACATTCAGAAAACACACACACACACGTTTCAGAAAAACGAAACCAAGTTCATAGATCGTACAAATTTCAATCCTGTTTTCAGAACCAAATCAGAAACAAAAAAATAGAACTCACCGGAGTTCAATCGGGATTATCTGAACCCTCACGCTCGATGCCACCAATTTTGTCACTGACCACAAACCCGCGGACGTCTTCAGCCTCAGCCACTGTCAATTCGTACCAAAGAAAATGTCGCCGCCGCGCTGAACGTCGTCGAGCCGAGATCCACCACCTTCCTTAAATTCCCGTCGGTAGACGAATCGAGCGGGTGGAAGTCCGAACCCAGTCCCTGAATTTGTTTGAACGGACGACCATCGATCGAATTTCTGTAGTCGCCGCCGCCTCCGTCGTCGGTTCTGCAAGTCACCGGAGGAAGGATTTTGCGAGGAAAGGGATCGAGGAAAAAGTCGGGTGGAGAGAAATAGAGTGAGATGAGGGCTCGGGATAGGGATTTTTTATCTCATTAGTTGACTAGATTTTAAATTTAGTCCCTAAGTTTCTAACTCTTTCAATTTCACCCCATACATCTTTCAATTATTACACTAACGCCCAATCAGGTTTATAATTCCTTCAATATCACTATCACTTTAAGCAGCGTCATTTTATTCGGGTGGGAATTTTCATGATAACTTTAATTGCTTTAACTGGACTGTTATGTGATATTCTATTTACGTTTTAAATTTCGGATACATGTTGTAAAATTTGAGGAAAATCTTGATTAGAAATATTAATTTATAAATTTATTTCCGCAATTATTACCTCTTATCTATGTCATGTCGTTGCCTTAATTAATGGGCATTTATTTTAGTCAGCGTAGCGACTCGACATTATTTTTATTAAAATTTGTTATTATATGTAGACATTAAATTTGTTATTTTAATTATTTTGTAATTATTCATAGTTATTACAAGCTTTTATTATTTAATAATTTTTTTAATTATTTAAATCAAAATTTATTAATTTTCAAATACTACTTTATTTTAAAACCTTTTCAATTTAAATTTATTAAAAATATTTTATTATTTATAGAAAATATATATAATTCATTATTTGGTAGAATATTTTTTATAAAAATAGATTCAATGTTTTATTAAAATTAATTATTTTTAATGTTAAAAATTTATTAAATCATTAATTTTATATAAAATTCAAAATTTTGTTTATTAATACTCTAAGGTAACACATCTCATGGTGTTACTGAGAGTTACACCTTTTATAGCTAGAGTAACATATATTTCAGGATTTGGTAACACCATAACCCGAATGTTGTGGTAGGTCCAAAATTTCATAGCTATGGTAACATCCAAGAAGGTAACACCCCCCCTTAGGTGTTGTAGAAAGCCATCTATGGCGTAGTGAAATGCGATCTTGCTCCCACTAACCCTCTTGTATACACAAGGTTCCTCCTCATTTTGCACGAAGTCAAACTCTTTGACTGCCTCGTCAAAACGAAGGTTCCAACTATGCGACGCTTGCTTCAGTCCATAATGGAACACTGAAGCTTGCACACTTTCTGAATATCAACTTCGGACACAAAGCCTTTAGGCTGCTCAATATAGATTTCCTCCTCGAGGAATCCATTAAGGAAAGCCGTCCTTACGTCCATTTGTCATACCTCATAATCGTGGTAGGCAGTTATAGCAAGCATCATGCGAATAGACTTGATCATGGCTATGGGCGAAAAGGTATCGTGATAATCGATCCCTTCCTTTTGGGTATAACCCTTTGCCACAAACCTGGCCTTATAGGCGTCAACCTTGCCATCACCATTAGTATTTCTCTTGTAGATCCACTTGTTCCCAATAGGCACTATGCCCTTGGGGCGGTCTACTAGAGTCCAGACCTGATTGACATGCATCGAGTCTATCTCAGCTTCCATAGCTTCACGCCATTTCGCGGAGTCTACATCCACCATCGCTTTGTCATAGGTCGTCGGGTCGGTCTCTTGGCTATCACTTGGAACCTCATGGAGACCCAGCTCCTCCAAGTGCACAATCCCATACCTATCAGGTAAATGAGACACCCAACTAGACCTACGAGGTGGTTGTACTTGTGTTTCAGAAGGTTCGATTCTAGTTTCTTGCACAGGTGTCTCCCGAGGAGTTTCATTATATTCTTCTAAAGAAATACTTCTACCTGCTCTGCCTTCCTGAATGAACTCATCTTCCAGGAAGTGTGCTTGTAAATCAACAACGATCTTTCGATCTTCGGACACGTAGAATAGATATCCTATCGTCCCAGATGGGAATCCAATAAAACGTCCCTTCGCGGACCTAGCTTCCAACTTCTGCACCTTAGTCTTCTTAACATAGGCAGGACATACCCAAATCCTAATGTGATTAAGACTTAGTTTCCTGCCCTCCCACATCTCATGTGGAGTTTTAGGAATGGATTTGGAAGGACATCTGTTCAAGATGTAAGCGGAAGTCAGGAGTGCATACCCCATAGGTAAATCGGTAAGTTAGTATAGCCCAGCATGGAATGGACCATGTTCAACAAGGTCCGGTTCCTTCTTTATGACACACCATTTAACTGAGGAGTACCTGGAGGTGTTAGTTGTGAAACTATTCCATGTTCCTTAAGGAACTCGTCAAACTCCATACTCATATACTCGCCACCTCGGTCCGACCGAAGTGCTTTGATATGATTACCAGTTTGTTTCTCGACTAGGGCCTTGAATTCCTGGAATTTCTCAAAAGCCTCGGATTTATGTTTCATTAAGTATACAGAACCATACCTAGTATGATCATCTGTAAACGTAATGAAATATTGATATCCATTACGTGCTGCGTCCAAAGCACCACAAACGTCAGTATGGATTAATCCCAGTTTATCAGCGGCTCTTTCAAAAGTCCCTGTGAAGGGGGACTTAGTCATTTTGCCTTTAAGGCAAGATTCACAAGTAGGAAAGGGATCCGATCCCAATGGACCCATACGTCCATCTTTTTCCATCTTGTAAACCTTGGTCTGACCAACATGACCAAGTCTTAGATGCCATTTCCAAAACTTGATTGGTTTCATCCCTACCACGTTTTCTAGTCATAGTATTCACAACTACTTTGTTGCTGAGATTTAGATGATACAATCCATTCAACAATGTAGCAGTACCCACTAGTTTATTTCTAAAATAAATTTTGCAGGAACCATCACCAATGAAAAATGAAAAGCCCTTTCGGCCCATGACCGGAATGGATACAATATTTTTGTGCCCCTTGGGCAAAACAAGTACATCTTCTAAAGTAAAAACAAAGCCGGATTCTAATCCGAAAAGAAGTGATCCTATGTCGGTCGCCTCGACACTATGTCCGCTTCCGACTGTGATCATAACTTCTCCAGCTCCAAGCTTCCTACTTCATTCCAGATCCTGATTCACGGTACAAATATGAGAACTAGCACCAGAATCCAGTATCCAGGAAGTAGAAAATACAGTAGCAGAACAATTTGTTTCCAAAACTAAAAGTTCTGTACCTGAAGTGCCATGAAGAATCGGACAGTCTCTAGCCCAGTTGCCCAGCCCACCGCACTTGAGACAAGCATCCTTCTTCTTCTTGTTCTTTGGAACCATCGGGGCCTTGCCCTTTCCCTTAAGGTCCTTAGCTTGTGGTTCAGTCCGCTTCTTGGTCTTTTTCTTCTTATTCTTAGACTTAGAAGTCCGAAGAAATCACAAGGGCGGACTCCTTAATTGTGAGTCTTCATCGAGACAGGCGGTCACCGGTTGTTCATTAGCCCAGCTAAGTTACATGCAATCTCATTGCAGTTAAAGTTCATAACAAACTGTGAGAAGGAATCAGGAAGAGACTGTAGGATAAGGTCGGTTTGGAGAGAAGTATCCATTTTAAAATCAAGAGCCTCCAATCTCTCGATCATGGATATAATTTTGAGGACATGTTCCCCAACTTTCTCACCTTCCTTCATCCTTGCACCGAACAGTTGCTTGGATATCTCATATCTAGCAGTTCTGCTGTGCTCACCATAAAGTTCGGTTAAGTGAGATAGAATCTGCCTAGCAGAAGTCATTTTCTCATGAGCTCTCTGAAGCTCATTAAACATAGAAGCCATCATGTATGCACGGATTTTTACGTCATCCTTAACCCACTTTTCGTGGTTTTCGATCTCTTCCTGATTGGCTCTGGTCCGTATAGGAGGCGCCGGAATGTCCGTCTCCAAGACATATCCCAGTGCCTCTATACTAAGGACTATCATCAGATTGCGGAGCCAGTCCACAAAGTTAGGTCCAATCAGGGTGTTCTTTTCGAGTAGAATTGCGAGTGGATTCATTGTCATATTGAGATTTGAGTCTGCATTAAGTACGATAGATTAATTAGTGACTCATTCAATTATGTTCTGAGTATAGAATTAAGGTCTTTTCTATTCTTGTTACCCATCTCCCACTAATTTTATCAGAATAACACACTCCCATGTGAAATCTAGAAGTATCGTCGCTCTACTTCATAGTGGTGATCGAGTTCTTTATAAATCTTAATAGAGGGCAACCGAACAGGTTTCTAGTCTATTAATTTTCATAAAGTGGTGTCCACCACCAACTCATCTAATGGATGATTCGATCTTCTTTTTCCCCTTGTTCAGTCCCCTCAACCTATACGGTTTCTATGGTTCGTGAACAAGTTAAGTTTATACCATCGACGCAAATCAGTTTCACAATTGAATCTTATCCGGCAACCTATCAGGTTTCTAGGGATAAAATTTGCTCCAACCGAAGGCATCCAATGCGCTCCCGGTAATTTATCCGTCTTCACCGAATGACTACCCCGATAACTCGGAAGCATAGCACATCCGGTTTGGATTTCAATTTCCCGAAAACTCGATGGAGGGAAGGAAAACCTTGAAACCTTATAAACTTAATTATTTGTTGTGGGAGAATTATCGCGATTAACGTTACACCTTGCACATTAATCATTTAAGCGCGTTTGTGGCATTCATACAACATGAAACAACCATTCACAACCTAGTTGCTACCAACATGTGGTTCATGGACCGTTCCTAGAACACAAAAAGTTCGTAATCTAATTACAAGTCTTCGTCTTGAATTTTCGTCTTCTCGAAATGGATCTTCCTCCGGTCTTTGTCATTACATATAAATTTTACATTGAAAATTGCATCCTAGATACAAATATTTCTAGTAAAATAAATAGGCTCAAAACGGCCTTTACAACCCAATCGAATAAAACGAACGATTCAAAACTAAGTCCACGAACCACATCCCCATTCAAAAAGCATTCATCTAATAAATACTATATAAATGGAAAGCGTAGAGATACATTGATCCAATCAACAATACGAACCGATCTAATCGATTCACATAATCGGTAATATGATAACGTTCAAAATAATTCGGTCGACTATAATTATTCCAATTAATCAAATTTCCCTTATAAAATGAAATACCATAAATCATTTTAATCATATTAAATCAAATTTAATATGAGGGAGATTAATTTTCAAGAATACACGGAAAAATCGAGCCGGGGTGAAAACTGGCCTGCCTGAGTGAGTCACCCTCGGTAGCCTGCCGGCAGACAGGCCTGGAATGGCCGAGTCACGCTCGGAAGCTACCGGCCAGGACACGGCCCGTGTATCCAGACACGGTCGGGTCTGCCTGGCAGTGGCCTGGGGACTTCCGGACACGGCCCGTGTCACCAAACACGGCCGAGTCACCCTGGCAGCTAACTGCCCTTTGTCCGAAAAATCGTCCGACGACGATTCAGAGCTCGATTTTCGACCAGATATCCAATATCAATATTTTTCAACATTCATATCTTCAATATAAATCATATTTCCCAGAAATTTATGATTTATATTTAGACATAAACTTACGAAAAATATAACTACAACGAATGTAAAACATGTACCACGATTATGACTAAAATGATTCCAAATCATTCACCATCTAATCGAGCATTCCAAATGCCAATATCGTATATACGATCGCAAGACCTACGCTCCGGTACCACTGTTGGGATTCGGTGCCTAAAACGAAGGCCCAGCGAAAGCGGTAAAATGAAAATTAATTCGATCTGAATCCCTACGAGGATCGATCGAGCTACATATATACGAATATCAAAAATGAATTCACAAGAGATATAGAAACTCACCCTTATAGTCCGTTGATTAGATGGATAACCTTCCCTTGAGCTATTCCCGAAGCTTTGCTTGATCTCTACGAATCTACTCCGCTTCAAGCCCTTGAACGATCCAACGCCGAAAGCACCGCGTCTCTACTTGCCACGCGCCGGAAAAACGAACGAAATGACAACACCTTACTATCCTCCGAGGATACGACTAGAGCTAGGTGATGAAGCTTTTTATTATTACACCTTAATATATGATTCTTGATTTTTTTTCTAAGAACCACCAAGAACACTTAAAGAAGATGATGAAGACTTTGAGAAAAGTTTTCTCTCTCGCTCTCTCAAAACTCACGTTGGAATGGAATGGATTTTGAAGTGAGCGATGTCTCCTTCCCTTTATTCAACTCTCATTTTAATAATACAAATTATGCCACATGATTTTAAACCCCACAATGTCATGTTCTTTCATATAAAATGAAAGCAACAAGGCAAGAGGAAAGTGAGTGGAAACAAAGGGGGGCGGCTACTATGTAAAAACGGACGAGTTCGGTTCGTTTCGGACTCCCGTGAGTCCAAACAGATAAACTACGATTCCGTTCCGATGTATTTGTATTGATTAATTAATCCAATTAATTAAACATATCAAATACAAAATAACATAATTAATTTCTCCAAGAAATAATTATATTCATGAATTAAATTAATCACCTAGTGATATATTTAATTCATTAAGCCGTAAATCAATTTATCCGATAAATCGATTTAAACATCCAATGTCCCAAATTTAGATATCCAATATCTAATATTCATAATGAGAGAATTAGCTTGATTCATTCCATTGTCAATCCTATTGCGCGACTCGGTAGGTCCGTCTCAGTCAACAATGGGAGGAACCAAAGAGTAGTAGCACCACCTAGCCAGCATGGTGTAACACCCCCGATATATTCAGGAATATTACAGCGCCGTAAATCCTTTACATAAGGATTTACAAGGATGAAGAATTGAACAGACATTAAAAGGTACTAACGAATGGAAATAACGGAATTAAGATACAACGATTCTGACCAAATACTGAAAGTACAGTTGTTCAACAAGAACTTAATAGTACATCACCAACTTCAAATTCAACGTAAATGACTTCGTACTCGAGTACTTATTGAAATAACCAATAAACTACAGACAAATGAACCCGGCCGAAACATCACTCTGTACCCTCGTCGTCATGCAGCTCCAGTGGTTGTTTTCCCGCTCTCCTGGATCCTGAACATAAACAAAATGTTCACCCCCGAAGGGGTTAGCACAACGATGCTAGTACAAGTACCACAACATATTATTCATATCTCACGAAGAATAATAACGTAAACGACAAAAATACCAACGAGTCTTCTCCTATGAGAAACACAAAAATGACATGCACAACTGATAATCACAACATGATATCATAACATACACATGGTAATTCCGTCGATCCAGCGTTCACTGCCTAGAACCCACGATGATCCCGTCAGACCAACCCGTGGTGGAAAAACCCGTCCGATGATCCGGTATGCGCTAGCATAGATCCCCCGATGATCCCGTCGGACCAACACGAGGTGGACATACAACAACGACATACATGCACGACAATACGTATAACATCAATACATAAAACAATTAAAGTACTTGCCTCGATTTGAAGACAAGAACAACACTTCCACGAAAATGAACACTCGAAGGTCGTCCTCCTCAATCAATCACGTAACGAGACCAAACCTTAGCAAAAGAAATGATATAAGATTTATCTCACGTCGTACGAATGTTTAACAATTCGATTTACGGCCAAAAGTTCATAAAATGTAATCTGCCTGAACTGCTTAGCGCACGCTAAGTACTCTGCGTAGCGTGCGTTAAGTCTGCTCGATAGCGCACGCAAACAACAAAGCCTAGCGTACGCTAACTATGTATGGTCAGTACTTCACCGATCGGTCGACTTCGTCGATGGCCTAGCGTACGTTACGTACCAAACGTAGCGTACGCTAACTCGTGCTCGATAGCGCACGTTAATCTTCATAGCTTAGCGTGCGCTATCTATGCATGGCAGTTTACTGCTAGGCAGTAAACTGTTCTCATCATGATCACAACAATGAATTCTTCCATGATAATTCATGTTACCTCCATGAATATAATGTACATACGTTTATGAATGATCTTACGGATAACAATAACTTCGGATTCAAGGATATGCATACCATATAAAACCATATTCCATTTCGACTACAATTCTTCATACGATAATTCGAAAGGCTTAACGGTTGATATCAACACCTTTGCATCAATCAATATTATCATGCTGAAGTTGTTTAACATTCCATCTATACTAGATAAATCCTTCCATGATCAATCCTTTAGATTTATCTAACAATAATGATGCTAAAGTCAAGTCCATGATTGCTATGAAGTCATCTACTAGATTCGGATTACCAATGATAGAAGCTTCCTTTACTTGTTCAATGTAGTAAGATTCGAATCATGATGATCATAATCAAGGTACTTAAGGCTTAATCATCTCAATATCCCAAACATGATGTACTTTGGATAAATCACTTATGAAAATCAATATCTCGTTACTATGATCATCCAATTCTATAGAATCCAACTCTAAGTCTGGAGATAGGTTGAACATACCTTAATATGATGAAAATCACTGAACCGTAAGGTAGAATCCGACTCCGGTTGGTTGTATGCCACTCAAAGGTGCTATTCCACTTCAATGATTACTCCCAAGTGATAACCAATATATAAACACCAACAAGATGTGTTCTAAGTGTGTAGAAGGATTATTTCAGCTTTCTGGCCTCTCAAGAATGCAGAATGGACGAGTAAAATGTAAGCCAAAACGGTTTGTTGTCCCATTTATAATATTCTGCATTTTAACAAGTTAGCGCACGCTACTAAGCTTTCCTTAGCGTGCGCTAATAAGAGTTGACTTCAGAACTGTCCAGGTTCGTCCGCGGGAATCTTATCCGGACCCATGTCCCGGCTGGCGCATGTGCTAGCCGTCCCGCTCAATAATTGAGTTCTTAGCGCACGCAACTCCTACCTGCATAGCGTGCGCTAATAGTAGCCCGATAGCGCGCGTTAAGATACATTCTTAGCGTGCGCTATCACGAGTTTGCATGAGAAATTTTGCATGCTTCTATACTTATGTACAATGATATCAATGCAAGAAATATCATACTCCAATAATCAAAACCACAAATCCGAATAATACAGGGTTTGAATACAGATGAAATACACCGTAATAAATCCGGATATTACACATGGCGGCCTACACTGTACCCCAATTGAGAACGAATGATTGGGATCATTCAAGAACCATCCTGTCGTGAATACCAGTATACGTATAAACTCTTCTTTCAAATGTCCCGATCAAGTTAGAGGGTCACGGTCAGTCAAACCCCATCTGTACTTGACGCTATGCCTACGTTAATGCAAATCGAGATCATCGAGCTCTCGTTTATCCAATACAACTAGCTCCAATGCTTTGGCCAAAGACTTATGATCTCATCGGCCAATAACCGCATAGGACATATAACCCGCTCACTAACGGGAGAAAGAATTCTATCTAGGTATTCAGTAGGACCTGCTACTTGCCCATGAAGATGCACGTCGAGGTTGACCTATGCCTTCCGGTTTATAGGGTCGAACTACTCTAATGAAAATCTTGACGTCACAAGCACATCCCTACTAAATCCTCAAGTCGAAGGTTCACGAATACCTATCACAACCTTTTGATTCCATCATTGACTATCCCGGAGTGAAATCCGTGTGACGAATTGAGGGTGAGTCGGTTCGAGTATACTAATCCAATTAGCATACCTATAACGTGTGCTCCCACTAACCATTAGTGTATGACAGGCACTCTCCTTATCAAAGAACACGTCATACAAGTCTTCACATAAACTTAACGCCCAGTCAAGTTTCATCGACTTGCGAACGATTAAGTATTTGAGCTATAAACCTTTCCAGTGCCGACTCCCTTATCTAATAAGGAGTGGAACATTTTGCTCTCAAATACACGGACTAGTTTCTATATGTATATTTACGAGTTAGGAATGCCAGTAACTACCAGTAAATAAAGAAACATCCATTGCCTTATATTAATGATTTACATAATTACAAGTACAATGCCCTCACTCAACATCCTCAGAGTGGAATTCGAGGGCAAACTCCTAACATCATCAAGACTGACGAAACCCAAAATTGACCCGACAGCCTAGGTATCCATAACCCTAGAGCTCTGATACCATTTCTGGAACACACCCAATATATATTCGGGAATATTACAGTGCTGTAAAACCTCCCATGAGGATCTACCAGGCTAAATACAATTAAACACTAGATCGATATGGTCAACTCAGCAAGACAACTGATTCCAAGCATTCCATAAATACAAAACGACCAATACAAATCACTACATCATAACACAACAAGATCTCTAAAGAACCCGAAAGTCAAAACAGAGGAGTTCACTCCTCGACAACTGACTAAGATGCATCCTCTCACAGTATCTAGTATCACAGCGGCCCATCATCGTCACGGCAATCCCTAACTGCTCTGAAATACCTGAACTTGGATACAACAACACGTAACCACCCCAAAAGGGATCAGCAGAAAGCTGGTGCAAGTAATATAATCACATAAAATATAGCTTACCATCAATTACCAACAATCATTTAATTTAACTAATGACACAAGATACTCTTCTCGAATATCCGAGTCGATCATAATTGGGATCACTGTACTCAATTTGACTATGAAAATTATTTGTTTGATATAAATCAACCCCGAATGTCTAAAATGCGTTTGTTGGGAATACAATATTTTGAACAGGTTTGCAGGACCGACTCATGATATCTCGGGGATTTATCTAGTCTTTAATCATCAGAAGAAAAATAGATTAATCATCTGGACTGCACACCCAAGTCACTTCCAATATAATCTATTCCATAATCCAAACTCTGAACCGTATTACAACGATATCATAATTCTCAAAACTTCATCACAACTCAAATACAATACACCATTTCCGGCCAACCCAAATATCTATCGAATAATATCATCTAATCTCAAACTAGGATAATCGAGTACCAATCTAAACAAGTATCAACAATATATGAAAAAAAGATATTTCGCAAATAATCAATTATTATCTTTCAATTACAATAAACTCTGAGGTCGCAACTAAGGGTCACAGAAGTATCTACATAGAAATACTCTGGAACGTGGGTGCCATTTAGGTCTTATACCTCAACACATCGGCCCATTCAATCACAATAAACCCCAAGGTCGCAACAAAGAGTCACTGAAGTATCTTAACAGAAATACTCCAGAACGTAGGTGCCATTTATGTCTTATCCTCAACACATCAATCCAGTCACGAGAGTCTTTCGACTCCAATCATTTTCAAAACAAATAATATAACCCATATATTAAAGTATTTTCTAGAATTGGCCTTCTCGATTAACACCAATAATATTCAAATCTTGATTATACCTACGTAACCATCCCATCTCATAACTATCTTTAGTCCACTCAGAATAACTGAAATAGTCACGTACCTCAATACTTGATGAATCTACATACCATGGACTATAGAAACTCACAACTTCGGCCTTACCAAACCGTATGTCCAAATGCTCAATTATACATTTTACGTATATAAATCATATATCTTATGATTTAACACCAAAACTAAAATACAACATATAAATTACATAACATTTTAATTTATATACTAATATTACCATTATTCTTATCAGCTTAAAACACATCTTCTCCTACCCAAATATACATATGTCATATTAACATGTCTCAACTTTACCAATTATAGGTTTAGCCCATTTGCATGTCTCGATTTACATGCTTATCACATAAATTTATGAATTGGTAACGGTATAAATAGGAAATAATTCAATAAGATTTATGAGATAGTGATTGTTAAAATAGCATTGATACCCGAATGATAACATTCACGCCACAGTCAATCTCTTTCGCCCCTATTCCATTTAGTTTACCCGTTCGTGCTTGTTAACAAGAAAATATGTGTGCCTAAAGTTCGAGTGTCTCAGACTGGTAACTTTATTGAGTGCAATTCACCATTAAAGTGTTTCTCGTAAACACATTCACAAGACTACCTCATCGTTCAATCCTCGTCACGCCGATTAGATACAAATCCTTGGTTACCCGAAACCAAATTATCTTTACCCATTTATCACCATTTATTAACTTGTGGTAAATATACATGTATATGTACTTGATACTCATGCCATTTTTGATGTGCAAAATCAGGTCGTGTGATTATCAACGATCTTTAATTATCACAAAATTTGTACTAAGCACAACATAAGATTTTTCATACCGAAATTGTTAAATAGACAAGTATTCGGTGACAAAATATAAATCAAGTGATCGTATAACTTGTCTCTATCGAGGTAATACGAGGAAGATTGATGGATGACGATTCCGAACAATCCACGAGGCTTCCCCACTAGGCTCGTCGCAATGAGCAAACACGGCCACCAACAAAGACGGACTTTGACGATAAATCCTGGCTATACCAAAACCAACCCATACGAGAAATAATTTGGTGAGAAATAACAAAATCGAACCAACGAGTCCCTAAGTTAAACAAATGATATTCCATGGAGGCCCTCAATCAAGCATTTTACGGTCAACAATCAATTTCAATGATCCGAGAGAAAGATTTTGTTTCCAACCCACGGAAATCAAGAATGACAATACAAGGATTCAGCTAAGATTAATAGGTCCCGAAATCACACAACAACAATAGGAGATATACGAAAATCAGCGTAGTAGAATGACGGTTTTACCTCAAGATCGACAAACACCAAGCAAAGTGAGGAAATTGAATTCAGGGTCTTGATTCTTAGATGCTGCTCGGTGGATTAGCTTGATAAAGACACGAAGAACTTACCCCATCTACACTTGGCCGAGCTCGAACGGATGAGGGGATGGAAATAATTGGAAGAAGGCTACTGAATTCGTGTTTATAAGCTATCTCTAAACACAACGTTGACTCTTCTTACGTACGCTATCAACTCTTCCTAACGTACGTTAAGAGCTGTGCAAAAATGGGCAGATAGTTTACCTCTTCATAACGTACGCTACGGCGAACTCTTAACGTACATTATATCTACACCCTTACGTACGTAATACAGAACCCATAAGGTCCGCAACAAGTTGGGAGGTTTGGAAAATGAAGTAGCAGGCAAGGCGATCCCTTAACGTATGCTGCACTCTCACATTGCATACGTAATGCACTTCTTCCTTACGTATGCAGCAGGCATTTCATGGCATCCGTACCAAACAAGCAGGTTTTTGAAAGGCAAGCCGAACCCTGCTCTAACGTACGCTAGTCACTGCGTTACATGCGCAATATGCTGCTGTTCTTAAACAGCAGCTCGACTCCAAAATGCAGCAGGTCTTCGGCCTAAAATCTAACTCACACAGTGTGTTAATGGCAGCCGAAATGCCAGTTGTTTACGACCATAATCTTCCTTAAGTCACAATGGTAAATTGTCGGTTATTTTATGGTCGAGGATTTTCTCTCGATCTCCAAGTCCGTAACGACTTTTAAGTCGATAAAAGTTGTCTATCGATGATCGAAGAAATGTACACCTTAGTCTCGACACGACTTAATAGCGGAGTTGACATGGTCGCACTTACGAAGTTAAGTGTCGAAGCTTAACGGCAATCCGTGAACGTCTCGACATCAAATAATTAATCAAAATGAATAAGAGGTAAATAAAATTATATTATTTTATGTTGACATCTCAAGATTACGAATACAAAATATCAACGACGTCCGAGGTCAAGTAAATATCATATATCGCATAAATATCACATAGCGGATACGGAGTTTGAAAGTTGAGCACGAGTTAAAATGAGAAAATAATCATGTTACTGTTGATGATTCACAATTAAATATCCCGAAAGAAAAAGTAAGGATATTACAATGATATTCGCTAGTAATTTGATATTTATCAAACAACATGTGTGAATTTGTATTAATATATCTTCAGGATATATCATAAATAAACATATAGTTAAATAAAATATAAATATGATATAAATAGACTTTAACATTAAACATGTAATTTTAAACATATAAATACTGAAAGTATTGGGATTAGTAGACTTCTGGTCTAATAAGTGGTGAATTTTATACGTCATTTACATTGATACTTTCTCTAGTACCAATTTATTTTCTTTAGTAATTGTATGTGTCATTTGTCTCACTTGTTATCTCGAGATCATACACATTTCAAACGATACTTTAGAAATCCATAAATTTATCGATACTAAGAAGATATAGTGCATAATCTTCAACCCTACAGAGAGGAATTTAGTGGTTCTTCAGGAACTGTCAATAAATTTGGCACTATCGCACGAAAATATCATTTATTTCTAATGATATCATGTATATTTGCACTTTCATGAGACTATAAATTATGACCACTATTTAATCCGAAGAACTTGGCATTCGATTCATTAAAAGAAGTAAGATAACTAAAAATTTGAATGATGCAAATATCTTTAGGATATTTGACATTTTTATCACTAATATAGCAACGATCAATTAAAATCATACTTCAGGTATGACATCATATCTTATATTGATAAACACTCATAATATATTATAAGTGATAATAAAATATTAAACTACACAATAGCTAAAATTAGATATTTGACATATAATCTTAAGATTATCATTTTCTTGTCGTTATCATTAACAATTGATAATATCCACCCCAAGGGATAAAATTTATAAGTAATTATCTCCTACAAGGATAAACTCTAAATTTTATCTGCTTCATGAGATAATTTCTACTGATATTATCTATTCGTGGAGATAATTTCTACGTAGTATTAATATTTGAATCGTGTGATATTGAAGATTCTTCAAGAGCACCTACAATATTCTTTAGGAATATTATTTTGTATTTTTCATTAGGAATTTACAAAAATTCTTAGATCTCATAGTGTTCTTCATTAACACAACAGATTCAACTAGAATATGGCGACATAACATTATTGTAATGCCCCAAAACTCACCGAAACGTTACAGTACCGTGAATACCGTGAGGGACACACAAGGCAAATTTTAAGTTTTAAAATAATTTCACCCGTTAATAATTTATTGAAGGTAATTTTCCACGATGATAAGATTTTGAAACAGATACTTTAGAAAATAAGTTTGAACCCACAAATATTACATCACCTTGAAATATTCGGAATTTATTCAAAGAAACGAAATAACGGGGCTTTTTTCCAATAATGCTTAAGCCTGACTGGAACCTTACAGAATGTCCAGCACATATTCAACATATTTGCCTGACACGACGAATCATGCCAGTCAACCTAGGTCAGACAATATGAATGGAAGATCATCAAATATAAAAGATAAACTTTACAATACAATATCAATGTTTGGTTTGGCATTAGATCACAACATACCCAACATTATCTTCTCTATCAACACATAAACTCCCAAGGTCTCAACCAAGGGTCACGGAAGTATCTACACAGGATTACTCCGGACGTGGGTACCGTTCAGGTTTTACCCCTCAACACAGTTCTGTACAGATGTATCAACATATAAACTCCCAAGGCCACAACCTAGGGTCACGGAAGTATCTACATAGGATTACTCCGGGCGTGGGTAAATAGAACAAACACAATCCCACGAATAGCGACACACATTAATTATTAGAATTTAATGCAACACAGTCTAAGCAAGTTTCACTTGCCTAAGTTACGACGAGAGTTACTCCCTTCATAACACAACGACTCGAACGACCACACTCGAGAGCTCAACCTGTAATATCCGGATTTCCAGTATAAATTTTTTGCGTTATTTTATCTGAGATATACTGCATAGCTTGGTATCTATACAGTATGGATAAAATAAATTGAGAACTGAGACAGTTGTATTAGTATAATTGTCGTAGTTGTACGACAATCACATTGAGGATATCGTGTATTCGGTTATTTTAATTTTGACATCGGGTCTATCATATGAGAGTATTATTGGATTGAGTATATGTATTCAGTATGTGAGTGTACGTATCCAGTATGTAGAGATGGACGAGAAGAGTTGGAAATGGCTAAGTATAGCCTGATTAGCGCGCGCTAATATTCAAGTATAGCGCACGCTATCGTTCATGGTCAGCGCACGCTAGAGGCAGAATGTAGCGCACGCTAGTGCAGATCAAACCAGAGGGAATCTGCGTGTGGACCCGGCTACATTCGGCACATGTTCCGATAGGGTCAACGGTTGTTTGTCCTGAAGTATTAGCGCACACTAAAGCATGAGGCTTAACGCACGGTAATTATAGATCGGTCAAAGGGAATCTTATCCTTGTCAGATGCTTTCTGTATGTGGGTCACGAGCATCTTTGTGGTAGGTGTAGACGGTAGCAAGTCAACCGATGTTAGCACACGCTAAATGCAAGGACTTGCGTATGCTAGACAGTGTAAGTTATGTACGCTAATACATGGGCATTACGTACGTAAGCACATGTACGAAGCCAGACAGTAGCCTCTGGACTGCGATAGCGCACGCTTACAAAAGTCAGTTAGCGCACGCTAAACATGAGATGTTAGCGCACGCTAGTAATGTATTATATATAAGGGGACACACGGGTGTTATGAAGCATTTCGTCCATTTCTTTCCTTTCACTCGATAGAGAGAGCTTTGGGAGGTACTTGAGGTCCAGAAACACTCCGAGATGATGATCTTTATCAACATTAAGATAGAGAGCATGGATTAAAGCCTTGTTCTTCAAGTTATTCATGATTATTGGAATGAAGTTCAAGTGTTCTTCTTCTTGGTTCGTCTAATCCAGGTAATTTTCGTATCCCTTTGATAGTAGTTCGTTTTTAAGGACGATTACTTATGAGAGAACATGCTGGATAATTATGTGGTGATTTTTATGAGACCTAATGGGATTATGATAAGAGTTTTCGGATGTTATTTAAGATTCTTCATGTTTATGGTGATTCGTTTAACTTTATGAGGTTGAATTCCAGATTGAGTATGATATGATCCTTGTTATCGAGTTAGCTTGATTGTTGATGTTGTTATTAATATATGGACATTGATATGATCCTTGTGACAGTTATGGTGTTGTTTATCTTCAAGAGATATGGAGATTTATGTCTCACTTCATTTCGGAGTTTGATGTTAAGATGATATAAGGATATATAATGGTTTTGATTATAAATATGGATAAGATGATTAAAACAAACATTATGTTGATTTTAGTTTCGTATGTTCTTGATAAGATGTGGATCATCATGATGAGATTAAATTTGGAAAAAGTTATTGTTAATCTTGGAGTATGATTTCCTTTTCATTCGGATTCGTAGTCGCAAGGTGTTAGTCGATGCTTGGAATGCATGCCACTGTACAGCATTAGCACATGCTAAGCTTACTGGCTAGCGCACGCTAACGGGAGCAACTTAGCACACGCTACGTTATGCATTTAACGTATGCTAAGTAGGCAGACAGTGCAGTATTTTTGTGTTGTGATTATGAATTCGTGATGGTTTGATTTAGTTTGTTCATACTACGTTTGTTCGAGGTTTTGTCGAACCATTGAGTTTGATTGGTTGGTTATGTCGGTTGTTGATTATTATCGGATGTGTTGTCATTTGATTATTGCATTAGGTTACGATAATTGATCGTGAATTACGACTGTTGTGTTGCGGTTAAGGCTTAGGAGTTCGTAGTTTGCTTTTGATCGGGGATGAAGAGATCGTAGACAAAGGCAATGGGTTCGGAAACAGCTTGGTGGTATCGGTATCGAGGCAAGTTTGTACTTGTTCAGTTTATAATATTTGATGAATGGTTTCGTTTTCATTTCATTTATAATTCGTATAGCAATGTTGTTAGAAATGTAAATTGTCGGGATGATGGTTTGTATATTGTGCTTTGGTTTGGGTTAAATCATAATGTATATGGTTTAAACGTGTTGGTGAATACGGAGATGTGAGTTGTTTTTGGCCAGTGATATGGAATATCGGATATCGAGGATAGTTATCGTGTCGATATTGATGTCGGGATGGTGGTTTGTTGGTATAAATGGACTATACCTATTTTGGGATTATTCGTATAACTGTGTATTCATTCAGGGATGTTGGTTCGTGAAAAGGATATTGTCTTCGGCTTTGAAGTAATTTAAGTATTGTTCGGTTATGAAGATATTTATTATGTTGAGTTGTTGTATATGTTGTACGATGATGTTTCGTATATTGGAATTCGTATTGATTATTTAATTGAGGGATGATGATCCCAGGGCTGATTGTATTGAGATCATTGATCGTGTTGATCATTTGTCGGGGATGATGATCCCAGGATTGTTGTTTTGGATATTGATTAGTCGTGTCGACTTTTCTTTGTCAGTTTGTCTTGTTCACTTCGGTGAGTCTTTTAATCCTTACTGGATATGTGATTCTTTGAGTTTCGTTGTCATGTTGCATCGTGACATATCTGGAGTCATATCTGCGTGCCAATTGGTTATTGTGTAGGATTTTTAGTCGGGCACATGATGGTTATGCGTAGATGTTTCCGCATTGAACCGTGCACACGAGACGTAGTTCGTGAGGCTAATTAGATACATGTCCCACGTATATCCTGGATTCCTTATACGGGGTGGACATGTGCACGGACACATTTCCGGATCGGGCGTACTGTGATGTCCATCTTTTGAGCCATATTGTTGGGTCGTTCATAGTCCATGTATGATTGGATATGTTTGACAGTTTGTGACTGGTTGTTCATACGCCCGAGGGGTATGTTCGACAGTCAGAGTTATTTCTTTGGGATCCATTATTGTTGATCATTTGGAATCTACCTTGTTGAGGATATTCTCGGTTATAGTTGATCGTGTTTGGAGTTTACCTTGTTGAGGGTATTCTCGGTTATAGTTGATCCTTTGTTGATCGTGTTTGGAGTTTACCTTGTTGAGGGTATTCTCAGTTATAGTTGATCCTTTGTTGATCGTGTTTAGAGTTTACCATGTTGAGGTTATTCTCGAATATTGTTGATCCTTCGTTGATCGTGTTGGGAGTTTACCATGTTGAGGGTAGTCTCGGTTATCATTGATCCTTTGTTGGTCATATTGGAGTTATCATGTCGATGATATTCTCAGTGATGTATTGGTTGATCATTGTTATTGATCGTATGAGCATTCAGACTGTACGTCGATGTTTCAGGACTTGTTATCATAGTTTTTTGTGGTAGTTGATCTACATATATGTTGTGTATTATTGGTTTATCCAGGTTGAGATTTGATTGTGTAATCCGACGGACAGGATTTGGCACAGATTGGATTACTCCGCACTTATGAGTTATGATGATGTTTTGAGGATTATTGGTATTTTTGGAATACAGTACAGATAATTGTTGTTGAGTCCATTTCGTCATTTGAGAATGCGAAATCTGGATTATGGTAAGGATTGATTTGTTATGAATTGCCATGGATTGGTAAGGTTATGGCGGTAAGATTAAGTTGGTAGTATTCTTACTATATTATTACATTGGTATGTAATTATTCATGATGATGTGATCGTTATCATTATTGAGTATTGTGGGTGACCCCGTCGTGGGCTTTATTTTTGGGTACTCGGAGATCGAGCTAGTAGCGGTCGTGAAGGGGTGAGCTTCCCGGGTGATATTGACTGTGGCTTGTAATTGAGTATTCTTTTCTAGTTGTTTATTCCGCTGCAAATGTGTATTTTGAACTGTATTTTTATCCAATGCGTGTGTATTTTAAAATAGCTTTTCGGTATCTTTACCAACTCGTGTGTATTTTAAAATGGCTTTTCGGTATCTTTACCAACTCGTGTGTATTTTAAAATAGCTTTTCGGTATCTTTACCAACTCGTGTGTATTTTAAAATGGCCTTTTGGCATTTTGCGAACTTGGGTTATTTCGTTAAACTTTTTCCTAAACTATTTTATCGGTATGTTTAAGTGGTGGCTTAACGTACATTTTGAACTGTCGAGATTTGGCATTTTGCCTTGTATTTTCAAATGGTATTTTATGACGGTATTTGAGAACTATGTTTTTGAAAATATTTGAGTATTTAAAATATTACCGTCATCGGCCTTTTGGCATTTTTAAATGTTTTTTAAATGGTTTTTAGCCTGGTGGGTTCCGGCGCGGGACCCACGGCGCTGTAATATCCCGAATGGTTTTGGGGGTGTTACAGAAGATGGTATCGGAGCTTTGGGTTTTGTAAAACCCGGGCATATGTGTTATGTGGCTCTACTGGTATGGTAGTAGCATGACTTTTGAAAATGATTTTTCTTGACTTTTTAGTCAAATCAATTTTTGGAGGTTCTAAAATTTTTGAGATATTTTCCAATTGTTATTTGCGATATTGGTGTGTGTTGGTATTGTGTTGAGACTTCGTATGGGATTCGTGTGCTAGTATCACGAGAGATCATCGGCTTCACGTACCTGTAAGTATACTATTTTGGTTACTCGCTTGTGGCGATGATTGATTGCTTTTGTGATGAGTTGGAAATTTTGGTTGATCTGTTGTTTGGGCAAGATTGCAAGTTTCGAGGACGAAACTTATTTTAAGGGGGGTGGTATGTAATATCCGGATTTCCAGTATAAATTTTTCGCGTTATTTTATCTGAGATATACTGCATAGCTTGGTGTCTATACAGTATGGTTAAAATAAATTGAGAACTGAGACAGCTGTATTGGTATAATTGTCGTAGTTGTTCGATAATCACATTGAGGATATCGTGTATCCAGTTATTTTAATTTTAACATCGGGTCTATCATATGAGAATATTATTGGATTGAGTATATGTATTCAGTATGTGAGTGTACGTATCCAGTATGTCGAGACGGACGAGAAGAGTCGGAAATGGCTAAGTATAGCCTGATTAGCGCGTGCTAATGTTCAAGTATAGCGCACGCTATCGTTCATGGTCAGCGCACGCTAGAGGCAGAATGTAGCACACGCTAGTGCAGATCAGACCAGAGGGAATCCGCGTGTGGACCCGGCTGCTTTCGGTGCAGGTTCCGATAGGGTCAACGGTTGTTTGTCCTGAAGGATTAGCGCACGCTAAAGCATGAAGCTTAACGCACGCTAATTGTAGATCGGTCAAAGGGAATCTTATCCTTGTCAAATGCTTTCTGCATGTGGGTCACGAGCATCTTTGTGGTAGGTGTAGACTGTAGCAAGTCAACTGATGTTAGCGCACGCTAAATGCAAGGACTTGTGTACGCTAGACAGTATAAGTTACGTACGCTAATGCATGGGCATTATGTACGTAAGCACATGTACGAAGCCAGACAGAGGCCTCTGGACTGCGATAGCGCACGCTAACAAAAGTCAGGTAGCGCACGCTAAGGCTGTTGCGTGTAATACCCGGTTGTAATTCAGTCATTATCATTCAGTAATTTCATTCGGTGATTGTCACTCAGTGGATTTTCACTCAATTATAATCATTCATCAATCATGTTCATTCACCGTGTTCACCGTTCGGAAAAACTTCGAGTTGTGTATCGTTATTGTTCATTGTTTCAACTTTCCTCATATGAGTTCGACTTTGCTAGATCACCATTAATTTTTGGTAATTCCAAAAATTCTAAATCTTTGCAATATTATAGAGCATCGAGTTAGCTTTCCAATGGTTCAAACGGTGAGTCAATCGGAGTCTGGACGAGAAAGTTATGGTCGTTTTAGCTCAACCGCTCATTTTCATTTTTTGGCCGATCACTGCCGAACGAACTCGGCCGTGTCGTCCGACACGGCCCGTGCCGTACTCGTCCGGAAATGCCGAAGTACCTGCCCGCAGGACTCGACCGTGTCGTTTGGCACGGCCGAGTCGAACTCTTCCGGATAAGTCAGAATCGACTGCCGACACGCCCGACCGTGTCGTCTGGCACGGTCGAGTCATGCCGAGTCGCTGTCGGACGGGTCACTGTCGGAAGGCCCTCCGCGCCGCGACCGTGTCAAGCAGGACACGGTCGAGTCCCTGTCGGCCAGCTGTCGGCCAGCTGTGCGACACGACCGTGCCGATCGGCACGGGCCGTGTCCGGCAGGCAGTCAACTCCCTTAAATTCGTTTTTTTCAGCATTTCAGCCATTTCTCCCCCTTTTCTTCACCTTCAACCGAGAGAGTAAGCTTGAGGGAGGGTTTTTCCTTCACAAATCATTTGGGTGTTTGATTTTCTTCATCTCCTTTCGATCGTGAAGCCCGGATAATCAATCTAACGCGTGTTCTTCGGATTAAAGTACTTGAATCTTCAAGAGGTAATTCCTTCAACACTTTGGACTTCGATTTTGTGTTGAGATATGATGTTTTGGATGTTATAATCATGTTATATAAAGGGATATGTATATGATTATGAGTTTGTATAAGGATTCATTGGATTATTGAGGGATTATTCAAGAACACCTTGAATATCGAGTTGGAATTGGGGATTTTCGACTAATTGTTGTTATAATCACATTTTTGGATATTCATAACGGATTATTGATCGTATTGGAGATGTTTTGTTGGTTTAAAACACTTCTTGGAGATTTTGATATTGGTATATCGAGGTTTGATTGTAAACAATCGGAGTTTGGATACAACGTGTTTGATTTAATGCCTCTATGGACTTGGTCTAGTCGTATCGACGTTTTGAGTTCGTTATATTCGTGTTTAATTCGTGTATTGATCGGATTGTTGGTAATTGTATTGAATTAAGGTTGTTCGTGCGACCGACACTTCATTTAGGACTTTGGTTCGTGGAAGGACTTTCTTCATCGGTATTTTGTAAGTTAATTCTTACTCGGTTAAAAGGATATTCATACCTTTTGTTGTTGATCATTCATAATCATAACTCATTCATCATTGTATTAATCATATTAAAACTTGTTATTGTCAATTAATCACTTCAGTCATAAGGAACGACGGTTCCAATCTTTTCGTTGAGCTATCATTCATTTCATTATTACTCTCATCTCGGTGAGTCATTCTTGGCCTTGTCTAATTATTATTCATTGATATTCATTACGGTCATTCTCGTTCATATGACCTTCTGGGTTCATATTGCGTGGCCGGGTGTGGCTGTGTGGAATTTTTAGTCGGGCACACGATGGTTATGTATTGGGTTCACCGATATATTAGACCGTGCACACGGGAAAGCGTTACACCGTGAGACTAATTAGGTACACGGACGGGTGTTGTACACTCGCACAGAACATTACGGGCGTACTATGATACTCCTCTTCAGCGTAATTCATAACTAAGAATATTTCATAACTTCAGTTAATCATGATTGTGTATTTTCAACCCTTGAGGATTGTTTGTTCTTTGTAACTGACCCCGTTTGGGGATTTTGTTTTTCAGGTTATGGCAAGGCAAACGCACGGGAATAGCATGTTGATGTCGAGGAGTCCGAGTGATACTAGTAGGGGCCCCCGATCTTCCAGTTATTCATGTTATTGTCCTTTATTTTCCGCTGCAGACTTTCACTTGAATACTCCGTTTCATTCAGTGTTGTGTATTTTATCTTCATATAAAATACACTAGTATTCGGTATTGTCCTGGTGTGTTGTAACTAAACTCCTCATCGGAGTAATTATTGTTGTAATGTAGTTCGGTACTACATTTATCTTGTGTAATTCATTCATTTTCATTTGCCTGGTGGGTCCCAGTTGGGGATCTACGGCACTGTAATATCCGCCTAGTTTGGGGTGTTACAGAGTTGGTATCGGAGCGTGGTTTTGAATACTACCTTCCGAGTCATGTCTCATTTGAAATCATCATCATCAGACTAGTATCATTGGACTTTCGCGTCACGTGTGACCTGTGCAAATGCCGAGCCAATCAGACCGGAAGAACTGTAAGATTTCTAACGCCATGGTATAATTTCTGGAAATAGTCATTCATTCATCATTCATCAATTAACAATCCTCAAACATCATCATTCATTGTGATTAGGACAATCATGTTAACTCATTAATCATTTAATTCATTTCATTACTCAGTTAATAATCAGGACGATCATGTTAACTCATTAATTACTCAATTCATTTCATTACTCGCTTATCAACTGATGATCATATTATCAATCTTGTTAAGTTATTCAAGATAATCATTTCAAGAATTTCATCAGATAATCATGTAACTTCGGTAAATCATTCATATAATCATTAAGTTAGAGCATGTATACTCATTTTCATCATCTCATGACATAATCATAACGTGTTAATCATGCGGGAAATATAATCATTATGCGACCTTCCTACTTCAGTATGGAGAGAGCTGTCATGGATGCATGGGGAGAGACGCGGTGCGGACCGAAACCCGCGAAATAATCACTCACGCCGGAAATCGTGCCTGTGACTCGCTCGATCAGAGATGTTCGGGTTGATCCACTCACTTTTATGCAGCCATGATGACCCATGTGCGGTTGCTCAATCATCATTGCGCCACTCGACCGGATTAATCGAGAGAACTCTCCCGTATGAGCCACCGCTAAGGAAATTGTTGGCAAAGAACCCGCATATGTCATCGTGAAATCAACGAAGAGTAATCAATCCAAGGCGGTCGATAACCCGCAAGAAGCCTCGTGTGAGTCCTATCGTTTCTGAGCGACCTCCTACGGCGCATAATCGTGCGGGATCTCATTCCCGAGCGGCCAGTTCGGCCATCACCTGTTTCAATTGTGGAACGCCGGGTCATTTCAGCACTGAGTGTCTGAAACCGTCTATCACGTGCTATAATTGTGGGAATTTCGGGCATAAGGCCCGTTTTTGCCGAAGGGACTCCAAGTCGGCTCCGGCATCTCGTGCTCGAAGCAACCGGCGTTTGAATCGATCGCTTTGTCATCGTCGTTTAAGACAATGGAAGCAAATAGAGTTGGAGCTCGTATTTATCAGACGGGAGCGTCCGGTTCGGGGGCCGGCAAGTTCCATATTTATAGGATGAGGAGGATCGACGATCCGGTGGCCCGAATGATTTCAGGTATACTCGTAATTTTATTTCAACTTGTGTGTACCTTTTGATTATGGTACACCGCATTCATTTATTTTCGAATCATGCTTGAATAGACTTATTTCGGGATAGTCCTATTGCTTGTGGACCTCATACCATCGGTCTACCTGACGATGGAAGAATTTTCGGAATCATACCGAATTAAGCTTAATGACCGCGATTGGTTGATGGATCTAATCGTGGTGAACTTATCTTAGGACGATGTAATTTTCGGTATTAGTTGGTTAACCATCTTGATACTATCCTCAGTGTTTGTTAGCGTTGGTCGCTATCTTTCCGTCGTTGGTTGTCGAATGTGTGCTTCAGGGAAGTAATCCCCGTTGTTCCAGTAGAAATTTTATTATGGCGGAAGCAGAGAAATTCCGCAATCGAACTATTCAATCATTCATTATATCATTCCCATCGATTGGCCTTTCTAAGGCAATCGAGTTATTCAATCATTCCTTGTATCATTTCCATCGATTGGCTTTTCTAAGCCAATCGAGTCATTCAATCATTCATTGTATCATTTTCATCGATTGGCCTTTCTAGGGCAATCGAGTTATTCAAACATTCATTGTATCATCTTCTTCGATTGGCCTTTCTAAGGCAATCGAGTTGTTCAATCATTATTGGTATCTCTTTTTATCGATTGACCATTCTAGGGCAATCGAAATGTTCAATCATTCATGGTATCATTGTCATCGATTGACGATGTATTTCCAGACGAGTTATCTAGTTGCCTTCACATAGAGTAGGGGAATTCAGGAATGAGTTGGAGCCGGTACGTCCCCTTTATCGAAGGCACCGTATCGGATGGCCCCGACCAGAATGCAGGAGTTGAAGATTCAACTTGAGGAATAGTTCGAGGAAGGTTATCTTCGACCGATTGCGTCCCCGTGAGGAGCACCAGTGTGATCTGTCAAGGAGAAGGATGGCTCGTCTCGTGTGTGTATTAATTACCAGGAGTTGATCAGGGTGATGATCAAGAGTAGTATCCCTTACCCCGTATTGATGATCTTTTAGATCAACTTCAGGGAGCCTCAGTATTTTTCCAGGATCGACTTAAGATCTGGATATCACCAGTTGCGGATTCAAGAGTCGGATATCGCGAGGACAACGTTTCATACACGCTATGGTCATTATGAGTTCGTAGTTATGCCGTTCGGGCTAACTATTGCACCTGCAGTATTCATGGAGTTAATGAATCGGGTTTTCATCGACTTTTTGGATCAGTTTGTTGTTTTCTTCATCGACGACATTTTGATTTATTCTCGTAGCCGAGAGGAATACGAGGTTCATCTTCATCAGGTTCTTGACGTGTTGAGACGCGAGCAATTTTATGGAAGTTTTCTTAATGTGAGTTCTGGATGTCCGAAGTGACTTTTCTCGGGCATGTAATTTCATCTGCCAGAGTTCATGTCGACCCTCAGAAGACGGAGGCTATCCGAGATTTGCAACCTCCGAAAGATGTTAAGGAAATCCGATGTTTCCTCGGATTAGCTGGTTAATTATCCAACCCACGACCTGGAGCTAGCAGCCGTGGTTTTCGCGTTGGGGATTTGTCGTCGTTACCTTTATGGCGTCACCTTTCAGTTATTCACCAATCACAAGAGTTGAAGGATATATTTACTCACAAGGAGTTAAATATGCGACAGAGACGGTGGTTGGAACTAATCAAAGATTTTGATACCGAGATCCTTTACCACCCGGGCAAGGCGAACGTTGTCGCCGACGCCTTGAGTCGTAAGTCCGTTCAGGAGCAGATGCTTGCTCGTTTAACAATTCAGAAGGAACTCCAACAGGAATTCCTTAGACCCGAGATCGAGGTCTGGCTTCAGCGAATTCAGGGACAGCTTTGTATGTTAGAAATTTCATCATCTCTTGAGGATGCAATCAGGGAGAATCAGGGTTCAGACCCAGCATTGTTGCGCATTCGTGAGAATGTGGCTCAGGGGAAAGCCCCTGGATTCGTGATCCATAAGGATGGAATTTTGAGATTTAAGAATTGGATGTGTGTACCGGCGAGTGGCAAGTTGAAAAACTCTATTTTGCGAGAAGCTCATGCTACCCCTTATTCTGTTCATCCGGGTTCCAGCAAGATGTACAAGGACTTGAAACAAAATTACTGGTGGAGTAATATGAAGCGAGAAGTCGCAGAATTTGTTTCGAGATGCTTAACCTGTCAACAAGTCAAGATGGAACCTCAGCAACCGGAGAGTATGCTGAAACCTCTCCCTATTCCGGAGTGGAAGTGGGAAGACTTTTCTATGGATTTCATCACGAGTTTACCGACGAGTCGTCGTGACATGAATACGATCTGGGTGATTGTGGACCGCTTAACTAAATCAGCTCATTTTCTTGAGATTAAGGATACGTGGGGTCCCGGGAGACTTGCCCAGTTATTCATCAAAGAGATAGTGAGACTGCACGGTACTCCTAAAAGTATCGTTTCCGATCGTGACGGACGGTTTGTGTCACATTTTTGGAAATCAGTTCATCGTGCTATGGGAACTCAGCTCAATCTCAGTACCGCCTTTCATCCTCAGTCCGACGGACAATCAGAGAGGACTATTCAGACATTAGAGGACATGCTGAGGGCATGCGTCCTCGATTGGAAGGACGATTGGGAAGCCCAACTACCATTGATCGAGTTCACGTATAATAATAGTTGGCACGCTTCCATTAAGATGGCACCTTACGAGGCCTTGTACGGTCGTCTTTGTCGATCTCCTTTGTGTTGGGATGACTTGTCAGAATCAATCGGCACCGAGCCCGATATGCTTATAGCCGCCCGAGAGAAGGTAGCTTTGATCAAGAGTCGTATGTTGACATTTCGAGTCGGCGAAATCGTATGCGGATAATCGTCGTCGACCACTAGAGTTCGAGACGGGTGACCATGTTTTGGTCAAGGTATCCCCGAGTCGAGGTATTTTTCCGTTTCGGAAAACGGGGGAAGTTGAGCCCAAGATTCATTGGACCGTTTGAAATTTTGGATCGAGTAGGCGAGTTAGCTTATCGATTGGCTTTACCTCCGGCTTTGAGCAGGATTCATAATGTGTTTCACGTCTCTCAGTTGCGGAAGTATGTTGCCGACCCGAGTCACATACTTCAGTTCGACGAAATCGAGATCGCGAATGATCATTCGTACGAGGAGCGTCCTGTACGAGTGTTAGAGCGGCGAATCAAACAGTTGAGGAACAAGACGATCCCTTTGGTCAAGATTCAGTGGTCTAGACACGGAGTCGAAGAGGCCACTTGGGAAACCGAGGATAGTATGCGGGAGAGTTATCCCGAGTTGTTTGACCCTTAGTTTCGGGGACGAAACTCTTTTAAGGGGGGGTGTATGTAATACCCGGTTGTAATTTAGTCATTATCATTCAGTAATTTCATTCGGTGATTGTCACTTAGTGGATTTTCACTCAATTATAATCATTCATCAATCATGTTCATTCACCGTGTTCACCGTTCGGAAAAACTTCGAGTTGTGTATCGTTATTGTTCATTGTTTCAACTTTCCTCATATGAGTTCGACTTTGCTAGATCACCATTAATTTTTGGTAACTCCAAAAATTCTAAATCTTTGCAATATTATAGAGCATCGAGTTATCTTTCCAATGGTTCAAACGGTGAGTCAATCGGAGTCCGTACGAGAAAGTTATGGTCATTTTAGCTCAACCGCTCATTTTCAGTTTTTGGCCGATCACTGCCGAACGAACTCGGCCGTGTCGTCCGACACGGCCCGTGCCGTACTCGTCCGGAAATGCCGAAGTACCTGCCCGCAGGACTCGACCGTGTCGTTTGGCACGGCCGAGTCGAACTCTTCCGGATAAGTCGACCGATCGCCGACACGCCCGACCGTGTCGCCCGCACGGCCGAGTCATGCCGAAGTCATTGCCGGACGGGTCATCGCCGGAAGGCCCTTCGCGCGCCGCGACCGTGTCAAGCAGACACGGCCGAGTCCTCGCCGGCCACCAGGCGACACAACCGTGTCGATCGCACGGCCGTGTCCGCAGCATCAACTCCCTTAAATTCGCTTTTTTCAAAGATTTCACCATTTCTCCCCTTTTCTTCACCTTCAACCGAGAGAGTAAGCTTGAGGGAGGGTTTTTCCTTCACAAATCATTTGGGTGTTTGATTTTCTTCATCTCCTTTCGATCGTGAAGCCCGGATAATCAATCTAACGCGTGTTCTTCGGATTAAAGTACTTGAATCTTCAAGAGGTAATTCCTTCAACACTTTGGACTTCGATTTTGTGTTGAGATATGATGTTTTGGACGTTATAATCATGTTATATAAATGGATATGTATATGATTATGAGTTTGTATAAGGATTCATTGGATTATTGAGGGATTATTCAAGAACACCTTGAATATCGAGTTGGAATTGGGTATTTTCGACTAATTGTTGTTATAATCACATTTTTGGATATTCATAACGGATTATTGATCGTATTGGAGATGTTTTGTTGGTTTAAAACACTTCTTGGAGATTTTGATATTGGTATATCGAGGTTTGATTGTAAACAATCGGAGTTTGGATACAACGTGTTTGATTTAATGCCTCTATGGACTTGGTCTAGTCGTATCGACGTTTTGAGTTCGTTATATTCGTGTTTAATTCGTGTATTGATCGGATTGTTGGTAATTGTATTGAATTAAGGTTGTTCGTATGCCGACACTTCATTTAGGACTTTTGTTCGTGGAAGGACTTTCTTCATCGGTATTTTGTAAGTTAATTCTTACTCGGTTAAAAGGATATTCATACCTTTTGTTGTTGATCATTCATAATCATAACTCATTCATCATTGTATTAATCATATTAAAACTTGTTATTGTCAATTAATCACTTACCATAAGGAACAGCGGTTCCAATCTTTTCGTTGAGCTATCATTCATTTCATTATTACTCTCATCTCGGTGAGTCATTCTTGGCCTTGTCTAATTATTATTCATTGATATTCATTACGGTCATTCTCGCTCATATGACCTTCTCGGGTTCATATTGCGTGGCCGGGTGTGGTGTGTGGAATTTTTAGTCGGGCACACGATGGTTATGTATTGGGTTCACCGATACATTAGACCGCACACGGGAAAGCGTTACACCGTGAGACTAATTAGGTACACGGACGGGTGTTGTACACTCGCACGAGAACATTACGGGCGTACTATGATACTCCTCTTCAGCGTAATTCATAACTAAGAATATTTCATAACTTCGCTAATCATGATTGTGTATTTTCAACCCTTGAGGATTGTTTGTTCTTTATGTAACCCGTTGGGGATTTTGTTTTTCAGGTCATGGCAAGGCAAACGCACGGGAATAGCATGTTGATGTCGAGGAGTCCGAGTGATACTAGTAGGGGCCCCCGATCTTCCAGTTATTCATGTTATTGTCCTTTATTTTCCGCTGCAGACTTTCACTTGAATACTCCGTTTCATTCAGTGTTGTGTATTTTATCTTCATATAAAATACACTAGTATTCGGTATTGTCCTGGTGTGTTGTAACTAAACTCCTCATCGGAGTAATTATTGTTGTAATGTAGTTCGGTACTACATTTATCTTGTGTAATTCATTCATTTTCATTTGCCTGGTGGGTCCCAGTTGGGGATCTACGGCACTGTAATATCCGCCTAGTTTGGGGTGTTACATTGCGCACGCTAAACATGAGATGTTAGTGCACGCTAGTAATGTATTCTATATAAGGGGACAGACGGGTGTTATGAAGCATTTCGTCCATTTCTTTCCTTTCACTCGATAGAGAGAGCTTTGGGAGGTACTTGAGGTCCATAAACACTCCGAGATGATGATCTTTATCAAGATTAAGATAGAGAACATGGATTAAAGCCTTGTTCTTCAAGTTATTCATGATTCTTGGAATGAAGTTCAAGTGTTCTTCTTCTTGGTTCGTCTAATCCAGGTAATTTTTGTATCCCTTTGATAGTAGTTCGTTTTTAAGGATGATTACTTATGAGAGAACATGTTGGAAAATCATGTGGTGATTTTTATGAGACCTAATGGGATTATGATAAGAGTTTTCGGATGTTATTTAAGATTCTTCATGTTTATGGTGATTCGTTTAACTTTATGAGGTTGAATTCCGGATTGAGTATGATATGATCCTTGTTATCGAGTTGGCTTGATTGTTGATGTTTTTATTGATATATGGACATTGATATGATCCTTGTGATAGTTATGGTGTTGTTTATCTTCAAGAGATATGGAGATTTATGTCTCCCTTTGATGTTAAGATGATATAAGGATATATAATGGTTTTGATTATAAATATTGATAAGATGATTAAAACCAACATTATGTTGATTTTAGTTTCATATGTTCTTGATAAGATGTGGATCATGATGATGAGATTGAATTTGGAAAAAGTTATTGTTAATCTTGGAGTATGATTTCCTTTTCATTCGGATTTGTAGACGCAAGGTGTTAGTCGATGCTTGGAATGCATGCCACTGTACAGCATTAGCGCACGCTAAGATTACTGGATAGCGCACGCTAACGGGAGCAACTTAGTGCACGCTACGTTATGCATTTAACGTACGCTAAGTAGGCAAACAGTGAAGTATTTTTGTGTTGTGATTATGAATTCGTGATGGTTTGATTTGGTTTGTTCTGACTGCGTTTATTCGAGGTTTTGTTGAACCGTTGAGTTCGATTGGTTGGTTATGTCGATTGTTGATTATTATCGGATGTGTTGTCATTTGATTATTGCATTAGGTTACGATAATTGATCGTGGATTACGACTGTTGTGTTGCGGTTAAGGCTGAGGAGTTCGTAGTTTGCTTTTGATTGGGGCTGAGGAGCTCGTAGACAAAGGCAATGGGTTCGGTAACAACTTGGTGGTATCGGTATAGAGGCAAGTTTGTACTTGTTTAGTTTATAATATTTGATGAATGGTTTCGTTTTCATTTCATTTATAATTTGTATAGCAATGTTGTTAGAAATGTAAATTGTCGGATTGATGGTTTGTATATTGTGCTTTGATTTGGGTTAAATAATAATGTATATGGTTTAAACGTGTTGGTGAATATGGAGATGTAAGTTGTATTTGGCCAGTGATATGGCATATCGGATATCGAGGATAGTTATCGTGTCGATATTGATGTCGGGATGGTGGTTTGTGGGTATAAATGGATTATACCTATTTCGGGATTATTTGTATAACTGTGTATTCGTTCAGGGATGTTGGTTCGTGGAAAGGATATTGTCTTCGGCGTTGAAGTAATTTAAGTATTGTTTGGTTATGAAGATATTTATTATGTTGAGTTGTTGTATATATTGTACGATGATGTTTCGTATATTGGGATTTGTATTGATTATTTCGTTGAGGGATGATGATCCTAGGTCTGATTGTATTGAGATCGTTGATCGTGTTGATCATTTGTCGGGGATGATGATCCCAGGATTGTTGTTTTGGATATTGATTAGTCGTGTCGACTTTTCTTTGTCGGTTTGTCTTGTTCACTTCGGTGAGTCTTTTGATACTTATTAGATATGTGATTCTTTGAGTTTCATTGTCATGTTGCATCGTGACATATCTGGAGTCATATCTGCGTGCCGATTGGTTATTGTGTAGGATTTTTAGCCAGGCACATGATGGTTATGCGTGGATGTTTCCGCATTGAACCGTGCACATGAGACGTAGTTCGTGAGGCTAATTAGGTACATGTCCCACGTATATCCTGGATTCCGTATACGGGGTGGACATGTGCACGGACACATTTCCGGATCGGGCGTACTGTGACGTCCATCTTTTGAGCCATATTGTTGGGTCGTTCATAGTCCATGTATGATTGGATATGTTCGACGGTTTGTGACTGGTTGTTCATATGCCTGAGGGGTATGTTCGATAGTCAGAGTTATTTCTTTGAGATCCATTATTGTTGATCATTTGGAGTCTACCTTGTTGAGGGTATTCTCGGTTATAGTTGATCCTTTGTTGATCGTGTTTGGAGTTTACCTTGTTGAGGGTATTCTCGGTTATAGTTGATCCTTTGTTGATCGTGTTTGGAGTTTACCTTGTTGAGGGTATTATCGGTTATAGTTGATCCTTTGTTGATCGTTTTGGAGTTTACCACGTTGAGGGTATTCTCGGATATTTTTTATCCTTTGTTGATCGTGTTGGGAGTTTACCATGTTGAGGGTACTCTCGGTTATCATTGATCCTTTGTTGGTCAAATTGGAGTTATCATGTCGATGATATTCTCAGTGATGTATTGGTTGATCATTGTTATTGATCGTATGAGCATTCGGACTGTACGTCGATGTTTCAGGACTTGTTATCATTGTTTTGTGGTAGTTGATCTACATATATGTTGTGTATTATTGGTTTATCCAGGTTGAGATTTGATTTGTAATCCGACGGACATGATTTGGCACAGATTGGATTACTCCGCACTTATGAGTTATGATGATGTTTTGAGGATTATTGGTATTTTTGGAATTCAGTACATATAATTGTTGTTGAGTTCATTTCGTCATTTGAGAATGCGAAATATGGATTATGGTAAGGATTGATTTGTTATGAATTGCCATGGATTGGTAAGGTTATGGCGGTAAGATTACGTTTGTAGTATTCTTACTATATTATTACATTGGTATGTAATTATTCATGATGATGTGATCGTTATCATTATTGAGTATTGTGGCTGACCACGTTGTGGGCTTTATTTTTAGGTACTCGGAGATCGAGCTAGTAGCGGTCGTGAAGGGGTGAGCTTCCCGGGTGATACTGGTTGTGGCTTGTAATTGAGTATCTACATAGGATTACTCCGGACGTGGGTAAATAGAACAAACACAATCCCACAAATAGCGACAGACATTAATTATTAGAATTTAATGCAACATAGTCTAAGCAAGTTTCACTTGCTTGAGTTCCAACGAGAGTTACTCCCTTGATAACACAACGGCTCGAACAACCACATCTGAGAGGTCAACCTATTACATATTCGTCGATTAATACCTTATGGTGATAATGACGATTAGCGACAATTTCCCCGTCCCGTTAGGGTTCTAAACCTAGTTCGTTCATGACGTCGAAACCAAAATTCCATGTTTTAACCACAATGCGAATTACTAAATTCCTCGGTCCGCCGATTTATAATTTATCATCTCGTTATGCAATAATGTTCTAGTACAACATTTCTACGTTACGACTACGACTTATAGCCACCGTAATTTCATTACTTACTCAAATTCGAAATTCTAGAATAGAACGACTAAGCACAAATCTCCGAAATCCTAACGTATTCGATAACCTATCCGATTCGATAATCATTAATTAATTCATTAAGGAATTACCAACGAGTTTACAATACGATAATCGGATTATAATCGCAATCCATAACAAGATGATTCTATGGTATTGGTGATTTACAAGTTCGATTATGAGTTTTACAATCCAACTACGAGTACTACTAAAATTCATACAAAATACTAGCTTGATAGGTTTCGATTAACAATTGTGATTAGTTTTTACCGGTCCGATCATTATCGAAGTTCTAAACTACTCAAGGCATCCGAAATCTAGTACGACTCATCTAACAACACTGACATGAATTCAAGATTCGATAAACTTACCTTACTTGACAAGAAACGAAGAAGAATGATGAAGGACGATGAAGAACGGAAGGACAACACCTTCAAAACCTTCTCCGGAGCTTGACCAATCCACTCTACTACGATAATACACGGCTAGGAAGGCTCAAAATTCGATTTGGGGGGTTGGAGGATGATTTTTGGATGAGAATGAGTGTTCAAGGGTCGGAGGAAATGAAAGAGGAAATGTCATTTTATAACATCAGGCTAGCATTACGTACGTAATGCCTAAGGTTTTACGTATGTAACCTTCGTTACGTACGTTACCGCCTATGGGCTAACGTACGTAAGTGTTTCTCATGAGCTACTGCGCGAAATGTCATGGCCCATTATGTACGTAATGTGTGGCTGAATTACGTACGTAATGATCAGTTTACTAGCTGCGTTGTCGCACCGAAAGTTTCCCTGACCACGCGGGATCGAGAATCTCGTCCGAAGAGTGCATTACGTATGTAAAGTCTAAACTTTAACGTACGTAATGCTATGAAAATAGCGTACATAATGCTGCTCGAGTAATGTACGTAATGTTCATTCAATACACTAAGTTATAATATTACGTTTAATCCTTATAACAAAACTTCCCTTTAGACTCATCCAGCAATTTCTCGGGGAACAAGACGTTGGCCACTATCATATTCGCACCGATAATTGCTCAACGACATCAAGGTAAGTCACTGACATATCATCGACATCAGGAAATCACATCATAACACAATTAAATACATGCCACAACACGGTCTAAACATAATACATATAAAAGTAAAAGCATCACGATGGAGCACATTATTTAATTATTAAAACGAGATACAAGGTTTTAAACAGCATGGATTACTCGTGGTATTACATACCATCCCCCTTAAAAAAGTTCCGTCCCGAAACTAAGAAAATAACTCGGGGTGACTCTCTATCATGCTAGACTCAGTATCCCAAGTTGCTTCTTCAATGCCGTGATGTAACCAACGAACCTTCATAGGGGTATATATATTTATTCCTCAAGGTCTTTACGCTCTGATCTAGAATCGCGATTGACACTTCTCTGAAGGTAGCATCATCAGAAATCTCTAGCTCTTCGAAATTGAGTTTGTGACTCGGATCATAAACGTACTTCCTCAGCTGGGAGACATGGAAGACATCGTGCACTCCGTCTAATGATGGTGGCAGTGCTAGTCGATAAGTGAGCCTACCTACACGGTCTAAAATCTCAAACGGGCCGATAAACCTTGCGCTCAATTTTCCCTTTTGTCCGAAACGTCGAATGCCCCGTATTGGTGACACTTTGACCCAAACGTGATCCCCGACTATAAATTCCAGCGGTCGTTGGTGATCCGTAGCGTATGACTTCTGGCGGTTCTGCACTGCTAACATGTGTTTCCGGACAATGGAAATCTTCTTGATAGATTCCTGGATCAGATCTAACTCGGTGGCGACAACATCGTAAGCATCATCCCAACATAGGGGAGACTTGCATCTCTTACCATACAAGGCTTCGAAAGGTGCCATGCCTATGCTCTCATGCCAACTGTTGTTGTATGAAAATTCCGCCAAGTAGAGATGTTTAGCCCAATCTTTGCCCCAATCGAGTACACATGCTCTTAACATATGCGCCAGGGTCTGTATCGTACGTTCTGTCTGTCTGTCTATTTGAGGGTGATGGGTTATGCTGAAATGTAGCCGAGTACCCATAGCCTTGTGGACAGCCTTCCAAAAGTGGGACACGTACCTAGTATCTCTATCTGATATGATTGCCGAGGGAACAGCATGTAGTCTCACGATTTCCCGGATAAAGATGGTGGCTAACTGCTCTGTTTCGGTAGTCTCCTGGATCGAAATGAAATGCGCTGACTTCGTCAGTCGGTCAACAATGACCCATATAGTGTCCTTACCTCCCATTGATGTTGGTAACTTGGTGATAAAATCCATTGATATGCTCTCCCATTTCCATTCCGTAATGGGCAAGGGTTGCATGATTCTGGCCGATCAGCGATGTTTGATCTTCACTTGTTGACATGTTAAGCATCGAGCAACGACTCTGGCTACTTCTTGTTTCATGTTTTTCCACCAAAATCTCTTCTGCAGATCTTTCTACATTTTGCTTGCCCCGGGATGCACAGAATATGGAGTAGAGTGAGCTTCCTTCAGTATAGTTTTCCTTAGCTCGTCAATCAGCAGGATACAGATCCTGTTATTAAATCTTAACAAGCCCCCTTGGATCCTATAGTCTGAGATAACTCCCCCTCGGCCCTCGCGCCGATCGCACGTAGTTCGTAGTCTTCCATCTGTGTTAGACGTATCTCATCCAGCAAGGATGAATGAATATTAATTGAGCACAACTGTTCCTGGCGGCATTGTACCCATACTTCAATATCATTCCTCCTGAGGTCTTGTTGCAATTTTGATTGTACTGTTAAACTAGATAGCGTCATCTCTTGCACAGTCTTCCAGCTAAGTGCATCCGCTACGACGTTGGCCTTCCCAGGGTGATATAAAATCTCTACGTCATAATCCTTGATTATCTCTAGCCAGCGTCTTTGCCTCATGTTTAACTCTCTTAGGGTGAAAATATACTTTAAGCTCTTATGGTCCGTAAAAATCTTACAAGTAACCCCGTAAAGGTAGTGTCTCCAGATCTTGAGAGTGTGGACCACTGCGGCCAGTTCCAAGTCATGCGTCGGATAGTTCACCTCATATGGTTTGAGTTGTCAAGAGGCGTATGCAATAACTCTGCCATTTTGCATGAAGACACATCCTAGTCCATGTTTAGATGCACCTGTGTAAATCACGAATCTTTATGTGCCCTGCGGTAATACTAACAATGGAGCAGTAGCCAGTCTCCTTTTTAATTCATCAAAGTTTTCCTGGCATTCCTTTGTCCGGACAAACTTGGTACTCTTCCTTAGTAGATTCGTCAACGGCCGAGCGACACAAGAAAAACCCTCGATGAACCGTTGATAATATCCTGCCAATCCCAGAAAACTCCTCACTTCTTTGATGTTTCTTAGTAGTTCCCAACTCATCACTGCCTCGATCTTCTGGGGGTCTGCTTTGACGCCTTCTGCTGAAATTACATGTCCCAGAAAGGCCACCTCTGGCATCCAGAACTCGCATTTAGAAAGTTTAGCATAAATTTGGTGTTGCCTCAAAACACTTAACACCTGCCTCAAGTGTTCCTCATGCTCCTGTCGGTTCCGGGAATAGATTGAAATGTCGTTAATAACACTACCACACACTTATCAAGAAATTCTATCAGAACCTTGTTCATTAACTCCATAAAAACGGCTGGGGCATTAGTCAAGCCGAATGACACCAGCATGTACTCATAGTGTCCATATCTTGATCGAAATACTGTCTTTGGAATATCCTCCTCTCGAATCCTCAATTGGTGATATCCGGACTGTAAATTGATTTTTAAGAACACAGTCGCCCCCTGTAGTTGATCCAGTAAATCATCAATCCTCGAAAGTGGGTAAAGGTTCTTGATAGTGACTTTGTTTATCTCTCTGTAATCGATACACAGGCGTAGGGAGTTGTCCTTTTTATTCACAAAAAGGACCGGCGCTCTCCATGGTGAAGTACTCGAACGGATCAGTCCCTTCTTTAGCAATTCTTCGAGTTGTAACTTTAATTCCTTCATTTCAGCTGGTGCCATCCTGTATGGTGCCTTGGAGATAGGTGTCGTTCCCAGATCAAATTCAATCGAGAGATCGACCTCCCATCATGGCGGCAACCCTGGTAATTCATCGGGAAAAAGGTCTGGAAATTTGCTCACCGCGGGAATGTCATCAACCGATAGCTGTGATGCGTCCTCATGAAGAACATAACACCATTAATATGTTTCTCGAGTGTCACAAGATACTCCCCCTGTACGGAGGCTGAGGGGCCCTTTAGTACTGAAGTGTTCTCGACCCCTGATTATGTGAGTGGCACCGTCACGAGTCATAATGGAAACGGTCAGGTGATAGGTATCTTATATCATCCTGTGCATCGTCATCTAGTCCATACCCAAAATGACATCTTTGTTCTGAAGTGGAAAAACCATGAGATTCGATGTCCAACCCTGATCATCAATGCGGATCAGACAGTTTCGAACTTCCAAATTACCCCCAATTCTGCTACCCTCGGGTAGCTTAACAGTAAAAGATTCACAAGGTACACAAGTAAGGTTCAAACTATTAACACATTCCACAAATATAAACGAGTGCGTCACTCCAGTATCAAATAGTATATGAACAGGATGAGAATTAATAAGAAGTGTACCTGAGACAGCAGGTCCGATATGATCATCAGTAGCCCTTGATTCGAACACGCGGAATGGCAGTGTCCCCGAGGAGGGTGCAGTGCCTCCCCCACGCCCATGTCCTCTTTCGGCACTATATGGTGGAGTTTGGTAAGGTGGAGATCGATAGTCGGACACGACTGGTGCCCTGGATGTGTGTACTGAACCTTGCTGACTCTGAGGAGCTGGGTTTGATGTAGAATTGACCCGCGAATAGTTGCGAGACATATGCCCACTTTTTCGCATGAAAAACATTTCGTAGGCACCTTTCGACACTGACTCATGGTATGTCCCGCTATCCCAAAATTGAAACAGCTCCGGCGAAGGGATCGGTCAGATGTGCCATTCTGTTGGTACGAAACCACTGATTTAGAGGAGAACCCAGTCCCCGAGTTCATTCTACTGGTGCTCCCAGACTGATTAGACGTCTTTTGCTTCTTTTGGTTATGCCCGATATCAGAACTAACAACAGTACCAGTGTATGCCGTGACTACGTCCTCATATGCCCTCAGAGTTGTGCAGTGAAATCCATCTGCGTAACGTTGAACATCTTCTGGCAACCGTTGTGCAAGGTGACAAATTTGTTGATCTTCGGATGGAACCATTTGTGAGACATAGCTTAGTTCGGTCCTATAAGCCTGAATGATTTCTGGTACCGGCAAGTTCTGTGGTTCTACACCGAAGAAACTCCGTGCGCGAGCAGTTTGAGCTGACTTGAGGTAGAACTCATCTCCCAATAGTTTGGAAAACTCTGTCCACCCGACCACTCTGTATTCCGGATTGTAGGTCATGTAGGTCACAAGTCGTCAGAAATAAGTCTAGAGGGCGGTGAATAGACTTATTGAAACTCTTTTTCCAAGTAGGAATTAAGGAGTTTCTCAGCTGATGATACAGATGACTTAGAGTCGTCTGTAGACAATATAAGTGCAGAAGTCAGCTGATGACGAATACAGAAATATAAATAATGAAACACTAAGTATGAATACAGCAGTTAAGTATGATGCTAAAACAATAAAGTACGCAGGCAATTTATAGTGGTCTCATAGGTGGGGTAATCCTATACTAATCCACTTTCTCCAAATCAGTTGGAGATGAATCCACTATAATTTTCAACCAGTGATAAATATTATAGTGATTCTACAACTTAGATACAACAACTTCCAACCAGTGGACATCCTATCGTTGCAACTCCTTTCTGACTGCCTAGCACCACTCGATCTCCAAATCCTTGGATGCCTATCAGTCGCGCAACTTCAACCAGTGAAGTACCCCGTACTCAAGTTTTAAGACAAGAGTGTTTTGTCTTCTCCAACTAAGATATTTCTTTGTATATGTAATGTGAATGCTGCTCTTCACGATGATATAGATTTCTTGATCGCTTGATTGCTTTAATTGCTTGAGAGTATAGTTCGCATCGTACTTTGCTCTTTTAAATCTTCAGATATTTATAGCTTGTCAATCCTTAGAGCTTTTCTTCATAGCCGTTGCAAATCTATAACAAATCCGTCCGTTGGAGAAGTAGACTACTTTGTTTTTCTTTTCGAACGTTGCAAGGCTGGATTCCCTTATTTTAATTCATTTCCGACCGTTGTGAAGACTTTCACATGGAAGCGCCGAATGTTTTGATTTTAATGTCTAAAGTCTTCAGAGGTGGGTCTGGATGAATTATTTAATTCATATCCTTCCGGGAATCTCTCCAATCTGTCCCTTATCGCCCGCATGTGACTTTCCGTAATTATTGACTTTTCAACGCATGCTGACGTGGACAGGTTTACTTGGCTGATTACTCAGACATGACTTATCTGATCTCTTTAAGTCAATCTGTCTGATGTGCAGTCAAACTTTTCTATCGTCGGACTTCTATGACGATGACTTCTCTGATGTCCTGACGAGACTTCTCTGATATGAAGTCTTCTGACCTGATTTTACTGATCTGATGGTCAGACTTCATATTACTTGGGCTCCGTCTGATCACTTGACTGCAGTCTGGTCAAAATTCTCTGATAAAATTGTTGATCAGTACTTCTCTTATTTTCACTTGACTGTGATTCGACTGTTGGTCAAACTTCTCTGATGTTGCTTGTCTGACCGAAACTTCTCTGATGTACTTATCTGTACTTTGTACTTAGCCGATTTTAAGCCTCACTTAAATGGCATCTAGAAGATACTCATTTGGTTCTTCTTTACATTTTTCCAAGTATCTAACTTAACATAATTTGGCCTATGGAAGATACTCATTTGGTTCTTCCTTACATTTGCCAAGTAATAAGCATACATTTGAATAAACAAGTATAATGATGACATCATCAAAATCTAACAAGTATTCCTAACAAATTCCCCCTATTTTGATGATGGCAAAACTTTTAAGCTAATTATTCAAATGAGGAACAGGTCTGCACATAGTCGAGTGCAAGACACAATCTAAAATCAGTCTTGTTTTGAGACAACTAGATGTTGTCATTCAAATGACTGTTATATTAATTTTCTGTATTGTTTACAAGTATGTTGGGATAACAAATACCCGGCATACAGCAAGCAGTTGTATTTTGACAATATGCCAATCCATCATACAGCAAGCAGTTGTATCGAAAAGCTGATCAAAAGATATCAACTTGTATCGAAGACTTCTCATAGTCCCAGCATACAGTGATTCTATCATACAGCAGAGTAGTCTCATAAGACTAAGTATGGAAGTTGTCTCAAATCGACAATACAGCTATCATTCCATACAGTTTTCAAACAGGACAAGAAGGAATCTTTGCTATTCGCTAAAGTCAAAGTTCCGTTTAAGAAGATATATTTAAAAACTAAAGGATAAATTATTTAAATATTAAATTCGTCAGATATCTTAAATCTAGCGCAAAATCCGGATCGTGTTTTATTCAAGCACATCATCCCATTGGAACAGAATCTTGCTCAACGGATTTATATCAACGGATATATTCAAGAAAGCTATATATATATCCCCAACCTTTGAAGATTTGGCTACGAATGAATCTCACAACGCACGAAAAGCTAAAACGAAGTTATTATCATATACATCTGAGCAAACATATCTCCCAAAGCATTCTGCTATTCTAAAAGAAGAGATATACAGTGCTCAAACCGTGAACAACACATCATCAGCTAAAAGCTCAGAAAGTCAAAGCTGTTGTTCAAATATTGTTCTAACCCTTGAACAAAACCCATCAGTCCTGTGTGGACTAAGAAACCTTGCTATTCTTGAACTGTGTGTGATAGACTTGCATTGAAGAGATGAATCTTTGGAACTGTGTGTGAAGAAGCCAGTCAAGTGAAAGCTTAAACCAATCTGTGTGAACAGTTGAAGGCTAAGATCATTATATCAATATGTGTGAACGATATATTGATTAGGTTTGATTATAAATACGTAGTTGTGTACATAGTATTTATAATAAACATTTTCACTCCTATGTGGAGGACCAGTGGACGTAGAGGGATTTACCTCGAACCACTTTAATTACCGTGTCTTTTACCTTCTGCACTTACTGTTTCGATATTTGTGATTATCTTTAAGTATACACTTCATTTCTAGTTGCTGTATTTACAGCAACTTACTTTAACAAGACTTTCGCTACACACTCAGATTTGAAAACCGTACAGCTTGTTGTTTAAAACACTTTTCAAGTTGTATCCTGTATACTTAGTGGCCAACAAGTGGTATCGGAGCCGTTGATTCTAAAATGAATCAGTCGTGTTTTTTATTGAATGTATCCTTAAATCACTTATTTTTGTAAAACAGTCTTTTTCTTCTCTCTATTCTCACATGGATTCATCATTGATCAATAAAGTTCCTATGTTTTCTATTAATGAATTTGATGATTGGAGAATTAGGATGGAGGCTCATCTTGCAGCAATGCACGAAGAGATGATTTTTGTTATACAGTATGGCCCCATAAAGATCATGAAGGTAAATCCGGCCCCAAGAATTGAAGGCCAGGCTCATGCAGAGATGCTTGAGAGAGAGCGCGAACAATGGACTTCTGACAAAAGAAAGCGCGCCAACCTCGACAATGTTGCTAAGAACGCGCTATTTATCACTCTTGATAAAGGCACATTCTCAAAGGTAAAAAGCTGTAAAACAGCTAAGGAAATATAGGATAATCTCAAGTTAATTTGTGATGGAACTGAGCTCTCAAAAGAAAACAAGATTTCAAAATTAACTCAGCAATTCGAATCTTTTGAAATGAAACCAACTGAAACACTTGAGGAACTTGACCTCAGATTCACTGGCATTGTTGGTGAACTTGAAGCATTAGGCAAGATTTATACTCAAAGGGAGAAAAACCTAAAGATTTTCAGATCTCTCCCTGCCCGATGGGACATTAAGACCACAGTTATACGTGTGTCGTGCACTCTTAGTGAAATATCTACTTTTGATCTCTTTTCTGACCTTAAAGCATTAGAGTATGATATAGACAGGAGAGAGAAAGCTGAAGAATCTCCCGCCAGGACTACAGCCTTAGCCGCTGTATCGAACTGAAGACACATCATGCCGAGATCATCAAAGCCCATTCATAAGAATGCTGACAACGACGATGACTTCCTGTCGCAAGACGAAATGGCGCTCCTCATAGATAAGTTCAAGAAGTTTATCAAGCAGTCTGGAAAGACTCCATACAGGCCCAAGCCTGTATACAAGGTAAGTACTAAAACTTTCTCTGGAGATGCTAACTTGTGTTATAATTGTAGGAAACCAGGGCATTATGCAAATAAATGTCCTCATCCCAAAGTTCAATGGTTGCCGGAATCCGAGCAACAAGAAAAGGATGAAAGAAGACGTGCTTAGAAAAACAAGCTCAAGGCCCTAATTGGTGAATCAGTAGCCTCCCCCGCACCATCAAAATCCGAAGAATGTCTTCAGGTAGTCACTGACAGTGATTCATCTGATGATGATTTCGAAGATAAAGCCTATATGTGCTTTATGGCCAAGGACATTCCGGAAGATGAAGATAGCGATGATGAGGTAAGCTCAACTTTAGCTATTCCTACCAATGCATCTCATACTTTTGCAAACATGATGAATGAATTTAAAAACATTCAAATGGCCCATGAGACATTGAAAAACGAAAATATGCAGCTCCAACTTTCTAACTTAGAGCTGAAAGAAGAAAACGACTTGCTGAAAGTAAACTATGAAAATATGTCTGTTGATTGTGAAAACAGCAAAGTCGAGTATGAAAAACTTATGGAGAGCAATCATCAACTTGCTCATGAACTAAGTGAGACTAAATCTCATAGTGAGAGCAATACAAATGATTTTGTTCTACTTCAAGCCAAAGTAAAAACTCTCGAAAAACGAGAAGGGGAACTTGAGACCATTCTGAAATCTTTCGAGAAATCATCCAAAAGAATGAAAGAAATTCTAAGCACTGGGCAACTTGCTCATGATAAAAGTGGCTTAGGATACAGCTCATTTTCCAATAAAGGGAAAAACTAGTACTGTATTCGTCAGGGGTGTGGAACCTATTCCTGTATCGGAAGAAGTTCCGAGTCCTATGAATGAACCCATTGCACCGCGAACAGTAAAGGCTGCCAATACGCCTCCTCAGTCATATTCTAGACAGCGAAATCACCAGCCATTCAGACCTGTAAGGCGTACTCAACAAAATGCTCCCAGAGCATATCAACAGCGCCAACAGCCATTCAGAAGGAAGGCTGTATCCAAATATCAAAGACCCGCATGGCAGTAGTTTCAGTATAGCACGCCTAGGTATTGGATACAGGAGCCCTGTCATTTCTCACGACATCAAGTTTCCGCATAGTATCAACAATAGCATTGGGAATCCAACTGGAGACCCAGAAGGCAAGCTGTTAGGCCGAAGAAAATGGCTCCATCTCCAAGACGGAATTTGTACTGGACTAATAATAACCCTGATTTTACATGCATAATAATCATCACGGTTATAGCAACTACGTACATGCCCCACGTAGAAATCGCAACTACGGACCTAACCCATCCTACAGTAAACTGATTGCTGTCAGGAAAATCTGGGTACATAACGGCACTAACATCCATGGACCCAACAATCAAAGGGGACCTAAATATACTTAATTTGTTTGTATACAGGACATCTTGGATAAGGACATATGGTACTTCGACAGCGGATGTTCCCGGCAGATGACAGGATATAAAAGCAAGCTGTCAGATTACGTAGAAGGTTGCGGTCCAAAAGTGCGCTTCGGTGATAAATCTAAAGGAAGAACAAGAGGGAAGGGAACCCTACTTGTAGGAAAATTCAAAGTCACTGATGTAGCTTATGTTGAAGGCTTACAGTACAATCTACTTAGTATTAGCCAGTTCTGTGACAAACGATTCTCGGTGAAGTTCTATATAGATCATTGTAGAGTCAAGAACATCCTGACCAAAGAATTTGTGCTCACACGAAGCAGATCAGGTAATATGTATATTGCTGACTGGATGCCTACGAGCTCCACAATTCCTTGTTTTGTTTCCAAAGGCACTGTAGATCTAAGCTGGATATGGCACAAGAGGATGTCTCACGTCAACTTCAAGATTATAAACAAACTCTCCAGACAGGGAATGGTTAGAGGATTGCCAAATGTTTCATTCCAAAAAGACAGTGTATGTGGACCCTTTCAGAAAGGCAAGCAAATCAAGACCACCCTGAAAATCAAATCCTATCTTTCCACCCACAGAGTTTTAGAAATGCTACATATGTATCTCTATGGTCCTGTAGACCCGGTAAGTTTGGGAGGTAAGAAATACTGTCTCGTTATTGTTGATGATTATTCCAGGTACGCTTGGACAATTTTCTTAAGCAAAAAGAAGGAAACAACATCAAAGCCGCCCGAGCACCTGAGAAAGCTTCAAAATGAACAAGGGTCGAGTATCGTGTCCATTCGTTCCGACAGAGGCATAGAATTTACTAACCGCTTTATTGAGCAATACTATTCGGAAAATGGGATACAGCACGAATACTCAGCTGCCCGTACACCTCAACAAAATGGTGTTGCCGAGCGAAAGAACAGGACGCTTAAGGAAGCAACAAGGACAATGATTGCCGCAAGCAAGTTGCCACAGCGTTTCTGGGGCGAAGCCACCAATATAGTGTGTTATACACAAAACCGTTGTATCATCAACAAGCATCACAACAAAACAGCATACGAGGTATGGAACAACAAACTCCACTAGTTTCGTACTTTCACATATTTGGATGCAGATGTTACGTTTTGAACAACGGTAAGGATCAACATAGAACCTTCGATGAGAAATCAGATGAAGGGATATTTGTTGGATATTCCTCTGTTAGCAAGGCTTACAGGATCTTCAACAAAAGGAAGCTAACAATTGAGGAATCAGTTCATGTAGTGTTCGATGAACCTCACCATGACCCTACAGGAGTAGAAGACATTTCCCAGAACATCCAATAGCTTTCCATCGATGATACACCAACTCCTATCGAACCTGTCGTTGACCTAGAAATCAACCCCGCAGCTGTAAGAACTAACGTAGATGAAGCTGATGTTGTACAAGCTGAAGCCGAAACTACAGCAACTCAAGTTATAGTACGGGACCCCGAATTAGAACCCGACCGAAGATATTTGAGGGATCACCTGCAAGAGCTGATCATTGGAAACATAAATGCTGGTGTTTCTACCCGAAGGAGAATACAGAGTACACAAGGAAATGTACTGTGTGCTCAAGAAGAACCCGATACTGAGATATCACCATTTCCTGAATGGAAATCTCTATCCGAGCTTCAAAGACTTAATATGTGCACCATTGCTGTATTCTTAGCCCAATCCAAACCTGTTTCTACCAAAGAAGCACTCAACAATTCACATTGGATCACATCTATGGAAGAAGAGCTTAACGGTTTCGAAAAAAACTATGTATGGTATCTTGTACCCAGACCTACCCATCAATCCGTAATTGGAACCAAATGGGTATTTAGAAACAAGAAGGATCGAAATGGACTCATTATCAGGAATAAATCCCGACTAGTCGCTCAAGGCTATAGAAAGGAAGAAGGCATAGACTACGATGAGACATTTGCCCTTGTATCCAGACTAGAAGCCATTAGGATATTTTTAGCCTTTGTCGCCTATTAGAGCTTCATTGTATACAAAATGGACGTCAAAAGTGCATTCCTGAATGGAGACCTTGCTGAAGAAGTATATGTTGAGCAACCACCAGGGTTTGTCAATCCAGAAGGCGAAGACCTAGTATACAGGCTAAGGAAAGCACTGTATTGACTTAACCAAGCCCCTAGAGCATGGTATGAGACCCTGTCCCAGTATCTAACCAACAATAGATTTGAGAAAGGTGTTGTGGAGAAGACCTTGTTCAAAATACATGAAGGTGATGACCTTCTAATGGTTCAAATATATGTAGATGGTATAATATTTGGTTCAACTAACCTTGCTTTATGTCAAAGGTTCTCTCATCTCATGCAAAGTAAATTTGAAATGAGTATGATGGGAGAACTTAGTTATTTCCTAGGTTTGCAGGTAAAGCCGTTGCCTACAGGGATTTTCATCAACCAGGAAAAATACAACAACGAGCTTCTCAACAAATTTGGAATGAATACTTCCAAATCATCATCAACCCCCATGAGCACTTCCGTGCAAATTATTGCTGATGAAGCCGGAAAGCCGATTGATCAATCACTCTACAGGAAGCTTATTGACTCACTCTTGTACCTAACGGCTAGCAAGCCCGATATCCAGTTTGCTGTGGGAGTGTGTGCGCGATATCAAGTATCACCTAAAGAGTCACACTTCGCAACAGCTAAATGAATCCTAAAATACGTCAAAGGAACAGTCGATGTAGGATTGTGGTACCCTAAAGAAGGCGGATTCAATTTAGTTGGCTACAGCGATTCGGATCTCGGAGGTTGCAAGCTAGATAGGAAGAGTATAAGTGGAACTTGTCACTTTCTTGGACCTAGACTTGTGTCTTGGTTTAGCAAGAAACAATTGGCAAACTCGCTTTCAACAGCTGAATCAGAATACTATGCTGCTGGTAGATGCTGTATGCAGATCCTTTGGATGCAACAACAGCTGTTAGATTATGCAATTGAAGCCAAAGAGACGCCGATTATGTGCGATAGCATGAGTGCAATTACTATCACTCACAGTCCTGTATTGCACTCGCACACCAAGCATATCAACATGAAGCATCACTTCATTAGGAATCATGTTGAGAATAAGGATGTTCGGCTCGAAAAGGTCCATACAGATATCCAGTTAGTCGACATCTTTACCAAGCCTCTCGACACAGCAAGATTTTGCATGCTTCGACATGAATTGGGTTTGCTACAGCCTCACTCCCTGTAAGTTTTTAATGCTTTTACTCAGCAAATTGAGGGGGAATGCTGTAAGACCCAAAAATCAGTATCCACCGTTAATTATCTGTACACTCAGACTATCGAAACAGCACTGTAGGAACAAAGTGATATGAATTATCCTACAGTTGATGTGTGCAATAATTAAGGGGGAATACAGTATGACCCATGAATACAGTCTTAATCCGAAAGTTGCTGTATCGAATTGAAACCCGTATGTAACTTTTAAGGGGGAACGCTGTATTTTCGCGGATACAGCACACTCTATGGGAAATCAATTATCATATTATTTATTTTAAAATGATCTTTGTGTCCACGTGCCTTGTCATAATCAAACGTCTTTTGCATTAAATGCTTTACACGATATCTGGACAACTTTATCAAACGACACGATATTTTAAACTTATTCACCGCCGTTTCGGGCAATAAGGGTAATTTGAAAAGCAAGAAGTGGGGCCCGCTCCTATTTTAAATTAGATGGATAAGTTGTACTGGTTACACTCAGTCCATCGTGATCGTTCATTTCAAACAACGGTTTTCATACCTAAAATGTGACCGTTCAGTCTCGAAAACCCTTCTTCCCCACCCACTATAAAAGGACTGTAAATGCCATTCGAGACACTTTACGCTTTCTGCATATTGTAAGAGTTCTTGAGCAAACAGCCTACAAATTTTCTGTGTTTCCTGCATTTCTCCTTGAATCCTTTTATCTTTTCTTCGAGAAATCATCAATGGTATCTTCCCAGACCTCTTCCATCTCTCTCAAGAAAACATCCAACATCATCGATAGACGGATCTTCTCTAGATCTATCGTGCTTGAATGTACTCATGCCGAAGTGGATGATGTCGAATCGATGGAGTACGTCATCACTAGGATTCGTCAACAAGGCCTTTATCGCCTTGGCAGCCACACCGCAGAATGAATTGATGTTCATCTGGTTGAGGAGTTCTACCTCAATGCTGTTGTTTATTTCCTTTCACTGGCTCAAGGAGGACATGTTGCTGACATCACAGCCGTCGTTCGCGGAGTCGAAATCCGCGTTGACCAAGAGCTACTCCAGAACATCTACAAGCTACCTGCTGATGGCCTGACAATGGAAGATCTTAAGACCTTTGGGTCCTAAGAACTCTTGATCACTTACTATGCCTTGTTCACTGGCTCAGCATCGGTGGAAGCGGTTCATACCTCTTACCATAAGAAAAACTTTTGCTTACCTTTTGTATATTTACACGATTTTTGTTGCCGTATTATTGAGAATGGAACAGGTGCTTTTGAGATGTGCACAAATCTTAGGTTAAGGATGATGGTTGCAATAATGACCTGTGAGAAGGTCAATTGGTGTCGAATCATCCTCAAATGGTTGCAGGAAGAAATTTCTAAGCCTGCCTCGCAGAAGAAATCCTTTGGTATGCTTTTGAACTACATCTTGACGAAATGCGGTGTTCTGCAAGATGATAAAGCAAAGAAGATCACTTCTCGCATTTATATGGGAAGCATCAGACCCACCGTCTTCAAGAAAGGACCCCTTATTGCAAACAGGCCTTACGTCCGCTAACTGCCCCTTTTTGCCGACCCAAGGGATGTATCTTCGAAGTCCCAGAGCGAGGAGACTTCAAGGAAGAGAAAAAGATCTCACAGCAAAACTCCTGTTGCTGCTGAGAAGCCGAAAAGGAAGCTAAGGAGGCTTTCAAAAGTTAAGGCTACAGAAACCTCCAAGGATGCCCCTTCCGTGGCCCAACCCACTGTAGCGACACCCCAGGTCGCAACCCCTGTGGATGAGATGACTGCTACTGTATCGACAGTAGATCCCGAGCCTTTGGCGGCTATGACGGATTCTCAGACATATGCCAACATACAAGACTCTGGCGAGTCGGCTGCCACTTTGGAGCCAAAAGCCACTTCTCCTATACGGAATTCCACACCCGTTAAGGATCCATCTCCCATCAGGGTACCAACCCCTGTAAGGGGTCCCTCTCCGATACAGGATCCACACCTGTAGAGGAACTCATGCCTACAGTGGACTCAGATGCTCTATGCAGCCCCTCCCCGGACACAATTATTAACAAAACCCTACTTTCTGTGCAAATCGAACAGGATTATGAACGGTTTGTCCAATGGAAGAATTACAGACTTTCTCGGTACAACGACCTGTACAACTGGAGTGAATGGAGCAACGAAGAAAGATTTGTTTTGGAAGTGACGGACGCTCAAGATGTAGCTGTCCTGATCCAATGGGACAACCTATGTGTTAAAGAGCTAATTGAGAGCCATATTTTGGATAAATCCGAAGAACGAAAGAAAGGAAAAGCTAAGTCCATGGAATCTCCCAAAAGTCCAAAATTAGACCATGACTCAGACAACGACGCCGACGCCTTTCAGGCAGGTCTGAGGATGACTCGTGAGGAAGCTAGAGAAAAAAAAATCTCCAGTGTTAACAACAAAATGGTGAGGGGACATCAACTCCCAATCAGTCCCCTTCGCAGCAACAAAACATTGTTCCCGACAACGAGGATTCAGCCCTTCATGTCACGGAAGAAGAAACAGTTTCGCAACAGGCACCCGAGCCTGTCAATGAGGAACAAGTGGCCATCCCGCACGAAGAATCAGTCCCTCTGCCTAAGCAGGCAGAAGCTGAGAGACATCAGGAGGAATCATTCCCCCCTGTACCTTTTTCTTTAGAACCAATTGTCAAAAAAGAGAAATCATCAACCCCTGTCGCCGAGCCACCCTCCGATGCTCCCGAAACCTCAACCGCTTCGGAATCCGACTACGGTATAATACCTGAGGACGTCCAACTCAATTCACGCCCCAATGTGAACTTGAGAAGGTTCAATGGAGTACATGATTTCGCCCAGCCGTATTCTCCTAGGACTGCCACAAGGAAAGAGCGATTACATGCTCTCGGTCTCCAAACTGTTTTCATATAGGTTGCCGTCAACGCTCTATACTATGTTGAAAAAATCTTGATTAGCTACACATCTACCGTTGAAGAAATGACAGGTCTGAAGCACGAAGTCTCCCAAGTGTTAGAAGCCTTCACTGTCTTGCCACACGTCTTCAAGCAGGGCCTGAGCCAATTGCAAGAAAAACAGGAGAAGATCATGCGAGATGAATAATCAAATCTATGCGTGTCCGAGGCCAAGACAGCATCAGCTATGATTGAAACCGGTTCCCATCTTCGAGCCCACAACAAGAAAATTCAAGATATGTCGCAGGTGCTCTCCTCCCTTGTTGAGAAAATGACAAGTATTGAGACGAAACAGGATGCTGCTTTGAAAATCCTAGAATGCATTGATGAAAAGGTGTCATACCTTGATGACGCCAAAAAGAAGGAAGAATCATGGGAAGCTGCTAGGAGAACAAGGTTGGAGCAAGAGAAAGAAATTATAGCTCCTTTTGAAGACTCCATCACTACTGGTATAGCCCGTATCACATCTCCAAATGTTAGGATACAGGGAGATCGACCAGAATTCTAGGATCGTAAGTATCCTTGGAATATCCTAGTTCAAAAGCCTCAAGCTATGAACCTCCCGGCCGACCGACATCCTACTGCAACAGAGATCAAGAACTAGAGGAGAAATAAACTGCTAAGATACTTTGTTGTACTTATCAGGGATTGCTCAATTTTCAATAGATGCAGGACGGTACAAGCCGCAGAGGAGTTCAAGAAGAAGTTGGAACAAGGAACGCTCCCGCAACAGCTGCAGATGAAGTTTAAACATAAACAAGGTGACTTGGTTACCCATCCAGAAGATTGGATCCTAGTCTTCGATAAATCATATGAAGGACGAGCCATATATCTGAATCGAGACAAGGACGCACATCAAAACTGGTGGAAGGGTACCAAGAATGACCCCAAAAGGCCTTGGAGATAATCACTCCTGTTGTATTAATTTTGTAATTTTATTTTAAAAACAGCAAAATATTGTACTCTTTGTGTCAATGTCAATAAAATATTTGCCTGTCTTGAAATATTACAACTCGTAATCTACTGTGTTCTTGTATGTTTACTGTTGTGTCAAGATTTAACACCTTCCGACCGGCGATCGCCTCCGAGGCCGAGCGACCGACTTACTGCCGAGCAACCTAGGCAAGCCTGCCGATCGGCGACCTGGCGACCGAGCCTTAGCCCAGCGAACAAGCTATATCGACCGACCGAAGGCCCCAGGACCAGTCCCGATGCCGAGCGATCGACCTCAAGACGATCGCCTCTCAGTACTCGGCGATCGCCCCCTGGCGACCTACGAACGGACGATCTCCTCTCGGCATCTCGACGACCGACCCTTGGCGATCGACCGTCTCTCGGCACCTGGCGACCTACCTTGGAAACCGACCCTTGGCGACCTCCATCCACTGGCCGATGACGACCTCCGAAGAACATCCAGGGACGACCGCCTCATGTCGATCACCACCGATGGACATCCAAGTCGGCAAAGGCCGATCCTCAAGACTGCACCATGTGCAAAGGGCCGAGACAAGATCCGCGAATCTCGGGCCATTGACCAAAGCTTTGTGATTCCCTCCACCACCGGTAGACGGGCCGAAAGCATGTCGGTAGGGCCACATGTTGATCGACTCCGACACGTGATGGCTCCTTATTCGACCGCCTGCCGAGCCCCTTCCTTCGACTTTAGCCCGACAACAAGATCTTCCTTGGACTTTAGCTTTGTGAGAGATCGGCACATTATTATATTGGCCGGCAGCGATCGGCAGATTATTTTAATGACCGGCAGGCGATCGGCCACTACAGGACAGGACCCGGCTGTCCCTATTTAAGCAAGGCAGCCTTCACTTGTCCAAGGACGGAGATTCTGACTCTATAAACTCTCTGCACTCTCTGACATTCTTGCAATACATACGCAATACAGGAGCAAACATTAAGCACTGGGCTAACATCCAACTCTTGGCAACAGCTTTCTTTCGGTCTTACTTCTCCCGGCCTTTTCTCCTCGAGCAGATCACCGGCGGGACGAAGAACACCTAGCTTCGCTCAAGAGCCGGATCAACAGAGTCTTTTTACACTCATTGTATTTAGATTTCTCTCATTAATACTTGTATCCACGAATATTCGTATTAATAACATCTCGCGAGAGCATTCAAGCCCGGGCCTAACAAACCCGGCAAATCTTGTATTATTTACCATCTCTCGGAAGTGCTCCCGCATTTGTTTGTTGTCCGTCTTCCAGCAGTATTTAATCTTCGGATAGATATTTTGGGCAACAACAATTGGCGCTAGAGGAAGGGGATATCCAACCCTCGATTTTTTTATACCTACCGTCCCGAAGAACACTCACTGTTCTCGGGGCAGATACTTGAAGTGACACTCACTGCACTTCAAAGAAATCCTTCAGAAATCATGTCTTCCGCATCCGCGTCGAAGAAAGCCGCGGCGGCCAGACTCCCCGATTCCGTCGGCCCGAGCGCGGCCCGATGGTGGAAGGCGGCGCCGCGCGGCCGGAGGCGCTCGACTACGTCCCGGGAGGGCGGCCCGAGCCTCTCGCTCGATCGGTTCCGAACCAAGGAACAGATCGAAGGGGCCTTGGCCGTCCTACAGAGCGACGGATCGCTCTCGACGCGCCTCCGGCTACCGCCCCGGTCTCTCGCCGGAAGTTCAAGCGGAAGCTTAAGGCACTACCGCCGAACAAGGCCCAGGAGGCTCTCGCCCGCAAGAAGAGGCGCTCGGCAGCCGGGGCACGTCTGTCTTCGATCGCCTGGCGGCGGCCGACACAGCGACCGGGCGATCGGCCCGGCTACGAGACGACGGAGTTGGTGTCCGTCACCAGGAGCTCGGCCTACCCGGCTCCCACAAGGCGATCCAGCCGCCTGGCTCCCGCTCGCAAAATTCCCGAGGTCGGCAGCAGCGGGGTCCGGAGATCGGTACACGATCGCCTCGGCCCCCGCTCCCAAAGCCGATCCGCAAGCAGCCGAGCCGCGGCGATCGCCGCAATGCAACGTCAGATTGACGACATGAAGGCGCTCCTGCAATCCGGGGCAAGCGCCACCAGGACGATCGCCCCGCCGAGCGAGCCGCTCGCGATCGACATCGAGCTCGCCCCGGTGCAGCACACGATCGCCCCTCCTAAGACACCCGTGTACCAAGGGCGATCGGACCCCCAAGCACACCTGCACAAGTTCAACATCTACATGACCGGGTGTGGGGCATCGGACGCGACCCGTTGCCGAATGTTCCCTCTGACACTAGACGACCTCGCCCACCGGTGGTACACCTCATTGCCACCTCGGTCCATAGGCTCCTTTAACGAGCTGGCGCACGTCTTCACGGAATATTTCGCCACCAGGGCCGCTCGGCCAGAAGGTCCCCATCGCATGTGGCGGATCAGGCAGGGAGAACAGGAGTCCGACTCGGACTACATCGACCGGGTTGACATGATCATCCTCAACGGCGAGCCCGTAAGCGATGAGACCGCCCTCTACGCGGTCCTAGGAGGTTTTCGTGGTTTCTCGCCTATGTTCAGCATCTCACGAAGACCCTACCGACGACCTACGCAGCCTTCCGGCCGAGCCGCAGATTTCCTGTCCAGCAAAGGCTTCTTCTTGGCCTAGGAGTAGAACGATCGGCACCCGCGCGACGACCTCCGGCCTCCCAAACGATCGCTACTACCCAAGAGCCGGAGGACTCGATCCCGCCTGATCCATTCTAACATGAGTGACTAGCCGCCCGATCGCCAAGTTCGACCTACGAATAAAGCGATCGGCCGCGAGCGACGATCGCGATCTTAGGCGGATCGCAACATCATCAGCGGCCGGTGGACACGATCGCCATCTGATCCGGATATAACATGACGGACTAAGGCATAAGATCGCCTCCACCGCACATCATAAAGCCATGGCCCCGGCGATCGATGGAACCGGGCCGCTTCGGTCATGCAAGGTCCCTTTCGCCGAGATCGCCCGCCCTTCATTTAAATACGAGGCCGGGCGTAGTCGGAGGGCCCTCCAACATTAATCGGTGGACTCATTCCACAACCCCGTCTCAACGTGCACCGCCGAGGTCGGCCATCTCCATGGTCGGCCGAGGTGGAAGCAGAGCTAACAAGCCGCGGCGTGGAGTTGATTCATCCGACGCCGCCCCGCGCAAGGACTCCTCTAGACCGAGACCGCACGCCTTTCGTTTAAAAACAAAGCGGCGCGGCTACAGAGGACCCTCATAATAAAGTGAGTCACGAGGCACTCATTGTCTTTGTGCACCAAGACACGGTCATGGGGTCGGTCCATCGATCTCCGCGACTGTGCACGATTCCTCAAATAAAGCGAAACCACCAAGTTTCCGTGGGAGATCGGCCAATGTTGTTTTTTGCAGGTACAAGACCGAAAGATAGCTAAGCCAATCGACCATGATAGCCCAAGTCCGAGTCCCAAGTCAGCTCAGCAAGGTCGCCCGTCCTCATGCAGACGCGATCACCAGCAAGAACCACCTCGCCCCATGTCTTCAACATAGGAGCAAGCTGGGGGGCAATTGTTGTGTCAAGATTTAACACCTTCCGACCGGCGATCGCCTCCGAGGCCGAGCGACCGACTTACTGCCGAGCAACCTAGGCAAGCCTGCCGATCGGCGACCTGGTGACCGAGCCTTAGCCCAGCGAACAAGCTATATCGACCGACCAAGGCCCTGTGACTACCGATCCGATGCCGAGCGATCGACCTCAAGACGATCGCCTCTCAGTACTCGGCGATCGCCCCCTGGCGACCTACGAACGGACGATCTCCTCTCGGCATCTCGACGACCGACCCTTGGCGATCGACCGTCTCTCGGCACCTGGCGACCTACCTTGGAAACCGACCCTTGGCGACCTCCATCCACTGGCCGATGACGACCTCCGAAGACCATCCAGGGACGACCGCCTCATGTCGATCACCACCGATGGCCATCCAAGTCGGCAAAGGCCGAGCCTCAAGACTGGCACCATGTGCAAAGGGCCGAGACAAGATCCGCGAATCTCGGGCCATTGACCAAAGCCTGACAGATTCCCTCCACCAGCCGACAGGCCGCCGAAAGCATGTCGGTAGGGCCACATGTTGACTGACTCCGGACACGTGATGGCTCCTTATTGGACCGCCTGCCGAGCCAGCCCCTTCCTTGGACTTTAGCCCGACAGCCAGCATCTTCCTTGGACTTTAGCCTGACAGCCCAGGAGATCGGCACATTATTATATTGGCCGGCAGGCGATCGGCAGATTATTTTAATGACCGGCAGGCGATCGGCCACTACAGGACAGGACCCGGCTGTCCCTATTTAAGCAAGGCAGCCTTCACTTGTCCAAGGACGGAGATTCTGACTCTCTAAACTCTCTGCACTCTCTGACATTCTTGCAATACATACGCAATACAGGAGCAAACATTAAGCACTGGGCTAACATCCAACTCTTGGCAACAGCTTTCTTTCGGTCTTACTTCTCCCGGCCTTTTCTCCTCGAGCAGATCACCGGCGGGACGAAGAACACCTAGCTTCGCTCAAGAGCCGGATCAACAGAGTCTTTTTACACTCATTGTATTTAGATTTCTCTCATTAATACTTGTATCCACGAATATTCGTATTAATAACATCTCGCGAGAGCATTCAAGCCCGGGCCTAACAAACCCGGCAAATCTTGTATTATTTACCATCTCTCGGAAGTGCTCCCGCATTTGTTTGTTGTCCGTCTTCCAGCAGTATTTAATCTTCGGATAGATATTTTGGGCAACAACATTTACAAACACTTAATTTATCCTTGTTGTATACAAGTATGAAACCTGTTTTAATACATAAGCTGTAAGAACTTGTCTGCGAACAGTTCATAGTTTAAGTTGTATGTATCTAGAATACAATATAAGATTGTGCCTGCGTGCCAATCATAAGTTTAAAGATGTAATACTCTTTTGATAAAAGCTGAACTTGCCTGCGAGCAGTTCTTAGTATTAGGCTAATGCTGAAGGCCTAAACATTCGAATAGAAGACCAAGAAGTCTGCCCTCCTTCAAGATGCTAAAGTGTCAAAGTTTTGGCATCATCAAGGATGTTTGGATAACATCATAAGGTTTTTAAAAGGAAGACTTGGAAGGACTTGGCAAATTATCAAAAAAGGGGAAATTGTTGGGAACAAATACCCGGTATCGAAACTATTAGGATAAACAATCCCTGTATCGAAAGTGTTGATTGAATATTTTGACATTATTCAATCCAGCATACAGCAAGCAGCTGTATCGAAAAGCTGATCAAAAGATATCAACCTGTATCGAAGACTTCTCGTAGTCCCAGCATACAATGATTCTATCATACAGCAAAGGAATCTCATAAGACTAAGTATAGAAGCTGTCTCGAATCGACAATACAGCTATCATTCCATACAGTATTCAAACAGGAAAAGAAGGAATCTTTGCTATTCGCTAAAGTCAAACTCCCGTTTAAGAAGATATATTTAAATACTAAAGGATAAAGTATTTAAATATTAAAGTCATCAGAGATCTTCAATCTAGCGTAAAATCCGGATCGTGTTTTATTCAAACACATCATCCAGTTGGAACGGAATCTTGCTCAACAGATTTATATCAACGGATATATTCAAGAAAGCTATATATATCCCCAGCCTTCGAAGATCTGGTTACGAATGAATCTCACAATGCACGAAAAGCTACAACGAAGTTATTATCATATACATCTGAGCAAACATATCTCCCAAAGCATTCTGCTATTCTGAAAGAAGTGATATACAGTGCTCAAACCGTGAACAACACATCATCAGTTGAAAGCTCAGAAAGTCAAAGTTGTTGTTCAAATATTATTCTAACCCTTGAACATAATCCATCAGCCCTGTGTGGACTGAGAAACCTTGCTATTACTGAACTGTGTGTGATGGACTTGCATTGAAGAGACGAAGCTTCGGAACTGTGTGTGAAGAAGCCAGTCAAGTGAAAGCTTAAACCAATCTGTGTGAACGGTTGAAGACTAAGATCATTATATCAATCTGTGTGAACGATATATTCATTAGGTTTGATTATAAATACGTAGTTGTGTACATAGTATTTATAATAAATATTTTCACTCCTGTGTGGAGGAGTAGTGGACGTGGAGGGGTTTACCTCGAACCACTTTAATTACCGTGTCTTTTACCTTCTACACTTACTGTTTCAATATTTGTGATTATCTTTAAGTATACACTTCATTTCTAGTTGTTGTATTTACAACAACTTACTTTAACAAGACTTCCGCTATGCACTCAGATTTGAAAACCGTACAGCTTGTTATTTAAAACACTTTCCAAGCTATATCCTGTATACTTAGTGGCCAACAAAGTACATAGCTTTCAATGATAAAGCAATTACATAAAAATTACAAGTACTTGAAAACAAAAATTACATGAAAAAGTACAAGTACAATAAATCATATCCTATCTGCCTCTGCCTCTGTGGATAGTTTGCTTGGGAGGCCTATATAATTTGGCTCCAATAGACCTCTTACAGACAGGTTCAAGTCCGTACTTCCTTTTTATGATCTGGGATGCAAAGTTCTGCTCGTTTGTGGTTGAAAAATTATTCTTCTCACACATTGCTTTGATTTCTTCTTGCAGCTCTAGCTCATCCAATTCTCCATCCATTCTGGTAGGAGCTTCTTCTGCTCTGAATTCTGGGATCATGGGATAAGCATCCCAGTTGTTTGCATATTTAAGTGCAAGCTTCCAAAGAGTAGGCCATCTGGTGTTCATATAATTTATGAAAATTTGCTGAGGGGAGCTTTCCTTGTCCTGGAGTATCTCCCAGAGATAATACTTCTCTGTGAACTCCTTTTAGGCATCCTCCCAAACAATCATAAACTCTGCAGGTAGAAATTCTTCAACATGCCACAGTTGTTTGCCTTCCCATTCGAATCTGCGCTCATCTCCTTGTCTTGTTCTTTTCTTCTTCAGATCAGGCTGTTCTTCAATATGCTCAGGATAATCTACTTCCTTTCTTTTTAGGCTTGATGATCCAGCTTCAAGTAAGGGGATATCTTGCCTCTTTTTGGATCTGAGCTCCTATCTAACTGCCTCAGCCTGATTCAGACCTGTTCCTTCCCTTACTTCCCACTGCTTACTTCCTTCCCCCTTTTTGCCAGCATCAACTAGCAAAGTCAATTGCTGCTCAACTCTAATCATCTAGTCTGACATGCCAAGAGGCATCCTGGAGTTTGTGGGAGGAGGTACAACTCTCTGTATTAAGGTGTCTAGCTTAGAGTTTAGGGTGTGAACAACCTGCAGGTCAGGTTTGATTTCTGCGGCAAGCAACTCCCCAACAGTTTCTATGACAATTTTGCGGATGAGGTCAACCATCACAGGTGAAATGGGTGATGCTTGAGGAGAGTGCTCGCCTGAGCTTTCTGCGCCTGCAGGTAGGTTTGCATTAGACCTACCTGCCTACAGACTCCTGTCTGCAGGCGGCTGATCAGATGGGGTATTGTCTGGAGTCCACGATCTGTCTTCTTGATCATCTGAGATGGGGTTTTGGGCAGGTGCCCCAGCCTTATCTTCTCTGTCTTTTTCTTTGTCGCCTTTTTCTTTTGCCTCTCCTTCTTCCTTTTATTTTTCCTCCTTTTCTTCTTCTTCTTCTTGTTCTTTCTCTTCTTCATGCTTCTTTTCCTCCTCCTCATCATCTTTTTCATCTTTTTCTTCCTTCTCAACTTCTTCTCCTTCATCATCTTCTTCTTCTTCTTCCACCAATTCTTCTGTCTTTTCCTCTTCTTCTTCACCACTTTGTTTTTCAACTTCATTATTTTCTTCCTCTTTTTCATGTTCTTCCTCCTCTCTCACTTCCTCTCCTTTTTCTTCAACTATAATTTTTTTTCTTTTTCAACTTCTCTCTTTTCAGACTCTTCTCCTTTTTCTACTTCTTCAATCTTAATTCTCTTCTCTCCACTCCCATCCCCATCACCAGGAACAGTGCTAGCCAGGACACTTACCATTATTAGAAAAACACATTTGTCCATATTGGTTTTAAAATTGGACCAAAACCAATTGGGTTTGAGCATTAAAAGTATGTTAGTCTCATGACAAAAACTCATGAAAAGCTCCTCTGTAGCCTGGGGAAGATCCCAGCTACTGTTTTCTATAAGTATTTGCAATTGAGAGAATGGAAGTGATTTAAAATATTTCCAATCATCATAGACATTTATGAAAGATACTTGAAGAGATTTTTGCTTGACCTCTTGGACCTGTTCCACTGTTAGCCCCAAAGGATATATGTCCAGCAAATTGAGAGAATATCCTGCACCAGGTATGTTTATCACAAGATCAACTTCTTCTTTCTCAGTCATGTCTGGCAGGGTGATCCGAGGGATCTCTTCAGCAATAAGGTCTGATTGGTCATGAATAAGAACTGGTGAAGGGATGATCTGCATATGATCTGCAGAGGCAGGTTTAGGTGCAGATTAGTGATCTGATTGCTCTTCCTCTTCGAAGATTAGATGCCTGGGCCTCTTGGGGGAGGGTTCTGGTGAGGATTGGATCAAAACTGGCTCTCCTGGGGCTGGTTCCCTTCTCTTGAAACGAAGGGCTATTGGAGTGTTGTCTGAGTCTTAGTCAGACTGATCTGCAGGTAAGTCACAGGCTGCAGCTTGGTCTTCATCAGACTCGTCTGAACTAGAGGGGTATCTGTAATGTGTAGGCTTTATGGGAATTTCCTCCAGAATTTTTGCTGCCTTCCTTACACTTCCCAATCTTCTCAAGGTTTCTTGGTCTAGGTGACCAAGTATTTTATTAACTTGGAAGGGATCTGCATTTCCCTTCGCAAGACCTAAGTGTTCCAAAATCCAACTGACCTATCTGCCGAAGGCCAATTTGGTCTTGAATCTCTTCTCATCAGCTAGCCATTGAACTTTATTTACTTCACGCACCAATTGTCTGAAGATATTGTCAGCCCAGTCAATTGGCTCAGACTGAATCAGGGCTCCCATAACTGTAAACTTGGCTGATGACAGCTGATCGTAGCTGCCAGCCATACCCATCACTATCTTGTTGGTAATATCCAATGCATAGCGATATTCCTTCCGTAGCTCACTCCTCTTCGTAGTTAACTATAATTTTGACGGCTGGTCAACAGCCTTGATCTTCAGTCAGATGTCGGTTGCGTTCTGCTTCAATGCCTCTATGGCCACGCCTTGAGATCTCATCCCTAAAGCCACTGTGTGTGGAGTAATTGTTTAGCTTCTCCGAAAATTAAGCTCTTGATGCCCGATTCCAGCACTTCAGCCTTCTTGAAAAATGTGATAACCGCCTCATTAAAGAGAGATTTAGGGCTGATGCTCAGGAATGGGTAGATCCTATTCATCTTCATGGATCTGATGATGTCGTACACTTCGTTGTCCAGATTTGATTCGAGCAGCCCCTCGAAATCGACCACTAAACTAAAAATAATATGGTATTTCACAGCCTTCAGATTCACTCCATTGAATTACAATTCCATTTCTGCACAAGAAATTTGTTTCTGAGTGTATTGAAAGTTCGAAAGTTTTTCTGCTTTTGAAAATTAGGATTTGAGTGCTATGAAGAAGGTAAAGTTGTGAAATGATTTCCCATCTTTAAATGGAAAATTGAAGAGATGTTTGCAATTTAATATTCATTTATTTAAACAATGGTCCACCTTTTGTGATTTTAAAATTTAAATTAAATTAATCGGTGGTCCAGCTTTTGAAAATTTGAAAAGTGACGGTTGGATTTAATTGGTCATTGTGGAGGTCTTGTGGACGTGTAGTTGCCACATGTAGATAAACAATAATTTAATATTCAAGAGTCGGTCAGGGATAGAGAACTTAGCTGGTTGACCGCTTGACTTGTTTGACTGATCTGCATCAGGTGAGTTGTATTGCCTGTAGTCTCGATCAGCTAGGTTTCCTCGTCTGGTCTTCGTCTGATCTGCTCAGCTAGCTTTTTCGTCTGTACTAGATTCCCAATCTAGTAATCCAAGTTCCCTACTTAGTTCAAGAAACCTTTCTTCTGGTAAAGGTTTGGTGAATATATCAGCAACCTGGTATTCTGTGCTGACTCTCTCTACACTGACTCTCTTGTTAAGCACATGGTCTCTTATGAAATGATGTTTAACATCAATGTGCTTCGTCCGGGAGTGCAATACTTGATTGTTCGTGATTGTAATTGCGTGTTGTCACACTATATTGGGACTTCATTTGCAATGACATTGTAGTCTCTTAGCTGTTGTCTGATCCATAAAATATGTGCACAATAGCTACCTGCAGCTAGGTATTCTGACTCTGTTGTTGATATAGAGTTAGATACCTGCTTTTTGCTAAACCAGGATATCAGTCTGGTTCCTAGGAATTAGCACGTTCCACTTATGCTCTTTCTATTAATTTTGCATTCTGTGAAGTGTGCATCTGAGTATACTGATAGCTCAAAGTTATCATCCTTAGGGTACCATAGTCCAACATTGACTGTAGACTTAAGGTATTTAATTATCCTCTTAGCTGCATCCTGGTGAGACTGCTTTGGCTTGGATTGAAATATAGCACATACTCCTATGGCATATGATATGTCTGGTCTACTTGCAGTCAGATAAAGGAGTGATCCAATAAGTCCTTTGTAGTGGGTTGGATCGACTGATATATGCCTCTTTCATCTCCATCTAGATGTGTGCTTGTGCTCATAGGGATTCTTGCTAGTTTAGTTGATTCTATTCCAAATCTCTTGATTAAATCTATGGTATATTTGACTTGATTGATGAAAATTCCATTTTCCATCTGTTTAACTTGCAAACCTAGAAAGAAATTCAGTTTGCCCATCATACTCATCTCAAACTCTCCTTGCATGAGATTTGAGAATTTCTCACACAGCTCCGGATTGGTTGAGCCAAATATGATATCATACACATATATTTGAACTAATAATATGTGCTCTTCATCCTCCACTCTGAATAGAGTCTTGTCTACCTTTCCTTTGCTGAAACTATTCTTCTCAAGAAACACAGATAATGTTTCATACCATGCTCTTGGTGCCTGATTAAGTCGATATAGAGCTTTTAGAAGCTTGTATACTTTGTCTCCTTTGACAAATCCAGGGGTTGCTCCACATAGACTTATTCTTCTAGAATTCCATTTAGAAAGGCACTCTTTACATCCATTTGGTAGACTTTAAAATCTTTGAATGCAGCATATGCAAGGAATAGTCTGATGGCTTCTAATCTTGCAACAGGTGCATAGGTTTCATCAAAATTCCTTCAAATTGTGCATAGCCTTTAGCAATAAGTCTGGCTTTATTCCTAACAACAGCTCCATCTTCATCGCATTTGTTTTTGTACACCCATTTGGTGCCAATAACCTTCTTGTGATCTGGTCTGTCTGTTAGTTCCCAAACATTGTTCCTTTCCATCTGGTTGAGCTCTTCTTCCATTGCATTGATCCATGAGTAATCTTCCAAGGCTTGTTCTGTAGTCTTGGGTTCTATTTGAGACATAAAGCATGAAAACATTGCCATTCCTGCTGGTAGAGTGGACTGTCTGGTCTTGATTCCATCAGTTAGGTTTCCAATGATTTGCTGAATGGGGTGATCTCTAAGCCACTTAGGAATGTCTTCTTCTTCAGGGTCAGTTCCCCCTGTAGAGTTGCTTTGGTGGACTCCTTCTCTTTCTGCTTCAACTTGGTTCTGGTCTCCTTGGTCTGCCACTGGATCAGCTATGGTCTTGTCATCTGCAGGTGGGGGTCCTATCTGATCTGCAGATGCGTCTTTATCATCTATAGATCGGTCTTTATCAGCAGTAACTGGATCAGGTAGATGTTGAGATCCTATCTGATCTATAGTTGGGTTTTCAGGCTGATCTGTAGATGAGTCCATCATTCCGGTATCATGGATGATGACTTCTTCTAGGGTTGCAGATTTGAGTTTATCCTCAATCAGTTCCACCTGTTTCCTGTACTCAGCAGTAGATTCATCAAATACCACATGAGATGTTTCCTCTACAACTAAGGTTCTTTTGTTAAAGACTCTATATGCCTTGCTTCTTTGTGAATATCCCATAAAGAGACTATCATTAGTTTTAGCATCAAATGCATTTAGTTGAATTTTACCATTGTTGTGGATAAACACTTACAACCAAAAATATGGAAAGAAGCAACTGTAGGTGTTCTGCCATTCCAAACTTCATGAGGAGTTTTGCCATGTCTCCCTACTATCATACTCCTCTTTTGAGTGTGACATGCTGTGTTGACAGCTTCAGCCCAGAATCTCTTAGGTAGGTCTGCTTCTGCAATCATGGACCTGGCTGCTTCCTTCAACGTTCTGTTTCTTCTTTCGGCAACACCATTCTGCTGTGGAGTCTTGGCTACAGAGAGCTCGTGCTAGATCACATTCTTATCACTGTACTCAGTGATTGCTCTATTGAGAAATTCTCCTCCTCTATTGATCTGATCTTGATGATTGAGAGAGATTTCTCATTCTGGATCCTTCTCAGCAGCTCAGGCAGCTTTGTTAAGGTTTCACTCTTCTTATATAGAAAGACAATCCATGTGTACCTTAAGTAGTCATCTACTACTACTAGAGAATGTTTTCTGCCACTTAGGATCCTTGGCTTGATAGGGCCAAATAGATCCATGTGAAGTAGATCTAAGATCCTTATTGTGAGAGTTGTAGGTTGAATTGGCTTGAATGATGCTCTGTTTGTTTCCCTTTCTGACATGCATCACAGAGAGCTTCCTTTCTGAAAACTTCTTCTGGAAGTCCTCTCACCAGCTTCTGAGAACTAATCTTGTTGATGGCTTTGAAGTTTAGGTGACATAGTCTCTTGTGCCACAGCCATCCATTTTCTGCTATTGTCTTGGATAGAAAGCAGGTGTTGGGAGTTCCTATTTTCCAATCTATCATATAGACACTCTCCTTATGAATCCTTGTAGCTTCACTTCTCCTGATTGAATATGTATCACCATACATTTCCAAATAGTGAAGACTACTAGATTCTTTTCATCATAAAATTGGCTTATGCTCAAAAGGTTGTATTTGAGCCCTTTGACATAATGAACTTTTGATAGAGTGATGTTTCCTCTGTGCAGTTCTCCAAAGCCTTTAGTCTGACCTCTAGAGCTATCTCCAAAGGTTATGTCTGGACCTCTTTCTTTGATATAATTTGACAGCACCTTCTTGTTCCCGGTTATGTGCCTTGAGCATCTAGAATCTACAAACTATTCTTCACCTCCAGTGTTTGATTTTGTGGAGATGTGGTAGTAGTCCTTCCACCTTTTCTGCAATCAAACAAGCAGAGATTTAGGTACCCAGATCTATGTGGGTCCTCGGGGGTTAGTTGGTTTCCTGGAGAACTGATTTCTCCTGGGATTATGAAAGTTGTTGTTATTACCCCTAAATGGTGTGTGTTGTCTGGGCCTGTATCCTCTATTAGGATTGTGTATTGGATATGCCTCATAAAATTGATGTGAGCCTTTTCTAAATCTTGGCTGAGACCATTTATAAAATCTTTGGGGTCTCCACATCTGTTCATTTTGAAATTTTGGATAACCTTGAGGTTTCCATTTGCCCCACCCATTTTGAAATCTGTTTTTGGGGAGTCTTTGATAATAATGGGCATGTTGTCTGGGCTGCTGCTTCTGCCTTGGCCATTGCCTAGTCACAAGTCTAGGTGGTTGCCTTGTATACCTAGGCTGCAGCCTAGACCTGTGACTTGGCTGCTACCTATTTTGAAACACTGGTTTGTAATTAGGCTCAGCAGACGGGACAAGTGTTTCTCCCTTGATGAAAGTAGTTTTAGAACTAGAGGGAGTGTTGGGGTCATATCCAAGGCCTGATCTAGAATATAGTGGCCTTTTGTTCATACACAATTCGTCCAAAGTTAGAGACGCCTTCAGGGAGGTTATTTCCTTCGCCTGAGTTTTACTTTGCTGAGTCAGTTTAGTAAACTCGGCTTTGACATGAGCAAGTACAGCTGATTTTTCACTATTTAAAATAGTTAATCGTTTTATCTCAGTTGTAGTGATATCAGCCTAGCTTTTAAAGTTGTATGCAGTCTGTTTTTCAAGATTAGATTTGGTTTTATTCAACTCTAGGCTCAGTTTTTCAAAATCATTTTTCAGCTACCTATTCTCATCTTGTAGCTAAGTCGTCTCGGCTGATACAGAAAGGTGTGCAGATTTTAATTTCTCGAAATCCTTGAGAAGCTGGTTTACAGATTCGTGTAAGTCCATGTCTTGTGACATGACTGAACTGTTACTTGAATTAGAGGGTTTTGATGTTACCTCTTCATCAGGTCGGTTGGCCATCAGACAGTCATATTCCTCATCATCATCAGAGAAGAATCCGCTGCTTGATTCCACTTTCTCTTGGTCTTCTCCAATGAGGGCTTTCCTTCGCTCTTCTTTTCTGCTCACCTCCTTCTTGCTCTCGTCCTTCATAAGATCAGGACAGTCGATTTGAATGAGTCCTGTCTTATGACAGTTATAGCATTCCACCTTCCAACTTCCGGCTTTTTGATTTCTCCTTGGATTCTCCTTATAATTCTTCTTATATTTGGAGTAATTTTTTCGGAAATTGTTGAATTTTTGCATTATAAATGCCATTTCTTCCTCAAAATCGAGTGGATTTGGAGGTTTGACATCAGACAGGTTCTTGGCAGGGGACTCGGTTGCAAATGCTATTCCTTTCTCCGCAGGCTCGTTTGATGATGAACTTGGGAGTTCGATTTCATAAGCCTTCAGGTCAGAGAATAGTTCTTGAATCTTTATTTTATTGAGGTCTTTGGATTCCCTCATGGACACCGCCTTCATGCACCATTCGGGGCTAAGTGATCTCAACACCTTCAAGGCCATCTCCCTGTTGCCATAAGTTTTTCCAAGGGAGTTTATTTCGTTGATGATCTCTGTGAACCTTGTGTCCACCTGGTCTATTGATTCTCCGGTCTTCATCTTGAAGTTGTCAAACTTCTAGGTAGTGATTGACAACTTGTTTTCTTTTATCAGCTCTGTACCTTCACACATCACAGCAAGGGTATCCCAAATTTCTTTGGCATTTTGGCAATTCTTGATCTTGACCATAGTTGACTTGTCAAGAGTTTAATATAGCACATCTCTGGCCCAGTTGTCGAGGTTGGCCAGCTTCCTTTCTTCAATGGTCAGCTCTATCCTCTTCTTGGGGATCTTTTCTGGATTTCCGGACGAAATCTCCTCAGGTGTGTTGTCCTTCTCAAAGATGAAAGGACCGTCTTCTATGATGCACCACATGTCGTCATGGATAGAAGATAAGTGTGCCTGCATCCTTATCTTCCAAAGATCATACTCGTCAACTGAAAAAACAGGTAATCTAGAATGCATGTGTTCCATTCTTAATGAGAGATAAAATATATATCCTCGATATGCGGATCTAGTTCTTGTAAAATCGAACCAACCTCTCTGATACCACTTATAGGTCACAGGTCATCAGAAATAAGTCTAGAGGGGGGTGAATAGACTTGTTGAAACTCTTTTTCAAAGTAGGAAATAAGGAGTTTCTCAGCTGATGATACAGATGACTTAGAGTCATCAGTAGACAATATAAGTGCGGAAGTGAGCTGATGACGAATACAGAAATATAAATACTGAAACATTAAGTATGAATGCAGCAGTTAAATATGATGTTAAAACAATAAAGTACGCAAGCAATTTATAGGGGTCTCAGAGATGGGGTAATCCTCTACTAATCTACTTTCTCCGAACCAGTTGGAGATGAATCCACTATAGTTTTCAACCAGTGATAAATATTATAGTGATTCTAAAACTTAGCTACAACAACTTCCAACCAGTGGAAATCCTATCATTGCAACTCCTTTCTGACTGCCTAGCACCACTCGATCTCCAAATTCTTGGATGCCTATCAGTCGCGCAACTTCAACCAGTGAAGTACCCCGTACTCAGGTTTTAAGACAAAAGTGTTTTGTCTTCTCCAACTAAGAGCTTTCTTCATATATATAATGTGAATGCTGCTCTTCACGATGCTATAGATTTCTTGATCACTTGATTGCTTTAATTGCTTGAGAGTATAGTTCGCATCATGCTTTGCTCTTTCAAATCTTCAGATATTTATAGCTTGTCAATCCTTAGATCTTTTCTTCATAGTCGTTGCAAATTTGTAACAAATATATCCATTGGAGAAGTATACTTCTTTGTTTTTCTTTCCGAACGTTGCAAGACTGGATTCCCTTATTTTAGTTCATTTCAGACCATTGTGAAGACTTCCACGTGGAAGCGCCGAATCTTTTGATTTTAATATGTCTAAAGTCTTTAGAGGTGGGTCTGGATGAATTATTTAATTCAAATCCTTCTGGGAATCTCTCCAATCTGTCCCTTATCGCCCGCATGTGACTTTTCGTAATTAGTGACTTTTCAACACATGCTGATGTGGACAGGTTTACTTGGCTGATTACTCATACATGACTTATTTGATCTCTTTAAGTAAATCTGTCTGATGTGCAGTCAAACTTTTCTGTCGTCGGACTTCTCTGACGATGACTTCTCTGATGTCCTGATGAGACTTCTCTGATCTGAAGTCTTCTGACCTGATTTTACTGATCTGATGGTCAGACTTCAGATTACTTGGGCTTCGTCTGATCACTTGACTAAAGTCTGGTCAAACTTCTCTGATAAAATTATTGACCAGTACTTCTCTGATTTTCACTTGACTGTGATTCGGCTGTTGGTCAAACTTCTCTGATGTTGCTTGTCTGACCGAAACTTCTCTGATGTACTTATCTATACTTTGTACTTAGCCGATTTTAAGCCTAACTTAAATGGCCTATAGAAGATACTCATTTGGTTCTTCTTTACATTTTGCCAAGTATCTAACTTAACATAATTTGGCCTATGGAAGATACTCATTTGGTTCTTCCTTACATTTGCCAAGTAATAAGCATACATTTGAATAAACAAGTATAATGATGACATCATCAAAATCTAACAAGTATTCCTAACAGGTCCTCCACCATCGGGCTGCAGTATCACGGAGCTGATTGATTCCTAGTGGCACCTTTCGGTTCCCTGTGCAACCGAGTACCTCGAAAGCAGTCTCCGTTTCAGAAATCCAGTCGTCCACATGTTTATCTCCCGAACCATCAAAGAATGGTGGTCTAGCCTTCAGCATCTCTCCTAGCCATCGGTCCTTTCCGGCATTCTCCTCCACGTTAATAACCGGTACCCTCTCCGTTCGGTTGGCCTGAGCGATTCCTACTACAATGGTCTGGGCGAGAGTGTGAATGAAAGCCGGATCCATTCATCCGTTGTTCTGGTTCTCCGCCTCTTGTTCGTTCTGATTATTGGACGGCGGCTGGTTTCCGACTAAAATGGTTTCAGCGGTGTTCCTGTCTTCCTGTTGGTTCATAGCAGAGCCCTGAGCGTCGTTCACGATTCTCCTAACTCCACGACGTGCCATTGTGATAATTGTTCGATCTAGAGGGTTAGTTCAGTACAGTTATTCTTCGAATTCTACTGAATTCAAACATCATACCTGATTTTCAAGAAACATACGATGATAAAAATTTTAAACAGATACTTTAGAAAATAAGTTCGAACACACAAATATTACATCAGCTTGAAATATTCGGAATTTATTCAAAGAAACGAAATAAAGGGGCTTCTTTCTAACACTGCTTAAGCCTGACCGGAACCTTCGGGAATGTCCTGCACATATTCAACATATTTGCCTGACACGACGAATCATGCCAATTAACCTAGGTCAGACAATATGAACGGAAAATCATCAAATGTAAGAGATAAACTTTACATTACAATATCAAGGTCTGGTTTGGCATTAGATCACAACATACCCAACATTATCTTCTCTATCAACACATAAACTCCCAAGGTCGCAACCAAGGGTCACAGAAGTGTCTACACAGGATTACTCTGGACGTGCGTATTGTTCAGGTTTTACCCCTCAACACAGTTCTGTACAGATGTATCAACATATTAACTCCCAAGGCCGTAGTCAAGGGTCACAGAAGTATCTACACAGGATTACTCCGGACGTGGGTAAATAGAACGAACACAATCCCACAAATAGCGACACACATTAATTATTAGAATTTAATGCAACATAGTCTGAGCAAGTTTCACTTGCCTGAGTTCTGACGAGAGTTACTCCCTTGATAACACAACGGCTCGAACGACCACACCCGAGAGATCAACTTATTACATATTCATCGATTAATACCTTATGGTGATAATGACGATTAGCGACAATTTCCCAGTCCCGTTAGGATTCTAAACCTAGTTCGTTCATGACGTCGAAACCAAAATTCCATGTTTTAACCACAATGTGAACTACTAAATTCCTCGGTCCTGCCGATTTACAATTTATCATCTCGTTAAACAATAATGTTCTCGTACAACATTTTTACGTTACTAGTACGACTTATAGCCACCGTAATTTCATTACTTACTCAAATTCGAAATTCTAGAATAGAACGACTAAGCACAAATATCCCAAAATCCTAATGTATTCGATAACCTATCCGATTCGATAATCGTTAATTAATTCATTAAGGAATTACCAACGAGTTTACAATACGATAATCGGATTATAATCGCAATCCATAACAAGACGATTCTATGATGTTGGTGATTTACAAGTTCGATTATGAGTTTTACAATCCAACTACGAGTAGTACTACAATTCATACAAAATACTAGCTTGATAGCTTGAAGTTTGATAGGTTTTACAATCCAACTACGAGTACTACTACAATCCATACAATTCATACAGAATACATATATATTTTATATGAAGATAAAATATACGACAGCGAATAAAAATGAATATCCAAACGGAAATCTACAGCATAAATAAAAGTGAAGAAACATGAATAACTGAAAAGGACTGTGGCCCCCTACTAGTATCACTGGGACTCCTCTCCGTCAACGTTCTCTTCCCGTGCTTTAGCCTTGCCATGACCTGAAAACAACATCCCCCCAACGGGTTCAGTTACACAGAACAACAATCCTCAATAGTTGAACAAAATACAATAATCACATGAATGAAATAAGAAATTGGGTTGAATGATGGGCATCATAGTATGCCCGAATGGAATGTGCAAGTACACAAGTAGCCGAGTGTCCGGAGTCCCGCATATACCCTCGCAACTTGGCCTAATTAGTCTAACGGAGGCATGTTACCGTATGCACAGTCCAATGTGTCTAGAGTCCCGCATATACACATGACCATCGTGTGCCCGACTAAAAATTCCACACATCCACCACTCGGCAACGTAATACAATCCTGGAAGGTCACAAGAACAAAAGCGACCGAGATAAGGAATAATGAATAAAAATCCGTCAAGGGTCAAGAATGACTTACCGAGATGGAATAAGGTGCAATGAGTGATAACTTCAAATGAGATGATTGGAACCGACGTTCCTCATGAATTAAATGATTAGCTTGATAATTACAAGTCTCAACATGATTGATATATTATGAATGAATTATATGTATGCATGAACAACAACGAAAGGAATGAGTATCCTTTTAACCGAGTAAGAATTAACTTACCTCAATACCGGTGATGAAACGTCCTCTCTCGAACAAACGTCCTAAGGAAAATATCGGTCGCTCGAACAACCTTGAATAACATGATTACCAACAAATGCTCAATATACGTATCAAGCAGGATTATAACCAACTCAAACATCGATACGACAATAATCAAACTCATTGGGGGCATTCTAACGAATACGTTGTAAACATTCTTCCCTTTGGTTACAACCAACTCCCATAAAATCGATACCAAACATCCAAGGAATGATTCAACCCAACCAAACTCCATTAATGACATCAATAATCCATTAGGAAACCACAACTCAAGGTTACTTACCACTAGCGCACGTTATGATCCGCTCGTAGCGTGCGCTATGAATTATTCCATTTCAGTCCATTACCCACTGGACTCTGCCTGATCGACCTTAGTGCGCGCTACACTGATTGCATAGCGTGCGCTATCCTAATTACTAGCGCGCGCTACTTACCATTCGTAGTGTGCGCTCCTACAACTCAAATTCAGTCTAGTACCTTCTGGACTATCTGCCTGAACCACATTAGCGTGCGCTAAAGATGAGAGGTAGCGTGCGTTATCAGTACTCATTTAGCGCGCGCTAAGGAGAGTACGTAGCATGCGCTACTCCTCACACACAGCCCACTACAAAGATGACAATGATGATACGCTCAGCCCGACTCTCCAACCGGGTTGAATGACGAATAATAACTGATCCACGATACAAAATTACTACGAATGGTGAATATAATGAATGAATATGAATGATGAATGATTATTAATGAGTGAAAAAATACTGAGTGACAATATACTGAATAATAATGAATGAATTTACAATCGGGTATTACATACACCCCCTTAAAAGAGTTTCGTCCTCGAAACTAAGGGTCAAACAAATCGAGATAACTCTCCCGCATACTATCCTCGGTTTCCCAAGTAACCTCTTCGACTCTGTGCCTAGACCACTGAATTTTAACCAAAGGAATCGTCTTGTTCCTCAACTGTTTGATATGCCGCTCTAAGACTCGTACAGGATGCTCCTCATATGCATGATCATCTACGATCTCGATTTCATCAACTAAAGTATGTGACTCGGGTCGACAACATACTTCCTCAGCTGAGAGACGTGAAACACATTATGAATTCGGCTCAATGCTGGAGGTAAGGCCAATCGATAAGCCAGACTACCTACTCGATCCAAAATCTCAAATGGTCCAATGAATCTCGGACTCAACTTCCCCCGTCTCCCGAAACGGAAGATACCTCAGCTCGAGGATACCTTGACCAAAATGTGGTCACCTGTCTCGAACTCTAGTGGTCGACGACGATTATCTGCATATGACTTTTTTAGACTCTGAGCGGTCAACAAACAACTCCTGATCAAATCTACCTTCTCTCGGGCGGCTATAAGCATATCGGGCTCGATGCCAATTTATTCTGATAAGTCATCCCAACACAAAGGAGATCGACAACAACGACCGTATAAGGCCTCGTAAGATGCCATCTTAATCGAAGCATGCCAACTATTATTGTATGTGAACTCGATCAACGGTAGTTGGGCTTCCTAATCGTCCTTCCAATCGAGGACACTGTTGACTTAAAGTATTTTGATGATGATCGTTTTCAAAACATTTAACAAAATATATTTCATCGAGATGCTACATTGAAGGAAAATTATGTTCATAGCGCACGCTACAATCTCAAAGGTAGCGCACGCTATCGAGGTTTCAAATCACCTGCAGTCAGGCAAGTTATCTGCAGCCTAGTGGAGTCACCTGATGGATAGTGCACGCAAAGGTCACAATATCAGCGCGCGCTAAGCTGTTAGTCTTAGCACACGCTATCATCATTATGTAACGCACGCTATCGCACTTAAGTCAGTAAGGTCTGGACAGAAAAAGGAAAAGGATTTGCGCACGCTACAGACGTTCATTTACGTACGCTACTATGAGGTCTTAGCGCACGTTACATTTCAAGTCTTGCGCACGCTACCGGATAACAAGTTTAGTAGTCCATTAGCCACTGGACTCAAAATAAGAAAGCACTTACGTACGCTACACAAGGTAACGTACGTTACTGAGGAAAGTATATAGCGCACGCTATTCAGCAATTATTAGCGCACGCTAAATCATTCAAATTTATACCATTGGATAAATTACCCGTTGGAACGCAGGAGTCAAAAGGAGATCCGAGAAATCTGGAAAGTTAATATTAAAATATACTAGCACATGCTATGTACAATTGGTAGCGCACGCTAAGTATAAATATATCCGTTGGGAAAGAGTCGTTGGGGAGACAAACCGACATAATCTAAAGTCAAGATTGAAGACTTGTTGACCAACCGTTAGTGCACGCTGCGATGGTATGACTAGCGCACGCAAGTCATATAATTTTACCATTGGATTAGTTTTGTGACCGTTCAGATCGGCCAAGTCAGAGATCGATTGCGCATGCTAATAATACAAAGATCAGAATTCGAAGAAGGACTGACACCTATAAATACCCATATCATTTGGGTATCTCATACACAACTTCAAGCATTCAAGCATACAAGCAATCAAAGCATTCTTGAGCTCAAATCTCTATTTATTACTTCATTCTAAGTTGTGAGAAGAAAGATACAAAGAGTGAAACACCTTGTAATATTTATTATACTTTGTATTCTTTCATTTGGTTGTGAGTGTTGCATCACTCATACGAGAGCTTTAGAGAAACAAATTTAGAGTCACTAATCTGGTGTTATTAGGATCTTTGATCCGGCATTATTAGGATTACACCCCAATATTCGTAAAGTGAGGATTATCTAGTTCCGATAGAACACTAGATAAACAAAGTTTATTTTGAGAGTGGTTGTGCTTGGACCAATAGAAGACAAGCGGTTGTAACGGTTGTTGTACTCGGACCGATCGAAGACTAGTCAAGTGTGTGGTTGTTCTTGAGCCAATAGAAAAAGAAGTCGGAGAGAGGACGTAGGCAAATTGCCGAACCTCTATAAATCCTTGAGTCTTTTACTTTCCGCACTATTTTCTTTTATCCGCAAGAAAGTTCGATATTCCGCATTACCACTATTCAACCCCCCTTCTAGTGGTGAATTTATCTCTTCAGTTGGTATCGGAGCGGGTCTCTTTGTAAAGGTTTAACCACCTAAGGGAAAAAGATCCGCAAATGGCACTTCTTGGCCAAATCGAAAGATTCAAAAAGGACGTAGGCAAGTTGCCGAACATCTATAAATCCTTGAGTCTTTTACTTTCCACACTATTTTCTTTTATTCGCGAGAATGTTCGATATTCCGCATTACCACTATTCAACCCCCCTTCTAGTGGTGAATTTATCTATTCATTTCAAAGTTAAGAACCATCAAAGTTAAACAAATATGGGTTCTAAAAGGGACAATTGTTCCTAATGCTATAAGTATCGTTAACTTTGGAGGACCCAAAAGGGCTTGGGTACCGAAACAACTTAGAAACACTATTTTTGTAGGTACCGGCACCAAGGAAAAGCAAGTGGTACATTGATAGTGGACGCTCAAGGCACATGTGCGGCTCCGAGGACTTATTTGAAGTCATCGAATATCAAGAACAAGGACATGTGACCTTTGGGGACAATCAAAAGGGAAGAATCATAGGAATCAGAAAAGTCGGTAAGGAACCTTCTCCCTCTATCAACAAAGTATTATTTGTTGAAGGTTTGCATCACAACTTACATAGCGTTTCTCAACTTTGTGATGAAGGTTTTAAAATTCTCTTCGAGCAAACTCATTGCACGGCATTTAGAAATAGTAAAATTGCATTCATCGGTTTGAGATGTGGAAACATTTATATTGTCGATCTTAATGATAAAAGTTCATTCAATGAAAAATGTCTTATTACTTTGGATGATAATGCATATTTATGGCATCGTAAATTGGGGCACACATCTCTTCCCATCATCTCTATTTTATCAAGACACGATCTTGTCCGTGGTTTACCCAAACTCAAATTTGATCGAAAGCATTTGTGTCAATCATGCATAAAAGGGAAACACACTCGAGAATCTTTCAAACCAAAATTCGAGGTTTCCACTAGCAGTATTCTTGAACTTGTGCATATGGATTTAATTAGGCCATCTAGATATGTTAGTCTAAATGGTAAGCTCTATACTTTGGTCATTGTTGATGATTATTCCCGTTTTACTTGGGTTAGGTTTATCGCTCATAAAGATGACACATTTTCCAAGTTTTCCAAATGGTGTCGTTTGGTGCAAAATGAGAAAAATCTTTCTATAATTTCAATCTGCACCAATCACGGAGGTGAATTTGATTGCACTCCGTTTGAGCTTTTATGTGACAAATATGGTATTAATCACAATTTTTTGGCTGCTAGAAAACCTCAACAAAATGGGGTTGTTGAAAGGAAAAATCGATCTTTGGAGGAAATGTCAAGGACTATGCTTAATGAATACTCTCTTCCACAATACTTTTGGGCCAAAGCAATTTTTACAGCATGTTATGTAATTAACCGTGTCCATGTTCGTAAAACTAACCTTAAAACTCCGTATGAATTATGGAAGGGCAAACAGCCAAATATATCGTATTTCCATCCTTTTGGTTGCAATGTGTTTATCCTAAATAATGGTAAGGATAACTTGGGGACATTTGATGCTAAATCCGATTCCGGTATATTTGTTGGTTATGCTACAAATAGCAAAGCATGTCGTGTTTATAACATTAGAACAAATAAGGTTGAGGAATCCATTCATGTTAAATTCAACGATATGATCTCACCCCCGAGAAAGGTAGAATATTTTGATGATGCAGGTATTTTTCCGGATTCTCATCCCTCAAACGAAATGGAGAAAATTTCGGAAATTCAAAAGAAGACAATCGAGAGTCTACCGAGAGATTGGAGGCACATCAAAGACCATCCAAAAGATCTTATGATTGGAAACATTGAAGATGGTGTTCAAACCTGAAGGAGAACCATCAATTATATGGCTCATTGTGCTTTCGTATACGAAATAGTTCCCAATAATATATCCGAGGCTCTTGATGATGAAAGTTGGGTGATGGCAATGCAAGAGGAGCTTGTACAATTCATGCATAATTATGTATGGAATTTAGTTCCTGCTCCTAAAGATAAAACAATTATCGGAACTAAATGGGTGCACAAAATCAAGAGTGATGAAGACGGTTACCCAATTCGAAATAAATCTCGTTTGGTCGCTCAAGGGTATAATCAAGAGGAAGGCCTTTATTACAAGAAATTTTTGCTCATGTGGCTCGACTCGAAGCCATCCGTTTGTTATGTGCATTTGTCGCTCACAAAAAAATCAAACTATTTCAAATGGATGTGAAAAGTGCATTCTTGAATGGCTACATTCAAGAAGAAGTCTATGTCAAGCAACCTCCCGGTTTTGAAGATCATCAATTTCCGGGTCACGTCTATAAGATCAACAAGGCACTCTACGAGTTGAAGCAAGCACCCCGAGCATGGTATGATTGTTTAAGTCAATTTTTAATTGCAAATGATTATAAAAGAGGTAAAGTCGATAATACCTTGTTTGTGAAAATATTGATTAATGATATACTTGTTTGCCAAATCTATGTTGATGACATTGTATTTGGAGCTACTAACGAATCATTGTGCCAAGATTTCTCTAATCTTATGAAAAGAGAGTTCGAGATGAGTATAATGGGAGAATTAACATTCTTCCTCGGGCTTCAAATCAAGCAATGCGAAGATGGAATCTTTATCCATCAAACAAAGTACTCAAACGATCTCCTAAAGAAATTCAAAATGGAAAGTAGCAAGGTGATTTCAACGCCAATGTATTCATCATTAAAGCTTGAAAAAGATGAAAATGGCAAATCCGTAGATCAAAAATTATATCGAGGTATGATTGGATCTTTGTTATATTTGACTGCTTCTAGGCTAGACATAATATTTGCTGCATGCTTATGTGCTCGATTCCAAGCTAATCCCAAGGAATCATATTTAATTACTTGTAAATGCATTTTTCGTTACTTGAAAGGGACTATCGGACTAGGTCTATGGTATCCCTCTTGCTTGGACTTTAATCTGATTGCATATAGTGACGCCGATTTCGGCGGATGCAAAATTGATAAAAAGAGTACTAGTGGTACATGTCATTTCATCGGTTCATGATTAATATCTTGGGGAAGTAAAAAGCAAACCAGTGTAGCATTGTCTACAGCTGAGGCCGAATACGTTGCTGCAGGGAGCGCCTGTGCTCAGGTACTATGGATTAAAAATCAACTCCGCGACTACGGCATTTATTTTGAAAATACCCCTATATTATGTGATAATACTAGTGCTATTAATCTGAGTAAAAATCCCGTACTGCATAGTAGAACTAAGCATATAGATAGATATTAGACATCACTTTTTACGCGATCATGTGCAAAAGAAAGATATATGCTTAACTTTTGTCGGGACGAAGGACAAACTTGCTGATGCTTTTACAAAACCTCTTCCCGAGGAATCATTTAATAATATTCGTTTGCAACTTGGTATGGGACTTGACAATTTTTTAAACTAGTTTTCTACTCGTGAAATCAATATCTATGAACCATTCCATTCGCTAGCGCGCGCTAGCTTCATTTTTTTAACGCGCGCTAACTTTCGTCTTCGATAGCGTACGCTAACCTTTTATCTTTTGCGTGCGCTAATTAAAACTCATCATATTCCGAATTTGCTACTGGATAGTCCAGTGAGATACCCATATACTCCTAACGTACGCTAATCTTACAATCCTAGCGTACGCTAATTAAACCTGCTCAGTTCACTATATAAAATTTGTTCAGTTCAGAAACACTCTCATCCTCTCATAACGTATGCAAACACACAGATCCCCGTTTCAGCAAGAACCCTAGCTAAAAAATTCGATTCATCCTATCCCGATTCCTTCTTCAATCCTTCGATTCCTCTCTCAATCATGTCGAGCAAGGGAAGAAAACTCATGGAGAAGGCTTACAAAAGCACTAAATGTACCCGAGAACCAGAGTATGATGCATCTCGGTTTGTGTCCTATATCGCCTTCAAAGTATTTTCGGAAATCCTCCCTCTGGAGAACTTAACCGACTGCTATTTCTTCAATTTCGGCAGTCTTGAACGAGCCAAGGTATATATCCGTGAATTTTTCGAAGCCCTGAGTATTTCTCAATTCGTATAATGAAAAGAAGTTATTTTCCCTTCTTTTGTTTGAGAGTTCTATACTAATTTGCATCTGGGAGATGGTGAGGGTTCCTCTGGTGGCTTAGTGCTCAATATCCTGGTTAACGGAACCGTAGTGAAGGTTTCTTTGGAAATTCTTCACAAGCTTTTTGGTTTGTCATTTGAAGGGTTCACTTGTAGTGGGAAGTCTATTGTTGATGAATCAGACGTGACTGAGAAAGATGTTACCGATTTTCTGTGTTCGAAAGCTGTCATCGAGGTTACTGATGAAGTTTTCGAAAACAATGATTTTGGTATACAAATCCATTTATTGTTGGTCGCTATCACTAAATGCTTGATGCCTAAAGTGAACACGCAACATAAACTAGTTGGCATCGATAAACATGTCGTATACTGGATGTTGAACGAGGATAAGGTGGATTTCACGGCGATTGTTTTAAATTGGATGAAGGCGAAAGGAGAATCTTTCCGTTCCAAACACTATTTGTCGAGAACGCGGAAATCTGGACTTCCATTTGGATCTGTTTTGACTATGATTTTTCGGCGTTTCAATGTTGACTTGTCGGGCGAGGCATCGATTCCGGTGTCTCGGGGACACGAAATTAGCGACCTCACCCTCAAGGCGATGCATTATGTTGAAACCATAAATAGAGGTTGGGTTTTATTTCCGTATCTCCGAGAAGATGGCCAAGTCCCAAAAGGAACGCGAACACCGACTCTGGCCGAACGTGTTCTTCATCGTGGACCATATACGCTTCGGGAACTACAAACCGGAACATTTGTTCGTCATCCGAAAACAAAAGGCAAGTGACCGATGAAAGATTCTGTCACCAAAGAAGAATAAGAGAGTGACCTCATTTCTCGGATGCGGAGTATCGAGACCTCACAAAAGGAAATACATGAGGATGTTCGATCTCTATGTTCGGAAGTCCGAGAAGTTCGTGGGCTGATTTCTGATTTCATTCGATTCACTCACCCATCATTGCCATTCCCATCCTCTTCATCCGACCAAGCTTCTTAGATTCTAGGAGTTTGATACTCGTTGTAGCAACTTTTCTTTCAAATGTTTTTGATGTCTCATGCTTTGAATATCTATGTGTAATGCTTGAACTATCTTTCAATGAAATATGCATTTTTCTTCGTTTGGTTTTCATGTAGATTGGCAATTGTTGATTATGTGTTTTCGTTTTGGTTCATGGCATTTGGTTGGTATTATTATTATATACGCAACAACACATGGGGAGTCCTTTTTGTTTATGTCAAAAATGGGGAGAAATACTCCAAAAACCGGAACGTACTAACATATCGAACAAGTTACCTTGATATTCGAGGTCTTCAAATAAGTCCTCGGAGCCGCACATGTGCCTTGAGCATCCACTATCAATGTACCACTTGCTTTTCCTTGGTACTGGTACCTAGAAAAATAGTGTTTCTTGGTTATTTCGGTACCCAAGCCCTTTTGGTGTAATATCCGGTATTTTTCTTTCCCTTGTATTTTCATTTTTGGTATATTTCTCGGTCATAGTGACCCTCGTGTATCTTTCGGTATGTCCTTCCCGTCAACTGTTGAATTGTATTCTCGTTATTGTTCATTGTTTCAACTTTCCTCATATGAGTTCGACTTTGTTAGATCACCATTAATTTTTGGTGACCCCAAAAATTATAAATCTTTGCAATATTATAGAACATCGAGTTAGATTTCCAATGGTTCAAACGGTGAGTCAATCGGAGTCCGGACGAGAGAGTTATGGTCGTTTCAGCTGGCCGATCACGCTGATCGAACTCGGCCGTGTCGTCCGACACGGCCTGCCGGCTGCATTTCGTCCGAATCGCCAAAGTTTCGTCTCAGACTCGACCGTGTCGTCCGACACGGCCCGTGCCGCATTTCGTCCCGTAATGCTGTAACCGACCGCTGACACGCCCGACCGTGTTCCGTGACACGGCCGAGTCATGCAACAGCGCCGATTGAGCGAGCGCCAGACGAGCAAGCCCGTATCGAGCGAAGGCCAGACGAGCGATCGCCGATCGAGCGAGCGCCAGACGACCGAAAGTCCGACGACCGATTGTGTCTCAGTATCGAATCGAGCGTGTGTCAGATCCATCGTGTTAGGACCACTGCTTGGCAGGTTCACTTAACCATTTTAAACGCTGGAGTAAATCCTAACAAGGGTAGATGAGTCATTTATTGTCACTTTTTGGACATATTAGGATCAGTTGACTATATTACATGGGATCTGGGGGAAGGTCTTCATTTTCCTCTCCTCTCTTTTCTTTCTCTCGTTCTGGGCGATTCAGGAGCAACTCTTGGGCGATTTTAACATTTTCGGACTTGAAGAAATCATCCACTTCGAGTTTTGTTGTAGATTATCGATTTCTTCTTGAATCATTCATCCTAATCCAAGGTTTGGGAGATTTGGGGGTTTTCGAATTATTGTTCGATTCTTTCCGTATTGTTGATTAATTCATGATGAATATGATTAATCTTGTTAGTATTCTTAATTTTCCTACGAATTCATGGTATATTTTGTAGTTTTGCGTAATCGAGAGGGATTGGTTGTGATCCGCCCTCGTTGATGTTTTTATACGAATATACATGAATCGTAGGCGGGTTTTCGGGTGTTTTCCAATTCCGTATCCATTTAGAACTGGTTGTGATTTTGTCCTTCGCATCGTTAGGTTCGTGATTATCGGTTCTTAACGTTCGTCGGTATTTTCCTTCCGTTCGTGCGTCGTCATTTATTCAAGGCAAGTAATTCTTGGAAACCCTTATGCTTAACGTGAAATGGTAATGTATATTGTGTGTGTTTTACTCACCTCGGGAGGGTCCGACGGGGCCTCGAGGGAATCTATGGCTTCGTCCTGGATTCATGAGTTTGATTCGCTAGCCAGCTCGGGAGGGTCCTTAGAGGCCTCGAGTGGGATTCGTGGCTTCGTCCCGGTCCTAGGTGACGTGTGGTGCTTGGTTTGTTTTATGAATGTGGCCAGCTCGGGAGGGTCCTTAGAGGCCTCGAGTGGGATTCGTGGCTTCGTCCCGGTCCTAGGCAAATTAATTGTGACTGTTTGTTTCCGGAAAAGACATGTCTTGTTTTGGTTTTCGAAATGATATTGGTGCATGTACTATGGAATGTGTAAGCGATTGGTTTGCCTTGATTACTTGTACTAGCGTAATTGCTAACCCCTCTGGGGACCCGTTTTGGGGAAATTCTTGTTATGGATTTCAGGTTATGATTATCCGGACGAGCGGGCACCTGGACAGTACGAGGATGTTGGCCAGGGTCGTTGACATGTGCATTTGGGTCTTTCTATTTCTTTCGTCCATTTCGATTTGGTTGTTTTCTATATTTATAAACTGATAGACTGTACTCGCGAGTACTTAGGCTTTTCAAATTCAACTCCGTGTTGTACTACTTTTAAATTGTTACATTGTTGGTTGATGATCATTTCGCCGGTTGCTCCGGGCGTAACTTTTTATGTCTTATAATTAAATGTGTGTCCTCGCTAACCGGGATGGTTAGTCGAGTGGAGTTTTCTCGTTTGTAGCCTGGTGGGTCCCATGTGGGGGGTCCACGGCGCTGTAATATACTCTGAATATCTCGGGGTGTTACAGAAAATGGTATCAGAGCTCTAGGTTTATGGATACCTAGGCTTGTTGGTTATTTGGGTCTAGTCGTATTTGTTTTGCACATTGTCACACCGCCAAAGATCCCAAGATTTCCAAAGTGCTCGTAAGTTTTCTTATTCGGCTCTTTTGTTTCTTGCATTGTATTTTCCCATTTGAATCGTAGTTGCTTTTCCTCCCTTACTCATCATCGATATACTTCTGTTATCTCTCAACTTCAGTATGGATGCCGGAGGAAACCGTGGTCGTGGTCGTGGTCGTGGACGCGGCCGAGGACGTGGGGCAGCCGGTGGGGCGGCCATGTCGCATTCTTCGGGAGCCGGCAGTACCGGTGACCGTCACAGTCATGCTTCTTCTCACGAGCGCGCCGATCTTGGTATTTCGGCTGTTATGCAGCAAATGGTTAACCAGATGGCGGCTATAGCTCAGGTGGTCCAGAACCCCGATCGGGCCCATGCTAATCGGGGCGGAACGGATCGTTGGCTTCAGGATGTCATCAAGATGCATCCTCCCCAGTTTTCGGGAGCTTCGGACCCGATCGGCTGGGAAGGGTAGATCAAGGAGATATCCAAAGTATTCACTGCTACCAACTGCCCCGAGGACCGTAAGGTCCCCATTGCTCAATACTTTCTCACGGGAGATGCTACAGATTGGTGGGAGGCCGTTGGTCCCAAAGATCATGTTGCTTCGTGGGCCGAGTTTCAGGAGTTGATGGAGACCGAGTATTGTCCATGGCCGGTCAGACAGGCTCGAATGCATGCTTTCTTTGATGCTCAACCACAGGATATCCCCGTATCCCAAGCTATTGCCGATTTTAATAAGGAGTTGGGTTATGTGAAGACCCAAGTTGTCGAAGAGAGCGACAAGATCTTTCATTTTTCCAGGAGAATGAAACTGTCCATTCGGGACTATATGTCTGGGCTCGTCTGTACTACCTTGAAGGATTATCAGAGTTGAGCTCTTGCTTATGATATGTCGGTAACCGCTAGCGATTTGGCTCGCGAGAGCAAGAAGCAGAAGTTGGTCGGAAATTTTTCTGGTCCCAAGAGTGGAGGCCAGTAGAAATCTCAGGCTGCAAATATTTCTACGGCGCTCGGCTGCTTTTAGGGAGCTGGAGTGCCGCCGAACTGCGTCCGGGACCCCGGATGCTTTAACTGTGGCAAGCCGTGCCACGTGAACCGGGATTGTCTTCGTCCACCTTTGACTTGTCATACTTGTGGTCGGTCGGGCCACAAAGCTTCTTTTTGCGAGAAGCTCAGACGTTTCGCGGTGCCGTTCTTCTCACCCAAAGACCTATGGAGCCGAGCGTGAACCGTGGCTCATTTGCTCCGCCGCCCCACCGAGTGCCGGCCGAGGTAGGGGTCGGGGTCAGCCCGCTAGGGAGGAGCATCCAAAGGTCGGCTCTGCCCGACCGCGTATCTACGAGATGAGGAGGACCGATGATCCAACAACATCGTGGCGACAGTACCGTTCATATCCATTCCCATCCCGTCGTTGTACTTTTGATTCGGTGCTACGCATTCATTCATTTCTCTAGAGTGTGTACGCCGTTTGAGTCTCGACCGCTTGTCACCTTGCGAGCCTTTCATCGTTAAACTTCCTAGCAAATGATAGAATTGTCGGTGATCGAGAAGTCCGGACTGCTCTGTGATTATTTGTGAGAGGGCTTGGCTCTCTAATCTTATTGTTGTGAGTATCGAGGGCGAGGATTTAATTTCTGGAATGATTGGCTCGAACGGCATGGTGCAATCATGAACTACCGCACGAGAATCATCACTATGTTAGCCGAGGACGGCATCAACACTCTTTCGCAGGGCGAAAGAGAAACCAGAAGTTTGTTATTAACGCCTTGAAGGCGATGAAACTCCTGCGAAAAGGGTGTACTGGTTATTGGTGCTACGCCTTGAAGGCGGAGAATGGTGGAGTCGAGCTTTCATCGATTCCAGTCGTTAGTGAGTTTCCTGATGTATTTCCTGACGAGTTGCCGGATTGCCACCGGATCGTGAGGTTGAGTTTGCTATAGAGTTAGAGCCGGGTGCGGCTCCGATTTCAAGGCGCCGTATCGCATGGCACCTTCAGAGATGTCGAGTTGAAGAAACAGTTGAGTGAACTTCTTGAGTCGGGTATGTTCGACCGAGCGCCTCGCCTTGGGGCGCACCGGTCTTGTTTGTGCGTAAGAAGGATGGTTCACTACGTTTGTGTATCGACTATCGTGAACTGAACAAGGTGACCATCAAGAACAAGTATCCTTTGCCGAGGATTGACGACTTGTTCGACCGATTGCGAGGAGCGGCGGTATTCTCAAAGATTGATTTGAGATCGGGGTACTATCACTCCGGTGAGGGAGTCCGACGTGCAACGGCTTTTCGGACGAGATACGGACATTATGAGTTTGTAGTTATGCCTTTCGGGTTAACTAACGCGCCGGCGGTGTTCATGCAGTTGATGAACAAAGTCTTTATCGAGTATTTGGATAAGTGTGTTGTCGTCTTCATTGACGATATTCTTATTTATTCGAGGAACGAGGAAGAGCATGCCCATCATTTGCGGGTAGTGTTAGACATTTTGAGGACCGAGCCACTCTATGCGAAGTTCTCGAAATGTGAGTTCTGGCTGAAGGAAGTGATGTTTTTGGGTCACGTGATTTGAGCCGAGGGAGTTCGAGTAGATCCGCAGAAAATTGAGGCAGTGTTGGATTGGGCATCGCCCACAAATGTGAAGGAGGTCCGTAGTTTCTTGGGTTTGGCTGGCTACTACCGTAGGTTCGTCGAGGGTTTCTCAAAACTAGCTCGACCACTTACACAGCTTGCTCCGTAAATCCGAGAAGTTAAATGCTGACCGATGAGAGGCTCGAGTTTTGAGGAGTCAAGAGGCGTTTGACTTCAGCCCGGTTTTGGCATTGCCATGTGGCAACGAGGGTTTCGCCGTTTTTAGCGATGCTTCGGTCGTGGTCTTGGGTGCGTATTGATGCGGACGGCAAGACCATTGCCTATGCGTCGAGACAGCTTGAGGCCGTATGAGCTTAACTACCCTACTCACGATTTGGAGTTAGCGGCGGTTGTCTTTGCACTCAAGATTTGGCGTCACTATCTTTTCGGCTCGCATGTCGATTTTTACCGATCATAAAAGTCTCAAATACATATTTACTCATGAGAGTTGAATATGAGACAGAGGAGGTGGTTAGAGTTGATTAAGGATTATGACCTCGAAATCCTTTATCATCCGGGTAAGGCGAATGTCGTGGCCGACGCCTTGAGTCGGAAACCGATTGCGTTGCGAACGCTTGAGGTCCTTACGCCTCAGTCTGAGCTTCGGCGGGCTTTGATCGGGTTAGATGTTGAGGTTTTGCTGCCTGGATCTGTCGGGCAACTTTGTGCCTTAGAAATTTCGTCGTCTTTGATCGATGAAATTAAACTGAAGTAATTAGAGGATCCGATGATTACTCAAATCCGAGAGAACATTCTTAAAGGAAAGTCTCCTGGGTTTGTGATTCACGAGGATGGTGTTTTGAGATTCCAGAGTCGGCTTTGTGTGCCGAACGATCCAGGGTTGCGACAGGGTATTTTGCGTGAGGCCCATTCCACACCCTATTCCGTTCATCCTGGCTCGAGTAAGATGTACAAGGACCTGAGGAGGAACTTCTGGTGGAATGATATGAAGGAGGAAGTCGCACAGTTTGTGTCGAGATGTTTGACTTGCCAGCAGGTCAAAATCGAGCATCGGCCATTTGAGTTATTGCAGTCACTTCGCTCCTAATGGAAATGGGAAGATATATCGATGGATTTCATTACGAGTTTGCCGAGATCGAGATCAGGCATGAATATGGTTTGGGTGATTGTTGATCGTCTGACCAAGTCGGCACATTTTCTGGGCATCAAGGACACTTGGGGCCCGGAGAAGTTGGCCCGTATATTTGTCGCACAGATTGTGAGACTTCACGGTACTCCGAAGTCTATCGTTTCGGATCGTGATGGCCGTTTCGGATCGCACTTTTGGCAAGCGGTGCATTAGGCGGTGGGTACCCGTTTGCATTTGAGTACCTCTTTCCATCCTCGCCGATGGATGGGCCAACGCACTATCCAGACGTTCGAGGATATGTTGCGTGCGTGCGCTCTCGATTGGAGCAGCGACTGGGAGGAGCATTTGCCATTGATCGAATTCACGTACAACAATAGTTGGCACGCGTCGATTCGGATGGCACCGTATGAGGCACTTTATGGGCGGCGATGTCGGTCACCGATTTGTTGGAATGAGGCGTCCGATTTAGTCGGGACCGAGCCGGATGTCGTTTTAGAGACGAGGCGGAAGATAGAATTAATTCGAGAACGGATGTTGACGGCCCAGAGTCGACAAAAGTCATATGCCGATGTCCGTCGTAGACCTTTAGAATTTGAGGTGGGAGACCACGTTTTGCTGAAGGTGTCGCCAACGAGAGGAGTTTTCCGTTTCGGGAAGAAGGGGAAGTTGAGTCCGAGATTTATTGGACCCTTCGAGATTCTCGAGCGAGTCGGTGGGTTAGCATACCGTTTGGCGTTACCTCCGGCCTTGAGTCATGTTCATAGCGTTTTTCATGTTTCCCAGCTGAGGAGATATGTTCCGTATCCTAGTCACGTCATCGATTATGGCGAGATTGATATTGCTGAAGATATTACTTTCGAGGAGCGTCCTTTGAAGATTTTGGAGCATCGTGAGAAATGACTGAGGCATAAGACCATCCCTTTGGTCAAAGTGCAGTGGTCGAGACACGGTGTCGAGGAGGCAACTTGGGAAACCGAGGATAGCATGCGTGCTAGGTACCCTGAGTTGTTTGTTTCTTAAGTTTCGGGACGAAACTTATTTTTAGAGGGGTAGAATGTAATATCCGGTATTTTTCTTTCCCTTGTATTTTCATTTTTGGTATATTTCTCGGTCATAGTGACCCTCGTGTATCTTTCGGTATGTCCTTCCTGTCAACTGTTGAATTGTATTCTCGTTATTGTTCATTGTTTCAACTTTCCTCATATGAGTTCAACTTTGTTAGATCACCATTAATTTTTGGTGACCCCAAAAATTATAAATCTTTGCAATATTATAGAACATCGAGTTAGATTTACAATGGTTCAAACGGTGAGTCAATCGGAGTCCGGACGAGAGAGTTATGGTCGTTTCAGTTTTTGGCCGATCACTGCCGATCGAACTCGGCCGTGTCGTCCGACACGGCCCGTGCCGTACTCGTCCGAATCGCCGAAAGTTTCGTCTCAGACCCGACCGTGTCGTCCGACACGGCCCGTGCTGCACTCGTCCGTAATGCGTAACCGATCGCTGACACGCCCGACCGTGTTCCAGACACGGTCGAGTCATGCAATGAGCGCCGTGAAGCGAGCGCCGTATCGAGCAAGCCACGTATCGAGCGAAGGCCAGACGAGCGATCGCCAGACGAGCGAGCGCCAGATCGACCGAAAGGCCGACGACCGATTGTGTCCTCAGATCGAATCGAGCGTGTCTTTGATCCATCGTGTTAGGACCAAATTGCTTTGGCAGTTCACTTAACCATTTTAAACGCTGGAGTAAATCCTAACAAGGGTAGATGAGTCATTTATTGTCACTTTTTGGACATATTAGGATCGATTGACTATATTACATGGGATCTGGGGAAGGTCTTCATTTTCCTCTCCTCTCTTTTCTTTCTCTCGTTCAGGCGATTCAGAGCAACTCTTGGGCGATTTTAACATTTTCGGACTTGAAGAAATCATCCACTTCGAGTTTTGTTGTAGATTATCGATTTCTTCTTGAATCATTCATCCTAATCCAAGGTAATCTTCTAAGAACCCATTTTTGGGAGATTTGGGGGTTTTCGAATTATTGTTCGATTCTTTCCGTATTGTTGATTAATTCATGATGAATATGATTAATCTTGTTAGTATTCTTAATTTTCCTACGAATTCATGGTATATTTTGTAGTTTTGCGTAATCGAGAGGGATTGGTTGTGATCCGCCCTCGTTGATGTTTTTATACGAATATACATGAATCGTAGGCGGGTTTTCGTGTGTTTTCCAATTCCGTATCCATTTAGAACTGGTTGTGATTTTGTCCTTCGCATCGTTAGGTTCGTGATTATCGGTTCTTAACGTTCGTCGGTATTTTCCTTCCGTTCGTGCGTCGTCATTTATTCAAGGCAAGTAATTCTTGGAAACCCTTATGCTTAACGTGAAATGGTAATGTATATTGTGTGTGTTTTACTCACCTCGGGAGGGTCCGACGGGGCCTCGAGGGAATCTATGGCTTCGTCCTGGATTCATGAGTTTGATTCGCTAGACTCGGGAGGGTCCTTAGAGGCCTCGAGTGGGATTCGTGGCTTCGTCCGGTCTAGGTGACGTGTGGTGCTTGGTTTGTTTTATGAATGTGGCCAGCTCGGGAGGGTCCTTAGAGGCCTCGAGTGGGATTCGTGGCTTCGTCCCGGTCCTAGGCACATTAATTGTGACTGTTTGTTTCAGGAAAAGACATGTCTTGTTTTGGTTTTCGAAATGATATTGGTGCATGTACTATGGAATGTGTAAGCGATTGGTTTGCCTTGATTACTTGTACTAGCGTAATTGCTAACCCCTCTGGGGACCCGTTTTGGGGAAATTCTTGTTATGGATTTCGGGTTATGATTATCCGGACGGCGGGCACCGGACGATGCGAGGATGTTGGCCAGGTCGTTGACATGTGCATTTGGGTCTTTCTATTTCTTTCGTCCATTTCGATTTGGTTGTTTTCTATATTTATAAATCGATAGATCAGATCATGAGTACTTAGGCTTTTCAAATTCAACTCCGTGTTGTACTACTTTTAAATTGTTACATTGTTGGTTGATGATCATTTCGCCGGTTGCTCCGGGCGTAACTTTTTATGTCTTATAATTAAATGTGTGTCCTCGCTAACCGGGATGGTTAGTCGAGTGGAGTTTTCTCGTTTGTAGCCTGGTGGGTCCCATGTGGGGGGTCCACGGCGCTGTAATATACTCTGAATATCTCGGGGTGTTACATTTGGGTCCTCCAAAGTTAACGATACTTATAGCATTAGGAACAATTGTCCCTTTTGGAACCCATATTTGTTTAACTTTGATGGTTCTTAACTTTGAACGAACGTTATCATGAACTCGTTGTTTGAAAGGAGTTTTTGAATTCTCGGCTTCGGTTTTCTTTATTTTATCAAGGTTGATAAGGGATTGTTCCATTTTAAACGGGTCGAAACCAAGGCCATGTTTTAACAATGGAGATTTTTGAAGGGATAAGAGCTTTTCGAATTTCTCATTTCCGAGAGTAAATTTGTTCAAAATATATTTTAGCTCCTTTTGAGTTTTCGTCAACTCGATTTTCAAAATGTTTTCCTTTTCAAGGCATAAGGTATGGCCGAGCTCAATAGTTTTGCCCTTGTTTTGAAGAGAGGATTTTTCGAGTTCTAAAGATTTTATTTTCCTCTTTAAGGACATATTTAATTTAACCATCTCGTCGTATTCTATGTTTAGAGATTCAAACGCACTTAATAGCTCATCGTCATGATGGTCTTCTTGTGAATCGCAAAAATCGAAATTATCATATTCATCATCATTGAGTCTAGAACTTACCTCGATATTGCTTTCGGAGTCGAGTGCCATAAATGCAAGATTGGCATCGAGAGATCTTTCAATCTCCTCCTCATCGTCACTCCAAGACGAGATTAGAACCTCCTTAACTTGGGTGGTTCCTTCATGAGTTACTTCGAGGATTTCCCAAATTTCCTATGCGCTTTCGTAGGAAGATATCCTATTGAGTTCTTCGGGATTAAGGGCGCAATAGAGAAGTTGAGTAGCATGTGAATTGATGTGCGTGTTCCTCCAATCCTCGCCGTTGAACTCGTCGAACTTTTTCAATGATCCATATTCTTTCTTGGCGAGTTTCAGACCAAGTGCAATGACTTTCCAAATTTCAATATCATAGGCTTGAACGAATATAGCCATTTTCTTTTTCCATGTCATAAAATTGGAACCGTCGAACAAGGGAGGACGGTTGAGAGCATTTCCTTCGATTTACGAACTTAAGGCAGAGAGACAATAAGGTCTGGACAGAAAAAGGAAAAGGATTTGTGCACGCTACGGACGTTCATTTACGTACGCTACTATGAGGTCTTAGCGCACGTTACATTTCAAGTCTTGCGCACTCTACCAGATAACAAGTTTAGTAGTCCAGTACCACTGGACTCAAAATAAGAAAGCACTTACGTATGCTACACAAGGTAACGTACGTTACTGAGGAAAGTATACAGCGCACGCTATTCAGCAATTATTAGCGCACACTAAATCATTCAAATTTCTATCGTTGGACAAATTACCAGTTGGAACGCAGGAGTCAAAAGGAGATCCGAGAAATTTGGAAAGTTAATATTAAAATATACTAGCGCACGCTATGTACAATTGGTAGTGCACGCTAAGTATAAATATATACGTTGGGAAAGAGTCGTTGGGGAGACAAACCGACATAATCTAAAGTCAAGATTGAAGACCTGTTGACCAACCGTTAGTGCACGCTACGATGGTATGACTAGCGCACGCAAGTCATATAATTTTACCGTTGGAACAGTTTTGTGACCGTTCAGATCGGCCAAGTCAGAGATCGATTGCGCACGCTATGGAGGTATTATTAGCGCACGCTAATAATACAAATATCATAATTCGAAGAAGGACTGACACCTATAAATACCCATATCATTTGGGTATCTCATACACAACTTCAAGCATTCAAGCATGCAAGCAATCAAAGCATTCTTGAGCTCAAATCTCTATCTATTACTACATTCTAAGTTGTGAGAAGAAAGATACAAAGAGTGAAACACCTTGTAATATTTATTATACTTTGTATTATTTCATTTGGTTGTGAGTGTTGCATCACTCATACGAGAGCTTTAGAGAAACAAATTTAGAGTCACTAATCTGGTGTTATTAGGATCTTTGATCCGGCATTATTAGGATTACACCCCAATATTCGTAAAGTGAGGATTATCTAGTTTCGATAGAACACTAGATAAACAAAGTTTATTTTGAGAGTGGTTGTGCTTGGACCAATAGAAGACAAGCGTTTGTAATGGTTGTTGTACTCGAACCGATCGAAGACTAGTCAAGTGTGTGGTTGTTCTTGAGCCAATAGAAAAAGAAGTCGGAGAGAGGACGTAGGCAAATTGCCGAACCTCTATAAATCCTTGAGTCTTTTACTTTCTGCACTATTTTCTTTTATCTGCGAGAAAGTTCGATATTCTGCATTACCACTATTCAACCCCCCCTTCTAGTGGTGAATTTATCTCTTCAGACACATGCCCTCAACATGTCCTCCAATATCTGAATAGTTCGCTCTGATTGTCGTCGGACTGAGGATGAAAAGATGTGATGAGATTAAGCTGAGTTCCCATAGCACGATGAACTAATTTCCAGAAATGTGACACGAATCGCCCGTCACGATCAGAAATGATACTCTTAGGAGTACAGTGCAATCTCACGATCTCTTTGATGAACAACTGGGCAAGTCTCTAGGGACCCCACGTATCCTTAATCTCAAGGAAATGAGCTGACTTAGTTAAGCGGTCCACAATTACCCAAATTATATTCATGCCACGACGACTCGTCGGCAAACTCATGATGAAGATTGAAATATCCTCTCACTTCCACTCTGGAATAGGGAGCGGTTTCAGCATACCCCCCGGTCACTGATATTCTATCTTGACTTGCTGACAGGTTAAACATCTCGAAACAAATTATGCGACTTCTCGCTTCATAGTACTCCACCAGTAATTTTGTTTCAAATCTTTGTACATCTTGATAGACCCCGGATGAATGGAATAAGGGGTAGCATGAGCTTCTCTCAAAATCGAGGTTTTCAACTCGTCATTCGCCGGTACATACAACTGATTCTTAAATCGCAAAATTCCATCCTCGTGGACCACAAATCTAGGGGCTTTCCCCTGAGCCACATCATCTCGAATGCGTAACAAAGATGGGTCTGAACACTGATTCACTCTGATCGTTTCCTCAAGTGGCGATGAAATCTCTAGCATGCAAAGTTGCCCTTGCACTCTCTGTAACCAGACCTCAATCTCGGGTCTCAGAAATTCCTGTTGAAGTTCCTTCTGAACTGTTAAACAAGCAAGCATTTGCTCCTGAACGGATTTATGACTCAAGGCATCGGCGACCACGTTCGCCTTACCCGGGTGGTATTGAATCTCAATATCATAATCTTTGATTAGTTTCAAACACCGTCTCTGTCGCATATTTAACTCCTTCTGAGTAAATATATACTTCAAACTCTTATGATCGGTGAAAAACTGACAGGTGACGCCATAAAGGTAATGACGCCAAATCTTCAAAGCGTAAACCACGGCTGCTAGTTCCAGGTCATGGGTCGGATAATTGACCTCGTAAGGTCTAAGTTGCCGTGAAGCATAGGAAATCACTTTCCCGTTTAATACACATCCAAGACCGTGTCCGGACGCATCACTATAAACCACGAATCCTTCCATCCCTTGCGGTAAAGAAAGGACAGGTGCTAAAATTAAACGGCTCTTGAGTTATTCAAAACTCTTTTGACACGCATCAGACCACGTGTATTTCTTATCCTTCTGCAAAAGGTTCGTCATAGGTTGAGCAATTTTAGAAAATCCTTCTAAAAATCGCCTGTAATATCCTGCTAATCCGAGAAAGCTTCGGATTTCCTTAACATTCTTCAGAGTTTGCCAATCTCGGATAGCCTCCATCTTCTGAGGGTCGACACGTACACCGTCTGATGAAATTACATGTCCGAGAACATCACTTCGGACATCCAGAACTCACATTTGGAAAACTTTCCATAGAGTTGCTCTCATCTTAACACATCGAGAACCTGATGAAGGTGAAATTCGTGCTCCTCCCGGTCACGAGAATAAATCAAAATGTTATCAATGAAGACAACCACGAACTGATCCAAATAGTTGATGAAAACTCGATTCATTAATTCCATGAATACCACAGGTGTATTAGTTAATCCAAATGGTATTACCACAAACTCATAATGACCATAGAGTGTTCGAAACGCCATTCTAGCGATATCCGACTCTCGAATTCGCAACTGATGATACCCAGATCTTAAATCGATCTTGGAAAATATGGAAGCTCCCTGAAGTTGATCCAAAAGATCATCGATGCGGGGTAGGGGATATTTATTCTTGATCGTCACCCTGTTCAACTCTCGATAATCAATACACAAGCGAAAAGAACCATCATTCTTCTTGAAAAATAGCACAGGTGCTCCCCACGGGGACGCACTCGGTCGGATACAACCTTTCTCGGACAATTCCTCTAGTTGATTCTTCAATTCCAGCATTTCAGTCGGGGCCATCCGATATGGTGCCTTCGATAATGGGGACGTACCAGGCTCCAACTCTATCATGAATTCCACATCTCTCTGTGGAGGCAAACTAGGTAACTCGTCTGGAAATACATCGGCATATTCTCTCACTACAGGAATATCCACCAGCATCACTGATGATTTCTCGGTTTTGTTCATATAGCACCAATAACTGACACACCCCTGATTGAGTAATTTTATTGCTTTCATCATATTAATGATTCTTCCGGAACAGCTGGGATTACCCCTCTGAAAAACACACTCGACTCTATCGTCTGAAATGATAGTGACCATACGCTTACGGACACTAATGATGGCATCGTGACGATCCATCCAATCAATAGCCAAAATAACATTATCTCTAGGTAAATACACCATGATTAGGTCTGCTAGCCATACATGGCCATAAAGTTGAATCAAACAATTCTTAATCTCACGATCTCTGATAATTCTTCTACCATCAGATAGTCCAATGACATAAGGTTCACAACTAGTAGCACTACCCAGACATAGTCTACTCAAACATGACTTGGAAATGAATGAATGCAATGCACCAGTATCAAAAAGGGTACACACAGGTTGAGATAGAATTTCAAGTGTACCTGAGATCATCCGGGCCTCCGTATCATCGGTCCTCTTCATCTCATAAATTTGGGGCTTGCTAGTCCCCGCACCGGACGCTTCTGTCTGATGACTATGGGCTCTGCCTTTATTCGCTCCCATCATTTTAAACGACACCGACTGAGTAGCCTGATTCTGAACAGCTGACTGCTTCGGGGCCTGAGATGCTGTTAGAGCAGGTCTGGAATCTCTTCGGCAAAAACGGGCCTTATGCCCAGCAATTCCACAGTTGTTGCACGTGATAGTCTGCTTCGGACACTTAGTGCTGAAATGACCCTGGTCTCCACAGTTGAAACAAATGATGGACGAACTGGCCGCTCGGGACTGAGATTCCGCTGGCGCTATAGGAGGTCGCTCAGAAAAAGTAGAGCCCGCACGAGTCTTCTTGAAGGTTGCCTGACTACCTTCAGACTGATTACAATTCTTGGATTTCTTGCTAGCAGATGAAGGTTGTTGCTTAGCAATCTCCTTAGCAGTAAGCTCATAAGTAAGAGCTTTCTCGATGAATTCGGCTAGGGTGGTGCAATTGTGATTAAGCAACTTCATATGCATACGAGTTTTCAATCTTTTACTGAAGTACTTGATCTTATCCACCTCGGAGAGGATAATAGATGAGGCGAAAGGAAGAAGTTCCTGAAATTTCTCAACGATGGCGAGAACATCATCTTCCGCTGAGGGGTTGGGAATGAGGAATTCTGATAATTTGGCCTCCCTGAGTGGGTCCGGATAATACCTTTCCATCATGAGAGTCTTGAATTGATCCCAAGTACAAGATCCATCGGTGGGCTTAAAAGATAACCGCCAAGAGTGAGCGCTCTTACTCAGATAGTAAGCCGCGACTGAAACTTTATGCCCTTCCGGACAATCCACCATAGCAAATAACTTCTCAAAATGTTCAAGCCAGCGAATAATATCCACCGGCTCAGATGAACCCTCGAAAGTAGGTGGTCTCTGGTGAGAGATATCGCCAATGATATTACTCACACTCCTCTCTTGCCTCGGAAGTGGCGGCGGAGGAGCCTGTTGATTCTGAGCGGTTGAGTTCTCCATCGTCTCCATGAGGCGTGCCATCTGAGTCATCTGGGCCATCATGCCCTGCATAAATACGAGTGGGTCAACCCGAACACCTTCTGAATGAGCTGTTTCCCGGGTGCGACTCCCTGATAGTGAATGATTATTTCCAGGTGAATGAGTGGTAGCATCGCTGCTCGATAAATTAGCATTATTCCTCGCGTTCGCGCGTGTATTCACACGAGATCCCGGGTTTCGGCCCGCACCGCGGCCTCTTCCCCTGCGTCCTTTGACAGCTCTTTCCATACTAAAGTAGGAAAGTCACATGATAATTATAGATCTCGCATGAATATCACATTATGATTACGTTATGAAATGATGATAATGAGCATACGCGCTCTAACACAATGATTACATGAAGGATCAAGTGAGGTGACATGATTATCTGATGAAATTCTAGAAATGATTATCTTGAGCAAGTTAACAAGATTAATTATATGATCTTTAGGATCAACAAATGAGCAATGAAATAAACTGAGTGATTAATGAGTTAACATGATTGACATGATCAAAAATGAAAATGATGATTGAGGATTGTTGACTGTTGAATGATGAATGAGTGATTCTTATTGCCAGAAATTATACCATAGCGTCATAAATCTTACTGTTCTTTGGTCTGAGGGGCTTGGCTCTTGCACAGGTCACACGTGATGCGAAAGTCCATTGATACTAGTCTGATGAACGATGATTTCAATGAGACATGACTCGGAAGGTAGTATTCAAAACCACACACCGATACCAACTCTGTAACACTCCAATTTAGGTGGATATTACAGTGCTGGGGACCCCCAACTAGGACCCACCAGGCGAATGAAAATTAATGAATTAAATAATATAATTGTAGTACCGAACCACATTATATCATTTATTATTCCGATGAGGAGTTTCAAGTACAACACACCCAAGAAATACAGAATACATGTATATTTTATATGAAGATAAAATATACACTAGTGAATAAAAATGAATATCCAAACGGAAATCTGCAGCGGAAATAAAAGTGAAGAAACATGAATGACTGAAAAGGACTGGGGCCCCCTACTAGTATCACTGGGACTCCTCTTCGTCAATGTTCTCTGCTCGTGCTTTAGCCTTGCCGTGACCAGAAAATAACACCCCCCAATGGGGTCAGTTACAGAGAACAACAATCCTCAAGAGTTGAACAAAATACAATAATCACATGAATGAAATAAGAAATTGGGTTGAATGATGGGCATCATAGTACGCCCGAATGAAATGTACAAGTGCACAAGTAGCCGAGTGTCCGGAGTCCCGCATATACACCCGCAACATGGCTTAATTAGTCTCACGGGGGCACGTTACCATGTGCACAGTCCAATGTGTCCGGAGTCCCGCATATACACATGACCATCGTGTGCCCGACTAAAAATTCCACACATCCACCATTCGGCAACGTAATACAATCCCGGAAGATTACAAGAACAAAAGCGACCGAGATGAGGAATAATGAATAAAAATACATCAAGGGTCAAGAATGACTTACCGAGATGGAATAAAGGTGCAATGAGTGATAACTTCAAATGAGATTATTGGAACCGACGTTCCTCATGAATTAAATAATTAGCTTGATAATTACAAGTCTCAGCATGATTCATATATTATGAATTAATTATATGTATGCATGAACAACAACCAAAGGAATGAGTATCCTTTTAACCGAGTAATAATTAACTTACCCCAATACCGGTGATGAAACGTCCTCTATCGAACAAACGTCCTAAAAAAATACCGATCGCTCGAACAACCTTGAATAACATGATTACCAACAAACACTCAATATACGTATCAAGCAGGATTATAACCAACTCAAACATCGATACAACAGTAATCAAACTCATTGGGGCATTCTAACGAATACTTTGTAAACATTCTTCCCTTTGGTTACAACCAACTCCCATAAAATCGATACCAAACCTCCAAGGAATGATTCAACCCAACAAAACTCCATTAATGACATCAATAATCCATTAGGAAACCACAACTCAAGGTTACGACAACATCAATCGGAAACCCCCAAAATAACCAAAGTCAAACATCAAGGGTTCTAGAATAATTCCCCAAATATTCATCAAATACGAATTATACACCAATAAATCCATAGGAATACATGTATCAAATGTAGATAATCCATATCTAACATAGTCCAACATAATAGCAAGCTTACACGAAGAGATCGGGAGGAAAACATTCAAAATCCGAAATTCTAGATCCAAGAAATGTTTACCTTAATTTGATGTATTGGAGAGGATGAAATGATGATTAATCCAAATTATAAGCTTGAAGATGTTGATAGGTGGATGCAGCTCGAAGAGATCTCTCCAAATCATCCGAAATCGCCCAAAACCATCGAGAGGAGGAGGAGAAATGAAGAAATGATGAAACTGGACTAAACTGTCCTATATATACTGATCACAGATTAGCGCACGCTAAGCCCTGATATTTAGCGTGCGCTGGCGGTTAATCGGGCAGTCCAGTGAGCTCTTACTGCCTCTTTAGCGTGCGCTACAAACTTGGTAGCATGCGCTAACGCCTTCCTGATAACATGCGTTAACCTAAAATGTTAGCGTGCGCTAACTGATGTTGATACCCAGCAACTGGAGTCCTGAACCTCCTCTCCTTTGACCTGCTCGCGACAGCGTGCGCTACATCCAAAATTCAGCGTGCGCTACACTTACCACTAGCGCACGTTATGATCCGCTCGTAGCGTGCGCTATGAATTATTCCATTTCAGTCGAGTACCCACTGGACTCTGCCTGATCGACCTTAGCGCGCGCTACACTGATTGCATAGCGTGCGCTATCCAAACTACTTGCGCGCGCTACTTACCATTCGTAGTGTGTGCTACTACAACTCAAATTCAGTCCAGTGCCCTCTGGACTGTCTGCCTGAACCACATTAGCGAGCGCTAAAGCTGAGAGGTAGTGTGCGCTACCAGAACTCAGTTAGCGTGCGCTAAGGAGAGTACGTAGCGTGCGCTACTCCTCACACACAGCCCACTACAAAGATGACAATGATGATACGCTCGGCCCGACTCTCCAACCGAGTTGAATGACGAATAATAACTGATACACGATTCAAAATTACTCTGAATGGTGAATACAATGAATGAATATGAATGATGAATGATTATTAATGAGTGAAAAATTACTGAATCGCAATATACAGAATGATAATGAATGAATTTACAACCGGGTATTACACATATCATCAACATCAGGAAATCACATCACAACACAATTAAGTACTTTCAAGAATTTATATGCGACAACACGGTCTAAACATAATATGTATAAAAGTAAAAGCATCACGATGGAGCATATTATTTAATTATTAAAATAAGATACAAGGTTTTAAACAGCATGGAATACTCGTGGTATTACAATTGTGCTTCTTCAAGAACTAAAACGAATCTTTATTTTAATAATCTTCTGAATTATTAAGTATTGTTGAATTATGTTTCTTCAGGAAACAAAGAGAAATCGGATTTGATAATAGATTTCTTGATCATCATATATATTATTTATATATGATGCATATAAAAACATAAAATTTAATAACTAAAACATATATATTTTTCCTCGAAATCATCATATGCAAGAAAGTTCAAGGAGTATATTTAATACCCGAGATCGTTTTTCCGGACTCGTTGAGTTTTTGGGGTTTTATCGGATTGTTATTGTCGTCATCGTTGGAATTTTGTGCCATGTTTATGTGTGCCTTGTTGGGACATGTGTTTGGAGGCGTTTCGGATCACTATGTAAGTTTCTAGGTTTTTGTTGTGTAGCGCACGCTAATGCTTGTGGCATAGCGCACGCTACGGCGTTGTGGTTAGCGCACGCTACTGAATGTGTAGCGCACGCTAATCGGCGCCTGCAGGCGATCAAGAGCTACTGGACTGGGACTGGGGCTTTGTTAGCGCACGCTAAGGTCGATAGCTAGCGCACGCTATCAACTGCTTAGCGCACGCTCTTTCTTCTTTCTAGCGCACACTGCCGAGTAAGTGCAGTTCTGTCCAGGGGCAACTGGACTGGTTTCGTGACCCGTTAGCGCGCGCTACGCTTAAGGGTCTAGCGCACGCTAACAGCATTATTCGGTAAATTCTGGGCGTTGACCTCGTTAGCGCGCGCTAACGCTGTCTGGTTAGCGCACGCTAATGACTGTCCGGTATAAATACTGGACAGCAGGCTTCACTTCGTCATTTCTCACTTTTCTTCATCCCTTCCGACGGGAGTGCGCTCTAGAGGCGATTTTGAGCGATCTTCTTCTTCTAGCTTCATCTTCGAGCAGATTTGTAGGTGTTTAACAACATCTAATCGTCTTTTTGGTCCAAATCAAGGTAACCCTAGTTTCTTGAATTTGGGGTTTTTCCTTGGATTTGTGATTCTTACCCGATCTCATCCGATCGGTTGTGTATTCTTGTTTATCTTGACCGTAATCTTCAGATTTTGTTAACCGTTCATCGATTTTTATCTCCCGGATCAACGATTCTTGATTTCTTTGAGAACACTTAGATCCTTGTTGTTTTTAGGATCGTTTCAGATTTCAATTAGTGTTATTGATTTGTGGTGATGTTATTTTCGTAGTTCTCGTGGAGTTGTCGAGTTCTTGGTCAGTTTTGGAAGTTCGAGGGCTGCCCAACCTCATCCGTTCGTTGTCCGGTGGTTCGTGGTATCGAGGCCTTGTGATTCATCATATTTGTTCGCTCGCGGATTCGAGGCAAGTATCTTGCCCATACATTTCATGTTTCGTATCTGTAATAGTTGGTAATTGACGATGTGTGCGATTATAATGTTTTTTAACGAACTTACTCAAGAATCAATATATTCTTGATAAAAGCTTTCACAAAGATCTACTTGTGTGGACGAATGTGTTGTTCTAAGAATATGTATTAGTGTTGTGCATTGGGATGCCTTGATTGCGTATGGTACCGTTGTGTGTGATTATATCGTTAGTGGTATTAAAGATGATGCCTTTGGCAAAAAACTGTGTATGTGTGGTTATATGTGTTTATTGATGAGTGTGCGATATTATAATATCGATTGCGAGTAGGTGTCAGATAAGTGGCCATTTATAACAAGTACCTTGATTTACGTTTGATTTACTTCGGGAGAATGTGTTTTTGATGATTGTGATTTGTGCCATGTGATTTTTGAGATTGTGTGAATCGAGTAAAACCAGCGAGGGTCCCTTGGGATTTGTTTAGACTTCGAGTTCGGCAGATCACTCGGTTGGGCTATACACCAGGGAGGGCCTGACGAGGTGTCCCTGGGGTGTGTATCTTGCTCGAGAGGTACAGGGCCAGTATAGCTCGGGAGGTTGTTTTGTGATGATTTTGGCAAGATGTTGTTTCGATAATTATGATATGTCCGGAATATCATAACGCTTCCATTCTCGGTGTAAGTTATGTCGTATGTAAGGTCTTGGTACTTGGCTAGAGTGGCATCAATATAAGTGTCGTCTATGACCCGTTTCTTGATTGTGAGGTTTTTGCATAAGGGTGCGGGCCCTGTGATTGTTTTTGTGAATTATGGTTGGTTGTGTCTCGAGATTAACCATTGGGTTATTTACTCGAGTATGTGAATTGTGGATGATTGGGTTGTAGGCCCCGTATTTTGTGGCCGGATTTGCACTCTTGCAAAACAATTCTTTGGCCCGTGTCCCTATGCGGTTTTTGGTTAGTTAAGGATTCATAAGTCCTAAATGTTTTCAAAACCCCCGAGATATTAAAGGTTTTTGTTAGATGTATATGGGTTCCATCCCCACCTCCCTTGATTTGAACTGTTTTGATCAAATGATTTATCTCGGGGAGTATGTTTACGATTATTGGGTATTGGAGTATGATATGTATGGCTTGTATTTGTATTTTATACTTGGACTAGCAAAACAGTGGAGTTTGCTAACCCCCGAGTATTCGGGGGGATGTCTGTATTGCGTCCAGGTACTTGCAGGTCGCTGGGGAGCGAATCACAGGATCGGTACGACGGATGGTGGAAGACGACGATACAAATCACATGAAGACCAATCGCTGAGTATTTTTGGTAGATTCTTGTTGTTTATATTTCCGTTATGGTGCTCTCCTGTTTTATGGGAGCGTTGTTGTATTCTAACCCCTCTGTGGGTATGAGTTTTGGGATAGAGTTATGTATATATGATCTGTGTATTGTGGAAAAGACCAAATCGGTCTAACGAGTCATTATTAGCCATGTTGGCATGTATCTATATGTTTTGTTTTCCACTTTTAGCCTCGTAGATCCTCACGGAGAGGGTTTGGGCGTTGTAATATACCCGAGTGGTTTGGGGGTGTTACTATGGTATCAGAGCTTAGGTTTGCAGAAACCTAGGCTGTCGGGTCGAGTTGTGTGTTGTCGGGTCCTGTCTTGTATTGTCTTGTCAGATTTTGTCTGACTAAGTCGTGTCGCGACGCGTCGTCTGGAGGTCGGTCGTGATTTGTATCAAGGTGCAACCATCATCTTCGTGCGACCTGTGGATGTAAGTCTCCCCACTATAATGTTGTGTCTAGTATTACACGAGCTTGTGTGATATTTGTGTTATGTTGAGGAGTTAAATGTGAATAATGAATACGTCCTCCATATTTGTTTGATTTTTGTAATGTGCTATATATATATATATATATATATATATATATATATATATGGAAGCTTTATTTTCAGAACTCTCTTAAGTGCGAGAACTGCGAGAACTCCTCTAAACCAATGAAATTTTTTTTAAATATTAAAAAATATTATTAATTCAAAAGGGTATTATAGTAAAATACAATTTTTATTATGGGAGATAACCCCTATTGATGATAACCCCTACTATAATAGCCCCTACTGATGATAACCCCACTATATATATAACCCCTACTATATAGTAGGGGTTATGATCAGTAGGGGTTGTATGCATTGACATGATGTACATTATGTATTATTAGGAGTACAAAAGGCGGTTCTCGCAGTTCTCGCACTTAACAGAGTTCTGAAAATAAAGTTACACTATATATATATATATATATATCCTTGTATAAATTGTTTTACAAGAAGTAATGTTTTGGTGTGGTTACACTAGGTAAGTTCATCAATGTGATATTTTAAATGTTCTAAATGTTTTTGGGGAGTCATGTAAAATTTATTTTAAAACATCCTTCAAGAAAGGAAAAGCTTGATTTTCGTGTTATGACCTCGACGCCAAACATTTTGAGAATTCAAACTACTTACATTTTATTCCCATTGTTATATTGCAAGTTTTCAAAAATTTAATTTTAAACTCATTTGAGGTCTACCAAAAACTTACTTGAAACGTGACTCTCGCTTTTAAACTTTTTGGTTCCATGTATTTCGTTAAAAAGGTACGTGATAAAGATATTGTTGTTATTCAGCTATAATGCTCCGAGTTGTGATTAGAGTGGTGGTGTGAATGCTGAGTTGTTCGGTATGCACTCGTCGAGATAGTTCTCTTGACCGAGAGGTGAAGACTCGGTTTGGAACGTTGTTTAACTTCTGACGGTTAATTGTGTGATGTTATAATTATGTGAACCGTTGGCATTCGGATTTGTACGCTGTTGTTTGTTTTTAACCTCCGGTCTAGCACCGTTGGTAGGTGAATATGGTTGTGTTGCCAAACTTGCACAGTCAGCACACACCATCTTTTGTTGTGGAACGCGCTTTCTGGCTGGGCAAAAGTTTTAGACTATATTTTGTCGTTACGTCTAACCTTTGCAGTCGATCACCTGTGAGTGGTTTTCGTGTGTTCATTAATATTGTTGTGTGATTATGTGACTTTCGTTGCGTTAAATTTGCTTGATTACTATGCCGATGGGCAGAGACCTTGGTCGCAACCGTGGTACGGATGACCACGGGGATCAGGTGCGGGATCGAGAGAATATTGTTGGGACCGATATTGGTATGGATGTTGATATTGTATTGCTACAAGTAGCAGCATAGATGACTCAGTTGACCAAGGCGATTCAACGCAACACTGATGCGATTCAGAAGGTCGGGACAAATCTATGGCTCCGAGAGGTAATTCGTATGAATCCCCCTCGATTTGCTAGTGCGGCAGATGCACTGGTCTGGGATGGTTGGCTTTTTCAGTTGCAGAAGATATTCGAGGCCATTGATTGTCCTGAAGATCGGAAGGTCCCTATTGATCAGTACCTTCTTAGCGATGATGCTGTTCATTGGTGGGAAGCCGTTAAACCTCGGGATCATGTCTTCATGTGGGCGGAGTTCCGAGAACTTATGGAAGCTGGGTTTTATCTGGATCCGAGTGGAAGAAGAGGAAGCTGGATGATATTGTGGTTAGTACTGGAGTTGGTGTTTCTGGATTGCAACGTAGTAGTCTTTCCGCTGTGAAGCTCCATCACTCGATGCTTGGGACTGAGAGTTCCAAATCGTTGATAATGCCTCCTGGTAAGGCCAAGAGGTGTTTCAACTGCAATGTGTCAGGGCATGTTCGTGCATATTGTCCTTCTCCTCCAGTGACGTGTTACAAGTACGGATTCGTGGGACACCGGGTTCAGTTCTGCGAGTTAGTCACCGAGTCTTTCGAGGCCCGAACTTGAGCACTGATATCAGGGCTGACTCTGAGGAGTCCCTGAGAGCGTAGTCTACTAGTTGTATGTTGTGTTATCTCCTTACCTCGTTGTTTCGAATTTCGGGGATAGACTTCTTTTATTAGAAGTGGATCGGATTTTTGAACTTTTGTGTTTACAACTCTATCGACTCATTTGTGTTCATTGATATTTTCTGAACTTGCCATATCCTTTGTTTTGTTGATCGAACGGGTTGTGGTAATTTTTCGAATAATCCGCTTGTCGTTGTGACTTTTTGTTCGATTACGATTCCATCCCTGTGGATTTTATGTGGATGCATATCTTGTCGCTTTACCATATCACCTATTGTCTCGAGCCGAGGTGTGAACTTCGGAGTTGTTATTTGATTCTTGTTGGTCGTCGTGATTCGAACTTGACTGTTCGATTGTTATTGTCTCGATCGTTGTGGTTCGATCATTTATTGTCTGATTTTGTTACTTCCGTATCGTGATTTTTGAGCATTCAGACCATGTCGTAATTTCCTTCACTTCGGGAAATTAGCTTCATTGTTTATCTTCCGACCCTCGAATGGTGGAATTTTTTATTTGCGCAGCATTGAGCTCGCGTCTTGATTGTTATACTTTTCGGGCTGGCCAACCATATTGATCTTGTTCGTTGCGTTTCGTTATCATTCTGGCATAATGATATGGATGTTATCAGCAACGTGCTGCATGTGATTCGTTGCAGGTCATCAGCAACAGTTAGCATGTGTTTTGCGTTTTGTTATCGTTCTAATTTTTTTTGTTGTCGGAGATTATTTTGCGCTGATCGTTTTGTGTTTTAAGTTTCAGGGCCGAAACTTCTTTTAAGGGGGGGGGGGGGGGTAGAATGTAATACCCGAGATCTTTGTTCCAGACTCGTTGAGTTTTTGGGGTTTTATCGGATTGTTATTGTCCTCATCGTTGGAATTTTGTGCCATGTTTATGTGTGCCTTGTTGGGACATGTGTTTGGAGGCGTTTCGGATCACTATGTGAGTTTCTGGGTTTTTGTGGTATAGCGCACGCTAATGCTTGTGGCATAGCGCACGCTACGGCGTTGTGGTTAGCGCACGCTACTGAATGTGTAGCGCACGCTACTGAATGTGTAGCGCATGCTAACTGGCAGTCCAGAGGCAGTCCAGGAGCTACTGGACTAGGACTAGGGCTTTGTTAGCGCACGCTAAGGTCGATAGCTAGCGCACGCTATCGACTGCTTAGCGCACGCTCTTTTTTCTTTCTAGCGCCTGGCCCGGTAAGTGCGGATTACGTCCGGGGAGCCACTGGACTGGTTTCGTGACCCGTTAGCGCGCGCTACGCTTATGAGTCTAGCGCACGCTAACAGTGTTATTCGGTAAATTCTAGGCATTGACCTCGTTAGCGCGCGCTAATGCTGTCTGGTTAGCACACGCTAATGACTGTCCAGTATAAATACTGGACAGCAGGCTTCACTTCGTCATTTCTCACTTTTCTTCATCCCTTCCGACGGGAGTGAGCTCCAGAGGCGATTTTGAGCGATCTTCTTCTTCTAGCTTCATCTTCGAGCGGATTTGTAGGTGTTTAACAACATCTAATCGTCTTCTTGGTCCAAATCAAGGTAATCTCTTCTTAAAACCCTAGTTTCTTGAATTTGGGGTTTTTCCTTGGATTTGTGATTCTTACCCGATCTCATCTGATCGGTTGTGTATTCTTGTTTATCCGTAATCTTCATATTTTGTTAACCGTTCATCGATTTTTATCGCCCGGATCAACGATTCTTGATTTCTTTGACAACACTTAGATCCTTGTTGTTTTTAGGATCGTTTCAGATTTCGATTAGTGTTATTGATTCGTGGTGATGTTATTTTCGTAGTTCTCGTGGAGTTGTCGAGTTCTTGGTCGGTTTTGGAAGTTCGAGGGCTGCCCAACCTCATACGTTCGTTGTTCGGTGGTTCGTGGTATCGAGGCCTTGTGATTTGTCATATTTGTTCGCTCGCGGATTCGAGGCAAGTATCTTGCCCATACATTTCATGTTTCGTATCCGTAATAGTTGGCAATTGACTATGTGTGCGATTATAATGTTTTTTAACGAACTTACTCAAGAATCAATATATTCTTGATAAAAGCTTTCACAAAGATCTACTTGTGTGGACGAATGTGTTGTTCTAAGAATATGTATTAGTGTTGTGCATTGGGATGCCTTGATTGCGTATGGTACCGTTGTGTGTGATTATACCGTTAGTGGTATTAAAGATGATGCCTTTGGCAAAAACTGTGTGTGTGGTTATATGTGTTTATTGATGAGTGTGCGATATTATAATATCGATTGCGAGTAGGTGTCGGATAAGTGGCCATTTCTAACAAGTACCTTGATTTACGTTTGATGTACTTCGGGATAATGTGTTTTTGATGATTGTGATTTGTGCCATGTGGTTTTTGAGATTGTGTGAACCGAGTAAAACCAGCGAGGGTCCCCTGGGATTTGTTTAGACTTCGAGTTCGGCAGATCACTCGGTTGGGCTATACACCAGGGAGGGCCTGACGAGGTGTCCCTGGGGTGTGTATCTTGCTCGAGAGGTACAGGGCCAGTATAGCTCGGGAGGTTGTTTTGTGATGATTTTGGCACGATGTTTCGATAATTATGATATGTCCGGAATATCATAACGCTTCCGTTCTCGGTGTAAGTTATGTCGTACGTAAGGTCTTGGTACTTGGCAGAGTGGCATCAATATAAGTGTCGTGTATGACCCGTTTCTTGATTGTGAGGTTTTTGCATAAGGGTGAGGGCCTTGTGATTGTTTTTGTGAATTATGGTTGGTTGTGTCTCGAGATTAACCATTGGGTTATTTACTCGAGTATGTGAATTGTGGATGATTGGGTTGTAGGCCCTGGGTTTTGTGACCGGATTTGCACTCTTGCAAAACAATTCTTTGGCCTGTGTCCCTATGCGGTTTTTGGTTAGTTAAGGATTCATAAGTCCTAAATGTTTTCAAAACCCCCGAGATATTAAAGGTTTTTGTTAGATGTATATGGGTTCCATCCCCACCTCCCTTGATTTGAACTGTTTTGATCAAATGATTTATCTCGGGGAGTATGTTTACGATTATTGCGTATTGGAGTATGATATGTATGGCTTGCATTTGTATATTATAATTGCACTAGCAAAACAGTGGAGTTTTGCTAACCCCCGAGTATTCGGGGGTGGATGTCTGTATTGCGTCCAGGTACTTGCAGGTCGCTAGGGAGCGAATCACAGGATCGATACGAAGGATGGTGGAAGACGACGATATTAATCATATGAAGACCAGTCGCTGAGTATTTTTGGTAGTCTTGTTGTTTATATTTCCGTTGTGGTGCTCTCCCGTTTTATGGGAGCATTGTTGTATTCTAACCCCTGTGTGGGTATGAGTTTTGGGATAGAGTTATGTAAATATGATGTGTGTATTGTGGAAAAGACCAAATCGGTCTAATGAGTCGTTATTAGCCATGTTGGCATGTATCTATATGTTGTGTTTTCCGCTTTTAGCTTGATAGATCCTCACGGAGAGGGTTTGCGGCGCTGTAATATTCCCGAGTGGTTTGGGGGTGTTACAGTAAATATAATTAATATCGTTCGCCAATATAAAAAAGACTATTCCTGTTCGGACCTTTTTCTGTATCAATATATTTTAGAATCCGATCTCCACCGTTTAATTTGTAGATTTGTTTGTCAGGAAGGTACTGTAAAAGTGTCATGCTGATCCGATGGTTAACAAAGCCGAAATCGCAATTTTAGCGCGGTCCTGCAGTGCAAAAAATTTGCTCGAGGATTTTTTTTTTGTGAATTTCGAAAATCGGAGAGAAATAAAAAATTTACTGGTAGAGTATCATGCTGATAACGTGTTATACGCATTAGAGAAAGAGGAAAATATGAGAGAAGATGGGAGTCACGAATGAAATTATGTATATCATTATGAAGGTCAATAGGCCTCTATGTATAAGTATACATCTAGGATTTCGGGGGCATGTTAGTCATTCACTAAATATATGACTTATTTACAACAATAATAGATTTTGTTTTTTTGGAATGAAGCTTTTTATCCGAGACTAATTAAAACTACCCCTTTCATTAACCGGATTGGTCCCCTAGCTTGCTATTTTTTTTAAATATAAATATAATTTAGTATCTTGTATTTATTATTTATTATTCGCTCATTTTGTTGGGTACGCTCCACTATTAGCTTTATTTCTAAAATTAGATATTATATTATGTTTTTATAATATCACTATTATTATGAAAATGAGTTATACAATGCGTAACTTTTGTTACTACAATATCAGTTTTAAAATACACTATTTATTTTAATATCATTAATACAATATAATTAAACCCATGTATAACTATTTTACAATGAATAGTTTGACTGTCTGCGATGAATAGTTTGATTATAAATATTAGATTTAAGTGTTAAATATGTTTGAATCTAAAAATTTAAATTTAACTATGTAATCTTAAAAGATTATCTTATAGCTCCTTAATGCCCCTTTAGTGTGAAGCCCGACATGATTCGGGTTCGCAATGTTTCAGCCCATTTCGTAACTTTTGTAAATATAATAAAAAAACTCTTATTTTACTTTTTTTATTCTGTTATTACAGTATTGTTGATTGGAGACATGACAAGAACTTGAGTTTTAATCCTATTTATCATGTTAATAATTTCGAAAATAATAATATAAAACTTCATGACACTTTTATTATTTTTTATTTTAAGAGAACAATTATGTTAAAATGGACCGGTCGGGTACCCTGCCCTACCCGAACCTGTTTTGCGAGTAACCGAAAGGGCGTGTATCCACTATATATGGACTGGCTCATGGTTCAACTCTTACCGAACCGATGGAAGTAGTTTGGTTCATGAACATTGATTATGAAATGGGTATCCAGTCCATGAATCCCCCTACTCATGAGGGTTTAATACGATTAAACGAGTAATTGTTTTACCCTTTTTATGGTAACTAAACCAGATTTGAGGGACAAAATAAAACTTTCTACATAATCAAATTTGAATTGGAAAATACCAAAAAATCTTATTCATATTTTTAATATAACCGTTTAATTAAAATTTTGGTTAAAAATTTATGATTAAATAAAATATTATAATTTTATAAATATATAAAGATAAATAAGTCTTTTCAACTCATTTATTGAATAACTAATTGAAAAAACTCTTAAAATGAGCTTTTTGAAAATTAGAGGATTGAACCCAATCATCTAATTCAAAAAGCTTTCAACCAAACATCAAAATTAGAAGTTTAAAAAGTCAAACATTTAAACCTCTATTGACTCAAAAAGTTATTTACCAAACAGGACCGTAATCTATGAAATTGTCATCATTGACATAAATATATAAAATTTAATAATAAAAATGTAAAAAAGTATGTAAATATATATAGTATATATAAAAACTATATATAAAATATATTAAAAAAAAGTGGGCAGAGCGGGACAGGTACCCACAGGGAAGAGTGATACACAAACCGGCCCCGCCTAACGGGGCGTCACGGGATGGGACGACCCCTATTTCACAAATCAACGGCCCCGCCTCACGGGGCGTCACGGGATGGGACGACCCCTACTTCACAAATCAATTTGGCATAGTGCAGGTTGGGCCAAAATTACCATCCCTAATATTTATATCCCTTTATGAGATTACTCCGAGTTGAAAATTATGGATACAAGAAATCATCTGCCAAATAACAACATAATATGATAGTTGACAAATGACAGACAGATTGAAGCTTAAACAAGCAAATGAAGATCCCAAAAGTCACAATAATACCATCCAGATTATGAATAATAAGCCATTAGATGTTGAATTCACACGATCCTAACTCGGACAAATTAAAAGGTAACGAATAGTAGTTTCACTTCTTCTTTTTCGAAGGTCGGCTTTCTTCCTCATCTTCGTCATCTTCATCTTCGTCTTCGTCGCAGCCATCATCATCATCATCATCATCGTCATCATCATCGTCTTCGTCGTCATCATCGTCGTCATCATCACTACCGCCGCCACCACCACGAGTTGGCACCACCTCATCATCAGAATTCCCATCATCATCACTCCCTGAATAATCATCATCCTCATCATCATTACCCGCATCATCACCATCGTCATCTTCGTCGTCATCCTCGTCGTCGTTGTCACTGTCACTAGCATCTTTGGGTTCCTCCGACTCGAAAGCTTTCTTCATAAGATCAGCGGATGGAAATCTGTAAATTTGTATATATTATCATCCAAAAAACAATTATTTCTTCCATTTTAGTAAAGAGGTGATAAATAATATAATAGAGGTACAAAATGGAAAAAGTGGGTGACTCGACATTACCTGTCATCTGTCGCTAATGGAGACGGAAAAACATCGACACTGTCAACAAGGACGCCCTTCTGAAAAAATGCCGAGTAAATGTCTAAAGAGCCCAAAACTAAAGACCCAATTTATAACTCACTTGACGAAGAAAAAGAGTTACTACCTATATCCTTTTTACATGGTTCGAAAAGTAAGACAAGTTTCGTAGCACTATGAAGAATAACTCATGAACCCTTTGCTTGGATTATCGTAGAAAGATGGAAGCCAATTACAAGGGTTCCTTCTATAGATTCAGTTAATAGGACTTTCGAAGAACACAAACTTGCCATGGAAATGCATATCAACGTCGAGAATCTTACAATAATTATCACATATTCGTCCAGACTGAATTTCATGGGTAAATGAAAGATATTCAGACAAATACTTCTAAATGTAAGTTTGCAAGCAACAAATCCACGTGTCGATTTCTAAGTTATGCTACTCGGACATTTGCCATCACAAACATTCAAGAAACGGACACGCTAGTCAACCTCTCCATCATCCACATTAACTTCTTAACCTTGACGAAAATAAAAACAGGACTAACGCATTCAACTCTGTGGATCTTTTAAAGTAGCATCAGAAGACCTAAATCCGGAACCAAAATCCTAAAAGTAGCAAGTTTTCCTACATCATGTATTTCCAATGAAATGCACAACGTATAATGGCTTCACTTCAAGTAAACCTTTAATTTTTTCTATATCATGTATTCCGACCGAACTCTTCACATTGACTACACCATAGTTGTTAGAGGCGAGAGGCGCACAGAGGCGCAAAGGCTGCCCTAGCGCCCGAGGCGAGAGGCGCACCCGAGGCGAGAGGCGCGCCCGAGGTGCGCGCCTCTTGAACAGAGGCGCAAATTTAATTAAAAATTAATACAAAAAACATAATTCATGTAATTAAGTCTAAGAATTCCATAACATAAAGTTTAACTTCAACTTCAATAATAAATCACACAATCAACAAAAACCAACACATAACCAACAAAAAACAACACACAAAAGACATGTTTAAGTTCAACACTTCTTAAAGTCTCAATTAAACTATCACTCCTCTTCCTCATCATCATCAAACTCCTCCTCATCAAACTCGGGCAACACATCTTCTTCCTCACTTTCCTCATCTTCAAATTCATCTTCATCTTGCTCATCTCTAAGTCTAGATGATGACGTCTTCTTCTTTTCTTTCCCCTTCCCCTTTCTCCTTCTCTCATAAACTTTCCTTTTCCCCTTACTCACTTGTGTAGATGGTCGAGAACTTGAGCATTGCTTTCCTCTATCTCTAGTAGAATACATAGGCTCTTCAACTCCCATAGCCTTACCAACATCTCCCCATGTCAAATCTTCACCCTCAAACACCAACTCGTCATCTTCACCATTTTCATCATCCATTTTACCCATCAACCACTCATTACTTTCATCGATGAAATCCAAAGCAATGGGATCAATCGAATTACATCCATCATACCGACGCTTCAATGCACGGTTGTATTTTACAAACACAAAGTCACTCATCCTACGTTGATCTAATCTAGATCTTCTTTTGGCATGAACCTAAATATTAACAATAAATATTCAATTAATGACATGATAATAATAATAATAACAATAATAATTATTTAAGTAAAATAATTAATACTTACATTTTCAAATATGCTCCAATTGCGTTCACAACCGGAAGAGCTACAAGTGAGGCTAAGCACTTTAACAGCTAACTTTTGCAACTCCGGAGTGAGTTGTGAAGACGGGATGAGAGGAGTGGAGAAGAGTAAACCCTAATTTTGAATTCTCTAATATATATATATATATATATATAATATTATTAAAGGTTGAAAATGAAGATGAGAGGCGCGCCTGCGTCCTCGGAGGCGCGCTAGGCACACAAAGGCGCCCGCCTCCCTCCCCGCGCCCGCGTCGCCTTCCAGGAGGCGCTGCCCTTGGCGCCCCTAGCGCCTCGGGCGCGCCTCTAACAACTTGGGACTACACTAATCTATAGCTTAAGAAAACCGAGCAGAAGGAGATGCAACAATAATCTAGCAACTAAATTGATGTAATATATAGAAATGCCAACTACATCAATACCAAAACTTCCGAATCTGAGTTCTTGGGAAAAAATTAAGGATTGACGCATATGTTCAAATAAATTACTCCATCCTTCCCGTAAAAAAGAGTCGAGTTTTATAAACAAATTTTGCCACAGAAAAAGAATCCGCTCCTAAAAATCACATCAATATCTAATCAAAATTTATAATAATACTTTTTAAATTAATATTTTATATCATAGAAATTACAATAATAGTTCTGTACCAAGAAAATTGAAAAAAATAAATGAACATAGATGGTTTAAACATAGATGTACCTGGTCGAAATGACCAAAATTAAAAAGCTGTACTTAAGAAAACCGGAATCGACGTAGAAGGCTTAAAACTAAAGCAAGAACGAATTATTCTGAGGCAGTTTCAAGAAACCCAAACAATTTTCTCGATTATCAACTGTGAATTCAAGAAATCGTCACAAAATTAGGAGAGAGAAAAAAAAGGCAATATATAAACACGAAACAGAGAGAACAGCATATAACAGTAACACCCACACAACATGATGAAGCAAAACCAGAACTCTAAAGAAGAAGAAAAATAAGAGAGAGAAAAAATAAAAAAAAATTACAGAGGACATTGAAGGGTCACAAAAATTTACCAGCAAATCAAGCAAAAGAAGAGATCTTTGAGCAGTGAAAAATGTACAGCACATCATCTTCTGCAGAAGAGCACCATTGTAGCTTAGTTTTTCAACCTCCATTATTTATTTATTTTTATTATTTTTTTTATGAAACGCTTTGAAACTGGGTTGAAAAGTACAAAAGGGGGAGAGACGGAGAGACGAAGCCAACTGTTGTATTGTTAATAGGGAAGGGGTTTGTGCGTATGTGCGTGTGTCAATTTCTAGGGTTTTGGTATTTAGGCCTCGGTTTGGGGGTAATTTTGTCAATTGCGAATGTCTTGGGGCCTTGACATGGAAAAAATTAAAAGATCTTCTCTAGCTAGGAAATTAAAAGATCTTCTCTAGTAGAGAGGAGGGTGTCGTTGCCGTTTGTTAGGGCGATCCAAGACATGTATTCCCAAGCTAGGACGTGCGTTAGAACCCCAGTTGGTGACACCCGGTATTTTCCGGTTGAGATAGGGCTACACCAGGGGTCGGCGCTAAGTCCGCTTCTCTTCACTCTAATCCTTGACGTCATTTCGCGTGGGATTCAAGATGGCGTCCCGTGGTGCATGCTTTTTGCTGACGACATTGTGTTAGTGGCGGAGTCGAGGAGGGAGGTGAACTCGAAGTTGGAGCTTTGGAGGGCTAAGTTAGAATCCCATGGCTTGCGTGTGGTGACAAGGCCAGTATCTCAGTGTAACTTTAGTGGTGAGGCCAACGAGGAAGATGTTGAGGTAATGATTGCGGATCAGATCGTACCCCGTACGGATAAGTTCAAGTATTTGGGTTCGATCATTCAGAAGGAAGGTGAGTGTGAAGATGATGTCACGCATCACATCAAGGCGGGGTGGCTAAGGTGGAGAGCAGCGACAGGGGTCCTGTGCGACAAGAAAATCCCTCTAAAGTTGAAGGGTAAATTCTATAGAGCGGCTATCCGACCTGCTATGTTGTATGGCTCCGAATGTTGGGCGATGAAGAAGTCGCTTGAGAGCAAGTTGGAAGTGGCTGAAATGAGAATGTTACGTTGGTCGTGTGGTCGCACAATGTTAGATAGAATTGCGAACGGGATTTTCAGGAACACGCTGGAAGTGGCGCCCATTTCAGCGAAAGTTAGGGAAGAGAGATTGAGATGGTTTGGCCACGTCCGCAGGAGACAGGCATCTGCTCCGGTGAGGAGGGTCGAGAGTTTAATGATTGTCGGGGAGAGGAGGAGAGGCAGACCGAGGAGGACGTGGGAGGAGCAACCGAGATTAGATTTGAAGGCCTTAAACCTTTCCGAGACCATGACCGTTGATAGGTGCGCTTGGAGGCGCCATATCAGAGTTGTGGATTCTTTTGTAGGGAGCGGTGCTGTAGTTGAGAGCCTCAGGGTTGGGTTGTCTCGGTTAGCTTTGACCTAGAGCATTGCATATTTATTTTTATTGTATATTTTATCCAATTGTCTTTGCGTGTGGTGTATTTTTGGCAGGGAGCTGTGCGCAGAGCCAATCTCTCTTTTGTTAGAGCAGCGTTCATTGGGAGTGAAGTAGCCAAATTCCGCTTAGGTAAGTCCCATGTGGATCAATCCATGGGCTCAGGTATGGTCTCGAGCTTTTTCGAATCATATGTTTTCCTTTGTATTTATCACACAAGATTCTGCTGTGCACTAAGCTGGGGGTCTTCACGGAAACAGCCTCCCTACCGTAATAAGTAGGGGCATGGTCTGCGTACATCTTACCCTCCCCAGACCCTGCTCTGAGCGGGATATACTGGGTATGTTTGGTTTGGTTTGGTTTCTCTAGCTAGGAAATTAAAAGATCTTCTCTGGCTAGGGTTAATTGCGCGAAACCCCCTTGTGGTTTGAAACTATTACGCGAAATCTCCTAGTGGTTTGAAAATTGTGCGAGATCCTCTTGTGGTTTAATAAATCATGCACGAAATCCCCTAATCTGTTAAACTTAACACGCGTGGGTATCACTCTCCCCTTGTGCGTCTGAAATCGGGTTAATTGCGCGAAACCCCCTTGTGGTTTGAAAATGTTGCGCGAAATCCCCCTATGGTTTGAAAATTGTGCGAGATCCCTTGTGGTTTAATAAATCATGCACGAAATCTCCCATTATTAGTATTATTTTTTATACGTTTTCGACTGTTTTTCTTACCTTTTTGTCCGTTTTTCTTATGTTTTTTTTTTCGTTTTCATACGCTTTTGTCTGTTTTTTCTTACGTTTTTGCCCGTTTTTCTTATGTTTTTTTCCATTTACATACGTGTTTGTCCGTTTTTAGACGTTTTCGTCCGTTTTTATACGTTTTCGCCCGTTTTCTTACATTTTCATCTGTTTTTATACGTTTACGACCGTTTTTCTTAAGTTTTTGTCCGTTTTTATCGGTTTTTGTCAGTTTTTGTTCATTTTTCTTACGTTTTTGTCCGTTTTTCTTACGTTTTTCCATTTTTATACTTTTTCGCCGGTTTCCTTACGCTTTCATATGTTTTTATACGTTCGCCTGTGTTTCTTACGTTTTTGTCCGTTTTTATCTGTTTTTGTCCATTTTTCTTACGTTTTTGTCAGTTTTTCTTATGTTTTTTCTGTTTTCATACGTTTTTGTCCGTTTTTATATGTTTTTGCCTGTTTTCTTACGTTTTCATCCGTTTTTATACATTTTCGTATGTTTTTCTTAAGTTGTTGTCTGTTTTTATCGGTTTTTGTCAGTTTTTGTATAAAAACGGATGAAAACGTAAGAAAACGGGCAAAAACATATAAAAACGGACAAAAACATATGAAAACGGAAAAAACATAAGAAAAACTGACAAAAACGTAAGAAAATAGACAAAAATGGATAAAAACGAACAAAAAACGTAAGAAATACAGGCGAAGACGTATAAAAAAAGATGAAAGCGTAAGAAAATCGGCGAAAATGTATAAAACGGAAAAAACGTAAGAAAAACGGACAAAACGTAAGAAAAATGAACAAAAAGTTACAAAAACCGATAAAAACGGACAAAAACTTAAAAAAAGCGGTCGTAAACGTATAAAAACAGATGAAAACGTAAGAAAACGGGCGAAAATGTATAAAAACGGATGAAAACGTATAAAAACGGACAAAAACGTATGTAAACAGAAAAAAACGTAAGAAAAACGGGCAAAAACGTAAGAAAAAACAGACAAAAGCGTGAAAACGAAAAAAAACATAAGAAAAACGGACAAAAACGTAAGAAAAACGGTCGAAAATGTATAAAAAATAATACTAATAATTGGGGATTTCGTGCATGATTTGTTAAATCACAAGGGATCTCGCACAATTTTCAAACCATAGGGGGATTTCGCGCAACATTTTCAAACCACAAAGGGGTTTCTCGCAATTAACCCGATTTCAGACGCACAAGGGGAGAGTGATACCCACGCGTGTTAAGTTTAACAGTTTAGGGGATTTCGTGTATGATTTATTAAACCACAAGGGGATCTCGCACAATTTTCAAACCACGGGGGAATTTCGCGCAACATTTTCAAACCACAAGAGGGTTTCGCGCAATTAACCCTCTCTAGATAATATAATTTCATTTCATTTAATTTAATACTTGTAAATTGAAGAAATAGCAATTGTTTGGGTAAAAAGTTGAAAAAGGAAGAATATCTGGTGTGGTTAATTTCTATATATATTGAAGATTTCTAATAACCCATATGCTCTACAGCCCGCTGTGTCCGAACGGAAGCATCAGTACCACGAGCTTTGGTGTGTGGCAGATCCTTCGTATTCCAGTCGAGGAGCGATTGGGTTTATGCTGATAGCACTTCTACACAGCTGCATGTAGATGTGATGGAGGTTCTTGGAGTTTCGCGGGTGGAGCTACTTGCTACTCATTGGGGGGTGGCGGCGTACTTATTGAGTCGATTTTCAGGTTATGCCGCGATAGGGCTCGAGTTGAGGATACCCAGGCGGTAGCTTGGATGTAGTTGTTGTTTGAATCCACCTTGTTTGTTGACAAGAGTGGTAACCGGATTAGACCACATATAGGCTTATTCTCGCTGACTATCAGGGTGCTACACATGATCACACTGCATGCGCGGATGACTACATTGAGTGGTATTATCATTATTCACAACCTCGGCTACTGAACGACGGTGCTGCAGCTGGATCGGTGATTCCTTCTCGTTCTAACAGCGACTACGTATGTTGTTTAATAATTATTTAACAATTTACATTATGTTTCATTTCACCATACATTACATTTATTGGATATTGTTAATATTTTTTAACAGTGGGTGAGTCGATTGGCCTATTGAATTGGTACCACCACTAGAAGTGTAACACCCCCAGATCCATCCAGGAATATTACAGTGTCGTGGGCCCCGAGACGTAACCCACAAGGCTAAAAGACATTTTACAAACATTTCAAATACGCCTAAGCGGCGATGACGATAATATCTTCAAAAATATTCGAAGACTTTATAAAACCTGTTAAACAATACCGTCGAAAAACTCTCATTTGAAAGTACAAGGCCAAACCGCCAAAACTCAATAGTTTCAAAAGTACACGTTAAGTCACCGCTTAAGTTACCAGATATCGAAAGGTCATTTAAAAATACTCACGCAGCGGAAAAGACAAACAGTTAAAAATACTCTAGCAGCGGAATACAACAACTAGTCAAAGTAATCGACAAACACACTGTAACACCCCGAGATATTCGGAATAATTACAGCGCCGTAAACCCTTTAGATAAGGATTTACAAGGCTAATTTTAAATCAAGTGTAAAAATAATTCAATCGAACAACTGAAGTTCAAATATAGATTTGATTCAACCGATCAAATGAGTTAACTTATACAACCATATCGAAATGACCTTATTAAAAACCGACGTACTCGAGTACTAAACGAACCAAGAAGACAATTCACAATAACAATAACATCAACCACATCACTGAGCTATTTCATCGTCATGTCGGTACTGTGGTTGCCTCCCTGCTCCTCGGCTACCTGAACATCAAAACAATGTCCACCCCCGAAGGGGTTAGCAAAACAATGCTAGTACAAGTATCATCATACAATAAATCATCAATGCATCATACAACATGCAAAACGGACTTCCGCCACCGGAATCCAACGATGCGAATCCTCACGATTCCATCAACACAATACAGGGTAATCCAGCGATCCAGCGCCCTTGGTATAGATCCCCATGATGATCCCGTCGGACCAACGCATGGTGGAAAACCCGTCCAACGATCCAGCGCCCTCAGCATAGATCCCCATGATGATCCCGTCGGATCAACGCATGGTGGACATTCGATCCAGCGCCCTCAGCATAGATCCTCATGATCCCCTCGGATCATTTATACCATAAATCAATCAACTATGCATACACATATGCATTTCAATATGTTCATCAATACGAACAAATATCAACGAATATCACGAGAATTTTCATAAATACATTTCATATTCAACAATATGAACAAAACCACAAGCATGATCACAGTTTCAATATAAATCGAACTCGACATATGATACTTGCCTCGAAAATGGCAAGGACGAAACACCTCGATGATCTCAACACACTCGAAGGCCGCCTCCTTCGATCAACGTAACAAGCTCGAACCTTAACAAAAGGAATGATATACAAATCATCTCAAGTCGAACGATGGCCTAACAATTCGTTCTACGGCCCAAAAGTTCAAAATAAACAATGCCGTCGATCGCTTAGCGACGCTACGTATCTACGTAACGTGCGCTAAGCTCGCTCGTTAGCGACGCTATCGTGTAAGACTAGCGCGGCGCTAGACACGAATCGGCGCTTGAATCGGCTGATACATAACGCACGCTACGTACGTATTGTGCGTTAACTGAACCCCGATAGCGCACGTTAACTCAAATATGTTAGCGTGCGCTAATCTTGCATGGCAGAATACTGCTAACGGAAAAACTGGGTTGAAAGGTGGTGAATTTCATGAATTCTATGGTGATAATACAAATTATCCTCGGGCATATCATGCTAATAAGGTTTGTGGAAATTCCATGATCATGAGGTACAAATATACGGATAATCATCTCAACACCATAATTCATCTTCAATCTTTAAGAAATATTCCAAGTTCCGATTATTCCAAGTCCCAAAACATATGGTTCCTTACGTAAAACATACGAACTAGGTAATCTTCATATACTGGTCGATTGGTTTTGAAGATACATAACATGCTTAGGAATCCACATACTAAAAGGTTCAATGGATCATACGATGAATAAGTGTCGAAACGTCGAAAATATCCTTCTAACACATGAGGTACGACTAATAACGAATCTTAACTGACTAGATGAACATGATCAACATCCTTTAGAACACTAGTAGTATTGGTGAAGAATCACCTACCTCAAGGTAGTGAAGAACACGGAGGAAATTGAAGCAATCCAACTCCGAAGGCTTGAACACCAATCTCCAATGACATACGATCTCCAATCACGAACTAGGATGTTGATATGGAGTGTTTAGGATGAAGGAAATTATGTTCTAAGTGTAAGAATTCGGGTAATGGGAGAAGAAAGAACTGAAATCACGAATAGGATGCTGTCCTATTTATAAGAAATGGCTATTAGCGCGCGCTAGACCCTGCTCGTAGCGTGCGCTAACGGCTCACTGACTTAACTGTACTCAGCACTTAGGGCGCGCTATGCACATACCTGTAGCGTGCGCTAAGGCGTTGACTCGGCTTTTCCCAAAAGCCGTCCACGTACATCCCGACACGATCCGACAGGGGTCCCCCGGCCAGATCTCACCTACCGCACTTCTCAATCAAATTGACCACGCATAGCGTGCGCTAATGACCCTCTGTAGCATGCGTTATGAATCCACGTTAGCGCACGCTACACATAGCCAATAGCGTGCGCTACATGCGCAGAATTACAATTTGTAAATCACATACATGAAATCATATGCTCGACAACATCGGATTATAAAATACGGAGAATAATACTCAGATCAAGTACAACGATTACAATATCACAAGTCAGAAATCTCGGGTATTACATCCTTCCTCCCTAAAAAGAAGTTTCGTCCCGAAACTTAAGATGAAAACAACTCTGGATATCTAGCCTTCATACTGTCCTCCGTTTCCCAAGTGGCCTCTTCGACTCCGTGTCGTGACCATTGTACTTTAACCAAGTGTATTGGTTTATTCCTCAATTGTTTGATCCGGCTCTCAAGTATCTTGATTGGTCTCTCTTCGAAGGTGCCATCATTAGCTATTTCGATCTCATCGAAATCAATGACGTGACTGGGGTCCGGTACATACTTCCGTAATTGGGATACGTGAAACACATTGTGAACGTGACTTAGCGATGGCGGTAAGACCAACCTGTATGCTAAATCTCCAACTCTCTCGAGGATCTCAAATGGTCCGATATATCTCGGACTAAGTTTGCCTCTCCTCCTAAAACGGAAAATCCCTCGCGTAGGAGACACCTTCAATAGTACATGGTCCCCAGCGTCGAACTCTAGAGGGCGACGACGTATATCTGCATAAGACTTCTGTCGACTCTGGGCAGTCAACAGTCTCTCTCGAATCAAAGCTATCTTCTCTTGAGTCTAAATAATCAATTCCGGTTCCGTCCCGATCAAATCCGAAGGATCATCCCAACACAGGGGTGATCGGCATCTTCTCCCGTACAAAGCTTCAAATGGTGCCATCTTAATAGAAGCATGCCAACTGTTGTTATAGGTGAACTCGATCAAGGGCAAGTGAACTTCCCAATCAGTCGACCAATCTAATGCACAAGATCTAAACATGTCCTCTACTGTCTGTATAGTTCTTTCAGACTGACCATCCGTTTGGGGATGATAAGCTGTACTAAAGTTGAGCTCAGTCCCCAAAGCCCTGTGAACTGCTTTCCAGAAGTGTGACACGAAACGGCCATCTCGATCCGAAATAATGGTCTTTGGCGTCCCATGCAATCTGACTATCTCCGCAATAAATACTCGCGCCAATCTCTCGGGTCCCCATGTATCTTTAATCCCTAGGAAATGAGCCGACTTGGTTAGTCGATCAACTACAACCCAAATCATGTTCATTCCCGTTCTAGTCCTTGGCATACTGGTGATGAAATCCATCGAGATGTCCTCCCACTTCCATTCAGGGATCAGAAGCGGCTTTAACATCCCAACAGGTCGCTGATGTTCAATCTTAACCTGCTGACAAGTCAAACACTTCGAAACGTACTCCGCTACGTCCTTCTTCATATTCCCCCACCAGAAGTTTTGCTTTAAATCCGTATACATCTTACTGCTGCCTGGGTGAATAGAATAGGGCGCGCTATGAGCTTCCTTTAAAATTGTCCATCTCAAATCATCATCCTCGGGAACGCAAAGTCGACTCTGAAATCTCAGAACCCCATCGTCTTGTATCACGAATCCTGGGGCTTTTCCTTTCTTTACTTCGTCACATAATCGAAGGATCAGAGAATCGTTCAATTGTTTAGACTTGATCTCCTCGACTAGTGATGAAGTCAGTTCCATCACATAAAGTTGCCCTTGGATTCCTGGTGCCCATACTTCAATCCCTTCGCGGATCAGTTCTCGTTGAATACTGGTTTGGAACGTAAGTGCTTCCAACACTCGAAGAGAAACAGGTTTACGGCTCAAAGCATCGGCTACTACGTTTGCTTTCCCCGGATGATAGAGAATCTCCAAGTCGTAATCCTTGATCAATTCCAGCCACCTTCTCTGCCTCATGTTTAATTCTTTCTGACTGAAAATGTACTTGAGGCTCTTATGATCTGTAAAGATCTGACAATGAGTGCCGTACAAATAATGTCGCCAAATTTTCAAGGCAAAGATCACAGCTGCTAGCTCCAGATCATGAGTCGGGTAATTAATCTCGTACGGTTTCAATTGCCGGGAAGCATAAGCAATCACTTTATCCTTCTGCATCAACACACAACCCAAACCCTGATTTGAAGCGTCGCTGTACACCATGAATCCATCAGTTCCCTCTGGCAGCGCTAATATAGGTGCTGTCGTCAGTCTTCTCTTAAGTTCGTCAAAACCAGCCTGGCACTTCTCATTCCACGTGAACTTTTAAGTTTTCTGTAACAGCTGAGTGAGCGGACGAGCAATTTTGGAAAATCCCTCTACAAAGCGGCGATAATATCTAGCAAGTCCTAAGAAGCTTCGGACTTCTTTCACGTTTTTAGGAGCTTCCCATTCTAAGATTGCTTCTACTTTCTTCGGGTCCACCTGAACTCCGTCGGCTGATATCACATGTCCAAGGAAGGTTACTTCCTTAAGCCAGAACTCACATTTTGAAAGTTTTGCATACAGATGTTCCTTCCTCAAGGTGCTCAAAACCACACGTAAATGTTCAGCATGTTCCTCTGCGTCCCTCGAATATATCAGGATGTCATCAATGAAGACGACCAAAAATTTATCCAAGTATTCCAAGAATACCCGATTCATCAATTGCATGAATACCGCAGGAGCATTGGTAAGTCCAAATGGCATTACTACAAATTCATAATGCCCTTACCGGGATCTGAAAGCAGATTTCGGTATATCCGATTCCTTAATTCTCAACTGGTGGTATCCTGATCGCAAGTCAATCTTCGAGAATACCCTTGCCCCTTGCAGTTGATCAAACAAGTCGTCGATCCGAGGTATAGGATACTTATTCTTGATTGTCATCTTGTTGAGCTCCCTGTAATCAATACACAGTCGGAGGGATCCGTCTTTCTTCCGGACAAAGAGAACGGGCGCTCCCCAAGGAGAAACACTAGGTTGGATATAGCCCTTCTGTAACAATTCCTCCAGTTGCTTCTTGAGTTCATACATCTCGGTTGGCGCCATGCGGTATGGTGCCCTGGAAATAGGAGCTGCTCCAGGCTCTAATTCGATAGTGAATTCCACTTCTCTCTGCGGAGGTAACCCAGGTAGTTCATCAGGAAATACATCTGAGAACTCATTCACAACTGAAATAGACGAGAGCTCTACTCCTTCCTCTTTCCTCATGGCATAGCACCAAAGTCCGTGACATCCCTGCTTCAGTAATTTCACGGCTTTCATTGCTTTGATCAATTTTCCCGAGCTTCCCGGTCTCCACCCCCCTCGGAATAAGTGTTCAGATCCGTCATCAGCAATGATAGAAATGACTCTCTCTCGGTAATTCAGAACAGCTCCATAACGGTTGAGCCAATCATCTCCGAGAATTAAATCATCACCGCATATGTCAACTACAATAAGATTCGATGGCCAATCTCTTCCTTCTATAGACACTGGGAAATCCCTAGCTTCTAGGGTTCCCACAATTTTCTCTCCGCTCGGTAATCCCACAACATAATGTTCACAATTATACAAGCACGAGATTTTCAAACGATTAACACAGTTCAAAGATACAAAAGAATGTGTAGCTCCGGAATCGAATAAAACACTAACTGGTTGCAAAAGGATCTGAATTGTACCTGATGCAACAGCAGTGTTCTGATCATCAGATTTCCTCATTTCGTACAGGCGTGGAGGAACGGACCCAGCACTGGATGTCTCTCTCTTCCCAACGCTCGCTGAAATCCACTGCTGCGTCTGGTTCACACTCGTCTCCTTCGAATCGAGCTGGAGTGCGAGTACCAAAAGATCGGGTCGCATTCCCACAAAATGTTGCGCGATGTCCTTCCTGTCCACACTCGAAACAGGTCACAGCGGGCGCGAAACAATCACGTCGAACATGTCCCGCTTTGCCACAGTTATAACACTTTTTCCCTGCGTCTGAAACAGTTGGTGCTGCCCGGAACTTCTTTCCACCTCGAGAAGGATGCGGAGGTCTCCTGGATGAATGAAAAGAGGACTGACCCCTGCGAGGCCCGCTACTCTTATCCTCCGTGAAGTTGCCAGACACCTTCTGTTTCTTTGCTTCCGTCGATTTCTCTACTGCTGCCTCCTTCATATCATAGGCCAACGCCTTGTCCTGATACTGTCGCAAGGTGGTACAATCAAATCCGGACATATATTGCTGAATTTCCGGCTTCATTCGCATGTCAAAATGGAAAATCTTCTCCGCCTCGGTCCTGACCAAGTGGCGCACATAAGTCAGCTGGTGATTAAAAGTCTTAATCACGTCCGTCACAGATGCTTCTGAATTCTGTGGTGAGAAAAACTCTCGAACTCGGGCCTCTCTAACTGGGCGAGGACAATACTGCGCCTCCATCATCAATTTGAATTCCGTCCAGTCAACATTGTGCTCCTCCGGTCGAATGGCCTCCCACCAGTCGAAAGCCTCCCCGATCAGAAGATCGGGCGACCGGAACCTTCCTATCGTTGGGACAGTTAATCCCTGCAAAAATCTTTTCTAATTCCTTCAGCCAGTGATCCCAAGAAAGCGTCTCGGCAGAACCGTCAAATTTCGGAGGGTGCAATTTAATCACTTCGGTAAGCCATCTATCTCCTCGATTCTCCACGTTATGCTGCTGTCCCTTCGCCGTTTGCATGCGATCCACAACTTGAGCAAACTGGTTTATCTGGGCAACCACCTGCTGAAGCACTCCCGGCACGTTAGGATCTGCATTATTATTTGCCGATCCCTGCTGTCCCCCGGAATGGGAATCCGTTCGACTAGCGGTTATCTCTGGGGTAGATACCGACTCTTCTTGCCTCGCATTTCCACGTCCGCGTCCACGACCGCGTCCGCGTCCACGACCGCCTCTCAACATACTGTAAACATAAATACTCAATATCCAGGGCAAACTTTCTCAAAGTACATTCATCAATGCTTACAAGTCATGAATTAAATAAAACGGTAGTATTCGAGATTAGGAAACTTACAACCACGGTCCACACGACGATGCTGGCTCAGCAGTGATGTTACGAACGACCAATAATCAAATAACGTAAACAGACCCAACTAACCCGACTGCCAAGATATCCATGAATCTTAGCTCCGATACCATATTCTGTAACACCCCGAGATATTCGGAATAATTACAGCGCCGTAAACCCTTTAGATAAGGATTTACAAGGCTAATTTTAAATCAACTGTAAAAATAATTCAATCGAACAACTGAAGTTCAAATACAGATTTGATTCAACCGATCAAATGAGTTAACTTATACAACCATATCGAAATGACCTTATTAAAAACCGACGCACTCGAGTACTAAACGAACCAAGAAGACAATTCACAATAACAATAACATCAACCACATCACTGAGCCATTTCATCGTCCTGTCGGTACTGTGGTTGCCTCCCCGCTCCTCGGCTACCTGAACATCAAAACAATGTCCCCCGAAGGGGTTAGCAAAACAATGCTAGTACAAGTATCATCATACAATAAATCATCAATGCATCATACAACATGCAAAACGGACTTCCGCCACCGGAATCCAACGATGTGAATCCTCACGATTCCATCAACACAATACAGGGTAATCCAAATGATCAGCGCCCTTGGTATAGATCCCCATGATGATCCCGTCGGACCAACGCATGGTGGAAAACCCGTCCAATGATCCAGCGCCCTCAGCATAGATCCCCATGATGATCCCGTCGGACCAACGCATGGTGGACATTCGATCCAGCGCCCTCAGCATAGATCCTCATGATCCCCTCGGATCATTTATACCATAAATCAATCAACTATGCATACACATATGCATTTCAATATGTTCATCAATACGAACAAATATCAACGAATATCACGAGAATTTTCAGAAATACATTTCATATTCAACAATATGAACAAAACCACAAGCATGATCACTGTTTCAATATAAATCGAACTCGACATATGATACTTGCCTCGAAAATGGCAAGGACGAAACACCTCGATGATCTCAACACACTCGAAGGACGCCTCCTTCGATCAACGTAACAAGCTCGAACCTTAACAAAAGGAATGATATACAAATCATCTCAAGTCGAACGATGGCCTAACAATTCGTTCTATGGCCCAAAAGTTCAAAATAAACAATCTGCCTAGACTGCTTAGCGTACGCTACGTATCCTACGTAACGTGCGCTAAGCCTGCCTGTTAGCGTACGCTATCATGTAAGACTAGCATGCGCTAGACACGAACTGACAGTTTGAATCGGCTGATACATAACGCACGCTACGTACGTATTGTGCGTTAACTGAACCCCGATAGCGCACGTTAACTCAAATATGTTAGCGTGCGCTAATCTTGCATGGCAGAATACTGCTAACGGAAAAACTGGGTTCAAAGGTGGTGAATTTCATGAATTCTATGGTGATAATACAAATTATCCTCGGGCATATCATGCTAATAAGGTTTGTGGAAATTCCATGATCATGAGGTACAAATATACGGATAATCATCTCAACACCATAATTCATCTTCAATCTTTAAGAAATATTCCAAGTTCCGATTATTCCAAGTCCCAAAACATATGATTCCTTACGTAAAACATACGAACTAGGTAATCTTCATATACTGGTCGATTGGTTTTGAAGATACATAACATGCTTAGGAATTCACATACTAAAAGGTTCAATGGATCATACGATGAATAAGTGTCGAAACGTCGAAAATATCCTTCTAACACATGAGGTACGACTAATAACGAATCTTAACTGACTAGATGAACATGATCAACATCCTTTAGAACACTACTAGTATTGGTAAAGAATCACCTACCTCAAGGTAGTGAAGAACATGGAGGAAATTGAAGCAATCCAACTCCGAAGGCTTGAACACCAATCTCCAATGACATACGATCTACAATCACGAACTAGGATGTTGATATGGAGTGTTTAGGATGAAGGAAATTATGTTCTAAGTGTAAGAATTTGGGTAATGGGAGAAGAAAGAACTGAAATCACGAATAGGATGTTGTCCTATTTATAAGAAATGGCTATTAGCGCGCGCTAGACCCTGCTCGTAGCGTGCGCTAATGGCTCACTGACTTAACTATACTCAGCACTTAGCGCGCGCTATGCACATACCTGTAGCGTGTGCTAAGGCGTTGACTCGGCTTTTCCCGAAAGCCGTCCAGGTACATCCCGACATGATCCGATAGGGGTCCCCCGGCCAGATCTCACCTACCGCACGTCTCAATCAAATTGACCACGCATAGCGTGTGCTAATGACCCTCTGTAGCATGCGCTATGAATCCACGTTAGCGCACGCTACACATAGCCGATAGCGTGCGCTACATGCGCAGAATTACAATTTGGAAATCACATACATGAAATCATACGCTCAACAACATCGGATTATAAAATACGGAGAATAATACTCAGATCAAGTACAACGATTACAATATCACAAGTCAGAAATCTCGGGTATTACACACACGCCATAGCCAGTATCTTCCGGGAAGCTCATCTCTTCACGACCGCTACAAGCTCGATATCCCAAGAACCTAAAAAGAAAGCCCACAACGGGGTCAGCCATAATACTCAGCAATGATAATGATCACATCACGTCTATAATTACATACCAGTGAAATTACTAAGTAAGAATACTACTAATATAATCTTACCGTCGCAACTTTACAATTCGTGATAATCCTCATTAAAACAACCTCAGCATATTCCACATCTCGTATTTCTCAAAACAAACTAAATCGTACACAAACATTTGTACTGTATCTCAGACAATATCCAAGATTCTCAAAATATCATCATAACTCACTGATACAAAATATACCAATTTTGACCAATCCAGTCCATCAGATAACATCCTCAAATCTCATCACGAAAATCAATTGTCCATCAAAAGAAAAGTACCAAGAAGGAAATACGGAACATACCTCAAGATACGCACTGCCACGACAAATCATGTCAGTTTAATCCGAGATCAGATCAATACACATACGGACATGGTCCTAACACAAGACCTACAGATGCATACTCATATGACAACGTCAATATGCTCGCAACAATAACAACAATATATACTCAGTGGAAATCTAATGATCCAGTGCACACGGCATAGATCCTAAGATGATCCTACTAGATCAACACGAGGTGGATAACCAACAATATACATATGCACAACAACAACACATGGTAAATCCAACGATGCGAATCCACGTGATTCCATCAACACAACACAGGGTAATCCAACGATCCAGCGCCCTCAGCATAGATCGCAAGATGATCCCGTCGGACCAACACGAGGTGGAAAACCCGTCCAATGATCCAGCGCCGTCAGCATAGATCCCAAGATGATCCCATCGGACCAGCACGAGGTGGACAACTGATCTAGCACTCTCAGTGTAATATCCGGAAATTCTACTACTGTTGTTTGATATTATTTTATCCGAGTTATATTGTACAGCGTGGAATCTGTACAGTAGGGATAAAATAAATAAAGGACTGAGACATCTGTATTGGTATAATTGTCATATTTGGTTGACAATTACATTTAAGAAGTATATGTATTTAGTATGTCGTATGTTCGTATGTTGAGACGTTGGACGAGAAGAGTTGGAAATGGCTAAGTATAGCCTGACTAGCGCGCGCTAATGGTCAAGTATAGCGCACGCTATCGTTCATGTTTAGCGCACGCTAGAGGTAGAATGTAGCGCACGCTAATGCAGTCAGGTCAGAAGGAATCTACGCGTGGACCAGGCCACTTTCGGCACACGTTCTGATAAGTCAACGGATGTTGTAATGTAGTGTTAGCGCACGCTAATGCATGTTGATTAGCGCACGCTAACTATATATCGGTCAACAGGGAATCTTGGATTTATTGGTCGATTTCGGCTTGTGGGGTCACGAGCATCTTCGTGGTAGGTGTAGACTGTAGCAAGTCAACTGGTATTAGCGCACGCTAAGGTAAATGACTTGCGTACGCTAAGCAGGATGATTTACGTACGTTAATGCATGGGCATTATGTACGTAAGTTAGTTTACGAAGCAAGACAGTAGCCTCTGGGCTTCGATAGCGCACGCTAACAAAGTCAGTTAGCGCACGCTAAGGCGGTAGCGCACGCTAAACATGAGATGGTAGCGCACGCTAATAATGAATATTATAAAAAGGGACAGAAGGGTGTTATTAAACATTTCGTCATTCTTCCTTCTTTCAGCCGAGAGAGAGAGTTGGGATATATTTGAGGTTCCAAACACTGGATTAAGGTGAAGTTAATCATCCATAACAACGTTTGAAGCTTGAAATCATTGGTGATTCTTGGAAATGGATTCAACCTTGGAAATCAATCCATTCCTTCAAAAAGGTAATTACTCTTCACTTTGAGATTTCGTTTTGGATTGTATATGATGTTCTTGAGTGATGATTATCATATAAACAAGTTCATAAGTATGATTATGAGTTGGATTACCGGATTATGATAATGTTATTGTTGATATGAAGATATTGATATGAATTGGATGGTTTCGAATGTGTTGTTATCTTCAAAGAGATATGTTGGATAATGTCTTCCTTCAATTTGGATCTGTGATGTTGTTATTGTTGGTTCCTTCATATGATTGTGAACATGGCATGATTATGAGTCCTTGGTGTTTAGGTTGTTGATATTAAGAGAGATGAAATATGAATATATGACTTGAATTAAAAGTCGGATGATTACCCATATGTTAAAGGATATTGGATTTCGTTGTTTGATAGCTATGAACATGATTCAGAATCACTTAGAGTTTTTGATAATCGCCAGATGTTGATCGGTATCCGAAATGCATGTAACTGCACGTTATTAGCGCACGCTAAGCCTACTGGCTAGCGCACGCTATCGGGAACAACTTAGCGTACGCTACGGTTAAAGATTAACGTGCGCTAAGTAGGCAGACAGTGCAGTATTTTTGTGTTTTGATTATGAATTCGTGATGGTTTGACTTGGTTGGTTCTGACTGTGTTTATTCGAGGTTGTGTTGAACCGTTGAGTTCGGTTGGTTAGTTTTTTCGGTTGTTGATTGTTATCGGATATGTGTTATTTGATTTCTTCAATAGGTTGAGATTATTGATCGGTGATTATAACCGGATATTGCGGTCATGTTCGAGTATGTCCATTGTATTGCTTTTGATCGGGGCTGAGGAGCTCGTAGACAAATGCAATGTGTTCGGCAGCAGCTTCGTGGTATTGGTATCGAGGCAAGTTATTACTTGCTCAGTTATAATATTTAATGAATGTTTTCAGTTTCATTTCGTTTATAATGCATATAGCGATGATTATTATTGTGAACTCTGGGTATTCGGATCGCATATCGTTCTTTCGATTCTGGGAGATAAACCATAATGTATATGCTTTATCTCAGTTATTGGTATGTTCGAATATCTAGGTTACATTATGGTAAAGACGAGGATATGAGTATCTATAGTTCATCGTACGTTTGGATCGCCGAGCATTGAGGATAATCGTCGGTGATGATTGGACATCGAGGTTGCTCCCGAAGGACTCGGGGCAAGTATTCCATATTGATTATGGTTTAATGTTATTTATTTTGGTCTCGTACACTTTCTTTCATGTTGTTGAACATGAAGTCGTCCTAGTAAATTGTCATGTTATCGTGCATGTTATGTTGTTCATGTTGATGAACATATTGAGTTGCATATGTGTATGCATAATTGTATTGTTTATGTTGTGTTGATCCTGTGAGATCATGTGAATTATACGTTGTGTTGATCCTGTGAGATCATGAGATCTATGCTGAGGGCGCTGGATCGGATGTACACCATTCGTTCGTTCGACGTGATCATCATGGGGATCTATCCGAGGGCGCTGGATCGTTGGATGTGTTTTCCACCATGCGTTGGTTCGACGGGATCATCATGGGGATCTATCCGAGGGCGCCGGATCGTTGGATTACCAGTATTGTGTTGATGGAATCGTGAATTCGCATCATTGATTGTATCATATGTTGTTGTTCATATGTGTATTGTTAGTTATCCACCTTATGTTGATCTGATAGGATCAACAAAGGGATCTATGCTGAGGGCGCTGGATCGTCGGATTTTCATTGAGTATACATGATTGATATTGCTGTGATCATATTGATGTGGTCATATGAGTATGCATTTGTAGGTCTTGTGTTAGGACCGTGTCCGTATTGCATTGATCTGATCTCGGATTAGACTGATATGATTGTCTTGGCACATCATATCTCGAGGTATGTTCCATATTTGCTTTGGTCTTGTCTTTGGTGGACAATCGGTTATCGTCTTGGGATTTGATGATATTATTCGATGGATCGTATTGGTCAGAAATGGTAGATTTCCGTATCGTGAGTTGGTTATGATAGTTTGAGGATCTTGAGTATTGTTTGAGGTACAATACAGATATTATGTTCGAGTTTATTGGTTAATCGAGTACAGGATGTGAAATGTGATAATGGTTATTCTGATGAGAATTTCTTGAGTAAGCAAAGTCATGGCGGTAAGATTACGTTGGTCGTATTCTTATTTTGTATTCTCATTGGTATGTATTATTGATGTGATGTGATTGATATCATTGTTGGATATTATGGCTGACCCCGTCGTGGGATTTCTTTTTAGGTTCTCGGAGTATCGAGCTTGTAGCGGTCGTGAAGAGATGAGCTTCCCGGAGGATACTGGCTAGGACATGTTGTGTGCATTGAGTTTCTTGATTGGTTCTTGTATTCCGCTGCTAGAGTATCTTCATGGTTGGTCTTTTCCGCTGCGTGAGTATTTGAAATGCTCTTTTGGTATCTAGTAACTAAGGTTACCTTGGAAATCGTTTTCTAAACTTTTGAGTGTCGGCTGTTTGGCCTTGCGATTTCAAATGAGTTTTTACGACGGTTTTTGATAAATGGATTTTATAAGTCTTTGTGAATTTTTAAAGATAGTACCGTCGTTGGCCTCTTGGGCATTTGTAAATGTTTGCGAAATTTCTTTTAGCCTTGTGGGTTCCATCTCGGGGCCCACGGCACTGTAATATTTCCGGTTAAATCTGGGGGTGTTACAGAATATGGTATCGGAGCTTAGGTTGAGAAAACCTAGGCATTTGGGTCGAGTTGGGTTGTGTTTTTGTTGCGTCATTCGAGTTGTCGATTGACAAATATTAGAGCCGTGAGTCTTTGTTGTTCACTCAGGCTTGTGCGTTATCGGATTTGCCAAGTATCGTACTGGGCTTGTTATAACTTTTCCAAATGGTGTTAACGAGATTCTCTGGAATGAGATGTATTGTGTTCTTGAGTCGAGCCGATTTGGCAAACGTGTGTTTTGAAAATATCTGTATCGAGTATTTCCTTGAGTCGAAACATGTGCCAGTATCACGGGGAATCGTCGGCTTCACGATCTGTAAGTATTTGGATTTTTGAATCTCGTTGAGATTTATTGCCGTTCTAAGTTGATATGTTTGAGATTCAGCAGATATCATGCGTTACAGTATGAGATGTCAGAGTGGGACGGGATTGATGATCTTGAGAAACTATGATTTTGGAAATCAGTATGTTGGTTAGATTTTGGAACGGAATTGTGCATTTGGGGAGAAATATTGTGCATGGTTGAGAAGAACATGTAGCATGTTAATTCATTTTGTGATATATGAAATTGCTTTTGAGCATTTGAAAACGACACTTCTCAAAATGAATGTTTTACGGATGTTTTACCGTAAATGATTTTTGGGCCGCGACCCAATCGATTTTGAAATGGTTTTATAACTCAGGACTTGGGGTCCGAAAAAGGGTTTTCTACTTTTTAAACTTCTTATAATGCAGAACGAGATGTGGGCTGAGACCCTAGTGTTTCAAAAAAAAAAAGACTTTTTAGTTTTCATAAAACTCCCGAGATTTGTAAAGCTCTTTATCAATCATTTATTTATTTCGTTCCTACCTTTCGAGGTTTTGGTTTACTTGTTCAAATGAAACCTCTCGGGAAGTCTTTCGCTATGTTGATTTGTTTCAATGTTTTGTCATAGCATAATTGAGGTGATCAAGGATGGATTAATGATTGACGTTGTGAGCCATATGTGGAAAAGGAGTTTTTATCAGAGCCTATGTGTTGAGATTTTGGATTCTATCGTGTAGTTTTCCGACCGAATGTCAGTGGAATTTGTGACGAGCCGGACTGGTATACAGGGGTATATATGTGGTCAATCATTTGCATAGTTTTCATTGTTAAACTTCGAAATCGTGTGGATTCGGAAGACACTGTTATTGAATACTTGGCATTAGCGAGCCACTTAATTTTCCGAAAATTGATTTTGTGATCTTACGAAAATTTATGTTTTGAGTTTTCAAACTCTTGAAAGAATTTTCGAAAATTGTCTTCGTGACAAGAATATATGATTTCAAACCGGTTTTGAAAATGTGATTAATAACCATACGCATTTAGTGTATATTACATATCATGGTGAAGTTGTGAGTGTGACTCACGAACTGGGTAATATATCAATGTGGAACGAGGAATATGGATCCGAACTTTGGTATGGTCGTTTGGTTATGCAAGGATGATCGATTGATTTATCGGATAAGAGAAATATGTCGTGTGTTGTAGATTCATGCACATGATGTAATTTTGGAACTTTGGATTTTGCGAAATCGGGGCATATGTGCTATGTAATTCCATTGGTATGGTAGTAGCGCGATTTTTACCATAGTGATTTTTGAATGATTTCTTTTGTGGATTTGGGGTTGTTGACCTAATGCTGGTTGTTTTGAGTATCGATTGGTCGTTCCCACTCCCTGTATGATTGGATATGCTCGTCGGTTTGTGATTGGTGTGTCGTTTTGAGAACTTTATTCGTTCGTATATCGGTTTCTGTGGTTTTGTGTTGATCGTGTTGGTGCTTACCGTTTGAAGGTATTCTCGATTATCGTTGACCGTTCGTTGGTCATATTAGAGTTCATCATGTTGATGATATTCTCGATTGTGTTTTGACCTCTGGTTGGTCAGATTGGAATTTATCATGTCGATGATAAATTCGGTTGACTTATTGGTTGATCATTGTTGGTGATCACCTGAGCGTTCGGAATTTGTGTCAGTGTCTCGGGATTCGTGTCGTTTGGGGCAGTTGTTTCACAGATATATCGGATATTATTCGAATTGGAACTTGATTATGTAATCAGGCAGACAGGATTTGATTCGAGCAGATTATTTGATCCGAAGATGATATATTTTGTTGAGACTCAGGGAATTGTGATCGTAAGCGTATTGAGACTGTACAGTGAGATCGTCGACCTGCGTATTTGTAAGTATGCAGTTTTGGCTATTCAGAATAATGATGATTGATCAGTGTCGTGATGGCTTTGGGATATTTTGTGTTAAACGGTATGTTTGTTTGTTTTATGATGGATTGCAAGTTTCGAGGACGAAACTTATTTTAAGGGGTGTAGAATGTAATATCCGGAAATTCTACTACTGTTGTTTGATATTATTTTATCCGAGTTATATTGTACAGCGTGGAATCTGTACAGTAGGGATAAAATAAATAAAGGACTGAGACATCTGTATTGGTATAATTGTCATATTTGGTTGACAATTACATTTAAGAAGTATATGTATTCAGTATGTCGTATGTTCGTATGTTGAGACGTTGGACGAGAAGAGTTGGAAATGGCTAAGTATAGCCTGACTAGCGCGCGCTAATGGTCAAGTATAGCGCACGCTATCGTTCATGTTTAGCGCACGGTAGAGGTAGAATGTAGCGCACGCTAATGCAGTCAGGTCAGAAGGAATCTACGCGTTGACCAGGCCACTTTCGGCACACGTTCTGATAAGTCAACGGATGTTGTAATGTAGTGTTAGCGCACGCTAATGCATGTTGATTAGCGCACGCTAACTATATATCGGTCAACAGGGAATCTTGGATTTATTGGTCGATTTCGGCTTGTGGGGTCACGAGCATCTTCGTGGTAGGTGTAGACTGTAGCAAGTCAACTGGTATTAGCGCACGCTAAGGTAAATGACTTGCGTACGCTAAGCAGGATGATTTACGTACGTTAATGCATGGGCATTATGTACGTAAGTTAGTTTACGAAGCAAGACAGTAGCCTGGAGCTGATAGCGCACGCTAACAAAGTCAGTTAGCGCACGCTAAGGCGGTAGCGCACGCTAAACATGAGATGGTAGCGCACGCTAATAATGAATATTATAAAAAGGGACAGAAGGGTGTTATTAAACATTTCGTCATTCTTCCTTCTTTCAGCCGAGAGAGAGAGTTGGGATATATTTGAGGTTCCAAACACTGGATTAAGGTGAAGTTAATCATCCATAACAACGTTTGAAGCTTGAAATCATTGGTGATTCTTGGAAATGGATTCAACCTTGGAAATCAATCCATTCCTTCAAAAAGGTAATTACTCTTCACTTTGAGATTTCGTTTTGGATTGTATATGATGTTCTTGAGCTGATGATTATCATATAAACAAGTTCATAAGTATGATTATGAGTTGGATTACCGGATTATGATAATGTTATTGTTGATATGAAGATATTGATATGAATTGGATGGTTTCGAATGTGTTGTTATCTTCAAAGAGATATGTTGGATAATGTCTTCCTTCAATTTGGATCTGTGATGTTGTTATTGTTGGTTCCTTCATATGATTGTGAACATGGCATGATTATGAGTCCTTGGTGTTTAGGTTGTTGATATTAAGAGAGATGAAATATGAATATATGACTTGAATTAAAAGTCGGATGATTACCCATATGTTAAAGGATATTGGATTTCGTTGTTTGATAGCTATGAACATGATTCAGAATCACTTAGAGTTTTTGATAATCGCCAGATGTTGATCGGTATCCGAAATGCATGTAACTGCACGTTATTAGCGCACGCTAAGCCTACCGCTAGCGCACGCTATCGGGAACAACTTAGCGTACGCTACGGTTAAAGATTAACGTGCGCTAAGTAGGCGACAGTGCGTATTTTTGTGTTTTGATTATGAATTCGTGATGGTTTGACTTGGTTGGTTCTGACTGTGTTTATTCGAGGTTGTGTTGAACCGTTGAGTTCGGTTGGTTAGTTTTTTCGGTTGTTGATTGTTATCGGATATGTGTTATTTGATTTCTTCAATAGGTTGAGATTATTGATCGGTGATTATAACCGGATATTGCGGTCATGTTCGAGTATGTCCATTGTATTGCTTTTGATCGGGGCTGAGGAGCTCGTAGACAAATGCAATGTGTTCGGCAATGACTTCGTGGTATTGGTATCGAGGCAAGTTATTACTTGCTCGGTTATAATATTTAATGAATGTTTTCATTTCATTTCGTTTATAATGCATATAGCGATGATTATTATTGTGAACTCTGGGTATTCGGATCGCATATCGTTCTTTCGATTCTGGGAGATAAACCATAATGTATATGCTTTATCTCAGTTATTGGTATGTTCGAATATCTAGGTTACATTATGGTAAAGACGAGGATATGAGTATCTATAGTTCATCGTACGTTTGGATCGCCGAGCATTGAGGATAATCGTCGGTGATGATTGGACATCGAGGTTGCTCCCGAAGGACTCGGGGCAAGTATTCCATTTTGATTATGGTTTAATGTTATTTATTTTGTTCTCGTACACTTTCTTTCATGTTGTTGAACATGAAGTCCCTAGTAAATTGTCATGTTATCGCATGTTATGTTGTTCATGTTGATGAACATATTGAGTTGCATATGTGTATGCATAATTGTATTGTTTATGTTGTGTTGATCCTGTGAGATCATGTGAATTATACGTTGTGTTGATCCTGTGAGATCATGAGATCTATGCTGAGGGCGCTGGATCGGATGTCCACCATGCGTTGGTTCGACGGGATCATCATGGGGATCTATGCTGAGGGCGCTGGATCGTTGGACAGGTTTTCCACCATGCGTTGGTTCGACGGGATCATCATGGGGATCTATGCTGAGGGCGCTGGATCGTTGGATTACCAGTATTGTGTTGATGGAATCTGGTGAATTCGCATCATTGATTGTATCATATGTTGTTGTTCATATGTGTATTGTTAGTTATCCACCTTATGTTGATCTGATAGGATCAACAAAGGGATCTATGCTGAGGGCGCTGGATCGTCGGATTTTCATTGAGTATACATGATTGATATTGCTGTGATCATATTGATGTGGTCATATGAGTATGCATTTGTAGGTCTTGTGTTAGGACCGTGTCCGTATTGCATTGATCTGATCTCGGATTAGACTGATATGATTGTCTTGGCACATCATATCTCGAGGTATGTTCCATATTTGCTTTGGTCTTGTCTTTGGTGGACAATCGGTTATCGTCTTGGGATTTGATGATATTATTCGATGGATCGTATTGGTCAGAAATGGTAGATTTCCGTATCGTGAGTTGGTTATGATAGTTTGAGGATCTTGAGTATTGTTTGAGGTACAATGCAAATATTATGTTCGAGTTTATTGGTTAATCGAGTACAGGATGTGAAATGTGATAATGGTTATTCTGATGAGAATTTCTTGAGTAAGCAAAGTCATGGCGGTAAGATTACGTTGGTCGTATTCTTATTTTGTATTCTCATTGGTATGTATTATTGATGTGATGTGATTGATATCATTGTTGGATATTATGGCTGACCCCGTCGTGGGATTTCTTTTTAGGTTCTCAGAGTATCGAGCTTGTAGCGGTCGTGAAGAGATGAGCTTCCCGGAGGATACTGGCTAGGACATGTTGTGTGCATTGAGTTTCTTGATTGGTTCTTGTATTCCGCTGCTAGAGTATCTTCATGGTTGGTCTTTTCCGCTGCGTGAGTATTTGAAATGCTCTTTTGGTATCTAGTAACTAAGGTTACCTTGGAAATCGTTTTCTAAACTTTTGAGTGTCGGCTGTTTGGCCTTGCGATTTCAAATGAGTTTTTACGACGGTTTTTGATAAATGGATTTTATAAGTCTTTGTGAATTTTTAAAGATAGTACCGTCGTTGGCCTCTTGGACATTTGTAAATGTTTGCGAAATTTCTTTTAGCCTTGTGGGTTCCATCTCGGGGCCCACGGCACTGTAATATTTCCGGTTAAATCTGGGGGTGTTACACTCAGCATAGATCACACGATCTCATCGGATCAATACAGCATATACAATACAAATATGCATACACATATGAAAATCAATATGTTCATCAACATGAACAACATATGAATTAATAACATGAACGACATTATGACAAATCAACTAGGACGACCTCATGTTCAACAACATGAATGACAATATGCATGATCAAAATCATCAACACTAAACCAAAATCAAATTAAGATACTTGCCCCGAGTCCTTCAGGAGCAATCTCGATGTCAAATCATCACCGACGATTATCATCAATGTTTGACGATCCAAAATACCACGGCCATAGATAACTCATATCCTCGTCCTTATCATAACGTACCCTCGATACCCAAGTATACTAATAACAAATGTAAATCATATACATTACGATTTAACTCCCAAAATTGGAAAACAACATACCATCCAAATCTCCAGAGTTCACAACAATAATCATTGCTATATGCATCATAAACGAAATGAAACTGAAACCATTCATTAAATATTATAAACTAAGCAAGTAATAACTTGCCTTGATACCGATACGATGATAATAAAGCCATTACCAAGTCCTTGCTGTCGTCTACAAGTTCCTCGGCCCTGACCAAAGTAATTCAAGGACATCCTCGAACTTGACCGTAACATATTATTCTAATCGATGATCAATCTTCACAACCTATTGTAATAATCGATAAACAACAAGTTCGATATAACCAATCAACAAATGACATAACCAACCAATCAAACTCAACGGTTCAACGATATATCGATAATATACAAAACCAAATAATATAACTCAAACCATTATGAACTCCTATCCACAATACGAACCGAAATCCGATAATAGTTTCAACAATTAATTCTACCAAGTGTCTTAACATACTCGACTCCAACTTTAAATACGAATTAACAAGGTTACTTATTGTTTCAACAATCAATTCTACCAGAGGACTAGATTCTCTCCTTCGACAAATCATACGATGGTAGAGCAATCTACTTAGATCGAGGCAATGATTCCCTACAGCATTAGTGGCGTGGAACCGAGAACGATCCCGATAAAAGGCCATGGAGACACTCAGATTATAGGTTAAATTCCTTGTATTTTTGTCTGTAATTATGTTTCAAAACAGCAAAATATTGTAATCCTTGTTTCAGTATCAATAAAATATTTGCCTGTCTTGAAAGATTACAACTCATAATCTACTGTGTTACTGTATGATAACGTAATCTAACTTAATTGCTGAAATTAATCACAAGTATAGAAACTTGTTTAAAAATTAAAGCTATACGAACTTGTCTGCGAACAGTTCATAGATACAGTTGTATGCATCTAGAATACATTGTAAGATTGTGCCTGCGCGCCAATCATAAGCTTAAGCTGTAAATCTTAGTTGTATCGAACTCGCCTGCGAGCAGTTCATAAATTAGACTAAGTTGCTGAAAGCCAGATCATTCGACAGAAGACCAAGATATCTGCCCGAAGTCATCAAGAAGGTTATTAGCTTCATGAATAAGGTTTTGGCATCATCAAGATGGCTTGAAAGTTTTAAGTCTTAGAAAATTGTCAAAAAGGGGGAAATTGTTGGGATAACAATACCCGGTATCGAAACAGTTTGGATAAACAATCCCTGTATCGAATAGTAGTGATAAGATATTTTGACAATATGCCAATCCAGCATACAGTAAGCAAACTGTATCGAAAAGATGATCAATAGTGTCAACCTGTATCGAAGACCTCTCGTAAATCCAGCATACAGTGGAACCTATCATACAGCAAAGAAGTCTCATAAAGACTAAGTATGGAAGCTGTCTCGAATAAAAAATACAGTGATCCTTCGATACAGCTCTCAACAGGACAAAGAAGGAATCTTTAGTATTCGCTAGAAGTCAAGTCCCGTTGATAAATAAGTATTTAAATACTAAAGGATAAAGTATTTAAATACTGTAAGTCAGAAGATCTTCAAATCCCGCAATATCCGAATCTCAGTCAAATGTCTGTTGTCGCAGAATTTTGCTCAACGGATAGATTTCTAACGGATATATTTCAGAAGACTATATATATCTCCAGAGTTTGAAGATCATCACTCACTGAACTACTGAATTACCGAACGACTTACAAACGATCAAGCTTACAAAGAAATATTCAGAGCAAAACATATCTCCCAAGCTTTCTGCTATTCAGATAAAACAGATATACAGTACTCAACCCTTAAACAACACATCATCAGCTTATACCCCAGAAAGTCATAGCTGTTGTTCAACCCTGTTCTATCTTTGAATAATCTTATATCAGCCCTGTGTGGACTAAGGAATCTTTGCTCTCCTGATCTGTGTGTGAAGGACTTGCATCGAAGAAGACGAAGCTTCAGAACTGTGTGTGAAGAAGCCAGTCAAAGTGTTAGCTCAAACCAATCTGTGTGAACAGTTGAAAGCTAAGATCTTTATATCAATCTGTGTGAATGATATATTGATTAAATATTGTTATAATTACGTAGTTGTGTATGCAGTAATTATAATAAACTTTTTACTCCTATGTGGGGGACCAGTGTACGTAGAGGGGTTTACCTCGAACCACTTTAAATACTGTGTTATTTACCTTCAGCTTTTACTGTTTTATTTAACTGTGATTACTTAAGTATACACTGCACATCGAGTTGTTGTATCCACAGCAACTTACTGTATTTAAGACTTCCGCTATGCACTCAGATTTAAATCAGTACAGCTTGTTGTTTAAAACACTTTCCAAGATGAATCATGTATACTTAGTGGCCAACAAGTGGTATCGGAGCGGTTGATTCTAAAAAGAATCAATCGTATTTTTAACAGAATCAGATCCAAATCACTTAATTTTAAAATGGTCTTTTTCAGTCCTTTATTCTCACATGGATACATCTATGATCAACAAAGTGTCTATCTTCTCTATTAATGAATTTGATGATTGGAGAATCAGGATGGAGAATCAGCTTGCAGCAATGCACGAAGAGATGATTTTTGTTATACAGGATGGCCCCATTAAGATCATGAAGGTAAATACGGCCGCAAGGATTGAAGGCCAAGCACATGCTGAGATGCTTGAGAAGGAGCGCGAGCAATGGACCACAGATGAAAGAAAACGCGCCAACCTCGACAATGTTGCGAAGAATGTGTTGTTTGTCACCCTCGACAAAGGCACTTTCTCGAAGGTAAAGAGCTGTAAAACAGCCAAGGAAATCTGGGATAAACTCAAGTTGATTTGTGAGGGAACTGAGCTCTCCAAAGAAAATAAAATTTCAAAACTAACTCAGCAATTTGAATCTTTTGAAATGAAACCAACTGAAACACTTGAGGAACTTGACCTCAGATTCACTGGAATTGTTGGTGAACTTGAAGCTTTGGGCAAAATTTATACTCAAAAGGAGAAAAATCTAAAAATTTTCAGATACCTCCCTGCCCGATGGGACATTAAGACCACAGCTATGCGTGTGTCTTGCAATCCTAATGAAATATCTACTTTTGATCTCTTTTCTGACCTCAAAGATTTCGAGTATGATATAGATAGGAGAGAGAAAGCTGAAGAATCTCCCGCTAGGACTACAGCCTTAGCCGCTGTATCTAACCATCGACACAGCATGCCCAGCCTATCAAAGCCAAATTACAAGAATCCTGACACCGACGACGATATCCTGTCACAAGAAGAAATGGCGCTCCTCATGCACAAATTCAAAAAGTTCATCAAACAGTCTGGAAAGACTCCCTACAGGCCCAAGCCTTTTCACAAGGTAAGTACTGAAACTTCCTCTGGTGACGCTAACCTATGCTATAATTGCAGGAAACCAGGACATTATGCAAACAAATGTCCTCATCCCAAAGTTCAAAGGTTGCCAAAAGCTGAGCAACAAGAGAGGGATGAACGAAGACGTGCTTGGAAAAACAAGCTCAAGGCACTGATAGGAGAATCAGAAGCCTCCCCCACACCATCCAAATCCGAAGAATGTCTTCAGGTGGTCACTGAAAGTGACTCATCTGACGATGAATTCGAAGATAAGGCATATATGTGCTTTATGGCAAAGGACATTCTGGAAGACAAAGATAGTGATGATGAGGTAAGCTCAACCTCAGCTATACCAGTAAATGCATCGCATACTTTCGAAAACCTGATGAATGAATTTAAAAATATTCAAAAAGCCCACGAGACTTTGAAAAATGAAAACATTCAGCTTCAACTTTCCAACATAGAGCTCAAAGAAGAAAACGACTTCCTAAAAATAAATTATGAAAATATGTCTATTGATTGTGAAAACAGCAAAGTCGAACATGAAAAACTCATGGAGAGCAATCATCAACTTGCTAATGAACTAAGTGAGATTAAGTCTCAAAATGGAAGCAAGACAAATGATTTTGTTCTACTTCAAGCTAAATTTAATACTCTCGAGAAACGAGAAAGCGAACTTGAGACCATTTTGAAATCTTTCGAGAAATCATCTAAAAGAATGGAAAAAATTCTAAGCACCGGGCAACATGCTCACGATAAAAGTGGCTTAGGATACAACTCATTTTCTAACAAAGGGAAAACTAGTACTGTGTTCGTCAAGAGTGTGGAACACATTCCTGTATCGGAAGATACTTCTAGTCCTGTTAAGGAACCTGCTGCACCGCGAAAAGCAAAGGCTGCCATTCCGCTTCCACAATCCTATTCAAGACAACGGAATCATAAGCCGTTCTAACCTGTAAGGCGCACGAAACAGCATGCTCCCTGAGCATACCAACAGCGTCAACAGTCGTTCAGAAAGAAGACTGTATCCAAATACCAAAGGCCCGCACGGCAGTACTTTCAGTACAGCACGCCTAGGTATTGGATACAGGAGCCTCATTATCCATCGAGACAGCAAGTGTCCGCACAGTATCAACCACAACATTGGGAATCCAACTGGAGACCCAGAAGGCAAGCTGTAAGGCCAAAGAAAATGGCTCCACCTCCAAGACGGCATACGTACTGGATTAATAATAATAACCCTGATTTTTACATGCATAATAACTATCATGGATACAGTAACTACGTACATGCCCAACGTAAATACCGCAAGTCTGTACCAAATGTTACCTATAGTAAACCAATTGTTGTCAGGAAAGTTTGGGTACCTAAAGGCACTAACACTCACGGACCCAACAATCAAAGGGGACCTAAATCTACATAATTTATGTGCTACAGGACATTTTGGAAAAGGACATATGGTACTTCGACAGCGGATGCTCCCGGCACATGACACGAGATAGAAGCAAGCTATTAGATTTCGTAGAAGGTTGCGGTCCAAAAGTGCGCTTCGGTGATAAATCTAAAGGAAGAACAAGAGGAAAAGGAAACCTTCTTGTCGGAAAATTCAAAGTCACCGATGTAGCTTATGTTGAAGGCTTGTAGTACAATCTACTTAGTATTAGCTAGTTCTGTGACAAACAGTTCTCGATGAAATTTATATAGATCACTGTAGAGTCAAGAACATCCTGACCAAAGAAGTTGTGCTCACAGGAAGCAGATCAGGTAATATGTATATTGCTGACTGGATGCCTACGAGCTCCACTATTCCTTGTTTAGTTGCCAAAGGCACTGCAGATCTAAGATGGCTATGGCACAAGAGGATGTCACACATCAACTTCAAGATGATCAACAAGCTCTCAAGACAGGTACTGGTTAGAGGACTGCCGAATGTATCATTCCAAAAAGACAGTGTCTGTGGACCATGTCAAAAAGGCAAGCAAATCAAGTCCACCCTGAAGAGCAAATCCTACCTTTAACCCACAAAGTGTTGGAAATGCTACACATGGATCTTTACGGTCCTGTAGACCCAGTAAGTTTGGGAGGTAAATACTGTCTTGTTGTTGTTGATGATTACTCCAGGTATGCTTGGACAATTTTTCTAAGCAAGAAGAAGGAAACAACATCAAAGCTGCCCGAGCTCTTGAGAAAGCTTCAAAATTAAAAGGCATTGAGTATCGTGTCCATTCGTTCCGACAGAGGTACAGAATTTACTAACCGCTTTATAGACCAGTACTATTCGGAGAATGGGATACAGCATGAATACTCAGCTGCCCGTACACCTCAACAAAATGGTGTTGCCGAGTGAAAGAATAGGACCCTGAAACAAGCAATAAGGACAATGATTGCCGCAAGCAAGTTGCCACAGCGTTTCTGGGGTGAAGCAACCAATACAACATGCTACACTCAAAATCGTTGTATCGTCAACAAACACCACAACAAAACAGCATACGAAGTATGGAACAACAAAACTCCCTTAGTTTCGTATTTTCATATTTTTGGATGCAGGTGCTATGTGTTGAATAATGGGAAGGCCCAACTTAGAACCTTTGATGAGAAGTCAGATGAAGGAATATTTGTAGGATATTCCTCCGTCAGCAAAGCTTATAGGATCTTTAATAAAAGGAAGCTGACGATTGAGGAATGATTTCATGTAGTGTTCGATGAACTTCACCATGACCCTACATGAGTAGAAGCTGTTACTCAGAACATCCAACAACTTTCCATCTTAGATCCACCAACTCCCATAGAACCTGTTGTTGACCTAGAAATCAACCCCGCAGCTGTAAGAATCGACGTAGATGAAGCCGATGTTGTACAAGCTGAAGCTGAAACTACAGCAACTCTCGATACAGTACGGGACCGTGAATTAGAACCCGACCGAAGATATTTGATGGATCACCCGCAAGAGCTGATCATTGGAAACATAAATGCTGGTGTTTCTACCCGAAGGAGAATACAGAGTACATAAGGAAATGTATTGTGTGCACAAGAAGAACTAGATACTGAGATATCACCATTCCCTGAATGAAAATCTCAATCCGAGCTTAGAAGACTCAATATGTGCACTATTGCTGTATTTTTAGCCCAGTCCGAACCTGTTTCTACCATAGAAGCTCTTAATAATTCTCATTGGATAACCTATATGGAAGAAGAGCTTAACAGTTTCGAAAGAAACAATGTATGGTATCTTGTATCCAGACCTACGCATCAATCGGTTATTGGAACCAAATGGGTATTTAGAAACAAGAAGGATCGAAATAGACTAATCATAAGGAATAAATCAAGGCTAGTCGCACAAGGCTATAGACAGGAAGAAGGCATAGACTACGATGAAATATTTGCCCCTGTAGCCAGACTAGAAGCCATTAGGATATTTTTAGCCTTTGCCGCCCATAAGAGCTTCATTGTATACCAAATGGACGTCAAAAGTGCATTCCTAAATAGAGACCTTGACGAAGAAGTTTATGTTGAACAACAAATAAGTGTCAGTTTTGTACACTTATCCATGGTTTGTATCGATAAAATTCACCCATAATTGAGCTAGTCTACTCATTTTTTGCTTTTAATTAATTAGTTTTAATAATTTTATTTTTATCAGATGATGATCGGATTAAATAACTGATTTACTCAAGAAATAACATGTTTATTAAATATTCTATTTGTTGAATTTTGATATATTCATGTTGTAGGGCTTTCCTAGACGAATTCGTCAGTCTTTCCGGATTCAAAATCAGAGTTATATATCAAAAGTTATCATCCGAAGAAGATTTGGGAGCAAAAACGCAAAGTCGAGTGCAGTGCAATGAAACGTAACTATCAAAGCATCAAGTGAGCAAATTTACGAAGCCAAGTTACGGCCGTAACTACAGAAGGTTACGGCCATAAGTCACCCTAGTTACGGCCGTAACTCCTGAATGTTACGGCCGTAACTCTTGACAGATTGTTATGATTTGTCTAATTTTTTATACTTTTTGTGTATTATTGAGGGGATGGCTGGCATTGATCCGATCTAATGTAATAATGCTGGAGTTTTGGAGATATTAGATGACTTTAGGTGTATAAATAGACCCCTTAGATCCTTCATCATTCATCATTCATCTTATAATTTTTCATTTTTTGTAAACTTTTCTTTTTGTGTGAAGAACACACTTGTGTTCTTGAGTGATTTTTGTAAGTGTGGTATATCATATATTGTTCAGAGAGTTTATTGCTTCTATCTCCTTTATCTACTAAGGGAGTTAGGATCAATTCTTTCTCTTGACTCAACTAATAATGACCACAAAAGCTTGTAATATGTATAATAAACCCTTCATGGGCTAAGTAACTTTTAGTTGGGATTATAAACAAGGTTAGTCATGTTATTTATGTTTGTATAAAAGATCTATTGTGAATTAATTATTATTGTGTGTGATTTTCATTGTTTTAACAATCTTTATTTATTTGGCCAATAAATGACGATATTTATGGTCTTCATATGTTTCGAAAGAAAATATGTTTGATTAGATCAAATGATCTTCACTCTAAGTTGTTCTAGGGGATAGAAATATACCTCTAGTCCTTAGATGATTCTTTGAGTTATTTTCATAAATCCTAATGCTATGTATTGAAGCCAATCAACATAGAAATATAGTGGATTGATTCAATATGTAAGGGGCGTTTTATATCGAAAGAGAAACCGTCTTTTTAAGGAAAATCGAATCTACACAACATAATAAGTAAATTCATCTTATGATCTCCTATACATCTTCCTAACTAATGATGAACTAAGTTTGTAATCCAACTATTTCATTTTATCGTTCAATCAATCTATTATTATTGCAATATTTTTATTTCTTTAAAATATTAGAATTATTATTGCATTTACTTTGCAACTATTAAACCAAACTCTTTAATTGTGTGTTTCACTCATCTTAGTATCTATAAAAATAGACTAATAGTGTATAATTCAAATTATAACCAAACTTCCTTGTGGGATCGATAAATCAGACTCAAAAAGTCCACTTTACTACTTGATACGATATCGTGCACTTGCGATAGTTACACTAACAACGTGTCAAGTTTTTGGCGCCGTTGCCGGAGAAGTATAAGTTATATTTGAAATCTTACATTGTAAACTATTTTTATAGGTACAACTTTCTCGACATTGTAACTTAGTACTCAATTGTGTTTGTCCGGTCAAGTGGCGGATAACGGTACTCCGTGACTATTAAAGTCGGATTTTTCAGTTTCCCACAACAACTGATATTTGTAAATATTTCCTCCATTTATTTTCATTTTTATTTTTTTTATAATGGAAGAAACATTGTATAAAATTGAAAAAAGATTTCCCTTTCTAAGCAAAAATGCAATTTTAAAAATTTACAAGGCAAGGCTTGATAGGATGAGGTTGCTTATGAATAAAAGTATACCTTTTAACATAAGATTCATTATTGAAGCGAAAGTAAGAATAGAGGGTGAATTCACAGAAACACCGACTAGATTTTTACCAGGGCTTGGAAAAAGTTCATATGCGAAGAAACGACGAGCAAAGATGATAGCCGTTTGTTATAAATGTGCTAGATGGAACTGTAATTTAAAATGTCGATCTTTAGGAATTCCATCTACAAACAGAGAAGATAAAATTCAGTTCATTAAGGATGGTCTGAATAAGAAGAATTTAGATGATATCGAAATTTCTCTTGACACGCATCCTAGTGGACTCGTACATTACGAAATTCGATGTTTGTGAAATAAATTCAAACCAGAATATGAACAACGTCTTGGGAATCTGACGTTAAAAGACCCTGTTTGCCAATTTGTAAGAAAATTGGATGGGAAGCTTCTCCCCGACTCATAGAAGGCGTTTAGGCCGTTTCTGAACGTAAAATCAGAGGAAGATGTGAGCCACAATCACAACTACTGTACATATGCGTAAGTATCTTTTATTTTTGTCGTGTGGTGAGATTTTCTAAATAAAAAAATGTGATACGCGATAAATACTTTCATTATTCTATTGAGTAGTTGAAGCGCAATCGCAATCACAAACTTGTTAAACAATTTTTACCTTCTTTTTCTTCTATAAATAAATTTTGTGCTTGTTTCTTTCATTCATCCCTCAAACTTGCACTTTTCTCTGTTTCTCTCTAAATAAGTTCTTTTCAAAAATGGAGTCATCATCTTCAACAAAAAAATTTAGCACAGTCTGCATTTTTGGTGGAGCTAGTTATGAAAAAGAGGCATGCTTTACTGAAGCAGCCCACAACTTGGGTCGTACCTTAGGAGAAAAATGCATTCATGTAGTTTACGGAGGAGGAAGTCTAGGATAAATGGGACGAGCTGCTGCTTTTGCCTATATGGAAGGAGTAAGAGTGTTGGGAATAATCCCAAAACCTCTGACTGAAAGTAAAATCACCGGGTCAACTATTGGAGATGAGTTTAGATCTGTAAATATGCAAGATCGCATAACTCACATGATAAATAATTCTGGCGCCTTTATCACCCTTCCCGGTGGTTTGGGCACCCTTGAGGAACCTTTTCATGTAGTTACCAGAGCCCAGCTAAATATTCATCAAAAACCAATAGGTGTGCTAAATGTCAATGGTTTCTTTGATGGTTTACTATCTTTCATCGACTACTCTGCTGAAAAGGGTTTTATTTCCGAGCGTGCTAAACGAATCATAGTCGTTGCAACAACACCAGAAGAACTAATCAAAACACTCAATGAATTTGTTCCTCAACCAGATCCAGCTCTAGCTAAAATTATCTGGATGGAAGATTTTACCGTGAGATAACGAAAAGTGAATTCATTCCTCTCCCTTTGATATCCCATGTCGGACCTCTTTTATTTTTACTTTCTGTCGTGTGTAATAATCGTGGTAAATGGTGGCAGCTTAAGGAGTTTCTTCTTGATCTCTTGACGCGCATCTATTCGCGATTTATGTATTGTTATTTTATTACTGTAATTTTTATTGTGTGTTTTTTATAATAGCATTGATGGCAGCGTAAGGCGACTCTTTGGACTTTCTTGATGCGCATCTTAAAAATTGTGTTATACTTCCGAGTATATTTTATTTTCTTTTGTTGTGTGCCTCATGTATTTATTCTCTTGCAGATTCTAAAAGGCGTTATCTCAAACATCAACTTTCTTAACAGGGAGTATTCTGCTTTTTCTGCATTGCTTTTTATTTTATTTTATTTTTAAAAAACTGAGGACAGTTTTATTTTCAAGTTTGGGGGTGGTTTGTTTTAGTATTTTGGTGTGTTGTAATTTTGGTGTGTTTTGATTGATTTGGTTATTTGCCTTAATTTTTTTTTATATATATATATATATTTATAGTATTTTGATTTATGAGATTTCTAGATCTGGCCATAACACTAATAAATTAGCTATATACAAGCTTCTAAAATCGTTTTAACCGGTAAAAAAATTTGTATATTCCAAAATTTTTTGAGCCTTAATCTCTCTTTCCTAGCCTTGTAATTATCATATAAAATCGAGTCATTCGTTACCTTGAGAAAAGAAGAATCAATCGGTTGATGAAAAATAGAACTGAAATTTACTTAATTTGTGGAGTTTTTGATTTTTCATGCTTAAACTAAGAAATGATTTTCTGCAAAAATTCTATTCCCTAAAAAAAAAGGAGTCATTGGTGAAAAGAGCTACACGTTAGCAAATAACGGTGCGAAAGCTATCACCTAAAAAAAATGACGAAAAGGAGAAATGTTGAGCAGCAACAGCTGTCTAATTTTGGAGGTCTTAAGTTTTGCGAAAAATAAAGGACTAACCATTGTTGGTGCGTAGCTGCCGTCTCAGAAAAATTGGTGAAAAGAGCTACACGTTAGCAAATAACGGTGTGAAAGCTATCACCTTTTAAAAAAAAATGAGATAGAAATTGTGTTAGTGAAAAGAGCTACACGTTAGAAAATAACGGTGTGAAAGCTATCACTAAAAGGGATGTAGTTTATGAGCAGATTTGAATTAATTAGCGGCTGAATTTCAATACACTCAATTTCGTGAATAATCACAATATTTGATGACGCTAATGAAATTCTTCTTCATATTGAGTCGAAAAATAAACGAGTGATCGAGAGCAACCATTAAAGGGAGTCGTGTGTATCACGAGTGGGAAAGAAATAATCAACCTTTTGGGGGGAACCTTACATTTTGGAATTACAATACTAAAACCGTGTTTTAACTTCAAAATCATTTGTAGATTTATTTTGAATCTTGATTCATTTATATCTACTGTATAAGCTGGTTGTTGTGTATTAATGGCATTTTGATCTCCTTTTCTCTTTTTATATTTTAATTTATGTGTGTATTAATTTTATTATTTTTGTTTTATTTTTATTTTTATTTTTGGAGCATGAATAATAAAGAGTCTTGCTCGGGACTAGCAAGAATTCAAGTTTGGGGGTGTGATAAGTGTCAGTTTTGTATACTTATCCATGGTTTGTATCGATAAAATTCACCCATAATTGAGCTAGTCTACTCGTTTTTTGCTTTTAATTAATTAGTTTTAATAATTTTATTTTTATCGGATGATGATCGGATTAAATAACTGATTTACTCAAGAAATAACATGTTTATTGGAATTTCTGAGACGAATTCGGCAGTCTTTCCGGATTCAAAAATCAGAGTTATATATCAAAAGTTATCATCCGAAGAAGATTTGGGGGCAAAAACGCAAAGTCTGAGAAATTCTGGGCTGAAAACATAACTATCAAAGCATCCAGTGAGCAAATTTACGAAGCCAAGTTACGGCCGTAACTACAGAAGGTTACGGCCGTAACTCCTGAATGTTACGGCCGTAACTCTTGACAGATTGTTATGATTTGTCTAATTTTTTATACTTTTTGTGTATTATTGAGGGGATGGCTGGCATTGATCCGATCTAATGTAATAATGCTGGAGTTTTGAAGCTATTAGATGACTTTAGGTGTATAAATAGACCCCTTAGATCCTTCATCATTCATCATTCATCTTATAATTTTCCATTTTTTGTAAACTTTTCTTTTTGTGTGAAGAACACACTTGTGTTCTTGAGTGATTTTTGTAAGTGTGGTATAGCATATGTTGTTCAGAGAGTTTATTGCTTCTATCTCCTTTATCTACTAAGGGAGTTAGGATCAATTCTTTCTCTTGATTCAACTAATAATGACCACAAAAGCTTGTAATATGTATAATAAACCCTTCATGGGCTAAGTAACCTTTAGTTGGGATTATAAACAAGGTTAGTCATGTTATTTATGTTTGTATAAAAGATCTATTGTGAATTACTTATTATTGTGTGTGATTTTCATTGTTTTAACAATCTTTATTTATTTGGCCAATAAATGACGATATTTATGGTCTTCATATGTTTCGAAAGAAAATATGTTTGATTAGATCAAATTATTTTCACTCTAAGTTGTTCTAGGGGATAGAAATATACCTCTAGTCCTTAGATGATTCTTTGAGTTATTTTCATAAATCCTAATGCTACGTATTGAAGCCAATCAACATAGAAATATAGTGGATTGATTCAATATGTAAGGGGCGTTTTATAGTTCGAAAGAGAAACCGTCTTTTTAAGGAAAATCGAATCTACACAACATAATAAGTAAATTCATCTTATGATCTCCTATATATCTTCTATAACTAATGATGAACTAAGTTTGTAATCCCAACTATTTCATTTTATCGTTTAATCAATCTATTATTATTGCAATATTTTTATTTCCTTAAAATATTAGAACTATTATTGCATTTACTCTGCAACTATTAAACCAAACTCTTTAATTGTGTGTTTCACTCATCTTAGTATCTATAAAAATAGACTAATAGTGTATAATTCAAATTATAACCAAACTTCCTTATGGGATCGATATATCGGACTCAAAAAGTCCACTTTACTACTTGATACGATATCGTGCACTTGCGATAGTTACACTAACAACGTGTCAACAACCATGAGGGTTTGCCAACACAGACGGCGTAGACCTAGTATACAGGCTAAGGAAAGCACTGTATGGACTTGATCAAGAGCCTAGAGCATGGTATGAGACCCTGTCCCAGTATCTAACCGATAATGGACTTGAGAAAGGTGCTGTGGACAAAACCTTGTTCAAAATACAGGAAGGCGATGACCTTCTGATGGTTCAAATCTATGTAGACGACATTATATTTGGTTCAACTAACCTTGCTTTATGTCAAAGGTTCTCTCATCTCATGCAAAGTAAATTTGAAATGAGTATGATGGGAGAGCTCAGTTATTTCCTATGTTTGCAGGTAAAGCAGTTGCCTACAGGGATTTTCATCAACCAGGAAAAATATAGCAAGGAGTTTCTCAACAAATTTGGAATGAACACTTCCAAATCATCATCAACCCCCATGAGCACTTCCGTGCAAATTAGTGCTGATGAAGCCGGAAATCTGGTTGACCAATCACTCTACAGGAAGCTTATTGGCTCTCTCCTGTACCTAACGGCTAGCAGGCCCGATATCCAGTTTTTTGTAGGAGTGTGTGCGAGATATCAAGTAGCACCCAAAGAATGACACTTCAATCCAGCTAAACGAATCCTGAAGTACATTAAAAGAACAGTCGATGTAGGATTGTGGTATCCTAAAGAAGTCGGATTCGATTTAGTTGGATACAGCGACTCGGATCTCGGAGGCTGCAAGCTAGATAGGAAGAGTACAACTGGAACTTGTCACTTTCTTGGATCTAGACTTGTTTCTTGGTTCAGTAAGAAGCAATTGGCAAACTCACTTTCCACGGCTGAATCAGAATACTATGCTGCTGGTAGTTGCTGTATGCAGATCCTTTGGATGCAGCAACAGTTGTCAGATTATGGGATTGAAGCCAAAGAAACGCCAATCATGTGTGATAGAACGAATGCAATTGCAATAACGCACAACCCTGTATTGCACTCGCGCACTAAGCATATCAACATGAAGCATCATTTCATAAGTAATCATGTCGAGAACAAGGATGTTCGGCTCGAAAAGTTTCATACAGATATTCAGTTGGCTGACATCTTCATCAAGCCTCTCGACACAGCAAGATTCAACATGCTTCGACAAGAATTAGGATTGCTACAGCCTGACTCCCTGTAAGTATTTATTGTTTTTACTCAACAATTGAGGGGGAATGCTGTAAGACCCAAGAATACAGTATCCACCATTAATTATATGTACACTCAGAACCTTCAATACAGCACTGTAGGGAACAAAGTGATATGAATCATCCTACATCTGACGTGTGCAGTAATTAAGGGGGAATACAGTATGACCCATGAATACAGCATTAATCCAAAAGTTGCTGTATGGAATAGAAACCCCTATGTACCTTTGAAGGGGGAACACTGTATTGTCGTAGATACAACACATACTATGGGATTTCAATTCATTATATATTATAATATTTCATTTTAAAAATAAATTTTGTCCACGTGTCCTGTTTCATGTCTAACGTCGTTTACATTAAATGCCTTACACGACATATGGACAATCAAATCTCAAAAGCCGTGATGTTTTCAAATTGTTTAATATTTAATACCGCCGTTTCAGGCATTAAGGGTAACAACAAATGTCAGAAGTGGGACCCACTCCTATTTTAAAATTCACTGGATAAGTGTACCAGTTATACTCAGTCCATCGTGACCGTTCATTTCAAATGCCTACTATAAAAGGACTGCAAATATCATTTGAGACTCTTTACGCCTTCTGCATATTTTAAGAGCTCTCAAGCAATTCAGCCTACAAGTTTTTCTGTGTTTACTGCATATTCTTCTTGAATCTTTTCATCTTTTCTTGAGATTCATCAATGGCTTGCACCACTCTGAAGAAAACCTCGAACATCATTGATGGATGGATATTCTCCAGATCTGTCATTATCGAGCGAATTCATGCTGAAACTAATGACGTCGAACCCATGGAGTTCGACATCACCAGAATCCATCAGCAAGGCCTTTACCGCCTTGGGAGCCACACCGCCGAGAAATACGACGTACATCTGGTTGAGGACTTATACCTCAACGCTACCATTCGCTTTCTGTCGCTGGCCCAGGGAGGCCACGTCGCTGACATCACCGCTGTCATCCGCGGAGTGGAGATCCGCATCGACCAAGAACTTCTCCAAGACATCTTCAGGCTGCCCGTTGATGGCATGACCATGGAAGACCTTGAGACTTTTGGGTCTCAAGAGCTGTTGACCAAGTACTATGGCCTGTTCACTGGCTCAGCTTCGGTTGAATCGGTTCACACTATATGTCACAAGAAAAATTTATGTTTGCCGTTCGTGTACTTACATGACTTTTGTTGCCATATCATCGAGAATCGCACTGGTGCCTTTCAGATGTGCACAAATCTTAGATTTAGAATGATGGTAGCAATTATGACCTGTGAAAAGGTCAATTGGTGTCAGATTATTCTGAAGCGTCTGCAGGAAGAAGTGTCAAAACCTGCGTCGCAAAAGAAATCATTTAGTTTGTTTCAAAATCACATTTTGACAAAGTGCGGACTTCTACAATCCGCAGAGGCGAAGAAAATAAGTTCCCGGATATACTTAGGAGGCGTCAAGCCTTCAGCTTTTAACCAGAGCACCCTGGTCGCCAACCGTCCATTCGTCCGCTTTTTGCCCTTATCTGAAGATCCAAGTGATGTTTCTTCTAAGTCCCAGAGTGTTGAATCTTCATAGAAAAGAAATAGATCTCACAGCAAGACACCAGTTGCTGCTGAGAAGCCGAAAAGGAAGCTAAGGAGGCTCACGAAAGCTAAATCCACAGCCCAATGAACAACCACCCTAGGGCCCAACCCCTGTGGAAGAGATGCCCGCTACTATCTCGACAGTAGATCTCGAGCCTTTGGCGGCAACGACAGATAAGAGGACATCTGCCAACTCACAAGACTCTAGCGAGTCGGCTACCTGTTTGGAGCCAACAGCTACCTCTCCTATGCGGGATTCCACACTTATTCAGGATCCACCTTCCTTCGGGGCACCATCCCTTATAAGGAATCCCTCTTCCATATAGGATCCCAAACCTATAGAGGAACCCCTTCCTACAGCAGACCTAGACGCTGTACAGACTCCCTCCCCTGACACAATAATTTCCAAGACTCTGCTTTCCTTGCAGATTGAGCAGTCATTCGAGCGATTTCTCCAATGGAAGAATTTTAGACTTTCTCCGTACGAAACCTTGTACAACTGGTGTGAGTGGAGTGATGAAGAGAAGTTCGTTTTGGAAGTGACGGTCACCCAAGAAATTGTTGTCCTGATCTAATGGGACAACTTATTTGTATAGGAGCTAATTGAGAGTAATTTGCTTGATAAGGATGAGGCCAATAGGAAAGGAAAAGCTTTGTCAATGGAAGCTCCCGACAGTCCAAAATCTGATCCTGATTCCGACGGTGATGACGACGCACTCCAAGCTGGTTTGCGGATGAGTTGAGAGGAAGCTCAAGCCAAGAAGGATGAAGGGACATCAACCCATCAATCGTCCCCGTCGCCACAGCAAGACAATGTTCCTGACAATGAGGATTCAGACCCTCATGTCGAGGAAGAAGGAAATGTTTCGCAATAGGCACCCGAGCCTGCTGTCACTGCCGAAGAAGAAGAATCACGCGCCTTCCAGCAAGAGCAATCAGTACCTCTGCCGGAACAGGCGGACGCTGAGAGTGTAATACCCGTAATTTCGATTTCCGGTAATTTCTTTTTTTTGGAGAAAGTCCATTTTGATAGCTCGCTCATGACTGTTTCGTCATTCCTAGAATGATTAATTCTGCACTTTTTATCATCCGAGTTCGTTTTGGTATCATTTTGTTGAGTTCCGTGTTCTTAAGCGGTTTTTCCGCACTTGAGTTCGATTCTTGTGAATCTCGTCCGAAACTGTTGTTTCGACTTTCTCGTAAGTTCATTTAATGTTATTATTCATGTTGCGAGCTTTGGATTGGTGTTTCGATCATGTATCGTGTATTTCGGACGTTTTGGGATATTTTCGTAATTTCCCAAAGTGGGGTAATTACTTTCCGTTGTCGAATTTCGAGCCTTCGGATGGTCGGAGTCGTGTGTTCTCTTAGTGCTCGAATTCATCTTTGCGAGTACTTCGTAACCGTATCTTCGATTCGTATTCAGGTTCGGGTTTCGGGGTCGTTCGGGTCGTCGGAGTTGGCTCCGGCCGAGTCATGGCCGGGCAGTTTGGGCCCAGGCCGGCACTGGCCGAGTTACGGCCGGTAGTGCTCGGCAGTTACGTACGTAAGGCCGGTTACGTACGTAAGGATGCCGGCATTTTTGGGTAGAATGGCCGGTTACGTACGTAAGCCCTTGGTCGGTTACGTACGTAACTCGGCCGGCAGACAGCCTATTTAAGGCCCAGCAGACGGGGTTTTAATCCATTTTCTCATTGTTTTCCTTCTCTTCCGCGGCTGGAGATGTGGGAATCATGGAGAGATGTTGTTGGACAATCAATCCATGAAGTCTTGGAGTTCATATCATCAATCATCCATCCTATAACATACTTTGATCGAGCGAATCAGGTCAGATTTTCTAGAAATCTAGTTTTAGGGAAATTGGGTATTTGGGTTGATTTCATCCGTTTAATCCGATTTAACCTAGGATTGTGATGGGTTGATGATTATTTAGATGTATTATATCATTTACCTTGTTATTCCATGGTTGGATCATATCGATTCGTTGTTTTGGTCGAGTTCTTGATCGACGCCTTGAAGGTGTCCGGTAGAATGTCTTAGAGGGGTTTTCGGACGTTCTATGATTATTATTCCTCATATGATCGTTGATTTATTAATTATATGATGTTAGGGTCTAGTTCCTTGTGAATAAACCGTGTTGAACCTTTCTGTCCGTCGTCGTCTTCCTTTTCGATGGCATCGGGTGTTTCGACGCTTTCCGGTTGAGCTGTGTTCGTCGGGATACTTGCGTGCCGATTTTGAGGCAAGTACCTTGTCCATACAATTCTTGTTTTGTGGATATGATAATTAGTGTTTGTCTCTTTGTGTTTGTTTGATCGTTTGATTTGAACTTTCAAAAGATTCGGTTTAGCCTCGTTAAAGGCTCACTTTCAAAACTCGTGTGTTTTGTGAACGGTGTGTTTTGGGGAATTGAATATGATTTGATTGTTTTTAGCGTTGAGGGATTTGGTGATACCCCTGTTGTTTAAAGTTATGGAATCGAGTATTCCGTGTTTAATCTTGATATTGTGTTTTGAAGAGTTTGATAACGGTGTCGAGTTAGTGGCCATCTCTAGTGAGTATTCTTAATGAACTTACATTCTTAGCATATTAGTATTGCATGAGTAACGTGTGTGTGTATGCTCACTACGGGTTAGATCCGACGGGGTCTCGGTAGAGGTCCACGGAGGGGTGGATCCGCGAGCTTGCTTTTAACCACTATGGGTTAGATCCGACGGGGTCTCGGTAGGGGTCCACGGAGGGGTGGATCCACGGTTAATTGTGGTGTATTTCACAAATGTGTTTTGAGATTGGCGTTTCTGGAAACGAGTATTTTGAACGGTTTTCATGATTACGTGCATTGACTAAGTGTGTAAGAGGTAAGTTGTTCGTTTGGCCTACTTGGCTAGGATGGCACTAGAGTATTTTGTTGTTTGTGTTAAATCCTTTAATTATGGATTTTGATGTTGGAAAACGAACCTTGTTGTCGTTCTCGTGTACTGTGAGTTGATGAGATTTGGGGCTAAAATCCCAACGGTTTTGTAAAGGTCATTTTTTCGAAAAGTAAACCTTTGGGGCGGTGACCCCTTTCGTCTTTTGGGTTTTGAAAAGTAGGATTTGATAATCCTAAATTGTTTTCTATTAAAACTCCCGATGGCATTTCAAATCATTTTATAAATTGTTTCCCTTGATGTTTGATCTTGAAATTTTGGGAAGTTTTTACTCAAACTCTTGCCACGGGAAGTGTTCATCTTGTTGTATTTGAATCTTTGAGAATTCCGGATTATTATCGTTCTTGGAACTTGAATTGTATGACTCGTATTTTTTCACTTGTACTTGCACTAGCAAAACAGTGGAGTTTTGCTAACCCCCGAGTATTCTGGGGGTGGATGTTTGTATTGCATTCAGGTTTTGGAGCATAGCACAGGGTCGGCATGAAGGATGATTAAAGATGAACGATACTAATCACACGAGGACCCGTTTGATGTTATATTGGTTTAGTTGAATTTTATTTCCGCTGCAGTATTCTTTCCCCGTTGTACGGGAGTGTGTTGTATTCGACCCCTGCGTGGGCAAGTATTATAATCGAGTTGTATGTTTTTATTGAAAGACCAGATAGGTCTACTGAGTCTTTTTAGCCTTAAAGGCATTGTCGAGTTGTTCATTTGTTGTTACCAGCCTAGTAGATCCTTGAGGAAAGGTTCTACGGCGTGTAATATTCCTGAGCGGATTGGGGGTGTTACATAAATGGTATCGGAGCTTAGGTTGTGGAAACCTAGGCTGTCGGGTCAGTGGTGTCTGTTGAGTTTTGTCTCATCGGATTTTGTCTGATTAAGTCGTGTTGCGACGCGTCGTCTGAGTTTGTTGGTCGTGATTAGTATCATGGGGCGATCATCATCTTCGTGCGACCTGTGGATGTAAGTCTCCCTTCTTTGTATTTGTGCCTCGTCTGATGCGAGCTACTGGTATGATTATGTGTTAATTGACGAAATCCTCTTATGGATTTTTATTTCGTGATATGTGGTTATTTGACTCTCATATTTCGTTCATATGAGGAGTAGTGTTGCTAGATTATGCATGTTGGACTGTATTTCTTTTATCCGCTGCGTGAGTTTTTTTGTAATGGATTTCGGTATTTTACTGACTGAGTTTCATTTCGAAAATTGATTTCTTTAACCGAGTTCTTGGCCTTGATCGTCTTGACGGTAGTTGGGTGTTTTCAAATGATTTTGTGAGTTTTGGAAAATACTACCGTCATCGGCCTTTTTGGGTGTTTTTTTAATTAGTTTTTATCCTGGTGGGTTCCGGCATGGGACCCACGGCGCTATAATGTTTCGTGTAATTACCTGAAATTTTTGGGCATTCTAGTCCATTGAATTATCTTTGAAAACCTTGAGTATCTTAGAAAATAAATTTCGAGACGTACTCTTAAAATGAATTATTTTCTAGTGGTACATCCAAGGTGCCACAATATGTTTCAAAATTCTTCTACCTCGAGGACCAAAATGTTTTGATATATTTTCAATGTTTTAGAAACACTTTTACTTAGACCCGAGGGTCGAATATTCTGAAAGTTTTTCACTAAGAGAAAGTGTCCTCATTTTTATCAAATGCCAGATGGTTTTCCAAAGTCTCGATAACGATGTTTCACGGTTGTACTTTTTGAAAGGTGATACTCAAGATCAACCGGTGTTTTTCCTAAATTAATTTCAAAAGGAGGTTTTCGTTTTTAAAACCTATCCATTCCCGTTTGAGGGCTGTGTATGTATGGATGATGTTCGTGTTGTCGTTATGATGTTTTCTCTCGAGTATGATCGAATTGGTGGCATGAACGCCGAGGCGTTGCCACGCATTTGTTGTACTAGCCCTCTGTGAGAGGTGTGAACTGGTGTTTACTGTTTATCGCCTCGTGGTGATTTGCGTGTTGTCGCACGAGTGTGAGTTGTTAAAGCTTGGATTTTTGTGCGTTTATGCACATGGGTGATTGTTTCATGATGTTTGTGATTGTGTGCTGGCTATTGTTCGAGCCGTTGTAATCGTCGAAAGATGCCGTTGTTGCGATTTTTGTATGCGTTGATGTGTTATGCTGAGTTGGCATCTCCGGTGTGTTGTTTTGCGGTGTTATGTTCCATTATATCTAGCATATGTATTTTTGGTATGCCGAGCCGAGGCATTTAAACCGTGATGTGCCGGGGGAATGCACGTGCAAATTGTGCTTCCTCGCCATTGGCGTGTTTCAAGTGCGGACTCGAGGGTCACCAAATCTAGTTTTGAGAATTGGTTACCGAGACTTCCGGAGTTCGCGCTTCAGCACATATATCAGAATCGGCTCTAAGAGGTCCATGGGATATGTTTCTGTCGCTTGCTTTTTGTGTTGTCACCTTACTCCCGTTGTTGTGAGTTGCGGGAACGACATTCATTTTACAAGAGGTCGAATTTAATGCTCGTATCATTTTTGACTTCCACATTTTCTCTCCCTCAAGTCTATCGATTCGCTCATGTTCGTTGATACTTTTTGAACTTGTTCTGTATTTCGGTTTCATCATTCGAATGGGCTGTGATCTTGTTTTGGGTCGATCTGGTTATCGCTGTGATTTTTCCGAGTTCGGTTCGATTCTTGTGAGCCTTGTTCGGAAGTAACATCTTTTGGTTCTATTAGTTCTTTTATTCGAAGTGGATCGGATTTGGAACTCTTGTGTTTTCGACTCTGTCGACTCGTCTATGCTCGTTAACATTTTCTAAGCTTGCCCTGCCCCTTGCTTTTGTTGATCGAACAAGTGTGGTACTGTTTCGGAATGACTCGTTTGTCGTTGTGACTTTTCAATTGCTATTCCCCTTCCTGTGGATCTTATGTGAATCACATCTTGTTGTTTTCACCGGATCATATATTATCTCGAGCCGAGACGTGAACCTGGGAGTTGTTGTTTGAATTTTATTGTTCTTCGCGATTCGAACATGATAGTTCGATTTTTGTTGTCTCGATCATTTGATTGTTCAGTTTTTGTTGATCTCGTTTCGTTATTGTTGAACGTTCAAGCTCCTTCGTAATTCCCTTAAGTTAGGGAAATTAGTCTCGTTTTCGATCTTCCAACCCTTGGGCGGTGGAATTCCATATTTGTTCAGCGATTGGCTCGCGTTTGGATTGATGTACCGTTGGGTTGGTCAATCATATTGGTTTTCGTTCGTTGTGTTTGTGATTGTTCTGATAATTTACCTGACTATATTATCCATTTAATGACGCTTGTCACTTGTTGGTTTTATTATGTCTCTATCGGTGGTGTTGTGTTAGCCGTCGTGGAGCGTGTTTTCACGCCATATACTCCTTTGCGTTGCTAGTAACGTTTCGCCGATGGGCGTAAGTTACGCGTTTCTTGTGTATCTCGTTGAGTTTTCCTGGCAGAATATTGCTTCTCCCTACTTGTTTTAAGTTTCGGGACGAAACTTCTTTTAAGGAGGGTAGTGTGTAATACCCGTATTTTCGATTTCCGGTAATTTCTTTTATTCAGCGAAAGTCCATTTTGACGACTCGTTCATGGCTGTTTCGTCATTCCGAGAATGATTAATTCTGCACTTTTTGTCATCCGAGTTCGTTTCGGTATCATTTTGTTGAGTTCCGTGTTCTTCAGCGGTTTTTCAGCACTTGAGTTCGATTCTTGCGAATCTCGTCCGAAACTGTTGTTTCGACTTTCTTGTAAGTTCATTTAATGTTATTATTCATGTTGCGAGCTTCGGATTGGTGTTTCGATCATGTATCGTGTATTTCGGACGTTTTGGGCTATTTTCATAATTTCCCAAAGTTTGGGGTAATTACTTTCCGTTGTCGAATTTCGAGCCTTCGGGTGGTCGGAATCGTGTGTTCTCTTAGTTATCGAATTCGTCTTTGAGAGTACTTCGTAACCGTATCTTCGATTTGTATTCAGGTTCGGGTTTCGGGGTTGTTCGGGCCGTCGGAGTTGGCCCCGACCGAGTCATGGTCGGCGATGCAGGCCCAGGCAGATCTTGGCGAGTTATGGCGGTAGTGCTCGGCGATTACGCACGTAAGGCGGTTACGTCGTAACCCTTGGCGATTACGTGCGTAAGGATGCCGGCATTTTTGGCGAGAATGGCGATTCGTCGTAAGCCCTTAGCCGATTCGTCGTAACTTTCGGCCGTGACGGCTTATTTAAGGCCCAGCAGACGGGGTTTTCACCCATTTTCTCATTCTTTTCCTTCTCTTCCGCGGCTGGAGGTGTGGGAATCATGGAGAGATGTTGTTGGACAATCAATCCATGAAGTCTTGGAGTTCATATCATCAATCATCCATCCTATAACATACTTTGATCGAGCGAATCAGGTCAGATTTTCTAGAAATCTAGTTTTGGGGAAATTGGGTATTTTGGTTGATTTCGTCCATTTAATCTGATTTAACATAGGATTGTGATGGGTTGATGATTATTTAGATGTATTATATCATTTCCCTTGTTATTCCATGGTTGGATCGTATCGATTAGTTGTTTTGGTCGAGTTCTTGATCGACGCCTTGAAGGTGTCCGGTAGAATGTCTTAGAGGGGTTTTCGGACGTTCTACGATTATTCTTCCTCGTATGATCGTTGATTTATTAATTATATGATGTTAGGGTCTAGTTCCTTGCGAAGAAACCATGTTGAACCTTTCCGTTCGTCGTCGTCTTCCTTTTCGATGGCATCGGGTGTTTCGAGGCTTTCCGGTTGAGCCGTGTTCGTCGGGATACTTGCATGCCGATTTTGAGGCAAGTACCTTGTCCATACAATTCTTGTTTTGTGGATATGATAATTAGTGCTCGTCTCTATGTGTTTGTTTTATCGTTTGATTTGAACTTTCAAAAGATTCAGTTTAGCCTTGTTAAAGGCTCACTTTCAAAACGTGTGTGTTTTGTGAACGGTGTGTTTTGGGGAATTGATTATGATTTGATTGTTTTGAACGTTGAAGGCTTTGGTGATACCCCTGTTGTTTAAAGTTATGGAATCGCGTATTCCGTGTTTAATCTTGTTATTGTGTTTTGAAGCGTTTGATAACGGTGTCGAGTTAGTGGCCATCTCTAGTGAGTATTCTTAGTGAACTTACATTCTTAGCATATTAGTATTACATGAGTAACGTGTGTGTGTATGCTCACTACGGGTTAGATCCGACGGGGTCTCGGTAGAGGTCCACAGAGGGGTGGAACCGCAAGCTTGCTTTTAACCACTATGGGTTAGATCCGACGGGGTCTCGGTAGGGGTCCACGGAGGGGTGGATTCACGGTTAATTGTGGTGTATTTCACAAATGTGTTTTGAGATTGGCGTTTCCGGAAACGAGTATTTTGAACGGTTTTCATGATTACATGCATTGACTAAGTGTGTAAGAGGTAAGTTGTTCGTTTGGCCTACTTGACTAGGATGGCACTAGAGTATTTTGTTGTTTGTGTTAAATCCTTTAATTGTGGATTTTGATGTTGGAAAACGAACCTTGTTGTCGTTCTCGTGTACTGTGAGTTGATGAGATTTGGGGCTAAAATCCCAATGGTTTTGTAAAGGTTATTTTTCGGAAAGTAAACCTTTGGGGCGGTGACCCCTTTCGTCTTTTGGGTTTTGAAAAGTAGGATTTGATAATCCTAAATTGTTTTCTATTAAAACTCCTGATGGAATTTCAAATCATTTTATAAATTGTTTCCCTTGATGTTTGATCTTGAAATTTTGGGAAGTTTTTACTTTAACTCTTGCCCCGAGAAGTGTTCATCTTGTTGTATTTGAATCTTTGAGGATTCCGGATTATTATTGTTCTTGGAACTTGAATTGTATGACTCGTATTTTTGCACTTGTACTTGCACTAGCAAAACAGTGGAGTTTTACTAACCCTCGAGTATTCGGGGGGTGGATGTTTGTATTGCATTCAGGTTTTGGAGCATAGCACAGGGTCGGCATGAAGGATGATGAAAGATGAACGATACTAATCACACGAGGACCCGTTTGATGTTATATTGGTTTAGTTGAATTTTATTTCCGCTACAGTATTCTTTCCCCGTTGTATGGGAGTGTGTTGTATTCGACCCCTACGTGGGCAACTATTGTAATCGAGTTGTATGTTTTTATTGAAAGGCCAGATCGGTCTACTGAGTCTTTTTAGCCTTAAAGGCATTGTCGAGTTGTTCATTTGTTGTTACCAGCCTGGTAGATCCTTGAGGAAAGGTTCTACGACGTGTAATATCCCTGAGCGGGTTGGGGGTGTTACAGAGAGACACCAGGAGGATTTGGTCCCTCCTGTACCCATGTCTACAGAAACCTCTTCGAAACAGGAGGATGCCGCACCTTCTGCCGCCGAAACCGAAACAGCTGCTCCCGCCCCATCAACCATGGAATCCGACAACGGTACTATACCTGAGGATGTCCAACTCACTTCACGTCCTAACGTGAACTTGAGAAGGTTGAATGGAATTGCCCAGCCAGAATCTCCCTGCACTGGAACTAGGAAAGAGCGATTGCATGCTCTTGGCCTTCAAACCGTCTATATCCAGGATGCAGTTAATGCCTTGCACTCAGTATAAAAGGCTCTTGATTGGATGCACACATCTGCTGTTGAAGAAATGACTGAATTACAGCATAAAGTCTCTCGAGTAGTCGAAGCCTTCACTGTCTTGACAGAAGTATTCAAGCAAGCCCTGACCAATATGCAAGAAAAACAAGAGCAACTCCTGAGAGACGAGGAATCTAAAACAAGTGTGTCCGAGGCCAAGACAGCATCTGCCATGATCGAAACCGGTTCCCAGCTTCGAGCCCACGACAAAAACATTAAAGATATGTCGCAGGTGCTCTCCTCCCTTGTTGAGAGAATATCAAATTTGGAGACGAAATAGGATACCGCTCTGGAAATCCTGGGACATCTTGATGAAAAGGTATCATATCTTGATGATGCCAAAAAGGGGGAAGAAGCGAGAGAAGCCGCGAGGAGAACGAGGCTTCAGCAAGAAAGAGAGTTCAATGCTGCCCAAGACAGCATTACTGCAGAACTAAACAAATTGGCTGCACCCGCTCAAGGATACAGGATTTCAGGTTCTCGACCTGAGCTCCATGATCCCAGCATCCCATGGCAAAACATGATCCAAAGGCCTTCTGAAATTCGTCTGCCAACCAACCGCCATCCCACTGTTGAAGAAGTGAAGCAATGGAGGAGAAATGAACTGATGAGATATTTTGCAAAACTCGTCAGGGAATCCGCTATCTTCAAAGGATATAAAACCTTATCGGAGGCTGCGGATAAATTTACAAAGTTGTTAGAAGAAGGAAAGCTTCATCTCCAACAAGAAATGAAGTCCAAACATAGACGAGGAGATCGGATCACCCATCCAGAGGACTGGATTCTCACCTTCGACAAATCATACGTTGGTAGAGCAATCTACTTAGATTGAGGCAATGATTCCCTACAGCATTGGTGGCGTGGAATCGAGAACGATCCCGACAAAAGGCCATGGAGACACTCAGATTATAGGAGTTAAATTCCTTGTATTTTTGTTTGTAATTATGTTTTCAAAACAGCAAAATATTGTAATCCTTGTTTCAGTATCAATAAAATATATGCCTCTCTTGAAAGATTACAACTCATAATCTACTGTGTTACTGTATGATTACGTAATCTAACTTAATTGCTGAAATTAATCACAAGTACAGAAACTTGTTTAAAAATTAAAGCTATACGAACTTGTCTGCGAACAGTTCATAGATTCAGTTGTATGCATCTAGAATATATTGTAAGATTGTGCCTGCACGCCAATCATAAGCTTAAGTTGTAAAAACTATTAGCTGTATCGAACTCACCTACGAGCAGTTCATAAATTAGACTAAGTTGCTGAAAGCCAGATCATTCGACAGAAGACCAAGATATCTGCCCGAAGTCATCAAGAAGGTTATTAGCTTCATGAAGAAGGTTTTGGCATCATCAAGATGGCTTGAAAGATTTAAGTATTAGCAAATTGTCAAAAAAGGGGAAATTGTTGGGATAACAATACCCGGTATCGAAACAGTTTGGATAAACAATCCCTGTATCGAATAGTGGTGATAAGATGTTTTGACAATATGCCAATCCAGCATACAGTAAGCAAAATGTATCGAAAAGCTGATCAATAGTGTCAACCTGTATCGAAGACCTCTCGTAAATCCAACATACAGTGGAACCTATCATACAACAAAGAAATCTCATAAAGACTAAGTATGGAAGCTGTCTCGAATCGAAAATACAGTGATCCTTCCATACAGCTCTCAACAGGACAAAGAAGGAATCTTCAGTATTCGCTAGAAGTCAAGTCCCATTGATAAAGAAGTATTTAAATACTAAAGGATAAAGTATTTAAATACTGTAAGTCAGAAGATCTTCAAATCTCGCAATATCCGGATCTCAGTTAAATGTCTATTGTCGCAGAATCTTGCTCAACGGATAGATTTCCAATGGATATATTTCAAAAGACTATATATATCTCCAGAGTTTGAAGATCATCACTCACTGAACTACTGAATTACTGAACGACTTACAAACGATCAAGCTTACAAAGAAATATTCAGAGCAAAACATATCTCCCAAGCTTTCTGCTATTCAGATAAAAGAGATATACAGTGCTCAACCCTTGAACAACATATCATCAGCTTACTGCCCAGAAAGTCATAGCTGTTGTTCAACCCTGTTCTATCTTTGAACAATCTTATATCAGCCCTGTGTGGGCTAAGGAATCTTTGCTCTCCTGAACTATGTGTGGAGGACTTGCATCGAAGAAGACGAAGCTTCAGAACTATGTGTGAAGAAGCCAGTCAAAGTGTTAGTTCAAACCAATCTGTGTGAACGGTTGAAAGCTAAGATCTTTATATCAATCTGTGTGAACGATATATTGATTAAATGTTGTTATAATTACGTAGTTGTGTATGTAGTAATTATAATAAACTTTTTACTCCTGTGTGGAGGACCAGTGTACGTAGAGGGGTTTACCTCGAACCACTTTAAATACTGTGTTATTTACCTTCATCTTTTACTGTTTTATTTAAATGTGATTATTTAAGTATACACTGCACATCGAGTTCTCAGTATCCCAAAGAACTTCGTATTTAAGACTTCCGCTACGCACTCAGATTTAAATCAGTACAGCTTGTTGTTTAAAACACTTTCCAAGCTGAATCCTGTATACTTAGTGGCCAACAAGTGGTATCGGAGCGGTTGATTCTAAAAAGAATCAGTCGTATTTTTAACCGAATCAGATCCAAATCACTTAATTTTAAAACAGTCTTTTTCATTCCTTTATTCTCACATGGATATATCTATGATCAACAAAGTATCTATGTTCTCTATTAATGAATTTGATGATTGGAGAATCAGGATGGAGAATCAGGATGGAGGTTCATCTTGCAGCAATGCACGAAGAGATGATTTTTGTTATACAGGATGGCCCCATTAAGATCATGAAGGTATATATGGCCGCAAATATTGAAGGCCAAGCACATGTTGAGATGCTCGAGAAGGAAGCGAGCAATGTACCACAGATGAAAGAAAGCGCGCCAACCTCGACAATGTTGCGAAGAATGCATTATTTGTCACCCTCGAAAAAGGCACTTTCTCGAAGGTAAAGAGCTGTAAAATAGCCAGGGAAATCTGGGATAAACTCAAGTTGATTTGTGAGGGAGCTGAGCTCTCCAAAGAAAATAAAATTTCAAAACTAACTCAGCAATTTGAATCTTTTGAAATGAAACCAACTGAAACACTTGAGGAACTTGACCTCATATTCACTGGAATTTTTGGTGAACCTGAAGCTTTGGGCAAAATTTATACTCAAATGGAGAAAAATCTAAAAATTTTCAGATCTCTCCCTGCCCGATGGGACATTAAGACCACAACTATGTGTGTGTCTTGCAATCTTAATGAAATATCTGCTTTTGATCTCTTTTTTGACCTCAAAGATTTCGAGTATGATATAGACAGGAGAGAGAAAGCTGAAGAATCTCCCGCTAGGACTACAGCCTTAGCCGCTGTATCTAACCATCGACACAGCATGCCCAGCCCATCAAAGCCAAATTACAAGAATGCTGACAGCGACGACGATATTCTGCCACAAGATGAAATGGCGCTCCTCATGCACAAATTCAAAAAGTTCATAAAATAGTCTGGAAAGACTCCCTACAGGCCCAAGCCTGTTCACAAGGTAAGTACTGAAACTTCCTCTGGTGACGCTAACCTATGCTATAATTGCAGGAAACCCGAACATTATGCAAACAAATGTCCTCATCCCAAAGTTCAAAGGTTGCCAGAAGCTGAGCAACAAGAGAGGGATGAACAAAGACGTGCTTGGAAAAACAAGCTCAAGGCACTGATAGGAGAATCAAAAGACTCCCCCACACCATCCAAATCCGAGGAATGTCTTTAGGTGGTCACTGAAAGTGACTCATCTGACGATGAATTCGAAGATAAGGCATATATGTGCTTTATGGCAAAGGACATTCCAGAAGACGAAGATAGCGATGATGAGGTAAGCTCAACCTCAGCTATACCAGTAAATGCATCGCATACTTTCAAAAACATGATGAATGAATTTAAAAATATTCAAAAAGCCCACGAGACTTTGAAAAATGAAAACATTCAGCTTCAACTTTTTAACATAGAGCTAAAAGAAAAAAACGACTTGCTAAAAATAAATTATGAAAATATGTGTATTGATTGTGAAAACAGCAAAGTCAAACATGAAAAACTCGTGGAGAGCAATCATCAACTTGCTAATGAACTAAGTGAGACTAAGTCTAAAAATGGAAGAAAGACAAATGATTTTGTTCTACTTCAAGCTAAATTTAATACTCTCGAGAAACGAGAAAGCGAACTTGAGACCATTTTGAAATCTTTCGAGAAATCATCTAAAAGAATGGAAGAAATTCTAAGCACTGGGCAACATGCTCACGATAAAAGTGGCTTAGGATACAGCTCATTTTCCAACAAAGGAAAAACTAGTACTGTGTTCGTCAAGAGTGTGGAACACATTCCTGTATCGGAAGATACTCCTAGTCCTGTGAAGGAACCCGCTGCACCGCGAAAAGCAAAGGCTGCCATTCCGCCTCCGCAATCCTATTCAAGACAGCGGAATCATAAGCCGTTCCAACCTGTAAGGCGCACGAAACAGCATGCTCCCTGAGCATACCAACAACGTCAACATTCGTTCAGAAAGAAGGCTGTATCCAAATACCAAAGGCCCGCACGGCAGTACTTTCAGTACAGCACGCCTAGGTATTAGATACAGGAGCCTCATTATCCATCGAGATAGAAAGTGTCCACACAGTATCAACCACAACATTGGGAATCCAACTGGAGACCCAGAAGGCAAGCTGTAAGGCCAAAGAAAATGGCTCCACCTCCAAGACGGCATACGTACTGGATTAATAATAATAACCCTGATTTTTACATGCATAATAACTATCATGGATACAGTAACTATGTACATGCCCCACGTAGATACCGCAAGTCTGTACCAAATGTTACCTACAGTAAACCAATTGTTGTCAGGAAAGTTTGGGTACCTAAAGGCACTAACACTCACGGACCCAACAATCAAAGGGGACCTAAATCTACATAATTTATATGCTACAGAACATTTTGGAGAAGGAAATATGGTACTTCGACAGCGGATGCTCCCGGCACATGACAGGATATAGAAGCAAGCTATCAGATTTTGTAGAAGGTCGCGGTCCAAAAGTGCGCTTCAGTGATAGATCTAAAGGAAGAACAAGAGGAAAAGGAAACCTTCTTGTCGGAAAATTCAAAGTCACCGATGTAGTTTATGTTGAAGGCTTGCAGTACAATCTACTTAGTATTAGCCAGTTCTGTGACAAACAGTTCTTGGTGAAATTCTATATAGACCACTGTAGAGTCAAGAACATCCTGACCAAAAAAGTTGTGCTCACAGGAAGCAGATCAGGTAATATGTATATTGCTGACTGGATGCCTACGAGCTCTAGTATTCCTTGTTTAGTTGCCAAAGGCATTGCACATCTAAGCTGGCTATGGCACAAGAGGATGTCACACATCAACTTCAAGATGATCAACAAGCTCTCAAGACAGGGACTGGTTAGAGGACTGCCGAATGTATCATTCCAAAAAGAGAGTGTCTGTGGACCATGTCAAAAAGACAAGCAAATCAAGTCCACCCTGAAGAGCAAATCCTACATTTCAACCCACAGAGTGTTGGAAATGCTACACATGAATCTTTACGGTCCTATAGACCCGGTAAGTTTGGGAGGTAACAAATACTGTCTTGTTGTTGTTGATGATTACTCCAGGTATGCTTGGACAATTTTCCTAAGCAAGAAGAAGGAAACAACATCAAAGCTGCCCGAGCTCCTGAGAAAGCTTCAAAATGAAAAGGCATTGAGTATCGTGTCCATTCGTTCCGACAGAGGTATAGGATTTACTAACCGCTTTATAGAGTAGTACTGTTCGGAGAATGGGATACAACACGAATACTCAGCTGCCCGTACACCTCAACAAAATGGTGTTGCCGAGTGAAAGAATAGGACGCTGAAAGAAGCAATAAGGACAATGATTGCCACAAGCAAGTTGCCACAGCGTTTCTGGGGTGAAGCAACCAATACAACATGCTACACTCAAAACCGTTGTATCGTCAACAAACACCACTACAAAACAGCATACGAAGTATGGAACAACAAAACTCCGTTAGTTTCGTATTTTCATATTTTTGGATGCAGGTGCTATGTGTTGAATAATGGGAAGGACCAACTTAGAACCTTTGATGAGAAGTCAGATGAAGGAATATTTGTAGGATATTCCTCCATCAGCAAAGCTTATAGGATCTTTAATAAAAGGAAGATAACGATTGAGGAATCAGTTCATGTAGTGTTCGATGAACCTCATCATGACCCTACAGGAGTAGAAGCTGTTACTCAGAACATCCAACAACTTTCCATCTTAGATCCTCCAACTCCCATAGAACCTGTTGTTGACCTATAAATCAACCCCACAGCTGTAAGAATCAACGTAGATGAAGCTGATGCTGTACAAGCTAAAGCTGAAACTACAGCAACTCTCGATACAGTACGGGACCTTGAATTAGAACCCGACCGAAGATAGTTGAGAGATCACCCGCAAGAGCTGATCATTGGAAACATAAATGCTGGTGTTTCTACCCGAAGGAGAATATAGAGTACACAAGGAAATGTACTGTGTGCACAAGAAGAACTAGATACTGAGATATCACCATTCCTTGAATGGAAATCTCAATCCGAGCTTAGAAGACTCAATATGTGCACTATTGTTGTATTCTTAGCACAGTCCGAACCTTTTTCTACTATAAAAGGTCTTAATAATTCTCATTGGATAACCTCTATGGAAGAAGAACTTAACGGTTTCGAAAGAAACAATGTATGGTATCTTGTACCCAGACCTATGCATCAATCGGTTATTAGAACCAAATGGGTATTTAGAAACAAGAAGGATCGAAATGGACTAATCATAAGGAATAAATCAAGGCTAGTCGCACAAGGCTATAGACAGGAAGAAGGCATAGACTATGATGAAACGTTTGCCCCTGTAGCCAGACTAGAAGCCATTAGGATATTTTTAGCCTTTGCCGCCCATAAGAGCTTCATTGTATACCAAATGGACGTCAAACGTGCATTCCTAAATGGAGACCTTGCCGAAGAAGTTTGTGTTGAATAACCACCAGGGTTTGCCAACACAGACAGCGTAGACCTAGTATACAGGCTAAGGAAAGCATTGTATGGAATTAAGCAAGACCCTAGACCATGGTATGAGACCCTATCCCAGTATCTAACCGATAATAGATTTGAGAAATGTGCTGTGGACAAAACCTTGTTCAAAATACAGGAAGGCGATGACCTTCTTATGGTTCAAATCTATGTAGACGACATTATATTTGGTTCAACTAACCTTGCTTTATGTCAAAGGTTCTCTCATCTCATGCAAAGTAAATTTGAAATGAGTATGATGGGAGAGCTCAGTTATTTCCTAGGTTTGCAGGTAAAGCAGTTGCCTACAGGGATTTTCATCAACCAGGAAAAATACAGCAAGGAGCTTCTCAACAAATTTGGAATGAACACTTCCAAATCATCGTCAACCCCCATGAGCACTTCCGTGCAAATTAGTGCTGATGAAGCCGGAAAGCTGGTTGACCAATCACTCTACAGGAAGCTTATTGACTCTCTCCTATACCTAACGGCTAGCAGGCCTGATATCCCATTTGTTGTAGGAGTGTGTGCGAGATATCAAGTAGTACCCAAAGAATCACACTTCAATACAGCTAAACTAATCCTGAAGTACATTAATGGAACAGTCTATGTAGGACTGTGGTATCCTAAATAAGGCGGATTCGATTTAGTTAGATACAGCGACTCAGATCTCGGAGGCTGCAAGCTAGATAGGAAGAGTACAAGTGAAACTTGTCACTTTCTTAGACCTAGACTTGTTTCTTGGTTCAGTAAGAAGCAATTGGCAAAATCACTTTCCACGGCTGAATTAGAATACTATGCTGCTGGTAGTTGCTGTATGCAGATCCTTTGGATGCAGCAACAGTTGTCAGATTATGGGATTGAAGCCAAAGAAACGCCAATCATGTGTGATAGCACGAGGGCAATTGCAATAACGTACAACCCTGTATTGCACTCGCGCACTAAGCATATCCACATGAAGCATCATTTCATAAGGAATCATGTCGAGAACAAGGATGTTCGGCTTGAAAAGGTTCATACAGATATTCAGTTGGCCGACATCTTCACCAAGCCTCTCTACACAGCAAGATTCAACATGCTTCGACAAGAATTGGGATTGCTACAGCCTGACTCCCTGTAAGTATTTATTGTTATTACTCAACAATTGAGGGGGAATGCTGTAAGACCCAAGAATACAGTATCCACCATTAATTATACGTACACTCAGAACCTTCAATACAGCACTGTAGGGAACAAAGTGATATGAATCATCCCACAACTGACTTGTGCAGTAATTAAGGGGGAATACAGTATGACCCATGAATACAGCATTAATCCAAAAGTTTCTGTATGGAATCAAAACCCATATGTACCTTTTAAGGGGGAACACTGTATTGTCGTGGATACAGCACATACTATGGGATTTCAATTCATTATATATTAAAAATAATTTTTGTCCACGTGCCCTGTTTCATGTCAAACGCCGTTTACATTAAATACCTTACACGACATCTGGACAATCAAATCTCAAAAGTCGCGATGTTTTCAAATTGTTTAATATTTAATACCGCCGTTTCAGGCATTAAGGGTAACAACAAATATCAGAAGTGGGACCCGCTCCTATTTTAAAATTCACTGGATAAGTGTACCAGTTATACTCAGTCCATCGTGACCGTTCATTTCAAACACTGGTTCCCATCCCTTAAATCTGACCATTCGTTCTCTGAAAACCCTTCCTCGCCGCCTACTATAAAAGGACTGCAAATGCCATTTGAGACTCTTTACGCCTTCTGCATATTTTAAGAGCTCTCAAGCAATTCAGCCTACAAGTTTTCTGTGTTTACTGCATATTCTTCTTGAATCTTTTCATCTTTTCTTTGAGATTCATCAATTCGCGCTGAAACTAATGACGTCTAACCCATGGATCCTATCTAGCTTGCAGCCTCCGAGATCCGAGTCGCTGTATCCGACTCGGTGGCGACGACATCAGATGCGTCGTCCCAACATAGTTGGATCTAATCCAGGAATCTATTAAGAAGATATCCATTGTTCGAAAACACATGTTGGCAGCGCAGAGTCGCCAAAGGTCTTATGCTACGGACCGGCAGCGACCGTTGGAATTTATGGTTGGGGATCATGTTTGGGTTAAAGTATCACCAATGCGGGGCATTCGACGCTTCGGCCAGAAGGGCAAGCTAAGCCCGAGGTTTATTGGCCCGTTCGAAATACTGGACCGAGTCGGTAGACTCGCTTATCGGCTAGCATTACCACCATCGTTAGACGGAGTGCATAATGTCTTCCACGTCTCCCAGCTGATAAAGTACGTGTACGATCCTAGCCACAAGATCAACTTCGAGGAAGTAGAGGTTTCCAATGATGCTACCTTTAGGGAAGTTCCAACAGCGATTTTGGGTCGACGCGTAAAGACACTAAGGAACAAGGACATACCCCTTGTTAAAGTTCAGTGGTCGCACCATGGTATGGAAGAAGCGACTTGGGAGACCGAGGCGAGCATGAGAGAGAATCATCCCGAGTTATTTTCTTAGTTTCGGGACAAAACTATTTTAAGGGGGGTGGTATGTAATACCACCAGTATTACATGTTTTTTTTTTCACTTTGGGCGCTCACGTCCATTTATTTTATTTGATAAATAAATGTACTCCATTGCGATAAAACATATTTTGTATAATATGGTTGTACTATATTTTTCGCATCTGTTATTCGTGTATTGTGATGGTGTGATGATTGACGAACTTTCAGTGACATACCTTGATGTCGTTAGGTATGTAATACCACCAGTATTACATGTTTTTTTTTCACTTTGGGCGCTCACGTCCATTTCTTTTATTTGATAAATAAATGTACTCCATTGCGATAAAACATATTTTGTATAATATGGTTGTACTATATTTTTCGCATCTGTTATTTGTGTATTGTGATGGTGTGATGATTGACGAACTTTCAGTGACATACCTTGATGTCGTTAGGTAATTATCGGTGCGAATATGACGGTGGCCAATGTCTTGTTCCCCGAAAGATTTCCAGACGACATGGAGAGGGAGTCGTGTCATAAGAAATTAATGTGATAATGATTGAGTAAACAAAATTGGTTCTTACGTACGTTATACTCTGAGTCATTACGTACGCTATATCCGAGTCATTACGTACGTTAAAGATCGGCCCTTACGTACGTAACATCGGTCTTCAGTCTTCGGACAGGAATCTTCGTTAGGTAGTACGCATGCCGACCAAATTTCGGCGTGATTGCGACAGGCAAATCAACGAGGTGTTACGTACGTTAACCCGTTTTCGTTACGCACGTAACGATGTGTGTAAATTGTTCCAGCGAGTTCCTTACGTACGTTAATACTTTACCATAACGTACGTAAAGTCCCTTACGTACGTAAACCGTCAGGCATAACGTACGTTAGGGCAATCTGAGTTTATAAAAGAACACTTTGCCTTTCATTCTTCCGTCCCAAAAATCATTCTTCTTTCATATACACTGCTCTCCACCATCCTTGAACCAATTCTAACCTCCCAATTCAAGTGCTATCCTATTAGAGTGCATTAATCAAGCTTCGGGGAAGGTCTTGAAGGTGTTATCCTCTCGTTCTCCTTCGTCCACCGTCGTTCTTCTTCATCTTTCGTCAGTAAAGGTAAGTTTATCCAACCTTGAACTTATTTCAGTGTTGTTTAATAAGTTATAGTAAACCTCGGATACCTTGGGTAGCTTAGAACCCTCAGTAATAATCGGACCGGTATATAACTATCGCAATTGTTAATCGATATCCATCGAAGCTAGAAGTTGGAATGAATAATAATAGAACTCATAATCATGTTGCTAATCACCAACTTCTCGGAATCATCTTTGAACGATTTCATGTATAACCGTATTATCATGTTGAATAAAACCGTTAATAAATCCTTGATGAAATTACCAGCAATTTCTAGTCGAATAGATACCGAAACATGTTAAGATGATGGATTAATCATTCTAGACTTTCATATTAAGACAACAATGAAATCTCGGTGATTGTTGGTTATAATTTACGTAGGAATGTTGTGTTAAAACACTATTGTTTAGCGGAAGGATAATGTATAAAGAATGTTGTCGAACCTAAGAATTTAATGGCACACATTATGGTTAGAAACAGAGAAATTCGATTCCGACATCATAAGCAACTAGGGTAGGGTTCTAACAGGCGGGAGGGGAAGGAACGTAGTTGATCATCATTGTTATCATAAGATGTTAATCGACAAACATGTAATAGGTCGGACTTCCAAGTGTGATCGTTCAAGCCGTTGCCTTGTCAAGAAATAACTCTCGGCGGATTTGAGGCAAGTGAATCTTGCTCAGACTTTACGTCTTATAATTTCAGACATAGTAAATGTTACTATTGTGGAATGGTGCTCTTACGATTATCTTGTCCGGAGTATTCCCGAGTAGATACTACTGTGACCCTTGGCCGCGGCCTTGGGAGTTTTCTTGTTGGACCGTGTTGCGGGATAAAACCTGAATGGTACCCACGTCCGGAGTATTCCTGTGTAGATACTTCCGTGACCCTTGGTTGCGACCTTGGGAGTTTATGTGCTGATAAAAGGAATAACATGGAACATTCGGTGATAACTTTATTCCTTGAAATTATTAGATTTTACCTTTGAGTTTGGTTTGGATTGTTTCTGACCTAGGCTACTGGCACGACATGTCGTGCCAGGTAAATTTGTTGAATTTGTGCAGGACACCCCCGAAGGTTACGGCCAGGCATGAGCTGTGTTGTAAGAAGGCCTGTTAGTTTCTTAAATCAATTTGAACATTCCACGTTGTGTAATAACCGTATGTACGGACACTATTTTCTTTTGTACTTTGGGTTGTACGAATACTTTCTTAATTACTTCCGTATATTACCAGTTTAATAAAATATTTTAGAAAATATTTTCAAAAACTTGCCTTGTGGGTCCCTCATGGGATCTACGGCACTATGGCGTCCCGGTTCATTTTGGGAGCGTTACAGAAAATGGTATCAGAGATGGTGGAGAGCAGTGTATATGAAAGAAGAATGATTTTTGGGACGGAAGAATGAAAGGCAAAGTGTTCTTTTATAAACTCAGATTGCCCTTATGTACGTTATGCCTGACGGTTTATGTACGTAAGGGACTTTATGTACGTTATGGTAAAGTATTAACGTACGTAAGGAACTCGCTGGAACAATTTACACACATCGTTACGTGCGTAACGAAAACGGGTTAACGTATGTAACACCTCGTTGACTTGCCTGTCGCAATCATGCCGAAAGTTGGTCGGCATGCGTACTACCTGATGAAGATTCCTGTCCGAAGACCGAAGACCGATGTTACGTACGTAAGGGTCGATCTTTAACGTACGTAATGACTCGGATATAGCGTACGTAATGACTCGGAGTATAACGTACGTAAGAACCAATTTTGTTTACTCAATCATTATCACGTTAATTTCTTCTGACACGACTCCCTCTCCATGTTGTCTAAAAATCTTTCGGGGAACAAGACGTTGGCCACCATCATATTTGCACCGATAATTACCTAACGACATCAAGGTATGTCACTGAAAGTTCGTCAATCATCACACCATCACAATACACGAATAACAGATGCGAAAAATATAGTACAACCATATTATACAAAATATGTTTTATCGCAATGGAGTACATTTATTTATCAAATAAAAGAAATGGACGTGAGTGCCCAAAGTGAAAAAAAAAACATGTAATACTCGTGGTATTACACTTCGTCTTCTTCGATGCAAGTCCTTCACACACAGTTCAGGAGAGCAAAGATTCCTCAGTCCACACAGGGCAGATATAATATTGTTCAAAGATAGAACATGGTTGAACAACAGCTATGACTTTCTGGGCTATAAGCTGATGATGTGTTGTTCAAGGGTTGAGCACTGTATATCTCTTTTATCTGAATAGCAGAAAGCTTGGGAGATATGTTTTGCTCTGAATATTTCTTTGTAAGCTTGATTGTTTGTAAGTCGTTCAGTAATTCAGTAGTTCAGTGAGTGATGATCTTCAAACTCTGGAGATATATATAGTCTTCTGAAATATATCCGTTGGAAAAACATAATCCAAAGGCCTTTTGAAATTCGTACAGGATTTCAGGTTCTCGACCTGAGTTCCATGATCCCAGCATCCCATGGCAAAACATAATCCAAAGGCCTTTTGAAATTCGTCTGCCAACCAACCGCCATCCCACTGCTGAAGAAGTGAAGCAATGGAGGAGAAATGAACTGATGAGATATTTTGCAAAACTCATCAGGGAATCCGCTATCTTCAAAGGATATAAAACCTTAGCGGAGGCTGCGGATAAATTTACAAAGTTGTTAGAAGAAGGAAAGCTTCCTCTCCAACAATAAATGAAGTCCAAACATAGACGAGGAGATCAGATCACCCATCCATAGGACTAGATTCTCGCCTTCGACAAAACATACGATGGTAGAGCAATCTACTTAGATCGAGGCAATGATTCCCTTTAGCATTGGTGGCGTGGAACCGAGAACGATCCCAACAAAAGGCCATGGAGACACTCAGATTATAGGAGTTAAATTCCTTGTATTTTTGTTTGTAATTATGTTTTCAAAACAGCAAAATATTGTAATCCTTGCTTCAGTATCAATAAAATATTTGTCTATCTTGAAAGATTACAACTCATAATCTACTGTGTTACTGTATGATTACGTAATCTAACTTAATTGCTGAAATTAATCACAAATATAGAAACTTGTTTAAAAATTAAAGCTGTACGAACTTGTCTGCGAACAGTTCATAGATTCAGTTGTATGCATCTAGAATACATTGTAAGATTGTGCCTGCGCGCCAATCATAAGCTTAAGCTATAAAAACTCTTAGCTGTATTGAACTCGCCTACGAGCAGTTCATAAATTAGACTAAGTTGCTGAAAGCCAGATCATTCGACAGAAGACCAAGATATCTGCCCGAAGTCATCAAGAAGGTTATTAGCTTCATGAAGAAGGTTTTGGCATCATCAAGATGGCTTGAAAGATTTAAGTCTTAGCAAATTGTCAAAAAAGGGGAAATTGTTGGGATAACAATACCCGGTATTGAAACAGTTTGGATAAACAATCCCTGTATCGAATAGTGGTGATAAGATGTTTTGACAATATGCCAATCCATCATACAGTAAGCAAACTGTATCGAAAAACTGATCAATAGTGTCAACCTGTATCGAAGACCTCTCGTAAATCCAGCAAATAGTGGAACCTATCATACAACAAATAAGTCTCATAAAGACTAAGTATAGAAGCTGTCTCGAATCGAAAATACAGTGATCCTTCCATACAGCTCTCAACAGGACAAAGAAGGAATCTTCAGTATTCGCTAGATGTCAAGTCCCGTTGATAAAGAAGTATTTAAATACTAAAGGATAAAGTATTTAAATACTGTAAGTCAGAAGATCTTCAAATCCCGCAATATCCGGATCTCAGTCAAATGTCTGTTGTCGCAGAATCTTGCTCAACGGATAGATTTCCAACAGATATATTTCAGAAGACTATATATATCTCCAGAGTTTGAAGATCATCGCTCACTGAACTACTGAATTACTGAACGACTTACAAATGATCAAGCTTACAAAGAAATATTCAGAGCAAAACATATCTCCCAAGCTTTCTACTATTCATATAAAAGAGATATACAGTGCTCAACCCTTGAACAACACATCATCAGCTTATAGCCCAGAAAGTCATAGCTGTTGTTCAACCCTTTTCTATCTTTGAACAATCTTATATCAGCCCTGTGTGGACTGAGGAATCTTTGCTCTCTAGAACTGTGTGTGAAGGACTTGCATCGAAGAAGACGAAGCTTCAGAACTATGTGTGAAGAAACCAGTCAAAGTGTTAGCTCAAACCAATCTGTGTGAATGGTTGAAAGCTAAGATCTTTATATCAATCTGTGTGAACGATATATTGATTAAGTGTTGTTATAATTACGTAGTTCTGTACACAATAATTATAATAAACTTTTTACTCTTATGTGGAGGACCAGTGGACGTAGATGGGTTTACCTCGAACCACTTTACATACTGTGTTATTTACCTTCAGCTTTTACTGTTTTATTTAACTGTGATTATTTAAGTATACACTGCACATCGAGTTGCTGTATCCACAGCAACTTACTGTATTTAAGACTTCCGCTACGCACTCAGATTTAAATCAGTACAGCTTGTTGTTTAAAACACTTTCCAAGATGTATCATGTATACTTAGTGGCCAACAATATTCCAAGATTAACCGTAATCTTTCCAAATTCCATAAAATCATGACATATATAACTCAAGAGTTTTTCAAGAACATGAATTAATCCGTAATCATGTTCATAGCCAACAAAATGACATAATCCAATGTGTTCTAACATTTAAACCATCATCTAACTCATAATCCAAGGCATATATCATCATATTCTTCAACATACACTTCACATAACATTTAAGAATTATAGAAACACCACTATAATGATCATCATACGAAGCAAATAAGGATAATAATACCAAGAATCCGTAATCAAAGTGTAGAGTTCATCAACATACCTCAAGAACATGAACAACACCATCAAACACCTCAAGGATCAACAATATCTTCATATATCAAGCTCCAAATCCATGTCATCAAGCTCATAATCGTCTTAGAGATGCTAAAAACCGGTATGTGGTAGTTTCGAGACGTAAAACGAAGGTGAACTCTCCAAAATGATGAAATGACGGAAGTCTCACATATATAACAATTCAGACATTACGTACGTTACGTGACCTTCCTAGCGTATGTTATAACACCCCCAATCCGCTCAGGGATATTATGCGCCGTAAAACCTTTCCTCAAGGATCTACCAGGCTGGTAATAAAATCATACATCTCAACAACGCCTTTAAGGCTAAAAGACTCAGTAGACCAATTTAGTCTTTCAATAAATATATACAACTCAATCTTAATACATGCCCATGCAGGGGTCAAATACAACACACTCCCGTACAATGGGAAAAGAATACTGCAGCGGAAATAAATACGACTGAACCATTATAACAACGTACGGGTCTTCATGTGATTAGTATCGTTCATCTTTCATCATCCTTCATGCCGACCCTGTGCTATACTCCCCAAAACCTGAATGCAATACACACATCCACCCTCCGATTACTCAGGGGTTAGCAAAATTCCACTATTTTGCTAGTGCAAGTACATAGCCATATGAAATGTAACAAACAAATGGAAATCACGAATAGGGTATGACAATTAACTACAAAAGCCTTCCCGAGAAGTTTTATTAATTAGAAAGCAATCACTGAAGTGTTTGAAAAAATAAATTCCTCATCTCGGGGATTTTAAAAGTAGAAACCTTGTTGGACTTCAAGTCCTTAGTTTAAAAATAACCATTTCAAAATCGAATGGGTCTCAGCCCAAAATCACTTTTCGTAAAACGACCTTTATAAAACCGTTGGGATCTCATCCCAAATCTCATCAAATCAAAGTACACGAGAAGAGTAGCAAGGTCCGTTTTCCAATATCAAAACCCACAACTAAAGGACTAAACACAAACGACAATATTCTAGTGCCATCCTAGCCAAGTAGGCCAAATGAACAATTTACCTCTTACACACTTAGTTAATGCATGCAATCATGAAATCTCCGTTCAAAAACACTCATTTCCAGAAATGCCAATATCAAAACCCATTTGCAAAATGCACCACAATTAACCGTGGACCCACCCCTCCGTGGACCCCTACCGAGACCCCGTCGGATCTAACCCGTAGTGGTTAAAAGCAAGCTCGCGGACCCACCCCTCCATGGACCCTACCGAGACCCCGTCAGATCTAACCCGTAGTGAGCATACACACACGTTACTCATGCAATACTAATATGCTAAAAATGTAAGTTCATTAAGAATACTTACTAAAGATGGCCACTTATCCGACACCGTTGTCATACTCATCACAATACCTCCGTCATGAACAATCAATCACGACCCAACAACACAATTAACACGGAATACACAATTCCACAACATTAAACAAGCAGGAGTATCATTAAAACCCTCAACGTTCAAAATAACCAAATCATAATCAACTCACACGAATCATATTCACGAGGGTAAACCAACCATCGTAAATCCAACATGTAAACTCTATTTGCAGGACAGAAATCGTATAAGAAAGATACTTGCCTCGAAACCACGATCGAAACGAGACGATGGACGGGATGCGGCCGGGAAGCCCCGAACTCCTGAACATCATCAAGAATATAATATCACCGCGAACACCATGATAAAACACCACATGAATTACCAACACAAAACAGAGGTCAACGCGGAATCCTCGAGCACCTATAATTCTCCGGAAGAAACAACAAAAACATGATTATGACGAGGATCAATACCAAACCAACGGAGACCACATCAAGCTATCGAAGGAAAACTCATTTGAACATTTAATCGAACATTAAATGTTCACTACACCTCAGGAACACCGAAATCATCATTCAGGTTGAAACGAACTAAAGATATGGATATACAATCCATAAAACATGTTTAACAACATTATTGGACAACAATCAGTTTATCAAAACCAAATGGAAAACGAAATCAAGAATAAAACTCCCAAAAAGTCAACTCTAGGGAATCAAGAAAAATACCTTGATCCGGCGAAGAACAAAGGATTTAATGATGCCAAACAAATGAATACTACTAAGATTAATCATACTCATCATGGATTAATCGATAATACGGAACGAATCGAACAAAGATCCAAAAACCCCAAAATTTCACCAAGAATAGGGTTCTAGGAGATTTACCTTGATTGAGGATGAAGAACAAGTGTTGGTGTTGTTAATCCACACCAAGAACTCAAGGAAAATGATCTCTGAAGTGATTGGAAGAAGAAATCGCCCTTGGAATCGTTGACTGCGGAAAGGAGATGAAAAGAGAAAGAATTGAGCTGCCCCGGTCAACTCTCTGGTTTTCATAACCAGAGAGTTATTAGCATGCGCTAACCTTCAAGGTTAGCATGCGCTATCGGCCAAAAACCCAGTCCAGAACCTACAGTTCTGGACCGTTAGTGTGCTACCAGGAAGTAGCGTGCGCTAACCGCCCCTCGATAGCGTGCGCTATCGGGCTATAAAGTGCGCTATCGGGCTATAGCGTGCGCGACATGAACATCAGCCGAGTCCAGAAACATTCTGCCCAGTACTGGACTGCCGTATGAGCGCGCGCTACCGGCCACTCTGTGTGTGCTAAGACCGAACGATAGCGTGCGTTAGAACAACATCCTAGTGTGCGCTAGAACAACTCTCCAGAGAGCAGAGGGCAGAAGCAGACTACTGCCACTGCTTTGCCCGAGTCACTAGTGCGCGCTACAAAATAAGCGTAGCATGCGCTAACAAAGACGCTAGCGCGCGCTAACTAACATCTGTAGCGTGCGCTAGGTAGCCGGGTGCAAAACGACCCAAACACCCGAAACACACAAAACACGATCGAAACAACAAACGGAAGCTCGCAACACACATAATAACAAAGTTAAACGGACTTATGGGGAACACGAAACAACGGTTTTGAACGAGATTCGCAAGAATCGAACCCAAATGCGGAAAAGTCTCCAAAAGGCACGGAACTCAGCAAAACGACAACGAAACGAACTCGAATGTCAAAAAGTGTAAAATGGACCATTCTCAGAGTGACGAACCGGTCACAGGTGAGACGCTAAAATGGACTCCTGCCAAAAAAAGAAATTTACCGAAAATCAAAAATTGCGGATATTACATTCTACCCTCCTTAAAAGAAGTTTCATCTCGAAACTTAAAACAAGTAGGGAGGAGCAATATCCCATCAGGAACATCTCAACCAGATACACAAGAACCGTGCAACTTACACCCACCGATGAAACGTTATAAGAAACGCGAAGGAACGTACGACGTGGAAACACGCTCAATGAAAACCATCACAATGACACAAGCGGGGCATAACACGATCAACAAGTGCAAAGCACCACCAAACAGATAACGCAACCAAGTCAATTGTCCGAACCATTAAGAGACAAAAGGCACCTATTACAAGAAAACACGCACAGTCAAAAAAATAGAAATGACGCGTACAACGATCCGCAAAGGTAACCACGGAGAACTCCGACCACGTTGAAATTCTCGATAACCACACTAGGCATCTCCGTGTCCCTTCAGAGCAGAGACGCAAACTCGATCTCCAAACCTCTCAGCTACCATCTCGCAATGCACGGCTCGGTGTCCCAAATGACCACAATCGAAACAACTGACCAACGGTGAACGACAATTCTTCGCGGTACGAGATCAGACAACAAAAACATCGGACAACCATGATTGAATAACAATGATCGAACAACAACTATCGAACAACAACGATCAAACAACAACGATCGAACAACAACGATCGAACAACAACGATCGGACACCAACGACTGAACAACAACGATCGAATAATAACGATCGAACAACGACTCCGAAGTTCACACTTCAACTCAAGATATTAAAAGAACTTGTAGAAACTAAAAGACATTACTTTCGAACAAGGTTCACAAGAATCGAACCGAACTCGGGAAAGTCACAGCGATAAAAAGATTGATCCGAAACAAGGTCATAACCTGTTCGAATGATGACAATTGAGATACCGAACAAGTTCAGAAAGTATCAACGAACACGAGCGAGTGGATCGAATTTAGAAAGAGAAAATGCAGAAGTCAAAAATAATACGGGTATTACATTCAACCTTTTATAAAAGAAATGTCGTCCTCGAGACTCACAACACGGAAATAAGGTAGCAACACAACAAGCAACCGACAGAAACATCTTTCAAGGGCCTCTCCAAGTCGATCCTGACATCAATGCTGAAGTTCATACCCCGGAAGACTCGGTAATCAACTCGCAAAACTGGGTTCTGAGTCCCTCGAGTCCACACTTGTAACACGCTACTAGCGGGGAAGGACAATTTGTACGTACATCCCCCCGGCACATAATGGTTGAAGCACCTCGGCTTGGCATACTGAAAACACAACTGCTAGGTACAATGGAATATAATACTGCAAAACAACATACTGGAGATGCCAACTCATCATAACGCATCAACAAATACAAAAATCACAACAACGACGACATCGTTCTACGATTTCAACGGCCCGAACGACAACCAGCATACAATTACCAAACATCACGAAACAACCCCGTATGTACACAATCATACAAACCCAAGATCTAACAGCTCGCACATGCGTGATTACCCGCAAATCACCATGAAGCGACAACATTCAATACCATCCTCGCACCTCTAATAGAGGGCTAACACAACAAATGCATTGCGAACGACTCAACGCTCACACCTCCAATTCAATCACAACTCGGAGGGCTAACACCCTAATGACAATACTAACATCATACACATTTTTTCTGACCACAAGCAGGAAGTGATAGGTTTTGAAAACAAAACCACCTTTTGAAAATAATTTTGGAAACACCAGTTGATCTTGAGTATCACCTTCCAAAAAGTAGTACAAACATCATTATCGAGACCTTGAAAAACCATCTTGCATTTGAAAAAAAAATGAGGACACTTTTCTTTAAGTTAAAATTTTTCAGAAATATTCGACCTTCGGGTCTAAGCAAATGTGTTACTAAATCATTGGAATTATCTCAAAATATTTCGGTCCTCAAAGTGGAATAAGTCTGAAACATAGTATAGCACTAGTAGGCACCTTGAAGGTACCGCGAGAAAGTAATACATTTTAAAAGTACGTCTGGAGATTTATTTTCTAAGATACTCAAGGTTTTTCAGAAATCAAATAGGCCAGAATGCCCAAAATTACACACATATCGACATTCGCTTAAACACATCATAGCACACACATCAAATCGTTCAAAATCAAGAAAATACATGTCTTTTACCAGAAAACAAACAGTTGATAATACTTTAGCAGTGCTACCGCTCCTCATATAAACAAAATATGAGAGTCAAATATCCACATATCACGAAATCAAAATCCACAGGAGGATTCCATCACTTAACAACTAATCATACAAGTAGCTCATGTCACATAAGGCATAACACAAAGAAGGGAGATTTACATTCACAGGTTGCACGAAGATGATGATCGCCCCACGATACTAATCACGACCAATAAACTCAGACGACGCGTCGCAACACGACTCAGTCAGATAAAATCTAATGAGACAAAAATCAACAGACACAACTTGACCCGACAGCCTAGGTTTCCACAACCTAGTCTCTGATACCATTTATGTAACACCCCCAATCCGCTCAGGGATATTACATGCCGTAGAACCTTTCCTCAAGGATATACCAGGATGGTAACAAAATCATACATCTCAACGCATTTAAGGCTAAAAGACCCAGTAGACCGATTTGGTCTTTCAGTAAATATATACAACTCAATCTTAATACATGCCCACGCATGGATCAAATACAACACACTCCCATACAATGGGGAAAGAATACTGCATCGGAAATAAAATACGACTGAGCCAATACAACAATATATGGGTCTTCATGTGATTAGTATCGTTCATCTTTCATCATCCTTCATGCCGAACCTGTGCTATGCTCCCCAAAACCTGAATGCAACACAGACATCCACCCCCCGATTACTCGAGGGTTAGCAAAATTCCACTATTTTGCTAGTGCAAGTACATAGCCATATGAAATGTAACAAACACAGAAATCACGAATCGGGTACGACAATTAACTTCAAAATCCTTCCCGAGAAGTTTTATCAATTGGAAAGCAATCACTGAAGTGTTTGAAAATAAATTCCTCATCTCGGGGATTTTAAAAGTAGAAACCTTGTTGGACTTCAAGTCCTTAGTTGAAAAATAACCATTTCAAAAACGAATGGGTCTCAGCCTAAAATCACTTTTCGTAAAACGACCTTTATAAAATCATTGGGATCTCATCCCAAATCTCATCAAATCACAGTACACGAAAACAGTAGCAAGGTCCGTTTTCCAACATCAAAACCCACAACTAATGGACTAAACACAAACGACAATATTCTAGTGCCATCCTAGCCAAGTAGGGCCAAATGAACAATTCACCTCTTACACACTTAGTCAATGCATGCAATCATGAATTGACCGTTCAAAAACACTCGTTTCCGGAAATACCAATATCAAAACGCATTTGCAAACACCACAATTAACCGTGGACCCACCCCTCCGTAGACCCCTATCGAGACCCCGTCGGATCTAACCCGTAGTGGTTAAAAGCAAGCTCGCGGACCCACCCCTCCGTGGACCCCTACCGAGACCCCGTCGGATCTAACCCGTAGTGAGCATACACACACACATGTTACTCATGCAATACTAATATGCTAAGAATGTAAGTTCATTAAGAATACTTACTAGAGATGGCCACTTATCCGACACCGTTATCATACTCATCACAATACCTCCATCATGAAAAATCAATCACGACCCAACAACATAATTAACACGGAATACACAATTCCATAACATTAAACAAGCAGGTTTTATCATTAAAACCCTCAACGTTCAAAATAACCAAATCATAATCAACTCACACGAATCATATTCACGAGGGTAAACCAACCATCGTAAATCCAACATGTAAACTCTATTTGCAGGACACAAATCGTATAAGAAAGATACTTACCTCGAAACCACGATCGAAACGAGATGATGGACGGGATGCGTCCGGGCAGCCCCGAACTCTTGAACATCATCAAGAATATAGTATCACCGCGAACACCCCGAGAAAACACCACACGAATTACCAACACAAAATGGAGGTCAATGCGGAATCCTCGAGCACCTATAATTCTTCTTAAGAAACAACAAAAACATGATTATGATGGGGATCAAGACCAAACCAACGGAGAACACATCAAGCTATCGAAGGAAAACTCATTTGAACATTTAATCGAACATTAAATGATCACTACACCTCAAGAACACCGAAATCATCATTCAGGTTGAAACGAACCGAAGATATGGATATACAATCCATAAAACATGTTTAACAACATTATTGGACAACAATCGATTTATCAAACTGAATGGAAAACGAAATCAAGAATAAAACTCCTAAAAAGTCAACCCTAGGGAATCAAGAAAAATACCTTGATCCGGCGAAAAAAAGGATTAAATGATGTCAAACACATGAATACTACTAAGATTAATCATACTCATCATGGATTAATCGACAATACGGAACGAATCGAACAAAGATCCAAAAACCCCAAAATTTCCCAAGAATAGGGTTCTAGGAGATTTACCTTGATTGAGGATGAAGGGCAAGTGTTCACTACGCCATAGATGGCTTTCTACAACACTTAGGGGGGGCTGTTTGTAACACCCCAAACTAGGCGGATATTACAGTGCCATAGATCCCCAACTGGGACCCACCAGGCAAATAAAAATGAATGAATTACACAAGATAAATGTAGTACCGAACTACATTACAGCAATAATTACTCCGACGAGGAGTTTAGTTACAACACACCAGGACAATACCGAATACTAGTGTATTTTATATGAAGATAAAATACACAACACTGAATGAAACGGAGTATTCAAATGAAAGTCTGCAGCGGAAAATAAAGGACAATAACATGAATAACTGAAGGATCGGGGCCCCCTACTAGTATCACTAGGACTCCTCGACATCAACATGCTATTCCCGTGCGTTTGCCTTGCCATGACCTGAAAAACAAAATCCCCAAACGGGGTCAGTTACAAAGAACAACAATCCTCAAGGGTTGAAAATACACAATCATGATTATATCTGAAGTTATGAAATATTTTGTCGAAACATACGCAATCAAACATGCTATATGAATCAACTAACAGTACGGCTCAAAGGGTGGCGCCACACTACGCCCGGGATGGAAATGTGTCCGTGCACAAGCCACCGACGAGTATCGATCAAATACACGTGTGGTCTTGTACCTAATCAGTCTCACGAGACAATATGACCCGTGTGCACAGTCCAATGTATCACTCCCAATACATGACCATCACGTGCCCGACATGAAAATCCAACACATACCAACCGGCACGCCAGTATGACCCGGAATGCCACGATATAACAAAAGTGACATCGAAAATGAATAATGACTCACCGAGGTGGAATGGTAATGAAAAAAAAATGACAGCTCAATGAAAAGATTGGAACCGTCGTTCCTTATGACTGAAGTAATTAATTGACAACAAGTTTTGATACGGTTAATATAATGATGAATGAGTTATGATTATGAATGAACAACAACAAAAGGTATGAATATCCTTTTAACCGAGTAAGAATTAACTTACACAATACCGGTGGCAATTATCCTTCCACGAACAACGTCCTAATTGAGATATCGGTCGCTCGAACAACCTTGAATTATACAATATCCAACAATCCGTTCAATATACGAATCAAACACGAATATAACGAACTCAAAACGTCGATACAATTAAACTAAGTTCATTGGGGCATTATATCGAATACGTTGTATCCAAACTCCGATTGTTTACAATCAAACCTCGATATACCAATATCAAAATCCCCAAGAAGTGTTTCAAACCAACAAAACATCTCCAATACGATCAATAATCCGTTATGAATATCCAAAAATGTGATTATAACACAATTAGTCGAAAATCCCCAATTCCAACTCGATTTTCAAGGTGTTCTTGAATAATTCCTCAATAATCCAATGAATCCTTATACAAACTCATAATCATATACATATCCCTTCATATATCATGATTATAACGTCCAAAACATCGTATCTCAACACAAAAATCGAAATCCAAGGTGTTGAAGAATATTACCTTTGAAGATTCAAGTACTTTAATCCGAAGAACACGCGTTAGGTCGATTATCCGGGCTTCACGATCAAAAGGAGATGAAGAAAATCAAATACTCAAATGATTTGTGAAGGAAAAACCCTCCCTCAAGCTTCCTCTCTCGGTTGAAGGTGAAGAAAAGGGGGAGAAATGGCTGAAATGCTGAAAAAAAACGAATTTAAGGGAGTTGACTGCCTGCCGGACACGGCCCGTGCCGATCGGCACGGTCGTGTCGCACAGCTGGCCGACAGCTGGCCGACAGGGACTCGACCGTGTCCTGCTTGACACGGTCGCGGCGCGGAGGGCCTTCCGACAGTGACCCGTCCGACAGCGACTCGGCATGACTCGACCGTGTCCTGGGACACGGTCGGGCGTGTCGGCAGTCGATTCTGGCTTATCCGGAAGAGTTCGACTCGGCCGTGCCAGACGACACGGTCGGGTCCTGAGGCAGACACTTCGGCATTTTCCGGACGAGTACGGCACGGGCCGTGTCGGACGACACGGCCGAGTTCGTCGGCGTTGATCGCCAAAATCGAAAAGTGAGCGGTTGAGCTAAAACGACCATAACTCTCTCGTCCGGACTCTGATTGACTCACCGTTTGAACCATTGGAAAGCTAACTCGATGATCTATAATATTGCAAAGATTTAGAATTTTTGGAGTTACCAAAAATTAATGGTGATCTAACAAAGTCGAACTCATATGAGGAAAGTTGAAACAATGAACAATAACGATACACAACTCGAAGTTTTTCCGAACGGTGAACACGGTGAATGAACATGATTGATGAATGATTATAATTGAGTGAAAATCCACTGAGTGACAATCACCGAATGAAATTACTGAATGATAATGACTGAATTACAACCGGGTATTACATACACCCCCCCTTAAAAGAGTTTCGTCCCCGAAACTAAGGGTCAAACAACTCGGGATAACTCTCCCGCATATTATCCTCGGTTTTCCAAGTAGCCTCTTCGACTCCGTGTCTAGACCACTGAATCTTGACCATAGGAATCGACTTATTCTTCAACTATTTGATTTGCCGCTCTAACACTCGTACAGGACGCTCCTCGTACGAATGATCATCCGCGATCTCGATTTCGTCGAATTGAAGTATGTGACTCGGGTCGGCAACATACTTCCGAAACTGAGAGACGTGAAACACATTATGAATTCGACTCAACGCCGGAGGTAACGCCAATCGATAAGCTAACTTGCCTACTCGATCCAAAATTTCAAACGGTCCAATGAATCTTGGGCTCAACTTCCCCCATTTTCCGAAACGAAAAAAAATACCTCGACTTGGGGATACCTTGACCAACACGTGGTCACCCGTCTCGAACTCTAGTGGTCGACGACGATTATATGCATATGATTTCTGTCGACTCTGAGCTGTCAACAAATGACTCTTGATCAAAGCTACCTTCTCCCGGGCGGCTATAAGCATATCGGGCTCGGTGCCGATTGATTCTGACAAGTCATCCCAACACAAAGGAGATCGACAACGACGACCGTACAAGGCCTCGTAAGGTGCCATCTTAATGGAGGCATGCCAACTATCCGTCGTGGACTTAAACAACAAGAATTGGGCTTCCCAATCGTCCTTCCAATCGAGGACGCATGCCCTCAACATGTCCTCTATTATGCGAATAGTTCTCTCACGATTGTCCATCGGATCGAGGATGAAAGGCAATCGAGATTAAGCTTAGTTCCCATAGCACGATGAACTGATTTCCAAAAATGGGATACTAATCATCCGTCACGATCGGAAACGATACTCTTAGGAGTACCGTGCAGTCTCACTATCTCCTTGATGAACAACTGGGCCAGTCTCTTGGGACTCCACAAATCCTTGATTTCAAGGAAATGAGCTAAATTAGTAAAGCAGTCCGCGATCACTCAGATCGTATTTATGCCACGACGACTCGTCGGCAATTCGTGATGAATTCCATAGAAATGACTTCCCACTTCCATTCTGGAATAGGGAGCGGTATCAGCATACTCACCGGTCGCTGATATTCAATCTTAACTTGTTGACAGGTTAAGCATCTCGAAACAAATTTTGTGACTTCTCGCTTCATATTACTCCACCAGTAATTTTGTTTCAAGTTCTTGTACATCTTGCTGGACCCCGGATGAACAGAATAAGGGGTAGCATGAGCTTCTCTCAAAATAGAATTTTTCAACTCGTCATTCGCCGGTACGCACAACCGGTTCTTAAACCTCAAAAGTCCATCCTCGTGGACCACGAATCCAGGGCTTTCCCCTGAGCCACATCTTCACGGATGCGCAACAATGAAGGGTCTGAACTCTGATTCTCTCTGATTACCTCCTCAAGTGACGATGAAATCTCTAACATACAAAGCTGTCCCTGAACTCGCTGAAGCCAGACCTTGATGTCGGGTCTAAGGAATTCCTGTTGAAGCTCCTTCTGAACTGTTAAACGAGCAAGCATCTGCTCCTGAACGGACTTACGACTCAAGGCGTCGGCGACAATGTTCGCCTTGCCCGGGTGGTAAAGGATTTCGATATCATAATCTTTGAGTAGTTCCAACCACCGTCTCTGTCGCATATTTAACTCCTTGTGAGTAAATATATCCTTCAACTCTTGTGATTGGTGAATAACTGAAAGGTGACGCCATAAAGGTAACGACGCCAAATCCCCAACGCGAAAACCACGGCTGCTAGCTCCAGGTCGTGGGTTGGATAATTGACCAACTAATCCGAGGAAACATCGAATTTACTTAATATCTTTCGGAGGTCGCCAATCTCGGATAGTCTCCAACTTCTGAGGGTCGACACGAACTCTGTCAGATGAAATTACATGCCCGAGAAAGTCACTTCGGACCTCCAGAACTCATATTTGGAAAACTTTCCATAAAGTTGCTCTCGTCTCAACACGTCGAGAACCTGATGAAGATGAACCTCGCATTCCTCTCAGCTACGAGAATAAATCAAAATGTCTTCGATGAAGACAACAACAAACTGATCCCAAAAAAAAATCGATGAAAACCCGATTCATTACCCCCCATGAATACCACAGGTGTAATAGTTAGCCCGAACGGCATAACTACGAACTCATAATGACCATAGCGTGTATGAAACGCTGTCCTCGCGATATCTGACTCTCGAATCCGCAACTGGTGATATCCAGATCTTAAGTCGATCCTGGAAAATACTGAGGCTCCCTGAAGTTGATCTAAAAGATCATCAATACGGGGTAAAGGATACTACTCTTGATCATCACCCTGTTCAACTCCTAGTAATCGATACACAAGCGAAAAGAACTATCATTCTTCTTGACAAACAGCACTGGTGCTCCCCACGGGGACGTACTCGGTTGGATCTAACCTTTCTCGAACAACTCCTCAAGTTGATTCTTCAACTCTCGCATTTCGGTCGGGGCCATCCGATACGGTGCCTTCGATAAATGGGACGTACCGGCTCCCACTCACTCCTGAATTCCCCTACTCTATGTGAAGGCAACTAGATAACTCGTATGGAAATACATCGTCATTCGATGACAATGATACCACGAATGATTGAACATTTCGATTGCCCTAGAATGGTCAATCGATAAAAAGAGATACCAATAATGATTGAACAACTCGATTGCCTTAGAAAGGCCAATCGATGAAGATGATACAATGAATGTTTGAATAACTCGATTGCCTTTGAAAGGACAATCGATGAAAATAATACAATGAATGATTGAATAACTCGATTGCCTTAGAAAGGCCAATCGATGAAAATGATACAATGAATGATTGAATGACTCGATTGTCTTAGAAAAGCCAATCGATGGAAATGATACAATGAATGATTGAATGACTCGATTGTCTAAAAAAAACAATCGATGGAAATGATAAAATGAATGATTGGATAGTTCGATTGCGGAATTTCTCTGCTTCCGCCATAATAGAAATTCTACTGGAACAACGGGGATTACTTCCCTGAAGCACACATTCGACAACTAACGACGGAAAGATAGCGACCAAACGCTAACAAACACTGAGAATAGTATCGAGACGGTTAAACCAACTAATACCGAAAATTACATCGTCCTAAGATAAGTTCACCACGATTAGATCCATCAACCAATCACGGTCATTAAGCTTAATTCGGTATGATTCCGAAAATTCTTCCATCGTCAGGTAGACCGATGGTATGAGGTCCACAAGCAATATGACTATCCCGAGATAAGTATATTCAAGCATGATTCGAAAATGAATGAATGCGGTGTACCAGAATCAAAAGGTACACACAAGTTGAAATAAAATTACGAGTATACCTGAAATCATTTGGGCCACGGGATCGTCGATCCTCCTCATCATATGAATCTGGGACTTGCCGGCCCCCGAACCGGACACTCCCGTCTGATAAATACGAGCTCCAACTCTATTTGCTTCCAGTGTCTTAAACGACGTTGACAAAGCAGTCTGATTCTGAAAGGCTGATTGCTTCAGAGCCTGAGATGCCGCCGGAGCCGACTTGGAGTCCCTTCGGCAAAAACGGACCTTATGCCCGAAATTCCCACAATTATAGCACGTGATAGACGGTTTCAGACACTCAGTGCTGAAATGACCCGGCGTTCCACAATTGAAACAGGTGATGGCCGAACTGGCCGCTCGGGAATGAGATCCCGCACGATTATGCGCCGTAGGAGGTCGCCCAGAAACGATAGGACTCACACGAGGCTTCTTGAAGGTTGACTGACCGCCTTCGGATTGATTACGCTTCGTTGATTTCTTGCTGACAAATGAAGGTTGTTGTTCAGCACTTTCCTTAGCAGCTGGCTCATACGGGAGAGTTCTCTCGATTAATCCGGTCAGAGTGGCGCAATGATGATTGAGCAACTGCACATGGGTCATCATGGCCTGCATAAACGTGAGTGGATCAACCCGAACATCTTCTGATCGAGCCGAGTCACAGGCACGATTTCCGGCGGCAGTGATTATTTCTCGGGTTTCGGTCCGCACCGCGCCTCTCCCCGTGCATCCTCGATGACTCTCTCCATCTTGAAGTAGGAAGGTCGCATAATGATTATATTTCCCGCATGATTAGCACGTTATGATTATGTCATGAGATGATGAAAATGAGTATACATGCTCTAACTTAGTGATTATATGAATGATTCTTGAAGTTACATGATTATCGATGAAATTCTTGAAATGATTATCTTGAATAACTTAACAAGATTGATAATATGATCATCCAGATTGACAACTGAGTAATGAAATGAATTGAGTAATTAATGAGTTAACATGATCGTCCTGATTATTAACTGAGTAATGAAATGAATTAAGTGATTGATGAGTTAATATGATCGTCCCGATCATAATGAATGCTGATGTTTGAGGATTGTTAAATGATGAATGATGAATGAATGACTATTGCCAGAAATTATACCATGGCGTTAGAAGTCTTACAGTTCTTTCGGTCTGATTGGCTCGGCATCTGCACAGGTCACATGTGACGCAAAAGTCCAATGATACTAGTCCGATTACGATGATTTCAAATGATACATGACTTGGAGGGTAGTATTCAAAACCACGCTCCGATACCAACTCTGTAACACCCCAAACTAGGCGGATATTACAGTGCCGTAGATCCCCAACTGGGACCCACCAGGCAAATGAAAATGAATGAATTACACAAGATAAATGTAGTACCGAACTACATTACGGCAATAATTACTCCGACGAGGAGTTTAGTTACAACACACCAGGACAATACCGAATACTAGTGTATTTTATATGAAGATAAAATACACAACACTGAATGAAACGGAGTATTCAAATGAAAGTCTGCAGCGGAAAATAAAGGACAATAACATGAATAACTGAAGGATCGGGCCCCCCTACTAGTATCACTAGGACTCCTCGACATCAACATGCTATTCCCGTGTGTTTGCCTTGCCATGACCTGAAGAACAAAATCCCCAAACGGGGTCAGTTACAAAGAACAACAATCCTCAAGGGTTGAAAATACACAATCATGATTATATCTGAAGTTATGAAATATTTTGTCGAAACATACGCAATCAAACATGCTATATGAATCAACTAACAGTACGGCTCAAAGGGTGGCGCCACACTACGCCCGGGATGGAAATGTGTCCGTGCACAAGCCACCGACGAGTATCGATCAAATACACGTGTGGTCTTGTACCTAATCAGTCTCACGAGACAATATGACCCGTGTGCACACCCAATGTATCAGTCACATTACTTGACCATCACGTGCCCGACATGAAAATCCAACACATACCAACCGGCACGCCAGTATGACCCGGAATGCCACGATATAACAAAAGTGACATCGAAAATGAATAATGACTCACCGAGGTGGAATGGTAATGAAAAAAATGACAGCTCAATGAAAAGATTGGAACCGTCGTTCCTTATGACTGAAGTAATTAATTGACAACAACAAGTTTTGATACGGTTAATATAATGATGAATGAGTTATGATTATGAATGAACAACAACAAAAGGTATGAATATCCTTTTAACCGAGTAAGAATTAACTTACACAATACCGGTGGCAATTATCCTTCCACGAACAACGTCCTAATTGAGATATCGGTCGCTCGAACAACCTTGAATTATACAATATCCAACAATCCGTTCAATATACGAATCAAACACGAATATAACGAACTCAAAACGTCGATACGATTAAACTAAGTTCATTGGGGCATTATATCGAATACGTTGTATCCAAACTCCGATTGTTTACAATCAAACCTCGATATACCAATATCAAAATCCCCAAGAAGTGTTTCAAACCAACAAAACATCTCCAATACGATCAATAATCCGTTATGAATATCCAAAAATGTGATTATAACAACAATTAGTCGAAAATCCCCAATTCCAACTCGATTTTCAAGGTGTTCTTGAATAATTCCTCAATAATCCAATGGAATCCTTATACAAACTCATAATCATATACATATCCCTTCATATATCATGATTATAACGTCCAAAACATCGTATCTCAACACAAAAATCGAAATCCAAGGTGTTGAAGAATATTACCTTTGAAGATTCAAGTACTTTAATCCTAAGAACACGCGTTAGGTCGATTATCCGGGCTTCACGATCAAAAGGAGATGAAGAAAATCAAATACTCAAATGATTTGTGAAGGAAAAACCCTCCCTCAAGCTTTCTCTCTCGGTTGAAGGTGAAGAAAAGGGGAGAAATGGTGAAATCTTGAAAAAAGCGAATTTAAGGGAGTTGATCGCTGCCGGACACGGCCGTGCCGATCGGCACGGCCGTGTCGCATAGCCGGTCGGCAATTTGGACGACAGGACTCGACCGTGTCCTGCTTGACACGGTCGCGGCGCGGAGGGCCTTCCGACAGTGACCCGTCCGGCAATGACTTCGGCATGACTCGGCCGTGTCACGGGACACGGTCGGGCGTGTCAGCGATCGATTCCCAGCTTATCCTAAGAGTTCGACTCGGCCGTGCTGCACGACACGGTTGGGTCCTGGCGACACTTCGGCATTTTCCGGGAGTATGGCACGGGCCGTGTCGGACGACACGGCCGAGTTCGTTCAGCGTGATCGCCAAAACTGAAAAGTGAGCGGTTGAGCTAAAACGACCATAACTCTCTCGTCCGGACTCCGATTGACTCACCGTTTGAACCATTGGAAAGATAACTCGATGCTCTATAATATTGCAAAGATTTAGAATTTTTGGAGTTACCAAAAATTAATGGTGATCTAACAAAGTCGAACTCATATGAGGAAAGTTGAAACAATGAACAATAACGATACACAACTCGAAGTTTTTCCGAACGGTGAACACGGTGAATGAACATGATTGATGAATGATTATAATTGAGTGAAAATCCATTGAGTGACAATCACCGAATGAAATTACTGAATGATAATGACTGAATTACAACCGGATATTACACTGTTACCTTCTTGGATGTTACCATAGCTATGAAATTTTGGACCTACCACAACGTTCGGGTTATGGTGTTACCAAATCCTGAAATATATGTTACTCTAGCTATAAAAGGTGTAACTCTCACTAACATCATGAGATGTGTTACCTTAGAGTATTAATAAAAGAAATTTTGAATTTTATATAAAATTAATGATTTAATAAATTTTTAACTTTAAAAATAATTAATTTTAATAAAACATTGAATATATTTTTATAAAAAATTATTCTATCAAATAATGAATTACATATATTTTATAAATAATAAAATATTTTTAATAAATTTAAATTGAAAAGGTTTTAAAATAAAGTAGTATTTGAAAATTAATAAATTTTGATTTAAATATTAAAAAAATTATTAAAAAAATAAAAGTTTGTAATAACTATGAATAATTACAAAATAATTAAAATAATAAATTTAATATCTACATATAATAATAATTTTAATCATTATAAAATACTATGATATAATGACTGAAAATGAAAATAAAAATATATTGCAAATTGAGCGGATTATTAATATTAATTGAAGAGTTAACATTATAAATACACTAGTAGAATAAACATCAAAGATTTCGGTACGTCTCACTTAGGTAATGTATATTAGCAAAGTAAACACAAACAACAACTTCGCTTTTCAATTTACCGAAGTAAAAAACCCACATAGACTTCAGTAAATAGTACCAAACAAAAAAGTAGGAGCTAGTTAAAAATTTAAAGTTACAAAGAATTCGCTAATTTGATAATTACTGAAGTAAAAAATGTGAAATTTTATTTTTTATCAAAAAAATTTTACAAAAACAAAGTGTATGTCTTGAGACCGGAAATTGAAGAAGGCATTGGCTCAACCGAATAAAGATATTAATCGGTAAAAACCTATACTTATTTCTCACAACTAGTAATAGATCCAAGTGTTTTTATAATTTTTTTTTTGTAATTTTGAGTGTAATAATTAGAAGGATAGTTGAGATTGATAAGAAGCAGAAATATAGAAATATGAGAAGAGAATATAGAAGGGGGGCGAAGATAATTGATAGTATTACTTAGGTTTTGATTTCGTCATCACGTACACTTTTATATGGCATGATCTACAGTGGAGACCAATATCATATTTGTTGAAATGAAATTACAACAAGTAGAGTGAAAACAATTAAATGGAAATATAAAGATAGGGAGACATGCTGGACTATAGGGTCGTCCACGTGTCTCAACAACTCGCAATCTTGTCTGTCGAATCTAGCCACTTTCTATAAGCTTGCTCAGCAACTCTTAAGTACCATTCTTCCCCGTTTTGGTCAACGATTCTCCTCCACCACAGTTTCCGTCTCCATCTCCTCTCCTCCTTTCCTTCTTCTCACCACTGAAACCCAATAATTCTTCGCTACTATTCTCAATTTCTTTTCCCACCATCGATTCCATGACATTAACCCCCGAATTTTCAGATCCTTGACCGCAAGGATCAGTAATTGAGAATTTCCGGCAGAGAACTTTCAGATCTACCCACTCGGCGGTGTCTGCGCTCCCCTCCGTCCACTGCACGAGTGCCTGCTGAAATTGCCTGTCGCCTCGCGTGATTGTGCGGTACTCCAAGACAGAAAAATGAACCACCTTGAAGTGACCGTCGGCGTCGACATCGGGAAGTTCCATTGAAGGTTGATCTGTGTGGATGCAGCTGTGTTGGTAAATCAATTTTATTTATCTATGGAACAGTAATTGGATTTTAGTATAAGATTGTACTTCTTCCACATGCTATTGTCATAATTCTCTTAAACTAGGGTATCGTTTATATCTGCTTATAATCCTGCGTGTTGTTCAATATTATTACTATGATTCCACTTATTAGGGGTTAAGAATCTGTTGTTTTTCTATGGACAGGCTATATAAAGTAAAAACAAACAGAAGGACATGGCTAGTAAGTTACAGATTCAAGGGGATGAATCAGTTCTTTTACGTCTCGCTCACTCCAACATCAAGAATTTTTCTGTCGATGTTCGGTTTTTTCTACAAGTAATTACGTTTTTCTGACATTTTCTTTGCTCATGCTTGATTTCCACTTCCCTTCTATTGCATTTTTCTGATTTTTTATCCTATAATTGCCATATGAGATGATACTTTGTCTGAGACTCTGAGTATATGCTCTTGACTTATCCTTTGTCTCAGAAGTTCATGGGTTTTGTCTGGCTTATTCTAGCTGGCGATCCATTGTGAACTATATAGACAAAATATCAACAAATTCACATGTAAAGAAAATCATAAAAAAATGCTTAAATGCACTACCAACCGAATTGAAAAAAATGATAATATTTGTTGCCACTAAGTAGCATGTGAACGAATCGACATATGTGATTCAGTTTGTGCTTGTGGGCTTGATGCATAACTTTGTTTGTCTTGTTATCGAGATGACAATAGAGGCTGTAAAAGAGAAATTATGGAGAAAGTGTGGCACTTCTGTTGACTTTATGTGCCTTGAGCTTTATGAAAGCAATGGATTTCTGATTCTGCATGAGAACAGCACCAACCCCCAGACCACTAGCATCAGTTTCTAGTAGGGAAGATTGGTCAAAATCTGGAAGAGCTAATACTGGAGCAGATGGCAGAGCCTTCTTCAAATCATCAAAGGCCATTCCAGCTTCAGCAGTCTACCTGAAGCCATATTTCTTCAATAATTCAGTAAGAGGTTTGCTTATTAACCCATACCATTTGCCTTTAATAAATTTTCTATAGTAACCAGTCAGTCCTAGAAACCCTCTCAATTGCTTAAGAGTTTTAGGAACAGGCCAGTTAACCATACTCTCCACCTTCTGTGGGTAGCAACTCCCTCCTTTGAAATTATATGGCCCAGGTACTCAATACTTTGTACACAGAATTGGCATTTACTCATCTTTGCATACAAAATATTACTCCTCAGTATCTCCAATACCTCTCTTAAATGTAATAAATGCGCATCCAAGCTCTTACTATAAACCAAAATATCATCAAAAAATACCAACACTGTCTTCCTCAGGTATGGCTGGAATACCTGATTCATCAAAGATTGAAAGGTCGTTGGAGCATTACAGAGGCCAAATGGCAAACCAGGAAGTCAAAGTGACCATGGTGTGTGCTGTCGCACAAGTTATATTAAGGTTGACATCCACAAGTTATAACTGTCGCACCAAGTGGCCCTTAAATCCAGTGCTTTCAGTAGTTTCACATGAATAATGATCAAAATGATGAATTTAATAATCCCCCTTTAATTTCATTTAATTTATTCCATCGGATACAATTACTCATAAATTTAGTTTAATGATCAAAATAATGAATTTAGTGTTGCTCTTTTCAGTCTCTGTCTGTTGCTCACCTGGTTCTTGTAATAATTTAAAATAGGAGACCAAATTATATATGATTCTATATGTTCAATGATGCTATTTTCTATTAAATAAATCAATCTTATTTATTTGTTGAATAATTAAATAGCTATTCTCATATCAAAATAATTGATATGAACATATACAATATTAGGTGATTTGCATTTTGTTTTTTGTTAGGAAAAGAAGTCAAGTGATACGTTATGTGATGCATAAGTTTTTGCTAAATTTCAAAAGTGCAAGCCTGACTGTGTCTTGGTTGGTCATGACAGGAAGGGCTGCCTTTCTTCTGGTTCAAATACCAGACTAATCCTGAAGTGATGAAGTTCAAAATTGTAAGTAATTGTTTTTTTAGTCAATTCGTTGGATCCATATTTTATCTTCCTCTGACTAATTATTTTCATATATTGATGTTGGTTTACTTTGTAGGATACAATTAAGACCAAACTCAAGTCAAGGTGAATCAGAAGGTCCAGGACAACTTGACATTAGGAGATGGTACTCCCATGACCGGCGGCCCTAGCGCTTAGACATCCACTTTCATATCTTTGTACCTTTTGAACTAGTTTTTGGTTCTTTTATCGCTTTTATGTTATATTTTTGTTCTAGTACTTGAAGTTGGAGTTGGCGGATATAGGCTTTTGTAGTTGGTGGATGATGTAGTTTTGGTTTTGAAATAAAATAGTTGGTGATTTTATGATTGGATGGTTTTTTGAATTGGTTTGTTGGTATTTTTAATGGGAAATGAAATATTTAAAGTTTATATTTTTAAACTAAGGTGTTATTTTAGGTATAATATATATGTTACCAATGGCTTGCATTGGCAACACACATGGTGTTGCAGTCGGTAAAATGGGTGTTACACTAGCCTAATTAATGTTTGCATATCTTGTGGCCCCCACAAAGTGAACCCCATACAGTGGGCTTCCTGTGGGCCCCATCATGGTGGGCCTCACAAAGTGTGCTCACATGTGGGCCATACTTGTGGGCCCACCAAGGTGGAGCCCATCTGATTTTCTATATATTTTGTAAAATCATAAAGTCTATTGCAACACAAAACTGATGTTGCTGTAGGATCCTCATGATGTTGCTGTATAGTTCTTTGGTAACGAGTTTTTCTATGTTAGCATAGACTGCTTATCTTGTTGCCTTTGAGTCTAAAGGCTACTGCTCACAAAGCAACTTAGCTAAAGTGTTACCTTTGCCCATTTTGGGTCTGTGGCAACGGAAAATTGGGTCTAAGGTAACATAGTTATGTGGTTGCCAAAGGCCATTTATGGCGTAGTGTGTTGGTGTTGTTAATCCACACCAAGAACTCAAGGAAAATGATCTCTGAAGTGATTGGAAGAAGAAATCGCCCTCAAATCGCCCTTGGAATCGTCGGCCGCGGAGAGGAGATGAAAAGAGAAAGAAATGAGGTGCCTCGGTCAACTCTCTGGTTTTTATAGCCAGAGAGTTATTAGCGTGCGTTAACCTTCAAGGTTAGCGTGCGCTATCGGCCAAAAACCCAGTCCAGAACCTACGGTTCTGGGCCGTTAGCGTGCGCTACCAGGAAGTAGCGTGCACTAACCGCCCCTCGATAGTGCGCGCTATCGGGACATAGCGTGCGCTACTTGAACATCAGCCGAGTCCAGAAACATTCTGCCCAGTACTGGACTGCCGGATTAGCGCGCGCTACCGGCCACTATGCGTGCGCTAAGACCGAACGATAACGTGCGCTAGAACAACATCCTAACGTGCGCTAGAACAACTCTCTAGAGAGCAGAGGGCAGAAGCAGACTACTGCCACTGCTGTGCCCAGTCACTAGCGTGCGCTACAAAACAAGCGTAGCGTGCGTTACCAAAGACGCTAATGACCCGAACACCCGAAACACACGAAACACGATTGAAACAACAAACAGAAGCTCGCAACACGCATAATAACAAAGTTAAATAGACTTACGAGGAACACGAAACAATGGTTTCGAACGAGATTTGCAAGAATCGAACCCAAATGCGGAAAAGTCTCCAAAAGGTACGAAACTCAGCAAAACGACCATGAAACGAACTCGGATGTCAAAAAGTGTAGAATGAACCATTCTCAGAGTGACGAAACGGTCATAGGCGAGCCGTTAAAACGGACTCCTGCCAAAAAAAAGAAATTTACTGAAAATCGAAAATTGCGGATATTACATATGTAACTACCATTACGTACATTATCTAACTTCGATAGCGTACGTAATCACAGTCCAGATGCTACTGTCTCAATTCGCACCTTGTGTTACGGATGTAATGTAATATCCGTACTTTCTATTTTTGGTAATTTCTATTTTTGGTGTATGTTCGTTTCGGACGACTCGCTTGTTACTATTTTGGAATTCTGAATCTATTTTGTTCTTGGGGTTTTTTTGTTTGGACGAGTTTCGAGGATATTTTTACGTATTTTCATCTTGAATTATATCTTGTCGCATGTACGTTCGATTCTCGTAAAACTCGTTCGATTTCATTATTTCTCTGTTTCCATGAGTTCGTATGGATGAGTTGCTCATCTTGTGAGTTTCGGATTGTTAATCCGACGTCGTATCGTGACTTTTCGGATATTTGGGCTATTTTGTTATTTCCTAGAAGTTTAGGGAAATTTATCGTGCTTATATTTCGGATTGCCCGATAGTCGTAAGTGTATTTTCTTTCAGCACTTAGCTTCATTGTCACGGATACCTCGTGTTTACACTTCTGGTTCTGTCATTGTGTTGCGTTCCGTCGTTGTATCGTCTGTACAAGAAACGACGTTCAGCAGTGTGGGACTGCTACATGCATTACGCAAATTATGCATGCTTCTTGACGTGCGCTATCGGCACCTGCATAACGTACGTTATGCCCTTCTGGTAACGTGCGTTATGGCCTTCATCAGATAGTACAGGCGATTCGGTTACATACGTTAACTGGTGAGATGTTACGTACGTAAACGTCGTAACGTACGTTAACAATTTGTGTTAACGTAAGTAACGCACTGTCAGGGCTTAAATTCTAAGTTGACCTCAGATGCGTTATTTCGTTTCTTCTTCCTTCCTTTACTCGCGACGGGAGTTCTTCGAGCGATTTTGGGTCGATTCGAGCAGGGCAATCTGTAGAGTTCCTGCGTAGATCAAATATTGTGACCTAAGGGAGGTTAATCATCATCACAATCATCCTTCTCCGTCCGAATCGAGGTATTTTTCATTAGAACCCCAACTTTTGGGGATTTTGGGGTTTTGTTTCGGTATTCACCCTTCTAATACGATTTGCCTCTCATGATTGTTAGATTTCGATAGTACAATCACTATCCCTTACTTCTCTCGCAATTTTTGCGGATTGAATTCAATATTTTTCTCCGTTGATAGAGGAGAACCGGTTATGACCTTGTGTTGTCCGATGAATTGTGCCAACGGGTAGAATTAGGATGAATACCTATGTTTTCGTAGTATTGAGATTGGTTGTATATCGTTATTGTGCTAGGATCGGATTTGTGAAGATTATTCGGGCCAAAAACCTTTCCGATCATCGTTTTCCTTCACGTCGTGTTAACCAAGGCAAGTACATGTATTACATTCCGTTATGTATGTTATGTTTTCGAAATGAATGATAAATTGTGGTTTTCGGGTGCGTGAGTTGTGTTCCTTCCACCCGGAGCGTTCGACGGGATGTCTAGGGGTCGATACTAAGGGGTACGGCCGCGGAAGTGGACTTGGGTGCGTGTGTGGTTGAACTTCCACTCGGAGCGTTCGACGGAATTTATGGGGGTCGATACTAAGGGGTATGGCCGCGGAAGTGGTATCCCACCCGGAGCGTTCGACGGGATGTCTGGGGGTCGATACTAAGGGGTATGGACACGGGATACCAGTTGTGATTTTGCGACATCGTGATGAATTGATAACTGATTTGATTGCCAATTTAGTATTCCGGAATATTTATGGCAAATGATTTCTGATCGAGATGATTGTGTAAACTCGAATGTGTTTATAATGTAGTGTAATTGTGTACTTGCACTAGCTATTCGAACGCTAACCCCTTAAATGGAGGAAATGCGTCTTATGCATTTCAGGTTCCGGAAGAGGTGAGGAGCAGGCACGGGATATGCACGCAAAGGATGGACTGACATGATTATGAGGCTCGAGTCTTTATTTATGTGTGGTCATTTATACTGTTTGCGTTATTGGAATTTGACTGATTTTCATTAAATTCGGTTATAGTCCCATGTGTGGGCAATGATATGGTATTCATTTATATTTTCACGTACATCTATTAAAACGTTTTGGCCGAGGCCACGTCCCCATTTTACATTGATGATTGTGTCTTTCGGATTTTCATGTACGGAATGTGTGTCATGTGTTAGCCTGGTAGACCTCATGAGAGTTCTACGGCGTGTAATGTCCCACTTGTGAATTGGGGTGTTACATTTATGGTATCGGAGCCTTAGGTTTTGAATGCCTAGGATGTAGGTTAATTTTGGGTCTGTCAATTATGTCGTTAGAGTCAGTCGTTGAGCCTAATATCATCGTGTTACCGTCTTTTCGTGCGACCCGTGGCTATAAGTCTCCTCGAACCCTTATATTCCTGAAATTTATACCTTATGTTGTTTGGAAATTGTGAATTGTGATACCAACCGTGTAAACTGTGAATCTTTCTGATCTTGTTCTTTTCATATTTTCTTCAGTATGTTGAGAGGTCGCGGTAGACCAGCTAGGGGGCGCGACCCAGGCCGTGGTCGTGGTGCTAATAACGAGGAAGGCTCACTTTCTCAGTCCTCTATGAATTCAGCTTCTCATTCAGTGCCGTCGGGTAATAACGCCGATGCCGGGGCTACTATCGAACTTCAGCAGTTGGTATCCCAGCTAGCTCAGATAGCTCAGGGTGGAAACCAGAATCCGCCTCCGACTCCAGAGGATGAAGCTAATAAATGGCTTCAGAAAGTAACTAAGATGCACCCCCCTCGTTTCACTGGTTCTTCTGACTCCCTCGGTTGGGAGAATTGGCTATTTCTGTTGAGCAGGACTTTTGACGCCATGGATTGTCCCGATGACAGGAGGGTACATATTGCTCAGTACCTTATAGATTAGGAAGCTGCGGAATGGTGGGAGGCTATGGCATCTAGAGACCACCGAGCCACTTGGGAGGAATTTAAGGTTGCTATGGAAGCAGAATGTTGTCCACCGCCAGTCAAGGAGCACAGGATTGTGGAATTCTTTACTGCTACACCTCAGGATGTGCCGATTTCTCAAGCCATCATCACTTATAATCAGCAGTTGGGGTTCGTGAAAGATCAAGTGAGGACCGAGGCCGATAAAATCCGTTATTTCAATATGCGCATGAAACCGCATATCAGGCAGAGTATGGCACCGCTCATGTGTGCCACCTTGAAGGAATACCAGGATCGCGCCCTGATGATTGAGATGGCTGCACCGGAATCAGAGTTGGGTTCCGAGGCCAAGAAACAGAAAGCATCTGGCAGTTTTTCAGCCGACAAGAGTGGTCGATTTTCGAGAGCTCGGTCTGCCCCTACACCTGGGAAGAGGCCGTTTCATCAGACTAGAGGATCTCAGGGTAATCGTTCAGTCCAGTCCGTTGCTTCTAGTGGTAGGGCTTGTTTTAACTGCAACCAATATGAGCATTTGATGAAGGATTATCCATTCCCTCCCGTTAGGCTCTGTTCTTTTGGACTGAATGAATCTGAATCGAATCAACTAAATCAATCGAATCGAATCAATTGAATTGAATGGATCTGATCGAATCGAACTTAATCAATGGACTCGAATCGAATCGAATCGAATCGAATCAAATATATATTAAGGGTAAATAATAATAATGGAAAATAATAATAATAGTAATCATCAACAACAACAATAATAGTAATATTATTAGTAATAATAACAATAATATTAATTAAGATTAATAATAAAAATAAGAAGAAGAACTCAATCGAATCAATCGAATCAGGCCCGAATCAATCGAATCAATCGAATGGACTCGAATCGAATGGACTCGAATCGAATCGAATCAAAATCAAAAATAAGTCCAAAAGAACAGGGCCTTACTTGCTTTACTTGTGGGCAGACCGGGCACAGGGCCGCTCATTGCGAGAGGGCTGCCAGAGCCGCCAGAGTTCCATATTCCACCACCATTCAGAAGGAGCTTAGCGTCGATCAGAAGACTCCAGCCACTCAGGTTCCTCAGAGTTCGGGCCATGGTAGGGGTCGGGGTCAGCCAGACCGCCGAGCTTCATCTAGTTCTGGCTCAGTCCATCCTCGGTTATATCAGATGAGGCGCACGGAGGAGGCAGACGTTCCAGTGGCGTCAGGTACCACTCAGATCCTTTATCATCAAGTTTCGGTGCTACTCATTCTTTTATTGCTTCGGATTGTGTGTGTCGTATTGGTATTGACTGCTTGTATGAGTGCGAACCATTCGTAGTGGGTACGCCTAGTGGGGATCGTATGGTTGGGGACCGGGAAGTTAGGGATTGCCCAGTGAGGATCGGGAGCCTAGATTGGACCTCGAACCTCATTGTTATAGATCTTAAGGGTGAGGATTTGATCCTCGGGGACGATTGGTTGGATCGTCACGGTGCTATCATGAATTATCGGACTCGCACCATCTCGATAGTGGCCGAGGACGGCACCAAGCATACTCTCGTTGGTTGTAAACCGGGTAGATCGGGAAGTGTGATTAGCGCCTTGAAGGCGATGAAACTTTTGAATCAAGGTTGTTTCGGCTATTGGTGTTACGCTCTGCAGGCGGAGGATGGTGGAGTCAACATGTCGTCGATTCCAGTTGTTAGCGAGCACCCAGACATATATCCAGATGAATTGCCGAGATTACCGCCACAGCGAGAGGTTGAGTTTCCTATTGATCTTGAGCCGAATGCGGCTCCCGTTTATCGAGCGCCATACCGTATGGAACCATCGGAGATGTTAGAATTGAAGAACCAGTTGGTGAAATTGTTAGATAAAGGATATATTCGATCGAGCGCATTGCCTTGGGGTGCGCCCGTACTTTTTGTTAAGAAGAAGGATGGATCACTTCGTTTATGCATTGACTACCGAGAATTAAACAAGTTAACCATAAAAAACAAGGACCCTTTGCCCAGGATCGACGACTTGTTTGATCAGCTTCAGGGAGCGACAGTCTTTTCGAAGATTGATTTACGATCGGGTTACTACCAGTTGAGGATTCGGGACAACGCTATACCGAAAGCTGCCTTTCGGACGAGATATGGCCATTACAAGTTTGTGGTTATGCCTTTCGTGCTAACCAATGCCCCAGCAGTGTTCATGCAGTTAATGAACAAAGTTTTTATCGAGTATCTGGACAAATTCATAGTCGTCTTCATCGACGACATCCTTATCTATTCCCGGAGTCGAGAGGAGCATGCTTTACATCTCCGGATTGTTTTGGACACTTTGAGAACTGAGCAGTTGTACGCGAAGTTCTCTAAGTGTGAGTTTTGGATCAAAGAAGTTATGTTCCTCGGGCACGTGATTTCAGCGGAGGGAGTTCGGGTAGATCCACAGAAGATAGAGGCGGTGATGGCAAGGGAACCGCCCAAGAATGTGAAGGAAGTGAGGAGTTTTCTGGGACTTGCAGGCTATTATCGTAGATTCGTTGACGGATTTTCTAAGATCGCTAGACCGCTCATTTAGTTACTCCAGAAAACTCAGAAGTTTGAGTGGACCGCAGACAGACAGGATAGTTTTGACGAGTTGAAGAGACGATTGACTACCGCACCCATTTTAGCATTGCCTTAGGGGAACAAGGATTTCGTGGTGTATAGTGATGCCTCGGGCCTCGGGCTCGGATGTGTTTTGATGCAGAGAGATAGGTTTATTGCTTATCCATCCCGCCAGTTGAAACCTTATGAGGTAAATTACCCCACGCACGATTTGGAGTTAGTTGTGGTCGTTTTCGCCTTAAAGATCTGGAGGCATTATCTCTATGGGTCGTTGTGTAAGATTTTTACGGACCACAAGAGTTTGAAGTATATCTTCAGTCAGAAAGAGTTGAATATGAGACAGCGTAGGTGGTTGGAGCTAATTAAAGATTACAACCTCGAGATACTTTATCATCCGGGTAAGGCTAACGTAGTGGCTGATGCATTGAGCCGGAAGCCGATGACGTTATAGATGTTAGAGGTACTTACACCACAGAGCACGATCCAGCAGGATTTGACTTGTCAGAATATCGAGGTTTGGGTTCAGAGAGTTCAGGGTCAATTATGTGCGTTGGAGATCACTTCGTCCTTGACTGATGATATCAAGGCGAAACAGTATCATGATCCGTTTTTGGTCCAGTTGAGGGAGGATGTGAGGAAGGGGAAAGCCCCTGGATTTGTGGTTCAGGATGATGGAGTTTTGAGATTTCGCGGCAGATTATGTGTACCGAGTGATATTGAGTTGAGACAGAAGATCTTGAGTGAAGCTCATACCACGCCTTACTCCATACATCCTAGTACGAGCAAAATGTACGAAGATGTGAGGAGTAACTACTGGGGGAGCAATTTGAAGACGGACATTAGCGAGTTTGTGGCGAAGTGTTTGATCTGTCAGCGGGTTAAGATTGAGCATCAGCGGCCCGCGAGGTTGCTACGACCACTTCCAATTCCGGAATGGAAGTGGGAAGACATCTCTATGGATTTCATTATCGGGATGCCTAGGACTCGGAATGTAATGAACATGATATGGGTTATTGTCGATCGACTAACCAAATCAGCTAATTTCCTGGGTATTAAGGACACTTGGGGGCCGGAGAGGCTGGCACGAGTGTTTATTGCAGAGATCGTGAGGTTGCATGGGACTCCTGGGAGTATTATTTCGGATCGAGATGGACGGTTTGTATCATATTTTTGGCAGTCTATTCATTGAGCTTTGGGGACTGAGTTGAGACTCAGTACATCTTACGACCCTCAGATAGACGTACAGTCAGAGCGGACGATACATATTCTAGAGGATATGTTGAGAGCCTGTGCTTTTGACTGGAAGAATGATTGGGAGTCACACCTGCCATTGATCGAATTCACGTACAACAATAGTTGGCACGCCTCGATCAAAATGGCACCATTTGAGGCATTGTATGGAAGGAGGTGTAGATCGTCGTTGTGTTGGGATGATGAGTCCGAGCTGATTGGTACCGAGCCCGATATGGTAGTTGAGACGAGAGAGAAATTGCCTTGATTCGTGATAGGTTGTTAACGGCCCAGAGTCGACAGAAGTCTTATGCCGACACATGTCGCCGGCCGTTGGAGTTTGAGGTGGGGGACCATGTCTTGCTTAAGGTGTCGCCGACATGGGGAGTTTACCGCTTCGGCCGGAAGGGTAAACTTAGTCCGAGATATATTGGACCGTTCGAGATTTTAGAGAGAGTTGGAGAGCTTGCATATCGATTAGGCTTGCCGCCGTCCTTGAGTCACGTGCATAACGTATTTCATGTTTTCCAGCTTAGGAAGTACATACCGGACCCTAGCCATATTATTGATTTTGGAGAGATTGAGTTGGGACCCGACATTACCATCGAGGAGAGGCCGATTCAGATTTTAAAGCGTCGGGTGAAGCAACTTAGGCACAAAACCATTCCTTTGGTTAAGGTTCAATGGTCGAGGCATGGATCCGAGGAAGCCACGTGGGAGACGGAAGAGAGTATGAATTCGAGATACCCCGAGTTATTTGCATTGTAAGTTTCGGGATGAAACTTATTTTTTAGGGGGAGAGAATGTAATATCTGTACTTTCTATTTTTGGTAATTAATATTTTTGGTGTATGTTCATTTCGGACGACTCTCTTATTACTATTTTGGAATTCTACATCTATTTTGTTCTTGAGGTTTTTCCGTTTGGACGAGTTTCGAGGATGTTTTTACATATTTTCATCTTGAATTATATCTTGTCGCTTGTACGTTCGATTATCGTAAAACTCATTTGATTTCATTATTTCTCTATTTCCATGAGTTCGTATGGATGAGTTGCTCATGTTGTGAGTTTCAGATTGTTAATCCGACGTCGTATCGTGACTTTTCGGATGTTTGGGCCATTTTGTAATTTCCTAGAAGTTTAGGGAAATTTACCTTGCTTGTTGTATTTCGGATTGCACGATAGTCGGAAGTGTATTTTCTTTCAGCACTTAGCTTCATTGTTACGGATACCTCGTGTTTACACTTCTGCTTCTGTCCTTGTGTTGCGTTCCGTCGTTGTATCATCTATACAGGAAACGACGTTCAGCAGTGGGGGACTGCTGCATGCATAACGCACGTTATGCATGCTTCCTGACATGCGCTATCGGCACCTGCATAACGTACGTTATGCCCTTCTAGTAACGTATGTATGGCCTTCATCAGATAGTACAGGCGGTTCCGTTACGTACGTTAACTGGTGAGACGTTACGTACGTAAACGTCGTAACGTACGTTAACAATTTGTGTTAACGTACGTAACGCACTTTCAGGGCTTAAATTCTAAGTTGACCTCAGATGCGTTATTTCATTTCTTCTTCCTTCCTTTACTCGCGACGGGAGTTCTTCGAGCGATTTTGGGGCGATTCGAGCAGGGCAATCCGTAGAGTTCCTCCGTAGATCGAATATTGTGACCCAAGGGAGGTTAATCATCATCACAATCATCCTTCTCCGCCCGAATCGAGGTATTTTTCATTAGAACCCTAGCTTTTGGGGATTTTGGGGTTTTGTTTCGGTTTTCACCCTTCTAATCCGATTTGCCTCTCATGATTGTTAGATTTCAATAGTATAATCACTATCCCTTACTTCTCTCGCGATTTTTGCGGATTCAATTCAATATTTTTCTCCGTTGATAGAGGAGAACTAGTTATGACCTTGTATTGTCCGATGAATTGTGCCAACGGGTAGAATTAGGATGAATACCTACATTTTCGTAGTATTGAGATTGGTTGTATATCGTTATTGTGCTAGGATCGGATTTTTGAAGATTATTCGGGCCAAAAAACCTTTCCGATCACCGTTTTCCTACACGTCGTGTTAACCAAGGCAAGTACATGTATTGCATTCTGTTATGTATGTTACGTTTTCGAAATGAATGATAAATTGTGGTTTTCGGGTGCGTGAGTTATGTCCCTCCCACCCGGAGCGTTCGACGGGATGTCTAGGGGTCGATACTAAGGGGTACGGCCGCGGAAGTGGACTTGGGTGCGTGTGTGGTTGAACTTCCACTCGGAGCGTTCGACGGAATTTATGGGGGTCGATACTAAGGGGTATGGCCGCGGAAGTGGTATCCCACCCGGAGCGTTCGATGGGATGTCTGGGGGTCGATACTAAGGGGTATGGACACGGGATACCAGTTGTGATTTTGCGACATCGTGATGAATTGATAACTGATTTGATTGCCAATTTCGTATTCCGGAATATTTATGGCAAATGATTTCTGATTGAGTTGATTGTGTAAAATCGTATGTGTATATAATGTAGTGTAATTGTGTACTTGCACTAGCTATTCGAATGTTAACCCCTTAAATGGGGGAAATGCGTCTTATGCATTTCAGGTACCGGAAGAGGTGAGGAGCAGGCACGGGATATGCACTCAAAGGATGGACTGGCATGATTATGAGGCTCGAGTCTTTATTTATGTGTGGTCATTTATACTGTTTGAGTTATCGGAATTTGACTCATTCTCATTAAATTCGGTTAAAGTCCCCTGCGTGGGCAATGGTATGGTATTGATTTATATTTTATCGTACATCTATTAAAACGTTTTGTCCGAGGCCACGACCCCATTTTACATTGATGATTGTGTCTTTGGGATTATTATGTACGGAATGTGTGTCATGTGTTAGCCTAGTAGACCTCATGAGAGTTCTACGGCGTGTAATGTCCCACTTGTGAATTGGGGTGTTACACATAACACCTGTTCCATAGCGTACGTAACATAGAATTGACTTTCTACAGTAATATACCCATTTAACGTACGTAATATACCAGTCATAATGTACGTTAACTCGGAGTTGACTTCTCCTGTCCACATCTGTGCCAAATTTTCCGACACCGGGCCCACTCGTCGATCACAGCTCGGATCCTGCCTGATATGATCTTTACGTACGTTAACTAATCCACTTTACGTACGTAAGCATGTGCACCTTACGTACATTAACTATCACCCTTAACGTACGTAAACCTTGTGTATTAGCGTACGCTAAGTCCTTACTTTAGCGCACGTTAATCAGGCTATACTCAGTCAATTCCAACTGTTCTTGTCCATCAGCTCGACATACGGAATACGTATACATGACATACTGAATATATATTCTCATCCCACTAACATTCTCATACGGTAAATCTGATATCAAAACCAAGACCACCTGATACACGATATCCTCAAATACAATTGTCGACCAACTACATCAATTGTACCAATACAATTGTCTCAGTTCTCAATTTATTTTATCCATACTGTACAGATTCAACACTGTGCAGTATAACTTGGATAAGCAAACATCAAACAATCATAGTGGAATTTCAGGATATTACACTCTACCCCACTTAAAATAAGTTTCGTCCTCGAAACTTGCAATCCAGTCACAACCAAAGCTCAACCACAATATCCAGAATCATCAGGAAACTGATCAATCATCATCATTAACCAATAACTAAAACAATATACTTACAATTGCGTGAAGTTGATGATCTCCTGCGATACTAGCAAATGATCCCACTTCAAAGCCTCAATACGCTTATAATCGCAATTTCACAAATTTCAACAAAATACATCGTTATTACCCAATTATGGAATAATCCATCCGTGTCAAAGCCTGTCTACCTGATCGTACAATAAAGTCCCAATCCTGATAAAAGCCAATGATACAAGATACATCTGTGAAACAATAGCCCAAAACAATGGCAACCAATCTCGAATCATCGACACAAAGTCCGAACGCTCATACGGTCAATAACAATGATCAACCAATGAATTAGCCGAGAATATCATCGACATAATAAACTCCAATACGACCAACCAAAGGTCAAAACACAACCGGGAATATCATCAACATGATAAACTCCAATATGACCAACCAAAGGTCAAAACACAACTGAAAATATCATCAACATGATAAACTCCAATACGATCAACGCAGAACCACAGGGACAGATATACGAGAGAATAAAATTCTCAAAACGTTACACAAATCACAAATAGTGGATCTCAAAGAAACACATCCAACTGTTGAACATACCTCTCGGAGTATGATCAACCAATCACAAACCGAAGAACATGCCTAACCATACATGGAGTGGGAACAACTAATCAGTATGGCTCAAAATTCGAAAATCACAATGGTAAAATCACGCTACCACCACATCAATAGAGCCACATAACACATATGCTCCAGTTTCACAAAACCCAAAGTTCCAAAATCATATTCTGTACTGAATCTACAACACACGACATATTCCTCTTATCTGATCAACCAATCGGTCATCCCTGGATAACCAAGCTACCATACTGAAGTGCGAACCTCTTTTCATCGTACTATTGATGTGTTATCCAGTTTGTGAGTCTCACTCAGAACTTCACCATGATATGTGTTATGCACTACGTTTGTACGTATACTAATCACATTTTCAAAACAACTTTGTAAGACTGCAAAATCAATTTTCGGAAAGTTAAACCGGCTCGCTCATGTTAAGTTCTCGATAGCAATTCTTTTTTAATAAACATGATTAAATAAAATGAAATTATGCAAATGATTGACCACATCCATACTCCTGTATACCAATTCGGCTCGTCGCAAAATCCACTTACATTCGGTCGGAAAACCACACGATAGAATCCAAAATCTTATTATAGAGACTTTCTTAGAATCTCATTTACCACATATAACCTGCTCTATCGACCATTATTCCATTCTGCAACATCTCAACTATGCCATGACGAAACATATTTTTAAAGACAACAATATTGTCTCTCAAAATAAATTTAAGAGAATATATTTTCATGACAGCGAGCAAAATAGTTTATTCAAAATGTATCATGTTGAAAAGTATCATTTTCAAATGTTCAAAAACAGTTTCATGTATCTCAAAATAAAATAGCATGACTAGATGTTCCCTCAACAATTCACATAATTCTCCCAAATACACAACTCCGTTTCCCAAGTTTAACCGACATATCGATTTTCCATAATCATAGCTTCTCAAGATCATCAATTTCGTCCCAACTGTTATATTCTGCTACCTCATACAGTAGCACATATTATTCTTCTGAATCTCAAAGCATATCAACTTAGAACGACAATAATTCTCAATGCAATTCAAAAATCCAAATACTTACAGATCGTGAAGCCGAAGATTCCCCGTGATACTGGCACATGTCTCAACTCTAGAAAATACTCGATATAAATATTTTCAAAACATCCATTTTGGAAAATCAGTTCAACTCAAAATACGACACATCTCTGTCCGAAGAAACACGTTAATACCATTTGGAAAAGTTTACAACAACCACAGTACCACACTGGTAAACAACATATCACACAAGCCCGAGTGAACAGCAAGAACCCAGTGCTCTAATATTTGCCAACCGACAAATCGAATGACATGACAAAACACAACTCGACTCGACCCGACAGCCAAGGTTTTCACAACATAAGCTCCGATACCATATTCTGTAACACCCCCAGAGCCATCCAGGAATATTACAGCGCCGTGGGCCCCGAGACGGAACCCACAAGGCTAAAAGACATTTTACAAACATTTCAAATACGCCTAAGCGGCGATGACTGTAATATCTTTAAAAATATTCGAAGACTTTATAAAATCCGTTAAATAATACCATCGAAACACTCTCATTTGAAAGTACAAGGCCAAACCGCCAAAACTCAATAGATTCAAAATTACACGTTAAGTCACTGCTTACACGTATTGACAAAATAGTTTAGAAAACGATTTTTCAAAGTAACTTAAGTTACCAGATATCAAAAGGTCATTTAAAAATACTCACGCAGCGGAAAAGACAAACAGTTAAAAATACTCTAGCAGCAGAATATAACTAGTCAAAGTAATCGATTCACAAACACACGCCATAGCCAGTATCCTCCAGGAAGCTCATCTCTTCACGACCGCTACAAGCTCGATATCCCAAGAACCTAGAAAGAAAGCCCACAACAGGGTCAACCATAATACTCAACAATGATAACAATCACATCACGTCCATAATTACATACCAATGAAATTACTAAGTAAGAATACTACTAATGTAATCTTACCGTCGCAACTTTACAATCCGTGATAATCCTCATTAAAACAACCTCACCATATTCCACATCTCGTATTTCTCAAAACACATTGAATCGTACACAAACATTTGTACTGTATCTCAGACAATATCCAAGATTCTCAAAACATCATCATAACTCACTGATACGAAATATACCAATTTTGACCAATCCAGTCAATCAGATAACATCCTCAAATCTCATCACAAAAATCAATTGTCCATCAAAAGACAAGCACCAAGGAGGAAATACGGAACATACCTCAAGATACGCACTGCCACGGCAAATCATGTCAGTCTAATCCGAGATCAGATCAATACACATATGTACTTGGTCCTAACACAAGACCTACAAATGCATACTCATATGACAACGTCAATATGCTCGCAACAATAACAACAATGTTTACTCAATGGAAATCTGATGAACCAGCGCACACGACGTAGATCCCACGATGATCCTACTAGATCAACACGAGGTGAATAACCAACAATATACATATGCACAACAACAACACTTGGTAAATCCAACGATGCGAATCAACATGATTCCATCAACACAACACAAGGTAATCCAACGATCTAGCGCCCTCAGCATAGATCCCAAGATGATCCCGTCGGACCAACACGAGGTGGAAAACCCGTCCAATGATCCAGCGCCCTCAGCATAGATCCCAGGATGATCCAGTCGGACCAACACGAGGTGGACAACTAATCCAGCACCCTCAGAATAGATCACACGATCCCATCGGATCAATACAGTATGTACAATACAATTATGCATACACACATGCAAATCAATATGTTCATCAACATGAACAACATAAGAATTAATAACATGAACGACATTATGACAAATCAACTAGGGCGACCTCATGTTCAACAACATGAATGACAATATGCATGATCAAAATCATCAACACTAAACCAAAATCAAATTAAGATACTTGACCCGAGCCCTTCGGGAGCAATCTTGATGTCAAATCATCACCGATGATTATCCTCAATGTTTGACGATCCAAAATACCACGGCCATAGATAACTCATATCCTCGTCCTTATCATAACGTATCCTCGATACCCAAGTATACCAATAACAAATGTAAATCATATACATTACGATTTAACTCCTAAAAATCGGAAAACAACATACCATCCAAATCTCCAGAGTTCACAACAATAATCATTGCTATATGCATCATAAATGAAATGAAACTGAAACCATTCATTAAATATTATAAACTAAGCAAGTAATAACTTGCCTTGATACCGATACGACGATAATAAAGCTGTTACCAAGTCCTTGCCATCGTCTACAAGTTACTCAGCCCTGACCAAAGCAATTCACGGACATCCTCGAACTCGACCGCAACATATTATTCTAATCGATGAATAATCTTCACAACCTATTGTAATAATCGATAAACAACAAGTTTGATATAACCAATCAACAAATGACATAACCAACCAATCAAACTCAACGGTTCAACGATATCTCGATAATATACAAAACCAAATAATATAACTCAAACCATTATGAACTCCTATTAACAATACGAACCGAAATCCGATAATCGTTTCAACAATCAATTCTACCAAGTGTCTTAACATACTCGACTCCAACTTTAAATACGAATTAACAAGGTTCCTTCTTGTTCATATTCGTAAATTCATAGAAAACCAATTACCGATTATTATCATGAATAATTATATTCCAAGATTAACCGTAATCTTTCCAAAATCCATAAAATCATGACAAATATAACTCAAGAGTTTTTCAAGAACATGAATTAATCCGTAATCATGTTCATAGCCAACAAAATGACATAATCCAATGTGTTCTAACATTTAAACCATCATCTAACTCATAATCCAAGGCATATATCATCATATTCTTCAACATACACTTCACATAATATTTAAGAATCATAGCAAAAACACTATAACCATCATCATATGAAGCAAATAAGGATAATAATAACAAGAATCTGAAATCAAAGTGTAGAGTTCATCAACATACCTCAAGAACATGAATAACACCATCAAACACCTCAAGGGTCAACAATATCTTCATATATCAAGCTCCAAATCCATGTCATCAAGCTCATAATCGACTTAGAGACGCCAAAAATCTGTCTGGGGAAGTTGGGAGATGAAAAATGAAGGTGAACTCTCCAAAATGATGAAATGACGGAAGTCTAATATATATATAACAATTCAGACATTACGTATGCTACGTGACCTTCCTAGCGTACGTAACGACTATTAGGTACTTTATCTAACTTCGATAGCGTACGTAATCACAGTCCAGAAGCTACTGTCTCAATTCGTACCTTGTGTTATGTATGTAACACCTGTTCCACAGCATATGTAACATAGAGTTGACTTGCTACATTAATATACCCATTTAACATACGTAATGTACCACTCATAACGTACATTAACTCGGAGTTGACTTCTCCTGTACACATCTACGCCGAAAGTTTCCGACACCAGGCCCACTCATCGATCATAGCTCGGATCCTGCCTGATATGAACTTTACGTACGTTAACTAATCCACTTAACGTACGTAAACATGTGCACCTTACGTACGTTAACTATCAATCTTAACGTACATAAGCCTTGTGTATTGGCGTATGCTAAGTCCTTACTTTATCGCACGTTAATCAGGCTATATTCAGTCAATTCCAACTGATCTTGTCCATCATCTCGACATACGGAATACGTATATATGACATACTGAATATATATTCTCATCCCATTAACAGTCTCATACGATAAATTTGATATCAAAACCAAGACCACCTGATACACGATATCCTCAAATATAATTGTCAACTAACTACATCAATTGTACCAATACAACTGTCTCGGTTCTCAATTTATTTTATCAATACTGTACAGATTCCACACTATGCAGTATAACTTGGATAAGCTAACATCAAACAATCATAGAGGAAATTCAGGCTATTACAAGAAGGGGGGTTGAATAGTGGTAGGAAGAGTAATGAACTCTTTTAGTGCAGAAGCGATTAATCGGAGTAAAAGAAGTGCGGAAAGGAAAGAACACAAGAAATTGTTCGAGTGGTTCGGCTATCAAAAAGCCTACGTCCCCTACCTAGTGTATCAACTAGGACTTTTCTTCACAACTGAATGCACTTTATAGTTCAGTGCCAACTCTATTACAATAACACTTCCTAGCTTAGTGCTTAACTTCAATTTCTTGATTTCTTGGCTCAAGACTGACCACTATATCTTGTTTATTGAGTACAAGATAACCTCTCTAAAATACAAAGATTTTGCGAGTACACTTACTCGTCTTTCAAACAAATAGCTCACAGTGATACAAAAATATATATCAAAGATTGTTAGCACAATTCTTCTTTTATCGGTTACAATGAATATATCTCTCAAGACGTATTGCGGATAAAGCTCAGATAATAGTATGAATACTTGTGTAATTCTTGTGTGTCTTCTGTAGCTCAACCTCTTGGAAAGCTTCTATTTATAGCACTTTGAAGCCATTTTCCCGTTGTAATAGGAAACACTTGTAACGTACGTTATGCAGCATGCGTAGCATACGTAAGCTTAAATAGCATACGTAACGTAATCTTTGTAACATACGTTATGTAACTCCAGAACTGTCCAGTAGCAATTAATCCATCCTTTACGTATGTTATCATCAGCAGTTGCGTACGTAATAGGGTCTTCAAATAGCCATTGGATGATATGACATACTGGATGACGTCACTAGAAAAATAAACGGTTAGATCATAGATTCAAATTCAAAGTCCGTAACGTACGTTATAGACAAGGTGTTACGTACGTTATATTACATAACACTGTTCAATTTTGTTGACCTTCTACAATTTGACCAACGGTAAATTTAACCACATTACGTACATTATATATAGTATATAACGTACGTTATTTTTAACAAATAATATTAAAATGTAAAACGTATTATGATTTAAAAGACAACATCAATTTGTATAACATATTATGATTATTTTGTTTAATAAAACATCATCAAAATGCGTATAAAAATATTGGTTTAACAATCTCCCCCTTTTTGATGATGACAAAATAATTATGTGAAATCTTGTTTAGAACTTTTAGAACATGGAGGAAATTTAGTTAATTTTGCAAAGACTCCCCCTGAGATAAGCAATTATACCCACAAAATATATACTAAAAATAGTGGTACAAAATAGTTACTCAATAAAAGTTCAGAACAAGCACATTACTCCCCCTTTTTGTTATTAACAAAAAAGTCCGAGTTGATAATCTGCAAAACAATACTCAATAAAAAACAATTAGTAGAATTTCAGGGAATATGAAGTGATAGCAGAAAAGCAAACATGGAATAATCAAGAAATATCAAATCAAAAACAATTCATCCAAAAATAGTGATAGATGCAAAATAAGAACAAGTTTTAAAAACATATGAAGTGTTGGTCGATATCACAAGATAGTCATCAACAAGAAGATTAATACTAATCAAGGTTGGTCTCTGAAGGCCGGGGAGGAATGGCTATCCCAAAGTGGGTGCAGATGCTCTCCAGTATTGCTTCCAACCTCGTGACTCGACTCTTAACTTCTTGCATATCCATTTCCAAACTCTTGGTTCGGGCCTCTAGCAATGAGGAGGAAGAAGAACCTGTCCGACTCGCACGAGATGGACCAGCCTGAGATACAGGAATCTGTAGATGTGGTCTCTCAGCCTAAGGGCCTCTTGCAAAGATACGATCCTCAAGACGAGGTAAGGCACCACCATCCACAATAGAATCACCGTCTCTCAAATAGGCCATATAAATCCAACCTCTATTCCTGGTTTACACATGCTTCATCGAACGAATGGTTCCTTCGCGAACCATATTACCTTTCGGAACCTCTACCCCATGAAGTCCTAAAAAGTCTACTCCAGTATCCTCAAGTATTTCTATCAATATGGATCCAAACGGCATCCCGGATTTTCTTTGATGATCTTTTCTCACATATCCTTTCTTATGAAAAATAGACCCTTTCTCAACGAACCACTTCATCTCAACTCGAGCGAAGTTAACTTGATGATCGTTTAATACATGGTAGATAATTTCCACATCAATGTTAACAAGCCTTTGTTGTGCATTTACTTTTGGCATTAACGAACGAGTAATGGCACCATGTAATAAGTGAATATGCAAGCTAAAATCGTTGTTTTCAAATTTGTCCGAACGAACGTCAATCACAGCTGGAGTTTTCAGAAAATCACGGACAACAATCTCATTTAGATTATCATTAATATCCTCATCACTAGAATCGTTTTATGACACAAAATTCCCATTACAAATGATTACTTCATTTTGTAATCCAAACAATTCGGCAAGTTTAACGGCATCAAAAGTAATAGATTTCCATGAACCATAGAGCTTATCACAACTAAACCATCAGAATTAAATTTTTTCGCGAAGTTTGCAAAAGATTCTCGCACTAAGTCCTCAAAGATAGGTTTAGAGAAACTAACAAATCTATAAATCCTGAGCATATCAAAGAACTCGTCCAAATGAACTCCAATACTTTTCAAAGACTCAAAATCAAAATAGTGGCTAGTTGTTACCTCTTCATCAATTAAAATTGCTCTGAAAATCTTTTCTGCCTGAGAATTCACGAATTGGTCCGCTTCTGCCGGATTGGAGGTAGATTCTCCCATTCTTTTCTTTCCTCGACGAGTGTTCGTCATTTTGATGGAGGGTCGATTTGGTGAATCCGGTGGGGGGTTGATGAAAATTGCAAGGAGATTTAGGTGAGTTGTGTCGCGGGTGAGAAATTTGGGAGTTAGGGTTTATGAGGAAAAAAAAGGTCAGTCGGGTTTTTAGAAACTGGAAAAAGGATATAACGTACGTTATGTGAAGTTACGTACGTTATTTGACTTGTTTAATGTGTGTTATACGTGAGTATAACGTACGTAAAGAATGCTCCAGTGGTTTTTGCCCAAATCAGTAGTAGTTTAACGTACGTAAAAGTGTATGAATAACGGATGTTAGGTCCTTTAACATACGTAAAATTTGGTGATAACAGTTGTAACATCTAGTCCAGTGGATGATGTCCAAAAACTGAATTCCATATTACGTACGTAAAAGTATTCTCGTAACGTACGTAGTCAACCTTAACGTATGTAGTCCATTGATATAGCCTACATAATATTGTCCTCAAAATTATGACTGAATGCAACTGATAGCGGCCGTAATGCACTGTCTATAGCGGCCGTAATGTTGACCAAATGAATAGTACAAATCCTCTGATGATTTCTTTCTGATTTTTATGACCATATTGATGTATGTATGCTGCAAATTTTTAAATATGATCAATATGTCCAATTCCCAAATTTAGTCTAATAAAATTAAATTATTCTTCGGGTAATGGTTTTGTAAAAATGTCTGTCAATTGTTCATTAGTACCTACAAATTGGATACGAACATTCCCATTTTAGACATGATCACGAATAAAATGGTGACGAATTTCAATATGTTTTGTCCTACTATGCAAAATGGGGTTTTTGCTTAAATTTGTAGCACTAGTATTATCACAAGAATAGGAGTATTTTTAAAAGAAATGCCATAATCTTGTAATTAGTTTTTGATCCACAAAACTTGTGCACATGCACTTCCTGCATCTGTATATTCTACATCAGCTGTGGAAGTAGCCACACTAGTGTAGTATCCGGGGGTAATTTTTTTTCTTTCTCCTTTCGTTTTACTGTTGTGTTGTACGTATCCATTTAGAATTATACAGGTGTTGTTATATTGACTGATGCAATGTATATTGTATTGGGATATTTCGGAATCGAGATATTTATACTTGTCGTCGGTATTGTATTCGTCGTTTGGTTGTTTCTTGGTGAGCTTTATTTTTGGCTAAGTATATTAGCGTACGCTATATGTATAGAATTACATACGCTACGGTCGGAGTGTTACGTACATTAAGCCATGTTGGTTATGTACGTAACATAGGGTATCAGGTCAGATCTATATTTCGGCATGTGGGGCCGGGTGAGGCCGGATTCCCGTGGCTTGATTGGGATAGGTTGGTCAACACACATTACGTACGCTATACATTGTGTTTAACGTACGTAATGTTGAGGCTGTTTACGTACATAATTTTGTTAATGTAAGTAATGGGCACCCCGTTTTGTGGCAGTGGGTTTTGGACTACGTAGCGTACGCTACGTAGAGGTGATAACGTACATTATATTCTTAACGTACGTTAAGGTGGTGATATAGCGGCCGTAATGAGCTTGTCAGATTATATATCTTGGTTTCATATTTCATTTCTTCACGAACCAAAACCATTTTTCTCTCCCTAGAATCGTCCCTCTGAACTTGTTCTTGATACTTAGACTCTTCCAACGTGATTTTGGCCATCATAGCTTGGATTGAAACTTGAGGATTGGAAGCTTTTCATACTCCTTTGGTGTTTGGAGAGTCCATCTTGTTCTTCTTGGGTAAGTTTTCTTAATCTCTTGTTCTTCAAGTGATTTTCGAGTATGATATTGGTGTTGTTGTTGTTTACCTCATGTAGTTAGTGATTGTTGGAGGATAGCATGATTCTTGATGAGTTTTTATAACTTATATTAAGAACATGATGATTTTGCCTTGAGTAGGAGTTGTTCTTGATGTTTTAGAATGTTTGGAGATTATAATCATGTCTAGGAAGAGTTATGTTAATATTGCTAGATGATTAACATAGCCTTGAGACGATTATTGTTGTTGGTTGTGTTCTTGAGGGATTATAACCATTTTAGTATAGAATTATGATGAATTATGTGATGATTGTCATAATCTTGAAATGGTTGATTTAATCTTGTTGATTAATCCGAATTCATGATGAATTGGTGGTTGATTAGTGGTTAGACATCATGTTAGTAGAGTTGATGATGTTCTTGAGGTGATAGTGGTGATATTGGTAATATTATCATTATAGGGTGGTTAGTATGATGTTGTTCTTGATAACCCTTGTTGAATTGTTTTTTACAAGTTTTAAGAACATCTTGATCATGTTGTTTGATCATTGAGGTGTTTGGATGATGTTAGAATTCATAGTTGACGACTATGATATTCGTTTGCGTGGTTTGATCAATTCGTATTTGAATCGGGGTTGTCTTTTGTGCTGTTTTTGATTTCTATCGTGTTATTGAATGAATTGTATTTCATTCAAGGTTGTTCGAGTACGTGTGATTGTTGGAGGACGTCGTTCGTCGTTCGTTGGAGGATTTCGTCGCCTTTGGTTTGAGGCAAGTTTTATACTTGTACTAGTCAATGAGATAAATATTATCATATATGTGTATGAATGTGTTGTATCATTTCGAGACATAGTCTCTTCATGATCTGTTGATGTCAGGGAATTGTTTGATACAAAACCCTTCAGTAATTATGCCAACATTGTTGATTGATCATCTTATTGTTATTGTTGTTCGTTATTGGCCGGTTCAAGGCATTGAGATACTGGTTGGATTATGTTGTTGTCGATAGCCAGTTTGCAGTATCGATGTATCGATGGTTATTGTTGACTGATGATCCATTGAGATATCGTTGTGATCATTTGATATTGTTGTTTTGCCATTGATGTTGTATCGGCCGATTGAAGGCATTGGCGTATTTGATTATCATCTTCGTTGTCGGTAACCGATTAAAGGTGCCGATACATCCGTTGTGTCATTGTTATCGATTGGCCGTTATAAGATAATCGAAGTAGCGAATTGGGATTGTCGGGGACACTTCCCATCCGCGGTATTATTGTTATCGATTAGCTATTCTAGGGCAATCGAAGTATTGAATTGGGACTGTCGAAGATAGTTCCCATCCGTTGAGTCGTTATCGATTGATCGTTCTAAGACAATCGAAGTATTAAATTGGGACTGTCGAGGATAGTTCCCATCCATTGAGTCGTTATCGATTGGTCATTCTAAGACAATCGAAGTATTTGAATTGGGACCGCCGAGGACGGTGCCCATCCGTGAGTTATTATAGTCATGTGGGCCGTCTCAAGGCAACATACTATCATTCTTGGGAATTTGGTAATTTTGTGATTGTTGCCGTTTATGATTAATTGTGTTTTGAGGCAAGTCGCGGCTAGTGCTCGATGGGTAAGTTTGGGGCTTTAACCTTCGCGGTTGGTTTCTCAACACCTACAGTTCAGTAGGTCACGGTCACTGGGTGATCTCATTATGGGTAAACTTGGGGCTTGAACCTTCGCGGTTAGTTTCCCAACACCTACAATTCAGTAGGTCACGGTCATTGGATGGACTCATTGTTGGGCTTCAGTCCAGCATCCTGCCTGCATGGGCTTAAAAATGCGTGAGGCACATCTTGCGATTCGACCTGTGAGATCTGCACTAGAAAGTGGTTAAATGAATTGATTTGGACTACTCATACCAACAAGATGCATCTTGTTTTCTGGTGGCCATCACATAGAAACTCCAAAATTAAACATGCTTGGCCTGGAGTAGTTATGGGATGGGTGACCCCCTGGGAAGTTTCTCAGGTGCGCGTGAGTAAGGACAAAGCGCGCTAGAAAAGACTCGTGTTGGTATAGTGAGGACAATCTTCATCATTTCAGGGACCAACACTCATTGTGATACGGCTTCGTGTCGTGGCTTCGGCCCTCATTGTGATATGGCTTCATGCCGTGTCTTCGGCCCTTATTGTGATACGGCTTCGTGCCGTGGCTTTGGCCCTCAGATGATACAGCTTCGGGCTGTTTGGCTTCGGGCCATTGTGATGATTGGCAGCTTCGGTTGAGTGGCTTTCAGGCCATTGTGATATTTTGGCAGCTTCGACTGAGTGGTTTTTAGGCCATTGTGATGTTTTGGGTATTTCCATTAGAGCCCTCGGGCATTGTGATTCGTATTTATTTCAGCTCTGGTTTGGTTTACCTTTGGGTAATTCATTGTTGTGTTCTATATTGATGATTCTCCATTGGGCACTTGTGTTCTAACTTGTTGAGCAGGTACCGATCGTATGCCATGGGCATAGTGTTTCACGAATGCTCGGTTCTTACCTTGGTTTGTGAGCATCTCATATTACCATTGTTGTACCATTTATTCTGCCTTTGGATGTATATCATGTTGTACATGAATTTGATATTCATGGTATGGATGATTGACCCCGTGGGGGCGGAACATGTTTTCATGTTTTAGGTATTTGCGAGGAGAGAGTTGAGACACAGGGGCATGACGATGGCGACGAGGCATTCGAGCAACACTAATCCAAGTTGTTTCAGTGTTCATGTCGGTCAGATAGTTTGGAGTGCTCCAGTTTCGTCATTTGTTGTCGTTTTGTATTATCCAATCAAGGCTCGTGGATGTTGTATTTTTATTTTGGCCATGTAGGCCCAATTGTGTCGTTTAAATGTAGGTCACAAGTCGTCCAGGAATAAGTCTAGAGGGGGGTGAATAGACTTATTGAAACTCTTAAACTCTTTTTCTAAAAGAGTAAGTTTCTTCAGCTGATAGGTAAACAAATGACTTGGAGTCGTTTGTTCTTAATACGTGCGGAAGTCAGCTGATGACGAATACAAAACAACTAATGAAACACTTAACAATGAATGTAGCAGTTAAAGTATGATGCTATAAAACAGTAAAGTACGCAGGCAATTATAGTGGTCTGAGAGGTGGGGTAATCATCTACTAATCCACTTTTCTCCAAACCAGTTGGAGATGAATTCACTATAATTTTCAACCAGTGATAAATATTACAGTGATTCAACCAAACTACAACAGCTTCCAACCAATGGAAATCCGTGCCGTTGTAACACACTTGACTGCCTTGCACCTCTTGATCCTCGATCCTTGGATGCCTTTACAGTCTCAAACTTCAACCAGTGAAGTACCCCGAACTCAGGATTTAAGACACGAGTTTTTGTCTTCTCCAACTAAGAGCTTCTTCAAGTATGAACTTTTTAGAACTTCTCTTTTCACGATGCTGTATTTCGCTTTAGATTGCTTGAATGCTTTTTTCGCTTGAAAGTATGTTCGCACCAGTAGTTGCTCAACTTCAAATCTTCGGATATATATAGGTGTTGATCCTTGAGCATTTCTTCATAGCCGTTGCAAATCTGTAACAAATCAGTCCGTTGGAGGGAGACTTCTTTGTTTATTCTTTTCTGAACGTTGCAAGGCTGGATTCCCATCTTTTAAACTATCTTCCGACCGTTGTGAAGACTCTGCATGTGAGGCGCCGAATCTTTTGAATATAATACGATTAAAGTCTTCAAGGTGGGTCTGGATTATTTAATTCATATCCTTGCGGGAATCTCTCCAATTTGTCTCTTCACGTTGCATGTGACTTTCCGTAATACTTGACTTTTCAACGCATGCTGACGTGGACTTGTAGTACGAGGCTGATCTCGAGTAGGCCGAAGTAAGTTAACTTCTCTGCAGTCTGGACCTCTCTGATGTTCACTGTTTGGAACTCGCCTGATCAGATGACTTGTCTGAGGTTACTTGACTGCAGTCTGGTCAAACATCTCTGATAATTTTTGTTGACCAGATCTTCTCTGACTTAACTCGGCTGTACCTCTCTGATGAACTTAGCTGTTCTTTTGTACTTAGCCTAACTTATTTTGGCCTATAGAAGATACTCATTTGGTTCTTCTTTACATTTTGCCAAGTTTTTCACTTAACATAATTTGGCCTATGGAAGATACTCATTTGGTTCTTCCTTACATTTTGCCAAGTAATAACTATTTGAATTTATATTAATGATATCATCAAAATCTAACAAGTATTCCTAACATGAAATTCCATATCGGAATATTATGTCAGATATCATGGTAGGGACTGTGATTGCCCCTTTTGGTCAGTTTGTTGTGTTTTAGTCGTGTTCGCTTGGTGGATCTCCTGGTGTGGGGCCCACGGCACTGTAATAACCCAATGGATTTGGGGACGTTACAACTAGTCTGTTTCTTACTCCCACATGAAATTAAACATGAACTCGTGAAATGACATGTTCCACTTATACTTTTTCTATCAATTTTACATCCACCGAAATCAGCATCATTATATGCAAAAAGTACAAAATCAATTCTTGATGGATACCAAAGTTCTAAACCAGTAGTACCTTTTAAATACAGAAAAATGTGTTTGCAAGTAATAAGATGAGATTCCTTGAGGTTAGATTGGAATCTAGCACAAAGACATGTAGCAAACATAATATTGGGTCTAGAGGCAATTAAATAGAGTAATGAGTCGATCATACCTCGATACTATTTTTGATCAATAGATTTACTTTTTTCATTTGTCGAGTTTAATAGTGGAAGACACAGGTGTAGTGATTTCTTTGCATCCTTCCCTCTTAAATTTCTTTAGAAGCTCATTGACGTACTTGGTTTGATGAATGGATATTTCTTCATTGAGTTGTTTAATTTGGAGTCTGAGAAAGAATTTTAACTCTCCCATCATGCTGATTTCGAATTCTCCTTTCATAAGATTTGAAAACCCTTGTGATAGAGAATCCATAGTAGCACCAAATACTATATCATCGACATATATTTGACATATAAGTATATTATTACCAAAATTCTTAATAAATAGAGTATTATCAACGTGAATTCTAGTATATCCATTTGAAATAAGAAAAGTGCTTAAACGTTCATACCATGCTCTCGGAGCTTGTTTCAATCCGTAGAGAGCTTTATGGAGCTTGTAAACATGATCTGGATGATCATAATCTTCAAAGCCAGGTCATTGCTTGACATAGACCTCCTCCTGGATAACACCGTTTAGAAATGCGCTTTTTACATCCATTTGATGAAGTTTGATCTTTTTACACGAAGGAAAGGCGCATAACAGGCGAATAGCCTCAAGACGGACAATAGGAGTGAAAGTTTCTTCATAATCCAATCCTCCCTCTTGGTTGTATCCTTGAGCGACCAATCTTGATTTATTTTTAACTGGGAGACCATTATCATCTGTTTTTACTTTATGAACCCATTTTGTACCGATGATAGTTTTGCCTATCGGTTCCGGATCCAATTCCCATACTTTATTTCTTTCGAATTGATTGAGCTCCTCTTGCACAACAACTGTCCAATTTTCGTCATTAATGGCTTCATCATTATTCTTTGGTTCCATGAGAGAAATGAATGCAATATTATTCAACCAATCATTCATATTTCTTCTTGTTCTCACACCTTCACTGATTTTACCTAGAATTTGCTCCATAGGATGATCTTTTACATTTGCCCATTCCTTAGGAAGATTGTATGGATTTTCCTCATGTTTTTCCGTATTGATGTCAAGATTTTCCAATTCCTTTGGTGCTTCAAACACTTCTTTTGCTGGAATTATACCTGCATCATCATCAAAAATAACCTTTCTCGAGGGTAAAGCTGTATCATCGAATTTTATATGTATGGACTCTTCTATCGAGCCTCTTCTACAGTTAAAAACACGATGAGCTTTACTGTTAAGTGAATATCCAAGGAAAATACCAATATCAGATTTTGAATCAAATTTACCCAGGTTATCCTTACCATTATTGTGAATAAAAACTTTACAACCAAATGGATGAAAATAGGATAAAGTATGCTTTTTATATTTGAATATTTTGTATGGAGTCATCATCGTGTTTCTACGAAGATGAACTCGATTTATCACATAACAGGCTCTATTGACAGCTTCAGCCCATAAATACTTTGGTAGCCCATACTCATTAAGCATTGTTCGACTCATTTCTTCTAGAGAGTGAATTTTTCTCTCGACAACTCCATTTTGTTGGGGTGTTTGGGGTGCTGAAAAATTGTGCCCTATACCATATTTATCACACCAATATTCAAAATCATTTGATTCGAATTCTCCATCGTGATCAGTTCTGATGGGGATAATCGGTAAATCTTTTTTCCTTCTGAATAAGCTTACACCACTTAACAAATTCGTTAAAAGCATCATTTTTATTTGCTAAAAATTTTACCCAAGTAAATCTTGAGAAATCATCAACAAGCACCATTGTATAAAGTTCACCATTCAAGCTAGCATGCTGAGATGGTCCAATTAAATCTATATGAATTAATTCAGGAATATGGCTAGTGGAAATTTCCATTTTGAGTTTAAACGAGCCTCTTGCATGTTTACCTTTCATACAGGCTTCACAAATGTAGTCTTTTCTGAAATTTAGTTTTGGTAGACCACGAACAATATCATTTCTGGCTAATTTTGAAATAAGCGGTAAAGAGGCGTTCCCCAATTTTCGATGCCAAATAGTGGCGTTTTCATCGTATGTGATTAGAAAATTTTCATTAAACGATGATTCATCTTGAAGATTAACAATGTAAATATTACCATATCTTAGTCCAATAAAAACAATTTGATCTTTTGTCATTGCAGTGCAATGGGTGATTTCAAAAATTAATTTGAGTCCAGTATCACATAATTGGGAAACACTGAGAAGATTATGACAAAGGCCATCAACAAAAAGAATATTTTCTATAATTGGTAGAGGATTCTTTCCTACCTTACTTGTGCCTTTGATTTTGCCCTTTTTGTTATCACCAAAGGTGATACATCCTTGATCTTCCTTCTTGAGCTCTGTAAAAAGATGCTCGTTTCTACTATGTGGTTAGAACATCCACTATCAATGTACTATTTATTTAATTGTGTTGTTATCCTTGCTTGTACCTACAAAAATAATTTTCTTCCATTTTATAGGTACCCGAGCTAATTTAGGTCCTGTTGCGTTGGACATATAAACTTTGTTTGGAACTATGGTTCCTTTAGGTACCCATATTTGTTTAACCTTAATAGTTCGTCTAGAGCTCGTACAAAAAGTTTCAGTATGTCCATTTTTCAAACATTTTGGAAAAGACGAGATTCCCGTTTTTAAATTCTTCGAGTTTGTTGAAGTTTTATCGAAGGACTTTTTTATTGAAGAAGAATTATATCCAGAGTCCATGTTTTGAAAGGGAAAAACTTTGAACAGATAAGAATTTCTAAAATTGATCATTTCCACACGAGAATTTTCTGATATAAAGTTTGAGTTCGTTCCGAGTGTTGTGTAAATCATCTCTCAGATTTTTCTCGATTTTTAGACAAGATATATGATCAAGTGAAATGTCTTTATTCAAAATTTTTGAATTTTCATCTTCAAGAGATTGTATTTTCTTTCTCAAATCTTTATTTATTATACAAACTTTTTCATACTCATTATTTAAAGATTCGAAGGCATCAATGAGTTCTTCATGAGATGAATCATTTACCTTGCTTTATGTGTCACTGTCGACTCTTTTGCGAGCCATTAGAGCTAGATTGATTTGAACTTGTGGTTCTTCATCATCTTCGCCGTCACTCCATGTAGAAACATATACCTCTTTCTTTTTGAATTTTTCATGAGGAGGTTTGGATGAGCTCATGGGAGCAGTAGCACGACAGTCCTTTGCATAATGCCCTGGGATACCACATCTTCGACAAGTAATGTCGAACTTTTTATTTTGAGGGAAATGAGTCTTTTTATATTCATCCCTAGATTCCCGTAACATATATTTCCGATGCCTCTATAAGAGATTTTTGAATATTTTGATGTTTTTGGCATAAAAAGCAGTTTCTTCATCATCTTCTTCGATAGGCTCATCTTCCGGACACTATCTTCGCTTTGAAGGCGATAGGCCTTCCTCATTCTTTGGGCTTCGGCTTAGAGTTTCGAGATTGAATGACAATCTCATAATTGATAAGGGATCCAATAAGAGCACTGAATTCCATATTATTAAGGTCTTTTAACTCCATAATAGCCGTTAGCGTAGCATCCCATTCTCTGGGTATGATCTTAGGATATTTTTAGCTTTATCACTACTTGAGATTGGTTTGCCAACAGTGTTCTAAAAATCGGTTTGGGCGGCCGCCTAGGCGGCGCCTAGGCGCTAGGCGGCCCCCGAGCGCTCCGATTATGCCCTGAGCGTTTGTCCTGGGCGTTCGGGTGATTAATCGGCCGCCTAGGCGGCTGGGCGGGCGCCTAGGCAGCTGGGCGGGCGCCTAGGATGACAAGCTGGGCGGGCGCCTAGGCGGCTGGGCGGGCGCCTAGGCGGGTAAACATTTTTTTTTTATTTTTTTATATTGGCGGTACTATAAATTCCTGAATTGAGATACTATGGACTATGTTATGCTTATGTCAATGTTTAACAATTTAATATATGATCAATTATATGTTTGTTTAAATATTTAAATATTAGATGTTTTTTATTCTTTACATATATATAATTTTTTATATATAAAAATAATAATTATAATAATAATAATAAATAAATCCGCCTAATCCGATTAATCCCCGACTAATCCCCGATTAATCCTCTGGGCGCTAGGCGTTAGCAATCCGAACGCCTAGCGCCTAGCGTTTTTTAGAACCTTGTTTGCCAAACGAGGCTAGCCTATTTGTAATTGCAGAAAAGCGGTCAAGCATGGTAGTAATGCTTTCTTCTTCTTTCATTGTGAATACTTCATAATCATGAAGAAGCATATTACTTTTCGTCTCTTTAACTTGACTCGTACCTTCATGAGTGATGTCAAGCATATTCTAAATTTTTTTGGCCGTTTCGCAAGATGTGATCCTGTTTAGATCTTCGGGAACAACAGCACAATAAAGCAGTTGAGTGGCTTTACCATTTAAGTGATCATTCTTCCAATCGGTTTCATCATACTCTTCAAGACTTTTTAGAGAACCGTCGGTTTCCTTTAGAATCATTGGACCAAGAGCGTTGACTTTCCAAATCTCAATACCATGAGCCCAGATGAAGATGGACATTTTTTTCTTCCATGTCATAAAGTTTGAACCGTCGAAGAAAGGAGGGCGATTAAGAGCGTTACCTTCAAGTGAAGTATGAATGTAGGCCATATCTAGATCTTTTCTCTAGCGAGTGTTAAATCGGTGAAAAAAGACCGCTCTGACGCCAATTGTTGAATTGGTACCACCACTAGAAGGGGGGTTGAATAGTGGTAGGAAGAGTAATGAACTCTTTTCGTGCAGAAGCGATTAATCGGAGTAAAAGAAGTGCGAAAAGGAAAGAACACAAGAAATTATTCAAGAGGTTCGGCTATCAAAAAGCCTACTTCCCCTATCTACTGTATCGACTAGGATTTTTCTTCACAACTGAATGCACTTTATAGTTTAGTGCCAACTCTATTACAATAGCACTTTCTAGCTTAGTGCTTAACTTCAATTTCTTTATTTCTTGGCTCAAGACTAACCACTATATCTTGTTTATTGAGTACAATATAACCTCTCTAAAATACAAAGATTTTGCAAATACACTTACTCGTGTTTCAAACAAATAGCTTACAGTGATACAAGAATGTATATCGAAGATTGTTAGCACAATTCTTCTTGTATCAGTTACAATGAATATATCTCTCCAGAAATGATGCGAATAAAGCTCAGATAATAGTATGAATACTTGTGTAATTCTTGTGTGTCTTCTGTAGCTCAACCTCTTGAAAAGCTTCTATTTATAGCACTTTGAAGCCATTTTCCTATTGGAATAGGAAACACTTGTAACCTACGTTATGATGCAGCATGTGTAGCGTACATAAGCTTAAATAGCGTATGTAATGTAATCTTTGTAATGTACGTTATGCAACTCCAGAACTCTCCAGTAGCAATTAATCCATCCTTTACGTACGTTATCATCAGCAGTTGCGTACGTAATAGGGTCTTCAGATAGCCGTTGGATGATATGACATGCTGGATGACGTCACTAGGACAATCAATGGTTAGATCGTAAATTCATTCAAAGTCCGTAACGTACGTTATAGACAAGGTGTTACGTACGTTATATTACATAAGACCGTTCAGTTTTATTGACCTTCTATAATTTGACCAACGGTAAATTTAAGCACATTACGTACATTATATATAGTATATAGCGTACGTTATTTTTAACAAATAATATTAAAATGTAAAGCATGTTATGATTTAAAAGAATATCAATTTGTGTAATATATTATGATTATTTTGTTTAATAAAACATCATCAAAATGTGTATTAAAAATATTGGTTTAACATGGTCGGAAATACTCAGCACTGTATTAGAGGTCTTCCCCCAGACCAAGCGGCGGAAGCTGCGATCATGTTGGAGGAGTATATGAGGGATTGGCATTTGGCCAACTTCGTTTTTATTCATTTGCATCTGAAATATTTATCGTGATATATTTGTCATCAGTATGATGTTATATTTACATTACGTATTTTGTATAATGTTTTTGTAATACTTGGTTGTAATATTAATTATAATAGTAATTATTATTATTATTATTATTATTATTATTATTATAATAATATTAGTAATAATAACAATAGTAACAATAACAATAATTACATAATAACGACAAATCTATCCCATTGTTCTGTGCTACTCTTATACAAATTCTCCCAACCAACAACACTACTGTCGCGGTATGTAAACCAATTAGTCATTATGGGCAGTACAAGAAAATTAAGCATTAAATCTATATGAATATAATATTTGTACGTATCCCCCAAATGACGAATGATGATTTCCTAGCTAGGCCATGTTGCCGTTGAGGGTGCTTTTAATAATCCGATCGACACGCACCACCATCCCACGTAATACGTCGAACCTCAGCTTCAATCCCGTCATAGTAGATGTAATATCAGCGATTTTCGATTTTCGGTAAATTTCTTTTTTAGCAGGAGTCCATTTTAACAGCTCGCTTGTGATCGTTTCGTCATTCTGAGAATGATTAATTCTGTATTTTTTATCATTCGAGCTTGTTTCGGACTTGTTTTACTCAATTCCGCGTTTAATGTCATTTTTGTCGCTTTTGGGTTCATTTCTCGTAATCATTGTTCGGGACTTCCGCTTTGGGGTTTCCGCAAATCCATTTCATGTTATTATGGAGATTGTGAACTTTTATTGGTGTTTCGATCGAGTATCGTGTTGGGTCATTCCGTAATATTCCAAAGTTTTGGGTTTCATTATGTTTATTCTCTTTCCGGGTCGTCTGATGTTACCGTTGTGCTAGGACCGACTGTTTTGACGTGAAGTCACTAAACGAGGATTCGCGGTCGTTCATCCAGGCCTTTGAATGGTCAGGACTATACGTCGTTCTAGTGTATCATGTTCGTGGGTTGTTTTCGACACTTTTTGGCACAAACAGTGTGTGCCGCAGCACAAGGGATTGTGCGCCGCGGCACACCCCTTTCTAAGATTCAAGCTGGGGGGGCTGTACCATGCGCCGCGGCACACTATGTTCTGTGCCGTTACACGGCCTGAAGGCCTGATCGTGAATTTTAGCCGCAGGCCGTGGCACACTCAGTCTGTGCCCCAGCACGCGAGTCAGCAGGCCTTTTTGTCAGCGGGAATTGAAGAGGATTTCATTTCCTCTCCTTCCTTCTTCCTTCTCTTCGTGGGCGATTTTTGGGCGATTTGGGCATCTTCAATCTTAGAGATATCATCTGTTGAATTGGTACCGCCACTATAGGGGGGGTTAAATAGTGCGGTTAAGAGTTTTAAACTCTTTTTGTGCGGAAGCAAGATATCGAAGGAAATAAAGTGCGGAAAAGAAAGAACACGAAAATTTGTTCGAGAGGTTCGGCTATAAATGAAACCTACATCTCCTACCTAGTTTATCGACTAGGACTTTTCTTAGAAAACTTTGAATGCACTTTCTAGTTTAGTGCTAACTCTTACAATCTCTTGATTTCCGGGCTCAAGAAAACCACACTAAAAACACTCTTGTTTTTCCTGGTACAAGACAACCTTACAATCAAACAATTGCAAGTAGGAACTCGACTTTACAACGAATGTCACTCTTAGATACAAGAATATACGTAGGAAGTAATGGAACAATTCTCCTTGTATCACAATGTAGAGTATGTATATCTCTCGTAAAATATGCTTGAATTAGCTTGATAATACTTGTAAGCTCAGATGATTTATTGTATCTTCCAAATCCTTGAAATGTGCTATTTATAGCCTTCATGAGGTGAATTTCCCGTTGGAACAGTTTCACGCTTTACGTACATTATGGAGGGGCATTTATGTACGTTATAGCTCCTACGTAAGCGGCCGTAATGAACTTTGAAAAACAGTCCAGTGACATCTGATAAAATTTCATTACGTACGCTACGTAAGTATGGCTTACGTACGTTAACTTCCAGTCAAAGATCCGTTGGATTGGAAGACCTGTTGTAACGGCTAATGACTTTTTGCAACGGGCAGAAATTTCAAACCTTACGTACGTTATATAGAATATGTTACGTATGTTACCTGCATAAAAACTCTTGCAAGAATTGTGAGTGTTACGTACATTATAGATGGGTTGTTTACGTACGTTAAGTGAAGGAAAAATGTGTAAAGTAAATTTTGGTGAAATAACTCATCATCAAAATGTATAAAATGAATTATAAAAAATATTGTACCAACAATCTCCCCCTTTTTTATGATGACAAAATTTATATGGGAGTTTTTGAAAAAGATGAGTTTTGGAGGATCGAAATTATTTTTTAATAAAACTCTCCCCCTGAGTAAGACTCCCCCTGAAACGAACAAGGGATATCTAAAAAACGAGACATATTTTTCTCCCATTTTTTGTCATTAACAAAAAGACAAGAGATCCTGTAAGAGCAAGGGAAACACAAAATAGTCAACGAATATCAAAACAACGAACATCAATGAATAGCAACGAGTAGTAATAAATAGGAATGGAAACCGACAAAACAACACATTCATTCAAAATAAAGGTAGTAAGAGTTTAAGACAGTAAACATAGAGAAATGCATGAAATGTTTGGTCTTTAACAAAATAGAATCATCATCACAGGAAAGAAAATCCTCTAATCAAGGCTGGCTTCCGGAGGTGTAGAAGGGATCCCGAAATGAGTACAAATGCTCTTAACCATAAGCTTTATCTCGCTCATTTCTTTTTCCAACTTATCCATTCGAGCTACCATCTTGGACGAGGAACTCTCCTGTCTTGGGCGAGAAGGACCGGGCTGAGAAGAAGGACGAGGCCGAGTATGAGCAATCCCACGTGATGTAATCCTCTCCTCTGGTCTCGGTAGCACACCATCAACTAAACGATCGTCATCCTTAATGTAGGCGAAGTAAACCCAACCACGGTTTCTCGTATGGAGATATCTCATGGTCTGGATGGTTCCTTTGGTAACTAGGCTCCCCCTCGGGATGGCGACCCCGTGAAGCCCTGTGAGATCAACTCCAGCGTTCTCGAATATCTCAGTCAAAATAGATCCAAACAGCATTCCGGACTTTCGTTGTCGGTCGACCTTGGCATAGCTCTTTTTGTGGAAGATTAGACCTTTTTCCACAAACCACTTGAGTACAATTGAAGCAAAATTAACCTGATGATCTTTCCAGACATGATAAATGATTTCCATGTCCACATTTACAAGACGATGCTGAGCATTAACTTTAGGCATTAGACATCGAGTGATAGCATCGTGTAGTAAACGAATATTTATTCCGAAATTATTATTTTCAAAAGGGCCTGAATGTACTTCAATTACAGCCTTGTCCATGAAGAAATCACGGACCTTAGACTCATGAACTCCATAACTTTCATCGTCAGAAAAATTGTCAATAACTTCATCAGGAGCAGCAAATTCTCATTTACAACGAAATCCCTCATTAGGGAGACCAAAAAATTCGGATAATTTAGCAGCATCAAAAAGAATAGGTTTACCATGAACTAGGGAGTTAACTACAGCTAGTCCTTCAGAATCATAAGTCACGAAAAAATTTGCATAGAATTCCCTTACGCAATCCACATAAATAGGTCGGGCGAGACTTACAAAACGGTTGATACCGAGCATGTCAAAAAATTCTTCTATCCCAATACCAATAGAATTCAGAGATTCAAAGTCAAAGTGATGACTCGGAGTTACCTCTTCGTTGATAAGCACTTCTTTGAAGATTTTTGACGCTTGAGCATTCCTGAAAGTTGGTTCTCCAGAAGGTGAGGAAGAGGATTGAGAAGCATCTCCTTTTCGTTTCTTGCTGATTCTGAATGCCATTGATAAAAGTGAACGGAAATTATGAGGATTCGGTCGGAGTTTCTGAGGAGAAGAGAATGGTTCGTCGCTGTCGATTTAGGGATTTGGGGATGAATGAATAGAAATCTGTCGAATGTAATATCCGTGATTTCGATTTCCGGTAATTTTTTTTTTCACGGGAGTCTGTTTTGACGACTCGTTTATGACCATTTCGTCATTCTGAGAATGTTTAATTCTGCATTTTTCAACGTCTGAGTTCGTTTCGGTGTCGTTTTGTTAAGTTCCGTGCATTTAGCGACTTTCCGCACTTGAGTTCGCTTCTTGCGAATCTCGTCCAAAATTGTTGTTTCGAGTTTCTTGTAAGTTCATTTAATGTTATTATTCATGTTTTAAGCTTTGGTTTGATGTTTCGATCGTGTATCATGTATTTCGGACGTTCTGGGCCATTTTTGTAATTTCCCAAAGTTTGGGGTAATTATTTCCGTTGTCGAATTTCAAGCCTTCGGGTGGTCGGAATCGTGTGTTATCTTAGTGCTTGGATTCGTCTTTGCGAGTACTTCGTAACCGGGTCTTCGATTCATATTCAGGTTTGGGTTTCGGGGTCGTCCGAGTTGTCGGAGTTGGCCACGGCTGAGTCATGGCCGCGCATGTTGGGGCCAGGCCAGCCCTGGCCGAGTTACGGCCGGAAGGGCCCGAAAGTTACGTATGTAAGGCCGGTTATGTACGTAAGGCCCGGATGGTTACGTACGTAACACTGCCAGCATTTCTGGGCAGTGAGTTCGGCCATGGCCGGTTACGTACGTAAGCGTCCGGCACGTCTTGGCCTATTTAAGGCCTGGGCACGGGTCACTCGGCCATTTCCACTTTTCTTCTTCGTTTTTCGCGATCCTTCGATAGAAATCGATGGTTTTGATCTGGGATCAGTAATACATCAGTTGGGAAGCTTGAATCATGATTATTAACATCATCTAATCCGTGTTCTTCGTCCGAATAAATGTATTTTGGCTTGAACCCTTGTTTTTGAAGATTTTGGGGATTCTCCTTTTGATTTCGATTCCAATCCATTTTTGATCAATTAATTGTTGTATAAACGTTGTTTTGAACTTGTTCTACGGATTGGATACTCGTATCTTTGGTTCATTCGACTCGAGGGGTGATTTCTTTTTTCTTGAAGGGTCTTGAACATTTAATGTTCGATTAAATGTTCGAATGAGTTCCCTTTGATAGTTTGTTGGGATTTCCGTTGTTTCCAGCCTTGATTCTCGTCGTAATCATGTTTTATTGTTCCTTACGGAGGATTATAGGTGCTCGATGATTCCGATGTTGAATTCCGTTGGTGATTGATGATTCGTGTGGTGTTTTCCCGTAGTAATTTCGGTGCTATCGCGTTCTCGGTAGTGTTCAGGAGTTCGGGGATATTCGACCACATTCCATCCGTCGTCTTATTACGATCGTGGTTCCTAGGCAAGTACCTTGTCCATACAATTCTTTTTTTGTGGATATGATAATTAGTGATCGTCTCTATGTGTTTGTTTGATCGTTTGAATTGAACTTTCAAAAGATTAGGTTTAGCCTCGTTAAGGGCTCACTTTCAAAATGCATGTGTTTTGTGAATATTGTGCCCCGTGAATGATTAAGTGAACCCTATGAATTCGCTTGTTGTTGTTGTTGTTGTTATGCTTTGATAATATATACACACATATTATCTCTTTTCGGTGCGTTATGATTTGACGTGGTGTTTTGCTAAGTGTTTGATGCCTCTGGGTGAATTGTTTGGAATCCTTGGTGTGATATGTTATTTGTACATGATTGTTTCGCTAGCCATCTAGGGAGGGTCCTTCGAGGCCTCGAGTGGGATTTGTGGCTTCGTCCTGGTCCTAGGCGACGTGTGTGCTTGATTGTTTCGCTAGCTAGCTCGGGAGGGTCCGACGGGGCCTCGAGTGGGATTCGTGGCTTCGTCTTGGTCCTAGGCGATGCTTGAGCGTGATTGTTTCGCTAGCCAGCTCGGGAGGGTCCGACGGGGCCTCGAGTGGGATTCGTGGCTTTGTCTTGGTCCTAGGCGATGCTTGTGCGTGATTTGTTTCACTAGCCATCTCGGGAGGGTCTGACGGAGCCTCGAGTGGGATTTGTGGCTTTGTCCCGGTCCTAGGCGATGCGAGTGCGCGTGTATGCTTTGTCCTCGGGAGGGTTCGGCGGGGCCACGGAGGGAGTTCAATGGCAGAGCCCTGGATTCACGAGTGAAACTTCACGAGTGCGTGTGTATGTTTTGTGAATGTGTTTGCTCACCTCGGGAGGGTTCGACGGGGACACAGAGGGAGTCCAATGGTAGAGCCTTGGATTCACGAGTGAAACTTCACGAGTGCGTGTGTATGTTTTGTGAATGTGTTTGCTCACCTCGTGAGGGTTCGACGGGGCCACGGAGGGAGTCCAATGGTAGAGCCCTGGATTCAAGAGTGAAACTTCACGGGTGCGTGTGTATTTTATGTCCGTCGAGGACACGTGATGTGGGTTTTAACACTGTGTATTGTTGTTGGTTTCATTTGTGAAAACAAAACCTTTGGGTTGTGACCCCCCTGTTGATTTTTTGAAAGATAAGGATTCGGTAATCCTAAATTGTTTTCTAGTAAAACTCCCGGTGGCATTTTAAACCATTTTATAAATTATTTCCCTTGATTTGTGATCTTTTGGTTTTTAGAATGTTTTACCCAAACTCTTGCCTCGGGAAGTACTTTTTGTTATGTTTGGATCTTTGAGGATTCCTGGTTATTGTTATTCGTGGAATTTGAATTGTATGACTCGTATTTTGCACTTTGTTCTTGCACTAGCAAAACAGTGGAGTTTTGCTAACCCCCGAGTATTCGGGGGGTGGATGTCTGTTTTTGCATTCAGGTTTTGGGAGCATAACACAGGGTCGGCATGAAGGATGATGAAAGATGATCGATACGAATCACATGAGGAACCGTACGTTGTTGTATTGGTTCAGCTGTATTTTATTTCCGCTGCAGTATATTTTCCGCCAGACGGAGCATTTTGTATTCGACCCCTGCGTGGGCATGTATTGAGTTGTATGTATTTATTGAAAGACCAAATCGGTCCACTGAGTCATTTTTTTAGCCTTAAAGGCATTGTTGAGATGTTCGACGTTGCTTACCAGCCCGGTAGATCCTTGAGGAAAGGGTCTACGGTGTGTAATATCTCTGAGTGGATTGGGGGTGTTACATAAATGGTATCGGAGATTAGGTTGTGGAAACCTAGGCTGTTGGGTTTAGTGATGTCTGTTGAGTTTTGTCTCGTCGGATTTTGTCTGACTGAGTCGTGTCGCGACGCGTCGTCTGAGTTGGTTGGTCGTGATTAGTATCGTGGGGCGATCATCACCTTCGTGCGACCTGTGGATGTAAGTCTCCCTTCTTTGTGTTGTGCCTCGTGTGACATGAGCTGCTTGTATGATTATATCGTTGATTGATTGAATCCTTCTGTGGATTTTGATTCCATGATATGTGGGTATTCGACTCTAATCTTTTATTTATATGAGGAGTGGTGTCGCTGCTAATGTATTTTCGAACTGTATTTTATCCGCTGCGTTAGTCCTTTCAAAATGATTTTTAGTATTTTGCAAACTGAGTTCTAATTCATAAAACCGATTCCTTAAATCGAGTTTTGGCACCTTGGCCTTGAATGTTTTATGACGGTTTGATAAAGGATTTTGTGAGTTTTGGGCATTCTGGCCTATTGAATTTTTTTTTGAAAACCTTGAGTATCTTAGAAAATTAAATTTCGAGACGTACTTTTAAAACGAATTATTTTCTTGCGGTGTTTTCAAGGTGCTTTCTAGTGCCGCAATACATTTCAAAAAATTTCCAGTTGAGGACCAAAAATATTTTGAGATATTTTCAATTATTTAGAAATGTTTTTCTTAGACCCGAGGGTCGAATATTTCTGAAAGTCTTTCACCAAAAGGGAAGTGTCCTCGTTTTATCAAGCGCGAGATGGTTTTCAAAGTCTCGATAATGGTGTATGTGCTACTTTTTGAAGGGTGATACTCAAGATCAACTAGTGTTTCCATAATCATTTTTTTCAAAGGTGGTTTTCGTTTTCAAAACCTATCGTTCCTGTTTGCGGTCCGGTAATATTTGTATGATGTTTTGTGATTATGTGCTGGTTATCGTTCGGGCCGTCGAGATCACCGAACGATGCCATCGTTGCTATGATTTTGTGTATGCGGGCTCCCTTACGTTGATATGTTGTGTGGAATTGGCATCTCTGGTTTGTTGCTTTGTGCAAGTTATGTTCCATTGTATCGAGCATTTGTATATTCGGTATGCCGAGCCGAGGTGTTTCAACCGTGGTGTGACGGGGGCATGCACGTACCAATTGTCCTTCTCGCCAGTAACGCATTTCAAGTGTGGACCTGAGAGACACAGGATCCAGTTTTGCGAGTTGGGTTCCGAGTCTTTCGGGGCACGAACTTCAGCAAAGATATCAGGATCGGCTCTAAGAGGCCCATGGGGAATGTTTCCGTCAGCTGCCTTTGTGTTGTTGCCTTGTTTCCGTTATTGTGAGTTGCGGGGACGACCTTCTTTTATAAGAGGTCGAATGTAATGTCCGTATTGTTTTGGACTTCTGCATTTCCTTTTCCTCAAGTCTATCGACTCGCTCGTGTTTGTTGATACTCTCTGAACTTATTCTGTATTTCGGTTTCATTGTTCGAACGAGCCATGATCTTGTTTTGGGTCGATCTGATTATCGCTGTGACTTTTCCGAGTTCGGTTCGATTCTTGTGAACCTTGTTCAGAAGTAACATCTTTTGGTTCTACTAGTTTTTTTGATGTCTTGAGTTGAAGTGTGAACTTCGGAGTCATTGTTTGACCGTTGTCATTCGATCATTGTTGGTCGATCATTGTTGTTTGATCATTGTTACCCGATCATTGCTTTTCGATCGTTGTTGTTCCATCATTGTTATTTGATCGTTGTTGTCCGTTCATTGTTATTTGATCGTTGTTATTCGATCGTTGTTGTTCGGTCGTTGTTGTTCGATCGGGGTTGTTTGACTGTTGTTGCCTGATCTCGTACCGCGAGGAATTGTTGTTCAGTGTTAATCAGCTATTTCGAGTGTGGCCAGGTGGGTCACTGAGCCGTGCATTGCGAGACGGTAGCTGAGAGATTTTGGGATCGAGGCTGCGTCTCTGCTCCGGAAGGTCACAGAGATGCCTAGTATGCTTTTTGAGGATTTCGGCGTAGTCCGAATTATTTGTGATTGTCCTTATGGATCGTTTTGTGTTTACTTTCTGTTTTCTCGACTGTGCGTGTTCCTTGTAACAGGTGCTTTGTGTTTTTTAATAGTTCGGAGAATCGACTTGATTGTATTATTTGTTTGATGACGCTTGTCACTTGTTGGTTTTATTATGTCTCTACCGGTAGCATTGTGTTGGTCGTCGTGGAGCTTGTTTTCACGCCGTTTGTTCCTTTGTGTTGCTTGTAACGTTTCGCCGTTAGGCGTCTCTCGTTGAGTGTTTCCTGGCACGATATTTCTCCTCCCTACTTGTTTTAAGTTTCGGGACGAAACTTCCTTTAAGGAGGGTAGTATGTAATATCCGCGATTTTGATTTCCGGTAATTTTCTTTTTTTTGCGAGAGTCCATTTTGACGACTCGCGTCTGACCGTTTCGTCATTCTGAGAATGTTTAATTCTGCACTTTTCGACATCCAAGTTCGTTTCGGTGTCGTTTTGTTGAGTTCCGTGCATTTAGCGATTTTCCGCACTTGAGTTCGATTCTTATGAATCTCGTCCGAAACTGTTGTTTCGAGTTTCTTGTAAGTTTATTTAATGTTATTATCCATGTTGCGAGCTTTGGTTTGGTGTTTCGATCATGTATCGTGTATTTCGGACGTTTTGGGCCATTTTTGTAATTTCCCAAAGCTTGGGGTAATTATTTCCGTTGTCGAATTTCGAGCCTTCGAGTGGTCGGAATCCTGTGTTATCTTAGTGCTCGGATTCGTCTTTGAGAGTACTTCGTAATTGTGTCTTCGATTCATATTCAGGTTTGGGTTTCGGGGTCATCCGGGTCGTCGGAGTTGGCCACGGCTGAGTCATGGCCAGGCATGTTGGGGCCAGGCCAGCCCTGGCCGAGTTATGGCCGGAAGGGCCCGGCAGTTACATACGTAAGGCGGTTATGTACGTAAGGCCCGGACGGTTACGTATGTAACGCTGCCGGCATTTCTGGGTAGTGAGTTCGCCCATGGCCGGTTACGTACGTAAGCCATGGCCGGTTACGTACGTAAGCGTCCGGCAGGTCTTGGCCTATTTAAGGCCTGGGCACGGGTCACTCGGCCATTTCCACTTTTCTTCTTCGTTTTTCGTGATCCTTCAATAGAAATCGATGGTTTTGATCGGGGATCAGTAATACATCAGTTGGGAAGTTTGAATCATGATTATTAACATCATCTAATCCATGTTCTTCGTCCGAATCAAGGTATTTTGGCTTGAACCCTTGTTTTTGAAGATTTTGGGGATTATCCTTTTGATTTCGATTCAAATCCATTTTTGATCAATTAATTGTTGTATAAATGTTGTTTTGAACTTGTTCTACGGATTGGATACTCGTATCTTTGGTTTGTTCGACCCGAGGGGTGATTTCTTTCTTCTTGAAGGGTCTTGAACATTTAATGTTCGATTAAATGTTCGAATGAGTTCCCTTTGATAGTTTGTTGGGATTTCCGTTGTTTTCGGCCTTGATTATCATCGTAATCATGTTTTATTGTTCCTTACGGAGGATTATAGGTGCTCGATGATTCCGATGTTGAATTCTGTTGGTGATTGATGATTCGTGTGGTGTTTTCCCCTAGTAATTTCGGTGCTATCGCGTTCTTGATAGTGTTCGGGAGTTCAGGGCTATTCGACCGCATTCCATCCGCCGTCTTAATACGATCGTGGTTCCTAGGCAAGTACCTTGTCCATACAATTCTTGTTTTGTGGATATGATAATTAGTGATCGTCTCTGTGTGTTTGTTTGATCGTTTGAATTGAACTTTCAAAAGATTCGGTTTAGCCTCGTTAAGGGCTCTCTTTCAAAACGCGTGTGTTTTGTGAATATTGTGCCCCGTGAATGATTAAGTGAACCCTATGAATTCGCTTGTTGTTGTTGTTGTTATGCTTTGATAATATATACACACATATTATCTCTTTTCGGTGCGTTATGGTTTGACGTGGTGTTTTGCTAAGTGTTTGATGCCTCTGGGTGAATTGTTTGGATATCCTTGGTGTGATATGTTATTTGTACATGATTGTTTCGCTAGCCAGCTCGGGAGGGTCCTTCGAGGCCTCGAGTGGGATTTGTGGCTTCGTCCCGGTCCTAGGCGACATGTGTGCTTGATTGTTTCGCTAGCCAGCTCGGGAGGGGCCGACGGGGCCTCGAGTGGGATTCGTGGCTTCGTCCTGGTCCTAGGCGATGCTTGTGCGTGATTTGTTTCACTAGCCAGCTCGGGAGGGTCCGACGGGGCCTCGAGTGGGATTTGTGGCTTCATCCCGGTCCTAGGCGATGCGAGTGCGCGTGTATGTTTTGTGAATGTGTTTGCTCACATCGGGACGGTTCGACGGGGCCACGGAGGGAGTCCAATGGTAGAGCCCTGGATTCACGAGTGAAACTTCACGAGTGCGTGTGTATATTTTGTGAATGTGTTTGCTCACCTCGGGAGGGTTCGACGGGGCCACGGAGGGAGTCCAATGGTAGAGCCCTGGATTCACGAGTGAAACTTCACGAGTGCATGTGTATGTTTTGTGAATGTGTTTGCTCACCTCGTGAGGGTTCGACGGGGCCACAGAGGGAGTCCAATGGTAGAGCCCTGGATTCACGAGTGAAACTTCACGGGTGCGTGTGTATTTTATGTCTGTCGAGGACACGTGATGTGGGTTTTAACACTGTGTATTGTTGTTGGTTTCATTTGCGAAAACAAAACCTTTGGGCTGTGACCCCCTATTGGTTTTTTGAAAGATAAGGATTCGGTAATCCTAAATTGTTTTCTAGTAAAACTCTCGATGGCATTTCAAACCATTTTATAAATTATTTCCCTTGATTTGTGATCTTTCGGTTTTTGGAATGTTTTACCCAAACTCTTCCCTTGGGAAGTACTTTTCGTTTTGTTTGGATCTTTGAGGATTCCTGGTTATTGTTATTCGTGGAATTTGAATTGTATGACTCGTATTTTGCACTTTGTTCTTGCACTAGCAAAACAGTGGAGTTTTGCTAACCCCCGAGTATTCGGGGGGTGGATGTCTATTTTTGCATTCAGGTTTTGGAAGCATAACACAGGGTCGGTACGAAGGATGATGAAAGATGATCGATACTAATCACATGAGGAACCGTACGTTGTTATATTGGTTCAGCTGTATTTTATTTCCGCTGCAGTATATTTTCCCCGTTGTGCGGGAGCATTTTGTATTCGACCCCTGCGTGGGCATGTATTGAGTTGTATGTATTTATTGAAAGACCAAATCGGTCTACTGAGTCATTTTTTTTAGCCTTAAAGGCATTGTTGAGATGTTCGACGTTGTTTACCAACCTGGTAGATCCTTGAGGAAAGGGTCTATGGCGTGTAATATCCCTGAGTGGATTGGGGGTGTTACATAAATGGTATCGGAGATTAGGTTGTGGAAACCTAGGTTGTCGGGTTTAGTGATGTCTGTTGAGTTTTGTCTCGTCGGATTTTGTCTGACTGAATCGTGTCGCGACGCGTCGTCTGATTTGGTTGGTCGTGATTAGTACCGTGGGGCGATCATCACCTTCGTGCGACCTGTGGATGTAAGTCTCCCTTCTTTGTGTTGTGCCTCGTGTGACATGAGCTGCTTGTATGATTATATGGTTGATTGATTGAATCCTTCTGTGGATTTTGATTCCGTGATATGTGGGTATTCGACTCTAATATTTTATTTATATGAGGAGTGGTGTCGCTGCTAATGTATTTTCGAACTGTATTTTATCCGCTGCGTTAGTCCTTTCAAAATGATTTTCAGTATTTTTCAAACTGAGTTCTAATTCGTAAACCGATTCCTTAAATCGAGTTTTGGCACATTGGCATTGAATGTTTTATGACGGTTTGATAAAGGATTTTGTGAGTTTTGGGCATTCTGGCCTATTGAATTTTTTTTTTGAAAACCTTGAGTATCTTAGAAAATTAAATTTCGAGACGTACCTTTAAAACGAATTATTTTCTTGCGGTGTTTTCAAGGTGCTTTCTAGTGCTGCAATACATTTCAAAAAATTTCCAGTTGAGGACCAAAAATATTTTGAGATATTTTCATTTATTTAGAAATGTTTTACTTAGACCCGAGGGTCGAATATTTCTGAAAGTCTTTCACCAAAAGGGAAGTGTCCTCGTTTTATCAAGCGCGAGATGGTATTCAAAGTCTCGATAATGGTGTCTGTGCTACTTTTTGAAGGGTGATACTCAAGATCAACTAGTGTTTCCAAAATTATTTTTTTTCAAAGGTGGTTTTCGTTTTCAAAACCTATCGTTCCTATTTGCGGTCCAGTAATATTTGTATGATGTTTTGTGATTATGTGCTGGTTATCGTTCGGGCTATCGAGATCGCCGAACGATGTTGTCGTTGCTATGATTTTGTGTATGCGGGCTACCTTATGTTGATATGTTGTGTGGAATTGGCATCTCTGGTTTGTTTCTTTGTGAAGTTATGTTCCATTGTATCGAGCATTTGTATATTCGGTATGCCGAGCCGAGGTGTTTCAACCGTGGTGTGCCGGGGGCATGCACGTACCAATTGTCCTTCTCGCCAGTAACGCATTTCAAGTGTGGACTTGAGAGACACAGTATCTAGTTTTATGAGTTGGGTTCCGAGTCTTTCGGGGCATGAACTTCAGCATAGATATCAGGATCGGCTCTAAGAGGCCCATGGGGAATGTTTCCGTCAGCTACCTTTGTGTTGTTGCCTTGTTTCCGTTATTTTGAGTTGTGGGGACGACCTTCTTTTATAAGAGGTCGAATGTAATACCCGTATTCTTTTGGACTTCTGCATTTCCTTTTACTCAAGTCTATCGACTCGCTCGTGTTCGTTGATACTCTCTGAACTTATTCTGTATTTCGGTTTCATTGTTCGAACGAGCCGTGATCTTGTTTTGGGTCGATCTGATTATCGATGTGACTTTTCCGAGTTCGGTTCGATTCTTGTGAACCTTGTTCGGAAGTAACATCTTTTGGTTCTACTAGTTCTTTTGATGTCTTGATTTGAAGTGTGAACTTCGGAGTCATTGTTCGACCATTGTCATTCGATCATTGTTGGTCGATCGTTGTTGTTTGATCGTTGTTACCCGATCATTGCTTTTCGATCGTTGTTGTTCCATCATTGTTATTTGATCGTTATTGTCCGATCATTGTTATTTGATCGTTGTTATTCGATCCTTGTTGTTCGGTCGTTTTTATTCGATCGTTGTTGTTCGATCAGGGTTGTTTAACTGTTTGCCTGATCTCGTACCGCGAGGAATTGTCGTTCACTGTTAGTCAGCTGTTTCGAGTGTGGCCAGGTGGGTCACTGAGTCGTGCATTGTGAGACGGTAGCTGAGAGATTTAGGGATCGAGGCTGCGTCTCTGCTCCGGAAGGGCACAGAGATGTCTAGTATGCTTTTTGAGGATTTCGGCGTAGTTCGAATTATTTGTGATTGTCCTTATGGATCGTTTTGTGTTTACTTTCTATTTTCTCGACTGTGCGTGTTCCTTGTAACAGGTGCTTTGTGTTTTGTGATAGTTCGGATAATCGACTTGATTGTATTATTTGTTTGATGATGCTTGTCACTTGTTGGTTTTATTATGTCTCTACCGGTGGCGTTGTGTTGGTCGTCGTGGAGCGTGTTTTCACGTCGTTTGTTCCTTTGCGTTGCTTGTGATGTTTCACCGTTAGGAGTAAGTTACGTGTTTCTTGTGTATCTCGTTGAGTGTTTCCCGGCAGGAGATTTCTCCTCCCTACTTGTTTTAAGTTTCGGGACGAAACTTCTTTTAAGGAGGGTAGTATGTAATATCCGCGATTTTGATTTCCGGTAATTTTCTTTTTTCGCGGGAGTTCGTTTTAACGACTCGCTTTTGATCGTTTCGTCATTCTGAGAATGTTTAATTCTGCACTTTTCGATGTCCGAGTTCGTTTCGGTGTCGTTTTGTTGAGTTCCGTGCATTTAGCGACTTTCCGCACTTGAGTTCGATTCTTGCGAATCTCGTCCAAAACTGTTGTTTCGAGTTTCATGTAAGTTTATTTAATGTTATTATTCATGTTGCGAGCTTTGGTTTGGTGTTTCGATCGTGTATCGTGTATTTCGGACGTTTTGAGCCATTTTTGTAATTTCCCAAAGTTTGGTGTAATTATTTCCGTTGTCGAATTTCGACCCTTTGGGTGGTCGGAATCATGTGTTATCTTAGTGCTCGGATTCGTCTTTGCGAGTACTTCGTAACCGTGTCTTCGATTCATATTCAGGTTCGGGTTTCGGGGTCGTCCGGGTCGTCGGAGTTGGCCACGGCCGAGTCATGGTCGGGCATGTTGGGTCCCAGCCAGCCCTGGCCGAGTTACGGCCGGAAGGCCCCAGCAGTTACGTATGTAAGGCCGGTTACGTACATAAGGCCCATCCGGTTACGTAAGTAATCCATGGCCGGTTACGTACGTAAGCATCCGGCAGGTCTTGGCCTATTTAAGGCCTGGGCACGGGTCACTCGGCCATTTCTACTTTTTTTCTTCGTTTTTCGCGATCCTTCGATAGAAATCGATGGTTTTGATCGAGAATCAGTAATACATCAGTTGGGAAGCTTGAATCATGATTATTAACATCATATAATCCATGTTCTTCGTCTGAATCAAGGTATTTTGGCTTGAACCCTTGTTTTTGAAGATTTTGGGGATTTTCCTTTTAATTTCGATTCAAATCCATTTTTGATCAATTAATTGTTGTATAAACGTTGTTTTGAACTTGTTCTACGGATTGGATACTCGTATCTTTGGTTCGTTCGACCCGAGGGGTGATTTCTTTCTTCTTGAAGGGCCTTGAACATTTAATGTTCAATTAAATGTTCGAATGAGTTCCCTTTGATAGTTTGTTGGGATTTCCGTTGTTTTCGGCCTTGATTCTCGTCGTAATCATGTTTTATTGTTCCTTACGGAGGATTATAGGTGCTCGGTGATTCTGATGTTGAATTCCGTTGGTGATTGATGATTCGTGTGGTGTTTTCCCGTAGTAATTTCGGTGCTATCGCGTTGTTGATAGTGTTCAGGAGTTCGGGGCTATTCGACCGCATTCCATTCATCGTCTTATTACGATAGTGGTTCCTAGGAAAGTACCTTGTCTATACAATTCTTGTTTTGTGGATATAATAATTAGTGATCATCTCTATGTGTTTGTTTGATCGTTTGAATTGAACTTTCAAAAGATTCGGTTTAGCCTCGTTAAGGGCTCTCTTTCAAAATGCGTGTGTTTTGTGAATATTGTGCCCCGCGAATGATTAAGTGAACCCTATGAATTCGCTTGTTGTTGTTGTTATGCTTTGATAATATATACACACATATTATCTCTTTTCGGTGCGTTATGGTTTGACGTGGTGTTTTGCTAAGTGTTTGATGCATCTGGGTGAATTGTTTGGATATCCTCCGTGTGATATGTTATTTGTACATGATTGTTTCGCTAGCCAGCTCGGGAGGGTCCTTCGAGGCCTCGAGTGGGAATTGTGGCTTCGTCCCGGTCCTAGGCGATGTGTGTGCTTGATTGTTTCGCTAGCCAGTTTGGGAGGGTCCGACGGGGCCTCGCGTGGGATTCGTGGCTTCGTCCCGCTCCTAGGCGATGCTTGTGCGTGATTTGTTTCGCTAGCCAGCTCGGGAGGGTCCGATGGGGCCTCGAGTGGGATTTGTGGCTTCATCCCGGTCCTAGGCGATGCGAGTGCGCATGTATGTTTTGTGAATGTGTTTGCTAACCTCGGGAGGATTCGACGGGGCCACGGAGGGAGTCCAATGGTAGAACCCTGGATTCACGAGTGAAACTTCACGAGTGCGTGTGTATGTTTTGTTAATGTGTTTGCTCACCTCGGGAGGGTTCGACGGGGCCACGGAGGGAGTCCAATGGTAGAGCCCTGGATTGACGAGTGAAACTTCACGGGTGCGTGTGTATTTTATGTCTGTCGAGGACACGTGACGTGGGTTTTAACACTGTGTATTGTTGTTGGTTTCATTTGTGAAAACAAAACCTTTGGGCTGTGACCCCCCTGTTGATTTTTTGAAAGATAAGAATTCGGTATTCCTAAATTGTTTTCTAGTAAAACTCCCGATGGAATTTTAAACCATTTTATAAATTATTTCCCTTGATTTGTGATCTTTCGGTTTTTGGAATGTTTTACCCAAACTCTTGCCTTGGGAAGTACTTTTCGTTACGTTTGGATCTTTGAGGATTCCTGTTTATTGTTATTCGTGGAATTTGAATTGTATGACTCGTATTTTGCACTTTGTTCTTCCACTAGCAAAACAGTGGAGTTTTGCTAACCCCCGAGTATTCGGGGGGTAGATGTCTGTTTTTTCATTCAGGGTTTGGGAGCATAACACAGGGTCGGCACGAAGGATGATGAAAGATGATCGATACTAATCACATGAGGAACTGTACGTTGTTGTATTGGTTCAGCTGTATTTTATTTCCGCTGCAGTATATTTTTCCCATTGTACGGGAGCATTTTGTATTCGACCCCTGCGTGGGCATGTATTGAGTTGTATGTATTTATTGAAAGACCAAATCGGTCTACTGAGTCATTTTTTTAGCCTTAAAGGCATTGTTGAGATGTTCGACGTTGTTTACCAGCCTGGTAGATCCTTGAGGAAAGGGTCTACGGCGTGTAATATCCTTGAGTGGATTGGGGGTGTTACATCGAATGGGGTATTTAAGTAGCAGGGTCAAAAACTGATTACGTACGTTATACCTCTTCAGTAACGTACGTAGCGAAAAAATCCCGAATTCCCTGTACTAAAACCTGTAGATCGTAACGTACGAAGCCCAAACAACTGTTACGTACGTAATGTCCTATTACGTACGTAATATCCCTATCTTAACGTCCGTAAACGTGACCAAATGAACAGTCATTTTCTTTCGATGATGTCCTATTTTTAATGACCATTTAATGTAAATATGAATATGCAAAACTCAAAAATGATCCATATGTCCCATTCCTATGTTTATGCGTATAAAATTGAAAGCTTCTTCGGGTAATAGTTTTGTAAAAATATCTGCCAATTGTTCATTAGTACCAACAAATTGGAGACGCACATTCCCGTTTTGGACATGGTCACGAATAAAATGGTGACGAATTTCTATATGTTTTGTCCTTCTATGCAAAATGGGATTTTTGCTTAAATTAATGACACTTGTATTGTCACAAAAAATAGGAGTGTTTTTAAGCTCAATGCCATAATCGAGTAATTGATTTTTGATCCATAGGACTTGTGCACATGCACTTCCCGCAGCCACATATTAAGCTTCAGCTGTGGAAGTAGCGATACTAGTCTGTTTCTTACTCCCCCATGAAATTAAACATGAACTCATAAAATGACAAGTTCCAGTGGTGCTCTTTCTATCAATTTTACATCCACTGAAATCGGCATGACTATATGCAAAAAGTTGAAAATCAATGCTAGAAGGATACCACAGACCTAAGCCAACAGTATATTTTAAATAACGAAAAATCTTTTTGCATGCAATGAAATGGGATTCTTTAGGATTCGCTTGAAAACGAGCACATAAGCAAGTAGCAAACATTATATCGGGTCTAGATGCAGTTAAATAAAGTAAAGAGCCGATCATACCTCGATACTGTTTTTGGTCAACAGACTTACCTTTTTCATCTTTGTCGAGCTTAAGAGTGGAAGACATAGGAGTAGATATTTCTTTGCAATCTTCCATCTTAAATTTCTTTAGGAGCTCATTGATGTACTTGGATTGGTGAATAAATATTCCGTCATTGAGTTGCCTAATTTGGAGTCCGAGAAAGTTGTTCAACTCTCCCATCATGCTCATTTCGAACTCTCTCTTCATAAGATTTGAAAATTCTTGGGACGGAGATTCGTTAGTTGCACCAAAAACAATGTCGTCCACATAAATTTGGCAAATAAGCATCATCACCTAAATTCTTAATAAATAGGGTATTATCAACATTACCTCTTTTATACCCATTTGAAATAAGAAAAGTGCTTAAACGATCATACCATGCTCTCGGAGCTTGTTTTAATCCATAGAGAGATTTATGGAACTCGTACACATGATCTGGATGATCATAATCTTCAAAACCCGGCGGTTGTTTGACATACATCTCCTCCTGGATGATTCCATTTAGGAACGCACTTTTTACATCCATTTGGTGGAGTTTGATTTTCTTGTATGCGGCTAAGGCACAGAGAAGACGAATTGCCTCAAGACGAGCAACGGGAGCAAATATTTCCTCATAATCCAAGCCTTCTTCTTGATTATAACCTTGGGCGGCCAACCTCGATTTATTTTTAATTGGGAGACCATCATCATCGGTTTTAATTTTATGAACCCATTTAGTACCAATGATTGATTTGTTCACCTATGTCTAACCAATTCCCAAACATTATTTCTTTCGAATTGGTTTAGCTCTTCTTGCATAGCAATAGCCCAATTCTCATCATTTATGGCTTCATCGATATTCTTTGGTTCGGTAAGAGAAATAAACGTAATATTGTTAATACAATCATTTATATTTCTCCTAGTTCGTACACCTTCATCGATTTTCCCGAGAATTTGTTCCATCGGATGGTCTTTCACATTTGCCCAGTCTTTAGGAAGGTTGTAAGTATTCTCCTCCTGCTTGTCCGAGCTTAAGTCGAGCTTCTCCAACTCCTTTGATACTTCTGACACTTCTTTAGCCGGAACCATACCTGCATCATCATCAAACACAACCTTTCTCGGGGGTAAAACTGTATCATCGAATTTTACATGAATTGATTCTTCTACCGAGCCTCTTCTACAATTAAATACATGATACGCTTTACTGTTAGTTGAATAACCAACAAATATTCCAATATCCGATTTTGAATCAAAATTTCCCAAATTATCCTTTCCATTATTATGAATAAATACTTTACAACCAAATGGATGGAAATAAGATAAATTGGGCTTTTTACCTTTAAATATCTCATATGGAGTCATCATTTTGTTCCTCCGGAGATGGACTCGATTAATAACATAACAGGCGGTGTTAACGGCTTCGGCCCAGAAATATTTAGGAAGACCATATTCATTGAGCATTGTTCGGCTCATTTCTTCTAGAGAGCGATTCTTCCTCTCGACAACTCCATTTTATTGAGGTGTCCGAGGTGCCGAAAAATTGTGCCCAATACCATAATTATCGCACCAATCTTCAAAAATATTTGAATCAAATTCTCCACCATGATCGGTTCGGATGGCGATAATTGGTAACTCTTTTTTCTTCTGGGTAACCTTACACCACTTAACAAACTCGTTAAATGCATCATTTTTATTTGTCAAGAATTTTACCCAAGTAAATCTCGAAAAATCATCAACAAGAACTAAAGTATAAAGTTTACCTGTTAAGCTAGCATGTCGAGACGGACCAATCAAATCCATATGAATTAATTCAAGAATGCGACTAGTGGAAATTTCCATTTTCGGTTTAAGTGAGCCTCTAGCATGTTTAGCTTTAATACAGTCACAGATGTGGTCTTTTCTGAAATTTAATTTTGGTAGACCACGGACAATGTCGTTTTTGGCCAATTTTGAAAGAAGTGGTAAAGAGGCATGTCCCAATTTTCGGCGCAAATAACGGCATTTTCATTGTATGAAAGTAAACATTTTTCATTGAAAGAAGATTCATCTTGGAGATCAACAATATAAATATTTCCATATCGTAATTCAATAAAAACGATTTGGTCTTTTCTCATTGCAGTGCAATGCGTACTTTCAAAAATTAATTTAAGATCGGTGTCACAAAGTTGGGAAACACTTAGAAGATTATGGCAAAGACCATCAACAAATAGAACATTTTCAATGGTAGGTAAATATTTCTTACCGATCTTACCTGTCCCTTTTATTTGGCCCTTTTTATTATCGCCAAAGGTTACACAGCCACGATCTTCCTTTTTCAGCTTCGTGAAGAGATGTTCATTCCTACTCATGTGATTTGAACATCCACTATCAACATATCATTTATTTGATAATGTTGTCTTCCTTGCTTGTATCTAGAAAAACAATTTTCTTCCGTTTTATAGGAACCCAGGCTAATTTGGGTCCTGATGAGTTAGACACAAAAACTTGATTTTTAACAATGGTCCCTTTTGGTACCCAAATTTGTTTAACTCTTATAGTTCGTCTAGAACTTCTATAGTATGTTTCGGTATGTTCTGGTTTTAAACATTTTGGACATGATGGAATTCCCATTTTTAAAGTGTCCGAATCTTTCGTGGTAATTTCTAAGGACATTTTCATTGGAAATGAATTATACCCAACTCCTTGTTTTGAAAGAGAAAATTTTTGACCAAATAATAGTTGTTCGAATTTTTCATTACCACACGAGAATTTTCTAACGTACAGTTTCAATTCTTTCTGAGTTTTGTGTAGATCATCTCTCAGAATTTTCTCGGTTTCGAAACAATTTGTATGATCAATCGACACTTCCTTGTTTTTCAATAATTTTGCACTTTCATTTTCAAGGAATTTTATTTTCCTTTTCAAATCTTTATTACTATTGCAAACTTTTTCGTATTCATCATTTAGAGATTCAAAAGCATCAAGTAGTTCTTCATGAGAAGAATCACTAACCTCGACTTCTTCATCGCTATCTTCAGATGCGCGGGCCATTAGAGCAAGATTTGTTTGAACTTGAGGTTCATCATCCTAATCATCATCGCTCCATGTAGCGACATAGACTTCCTTCTTTTTGAACTTTTCGTGAGGAGGTTTTGATGAACTTATTGGAGCATCAGCACGACAATGTTTAGCAAAATGGCCTGGAACACCGCATCTTCGACAAGTGTTGTCGAACCTTTTATTTTGAGGGAAGTGAGTCTTTTTGGTTTCATCCCTCGTTTCTTGTTTGATGTCTCTCCGGCGCCTTTGTAGAAGATTTTTGAATTTCTTTATGTTTTTGGCATAAAAGGCGGTTTCTTCATCCACTTCTTCGACAAGTTCATCCTCTAGATCGATTTCTTCTTTGGCTTTGAAGGCGATTGTCTTTTCTCTCTCCTTGGGTTTTGGTATCGAACTTCGAGATTTAATGACAATCTCATAATTAATGAGAGATCCAATGAGAGCACTGAATTCTATGGTGTTGAGGTCTTTCGACTCCATGATAGCCGTAACAGTAGCGTCCCATTCTCTTGGTAGAGACCGAGGGATTTTCTTGGATTTATCACTACTTGATATCGGTTTCCCGAATGAAGCTAGCCCATTTTTGATAGCCGAGAAACAGTCAAGCATAGTGGTAATGCTTTCTTCTTCTTTCATAGTGAAGAGCTCATAATCGTGAAGAAGCATATTGATTTTGGATTCTTTCACTTGACTCGTACCTTCGTGGGTCATATCTAGCATTTTCCAGATCTCTTTAGCCGTCTCGCAAGAAGAAATTCTGTTGTGATCTTCTGGGTTGAGAGAACAGTAAAGCAGTTGAGTAGCTTTACTATTGAAGTGATCGTTCTTCCAGTCGGTATCGTCGTACTCTTCAAAACTTTTGAGAGAGCCATCTGTCTTCTTGGAATGGTACGTCCAAGAGCAATGACCTTCCATATTTCAAGGTCGTGAGCTCGGATGAAGATGGTCATTTTATTCTTCCATGTCATAAAGTTTGAGCCATCGAAGAAGGGATGGAGATTGAGAGCGTTGCCTTCAAGAAAGGAGTGGATAGAGGCCATTTCTGGATCTTTTCTCTAGCGGGTGTTAATCCGGTGATAAAGAGAGTGCTCCGATACCAATTGTTGAATTTGTACCGCCACTAGAAGGGGGGTTGAATAGTGCGGTTAAGAGTTTTAAACTCTTTTTGTGCGGAAGCAAGATATCGGAGGAAATAAAGTTCGAAAAAGAAAGAACACGAAAATTTGTTCGAGAGGTTCGGCTATAAACGAAACCTACGTCCCCTACCTAGTTTTATCGACTAGGACTTTTCTTAGAAAACTTTGAATGCACTTTCTAGTTTAGTGCTAACTCTTACAATCTCTTGATTTTCGGGCTCAAGAAAACCACACTAAAAACACTATTGTTTTTCCAGGTACAAGACAACCTTACAATCAAACAATTGCGAGTAGGAACTCGACTTTACAATGAATGTCACTCTTAGATACAAGAATATAAGTAGGAAGCGATGGAATAATTCTCGTTGTATCGCAATGTAGAGTATGTATATCTCTCGGAAAATATGCTTGAATTAGCTTGATAATACTTGTAAGCTCAGATGATTTGTTGTATCTTCCAAATCCTTGAAATGTGCTATTTATAGCCTTCATGAGGTGAATTTCCCGTTGGAACAGTTGCACGCTTTACGTATGTTATGGAGGGGCGTTTACGTACGTTATAGCTCTTACGTACGTTATATAACTTGAGTAGCGGCCGTAATGAACTCTGAAAAACAGTCCAGTGACATCTGATAAAATTTCATTACGTACGTTACGTAAGTATGGCTTATGTACGTTAACTTCCAGTCAAAGATCCATTGGATGTGAAGACCTGTTGTAACGGCTAATGACTTTTTGCAACGGGCAGAAATTTCAAACCTTACGTACGTTATACAGAATATGTTACGTACGTTACCTGCATAAAAACTCTTGCAAGAATTGTGAGTGTTACGTACGTTATAGATGAGTTTTTACGTACGTTAAATGAAGGAAAAATGTGTAAAGTAAATTTTGGTTAAATAACTCATCATCAAAATGTATAAAATGAATTATTAAAAGTATTGTACCAATATCATCTTCCTCGAGTTCTTGGTATAGATTAACAGCACCAATTTGTGTTCTTCGTCATTAATCCGAGGTATTATTCTAGAACCCTATTTCGGGAATTTTTGGGGGTTCTTCTTGTTTTCGAAATTCTAATCCAAAATTGAGGATTCAATTAAGTGATTCTCGTTGTTTTGATTGTAATATATGGATTACAATCTCGTTTGTCGACTTCTTTTCATCCGGAGCATTATTTCAGATCTCTTGAGAAACCCCTTTGATCCTTGTCGTTATTATTGTCGAGTTGGGTTTCGAGGAGTATTGTTAATTCGTTGTGATGTTTTTCTCGTAGTCTCGGGGCTGTCACTTTGCTCGTCGGAATTAGAGGTTCAGTGGTTGCTCGTTCGCGTCCATTCATCGTCTCGTTTCGATCGTGGTTTCGAGCAAGTATTTTTCTTATACGACTTGTGTCCTGCAAATAGAGTCTACATGTTGGATTTACGATGGTTGGTTTACTCTCATGAATATGATTTGTGTGAATTGATTATGATTTGATTATTTTGAACGTCGAGGGCTTTAATGATATCCCTGCTTGTTTAATGTTGTGGAATCGTGTATTCTGTGTTAATTGTGTTGTTGTGTTGTGATTGATTGTTCTTGATGGATGTATTGTGAAGAGTATGATAATTGTGTCAGGTAGTGGCCATTTCTAGCAAGTATTCTTAATGAACTTACACTCTTAGCATATTATTTTTGCATGAGTAATGTGTGTGTATGCTCACTACGGGTTAGATCTGTCGGGGTCTCGGTAGGGGTCCACAGAGGCGTGGATTGACGGCTAATTGTGGTGCATTTTTATAAATGTGTTTGGGTTATGGCGTTTCCGGAGATGAGTGTTTTTGAACGGTGATTATATGATTGCATGAATTGACTAAATGTGTAAGAGGTAAGTTGTTCATTTGGCCTACTTGGCTAGGATGGCACTAGAATATTTGTCGTATGTGTTTAGTCCTTTAGTTGTGGGGTTTTGATGTTGGAAAATGGACCTTGCTTTGTTCTCGTGTACTGATTTGATGAGATTTGGGTTGATATCCCAACGGTTTTGTAAAGATCGTTTTACGGAAAGTGATTTTGGGCCGAGACCCATTCATCTTGAAATGTTTTTTTCCAACTAAGGACTTGAGGTCCAACAAGGTTTCTACTTTTAAAATCCCCAAGATAGGGAATTTATTTTCAAACACTTCATTTATTGCTTTTAATTAATAAAACCTCTCGGGAAGGCTTTGGTAGTTAATTGTCGTATTCGATTCGTGATTTCTATTTGATTGTTACATTTCGTATGATTATGTACTTGCACTAGCAAAATAGTGGGATTTTGCTAACCCCGAGTAATTGCGGGGTGGATGTCTGTATTGCATTCAGGTACGTGCAGGGCCTTGGGGAGCATAACACAGGGTTGGTACGAAGGATGATGAATGATGATCGGTACTAATCACATGAGGATCCATACAATGTTGTATTGGTTTAGTTGTATTTTATTTCCATTGCAGTATTTTCCCCGTTGTACGAGAGTGTGTTGTATTTTGATCCCTGCGTGGGTATGTATTGAGATTGAGTTGTATGTATTGATTGAAAGACCAAATCGATCTACTGAGTCATTTTTTAGCCTTAAAGGCGATGTTGAGATGTTTAATTGTGTTACCAGCCTGGTAGATCCTTGAGAGAAGGGTTTACGGCGTGTAATATCCCTGAGTGGATTGGGGGTGTTACATAAATGGTATCGGAGCTTAGGTTGAGGAAACCTAGGCTGTCGGGTTGAGTCATTTATCATTCGGTCGTGTTTGTCCGGTCTTGCCAGATTGAGTCGTGTCGCGACGCGTCGTCTGAGTTGTTGGTCGTGATTAGTATCGTGGGGCGATCGTCTTCTTCGTGCGACATGTGGTTGTAAGTCTCCCTTCTTTGTGTTGTGCCTCGTGTGACACGAGCTACTTGTATAATTATTTGTTTAGTGATGGAATCTTCATGTAGATTTTTGGTTTGGTGATATGTGTTTATTTGACTCTCATATTTTGTTTATATGAGGAGTGTTGGTCGTTGCTTATGTGTAGAACCTCCTAAAATTCGATAGCTCACTACATGTACAATTTATTATATCATGATGTAATTTAATAACATTTATGATATAATATAATCTACATCTAGTTTCATTTTATTTTACTTAATTGTTTCGTAAATAATAAATTAATTGAAAGTTAAAGTAGAATATTGATTCACCTAATGGGCTCTGTGTACCAACATTCACTAATATAAACTCACTAATGGACTCAAACTCAACTTAATAAAATTCCTAAAGTCTTGAATTTATAGTTGAAGGTCCAACCCAACTACTTAATCCATTTACAATTAAACAAATACCCAACTAATTATATTAATATTCTACACACTTAAAATACAAAAAAAATATATATATACAACACACACACACACAATGGGCGGCCAAATGGAGAGAGGGAGGACATCTAGAGTCTTCATGTCCTCCTCATGCAAGACATAACCTTGTGACTTGTGCTCCCTTTTCCCATGCCTTGACCACCTTTTTAAACCCTTAAAAATATACACCACTCTTACACTATACAACATAAAAATCTGCATATAGAGGGAGAGTGAGAGAGGAGGGCCGAAAATTTGGAGAGAAAGGAGGAAGGAAAAGTTCATCAAAAACTCAAGTGAACTAGGTAATCCATCTCACTATATCTCCTTCTATAATTTGTAAGTTATAAATATTCATATACTCACTAAAATCTCATCATGCAAACATAAAATACACATCCTTTGTATATGATGTTTCGGCCGAACCAAGTAGAGGTGAAGGGGAGAATTCATCTTTCAACTTCCAAGACCTAGAACTGTTTACTTCTGGCAAGAAATCGAGGTGGGTAAAATTGTTTTCTTTCTTTTCTCTTATTCAAAATTATTACAAGTTAAATATATATGGTGCATGCAAGTATTATGACTTTAGTTAGCTATACTTGATTAAAATGACATTCATTACCATGCATGTAATGATCTTTGTAATTGTTGAATTTTAGTTGGTCATATTTTGATTATATGTGCAAATTAATTCATTGGTGGAAATTTTGGTTGAATATGGCAAATCTGACCTTTGGGGATTAAAATCCCAAGAATATATGAGTATATACTGGACTATGGTAAGAGGATAATTAGTCACCAGAAGATTTGATAATTCGAACCTAAATTCGAAGGATAACTAAAACAATTTAATTAAGATGAATTTTGGGGTAAAATTTCTAATTTACATAAAATATAAAATTCAAGAATTCGGGGCCAAAACAGTAATTTACAGAAAATTTCTGTTTCCAAAACAAAATTTCCAGAAAAAATGAACTCTCTGGACTCGTAATAACATAAAGAGCTTACCCCGAAAATTTGAGGTCAAACCGACAAGAAACGAAAAAGATATGGCAAGAATATTAAAATCCCGATCAAGGCAAAATGAAGGGGTGAAATTATAATTTTTAAGAGAATAAAAATTAAAACTGAACGTAATCTAAAAGTACAAGTCATAAGGTTCAAATCGCAAATGGATTCATAATTTTCGGAGTTTAAATGAATCCAAACGAATTAAATCAAAATTATAAGACAAAACTAAATAAAAATAATAATAGTACTATAATTTCGAAAGGGCAGAATCGTAATTTATGGAAGGAAAAATCTCCATGCAACTTCTGATCTCAAAACCTTATGTTATAACGGACTTTTCGCCATAAAGTTCATAATTTTCGGACGTACAATCAAACTGCTACGGCTCAATTAAATTTATAATATTTTAGTAAAAATAATGATAGTACTTAAAAGACGGAAGGGCAGAATTGCAAAAGGTAAAACTTTCATGCAACTTCTGACCTTCAATCCCCATATCATTGTAACACCCCCAATCCGCTCAGGGATATTACACGCCGTAGAACCTTTCCTCAAGGATCTACCAGGCTGGTAACAACAAACGAACAACTCGACAACGCCTTTATGGCGAAAAAGACTCAGTAGACCGATTTGGCCTCTCAATATAAACATACAACTCGATTACAATACTTGCCACGCAGGGGTCAAAATATAACAAACTCCCGTATAATGCGGAAAAATACTGCAGCAGAAAATAAAATACAACTGAACCAATACGACATCAACGGGTCCTCGTGTGATTAGTATCGTTCATCTTTCATCATCCTTCATGCCGACCCTGTGTTATGCTCCAAAATCTGAATGCAATACAGACATCCACCCCCCGATTACTCGGGGGTTAGCAAAATTCCACTATTTTGCTAGTGCAAGTACAAAGTGCAAATACGATCCATATAATTCAAGTTCCAAGAATAATAATAACCAGGAATCCTCAAAGATCCAAACATAACGAAAAGTACTTCCCGAGGCAAGAGTCTGGGTAAAACATTCCAAAACCGAAAGATCACAAATCGAGAGGATAATTTATAAAACCTTTTAAAAATGCCCTCGGGAGTTTTCAACGTAAACATTTAGGATTATCGAATCCTTCTCTTTCCAAAAATCAACAGGGGTCCCAACAGTTTTGTTTTCGCAAATAGAAAACCACTAACAATTCACAGGGTCAGAACCCACATCACGTGTCCTCGACGGACATAAAATCAACACAATGTAATCACGCACAAACATCGCCTAGGACCGGGACGAAGCCACAAATCCCACTCGAGGCCTCTAAGGACCCTGCCGAGCTGGCTAGCGAAACAAATCACACACAGGCATCGCCTAGGACAGGGACGATGCCACAAATCCCACTCGAGGCCTCTAAGGACCCTCCCGAGGTAGCTAGCGAAATAAATCACTTACAGGCATCGCCTAGGACCGGGACGAAGCCACAAATCCCACTCTAGGCCTCTAAGAACCCTCCCGAGATGGCTAGCGAAACAAATCACACACATCTCAGGGTTGGATCAATCACTTGTTGCATCCTGGCCACATGATCACATGCCATGTGCCACCATAGATTATCTTTGGCGCTCACGGTTGGATCAATCACTTGTTGCATCCTGGCCACATGATCACATGCCATGTGCCACCGTAGTTTTTCTTAGGCTCTCACGGTTGGATCAATCGCTTGTTGCATCCTGGCCACATGATCACATGCCATGTGGCACCGTAGGCCCCGCCCACATCCACACATTCACACACAACACAATACAACACATATATTCAAACAATTCACCTAGAGGCATCAAACAGTTAGCAAAACACCACGTCAAACCACAAGGCACCGAAATGAAATAATATACGTCCACACGCAATACCAAGTACAACATCAATACCAAACATATCCATAGAATTCACATAGTCATTCACAAACCACACCATTCACAAAACACACACGTTTTGAAAGCAAGCCTTTAACAAGGCTAAACCGAATCTTTTGAAAGTTCAATTCAAACGACCAAACAACCAAATTTAGACGATCACTAATTATCGTATCCGTACCCACGCTGTCGGAGTGTTTCCACCTCAATCACCTTGCAACTTACCATCAGTCTATGCCCCTGGGGACATGATAATTACAAGAATTATATGGACAAGGTACTTGCCTCGAAATCGGCATGCAAGTAGTCCGACGAACACGGCACAACCGGGAAGCTACGAAACGCCCAATGCCATCGAAAAGAAAGATGACGACGAACGGAAGGGTTCAACATGGTTTCTTCGCAAGAAACTCGACCCTAGCATCATATAATTAATAAATCAATGATCATACGAGGAACAATAATCGTAGAACGTCCGAAAACCCCTCTATGACATTCTACTGGACACCTTCAAGGCGTCGATCAAGAACTCGACCAAAACAACGAATTGATACGATCCAACCATAGAATAACAAGGGAAATAAAATAATACATCTTAACAATCATCAATACATCACAATCCTAAGTTAAATCGGATTAAATGGACGAAATAAACCAAAATACCCAAATTCCCCAAAACTAGATTTCTAGAAAATCTGACCTGGTTCGCTCGATTAAAGGATGTTATCGGGTGGATGATTTATTATATGAACTCCAAGATTTCATTTATTGATTTTCCAATAACATCTCCCCATGATAACCACACCTCCAGCCGCGGAAGAGAAGGAAAATAATGAGAAAAATGGTGAAAAACCCGTCTGCAGGGCCTTAAATAGCCGGACACTGCCGGACGCTTATGTACGTAACCGGCCGGGCCTTACGTACGTAACCGGCCATGGCCGAATCACTGCCTAGAAATGCCGGCAGTGTTACGTACGTAACCGGCCGGGCCTTACGTACGTAACCGGCCTTACGTATTTAACTGTCGGGCCCTTCCGGCCGTAACTCGGCTAGGGCTGGCCTGGCCCCAACATGCCCGGCCATGACTCGGCCGTGGCCAACTCCGACGACCCGGGCGACCCCGAAACCCGAACCTGAATATGAATCAAAGATACGGTTACGAAGTACTTGCAAAGACGAATCCGATCACTAAGAGAGCACACGATTTCGACCACCCGGAGGCTCGAAATTCGACAATGGAAGGTAATTACCCCAAACTTTGGGGAAATTACGAAAACAGCCCAAAACGTCCGAAATACACGATACATGATCGAAACACCAAACCAAAGCTTGCAACATGAATAATAACATTAAATGAACTTACGAGAAACTCGAAACAATAGTTTCAGACGAGATTCGTAAGAATCGAACTCAAGTGCGGAAAAACCGCTTAAGAACACGGAACTCAACAAAACGAAACCGAAACAAACTCGGATGACAAAAAGTGCAGAATTAAATATTCTCGGAATGTCGAAACGGTCATGAGCGAATCATCAAAACGGACTCCTGCCGAAAAAAAGAAAATCACCAAAATCCGAAATTGCGGGTATTACAATCATAACGGACTTTTCGCAATAAAGTTCGTAATTTTCGGACATATAATCAATCCGTACCGAATTATCCAAATTCATACAATTATAGTAAAAATAATAATGATAGTACTTAAAAGACGGAAGGGAAGAATTGTAATTTTTGAAGGGTAAAACTTTCATGCAATTTTTGACCTTCAATCCTCACATCATAACGGACTTCTCACAATAAAGTACATAATTTTCGGACGTATAAATATTCCGTACCGAACTATTCGAGTTTATGAGTTTATTAAGACTCGCACAATAGCAATCTAATCATCAACCGGTTGAACTAATTCCTCCAAGTCCATTTACTATCAAATAATCATATCGATATTTTATAATATGCATAATCGTTGTTAATCACGACAATAATTGTTATTCAATAGAAATCGGGAGTAAGTGATGTGCGGAGCTAAGTGCTACGACCTTCGGGCGGGAGCCACCGCTAGAGTCCGTACGAGAGTACCTCTAGAGTCCCTTTTTCTATTTATATGCATGAGGGGCGGTTAGTCTAAGTCATGAATCGAGCAGCGTGGCTGCGATTCTAGGCAAAGCTACCGTCGTATCCTATTCCCTTGAAGCCGAAGGACGGAGTGATCCTAAGGTGACTGGGTCATAGAATTCGGGTATAGTCGCGATTATGATATGATCCGGGCATAGACCCAAGCTAAGGACATATCGAGCCCCGATAAGAGATAAGGCAGCACGTCACCAAGCGTGAGAGCGATAAAGCTCAAAGGCCAATGTTATAGTGATGGTTCGACAAACGCCCACGGCTACGGTTATCAAACCAAAGGTCGTGGCGATAGTCAAAGGTCAAACACTGATAACGGTCTGAGACGTTATAAGAAGGCTAAGAGATTAGTCATGTAGATGACCTCCCAAAGCTAAATACTCATTGGGCGCTCGACGCCGTACATTCGTCATACTCAACAGCAATCCACGGAGATTGACTGTACATTCATGTCATAAGTCATAATATTCTTCTTAAAAACTTGCACCAATTTTTAAACAACACGATTTTTCAAAATTGGGAGAAACATAATGTTTATTAAATAATAAACTCATTAAATATCAAACCCCAACTCAAAGAATCTATTATTCTCACCCCATTTTGAATTGTTTTTCTAAAACCCCACTAGATGAAGAGAACCAAGAGGAAGAAGAGATAGATGCTGACGACCACTGAAGACCGTCCTCAAAGTATTGCCAAGACATAGGAATTAGGATACTGCTTTAACACTTCTTTTATTTCACGTGTCAAAATGTATTTTGATTTTCGATATACTCTTTTGCACTTGATGTAATAATTCCGCTGTACTCATGAATGTTTCTTCTATCGAATAACCAGACTAAGTTCACCGGGCTGAGATCTGGAACTTGTATGCTTACTGAAATTTCTTAATCACAAACGTTATTTATTACGTTAACTGCTGCGTTCTCGTCCAACCCTGGTGTGGGGGCGTGACAGGAGTGGTATCGGAGCTCGCTTTGTAAGAAGGACACTTACATCGAGCTTTTCCAGGATAAGATTCTTCGGACTTAGTTAGAATCCCCACCTAGTACGAAATAAATATTATTGGACAACAATACCTTTACCAATAGGAATCTCTAGAACCTAACTTAAGGTCTAATTCATGTCGTCCATTAGGATATATTTCAATCCATTCGCTATTCATCCAGAATGAGCATCGCCAATCAGTATTATCAAAATCAATTGAGTCGCTATACTATTCGTTTGGAATAGTAATGGCTAATTACAACTTATTAAAGTTTCGTGTTGCCACATACATCGTAGTCAACTTAGCAACGTTGTTCGTTTGGAAGGCATAACGCTAATATTGCAAGGGATTATTCAAAATATTTGACCCATCCGAATGGGGCGAAATCCAAACCTTGCAAAAACTTATAGTTTGATTTGAATTATTAAGACATATTTCCTTAATAATTATCTGTGTATTTCCGTCCTATGAGCTGTCTCTTTGAGATGTTACTTACTATCGATAGTTGGTAAGGAAAACCTACTTTTCCTTATCCAATGCTGTATTTTTTCATGAAACAGCATTGCGAATGTAATAATAATGATAACATTTCTTGATACTCAACAACCAAATGCAAGCATCTTAATTAACACTCACTTCAATAATCACTACTCGTAAGCTTAGAAGTATCCACACCTATGGGTACGAGCCGAGAAACAGATTCGGTATTTAAGGATTATGAAGTAATAGTTGAGGGTCATTATTTTCCTGCCGACCTAATTCTTCTTCCCATACTTGAGTATGACCTCATACTTGGGATGGATTGGCTATCTAAAAACTATGCGCAACTCGACTGCCATTCTAAGATAGTTTGATTCTGCAAACCCGACCACCCAGTAGTTGAACTACACGGGAATGCTAGAATTAACTTGGCCCCAATCATATCAGCCACGAAGGTGAGAAGGGCCATCTCGAAGGGAGCAACGGGATATTTGGCTTTTGTCATAAACAAACCGAAGAGCAAAATGGAGATTGAAGTTATACCAGTAGTATCCGAATACCCTGATGTATTTCCCGCGGTACTTACTTCCCTACCTCCAGATAGTGAAGTTGAATTTAACATTGATATCTTGCCAGGAAAGGCACCTGTGGCTAGAACGCCATATAGAATGGCCCCACTGGAACTGCAAGAACTGAAGGTTCAGTTGCAGAAATTGCTAGAGGTTGGATTTATCCGACCAAGTATATCTCCTTGGGGAGCACCAGTGCTATTCGTAAAGAAGAAAGATGGCACACTAAGATTGTGCATCGATTACCGAGAACTTAATAAGAACAAGTATCCACTTCCTAGGATCGACGAACTATTCGACCAACTACAAGGAGCAACGGTTTACTCAAAGTTCGATCTTCAACAAGGATATTACCAATTGAGGATCAAAGAGAATGACATACCGAAGACTGCCTTTCAAACTAGGTATGGTCATTATGAATTCGTGGTAATGCCTTTTGGATTGACCAATGCGCCGGCTGCATTTATGGATTTAATACACCGCGTATTCAAACCGTATCTAGATCAATTCGTAGTGATATTTATTGACGACATACTCGTTTATTCCAAGTCGGATCAAGATCACAAAACTCACCTGAGATTGGTACTAGAAACACTAAGGAAGCATAAATTGTAAGCCAAATTCACCAAGTGTGAATTCTGGATAAGAGAGGTGGCGTTTTTAGGACACATAATATCTGGAGATGGAGTCGCAGTAGATCCATCAAAGGTGAAGACTATTCTGGACTGGAAGAGGCCAGAAACAGTCATGGAGATATGGAGCTTTCTTGGACTTGCGGGTTACTACCGCAAATTCATTAAAGATTTTTTCTAAAATTGCAGGACCACTCACAAGACTGACGCAGAAGCACGTCAAATTTGAGTGGAACGATAAGTGTGAGTTGTGCTGATGTAAAACGGCATGGTTGTCGCTTATGCATCACGAAAGATGAAAATCCATGAGATGAATTATCCGACCCATGATCTTGAACTAGCAGTAATAGTGTTTGCTTTGAAGAAATGGAGACACTGCCTGTATGGAGCTACATTCACCATCTTTACCGACTACAAGAGTCTTAAATATTTGTTTTCTCAGAAGGAGTTGAATCTAAGATAGAGACGGTAGATAGAACTTCTTGAGGATTATAACCTCATCATTTAGCATCATCCGGGCAAGGCCAATGTCGTAGCAGATGCCTTAAGTAGAAAAGCGAGTGTGGCTAGACTCATGATAAGAGGATGGAATGCCTTGAGAAAAATAATCCAATGGAACCAAGGCAGGCTCAGACACACGTTTTATGTGCTAATTTGTCAATGAAGCCGGACTTACTTAAGGAAATCCAAGAAGCACAGACTCAAGACAGGAAGTTGTGTAAACTTAAGGAAAGGGTCACACAACGCAAGAAATCTAAGTTTAGCATGTCGCTGATGGAACACTAAAATTCAAACACCGTATATATGTTCCCGATAATGACGAACTCAAGAAGAAAATTTTAGCAGGGCTCACTGCTCTCGGTATATAATTCATCCAGGTGGTAATAAGTGTTGGGATTCGGTGCCTAAAACGAAGGCCCAGTGGAAGCGGTAAAACGAAAATTAATTCGATCTGAATCCCTACGAGGATCGATCGAGCAACGTATATACGAATATCAAAACAAATTCACAAGAGATATAGAAACTCACCCTTGTAGTCCATTGATTAGATGGATTCCTTCGCTTGAGATATTCCCCAAGCTTTAGGCGATCTCCCTGCAATTCAATCCGCTCCAAGCTCTTGAATGATCCAACGCCGAAAGCACCGCGTCTCTACTTGCCACGCGCCGGAGAAACGACCGAAACGACGATCACCTTGCTATCCTCCGAGGATACGGCTAGAGCTAAGTGATGAAGCTTCCAATATGAAATTATAACACTCTAAGTGTATAACTCACAATTTCTCTTTTAATTCTTGATTTTTCTCTAAGAACTACCAAGAACAAAAATGAAGAAAAGGAAGAAGAAGAAGAAGACTAGAGAATTATGAAATGAACTCAAAGTTCTCTCTCTCTCTCTCTCTCTCTCTCTCTCTCTCTCTCTCTCTCTCAATTCTCACGTATGGTGTGTCTTGGGGGTCATTAAGTCTTCTCCCTTTTATTCATTCTTTATACACCAACAACCCACAAAATATCTCATCTCACATGAGAGATGCCTTTCAAGTCATTGTCATCCATTATAAAATGGAAACAAAAGACAAAAAGGAATGTAGGTGGAAGGATGGCGGCCATCATGGAATAAACGGACGAGTTCGGTTCGTTTCGGACTCCTGTGAGTCCAAACAGATAAACTCCGATTCCGTTTTGATGTATTTATATCGATTAATTAATCCAATTAATTAATCATATCAAATACATGATAACATAATTAATTTCTCCAAGAAATAATTATATTCATGAATTAAATTAATCACCTAGTAATTTATTTAATTCATTAGGTCGTAAATCAATTTATCCAATAAATCGATTTAGACATCCAATGTCCCAATAAATTAGATATCCAATATCTAATATTCATAATAAGAGAATTAAGCTTGATTCATTCCGTCGTCAATCCTATTGCGCGACTCGGTAGGTCCGTCTCAGTCAGCAATGGGAGGAACCAAAGAGTAGTAGCACCACCTAGCCAGCCTGGCGTCCTACACTGTACCCCAACTGAGAACGAATGATTGGGACCACTCAAGAACCATTCTGTCGTGAATACCAGTATACGTATAAACCCTTCTTTCAAATGTCCCGATCAAGTTATAGGGTCACGGTCAGTCAAACCCTATCTGTACTTGACGCTATGCATGCGTTAATGCAAATCGAGATCATCGAGCTCTCATGTATCCAATACAACTAGCTCCAATGCTTTGGTCAAAGACTTACGATCTCATCTGCCAATAACCGCACAGTACATATAACCCGCTCACTAACGGGAGAAAGAATTATATCTTGGTATTCAGTAGGGCCTGCTACTTGCCTGTCAAGATGCACATCGAGGTTGACCCCCGCCTTCCAGTTTACAAGGTCGAACTACTCTAATGAAAATCTTGACGTCACAAGCACATCCCAACTAAATCATCAAGTCAAAGGATCACGAATACCTATCACAACCTTTCGATTCCGTCATTGACTGTCCCGGAGTGAAATCCGTGTGACGAATCGAGGGTGAGTCGGTTCGAGTATACTAATACAATTAGCATACCTATAACGTGTGCTCTCACTAACCATTAGCGTTCGACAGGCACTCTCCATGTCAAAGAATAAGTCATACAATTCTTCACATAAACTTAATGCCGAGTCAAGTTTCATCGACTTGCAAACGATTAAGTATTTGAGCTATAAACCTTTCCAGTGCCGACCCCCTTATCCAATAAAGAGTGGAACGTTTTGCTCTCAAATACATGGACTAGTTTCTATATATATTTACGAGTTAGGAATGCCAGTAACCACCAGTAAATAAAGAAGCAACCATTGCCTTACATTAATGATTTACATAATTACAAGTACAATGCCCTCACTCAACATCCTCTGAGTGGCATTCGAGGGCATAATCCTAACAATCTCCCACTTGCACTCAATGCCACACACAATGGTATCTAATACACATGCTCTCCATAATACGCTCCAAGCTAATCTGAGAATGTGGCTTGGTAAGTGGATCAGCGACGTAGTCGGATGACTCTACTCTATGCAGCACAATGTATCTCTATGCGAACAAATTCTCTTACGAGATGATACTCTCTCAATATGTTTGGTACTGTTGTGAAACCTCGTCTCCTAGGCTTGTGCTACCGCTCTGGCAACACAGCACAAGGTGTCACGAGAAGTTTACCTAGTAACTTCTTAACCCTTACTTTGGTGGCCTCCGAGGCCGCTTTATACTCAGCCTAACTCGTGGAATCACCAGTCGCGCTGTACTTGGCACTATGCCAAGATACTGCTCTTCCATTAAGAGTAAATGTAGCCAAAAGTAGACATATAATCGTCTTTCTGTACTTGGAAGTCCAATACAGTGAATCCCACCACATTCTGTTCTCCACCACCATATATAAGAATCAGATCTCTTAGTACTTCTAAAGTACTTGAGAACATTCTTTACGGCGGTCTAATGTTCCCTGACTGGGTTAGCCCAAAACCTACTTACCATGCTTCCAGCATGCGCAATATCAGGTCTTGTACACAATAAAGTATATGTAAGGCTACCCACTGTCAAAGCATATGGTATATAACTCGTTTCCTTTCATTGTTCCTCACTATGAGGACACATCTTCAAGGTGAGTTTTATTCCATGTCGCATCGGAAGGAACCCTCTTTAAGATATAATCTATATAGAGGGCTTGGGAAAAACTTATCATTCTCTTCGATCTATCCCAGTAGAGTCGAATCCCAAGAATATAGGTTTCTTCTCCCAAGTCTTTCAAGGAGAAATTACTCGAAAGCCAAGCTTTCCCAGAACTGAGCATTCCCACATCATTTCCTATTAGTAGAATGTCATCTACATATAGTACTAAGGATGCGATCTAGCTCCCACTAACCCTCTTGTATACACAAGGTTCCTCTTCATTTTGCATGAAGTCAAACTCTTTGACCGCCTCATCAAAACGATGGTTCCAACTACGCGGCGCTTGTTTCAGTCCATAAATTGAACGCTAAAGCTTGCACACTTTCTGAATATCGACTTCGGACACAAAACCTTTAGGCTGCTCCATATAGATTTCCTCCTTGAGGTATCCATTAAGGAAAGCCGTCTTTACGTCCATTTGCCATATCTCATAATCGTGGTAGTCAGCTATAGCAAGCATCATGCGAATAGACTTGATCATGGCTACGGACGAGAAGGTATCGTGGTAATTGGTCCCTTCCTTCTAGGTATAACCCTTTGCCACAAGCCTGACCTTATAGGCGTCAACCTTGCCATCACCATCAGTCTTTCTCTTGTAGATCCACTTGTTCCCAATAGGCATTATGCCCTTGGGGCGGTCTACTAGAGTCCAGACTTGATTGACATGCATCGAGTCTATCTCAGCTTCCATAGCTTCACGCCATTTCGCGGAGTCTACATCCACCATCGCTTGGTCATAGGTTGTTGGGTCGGTCTCTTGTCTATCACTTGGAACCTCATAGAGACCCAGCTCCTCTAAGTGCACAAGCCCATACCTCTCAGGTAAATGAGACACCCTACTAGACCTACGAGGTGGTTGTACTTGTGTTTCAGAAGGTTCGGTTCCAGTTTCTTGCACAGGTGTCTCCCGAGGAGTTTCATTGTATCCTTCTAAAGAAATACTTCTACCTGCTCCGCCTTCCTGAATGAACTCATATTCCAGGAAGTGTGCTTGTAAAGCAACAATGATCTTTCGATCTTCAGGCATGAAGAATAGATATCCATCATCCCAGATGGGAATCCAATGAAACGTCCCTTCGCGGACCTAGCTTCCAACTTCTCCACCTTAGTCTTCTCCACCTCCGCCTTCTTGACAACTACTTTGTTGCTGAGATTTAGATGGTACAATCCATTCAACAATGTAGCAGTACCCACTAGTTTATTTCTAAAATAAATTTTGCAGGATCCATCACCAATGAAAAATGAAAAGCCTTTTCGGTCCATGACCGGAATGGATACAATGTTTTAGTGCCCCTTGGGCAAAACAAGTACGTCTTCTAAAGTCAAAACAAAACCGGATTCTAAACCCAAAAGAAGTGATCCTATGTCGGTCGCCTCGACACTATGTCCGCTTCCGACTGTGATCATAACTTCTCCAGCTCCAAGCTTCCTACTTTGTTCCAAATCCTAATTCACGGTACAAATATGAGAACTAGCACCTTAATCCAAAGATCCGTGAAGTAGAAAATACAGTAGCAGAACAATTTGTTTCCAAAACTAAAAGTTCTGTACCTGAAGTGCCATGAAGAATCGGACAGTCTCTAGCCCAGTGGCCCAGCTCACCGCACTTGATACAAGTATATTTCTTCTTCTTACCTTTTGGAACCATCGGGGCCTTGTCCTTTCCTTTAAGGTCCTTAACTTGTGGTCCAATATACTTCTTGGTCTTTTCCTTCTTATTATTAGACTTTCGAAGTCCAGAAGAAATCACTCCTTCATCCGAGGAGTCTTCATCTGAGACTGAGTGGTCACAAGTTTGTTCATTAGCCCAGCTAAGTTACATGCAATCTCATTGCAGTTGAAGTTCATAACAAACTGTGAGAAGGAATCAGGGAGAGACTGAAGGATAAGGTCGGTTTGGAGAGAAGTATCCATTTTAAAATCAAGAGCCTCCAATCTCTCGATCATGGATATCATTTTGAGGACGTGTTCCCCAACTTTCTCACCTTCCTTCATCCTTGCACCGAACAGTTGCTTGGATATCTCATATCTAGCAGTTCTGGTGTGCTCACCATAAAGCTCGGTTAAGTGAAATAGAATCTGTCTAGCAGAAGTCATTTTCTCATGAGCTCTCTGAAGCTCATTAGACATGGAAGCCATCATATAAGCACGGACTTTCACGTCATCCTTAACCCACTTTTCGTGGTTTTCAATCTCTTCCTGATTGGCTCAAGTCCGCACAGGAGGCGCCGGAATGTCCATCTCCAAGACGTATCCCAGCGCCTCTATACTGAGGACAATCATCAGATTGCAGAGTCAATTCACAAATTTAGGTCCCATTAAGGTGTTCTTTTCGAGTAGAATTGCGAGTGGATTCATTGTCATATTGAGATTTGAGTCTGCATTAAGTACGATAGATTAATCGGTGACTCATTCAATTATGTTCTGAGTATAGAATTAAGGTCTTTTCTATTCTTGTTACCCAGCTCCCACTATTTTTATCGGAATAACACACTCCCATGTGAAATCCGGAAGTATTGTCGCTCTACTTCATAGTGGTGATCGAGTTCTTTATAAATTTTAATAGAGGGAAACCGAACAGGTTTCTAGTCTATTAATTTTCATAAAGTGGTGTCCAACACCATCCCATCTAATGGATGATTCGATCTTCTTTTTCCCTTTGTTCACTCCCCTCAACCTATACGGTTTCTATGGTTCGTGAACAAGTTAAGTTTATACCATCGACGTAAATCAGTTTCACAATTGAATCTTATCGGGCAACCTATCAGGTTTCTATGGATAAAATTTGCTTCAACCGAAGGCATCCAATGCGCTCCCGGTAATTTATCCGTCCTCCCCGAACGACTATCCCGATAACTCGAAAGCATAGCACATCCGGTTTGGATTTCAATTTCCCGAAAGCTCGATGGAGGGAAGGAAAACCTTGAAACCTTATAAACTTAATAATTTGTTGTGGGAGAATTTTTGCGATTAATGTTACACTTTGCACATTAATCATTTTAGCGCGTTTGTGGCATTCATACAATATGAAAAAACCATTCACAACCTAGTTGCTACCAACATGTGGTTCATGGACCGTTCCTAGAAAACAAAAACTCTGTAATCTAATTACAAGTCTTCGTCTTGAATCTTCGTCTTCTCGAAACGGATCTTCCTCCGGTCTTCGTCATTATATATAAATTTTACATTGAAAATTGCATCCTAGATACAAATATTTCTAATAAAATAAATAGGCTCAAAACGGCCTTTACAACCCAATCGAATAAAACGAATGATTCAAAAACTAGGTCCATGAACCACATCACCATTTAAAAGTAATGCATCCAACACATTAAATAAATGGCATTGATAATGAATCTGAATATTGATCCAATCAATATAAAACAATCCATCCAAAACAAATTAATCAAATTAATTCAAACAACCGTCAATTTTAACTTGTTCCGGACGAGAAAATATTTCATTAAATTAATTCCCCTAAGAATAAAATTACCATAATTAAATCTTAGTGAAATTAAATCCAATTTAATTTGTGGGAATTAATTATCGAACGAAATATAAAAAACGGAGTCGGAAAACACAATGACCAAGCCCGACACCGCCTGCCAGGTCGCCGATCGTGGCTCGCACAAGCGCCGAGCACGGCGGAAGGCCGCCGACCAGACTCGCTCCTGCTGCACCACGGTCCATACAGCAGCATCATGAGGCGGTGCCACGCACTCCAAGCCGCCGGGTCCGTTTACGCTGCCTGCTTTTTTCGCCCATATTCCAAAAATAATATTTTTCTAATCTTTATATTACTCATTTAAATTAGTGTTTCCAAAGAAAAATAGATTTATATTGTAACATAAAATCATGAAAAAATAATTTTTAGATGAACAATAGAAAATCAACGATTAATACGATTATGATTCCAAATCATATACCATCTAATCAAGCATTCCAAATGCCAATATCGTATATAGGATCTCAATACCTACGCTCCGATACCACTGTTGGGATTCGGTTCCTAAAACGAAGGCCCAGCGGAAGCGATAAAACGAAAATTAATTCGATCTGAATCCCTACGAGGATCGATCGAGCAACATATATACGAATATCAAAACGAATTCACAAGAGATATAGAAACTCACCCTTGTAGTCCGTTGATTAGATGAATTCCTTCTCTTGAGCTATTCCCTAAGCCTTAGGCGATCTCCCTGCAATTCAAAAATGTATAACTCACAATCTCTCTTTTAATTCTTTATTTCTCTCTCTCTCTCTCTCTCTCTCTCTCTCAATTCTCGCGTATGGTGTGTCTTGGAGGTCATTATGTCTTCTCTCTTTTATTCATTCTTTATACACCAACAACCCACAAAATATCTCATCTCACATGAGAGATGCCTTTCAAGTCATTGTCATCCATTATAAAATGGAAACAAAAGACCAAAAGGAATGTAGGTGGAAGGAGGGCGGCCATCATGGAATAATCGGACGAGTTCGGTTCATTTCGGACTCCTGTGAGTCCAAATAGATAAACTTCGATTCAGTATAACATAATTAATTTCTCCAAGAAATAATTATATTCATGAATTAAATTAATCACCTAGTAATTTATTTAATTCATTTGGCCGTAAATCAATTTACCCAATAAATCGATTTAGACATCCAATGTCCCAATAAATTAGATATCCAATATCTAATATTCATAATGAGAGAATTAAGCTTGATTCATTCCGTCGTCAATCCTATTGCGCGACTCGGTAGGTCCGTCTCAGTCAGCAATGGGAGGAACCAAAGAGTAGTAGCACCACCTAGCCAGCCTGGCGGCCTATACTGTACCCCAACTGAGAACGAATGATTGGGACCATTCAAGAACCATTCTGCGAGAATACCAATATACGTATAAACTCTTCTTTCAAATGTCCCGATCAAGTTATAGGGTCACGGTCAGTCAAACCCTATCTGTACTTGACGCTATGCATGCGTTAATGCAAATCGAGATCATCGAGCTCTCGTGTATCTAATACAACTAGCTCCAATGCTTTGGCCAAAGACTTACGATCTCATCTGCCAATAACCGCACAGGGCATATAACCCGCTCACTAATGGGAGAAAGAATTCTATCTTGGTATTCAGTAGGACCTGCTACTTGCCCGTCAAGATGCACATCGAGGTTGTCCCCCGCCTTCCGGTTTTCAGGGTCAAACTACTCTAATGAAAATCTTGACGTCACAAGCACATCCCTACTAAATCCTTAAGTCGAAAGTTCACGAATACCTATCACAACCTTTCAATTCCGTCATTAACTGTCCCGGAGTGAAATCCGTGTGACGAATCGAGGGTGAGTCGGTTCGAGTATACTAATCCAATTAACATACCTATAACGTGTGCTCCCACTAACCATTAGCGTTCGACAGGCACTCTCCATGTCAAAGAACAAGACATACAAGTCTTCACATACTTAACGCCCAGTCAAGTTTTATCGGCATGCGAACGACTAAGTATTTGAGCTATAAACCTTTCCAGTGCCGACCCCCTTATCCAATAAGGAGTGGATCGTTTTGCTCTCAAATACGCGGACTAGTTTCTATACATATTTACGAGTTAGGAACGCCAGTAACCACCAGTAAATAAAGAAATAACCATTGCCTTACATTAATGATTTACATAATTACAAGTACAATGCCCTCACTCAACATCCTCTGAGTGGCATTCGAGGGCATACTCATAACAATAAGATGTATAAGGATCTAAAGGGGTATTGATTGCTAGGCTCAGCTCACTAGCGCGCGCTATGAAGCAGATGTAGCGTGCGCTACTAAGGGATCTCTAGCATGCGCTATGCAGAAAAATTAGCGCGCGCTAGGCACGGAATATGAACGGCCCCAAAACACTGGAACATGAACGAAACATCAAACTGAACATCTCAAAACGCATAATAACATAGAATGGATCCAGGGCAACCCCGAAACAGCGGTTCCGCACAACAATTATGAGAATCAGATCAATAGATGACAGAAGAAATACACTGAAAAATACACGAGGGTCGCTAAAAACGAGAAATTCACCGAAAAATGAAAATACCGGGAAAATTAAAAATGCGGATATTAAAGCATAGTCATTCAAAGGGGAGTAGTGAAGTATATCACCTCTCGAAATGCGTAACAAGATACCATATTATAATATGTGAATGACCATTATGCCCCTGATGAAATTATGTAATTCTGTTTGTGTCATCTGAAGTTTTCCTATAAATAGGGCTTCAATGCTTAATGAAAAATCATTCCAAGAGAAACACCTTCTATATATCATCTCTCTTTTCTTTGTATTCTCTTTAGTTTCTTGAAGTTTTCTAACACTATTGTAAATTTTATTTTTGTCAAAATGCGCAGTATGACACACCAAAATCTATTATAAAAGCTAGTACTGAATACGCACATAATAAAGCGAAGGATGATCAAAATGCAGGGGCTATTTTTGGTGGAAAAAAAAGAGAAACATTGTGATTGATCTAATCGTCTTACAGTAAAACCTCGATAAATGAATATCGTCGGGACCGGAGAAAAATATTCATTTAGCGAGATTATTTATTTATCAAGAGAAAAATTGAACATGTCATAAAGAGTTGGGATCAGAGAAAATTCTTCATTTGACGAGGTTATTCGTTTATCGGATATTCAACTATCGAGGTTTTACTGTATATATTAGTTTGAATGGGACCAACTCTTAAAAATGAAAATATGAGTACAATGTATATTTATATGGGTTCACTTCATAATTTGTAAAAATGCATGCTTATTTTATCAGATTCAATGTATATATTTAATATGAATTCATTGTGCATCGAAAAAAAATGAATATGTATTAAAACATGCTCCATGTGCAATAAATTCGAAATAAATATACACAGAATTATATTCTTAATTTGCAATCCAATATATATATATATAAATATAAATATATAGTGGCGCGTTCTATGCAGTTAGATGCACTACTTTACAGTACTAATTTATGCATGAGTTTTGTACTAATTATACATGAAATATATGCATTTCGTGCATCAAAATTTCAATGTATTAAAATATGCAATATATGCATCAAAATATCGATGCATTAAAATATTAGATTATATGCATCAAATTTTTGTGAGAATTAATGCATTGAAATTTTGATGCACGAAATGCATATATTTCTTGCATAATTAGTACAAAACTCATGCATAAATTAGTACTGTAAAGTACTGCATTTAATATTGGTACTGCATAGAACGCGCCCATATATATATATATATATATATATATATATATATATATATATATATATAGAGAGAGAGAGAGAGAGAGAGAGATTAGTTTATTTAAGAACCATTCATTGAAAAAAAATAATTAAGGGCTAAATTGTGTTCTTTTTGTTTTTCTTTTCAGTGTTGTAAAATCAACAATGAGTACTCGAGCGAGTATTCGGAAATCGATCCTCAAACGAGCCGAATTCAGACTACTCGGATCAAAAATTGTTTTTGGTCAAACTCGATTAAAATCGGTCAAACTCAAACTAATCGAAAGAGTACTCGGATTTCATTATTTTTCCACTAAAAGTTACTTGAATTTTTAATTCAAGTAAATTAAGTGATCTAATTCTTTTTTGTACAAAGTTATATGTGATATAACTATACACATCAATTTACCATAATAAAAAACTACTAGAAATCTACTAAAATTATTTGAATAACTTTATAATTGAATACATACTCTAAACAAAATTAAATTAAATTGACAAAGCTTAAACAAACAAAAAAGTTATTATTTTTATTAGTGTATATAAAAAATAAATGAGTACTCTCCGATTATCCGACTATTCATTTTTAAAAAAATCAAAGCGAATAGGACCGAATTACGATTTTTACAACCTTGCTTTTTTATGCATGTTAGTTGTTTTTTTCTTAAATAAATTCCTATTAATTTTCAAAAGTTCATCACTTACTGTTTTCTTTATCAGTGAAAAATATATCAAATCATTTTTTATGACAAGGTTTAAAGATCCAATACTGCATACTTAAAAAAATATATAAAAAATCATCATTAGCTTATTTAGAAACAACGTTTAATAGCATCTGAAGAACACGTTTGAAAACTTTTAATTATATGCAAAAAATTTGAAATACACCTTTAGCAACATATTAATCTATACAGTTAAACACAGTGACATTATGAAGATGCAATTGGGCATGAAGGTAACGATATATGTAGAAGGAAGGTAGCTATGTGTCACGGGGTTATACTTGCGCCTTGCTAGTATCCTTTCCGTGCAGTACTCTTAGGTTGTCTCAAGCCTAAGTAGTAAGCCTATTAATAAACAAGACTGCTAGGAAGGGAAGTAAGGAAATGCTTGGGGAAGGTTTTCTCTTATTGTACTGTAGCAAATCAGATTTCTCAAGAGTGAGTTACAAATGAGCCCCAAGAAGGGGTATTTATACTAATCCTCCTAGTCTAACAAATGACCAACAAAACATTACTATTCCAAGTATTTACAAGAATGCCATCATCTAGAATGATCTATACACTTCTAAATAATTCTAAGAAGACTCTTTGGAGTCCCCAGACCCCTCTGGAACGTCCGGCCCGACCCGGCTCGAAGTGTCCCGGCCCGGCCCGGCCAAGACCCGATTCGGCCCGGCCAAGACCCGATTCGGCCCGTAGCAATCCGATCCGATTTTTGACCTTCTGGAACCCTCTTTGACCTTCTGGAATTGATTGGTCTCCATCTTGAAGCTTCTAGGGTCTTCTTTCTGAAGAGTGTGCTCCTCGGCCATTTAATGTCTACTGCTGTCACAAGGCTTTTTCCGTCTAAGCCTATTATAGGGAGGGTAGTCCTCTGTGAGCTTGACACGGTGCTTGCACGCGCTGCCTCGCGCGCCGTCCGCCCCGGCTTCGCCGGATCGCTTGATGCCTGCTGCACTAAGGTGGGGCGTGACATTCTCCCCCACCAAAGTCGTGACCGTCCTCGGCACGATGCTGTCCCGATATTCTTCGATCTTCTTACGGAATTGCCATAGGTATTCCTCATGTTCACAGCTATTTTCAGCGTCTGGGAGTCCCTTCCAATGCACAAACTATTCGGTGTATGAGGCCACGCCCCTTCGTCAAACGTCCCGATGTGAAATAATCTCGGCTACTTCCTTGTCGAAGGAAGTAATCACGGCAGTAGGTGCTCGATGTGACTGAGCTCGGCCCGGATCCTCCATGTCCTGATGGTAAGGCTTCAGTTGGCTAACATGAAAGACCGGGTGTATCTTTATCTTCGGCGGTAGTTCCACTCGATATGAAACTGTCCCAACACACCGCTCGATCTTGTAGGGTCCCTCGTATCTTTGGATAAGTCCATTATGCACAGCCCGAAATGCTTTAAATTGCTGCGGGAGAAGTTTCACCATAACTAAGTCGCCTTCATTGAACTCGACCGCTCGTCGCTTGAGATCGGCCCATTTCTTCATCTTCTTGGCTTCCTTGTCCAATGATGCTCGAGCCAAGTCCGATTCCTCCTGTAAGACTTAGCAAAGGTATATGCTGCGGGACTCTATCCTGAGTATCCGGTGGCAATGTTATTCGTTGTCGCCGGTTGTCTCCCTGTGGCAAGCTCGAATGGACTGCATCCGGTTGATTCACTCTTCTGCAAATTGTATGAGAATTGGGCCGTGTCTAAGAGTTTGGCCCAATCCCGTTGATTGGCACTCACATAGTGCCGCAAGTAGCACTCAAGCAGTGCGTTAACTAGTTCTGTCTGCCCATCCATCTGTGGGTGGAAACTTGTTGAGAATGCTAAATTCGAGCCCAATAGCTTGAAAAGTCCAGACCAAAACTTTCCTGTGAAACGTGGGTCTCGGTCACTCACGATTGTCCTTGGAATGCCCCAATGTTTTACCACATGCTTTAAGAACAACTTGGCCATCTCCAGAGCCGTTACGTCCGCCGGTGCTGGAATAAAGGTTGCGTATTTTGAGAACCTCTCCACCACAACTATGATCGACCCGTACCCATCCGATTTAGGCAGAGCCATAATAAAGTCCATTGAGATGCTTTCAAAAGGGTGTTCCGGTATGGGTAATGGTTGAAGTAGTCCACCAGGTTGTTGTTGCTCCACCTTGTCTTGTTGACATACAAGACATGTCCGGACGTATGCCTCAACGTCCTCACGCATCCTGGGCCAAAAGTAAGAATTGTCAATTAAAGCCATTGTACGGTGCATACCTGGGTGTCCAGCCCATAGTGTATCGTGGCATTCCTTCATGATGTCCCTCCGTAAGTTTCCCCATTTGGGCACGTACAAACGATTGCCTTTGGTAAGGAGTAGCTCGTCTCGTTCCCAGAACCGTCTTGTCTTGCCGCTCCTGGCAAGCTCCATGATGTTTCCTGCGAAAGGGTCCTGCCTCAGTCCCTCGCGTATGCGGTCCTTGATGCTTCCCTAGGCCTTGGTCAAGGCTGCAAGCTCGGTCTTCCGGCTTAATGCATCGGCTACTCGGTTAAGTACTCCAGGCTTATACTCCAGGGTATAATCGAACTCAGCTAGGAATTCCTGCCATCTTGCTTGTTTTGGCGTGAGCTTCTTCTGAGTTTGAAAATAACTTGTGGCTACGTTGTCTGTTCGTACCACAAACTTGCTCCCAAGTAAATAATGCCTCATGGCTCTAAGGCAATGTACCATGGCGGTCATTTCCTTCTCGTATACCGAGTACCGTCTCTCGGTATCATTCAATTTTCTGCTCTCATAGGCAACGGGATGTCCTAGCTGAATCAATACTCCTCCGATGGCATAATCAGATGCATCGGTCTGAACTTCATAGGCCTTGGCATGGTCTGGCAAGGCAAGAACTGGCTGCTTCGTCACTTCGCCTTTGAGTCGCTCAAAGGCCTCTCGGCACTTATCAATCCACTCCCATTTGTGGTCCTTCTTCAATAGGTCCGTTAATGGTGCTGCGACCCGAGAGTATCCCTCGATGAACTTCCGGTAGTAGTTCACGAGTCCCAGAAATGATCGGAGTTGGGTTACGCTGGTCGGCAGTTCCCAATCTCTAACGGCTTTCACTTTGGCCTCGTCCATCATTATGCGGCCATCCTTGATACGATGCCCCAGAAAAGTCACTTCCTGTTGGGCGAATGAGCACTTCTCCAACTTTGCATAAAGTTCATTGTCCCGCAATGCCTGGAACACCTGTCGCAAGTGTTCTACATGCTCCTCCATCGATGATGAGTAAATGACAATATCATCCAAATAAACGACAACAAACTTGTCTATGTATGGTTGAAATACCTTGTTCATCAATGTGCAAAAGGTCGCTGTGGCGTTTGTAAGCCCGAACGGCATCACAAGAAAATCAAACAAACCATACCTGGTCGCCATGGCGGTCTTGGGTTCGTCTCCTTCGGCTATCCGGACCTGCCAATATCCGGATCTAAGGTCGATCTTTGAAAAGTATTTGGCACCTCCCAGTTGGTCAAACAACTCTCCAATGAGTGGAATGGGATACTTGTTGCGAACCGTCAGTTTGTTGAGTGCCCTATAATCCACACACATACGTAAGGATCCATCATGCTTCTTATGGAACAAAACGGGGGATCTATAAGGAGATTTGGATGGTTGGATCATCTTGGAATCTAACAACTCTTTCAATTGTTTCTGCATCTCCTTAAGTTCAGGTGGTGACATCCTATAGGGTGTCCTCGAAGGTGGCTTCGCATCGGAAATATGTTCAATTTTGTGGTCCACATCCCGTCTGGGCGGCAACTTCTTAGGTAGTTCCGCGGGCATCACGTCCTGGAACTCCTCCAAAACGGCTTGAACTTCCTTTGGTACATCCTTCCCTTCAATATCATTTCCATCATCAGGAACGTAAAATGCAGCGAAGGTCTCTTCCTGCTTCCGAAGTCCTCGACTAAGTTGTATGGCTGAAAGGGTGCTTGTCCCCTTTGCTTCCCTCGTGGCCGGAATGGCCTGTGTCCTGTCGGAATCCAAAATGACTAAGGAATCTGAAAATGGAAGAATGCAAGACCGTACCTGATCGAACCATTGTAACCCAAGAACCAAATCGTAGTCATCGATAGTCACTACAGTGAAGGTGATCATTCCCTGCCAGTCATCTATCTTTGCTTTCACTCCTCGTGCTTTGCCGGTCACTGGTTTAGCATGGGTGTTCACTGTCTTGATCGATCCATTAGTTGGAGTGACGGTAAGTCGTAGTGCTTTGGCTATGCCGTCCCGCATGAAGTTGTGCGTAGCTCCTGTATCCACTAAGGCTTTGATGTGTGTGCCTCCGATCAAGGCATCCACGAACATAGACCCTTTTCTGGGTCCCTTTGTGTAATACCCGAGATTTCTGATATGTATTTGGAACTTGTGATATTGTAATTGTTGCACTTTAATCTGAGTATTATTCTCCGTATCTCATAGTCCGGTGTTGTTGAGCGTATAATTTCATGAATGTGATTTAAGATTGTGATTCTGCGCATGTAGCGCACGCTATCGTCTATGTGTAGCGTACGCTAACATGGATCCATAGCGCACGCTACAAAGGAACATTAGCGCACGCTATACGTGGTCAATATGATTGAGACGTGTGGTAGGTGATATAAGGCCGGGGATCTTGGTCGGATTGTGTCGGGATGAACCTGGACGGCTTTCGGGAAAAGCCAAGTCAACGCCTTAGCGCACGCTACTGACATGAGAATAGCGCACGCTAAGTGCTGAGTACAGTGAAGGCAGTAATCCGTTAGCGCACGCTAAGAGTATGGACTAGCGCGCGCTAATAACCATTTCCTATATATAGGACAGCATCCTTTTCGTATTTTCAGTCCTTTCTTTTCCCACATCCGAATCCTTATACTTAGAGTATTACTCTCTACATCCTAAACACTTCTTATCAGCATCCTAGCTCGTGTTGAAGATTGTAGATCATTGAGGATTGGTGTTCAAGCCTTCGACGTTGGATTGCTTCAATTTCCTCCTTGTTCTTCACTACTTTGAGGTAGGTGATTCTTCACCAATATTAGTAGTGTTCTAAAGGACGTTTGATCATGTTTATCTAGTCAGTTAGATTCGTTATTAGTCGAACATCTTGTGTTAGAAGGATATTTTCGACGTTTCGGCACTTATTCATCGTATGATCCATTGAACCTTTTTAGTATGTGGACTCCTAAGCATATTATATGTCTTCAAAACCGATCATGACCAGTGTATGGAGATTACCTAGTTCGTATGTTTTACGTAAGGAATCATATGTTTTGGGACTTGGAATGATCGGAACTTAGAATATTTTCATGAAGATCTAAGATGAATTATGGTGTTGTGATGATTATACGTGTCCTTGTATCTCATAATCATTTAGTACGTATAGAACTTTCACAAAACCTTATGAGCATGATATGCACGGGGATGACATGTATTATCACCATAGAATTCATGAGTTCATCACCATTAGATCTAGTTTTCTGCCAGTAGTAATCTGCCATGCACGGTTAGCGCACGCTAACATACATAAGTTAACGTGCGCTATCGGGGATAAGCTAACGCACGCTACGTTTGGTACGTAACGTACGTTATGATATCAGCCGAGTCAGTTGGTTGATCAGAGAGAACTGTCAGTCCATGGCTAGCGTACGCTAGGCGTAGACGATAGCGTACGCTAACAGGCAGGCTTAGCGCACGTTACGTAGAGTACGTAGCGTACGCTAAGTGGTTCAGGCAGATTGTATATTTTGAGCTTTTGGCCGTAGACCGAATTGCTAGGCAATCGTTCGACTTGAGATGATTTGTATATCATTTCTTTTCTTAAGGTTCGAGCTTGCTACGTTGATTGAAGGAGGCGGCCTTCGAGTGTGTTGAGATCATTGAAGTGTTTCGTTCTTGCCATCTTCGAGTCAAGTATCGTAATATGTTAATATTGGTATTTTGAGCATGCGTGTGATTATTCATGTTGTTGAACATGAGATTTATTTCGTTGAATTGTCATGATATTCGTTATCTAGTACTTGTATGTTCATGTTGATGGACATGGTGATTTGGCATATATGTATGCATGAGTTATGTTTGTGTTTGTTGTGCGATCTATGCTGAGGGCGCTGGATCGGATGTCCACATCGTGTTGGTCCGACGGGATCATCTTGGGATCTAGGCTGAGGGCGCTGGATCATTGGACGGGTTATTTCCACCTCGTGTTGGTCCGACGGGATCATATTGGGATCTATGCTGAGGGTGCTGGATCATTGGAATACCCTTGTTGTGTTAATGGAATCTTTTGGATTCGCATTGTCGGATTCCGGTAGCGGAAGTCCGTGTGGTGTATCTTGTTATGTATTGTTGATGCATATTTGATTCGTTTAAATGATACTTGTACTAGCATCATTTTGCTAACCCCTTCGGGGGTGGACATTTGTTTTGATGTTCAGGTAGCCGAGGAGCAGGGAAACGACCGCGATCTGACGTGACGACGAAGGGGTTCAGTGATGTTTGTTGTTGTTGGTGATTTGTTTTCTTGGTTTGATTTCAGTACTCGAGTACGCGTGTCTTATTAATATCATTTTGATATGGTTGTATTAATTACTCGTTGAACCAGTTGAATGGTTTTGTAAACTTGAATTTCCGCAGTATTGATGTCTTATATTTACATTTCTTTTAAATTAGCCTTGTAAATTCTTACTTAAAAGGGTTTACGGCGCTATAATTATTCTGAATATCTCGGGATGTTACAGAATATGGTATCGGAGCTAAGATTCATGGATATCTTGGAAGTCGGGTTTTAAGTTGGGTCTGTTTATGTTATTGATTTACGAGTCGTTCGTAACATCACTGTTCAGCCAAAAGTCGTCATGTGGACCGTGGTTGTAAGTCTCCTAATCTCTTGTACTACCGTTTTACTTAATTCTGTTTTGTGAGTATTGGCGGGCTTTATTTTTGTAAATTTTGTCCTGGATATTGAGAAATTGTGTTTTCAGTATGTTGAGAGGAGGTCGTGGATGCGGACGTGGTCGTGGACGCGGACGTGGAAATATGAGACAGGAGGACTCCGCAACTACCCCAGAATTATCGGCTAGTAGAACCGATTCCCATTCTGGAGGGCAGCAGGGATCGGCGAATGACGACGCAAATCCTAACATGCCGGGAGTGCTTCAACAGGTGGTGGCTCAAATAAACCAGTTCGCTCAGGTGGTTGATCGCATGCAGACAGTGATGGGACAGCAGCACCACGAGGATAACCGGGGAGACTGATGGCTTACTGAGGTAGTCAAATTGCACCTGCCAAAGTTTGACGGATCTGCTGAAGCACTTACTTGGGATCATTGGCTAAAGGAGTTAGAGAAAATATTCGCGGGTATTAACTGTCCCGAAGACCGGAAGGTTCCCATTGCCCAGTATTTTCTGACTGGGGAGGCCTTTGACTGGTGGGAAGCTATTCGACCTGAGGATCATAATGCGGACTGGACAGAATTCAAACTAATGATGGAAGCACAGTATTGTCCTCGTCCAGTTAAAGAGGCAAAGATCCGAGAGTTTTTCTCACCACAGAGTTCGGAAGAAACTGTAACAGACATAATAAAAACTTTTAATCATCAGCTGACGTGTGTCCGACACTTGGTCAGAACAGAGGCAGAAAAGATTTTTCATTTCGATATGCGAATGAAGCCGGAGATTCAGCAGTACATGTCCGAGTTCGAGTGTACTACGTTGCGACAGTATCAAGACAAAGCGCTGGCCTACGACATGAAAGAGGCGGCAGTGGAGAAATCAGTGGAGGCAAAGAAGCAGAAGGTGACTGGCAGCTTCTCAGAAAACAAGAGTGGTGGGCCCCGCAAGGGCCAGTCTTCCTTTTATTCGGCTAGGAAACCTCCCCATCCTTCTAGAGGTGGAAAGAAGTTCCGGACTACATCAGCAGTTTCGGACGCGTCAAAGAAATGCTACAATTGTGGTCGAGCAGGGCATATTCGACGGGATTGTCCCTCATCTTCTGTGACTTGTTACGATTGTGGGCAAGAAGGGCACCGTGCGGCTTTCTGTGGAGTTGCTACTAGATCCTTTGTTACTCGCACTCCAGCGCCAGTTCCAAAGGAGATGAGTGTGAACCAGACGCAGCAGAGTGGATTTCAGCAGCAAAATATTAGGAAGAGAGAGACATCTAGTGCTGGGTCCGTACCTCCGCGCCTGTACGAGATGAGGAAATCTGACGATCAGAACACTGCTGTTGCATCAGGTACGATTCAGATCCTTTTGCAACCAGTCAGTGTCTTATTCGCTTCCGGAGCTACACATTGTTGCGATATTTCTTACACGCAAGTGCACGTCATCGTTTACAAGTAATAAAGTGATAAGTAGAGTATCGTTCCCACGAGGACTGAATCTCTAACTACCGATTTTTGTGTATTCCAATTTCATTTGAACAATCGAATTTGGGTTTTTGCAATTAATAACTAAAAGAATTACTAAGCGACTAAACAATAGAGAACGATAGCTTGAATAAAATAAATCAAATGATGAATAAGTCTAGGATTCTGAATCCACCTCGGTTTATCCGAATTTACTCTCGATTATCCGTAATAAATAATTTTCCCAATTTATTGAAGGCGGAGATTGCTAATATATTCTACCGCCTCTCCCGAGGTCAATAGATTTATCTAAAGGCGAATAACGCACTCTATCCCTAGGTGAATTAATTCTTCAATAGGCGAAAAGCATAAAATCTCCCAAAGGCCACGTAGTTCCTATGATTATATTCCTATCTCACAGAATAAAACGGTCCTCACCAATAGTTCCTCACCAAATCTCCTCTCCCGATTCGAAGTGAATGATTAAATCAATACAACTATTGGCCAGATAATTGCAAGCATTAAACACAATTGGGAAAACTCAATAAAAAGGTAATTAATTGGATAATCTCAAGAAATTCGTCAAAACATAGGTTTCATCAAAACCCTAGATTAGGGGGGCTTTCGCCTGACATACTAATAATTGAAATTACAGAATAAATAAATGAAAGCAAAAAAATCAAACGCAGATGAAGCTCGGATTCCTCCGTTCTTCAGCTTCCGCCCTCTGCCTTTGAAGTCTTCTGCTTCCCTCTTCTTCTGCCGTCTCCAAGCTTAAGCTCCAAAAGATAAAAGATCCCAAGATCATCAATTTGGGTCTTAAACCCTATTTATAGCTCACCATATCCTCCAAATCGCATCCGTATCCGTAGGTCGAAAACTGGCTTCGAAACGGCCCTAATCCGCGCGGACAACCAAAAACCGCCAAGTGTGCCGCGGCGCACTAAATCTGTGCCTCGGCAGTGGCCTTCACTGATGCTCAGGCGTCTTTAATTTCTTACGTGCGGCACGATCCAGTGCTTCTTGTGCCGTCTTTAATTTCACTGATCAGGCCGCGCACAGTACGCTTTACTCGCCTTTGGTGGGTGTCTTCTTGTGCCGTGGCCCTGCGACCTTGTGCCGCGGCTCAGAGTCCAGATTTGCCGTTTTGCCTCGTTTTAGCTTCCGGACTTTAATTTCCTGTCAATCATACAAAATTAAGGCATTAAAGGCTCATTTAGACAATTTCACTCTCCAAAATAATACAAAATAATGATAAATAAGCGTATAAAAATACGCCTAACAAATACCCCCAAACTTAAGCCTTTGCTTGTCCTCAAGCAAAAAGAATTAAATTCAATAGAAGAATGTCGTGAATCATCGTGCAACTCATAGTGTTCAACCTAATCAATACTATCCTGTAATTCTCTCTAAATAATACAAGTGTCATAATAGCAAGCTGCACTCAGAATAATGATTCCGCAAAGTAATCAAGTTCAGTCCTAATCACTCGTTCATGAAGAAAATCCAGCTCAAAGATTAACAAAACGTGAGTCAAATCGACCGTCAATATGAAAGGCTAAAATAAACAAGCTAGTTCGTCCCATTCCACAGTCTAGTGGCACAATTTTCACGAGTTTCATAACAAATAAACCTCGGACAGTATCCCCTTATCTATATGTTCAAGAATTTGATTCGAGTTGACCACTAGGTTAGGATCTCGGGATGTTTCCTCGGGATAATCCTAGGGTGGAACTTCCATTCTCATGTATTAGGAAACCGTTTGACGTAAAAGACACTCATGGGGCACATGGATGCTTCTAGTTACTAAGTTCCCGTCTACAGCGGAGAAACAACTCGAATATAAAATTTCCGCATGTCCGAATCAAGGTCGCCGTTTTACGCGAGAGTAAACAACGGGTCACGCGAATACCCCCGGTTACTAGGCTCCCTATCATTGGCACATGTGAAATATCTAAATCACTAGTCTAATCAGGGTCGTCATTTTACGCGAGAGTAAACAACGGGTCACGCGAATACCCCCGGTTACTAGACTTCCCTTCATAGAACACATTATCTCGACTTTTGGGAAAAACTGACCGACTCTAAACTTAATCTAAGTGCCAACACGACTAATATAACTGGACGACTAACTAACCGAAAAATGTAACCAAACGTATTGACGGTGATTTTAAAACAGGTATGTATCGTCTCTTATCTGCCAAGACCTCTACAATCACTAAAAATTTTGGACCTAAATGAATACTAAGCAGAACAGAAATAACTGACTACAACTCGACTAAAACTCGACCGTTTCTTCAGAGAGAAAAACAGTGTCGTAACATCAGTATCACACAAATAGAAGCACGAAAAATTCACGAATAAAGAAGAATTAAGACAAGCAAGGCTATCCAAACGTATATAAAAAAATAACGCAAAGCAATGAAAAGTGCAACAAAATAAAGTACAGCAATGAATGTAGCAACTGAAAGTAAATCCCCCCCCAAACTTAGGACGTACATTGACCTCAATGGACAAAAAATGATATGCAATAAAAGTAAAAGGTCAAGTACTCCCCTCCAGTCTGCTCAGGAGCTGGTGCCGACATCATCCGGTGAGGAGGGTGGTGTGGCTGGCCGGGCGGGTGCAATAAATGGCCCGTCGGGATGCATGATATGGGCCGTCCATGCGGCAAGGTGCTCCTGATGATAAGCATCCCTCGCATCCAGACGCCTCGCCTCTCGTCGGCTGGCCCGACGGGCCTGCTCTCGCATCTCGGCTCTGACGGCAGCAATAACGCTCTCCCGCTCCGTCCGCTGCTCCTCTCGCATGGCAGCCATCAAACTCTCCCTCTCTCTCCTCATATCATCTCTCTCTCTCCTCGTCTCCTCTCTCAGCTCCTCTCTCTCTCTCCTCAGATCCTCTCTCTGCTCCTCTCTCTGTCTCCTCAGATCCTCCCTCAGCCCATCAAACAACTCCTGCAACCTCGCTCTGTCGGGCGGCGGGTCGGCATCTCCATGTGTCAACAAAAGCGGCTCGGGGGATCCCTCGTGGGCCTCCTCTAGCAGAAATCCTCTCCCCCGAGCGTGCGCCGGCGCTCCTCTCCACTGGTCAAAGTGTGATATGATGCGGTGGTCGATCGGGGCCTGGCGGGCAAGCATCGGCTCGTCGTGTGACCATGTCAGCCCCGACTGCCGGCACAAAGCGCAGATGAGAGAGGGGTGCTTCAACCCCGTCTTGGCCCCCCTGGATACACTGGAAGATAGATCGGACCAGGATGGGGGCCACATCGAAACACAGCCCGGAAGTGATAGCATAAAGTGTCCGGGCACGGGAGAGAAAGACAGTACGGATCTGGGAGGTGGGGTCAATGCGTGCGCAGATAAAATAAAGCCAGGCACGCCCGAGCCGGCTGAGGCGCGAGCTCCTGAAGTGGAAAGTGGAAGAACCCTGTGCTCGCTGCTCCCAGTCGGAATCGGGCTGTGCAATGGTCTCGAGCAGGGCCTCCTTCGTGAGGCTGGTCATCACTCGGTCATAGGCCGACTCATCAACCACCGGAAGCCCAAACAGCCTCCGAATAGCAGCCGTGGAGAAATCAACTGTAACCCCTCGGACATCGACCTGAGTCCGAGACTCTAATGACGGCAACGTATGCCCTGCCCGAATGTGCTTCAGCAGTGCGCTGGCGTAGAACTCCTGCACAATCGAGATAACCGCTGGCTCGGGAGGTGCAGCAAATCTGGCCCACCCCATCTCATCAATCATGGTAAGAAATTCTCCGTCCTGAGGAGATGGAGTAAATCCCCTTTCTGGAATAAGCGGTCGTGGCCGGATCTTTTCATTGAAGATCTTGTGAATTTCAGGGTCCGATAACTGGTGCCCCTCCGACTTGGCCCGACCACGAGAGGTCTCCCCTCGAGTGGGAGATGACTGTGTCCTAGCTCTCTTGCTCAGTTTCTTTGTTCTTGCCATAATCAGTCCTGAAAAGTACAACACGAGGGTTTATTATGCAAACAATAATAACAATGATCTACACTCGGCTAAGAATGTCCAGCCAGAAGTCTCGAATTTAACAAAATAGCACATTCGTGAGAGAAGGATGAAATTGGACTTAAACGTCTAAACTGGACGTAAGGGTTGGGCTTGCTGTAAATTCAGAACGAACACGTTGCACGAAGATTCAAAAGATTGCTTTAATAAAGAGAATTTTTCACTTAGGCAATTTATCAGACACCTTGAGGGCACGGGTTTACTTGAAGAATAATCATGGCTATAGTTCGATTCAACCCCCAAGAACAGAAACACAATTCATTCATCATCAAAACAACGCACTCAATTCATTCATATTCCAAACTAACCATGAAAATTTGATTAAAACTACCATGTTATCCTCTAAACAATCCTAAAACTTTTTGAAGGAAAATAACATGTTCAATCCATCCAAAGCATAAACAACTTCAAATCTAAACCATGAACAAGTAGAGATTAAAGATTGGAACATACCTTTTGGTTTTGTGAAGAATGCAAGAAGAAATCGCAAGAAAAATTGGAAGAAAGCTTCGGCCGATTCGCGCGCTGGGGAGGGAAAGAGAAGGGAAGAAGAAAACGTACCTGGGTGTTCGGCCGATTGAGAATTATAAGCTACCTGGGCCTTTCAGATTCCGCATAGTGTGCCGCGGCACAGCTAAAGTGAGCCGCGGCACAGGGTACAGTCCCTTTTACCTGTTTTCTCGTGTTGTCGTGTGCCGCGGCACAGATTTCGTGTGCCGCGGCTCAGTGCTCAAGTGTGCCGCGGCTCATTTATGCCGTGCCGCGGCACAAGGTACAGTGGGTTTAGCTCATCTCCTTCGATTTGTGTGTGCCGCGGCTCACAATACTTGTGTCGCGGCTCACACTTCAGTTTCTTCACTGGGACTTTCCTGCACAGAATTTTGAGAAGAACACGTTAAAAGCGAGAGGCAGAAGCAAATTGAAGCACAAAAATGATGAAAAACAAGAATCACGAATGCAAGAAAAATAAAGAAACACAAAAATCTACAACTACGAACTCGGGTTGCCTCCCGAGAAGCGCTAAGTTTATAGTCTTCAGCCGGACCTATTGGAAAACATTAGTTCGCTTTTCGCAAACTCCATTTGGTTTCCGCCCCGTTCATCGAACCGTTCATATATTTGTTAAAATTATGACCATTGGTCGTTAGCGATTCGACTTTCGGTTCGGTCATCAAATGTTGTTTGCGGAAAGGTTTCGACGTGAACAACTTCCTGAAACACCCGTTTTTCCATGACTAATTGTCTGCTGGGCTTTCGGCTTACTCTCCTCCTCCACAAACGCACTCAAGACTGCAGCAGATTTGTCCTCATGCTCGAGAAATGCTACTTGTTCTACATCCTTCTTAAAAATTGGACCATTTAACACAACATCTGAATTTTCCAACCGACGAATTTTTTGGTGCTTTCCTCTTTCAACGACATCTACACTTTCAATTTGTGACCTTTTATCAACACTTCCGGGACATGGAAACGATTTGAATACTTGAAAAGTAACTTGCTCGTCTTGGACTCTCAGAGTTAACTCCCCTTTTTCCACGTCTATAAGGGTTCGGCCAGTCGCTAAAAATGGTCGTCCCAAGATGATTGGAATATCTTCATCTTCCTCCATGTCGAGTACGATGAAATCGGCCGGAAAGATGAACTTATCAACCTTGACTAATACATCCTCAATCACTCCCCTCGGATACTTAATCGATCGATCCGCCAATTGTAAGGAGACTGTTGTTGGCTTGGCTTCCCCAATATCCAGCTTTTTGAAAATCGACAGATGCATGAGGTTGATACTAGCACCGAGATCGCACAGTACCTTTTTAAACGAAAGATTCCCCATGGTGCACGGTATGTTGAAGCTTCCCGGATCTTTCAATTTTGGTGGGAGCTTCTTTTGAAGAATTGCGCTGCACTCCTCTATCAAGGCGACCGTTTCAAACTCCTCAAGTTTTCTTTTCTTCGATAATATCTCTTTCATGAACTTAACGTAACTCGGCATCTGTTCCAACGCGTCGGCGAACGGAATGTTTATGTGAAGCTTTTTAAACACGTCAAGGAACTTAGAAAATTGTTTGTCCGCCTTTTTCTGCTGTAATCTCTGCGTAAACGGGACGGGGGGCACACATGTCTTCGAGTTATCCGGCAACTTTATTGAAGGTTTCAAATCCTTCGACTCCTCTGGCTCTAAATCATTCTTTTCCTCAATTTCCTTCTTCTTTTCACACCGCTCGGGCTGATCCAAAGACCTCTTTCCCACTTCTTAAGCTGATTGCGTTTAGACTCTCTCTAGGATTTGTCTCTGTTGTACTCGGCAATGCTCCCTCCAGGCGAGCTGTCAACACATTAGCAATTTGGCCCAGCTGGACCTCCAAGTTTCGTATGGAAGCGGAATGATTTTGCAATGTCGCTTCAGTACGGGTCATAAATTGACTCGTATTCGCCGCCAATTTTGCGAGTGCTTCCTCAAGAGAAATTTTTGGAGCGGGAGGGGGCTGCTGTTGATTCTGAGCGAACGGGGGCTGGTTTGAGTTCTGTCCGTTTCTCCACGAAAAGTTGGGATGATTGCGCCACCCCGGATTATAAGTGTTGGAGTACGGGTTATTCTGCCGATTTCCATTTCCCACGAATTGAGCCTGCTCCATCTGATGTTGCTCGAACGGGTTTCCAACTTGACACTCTGCGCTCGGGTGTGATCCGTTACACCAATTGCATGTCTCTATGGTAACGGGGAAAGGTGCGTGCGAAAATGCTTGGAGCTGTTGGGTCAAAGCGGCGACTTGAGTTGACAAAGTGGAAATCGGGTCATTACTTGAAACTTCCATAACTCTCTTCGGTGGCAATCTTTCCGATGGCCATTGGTATGCATTTGCGGCCATATCTTCCAAAAGCGAGTGTGCCTCGGCCATAGACTTTCCCATCAAGGCCCCTCCAGCGGCCGCATCCACGAGAGTGCGTGTAGAAGCACTCAAACCAGTATAGAACGTCTGAATCTGAAGCCAATCAGGAAGGCCGTGATGAGGGCATCTTCGTAACAAATCTTTATATCGCTCCCACGCCTCGTGGAGCGATTCCATATCGTACTGACCAAAGGTGGTTATTTCGTTTCTCAACCTCGCCGTCTTAGCAGGTGGGAAGAATTTGGCAAGGAAGGCTTGCGCTAACCCCCCCATGTTGTAATCGACCCCGGCGGTAAGGAATTTAACCAAAATTTCGCTTTATCCCTCAAAGAAAAAGGGAAAAGCCGCAATCGGATGGCATCGTCGGTGACACCATTAGTCTTGAACGTGTCGCATATCTCAAGAAAAGAAGCAATATGGGCATTCGGGTCGTCATTCGGCAGTCCGCAGAATTGGCTCGCCTGCACCATCTGAATAATAGCAGGCTTGATCTCAAAATTATTGGCTTGGATAGTGGGACGCCGAATTCCCGAAAAATTAGCATTGATCTGCGGCATGGCATAATCTCGAGAGCTAGTTCCGGTTGAACTTGCCGCACATGGTTATCTCCTCCTTGGACTTCGATATTCTCGGCCATGTTGACCGTCGTCTGCAACTCTCTTTTCTCCTTCTTCTTCCTTCTTAGAGTGCGCTCGAGCTCGGTATCCAAAGGTAGTAGGCCTTCGTTACCGAGTTTTCTCATGCACTACACGAAAGGTCCTGAAAGGAAAAACAAATAAACGAAATTAAATACAAAAGAATAAAAATAAAACGTTCAAATTAAGACTAGAAATACTTAAATCGATATTAGAAAATTCTGTCCCCGGCAACGGCGCCAAAAACTTGTTGCGATATTTCTTACACGCAAGTGCACGTCATCGTTTACAAGTAATAAAGTGATAAGTAGAGTATCGTTCCCACGAGGACTGAATCTCTAACTACCGATTTTTGTGTATTCCAATTTTATTTGAACAATCGAATTTGGGTTTTTGCAATTAATAACTAAAAGAATTACTAAGCGACTAAACAATAGAGAACGATAGCTTGAATAAAAGAAATCAAATGATGAATAAGTCTAGGATTCTGAATCTACCTCGGTTTATCCGAATTTACTCTCGATTATCCGTAATAAATAATTTTCCCAATTTATTGAAGGCGGAGATTGCTAATATATTCTACCGCCTCTCCCGAGGTCAATAGATTTATCTAAAGGCGAATAACGCACTCTATCCCTAGGTGAATTAATTCGTCAATAGGCGAAAAGCATAAAATCTCCCAAAGGCCGCGTAGTTCCTATGAATATATTCCTATCTCACAGAATAAAACGGTCCTCACCAATAGTTCCTCACCAAATCTCCTCTCCCGATTCGAAGTGAATGATTAAATCAATACAACTATTGGCCAGATAATTGCAAGCATTAAACACAATTGGGAAAACTCAACAAAAAGGTAATTAATTGGATAATCTCAAGAAATTCGTCAAAACATAGGTTTCATCAAAACCCTAGATTAGGGCTTTAGCCTGACATACTAATAATTGAAATTACAGAATAAATAAATGAAAGCATAAAAATCAAACGCAGATGAAGCTCGGATTCCTCCGTTCTTCAGCTTCCGCCCTCTGCCTTTGAAGTCTTCTGCTTCCCACTTCTTCTGCCGTCTCCAAGCTTAAGCTCCAAAAGATAAAAGATCCCAAGATCATTAATTTGGGTCTTAAACCCTATTTATAGCTCAGCATATCCTCCAAATCGCATCCGTATCCGTAGGTCAAAATCAAGCCAAACGCCCTAATCCGCGGACAACCAAAACCGCCAAGTGTGCGCGGCGCACTAAATCGTGCCGCGGCACAGGGCCTTCACCGATGCTCAGGCGTCTTTAATTTCTTCGTGCGGCTCACTGGATCAGGCCGCGCACGTGCAGTACGCTTTACTCGCCTTTGGCTGGGTGTCTTCTTGTGCCGCGGCCCTGCTTCCTTGTGCCGCGGCTCAGAGTCCAGATTTGCCGTTTTCGGCTGTTTTGCCTCGTTTTAGCTTCCGGACTTTAATTTCCTGTCAATCATACAAAATTAAGCCATTAAAGGCTCATTTAGACAATTTCACTCTCCAAAATAATACAAAATAATGATAAATAAGCGTATAAAAATACGCCTAACACACATTCTTTCATATCATTGAATTGTGTTAATCGTTTAAAAATCTCGTGCTTATTTGATTGTGAACCATATGTTGTGGGTTTGCCGAGTGGAGAGAGAATTGTGGGAACCCTAGAGGCTAGAGATTTTCCAGTGTCTATAGGAGGGAGAGATTGGCCATCGAATCTTATTGTAGTTGACATCTTCGGTGATGATTTAATTCTCGGAGACGATTGGCTCAACCGTTATGGAGCTATTCTGAATTACCGAGAGAGTCATTTCTATCATTGCTGATGACGGATCTGAACACTTTTTCCGAGGATGGAGACCGGGAAGCTCGGGAAAATTGATCAAAGCAATGAAAGTCGTGAATCTACTGAAGCAGGGATGTCATGGACTCTGGTGCTATGCCATGAGGAAAGAGGAAGGAGTAGAGCTCTCGTCTATTTCAGTTGTGAATGAGTTCTCAGATGTATTTCCTGACGAACTACCTGGGTTACCTCCGCAAAGAGAAGTGGAGTTCACTATCAAATTAGAGCCTGGAGCAGCTCCTGTTTCAAGAGCACCATACCGCATGGCGCCAACCGAGATGTATGAACTCAAGAAGCAACTGGAGGAATTGTTACAGAAGGGTTATATTCAACCTAGCGTTTCTCCTTGGGGAGCGCCCGTTCTCTTTGTCCGGAAGAAAGACGGATCCCTCCGATCGTATTGATTACAGGGAGCTCAACAAGATGACGATCAAGAATAAGTATCCTATACCTCGGATCGACGACTTGTTTGATCAACTGCAAGGGGCAAGGGTATTCTCGAAGATTGACTTGCGATCAGGATACCATCAGTTGAGAATTAAGGAATCGGATATACCGAAATCTGCTTTCAGATCCCGGTACGGACATTATGAATTTGTAGTGATGCCATTTGGACTTACCAATGCTCCTGCGGTATTCATGCAATTGATGAATCGGGTATTCTTGGAATACTTGGATAAATTTGTGGTCGTCTTCATTGATGACATCTTGATATATTCGAAGGACGCAGAGGAGCATGCCGAACATTTGCGTGTGGTTTTGAGCACCTTGAGGAAGGAACAGCTGTATGCAAAGCTTTCAAAATGCGAGTTCCGGCTTAGGGAGGTAACTTTCCTTGGGCATGTGATATCAGCTGATGGAGTTCAGGTGGACCCAAAGAAAGTCGAAGCAATCTTGGAATGGGAAGCTCCTAATAACGTGAAAGAAGTCCGGAGTTTCTTAGGACTTGCTGGATATTATCGCCGCTTTGTAGAGGGATTTTCCAAAATTGCTCGTCCGCTCACTCAGCTATTACAGAAAACTCAAAAGTTCACGTGGGATGAGAAATGCCAGGCTAGTTTTGATGAACTTAAGAAGAGACTGACGACAGCACCTATATTAGCATTACCAGATGGAACTGATGGATTCATAGTGTACAGCGACGCTTCAAATCAGGGTCTGGGATGTGTGTTGATGCAAAGAGATAAGGTGATTGCCTATGCTTCTCGGCAGTTGAAACCATACGAGGTTAATTACCCGACTCATGATCTGGAGCTAGCAGCTGTAGTCTTTGCATTGAAAATTTGGAGACATTATTTGTACGGCTCTCATTGTCAGATCTTTACAGATCATAAGAGCCTCAAGTACATTTTCAGTCAGAAAGAATTAAACATGAGGCAGAGAAGGTGGCTGGAATTGATCAAGGATTACGACTTGGAGATTCTCTATCATCCGGGGAAAGCAAATGTAGTAGCCGATGCTTTGAGCCGTAAACCTGTTTCTCTTCGAGTGTTGGAAGCACTTACGTCCCAAACCAGCATTCAATGGGAACTGATCCGCGAAGGGATTGAAGTATGGGCACCATGAATCCAAGGGCAACTATATGTGATGGAACTGACTTCATCACTAGTCGAGGAGATCAAATCTAAGCAGTTGGATGATTCTCTGATCCTTCGGTTATGTGACGAAGTAAAGAAAGGAAAAGCCCCAGGATTCGTGATACAAGATGATGGAGTTCTGAGGTTTCAGAGTCGACTTTGCGTTCCCGATGATGACAATTTGAGACGAGCAATTCTGAAAGAAGCTCATAGTGCACCTTATTCTATCCACCCGGGCAGCAGTAAGATGTACAAGGATCTAAAACAAAACTTCTGGTGGGGGAATATGAAGAAGGACGTAGCAGAGTACGTTTCGAAGTGTTTGACTTGTCAGCAGGTTAAGATTGAACATCACCGACCTGCCGGAATGTTAAAGCCACTTCCGATCCCTGAGTGGAAGTGGGAAGATATCTCGATGGATTTCATCACCAGTATGCCTAGGACTAGATCGGGAATGAACATGATTTGGGTTATAGTTGATCGACTAACCAAGTCGCCTCATTTTCTAGGAATTAAAGATACATGGGGACCCGAGAGATTGGCGCGAGTATTTATTGCGGAGATAGTCAGATTGCATGGGACGCCGAAGACCATTATTTCGGATCGAGATGGTCGCTTCGTGTCACATTTCTGGAAGGAAGTTAACAGGGCTTTGGGGACTGAGCTCCACTTTAGCACAGCTTATCATCCCCAAACGGACGGTCAGTCTGAAAGGACTATACAAACGGTAGAAGACATGCTTAGAGCTTGTGCCTTAGATTGGTCGACTGATTGGGAAGTTCATTTGTCGTTGATTGAATTCACTTACAATAATAGTTGGCATGCTTCTATTAAGATGGCACCATTTGAAGCTTTGTACGGGAGAAGATGCCGATCACCCCTGTGTTGGGATGATTCTTCGGATTTGATCGGGACGGAACCGGAATTGATAAATCAGACTCAAGAGAAGATAGCTCTGATTCGAGAAAGACTGTTGACTGCCCAGAGTCGACAAAAGTCTTATACAGACGTACGTCGTCGCCCTCTAGAGTTCGACACTGGGGACCATGTACTATTGAAGGTGTCTCCTACACGAGGGATTTTCCGTTTTGGGAGGAGAGGCAAGCTTAGTCCAAGATATATCGGACCATTCGAGATCCTCGAGAGAGTTGGAGATTTAGCATACAGGTTGGACTTACCGCCATCACTGAGTCACGTTCACAATGTGTTTCACGTATCCCAATTGCGGAAGTATGTACCGGACCCCAGTCACGTCATTGATTTCGACGAGATCGAGATAGCTAATGACGGCACCTTCGAGGAGAGACCAATCAAGATACTTGAGAGTCGGATCAAACAGTTGAGGAATAAACCAATACACTTGGTTAAAGTACAATGGTCACGACACGGAGTCGAAGAGGCCACTTGGGAAACAGAGGACAGTATGAAGGCTAGATATCCAGAGTTGTTTTCATCTTAAGTTTCGGGACGAAACATCTTTTTAGAGAGGAAGGATGTAATACCCAAGATTTCTGATATGTATTTGGAACTTGTGATATTGTAATTGTTGCACTTTAATCTGAGTATTATTCTCCGTATCTCATAGTCCGGTGTTGTTGAGCGTATAATTTCATGAATGTGATTTAAGATTGTGATTCTGCGCATGTAGCGCACGCTATCGTCTATGTGTAGCGTACGCTAACATGGATCCATAGCGCACGCTACAAAGGAACATTAGTGTACGCTATACGTGGTCAATATGATTGAGACGTGTGGTAGGTGAGATCAGGCCGGGGATCTTGGTCGGATTGTGTCGGGATGAACCTGGACGGCTTTCGGGAAAAGCCAAGTCAACGCCTTAGCGCACGCTACTGACATGAGAATAGCGCACGCTAAGTGCTGAGTACAGTGAAGTCAGTAAGCCGTTAGCGCACGCTAAGAGTATGGACTAGCGCGCGCTAATAACCATTTCCTATATATAGGACAGCATCCTTTTCGTATTTTCAGTCCTTTCTTTTCCCACATCCGAATCCTTATACTTAGAGTATTACTCTCTACATCCTAAACACTTCTTATCAGCATCCTAGCTCGTGTTGAAGATTGTAGATCATTGAGGATTGGTGTTCAAGCCTTCGACGTTGGATTGCTTCGATTTCCTCCTTGTTCTTCACTACTTTGAGGTAGGTGATTCTTCACCAATATTAGTAGTGTTCTAAAGGACATTTGATCATGTTTATCTAGTCAGTTAGATTCGTTATTAGTCGAACATCTTGTGTTAGAAGGATATTTTCGACGTTTCGGCACTTATTCATCTTATGATCCATTGAACCTTTTTAGTATGTGGACTCCTAAGCATATTATATGTCTTCAAAACCGATCATGACCAGTGTATGGAGATTACCTAGTTCGTATGTTTTACGTAAGGAATCATATGTTTTGGGACTTGGAATGATCGGAACTTAGAATATTTTCATGAAGATCTAATATGAATTATGGTGTTGTGATGATTATACGTGTCCTTGTATCTCATAGTCATTTAGTACGTATAGAACTTTCACAAAACCTTATGAGCATGATATGCACGGGGATGACATGTATTATCACCATAGAATTCATGAGTTCATCACCATTAGATCTAGTTTTCTGCCGTGTAATCATCATGCACGGTTAGCGCATGCTAACATACGTAAGTTAACGTGCGCTATCGGGATAAGCTAACGACGCTACGTTTGGTACGTAACGTGCGTTATGATATCAGCCGAGTCGATCGATCGAGAGAACTTTCACCATGGCTAGCGTCGCTAGGCGTAGACGATAGCGTACGCTAACAGTAGTGCTTAGCGCACGTTACGTAGAGTACGTAGCGTCGCTAAGTGGTTCAGCATTGTATATTTTGAGCTTTTGGCCGTAGACCGAATTGCTAGGCAATCGTTCGACTTGAGATGATTTGTATATCATTTCTTTTGTTAAGGTTCGAGCTTGCTACGTTGATCGAAGGAGGCGGCCTTCGAGTGTGTTGAGATCATTGAAGTGTTTCGTTCTTTCCATCTTCGAGGCAAGTATCGTAATATGTTAATATTGGTATTTTGAGCATGCGTGTGATTATTCATGTTGTTGAACATGAGATTTATTTCGTTGAATTGTCATGATATTCGTTATATAGTACTTGTATGTTCATGTTGATGGACATGGTGATTTGGCATATATGTATGCATGAGTTATGTTTGTGTTTGTTGTGCGATCTATGCTGAGGGCGCTGGATCGGATGTCCACCTCGTGTTGGTCCGGCGGGATCATCTTTTGGATTCGCATTGTTGGATTCCGGTAGCGGAAGTCCGTGTGGTGTATCTTGTTATGTATTGTTGATGCATATTTGATTCGTTTAAATGATACTTGTACTAGCATCGTTTTGCTAACCCCTTCGGGGGTGGACATTTGTTTTGATGTTCAGGTAGCCGAGGAGCAGGGAAAGCGACCAAGATCGACGTGACGACGAAGGGGTTCAGTGATGTTTGTTGTTGTTGGTGATTTGTTTTCTTGGTTTGAGTTCAGTACTCGAGTACGCGTGTCTTATTAATATCATTTCGATATGGTTGTATTAATTACTCGTTGAACCAGTTGAACGGTTTTGTAAACTTGAATTTCCGCAGTATTGATGTCTTATATTTACATTTCTTTTAAATTAGCCTTGTAAATTCTTACTTAAAAGGGTTTACGGCGCTGTAATTATTCCGAATATCTCGGGGTGTTACACTTCGCCGGTTCCACAACGGCTTTGATAGCATTGAGCAAACTCAATGAGCCCATGTGCGCACCATCCGCAACCTCGGTCTCCGTGGTCTCTTGAATGGTTGCGACCTTCTTTCTCCGAAATGGGCAATCGTACTTCATGTGAGAGGTACTATGACAAATTGACAACCTCTCGGCTTATCGTTCTCGTCCACTGGTTGCTTGCCCAAGTATTTGTTTGGCCTGAACCTTGATGGGCGGTCTCCCCCACCTTTGCCTTTATCTGTGCGGAAAGTCCTTGGCTTGTCGCTGGTTTTCAACTCCCTTAAGCCCTCGGCCACAGCAATGGCAGTCGCCACGTCCTGAACATTGCGCCTTTCCAACTCTTGCCTCGCAAAAGGCTTGAGTCCGTCCATAAATGCAAACAGCTTGTCGGTCGCCGTCAAGCTTGGTATCTCCGGTATAATTTCTTGGAACTCCTTGACATAGTCTTTGATAGTACGAGTGTGGCTAAGTCTCTTTAGCCTGCCCCGAGCCTCGAACTCCACATTCTCGGGATAGAATTGCTTCTTCAATTCAGCCTTGAAGTCTTCCCAGGAAGCCATCCTGCATGCACCGCTCTCAATGTTAGCATGCTTGGTCCGCCACCATAGTACGGCTGTGTCGGCTAAGTACAAGGGCGTCGTCCGCAACTTGGTGTCATGATCTCGAATGTTTGAGGCACCAAAGTACTGCTCTAGGTTCCATAAGAAATTGTCAATCTCCTTGGCATTTCTCGATCCGTTGAACTTCCCAGGCCTTGGGATGTCAATTCGTGCGGGTGTCGCACCCACGTTCTCCATTGGCAATCGCCCTCTTCACTGTTGCCATCTCCGTCTTGAGAACCTCCATGCTCTCTTGCATGGCCAAGATCATGGCCCGAAAATCGGCCAACTCTTGCTTCATGTCCCCATCACAAGCATTGATAGTAGAAAGTACCTGGTTGTGCAGCTCCTCACCAGCTTCTTCTAAGTCATCCACCCTCTTCGCAACCTCATCATAGACCTCCTCCAGTCGAGTCACTCATTTCCATGACAAAGAATCCGGTCGACAGACTTGTCTCTGCCCTTCTAGGTCTTCTCGGCCTGAGTGTTGGGTTGGGTAACGTCGGATGATTGTGCCATCTTCCTCCTTGCACGATCAGCTAGCAATCTTCGAAAATCCGCCTTGGTTGTCTCAACCTTGGCTCCGATATCAACTGTCACGGGGTTATACTTGCGCCTCGCTAGTATCCTCTCCGTGCGGCACTCTTAGGTTGTCTCAAGCCTAAGTAGTAAGCCTATTAATAAACAAGACTGCTAGGAAGGGAAGTAAGGAAATGCTTGGGGAAGGTTTTCTCTTATTGCACTGTAGCAAATCAGATTTCTCAAGAGTGAGTTACAAGTGAGCCCCAAGGAGGGGTATTTATACTAATCCTCCTAGTCTAGCAAATGACCAACAAAACATTACTATTCCAAGTATTTACAAGAATGTCATCATCTGGAATGATCTATACAATTCTAAGAAGACTCTTTGGAGTCCCCAGACCCCTCTGGAACGTCCGGCCCGACCCGGCCCGAAGTGTCCCGGCCCGGCCCGGCCAAGGCCCGATTCGGCCCGTAGCAATCCGACCCGATTTTTGACCTTCTCGAACCCTCTTTGACCTTCTGGAATTGATTGGTCTCCATCTTGAAGCTTTTAGGGTCTTCTTTCTGAAGAGTGTGCTCCTCGGCCTTTTAATGTCTACTGCTGTCATATGGCTTTTTCCGTCTAAGCCTATTATAGGGAGGGTAGTCCTCTGTGAGCTTGGCACGGTGCCTGCACGCGCACGCCCGTCCGCCCGGCTTCAGCCGGATGCTGCTTGATGCCTGCTGCACTAAGGTGGGGCGTGACATATGGCATCCATTTTACGCGATCTAAAGCGCAAAGATAGCCTACTTGTGCAGAAATCCTGGTTCAAATGGGTTGAGGAGGAGACACAAATTCCAGATTTTCACAACTGTTTTAATAAAAGGAGAAAACGGAACGAGATTCTGGGCATTGAGCTTAATGGCGAATGGAAGGAGAAGGTAACGGACGTCAAACAAGGAGTCCTTGAATTCTTCAGATCACATTTTCAGAAGGAGGATCTCCATCGGCCTTCTTTAGCTTCAGACTTTGCAGCGAAGAGAATCTCAACACTTGACGATGAAATACTTATTTACTGAAGACGAAATCAAGGAGGTTGTATGGTCATGTGAAAGTACGAAAAGTCCTGGACCAGATGGATTCAACTTCACATTTCTCAAAGAATTTTGGACCTTGTATAAATCTGATTTTTTGTGGATGATGGCTGACTTCCACACTCACGGGAGGCTTGTGAAAGGTATAAATCCTTCTTTCATTGTTCTTATTCCGAAAAAAAAGAGGCGGCTACCAGCTTAAATGATTATTATAGACCCATTTACCTTATTGGGGGGATCCATAAGATCATCTCTAAGGACTTGGCGAGAAGATTAAGCTTGGTTCTTAATTCCATTATATCAGATAATCAATGTGCATTCGTTGGTAATAGACAGATTCTCGATAGCGTGCAATCGATGATGCAAAAAAGAGGCTATTGAGAGGATCTTTTTTAAGATAGATTTTGCCAAGGCGTATGACTCAATTGATTGGGGTTTATTTGATTTGATGATGGACAGATTCGACTTCAGTTCAAAATGGCGAAGATGGATTATGGAATGCATCTCAAGCGCAACAACATCGATTTTGGTGAACGGCAGCCCATAGGGGGAATTCAGACTGGAGAGAGGATTAAGGCAGGGGATCCTCTTTCCCCCTTCTTATTTCTAATTGCTGCTGAAGGCCTAAGTTTATTGATGTCGAAAGTAGCTGATACGGGACACTTTGAGGCTGCTTCGATTGGTAGGAACAAGATTAAAATCTCACATTTACAGTTCGCTGACGACACGGTGTTTATGGGGGCAGCTTCGTTAGAGAATGCATGGAACAGGAGACGCATACTGAGAAACATGGAACTCTTGTCAAGACTCAAGGTAAATTTCGAAAAATGCTGCATTTTCGGATCGAACGTTGAGGAAGGAAGGTTAGCGGGCATGGCTGAAATTGTGGGTTGCATAGTGGGGAACCTCCCATTTACCTATTTGGGCATGAAAGTTGGTATGAATCACCACATAGTTGAGGAATGGAAATGTGTAGTACTGAAACTGTGGGAAGGTAACCAGATCTCAATGGGGGGCAAAATCACTTTATTGAATTCGGCCCTTTCTGCACTACCTATTTACTACCTATCCTTCTACCTTCTACCCAAACACACTTTGAGTGAAATTACCCAGCTACGAAGAAAGTTTCTTTTGGGGGTGGGGAGAGCAAAAATAAAATTTCTTGGGTCGAGTGTGTAATTCGAAAGAAAAAGGGGGCTTTGGAGTCAGGAACTTGAGTTTATTTAATAAAGCGTTAGTGTGTAAATGGGTGTGGCGTGTGTTGAATGAGAAAAACAACTTATGGGTCGAAGTCATCGAGTCAAAATATGGGGGTCAATGGGGTAGGGGGGCTGGGATTAGGTCTTTTCGGAATAGGGGGAGTTGGTCGGGATGGTGGAATGATGTAGTTAAGGTGAGCCTGGGGAAGAAGGGGGCTGGTTTAGGGATAAATTGTATAGAGTCGTTGGGAACGGACGGAACACTTGCTTTTGGGATGATACTTGGGCGGGGGAGGGACCTCTAAAGCTGAAATTTCCTAGACTTTTTCAGCTTAGTTTAGATAAGGAATGGAGTGTTGAGTCAATGGGTCTTGGGTAGTTAATTCTTGGGTGTGGGAATGGCGGTGGTGAAGAAACTTATTTGAGACGGAGTTGGTATCTCTTAAATTCACTTTTGACTGTGATCGACAGGTACCCTACTAAACCCAATTTACAGGATGAGTGGAGATGGACGGGAGCGGTTAAGGGCAAATACAATACGAAAGAAGCCTATGAGGAACTGATCAAGCTAAGAGGAGATGTGCCCATCGATGATGCAGCGGCGAAGGGATTTAAAATGATATGGAACAAACTAACTCCTTCGAAGGTGAGTGCTCACGCTTGGAGGCTACTCTAGAATCGTCTGCCAATAAAGTAAATTTGCACGTAAGAAATGCCCTCAACAATTCCAACGACTTCAGCTGCCCCTTTTGTGGAAACTATGATGAAACGGAGAAGCATCTATTCTTCGAATGTGACATATCATATAAGGTGTGGATGGAGTATATGAAGTGGTTAGGTGTTTCGTGCTCGCTTCAATCCTCTCTCATTTCAAACGTGATTGCTCAAAGCTTCATATTGAACGGTAAGAAAGGGAGGAAATTGGTGATTTTCTCTATGGTTGTGTGTGGTTTGGATGCTGAGGAAAGGTAGAAATAATCTGATTTTTAGAGATCTCAAGTTTTCAATTATCAAGACAGTGGACAAGATCAAAGCTAGGCTTTGGAGTTGGGTTAGTATGAAAGATCCTAAGTGGGTAAACTTTTCCTTCAATGATTGGCTATTGAAACCTTTGTTTGTTGTAAATTCGTAGATCTCATTCTTCTAAGCTGCTGCTGTACATAGTTTCTTGTTTTTCTGTTCTTTATTAATAAAATCCCCTTTTACTGATCAAAAAAATAATTAAAGCTAATAATTAGTTAGTTATTTTATATTTTATAATTCAATATGTATCTTAAATTGTATATCATAAAAATACAATTACTTTAATATATCTTTTACTATAATAAATAATAAATGAGTAATTTGTGATATTTTAAATGGGGGCATATTTATATCTAACGCCTATATTAAGCAGAATGTTGTTATATGTAAAAATATCATTTAAAATATACCTTAATGCATCTTAATTACTACGATCAATTGTCTTTCTACTTCAAATCTTTAAAGTACAATACTGTAACATCCTAAACTATACGGCTATCATAGTATTGTGGACTCTATATTGAGACCCAACAGGCGGTTTAATCAACAACTATCATCTACAATCAAGATAATATAACTACATTATGTTATAGAATACTCGAACAATAAGTTCTATACAATGTTTGGCACATGATCACCTTAGACTACAAGTAAAATTCATATGAAGATAGATATACCAAAACAACACAAAATAAGGAGCACAATACTGTGGAAATAAATACAAGAATAGTATAATCAGAAACAAGAAGACTCGGACCCCTAATATCCTTGAGACTTCTTTGCGATCATCATGCTCTTCCTGTGTCGTGTCCAACAGCATTTCCTCGACCTAAAATACGATTAGAACATATTTCGCCCAAAACCACAAGGTCAGTTACACAAGATAACGAGTCTCAGGATATTGAACCTACACAAGCCAACATCATAAGCTCAAAGGGCGGAGATGGAAATATCTTCGTGCAAAAGCCACAAACGATAGGAATCCTCAAATACAAGTGTGATCCTATAACTAATTAATCTCATAATAGGTTATCCTCTCGTGTGCAAAGTCTAATGTGTATATCTACACATGACCGTACATGCCCGACTAAAAAAATCCTACGCATTGCCAACCGGCAAGCAAGTATGACTCCAAAAATATCATGACAGAAAAACTGAAAACAAGAATCAATAAGAATCAATGTAACCAATAGGGATCAAGACAACCCACTGAAGGGACGAAGATAACACAAAGGACCAGGAACCAATGTTCCTCAAGAATGACCAATATGATCAACAATATCATCTCAACATGAATCACAATTCATATATTATAAGACAATGAATGTCACATGTAGAACAAATAGAATGATAACTATCCTCATAACCGAGCAAGAATTAACTTCTCTTAATATCGAAGACGAAAAAGTCCCAACACGAACAAGACGTCCTTCAACGAATCGATAAACACTCGAACTGTAATACCCTCAATCCACTCAGGGATATTACACACCGTAGATCCCTTTCCGCAAGGGTCTACCAGGCAAGGAACTACAAAACAAAAACTCACACGTGGTCAACTTGACCAAAACATAAAACCATAGACCGATGAGGTCTCTCAAAACCCAACGTAGCCGTACAATTGATAAGCCCAAAATACAACGCGATCGCAATTTACACAGCATGTCCATCCTCTTAAGGATGACAATGAAATTAGGAATAAACACTCAAACCGACAGGTCACTGACGGACAACCGACTACAATTGTGGCTAGTATCGCTGCTTTAAATCATCCTCCGAGCCGATCCTGTGGTTGCTCACTCTCCAATCAGGACACCTGGAATGAATAACATAATCCCCAATGAGGGGTTAGCGATGGAAATCACTAACAAGTAACAAGCTATAAAGTTATACATCAAGAATACAACTGTTATGAAAATAACCTTTCGACAAGGTAGTAACACGATCCCCGAGTCTAAAGTCTTTTCGAAAACAGTTCCACTAGGAAGGATCATAAGGATAACTTCAAAACACATTTAAAAGAATAATTGAGGACGTTGTGGGTCTCAGTGTAAAATAATGAAAAGATTTATAATTCTTCTTTGCAAAAGGGTTTTCTTTCAAAATCACATAATTGATTCAATTCTCAAACAAGCCTCAAAAGCAAACCATATTCACCAATATAACTCGGATCAAAGATGCAAGCATTCACAATTCAGAGATATCCAATCAAATACTCAAATCATCTGGCCTCGATGGGACCCACCACGATTAGCTATTGAAAACAAGCTCATACCCACCCATAAGTTATCTTGACATCGCACTCGCAAGTAACGATTCTCGGAGCCCTCTTCAAACCTACCCGATTAGATAATCTTATGGTCAAATTATATCAACTGGCCGTACTTGCAAGTACGCTCCGCCGGAGGCCTCACGAGTCCCTACCGGGTAACATCATTCAAACACGCCCACAAGTTATCGGGACATCGCACTCGCAAGTGATGATTCTCGGAGCCCTCTGCAGACCTACCCGATTCGATAACCTTAGGGCCAAATCATATCAACTGGTCTTACTCGTAAGTACGCGCCGCCGGAGGCCTCACGGGTCCCTACCCGGGTAATATCTCAATTCACCGATTACATAACAATAAAGGTACAATATTCGCCACAATCACAAACACGTAAAACATAAGCTAACACATCACACACCTCCACAAAGGTACAACATTCACGTCACACCATCATTCAGGAAACAGGCTAACAAGCGGACAATACAAATATTCCACGATTCCACAATTCCTCAGATAACTACTCATTTCTAACATTCGTTTTAAACAAAATACACATGAAATGGTCGTTGTCATTCTTCGGGAACCTCATGTTTACGTCCGTATTCACTTTCATAGAATCATATATTCATTTAGAAGTAAGTTACGGTTAAACATCCAATCACTACAAGTCCACGTTAAATTCACGACACATCACATTCTCAAAGTATAAAGATTATAGACGAGATACTCGCCTCAATTCCAAAGCACGCGAAGCAATGGGAAAGCTCGACCGGAAACCCTCGAACACCTATAATCCCCCGGCCAAAAACAACAAAGATACGATTACGATGAAAATTAAGACCAAAAACAACGGAAATCCCACCAAACGGGGAAACTCATTGGGATATTTAATCGGACATTCAATGTCGGATAACTCCCAAGAACACTCGAATCGCCAATCGAGTTAAACAAACTCGAAATATGGATATACAACCCATAGAACACGATTACTAATGCTCGATAACATCAACCGATTCATCAAAATTAGACGAACAACGAAAATCAAGAAGGAAATCCCGAAAGTCAACCCTAGGAGATTTCAAGATTTTACCTCGATACGACGAAGAACAAGGATTGGATGATGATTAACACGAACTAAGCTTCCCAAAACGATGCACGACGATACCTCTGATTGCCACCCAGGAGTACCGGCCGAGAATCGCGGAAGAAATGAGGAGGAAGGGTGAAAATGAGCACAGCCCGTCGGCCAGGCCTATATATGGCCGAGCATGTTTTGGCCGTAACATGTTGCACCTTACGGCCGTAACTCGGTCAACCGCCCTCACGGACGTAATAGGCCTACCCTTTACGGCCGTAACCGATCCCCTCTGGGCTACTGGCCAAATTGCTCGGACACATTATGGTTGTTACCATCGGCAGGTTGTGGCCATAACGCATAAGCTCTTACGGCCGTAACTCGGGATCCCTTACGGCCATACCAGGTCTCTCACCTACAGCCGTACTCGGCCTCACTCTTACAGCTGTAACCGGTCCCCATCCGACTCCTGCCCAAAATGCTCGGATGCCTTATGTCCATAACTCTATCAGGCATTACGGCCGTAATATCCACTACCTTACGGCCATAACTCTCATGCCTCTCTTCCGACAGTCCTGACGTTCGACAACGTCTCGGTCACACTAAAGCACCGGCTATGATTTAAAACAATAATGAGCAATTTACGAAGCATAACATACCACAAGCACGCATTTAATCAAAGAAACGCCTGCGACACAAGTCTCACTCGATGAGCTTTACAACAGAACACATCATACAGTACATCATAGAAAAACGTATTCCATATAATCATAACAAAACAAAATAACCGGCACCAAACGACAAATAATTCAGGGCAACTGGAAAATAAAAATCTCGGGTATTACATTCTACCCCTCTAAAAAGAAGTTTCGTCTCAAAACTTAAAAAAAAGGGTGAAGTAAGCAGTCATCAAAGTGGTCGAACCATTAAACCTCAGCGATCTACACGAGTCGATCCTGATAATAGTGTCGAAGCTCAATTCTGGGAAACTTTATGGAATAATTCACAATACTGAACTCTGTGGCCCTCGAGTCCACAGTTATAACAAGTAATCGACTGCGAAGGACAATTAGCTTGCACATGACCCACAACGTTGCAATTGAAAGACCTCCCAGTCTGACTAGGAGTTAAAGAAGATGACTTGGAACTCTTGGTTCCACCAAACGAAGAAAGTGAAGATTTCGCTGTACGACTACGCGAAACTCGATGAGAAGAAGTTCCGACTCTCACTCCGTCCGAAAAATCTCCAGACGTCCTCTATCTCTTCGCTCATACAAAGGCCCAGTAGATAACGATGCCATCTCGTACGCCATGGCTTGATTCTGATGCTCTCTCAAAGTAGCACAAGTGAAACCCGACATGTACTGTCGAATCTCTGGTCTCATCCGCATGTCGAAAGGATGGATTTTGTCTTCCTCGGTCCTCACCTGCCTCTTCACGTAAGCGAGTTGTCGACTATAATCGATAATAGCCTCCGACACGGGTATATCCTGCGGCTCGGCTAGGTAAAAATCTCGGATCCTCTTCTCTCAGATCGGCTCCGGACAGAACTCCTCTTCCATCAACTTCTTGAACTCTTCCCAAGTAACATCATGATCCTGAGGCTCAACGGCCTCCCACCAATTAGCAGTGTCACTATCGAGAAGGAACTGAGCGATAGGAATCTTCCATTCCTCTGGACAACCAACCGCCTTGAAAATCTTCTCCAATTGGAAAAGCCAACCATCCCAGCCCAAAGTATCAGCCGCGCCCGCAAAGCGAGGAGGATGCATACGAATCACTTCTCTAAGACACTGTGTCGACCCGACATTCTCAGTCACGGTAGTGTTATGCTGAACCGCCTGAGCCAAATGAGTCATCTGGTCTGCCATCGCTGAAGTATAGTAGCAACACCAATACTAATGCCATCACCGGCAGCATGATCCTGATCACGCGACTGATTGCCACGACCTCTCAGCATACTGAACTGACAGCCGTTCAGAACGAAAGCACAAACACCACATAATCAACATAGAGCAACAGATGGTAATACAATAAAATACTCACTCTGAGTCATTACACGAATACACGAACTGTCACTGCTACAATATGATCCAAATTCATAAGTTATTAACTTGGATACATCAACAAAAACGTACGACCTTTACCAAAACAATCACGGTCAAAATCACATACATATCATCGTGGTCAAACATGGGTAATATATTTTTAAAAACAAAATGTTTCCGAGTTATTTATTTCAAATGATAGTGTTTTAAAATTCTTGAGTTTGAATGATGTTGCTGAAATGAGTTTTTGAAAAGAAATGTTTTCAATACCTTTGTCGTTTGATCAAAACTATGAACCCAATATCATAAATGTTTCGTTTTGAAAGTCATTTGTAAAACAACATTTTGGAACACCAATCTACTCGATAAACGATATTATCAAAATGACCTTATCACTATATATCATCATTACCACCGACCCCCTATCACATCCAGATAACGTTATAAAATAATATAATTAAACCAAACTATGTAATCATAACATCTAGGTGTACAACCAAAACTTGCTAACAAGAAAGGTAACAATTTATAATACGTCAATAATATCCATACAGGATAAACTAGGTGCAATACTACTGATACAACACTTAAAGTTCACAATCGTCACAGACGGACCATATGACTAGGTCGACAGGGATTAAACGACCGATAATAAGCACATACAGAACTGTAACAACAAAGGTACTGCCGTAACAGTCAGAAGCTTACAGTCGTAACAACTAGCTGTAAGACGGCATAATCAACTCAACAGTCTCAAAACGGCTCCGAAGTTTAAGGATCGACTCCTAATAGTGTATCTCGACATTTAGAAGGTACTATAAAATTCTATAATGGGCATAACAGCATAACAATCTTGTCGCAACGACTTAGTCCCAATACACAAACACATAATGTTTTAAATTTCGGAAACCAAAGTCGTTTGCAAAATAGAAATTTTCCAAAATCCTTTCGATCATAACCAAAGATGACTGTAATGTTTTGCAATGTCCGAAATACATTAAAATACATTTTCCAAATACCCTCTAATGGTGTCATTTGAAAATACAGGACCAACTTGTCAAAACCCAACCGATTTCAAAATCCATACAGACCGTTGTTTAATCGCACCATCAAAATATTTTCAAAAATCGATTTCCACAAAAATACTCAGACCCTTAAAGTCCTTCAGAAACACATTCTCAAACCTACCCGCAGCGGCCATAATTACAACAGTCCAAAAATAATCGAACTTAAAACCACATGCCCAAACGGCAAACAGAATCACCAATTCAACCAAATACATCTCGTGCGTATCAAGTTTAAACATACAACAAAACCATACATCTGAGTTTCTCACCAACTCTATCGTCGATACATTTTTCGAAACCCATCAAGGTTCACAACTTTCACATCATACTACCCCACACGACGGTTCAAAGTCAAAACATCAATACGTCCATACACATATAGTGTGTCACAAGTACCGAATACAAACTCCATTACACAACACCGTGCAATTAAAATTATGCACCACAATTAACTCACATATATGAAATCATGAAACAAAGATACCTCGCATAAAAGAGGATACTTACGTCCACAGGCTGCACGGAGATGATGGCTGCACCACGATACTAATCACAACGAATCACAATTGATCACAACGGATCACCACAATCACACTTGTTCACAATTGCTCACCCGGGTGACACGACAAGACACGACTCGACAAGACCCAACTAGACCCAACTGCCTAGGTTTTAGCAAACCTAAGCTCTGATACCATTTATGTAACACCCCCAATCCACTCAGGGATATTACACGTCGTAGATCCCTTTCCACAAGGGTCTACCAGGCAAGAAACTACAAAACAATAACCCACACGTGGTCAACTCGACCAAAACATAAAACCGTAGACTGGTGAGGTCTCTCAAAACCCAACGTAGCAGTACAATTGATAAGCCCAAAATATAACGCGATCACAATTTACACAACATGTTCATCCTCTTAAGGATGACAACGAAATTAGGAATAAACACTCAAACCGACAGGTCACAAATGGACAACCGACTATAATTGTGGCTAGTATCGCTGCTTAACATCATCCTCCAAGTCGATCATGTGGTTGCTCACTCTCCAATCAGGACACCTGGAATAAATAACATAATCCCCAATGAGGGGTTAGCGATGGAAATCACTAACAAGTAACAAGCTATAAAGTTATACATCAAGAATACAACCGTTATGAAAATAACATTTCGACAAGGTAGTAACACGATCCCCGAGTCTAAAGTCTTTTCAAAAACAGTTCCACTAGGAAGGATCATAAGGATAACTTCAAAACACATTTAAAAGAATAATTGAGGACATCGGGGGTCTCAGTGTAAAATCATGAAAAGATTTATAATTCTTCTTTGCAAAAGGGTTTTCTTTCAAAATCACATAATTGATTCAATTCTCAAACAATCCTCAAAGGCAAAACCATATTCACCATTATAACCGGGATCTAAGATGCAAGCATTCACAATTCAGAGATATCCAATCAAATACTCAAATCACCTCCGTGGCCTCGATGGGACCCACCCGGATTAGCTACCGAAAACAAGCTCATACCCACCCATAAGTTATCTTGACATCACACTCGCAAGTAATGATTCTTGGAGCCCTCTCCAGACCTACCTGATTAGATGACCTTATGATCAAATCATATCAACTGGCCGTACTCGCAAGTACGCACCGCCGGAGGCCTCAAGGGTCCCTACCCGGGTAACATCATTCAAACATACCCACAAGTTATCGGGACGTCACACTCGCAAGTGACGATTCTCGGAGCCCTCTCCAGACCTACCCGATTCGCTAACCTTATGGCCAAATCATATCAACTGACCGTATTCGCAAGTACGCGCCGCCGAAGGCCTCACGGGTCCCTACCCGGGTAATATCTCAATTCACCGATTACACAACAACAAAGGTACAATATTCGCCACAATCACAAACACGTAAAACATAAGCTAACGCATCACACAGCTCCACAAAGGTACAACATTCACGTCACACCATCATTCAGGAAACAGGGTAACGAGCGGACAATACAAATATTCCACGATTCCACAATTTCTCGGATAACTACTCATTTCTAACATTCGTTTTAATCAAAATACACATGAAATGGTCGTTGTCATTCTTCAGGAACCTCAGGTTTACGTCCGTATTCACTTTCATAGACTCACATATTCATTTAGAAGTAAGTTACGGTTAAACATTCAATCACTAACAAGTCCACGTTAAATTCACGACACGTCACATTTTCAAAGTATAAAGATTATAGACAAGATACTCGCCTCAAGTCCAAAGCACGCGAAGCAACGGGAAAGCTCGATCGGAAACCCTCGAACACCTATAATCCCCTAGCCAAAAACTGTAATACCCGTAATTTCGATTTCCGGTAATTTCTTTTTTCGGCGGAAGTCCGTTTTGATGACTCGATCATGACCATTTCATTATTTTGAGAATGATTAATTCTACACTTTTTGACATCCGAGTTCGTTTCGGTGTCGTTTTATTGAGTTCCGTGCTTTTTAGCGACTTTTCCGCACTTGAGTTCTATTCTTGCGATATCGTTCGAAATTGCTGTTTCGAGTTTCCTGTAAGTCCGTTTAACTTTGTTAGACGTGTTGTGAACTTCGGTTTGGTTATTCGATCACGTATCGTGATTTTCGGGCGTTTTGGGCCATTTTGTAATTTACTAAAAGTTATGGGTATCTGTGTCTGTAATTGTTGTCTCGACCCTTTTCTTGGTAGCACATGATTAATTATTGCATTATGTTTTCATTTCGGGTCGATGATGTTGTCCGCGAGCTTTTCGTCGTGTTCGTTTCGTACGTTTTCGGAAATCGAGTCGTCGGATCATGACGGCTGAGCACTGGCCGGACAGGTGCGACCGGCACAGTCGGAAGTGCTGGCACTGGCCGGTCAAGCACGGCAGGAACCGGCATAGCACACGCTATGGTCGGAAGGCTGCGTGCACTAACTGGCAGGTATAGCGCACGCTGTCGGGCGGCCCAGCGTACACTGTCGGGATGGGCAGAGGGGTTACTGGAGTACTGGACTCGGGGATGATCGGCATGTAGCGCACGCTACTGTCGGGCATTGCGCATGCTACGACCGGAAGGTAGTGCGCGCTACGGCCGTAAGGCTGCGCACGCTACCTGGCCGAGTCAGTAGGGCGGTGGGGGCTCTGGACTGCGGCCTGGGCCGATAGCGCACGCTAGCTCGGCAGCCTAGCACACGCTAGTCCGGCCCAGTATAAATGTGACAGAGCAGTCGCATTTTCATTCATTTTTCACTTCCTTCCTAATCTGTCCGCGGCTGACGATTCGGAGGTGGCGAAGCCATGTTGTTTAACAACAAATCCATGAAGTTCTTGAGGTTATATCATTGGACAATCATTCTATAACATCCTTCGATCCAGCGAATCAAGGTGAGATTTCCTAGAACCCTATTTTGAGAAATTTCGGGGGTTTTGCGTTTTTGTCCGATTCATTCCGTATTGTTGATTAATTCAAGTTGGGTATGATTAATCTTGGTAGTATTCTTGTGTTTAACATCATTTAATCCATTGTTCTTCGTCGAATCGAAGTATAATTCTTGATTTCCTTCGAATCAACTTTTTGGGGGATTTGTTCTCGATCTAGTTTTCCATCCGTTTTTGTTGGATAGATTGTGGTTAAATGATGTTGTTAAACATATTCTATGGATTGTATATCCATATTTCGACTTGGAATTCCGTTTTCGTGTTTTGTCGGGACAAATCGTGTTCTTGGCCGTTTTGGGGAAAACACTTGAACTTTCGTCATTCGTTCTTTGAATTCAATGGATTTGAGTCGTGTTATGGAATTCATTTCATTGTTGTTATTGTCCTTCGTAGTTTATGACCGCGAGTTGGCGATCGGTGGAGTCGGCGGGTTCGTAGTCGGTTCGTGTCAACCTACTTCGGTCGATTCTCCGCGTTGTTCTTATTCGAGGCAAGTACCTTGCCCATACTATTCTTGTTTTATGGATATGATAATTAGTGATCGTATAAATGTGGTTGTTTGGTCGTTTGAATTGAACTTTCAAAAGATTCGGTTTAGCCTTGTTAAAGGCTTGCTTTCAAAACGCGTGTGTTTTGTGAATGGTGTGGTTTGTGAATAACTATGTGAATTCTATGGATATGTTTGGTGTTGATGTTGCACTTGGTATTGCATGTGGATTTATATTATTTCATTTCGGTGCGTTGTGGATTCACGTGGTGTTTTGCTAAGTGTTTGATGCCTCTGGGTGAATTGTTTGAATATATGTGTTGTATTGTGCTGTGTGTGAATGTATGGATGTGGGTGGGGCCTATGGTGGCACATGGCATGCGATCATGTGGCCAGGATGCAACAAGCGATTGGTCCAACCGTGAGAGCCTAATAAAAACTACGGTGGAACATGGCATGCGATCATGTGGCCAGGATGCAACAAGTGATTGATCCAACCGTGAGCGCCAAAGATAATCTACGGTGGCACATGGCATGCGATCATGTGGCCAGGATGCATCAAGCGATTGATCCAACATGAGATGTGTGTGATTTGTTTCACTAGCCAGCTCAGGAGGGTCCTTGGAGGCCTCGAGTGGGATTTGTGGCTTCGTCCCGGTCCTAGGCGATGCGCGTGCGTGATTACGTTGTGTTGATTTTTATGTCCGTCGAGGACACGTGATGTTGGGATCTGGCCCTGTGAATTGTTGTCGGTTTTCTATTTGCGAAAACAAAACATTTGGGCTGTGACCCCTGCTGATTTTTGGAAAGAGAAGGATTCGGAAATCCTAAATTATTTTCTATTAAAACTCTCGATGGCATTTTAAACGGTTTTATAAATTGTTTCCCTTGATTTGTGATCAATGTTTTACCAAACTCATGCCTCGGGAAGTGCTTTTCGTTACGTTTGGAACTTTGAGGATTCCTGGTTATTGTTATTCGTGGAATGTGAATTGTATGGCTCGTATTTGCACTTTGTTCTTGCACTAGCAAAACAGTGGAGTTTTGCTAACCCCTGAGTATTCGGGGGGTGGATGTCTGTTTTTGCATTCAGGTTTGGGAGCATAACACAGGGTCGGCACGAAGGATGATGAAAGATGAACGATACTAATCACACGAGGATCCGTATGAGATCATTGGTTTAGTTATAGTTTATTTTCCGCTGCAGTATTCTTTCCCGTTGTACGGGAGTGTTTGTATTTGACCCCTGTGTGGGCATGTAATGAGTTTGAGTTGTATGTATTTATTGAAAGACTAAATCGGTCTACTGAGTCATTTTAGCCTTAAAGGCATTGTTGAGATGTTCTATGTTGTTATCAGCCTGGTAGATCCTTGAGGAAAGGTTCTACGGCGTGTAATATCCCTGAGCGGATTGGGGGTGTTACATAAATGGTTTCGGAGCTTAGGTTGTGGAAACCTAGGCTGTCAGGTTTAGTGGTGTCTGTTGAGTTTTTATCTCGTCAGAATTTGTCTGACTGAGTCGTGTCCCGACGCGTCGTCTGAGTTTGTTGGTCATGATTAGTATCGTGGGGCGATCATCATCTTCGTGCGACTTGTGGCTGTAAGTCTCCCTTCTTTGTGTTGTGCCTCGTGTGACACGAGCTATTTTTATGATTATTTGTTCAGTGACGGAATCCTCGTATGGATTTTGATTTCTTGATATGTGGTTATTTGACCCTCATATTTCGTTCATATGAGGAGTAGCGTTGCTGGATTGTGCATGTTTGACCTTATTTCTTTTATCCGCTGCGTGAGTTCTTTTGAAATGGCTTTCGGTATTTTACCGACTGAGTTTTATTTCGAAAATCGATTCCCTTAACCGAGTTTTTGGCATTATGGCTTTGATCGTTTTGGCAAAATTCTTATGACGGTATTTAGTATTTTGTAAATGGATTTTGTGAGTTTTTGAAATATTACCATCATCGGCCTTTTTGGCGTTTTTGTAAATGGTTTTTAGCCTGGTGGGTTCCGACGCGGGACCCACGGTACTATAAAGTTTTTTGTAATTACCTGAAATTTTTGGGCATTCTAGCCATTGAATTATCCTTCAAAACCTTGAGTATCTTAGAAAATAAGTTTCGAGACGTACTTTTAAAATGAATTATTTTCTCGTGGTACATCCAAGGTGCCACAACATGTTTCAAAAATTCTTCTACCTCAACGACCAAAATGTTTTGAGATATTTTCGATGTTTAGAAACACTTATACTTAGACCCGAGGGTCGGATATTCTGAAAGTTTTTCACTAAAAGAAAGGTGTCCTCATTTTTGTTCAAACGCAAGATGATTTTCAAAGTCTCGAAAATGATGTTTGTTCAACTTTTTGTAAAATGATACTCAAGATCAACTGGTGTTTCCAAACTGTTTTCAAAAGGTGGTTTTCGTTTTTTTTTTAAAAAACCATCATTTCCTGCTTGTGGTCGGAGAAGGTGTGTATGATGTTGGTATTGTTGTTAGGGTGTTAGCCCTCCGAATTGTGATTAAATTGGTGGTGTGAACATTGAGTCGTTCGCCACGCATATGTTTTGTTAGCCCTTTGTGGGAGGTGTGATGACGATCTTTAATGTTGTCATTTCGTGGTGACTTGCGTATTATCGCACCTGTGTGAGCTGTTAAAGCTTGGGTTTGTATGTTTGTGTACATGTGTGATTGTTTCATGATGTTTGTAATTATGTGCTGGTTATTGTTCGGGCCGTTAAGGTCGCCGAACGATACCGTCGTTGCTGTATTGTTTGTGTGTGTATTACTTTACGATGGTAATTGTTGTATATGATATGGGTTATGATTCTTTTTTGTGCTGAGTTGGCATCTCCGCTATGTTGTTTTGCGACGTTATGCCCCATTGTATCTAGCATTTGTATTTTCGGTATGCCGAGACGAGACGTTTCAACCGTGATGTACCGAGGGCATGCACGTGTAAATTGTCCTTCTCGTCGATAACACATTTCAAGTGTGGACTCGAGGGACACCAAATTCAGTTTTGCGAATTGGCTACCGAGACTTTCGGAGTTCGCGCTTCAGCACAGTTATCAGAATCGGCTTTGAGAGGCCTTCGAATGATGTTTCTGTCGGTTGCCTGTTGTGTCGTCTCCTTGATTTCGTTGTTGTGAGTTTCGGGGATGACACTTCTTTTAGAAGAGGTCGAATATAATACCCGTATTATTTTTGGCTTCTGCATTTTCTCTTTCTCAATTCTATCGACTCGCTCGTGTTTGTTGATACTTTCTGAACTTGTTCTGTATTTCGGTTTCATCGTTCGGACGAGCTGTGATCTTGTTTTTAGTCGATCTAGTTATCGCTGTGACTTTTCCGAGTTCGGTTCGATTCTTGTGAACCTTGGAGTTGTTGTTTGAATTTTATTGTTCTTCGTGATTCGAACATGATTGTTCGCTTTTTGTTGTCTCGACCGTTGTGGTTCGGTCGTTTGATTGTTCGGTTTTTGTTGATCTAATCTCGTGATTGTTGAGCGTTCAGACTCCTTCGGGAAATTAGTCTCGTTTCGATCTTCCAACCCTTGGGCGGTGGAATTTCGTATTTGTTCAGCGTTTGGCTCGCGTTTTGATTGATGAACCGTTGGGTTGGTCAATCATATTGATTTTCGTTCGTTGTGTTTTGTGATTGTTCGGATAATCGACTCGATTGTATTGTCTGTTTGATGACGCTTGTCACTTGTTGATTTTATTATGTCTCTATCGGTGGCGTTGTGTTAGTCGCCGTGGAGCGTATTTTCACGCCGTATGTCTCTTTGCGTTTCTTGCAGCATTTCGCCGTCGGGCGCGAGTTTTCGGTTTTTGTGTATCTCGTCGAGTTTTCCTAGCATGGGATATTGCTTCTCCCAACTTATTTTATGTAACACCCCAAACTAGGCGGATATTACAGTGCCGTGGACTCCCGACTGGGACCCACCAGGCGAATGAAAATGAGTGAATTACACAGGGTAAATATAGTACCGAACCACATTACAACATTAATTACTCCGATGAGGAGTTTCATACAACATACCCAGGATAATACAGAATACATGTATATTTTATATGGAGATAAAATATACAACACTGAGTGAAATGAATATTCAAAACGGAATGTCTGCAGCGGAATAAATGAAGGAAACATAAATGACTGAAAAGACTGGGGCCCCCTTCTAGTATCATTGGGACTCCTCGCCGTCAACGTGCTCTCCCCGTGCTTTCGCCTTGCCATGACCTGAAAAACAAAATCCCCCAACGGGGTCAGTTATACAGAACAACAATCCTCAAGAGTTGAATACACATAATCCTGTCGAAACATACGCAATCAAACATGCTATATGAATCAACTAACAGTACGACTCAAAGGAATGGCGCCACACTACGTCCGGGATGGAAATGTGTCCGTGCACAAGCCACCAATGAGTATCGATCGAATACATGTGTGGTCTTGTACCTAATCAGTCTCATGAAGCCATCAACTCGTGTGCACAGTCCAATGTGAGGCCACCAACCAACACACGACTTAAATGTGCCCGACATGAAAATCCTACACATACCAACCGGCACGCCAGTATGACCCGGAATGCCACGATATAACAAAAGTGAAGTCGAAAATCAATAATGACTCACCAAGATGAAATGATAGTGAAATGAATGACAGCTCAATGAAATGATTGGAACCGTCATTCCTCGTGAATGAAGTGATTAAGTGACAATTACAAGTCTCAATACGGTTAGTATTTTATGAATGAATTATGATTATGAATGAACAACAACGAAAGGAATGAATATCCCTTTAACTGAGTAAGAATTAACTTACTCAACACCGATGAAGAATGTCCGTCCACGAACAACGTCCTAAATGAAATGTCGGTCGCTCGAACAACCTTAAATCACACAATTACCAATAATTCGATCATTACACGAATCAAATACGATCATAACCGACTCAACGTCGATACAACAATATCCAAACTCGAATATATCGAAACCAACTCCAAGATGAGTATTACAAACCATCAAACACTTTCAATGATATCAATAATCCCATAGGAATCCACAATTTAAGATTACAACAACGTCAACCGAAAATCCCCAAATTAACTGAAGTCCACCCCAAGGGTTCTTGAAATAAATCCCCCAAAATAGCCATTAAATCCGTAGGAATATATTTATCCAAGGTAGATAACCCATATCTAACATATTTCAACAACAATCCAAGCTTACACGAAGAAATCGGAAGGAAAAACCCAAAAATCCGAAATTCTAGATCCAAGAGATTAATACCTTTGATTTGATGTGATGAAGATGATGAAATGATGATTAATCCGAATGATGAGCTTGAAGATGATGATTGATGATTACACCTCGAAGAATACTCTCCAAAACGCCCGAAATCGCCCAAAACCGCCGAAGGAGTGAAGTGAGATGAAGGAATGACGAAATGGACTGCATTGTCCTATTTATAGCAAATCTCAGTTAGCGTGCGCTAGCTCCTGTGCGTAGCGTGCGCTAACGGGTGTACTGGGTAGTCCAGTACTCACAGATCGCAACGGTAGTGTGCGCTACGTACCGCTTGTAGCGTGCGCTACCCTCTCTAATTAGCGTGCGTTAACACCAATGGTTAGCGTGCGCTAACGAATTATCTAATGCCCAGTACTGGAGTCCAGAAACCTTCTGTCCTCTGATCTGATCTCGGTAGCGTGCGCTACATCCAACAATTAGCGTGCGCTACTACACCGTTTGCATACGCTAAAACCACTCTTAGTCTGCGCTATGAATTAATTCAATTCAGTCCAGTAGCCACTGGACTCAACCTGATCCGACCTTAGTGCGCGCTACACCGACTGCATAGCGTGCGCTACTCCGGCTCACTAGCGCGCGTTACTTACCATTCGTAGCGTGCGCTACCTACAATCCCAACTGCAGTCCAGTGCCTTCTGGACTGCCTGCTCAACTACACTAGCGTGCGCTAGTGTTGAGAGGTGGCGTGCACTACCCGTACTCAATTAACGCACGCTAAAAAGAGTACGTAGCGTGCACTACTCCTCACACACAGCACACTATGAAATGACAACGATGGTAAACACCGCACGATTCTCCAACTAGATCGATGATGAATGACGATTGATATACGATATAATTACTCTAAACGATGAATACAATGATTGAATATGAGTGACAAATGATCATTAATGAGTGAAAAATACTAAGTGACAATTACTGAATGATAAATACTGAATGATAATGACTGAATTACAACCAGGTATTACATACACCCCCCCTTAAAAGAGTTTCATCCCCGAAACTAAGGGTCAAACAACTCGGGATAACTCTCCCACATACTATCCTCGGTTTCCCAAGTAGCCTCTTCGACTCCGTGTCTAAACCACTGAATTTTAACCAAAGGAATCGTCTTATTCCTCAACTGTTTGATTCGCCATTCTAAAACTCGTATAGGACGCTCCTCATAAGAATGATCATCGGCGATATCGATTTCGTCGAACTGAAGTATGTGACTCGGGTCGGCAACATACTTCCGCAATTGAGAGACGTGAAACACATTATGAATTCGTCTCAACGCCGTAGGTAGGGCCAATCGATAAGCTAGCTCGCCTACTCGATCCAAAATCTTAAACGGTCCAATGAATCTCGGACTCAACTTTCCCCCCTTCCCAAAACGGAAGATACCACGACTCGGGGATACCTTGACCAAAACATGGTCACCCGTCTTGAACTCTAATGGTTGACGACGATTATCTGCATATGATTTCTGTCGACTCTGAGCGGTCAACAAACGACTCCTGATCAAAGCTACCTTCTCACGGGCGGATGTAAGCATATCGGGCTCGGTGCCGATTGATTCTGATAAGTCATCCCAACACAAAGGAGATCGACAACGACGACTGTACAAGGCCTCGTAAGGTGCCATCTTAATTGAAGAATGCCAACTATTATTGTACGTGAACTCGATCAATGGTAGTTGGGCTTCCCAATCATCTTTCCAATCAAGGACACATGCCCTCAACATGTCCTCCAAAGTCTGAAATGATAGTGACCATACGCTTACGGACACTAATGATGGCATCGTGACAATCCATCCAGTCAATACCCAGAATGATATCGTCTCTCGGTAAATCTACCACGATTAAGTCTGCTAGCCAAACACGACCATGAAGCTGAATTGGACAATTATGAATCTCGCGATTTCCGATAATTCTTCTACCGTCACGTAGACCAATGACATAAGGCTCACAACTAATAGCACTACCCAGACGTAGTCTACTCAAACATGACTCGGAAATGAATGAATGCGATGCACCAGTATCAAAAAGGGTACACACAGGTTGAGTTAGAATATCGAGTGTACCTGAGATCATATGGGCCTATGGATCGTCGGTCTTCTTCATCTCATAAATTCGGGGCTTGCCGGCTCCCGAGCCGGACGCTCCCGTCTGGTAGCTCTTGGCTCCGCCTTTATTAGCTCCTGTCGTCTTGAACGACACTGACTAAGTGGCCTGATTCTGCACCGCTGAATGTCCTGGGGCCTGAGATGATGCCGGAGTAGGTTTAGAGTCCCTTCGGCAAAAACGGGCCCTATGCCCAGTAATCCCACAGTTGTGGCACGTGACAGTCTGTTTCGGACACTTGGTGCTGAAATTACCCTGTTCTTCACAGTTAAAATAGGTAATAGCCGAACTGGCTGCTCTTGACTGAGATTCTGCGGGTCTAGGCGCCATAGGAGGTCGCTCAGAAAAAGTAGAGCCCGCACATGGTTTCTTGAAAGTGGCCTGACTGCCGTCAGACTGATTACGGTTCTTAGACTTCTTGCCAGCAGATGAAGGTTGTTGCTTAGCAATTTCCTTAGCAGTAAGCTCGTAAGTAAGAGCTTTCTCGATGAATTCGGCCAGAGTGGTACAATTATGATTAAGCAACTGTAGCCTCATACGAGGTTTCAGCCTCTTGCTGAAATACTTGATCTTGTCCGCCTCAGAATGAATGATAGATGAGGCGAACGGAAGAAGTTCCTAAAATTTTTCGGCGATGGCAAGAACATCATCGTCCGCTGAGAGGTCGGGAGTGAGTAATTCCGACAACTTAGCCTCTCTGAGTGGGGCTGGATAATACCTCTCCATCATGAGGGTTTTGAACTGATCCCAAGTACATGATCCATCGATGGGCTTCAACGATAACCACCATGAATGAGCGCTCTTACCAAGATAGTAAGCCGCAACTGAAACTTTATGCCCTTCAGGGCAATCCACCATAGAAAATAACTTCTCGAAATGCTCTAGCCAATGAACAATATCCGCCGGCTCAGATGAGCCCTCGAAGGTAGGTGGTCGCTGGCAAGAGATATCGCCAATGATACTTCTTAAACCCCTCTCTTGCCTTTGAGGTGGCGGCGGAGGAGCCTGTTGATTTTGAGTAGTGGAGTTATGTATTGTCTCCATTAGTTGAGCCATCTGAGTCATTTGGGCCATCATGCCCTGCATAAAAGCGAGTGGGTCAACCCGAACACCCTCTGACTGAGTTGTGTCCCGGGTACGACTCCCTGATAGAGAATGATTACGTCCAGGCGAATGAGTGGCAGCGTCACTGCTCGATGAGTTAGCATTATTCCTGGCATTCGCACGTGTATTCACACGAGTTCTCGGGTTTTGGCCCGCACCACGGCCTCTTCCCCCACGTCCTCTGCCAGCTCTTTCCATACTGAAGTGGAAAGTCATATGATAATTATATATCTCGCATGAATATCACATTATGATTACGTTATGAGATGATGAAAATGAGCATACGCGCTCAAACACAATGATTACATGAATGATCAACTGAAATCACGTGATTATCTGATGAAATTCTTGAAATGAATATCTTGAACAAATTAACAAGATTAATGACATGATCCTCAAGATCAACAACTGAACAATGAAATGAACTGAGTGATTAATGAGTTAACATGACTCTCCTGGTCAAAATGAAAATGATGATTGAGGATTGCTAACTGATGAATTATGAATGAATGATTATTGCCAGAAATTATACCATGGCGTTAGAAATCTTACAGTCCTTGGTCTGATTGGCTCGGCATTTGCACAGGTCACACGTGACGCGAAAGTCCAATGATACTAGTCCGATGACGATGATTTTAAATGAGACATGACTCGGAAGGTAGTATTCAAAACCACGCTCTGATACCAACTCTGTAACACCCCAAACTAGGCAGGTATTACAGTGTCGTGAACCCCCGACTGGGACCTACCAGGCGAATGAAAATGAGTGAATTACACAGGGTAAATATAGTACCGAACGACATTACAACATTAATTACTCCGATGAGGAGTTTCATACAACATACCCAGGATAATACAGAATACATGTATATTTTATATGAAGATAAAATATACAACACTGAGTAAAATGAATATTCAAAACGGAATGTCTGCAGCGGAATAAATGAAGGAAACATAAATGACTGAAAAGACTGGGGGCCCCTTCTAGTATCATTGGGACTCCTCGCCGTCAACGTGCTCTCCCCGTGCTTTCACCTTGCCATGACCTGAAAAAGAAAAACCCCCAACGAGGTCAGTTATACAAAACAACAATCCTCAAGAGTTGAATACACATAATCATGTTGAAACATACGCAATCAAACATGCTATATGAATCAACTAACAGTACGGCTCAAAGGAATGGCGCCACACTACGTCCGGGATGGAAATGTGTCAGTGCACAAGCCACCAATGAGTATCTATCGAATACACGTGTGGTCTTGTACCTAATCAGTCTCACGAAGCCATCAACTCGTGTGCACAGTCCAATGTGAGGCCACCAACCAACACACGACTTAAATGTGCCCGACATGAAAATTCTACACATACCAACCGGCACGCCAGTATGACCCGGAATGCCACGATATAACAAAAGTGACGTCGAAAATCAACAATGAGTCACCAAGATGAAATGATAGTGAAATGAATGACAGCTCAATGAAATGATTGAAACCGTCGTTCCTCGTTAATGAAGTGATTAAGTGACAATTACAAGTCTCAATACGGTTAGTACTTTATGAATGAATTATGATTATGAATGAACAACAATGAAAGGAATGAATATCCCTTTAACTGAGTAAGAATTAACTTACTCAACACCGATGAAGAATGTCCGTCCACGAACAACGTCCTAAATGAAATGTCGGTCGCTCGAACAACCTTGAATCACACAATTACCAATAATTCGATCATTACACGAATCAAATACGATCATAACCGACTCAACGTCGATACAACAATATCCAAACTCGAATATATCGAAACCAACTCCAAGATGAGTATTACAAACCATCAAACACTTTCAATGATATCAATAATCCCATAGGAATCCACAATTCAAGATTACAACAACGTCAAACGGAAATCCCCAAATTAACCGAAGTCAACCCCAAGTGTTCTTGAAATAAATCCCCCAAAATAGCCATTAAATCCATAGGAATATATTTATCCAAGGTAGATAACCCATATCTAACATATTTCAACAAAAATCCAAGCTTACACGAAGAAATCGGAAGGAAAAACCCAAAAATCCGAAATTCTAGATCCAAGAGATTAATACCTTTAATTTGATGTGATGAAGATGATGAAATGATGATTAATCCGAATGATGAGCTTGAAGATGATGATTGATGATTACACCTCAAAGAATACTCTCCAAAACGCTCGAAATCGCCCAAAACCGCCGAAGGAGTGAAGTGAGATGAAGGAATGACGAAATGGACTGCACTGTCCTATTTATAGCAAATCCCAGTTAGCGTGCGATAGATCCTGTGTGTAGCGTCCGCTAACGGGTGTACTGGGTAGTCCAGTACTCACTAATTGCAACGGTAGCATGCGCTACGTACCTCTTGTAGCGTGCGCTACCCCCTCTAATTAGCGTGCGTTAACACCAATGGTTAGCGTGCGCTAACGAATTATCTGATGCCCAGAACTGGAGTCCAGAAATCTTCTGTCCTCTGATCTGATCTAGGTAGCGTGCGCTACATCCAACAATTAGCATGCGCTACTACACCGTTTGCGTACGCTAAAACCACTCTTAGCGTGTGCTATGAATTAATTCAATTCAGTCCAGTAGCCACTGGACTCAACCTGATCCGACCTTAGCGCGCGCTACACCGACTGCATAGCGTGCGCTACGCCGGATCACTAGCGCGCGCTACTTACCATTCGTAGCGTGCGCTACCTACAATCCCAACTGCAGTCCAGTGCCTTCTGGACTGCCTGCTCAACTACACCAGCGTGCGCTAGTGTTGAGAGGTGGCGTGCGCTACCCGTACTCAATTAGCGCACGCTAAAGAGAGTACGTAGCGTGCGCTACTCCTCACACACAACACAATATGAAATGACAACGATGGTAAATACCGCACGATTCTCCAACTAGATCGATGATGAATGATGATTGATATACGATACAATTACTCTGAACGATGAATACAATGATTGAATATGAGTGACAAATGATCATTAATGAGTGAAAAATATTGAGTGACAATTACTGAATGATAAATACTGAATGATAATGACTGAATTACAACCGGGTATTACATTTTAAGTTTCGGGACGAAACTTCTTTTAAGGAGGGTAGAATGTAATACCCGTAATTTCGATTTCCGGTAATTTCTTTTTTCGGTGGAAGTCCGTTTTGATGACTCGATCATGACCGTTTCATTATTCTGAGAATGATTAATTCTACACTTTTTGACATCCGAGTTCGTTTCGGTGTCGTTTTGTTGAGTTCCGTGTTTTTTAGTGACTTTTCCGCACTTGAGTTCGATTCTTGCAAATATCGTTCGAAACTGCTGTTTCGAGTTTCCCGTAAGTCCATTTAACTTTGTTAGACGTGTTGTGAACTTCGGTTTGGTTATTCCGTGATTTTTGGGCGTTTTGGGCCATTTTGTAATTTACCCAAAGTTTTGGGTATCCTTATCTGTAATTGTTGTCTCGACCCTTTTCTTGGTCGCGCATGATTAACTATTGCATTATGTTTTCATTTCGGGTCGATGATGTTGTCCCCGAGCTTTTTGTCGTGTTCGTTTCGTACGTTTTCGGAAATCGAGTCGTCGGATCATGACGGCTGAGCACTGGCCGGACAGGTGCGGCCAGCATAGTCGGAAGTGCTGGGCACTGGCCGAGCAAGCACAGCAGGAACCGGAGTAGCGCACGCTATGGCCAGAAGGCTGCGCGCGCTAACCGGCAGGTATAGCGCACGCTGTCGGGCGGCCCAGCGTACGCTGTCGGGCTGGGCAGAGGGGTTACTTGAGTACTGGACTCGGGGATGATCGGCAGGTAGCGCACGCTACTGTCGGGCATTGCGCACGCTACGACCGGCAGGTAGCGCGCGCTACGGTCGGAAGGCTGCGCACGCTACCTGGCCGAGTCAGTAGGGCAGTGGGGGCTCTCGACTGCGGCCTGGGCCGATAGCGCACGCTAGCTCGGCAGCCTAGCGCACGCTAGTCCGGTCCAGTATAATTGTGATAGAGCAGTCGCATTTTCATTCATTTTTCACTTCCTTCCTTTTCTGTTCGCGGCTGACGATTCGGAGGTGGCGAAGCCATGTTGTTTAACAACAAATCCATGAAGTTCTTGAGGTTATATCATTGGTCAATCATCATATAACATCCTTCGATCCAGCGAATCAAGGTGAGATTTCCTAGAACCCTATTTTGAGAAATTTTGGGGGTTTTGCGTTTTTGTCCGATTCGTTCCGTATTGTTGATTAATTCATGTTGGGTATGATTAATCTTGGTAGTATTCTTATGTTTAACATCATTTAATCCATTGTTCTTCGTCGAATCGAAGTATAATTCTTGATTTCCTTCGAATCGACTTTTTGGGCGATTTGTTCTCGATCTAGTTTTCCATCCGTTTTTGTTGGATAGATTGTGGTTAAATGATGTTGTTAAACATATTCTATGGATTGTATATCCATATTTCGACTTGACATTCCGTTTTCGTGTTTTGTCGGGACAAATCGTGTTCTTGGCCATTTTGGGGAAAACACTTGAACCTTCGTCATTCGTTCTTTGAATTCAACGGCTTTGAGTCGTGTTATGGAATTCATTTCATTGTTGTTATTGTCCTTCGTAGTTTATGACCGCGAGTTGGCGATCGGTGGAGTCGGCGGGTTCGTAGTCGGTTCGTGTCAACCTACTTCGGTCGATTCTCCGCGTTGTTCTTATTCGAGGCAAGTACCTTGCCCATACTATTCTTGTTTTATGGATATGATAATTAGTGATCGTCTAAATGTGGTTGTTTGGTCGTTTGAATTGAGCTTTCAAAAGATTCGGTTTAGCCTTCTTAAAGGCTTGCTTTCAAAACGCGTGTGTTTTGTGAATGGTGTGGTTTGTGAATAACTATGTGAATTCTATGGATATGTTTGGTGTTGATGTTGCACTTGGTATTGCGTGTGGATTTATATTATTTCATTTCGGTGCGTTGTGGATTGACGTAGTGTTTTGCTAAGTGTTTGATGCCTTTGTGTGAATTGTTTGAATATATGTGTTGTATTGTGCTGTGTGTGAATGTATGGATGTGGGTGGGGCCTATGGTGGCACGTGGCATGCGATCATGTGGCCAGGATGCAACAAGCGATTGGTCCAACCGTGAGAGCCTAATAAAAACTACGGTGGCACATGGCATGCGATCATGTGGCCAGGATGCAACAAGTGATTGATCCAACCGTGAGCGCCAAAGATAATCTACGGTGGCACATGGCATGCGATCATGTGGCCAGGATGCATCAAGCGATTGATGCAACCGTGAGATGTGTGTGATTTGTTTCGCTAGCCAGCTCGGGAGGGTCCTTCGAGGCCTCGAGTGGGATTTGTGGCTTCGTCCCGGTCCTAGGCGATGCGCGTGCGTGATTACGTTGTGTTGATTTTTATGTCCGTCGAGGACACGTGATGTTGGGCTCTGGCCCTGTGAATTGTTGTCGGTTTTCTATTTGCGAAAACAAAACCTTTGGGTTGTGACCCCTATTGATTTTTGGAAAGAGAAGGATTCGGAAACCCTAAATTGTTTTCTCTTAAAACTCTCGATGGCATTTTAAACTGTTTTATAAATTGTTTCCCTTGATTTGTGATCTTTCGGTTTTGGAATGTTTTACCAAACTCATGCCTCGGGAAGTGCTTTTTGTTACATTTGGAACTTTGAGGATTCCTGGTTATTGTTATTCGTGGAATGTGAATTGTATGGATCGTATTTGCAAGTTGTTCTTGCACTAGCAAAACAGTGGAGTTTTGCTAACCCCCGAGTATTCGGGGGGTGGATGTCTTTTTTTGCATTCAGGTTTGGGAGCATAACACAGGGTCGGCACGAAGGATGATGAAAGATGAACGATACTAATAACACGTGGATCCGTATGAGGTCATTGGTTTAGTTATAGTTTATTTTCCGCTGCAGTATTCTTTCCCGTTGTACGGGAGTGTTTGTATTCGACCCCTGTGTGGGCATGTAATGAGTTTGAGTTGTATGTATTTATTGAAAGACCAAATCGGTCTATTGAGTCATTTTAGCCTTAAAGGCATTGTTGAGATGTTCTATGTTGTTATCAGCCTGGTAGATCCTTGAGGAAAGGTTCTACGGCGTGTAATATCCCTGAGCGGATTGGGGGTGTTACATAAATGGTATCGGAGCTTAGGTTGTGGAAACCTAGGCTGTCATGTTTAGTGGTGTCTGTTGAGTTTTTGTCCCGTCATAATTTGTCTGACTGAGTCATGTCGCGACGCGTCGTCTGAGTTTGTTGGTCGTGATTTGTAATAACCGTGTATTTTGCGTGTCGTTTTGGATTTATCTTGTTGTATTGTGACTAGTTGAATTTGAGGGACATGAGGACTATTATTGATGTATTCATGTAGAGATGTTAAACGGGCTCGGGCCCGTAGGGCTGGCCCGTTTAACCCGCCAAAAAACCGGGTTAGGGCCGATATTTCCTCGCCCGTTTAAATCCGGGCTTTTTGTGGCCCGGACCGTTTAGCTTGAAGCCCGTTAGGCTAGCCCGCTAGGGCTAGCTTAGCCCGATATATATATATATATATATATATATATATATATATATATATATATATATATATTAATATTATATATAATATATATTATTACTGTATTTGTTAATATAGTGTGTATATATATATATACATAAAAGTGTATTTTTTGTTATATTTATTATAGTATAATCGTTACTATATATATAAAATATATTGTTATTTTTTTTTACTCATAAAAAAATAAAAAATAAATTTTTTAAATATTTAGCCCGTTTAGCCCGAAACCCGTTAGGGTTAGGGTTAGGGCCAATATTTCCTAGCCCGTTTAAATCCGGGCTTTTTTAGCCCGGACCGTTTAGCCCGAAGCCCGCTAGGGCTAGCCCGGAACCGCTAGGGCTAGCCCGATTAACATCTCTATATTCATGGTTGATAATCACGGAATTTAGTGATTTTCGGATTTTGTTCGTTTTGGCCGATTTTCATGAATTTTGTGCTGGAAGCAACAGTAGCGCGCGCTAGACTGTATTTCTAGCGCACGCTATCAGCGGGTAAGTAGCGCACGTTACCCTTGTGAGTAGCGTACGCTAGGCTTGCTGGGCAGTGAGGCCTGGAGAGTTTTCTGGACTCTGGAGTGGGGTGTTAGCGCATGTTATGGTCAGACTAGCGTACGCTATTTCATCGCTCTAGCGCACGCTATTATTAGGTTAGCGCGCGCTGAGTCGGCAGGGCAGTGAGGACAGATTGTTCTGGACTGCGGGCGATAGCAGGTAGCGCACGCTATGTTCCGAGATTAACGCGCGCTAGTCATGCTCGATAACGCGCGCTAATATTTCTGGGTAGCGCGCGCTACCGAAGTCAGACAGTCGGTTCTGTACTGCCTGTCTAGCCCGTTAGCGCGCGCTAACTTTTAGCCTTAGCGCGCGCTAGTTTCTCCCCAGTATATATATACGTTGGGCATGTTCTAATCGTCATTTTCATTCCCTTCTTCTCCTTCTCCGGCGGCTGAGCAGTCTTGGGCGTAGAAAGTGCATATTTTGGTCGGATTTCTTCATCCAACCATAACTTTGAGTTCCTAACACCAAATTGTCAACATCTCATCAACTTTCACCGTACAAATCAAGGTAAAATCCGCTTGAACCCTAGTTCTTCATATTTTGGGAGTTTTGTTGAGATCTTCGATTTTAATCTAGTTTATCTCAGATTTGTGCTAGATTATGATGTTGTAATCATAATCCTTCGTTTTTCCCCAAGATTCACGGATTATGATGTTGTAATCATAATCCTTCGTTGTTGAACTATGATCGAATCGTTGAAAAGGTTTGGACCGTTCACTTTCCCGTTCATTATCCTCGTGTCGTTTCCAACCAAGGCAAGTACTTTGATTTCGTTTATTGTACTTCGTTTGAATATGTACAAATATGATTTTCATGAAAGTGTGATTTGTGCCATATGTTTATTGAGTGTGTGAGAGCCGAGTAAAACCAGCGAGGGTCCCATGGGATCCGTTAGACTTCGAGTATCTGCGGATCACTCGGTTGGGTTGTACACCGGGGAGGGCCTGACGAGGACTCTCTGGGGTGTGTATCCCGTGTGGGTACAGGGCCAGTACAACTCGGGAGGCTATCTTGTGTTGATGATTATGGCATTGTATTCCGGAATATTTGGATTGGCACTGTGAGTTTTATTGTATATTCATTTGTAGTACATTTTCTAGAATCATTGTCCTTGCACCGGCTTTTTGCTGACCCCATTCTGGGGTGGATATACTTTTGTGTATTCTGGTACAGGTCCAGTGGGAGGACTAGCACAGGGCGGACACGAGCTCGGTGGGCAGCAGTGATATCGTGTGTTAATTTGAGTTGGTGGTTGTTTGGTCATGGTCAAAGTCATGTTTTGTTTTGTACTCGCGCGGGTACTGTATGTGTTGTATGTCGTGTCGGATTCGATGGTTAAAGATGTTGTTGTACTACCGTTGAAATGGTTGTGTTTTATGATCCTACGGGACGATTTGTTATTTAGTATTGTGGTGTACAACTTAATGAGTTATATTTGGTGTCTTTTAAATGGATGATTGTCCTAGCTTTGTTATCGTTTAATGTATTTTGTGTTGGTCATAGCCTGGTAGATTCTCTAAAGAGAATCTACGGCGCTGTAATATCCTTGTAAATCATAGGGGTGTCACATGATTAGTATCGTGGGGCGATCATCATCTTCGTGCGACCTGTGGCTGTAAGTCTCCCTTCTTTGTGTTGTGCCTCGTGTGACACGAGCTATTTTTATGATTATTTGTTCAGTGACGGAATCCTCTTATGGATTTTGATTTCTTGATATGTGGTTATTTGACCCTCATATTTCGTTCATATGAGGAGTAGCGTTGCTGGATTGTGCATGTTTGACCTTATTTCTTTTATCCGCTGCGTGAGTTCTTTTGAAATGGCTTTCGGTATTTTACCGATTGAGTTTTATTTCGAAAACCGATTCCCTTAACCGAGTTTTTGGCATTATGGCTTTGATCGTTTTGGCGAAATTCTTATGATGGTATTTAGTATTTTGTAAATGGCTTTTGTGAGTTTTTGAAATATTACCGTCATCGGCCTTTTTGGCGTTTTTGTAAATGGTTTTTAGCCTGGTGGGTTCCGACGCGGGACCCACGGTACTATAAAGTTTTTTGTAATTACCTGAAATTTTTGGGCATTCTAGCCCATTGAATTATCCTTGAAAACCTTGAGTATCTTAGAAAATAAATTTCGAGACGTACTTTTAAAATGAATTATTTTCTCGTGGTACATCCAAGGTGCCACAACATGTTTCAAAAATTCTTCTACCTCGAGGACCAAAATGTTTTGAGATATTTTCGATGTTTAGAAACACTTATACTTAGACCCGAGGGTCGGATATTCTGAAAGTTTTTCACTAAAAGAAAGGTGTCCTCATTTTTGTTCAAACGCAAGATGATTTTCAAAGTCTCGAAACTGATGTTTGTTCAACTTTTTGTAAAATGATACTCAAGATCAACTGGTGTTTCTAAACTGTTTTCAAAAGGTGGTTTTCGTTTTTTTTTAAACACCCATCATTTCCTGCTTGTGGTCGGAGAAGCTGTGTATGATGTTGGTATTGTTGTTAGGGTGTTAGCCCTCCGAATTGTGATTGAATTGGTGGTGTGAACATTGAGTCGTTCGCCACGCATATGTTTTGTTAGCCCTTTATGGGAGGTGTGATGACGATCTTTAATGTTGTCATTTCGTGGTGACTTGCGTATTATCGCACCTGTGTGAGCTGTTAAAGCTTGGGTTTGTACGTTTGTGTACATGTGTGATTGTTTCATGATGTTTGTAATTATGTGCTGGTTATTGTTCGGGCCGTTAAGGTCGCCGAACGATACCGTCGTTGCTGTATTGTTTGTGTGTGTATTACTTTACGATGGTAATTGTTGTATATGATATGGGTTATGATTCTTTGTTGTGCTGAGTTGGCATCTCCGCTATGTTGTTTTGCGACGTTATGCCCCATTTTATCTAGCATTTGTATTTTCGGTATGCCGAGCCGAGACGTTTCAACCATGATGTACCGGGGGATGCACGTGTAAATTGTCCTTCTCGTCGGTAACACATTTCAAGTGTGGACTCGAGGGACACCAAATTCAGTTTTGCGAATTGGCTACCGAGACTTTCGGAGTTCGCGCTTCAGCACAGTTATCAGAATCGGATTTGAGAGGCCTTCGAAGTATGTTTCTGTCGGTTGCCTATTGTGTCGTCTCCTTGATTTCGTTGTTGTGAGTTTCGGGGACGACACTTATTTTAGAAGAGGTCGAATATAATACTCGTATTATTTTTTGCTTCTGCATTTTCTCTTTCTCAATTCTATCGACTCGCTCGTGTTCGTTGATACTTTCTGAACTTGTTCTGTATTTCGGTTTCATCGTTCGGACGAGCTGTGATCTTGTTTTGAGTCGATCTGGTTATTGCTGTGACTTTTCCGAGTTTGTTGTGAACCTTGGAGTTGTTGTTGGAATTTTATTGTTCTTCGTGATTCGAACATGATCGAGACATACAACAAGCAGTTAGTGTATGTCCAAGATCGAGTTAAGGATGAGATAGACAAGATACTGCACTTTGACGCAAGGATGAAACCGGAGGTCCGAAAGTATATGGCGGGCCTTGGATGTACTACTCTGAGGGAATATCAGGACAGAGTGCTTGCTTATGAGATGGTGTCAGTTCCGACTCCTACGGTTTCGAATGCGAAGAAACCAAAATTTTCTGGTAGTTTTCGAGGTAGCGGATCACGTAAACCTCAACTCTCTGTGCAATCTTCCGTTGGTCCTCCGCAACCCAGTGGAGGAGCGCCGAAAGTTTGTTTTAATTGTGGAGTTCCTGGCCATATCAATTCCCATTGTGCATCACGCCCTGTTATTTGTTTCACGTGCGGAAAGCCATGACATCGGGCATCATATTGTGAGAGAGCAAGTAGAATCCTTGCCAAGTCATCCCCAGTTCCTGCAAGCAGCATCTCGAGTCAGCCAACTACGAGTGTTGGACGTGGTAGAGGCAAGACCGAGCATAAGGATGCGTCTAGCGTTGGATCAGCCCCACCCCGATTGTATGAGATGCGGCGGACTGACGACGTGGGGGCTGCAACTACGTCAGGTATTGTTTATATTCGTGCGCACCCGGTCGATGTATTATTTGATTCTGGAGCTACACATTCCTTTATATCATTTTCTTGTGTGAATCGTTTGGGTCTTATGGGTCTCTCTGCATGTGAACCTTTTGTCGTTGGATTATCGAGTGGGGAAAGGATAGTTGGGGATCGAGAGATTGTCAATTGCCATGTAACCATCGGTGGTAGAGATTGGCCGTCTGAATTGATTGTTATTGATATGAAGGGAGAAGATTTAATTCTAGGTGATAACTGGTTAGATCATCATGGAGCAATAATGGATTATCGTCGAAAGATAATTTCGATCATTGATCGGGATGGCGCGGAATATGTTTTTGAAGGACAGAAACCCGGTAGTACTGGGAACATTATTCGAGCTATGAAAGCTGTGAAATTGTTGAACCAAGGTTGTACCGGTTATTGGTGTTATGCAATGAAGACAGAAGCTGGCGGAGTTCAATTAGCTTCTATTCCAATTGTGAACGAATTTCCAGATGTATTTCCGGATGATTTGCCAGGATTGCCACCACATCGTGAAGTAGAGTTCGTCATCGAACTAGAGCCCAATGCGGCGCCAATATCCAAGGCACCATACAGAATGGCCCCATCGGAAATGTTAGAATTGAAGAAACAATTGGGTGAATTGCTGGACAAAGGTTATATTCGACCTAGTGTGTCGCCATGGGGTGCACTGGTATTGTTCGTACGGAAGAAAGATGGATCCTTACGGCTATGTATTGACTATCGTGAGTTAAATAAACTCACTATCAAGAACAAGTATCCGTTGCCAAGAATCGATGATCTATTTGATCAATTACAAGGGGATACGGTTTTCTACAAGATTGATTTGAGGTCAGGATATTACCAACTGCGAATTCGAGATTCGGATATCCCCAGGTCAGCATTTCGAACGATGTATGGGCATTACGAATTCGTAGTTATGCCATTCGGTTTAACAAATGCTCTGGCGGCCTTTATGCAGCTTATGAACAAAACCTTTATCGAATATCTCGATAAATTTGTGGTGGTGTTTATTGACGATATATTAATCTATTCCAAAAGTGATACGGAGCATGCCGAACACTTGAGGATCGCGTTGAGTATTTTGAGGGCTGATAAGCTTTATGCTAAATTTTCTAAGTGCGAGTTCTGGCTTAGAGAAGTTGCTTTTCTGGGGCACATCATATCAGCCGATGGTATTCGGGTAGATCCTCAGAAGGTTGAAGCGGTTTTAGCTTGGGAACCCCCAAGGAATGTTAAGGAAGTTCGGAGTTTCTTGGGGTTAGCTGGTTATTATCGTCGATTTGTTGATGAATTCTCGAAAATTGCTCGACCACTCACCCGTCTTTTGCAGAAGACACAAAAATTTGAGTGGAGTGATGAATGTCAGAAGGGTTTTGACGAGTTGAAAAAGCGGTTGACTACGTCACCGATCCTAGCCTTACCGCAAGGAACGGAAGGTTTCGTTATTTATAATGATGCTTCTAAACAAGGACTGGGATGTGTATTGATGAAAAATGAGAGAGTAGTGGCTTATGCATCTCGAGAATTAAAGCCATACGAGATTAATTATCCTACTCATGATCTTGAGTTAGCCGTTGTGGTGTTTGCGTTGAAAATTTGGAGGCATTACTTATATGGTTCTTCTTGTCGAGTGTATATGGATCATAAGATCTTGAAGTATATATTCACGTAGAAGGAGCTAAATATGCGTCAGCGGTGATGGTTGGAATTGCTTAAAGATTATGATCTTGACATTCTTTACCATCCAGGTAAAGCGAACGTCGTTGCCGACGCGTTAAGTCGCAAGTCAGTCGTGTTGCAGAAATTGGAACTACTTACCATTCAACCGAAGCTCAGACGAGAGTTGATTGATTTGGAAATTGAAGTTTGGCCTCATAGAACTCAATGACAGTGGCGTTTCCTAGAGATTTCGTCCTCCGTAATGGAAGATATTAAGTCCAAACAGTTAGATGATCTCTCAATTCTGCAGCTTCGGGAAGATAGTGTTAAAGGAAAAACTCCTGGATTTTTAATCGATGAAGATGGAGTTCTTCGATTTCGAGATAGAACTTGTGTACCTTGTAACACCCCAAACTAGGCGGATATTATAGTGCCGTTGACCCCCAACTGGGACCCACCAGGCGAGTGAAAAAGGATGAATTACACAGGGTAAATGTAGTACCGAACCACATTATAACATCAATTACTCCGAGTAGGAGTTTCATACAACACACCCAGGATAATATAGAATACATGTGTATCTTATGTGACGATAAAATACACGACACTAAATGAAATGAGTATTCGAACGGAATGTCTGCAGCGGAATAAATAAAGAAAACATGAATGACTGAATACATGACTGAAAGGACTAGGGCCCCCTTCTAGTATCACTGGGACTCCCCGCCGTCAACGTGCTCTCCCTGCGCCTTTGCCTTGCCATGACCTGAAAAACAATATCCCCAAACGGGGTCAGTTATACAGAACAACAATCCTCAAGGGTTGAAATTACACAATCATGAATTAACTGAGTTATGAAATATCCTTAATTATGAATTACGCTGAAGAGGAGTACCATAGTACGCCCGTAGTGTTCTGTGCAAGTGTACAAGACGGATGACCGGACACACCCGTCCTTGTACCTAATTAGTCTCACGGAGGTAAACGTTACCGTGTGCACAGTCCAATGTATCACTCCCAATACATGGCCATCATGTGCCTGACTAAAAATTCCACACATCCGCACCCGGCCACGCAATATGAACCCAGAAGGTCATATGAACGAGAATGACCATAATGAATATCAATGAATAATAATAATCCGACAACGTCAAGAATGACTTACCGAGATGAAAGTGATAATGAAGTGATTGATAGTTTCAATGAATTGATTGGAACCGCCGTTCCTTATTAATGAAGTGATTATTCGACAATTACAAGTCTCAATATGATTAATACAATGATGAATGAGTTATGATTATGAATGATCAACAACAAAATGAATGAATATCCTTTTAACCGAGTAAGAATCAACTTACACAATACCGATGAAGAAAGTCCTTCCTCGAACAAATGTCCTAAATGAAGTGTCGGTCGCTCGAACAACCTTAATTCAATACAATTACCAACAATCCGATCAATAAACGAATTAAACACGAATATAACGAACTCAAGACGTCGATACGATTAAACCAAGTTCATTGGGGCATTATATCGAACACTTTGAGGCCAACTTCGATAGATTACAACTAAACCTCAACAATACCAACTTCAAATCCCCAAGAAGTGATTCAAATCAACAAAACATCTCCAATACGATCAATAATCCGTTATGAATATCCAAAAACGTGATTATAACAACAATTAGTCGAAAATCCCCAAATCCAACTCGATATTCAAAGTGTTCTTGAATAATCCCTCAATAATCCAATGAATCCTTATACAAACTCATAATCATAAACATATCCATTCATATAACATGATTATAACGTCCAAAACATCATATCTCAACACAAAATCGAAATCCAAGGTGTTGAAGAAATTACCTCTTGAAGGTTCAATCACTTCGATCCGAAGAACACGAGTTTAAACGAGTAACCAAGCTTCCCAAATGAATGAAGATGATGAAATTACACACTCAAGTGATTGATGATTGCAAAATCTCTCTCTCAACCCTCTCTCTCGGATGAAGATGGAAAAAAATGAAGAAGTGAGGAGAAATGACCCGGCCAAGTCCTTAACATCGCTGGAAGTTACGGCCAGAACTCGGCCCTCTTACGGCCGTAACTTTCCAAGTCAACGGCCTTACGGCCGTAATCGCCAACTCAGACGGCCGTAACTCGCTTCGTCCTAAAGCTCGCCGGCAGACTTACGGCCAGAATCGCTCCCGAGTTACGGTCGTAACCCGCCTTCGTCAAAAACACCCGTCGACAGCCTTACGGCCGTACCGCACACCTTACGTCCGTAACTCGGATGATACGGCCGTATCCGGCCAACCTTACGGGCGTAACCCGCCTTCGTCAAAAATGGCCAGACATCCTTCCTGCAGCGTACGGCCGTATCCGGCCAAGCCTTACGGCCGTACCTGCCTCGACTTATGGCCGTATGCCGCAACCCTTACGGCCGTAAGTCACCCTTGGTCGACAACACCCAAAATTTACGAACACCACTTACGGCCGTAACTAACCCTCCTTATGGCCGTAACTCACCTTCGGCCAAAATGCCTGGGCAGCCTGCTGGACCACTTACGGCCGTAACCGGCCAGCCTTACGGCCGTACCCGCTGAACTTACGGCCGTAACCCAGAACCTTACGGCCGTAACTTGATGATGGCCAAGGTGAATTAATCCGACAGTTCCGATTCCTCGTTACGACTGGTGAATGATCCGACATAACATACGAATGTGGAAGTGAATAAGTCTAACACAAGCCAAAGATGATGCTCCCAGTATACGACTACCAATCACGATGAAAATGGTAATACTCCCGTCAGTCTCTAACCGGAGATGACATGCCGATCGGTAACTGATATACGATTACAACATGCCAACAGTGAACACAAATGAATGAACCATGAATGATGAGTGATTATTAACGAGTGAGAATTACTGAGTGACAATTACAGACTGATAATTACTGAATGAAAATGAATGAATTACAACCGGGTATTACATACTCCCCCCCTTAAAAAGAGTTTCGTCCCCGAAACTAAGGGTCAAACAACTCGGGATGACTCTCCCGCATACTCTCCTCGGTTTCCCAAGTGGCCTCTTCGACTCCGTGTCTGGACCACTGAATCTTGACCAAAGGGATCGTCTTGTTCCTCAACTGTTTGATTCGCCGCTCCAACACTCGTAGAGGACGCTCCTCGTACGAATGATCATCTGCGATCTCGATTTCGTCAAACTGAAGTATGTGGCTCGGGTCGGCAACATACTTCCGCAACTGAGAGACGTGAAACACATTATGAATTCGACTCAATGCCAGAGGTAAAGCCAATCGATAAGCTAACTCGCCTACTCGATCCAAAATTTCAAACGGTCCAATAAATCTCGGACTCAACTTCCCCCATTTTTCGAAACGGAAAATACCTCGACTCGGGGATACCTTGACCAAAACGTGGTCACCCGTCTCGAACTCTAGTGGTCGACGACGATTATCTGCATATGATTTCGCCGACTCGAGCCCAACATACGACTCTTGATCAAAGCTACCTTCTCCCGAGCGGCTATAAGCATATCGGGCTCGGTGCCGATTGATTCTGACAAGTCATCCCAACACAAAGGAGATCGACAACGACGACCGTACAAGGCCTCGTAAGGTGCCATCTTAATGGAAGCATGCCAACTATTATTATACGTGAACTCGATCAATGGTAGTTGGGCTTCCTAATCGTCCTTCCAATCGAGGACGCATGCCCTCAACATGTCCTCTAATGTCTGAATAGTCCTTTCTGATTGTCCGTCGGACTGAGGATGAAAGGCGGTACTGAGATTGAGCTGAGTCCCCATAGCACGATGAACTGATTTCCAAAAATGAGACACAAATCGTTCGTCACGATCGGAAACGATACTCTTAGGAGTACCGTGCAGTCTCACTATCTCCTTGATGAACAATCGGGCGCCTCTCAGACCCCACGTATCCTTGATCTCAAGGAAATGAGCTGATTTAGTTAAGCGGTCCACAATCACCTGCATCGTATTCATGCCACGGCGACTCGTCGGCAAACTCGTGATGAAATCCATAGAAATGTATTCCCACTTCCACTGAATAGGAGAGGTTTCAAGATACCCACGGTCGCTGATGCTCAATCTTAACTTGTTGACAGGTTAAGCATCTCGAAACAAATTCTGCGACTTCTCGCTTCATATTACTCCACCAGTAATTTTGTTTCAAGTCCTTGTACATCTTGCTAGACCCCGGATGAACAGAATAAGGGGTAGCATGAGCTTCTTTCAAAATCGAGTTTTTCAACTCGTCATTCGCCGGTACGCACAACCGATTCTTAAACCTCAAAAGTCCATCCTCGTGGACCACGAACCCAGGGGTTTTCCCTTGAGCCACATCCTCACGGATGCGCAACAATGAAGGGTCTGAACTCTGATTCTCTCTGATTACCTCCTCAAGTGACGATGAAATCTCTAACATACAAAGTTGTCCCTGAACTCGCTGAAGCCAGACCTCGATCTCGGGTCTAAGGAATTCCTGCTGAAGCTCCTTCTGAACTGTTAGACGAGCAAGCATCTGCTCCTGAACGGACTTACGACTCAAGGCGTCGGTGACAACATTCGCCTTGCCCGGGTGGTAAAGGATCTCGATATCATAATCTTTGATTAATTCCAACCACCGTCTCTGTCGCATATTTAACTCCTTCTGAGTAAATATATACTTTAAACTCTTATGATCGGTGAATATCTGACAAGTAACGCCATAAAGATAATGACGCCAAATCTTCAATGCGAACACCACGGCTGCTAGTTCCAGGTCGTGAGTCGGATAGTTAACCTCGTAAGGTCTCAGTTGCCGAGAAGCATAAGCAATAACCTTCCCATTCTGCATGAGTACACATCCGAGACCCTGTCCAGATGCATCACTATAAACCACGAATCCCTCTGTCCCCTGCGGCAAGGAAAGTACAGGTGCTGACATTAACCGGCTCTTGAGTTCCTCAAAACTCCGCTGACACGCGTCGGACCACGTGTATTTCTTATCCTTTCGCAAAAGGTTTGTCAAGGGTTGAGCAATCCTAGAAAACCCCTCCACAAATCGCCGATAATAGCCCGCTAATCCGAGAAAACTTCGGATTTCCTTAACATTCTTCGGAGGTAACCAGTCTCGGATAGCCTCCGTCTTCTGAGGGTCGACACGAACTCCGTCTGACGAAATTACATGTCCGAGAAAAGTCACTTCGGACATCCAGAACTCGCACTTGGAAAACTTTCCAAAAAGTTGCTCTCGTCTCAACACGTCGAGAACCTGATGAAGATGAACCTCGTGATCCTCTCGGCTACGAGAATAAATCAAAATATCGTCGATGAAGACAACAACAAATTGATCCAAAAAGTCGATGAAAACCCGATTCATCAATTCCATGAATACCGTATGTGCATTAGTTAGCCCGAACGGCATAACTACGAACTCATAATGACCATAGCGTGTTCGAAACGCCGTCCTCGCGATATCCGACTCTCGAATCCGCAACTGGTGATATCCAGATCTTAAGTCGATCTTGGAAAATACTGAAGCTCCCTGAAGTTGATCTAAAAGATCATCAATACGGGGTAAGGGATACTTATTCTTGATTGTCACTCTGTTCAACTCCCGATAATCGATACACAAACGAAATGAACCATCCTTCTTCTTGACAAACAACACGGGTGCTCCCCACGGAGATGCACTCGGTCGGATATAACCCTTCTCGAACAACTCCTCAAGTTGGTTCTTTAATTCCTGCATTTCGGTCGGGGCCATCCGGTACGGTGCCTTTGATATCGGAGACGTGCGTGCTCCAACTCAATCGTGAATTCCACATCTCTCTGTGGAGGCAAACCAGGTAACTCGTCTGGAAAAACGTCGGCATACTCCCTCACTACCGGAATATCCGTCAACATTACTGATGACTTCTCGGTTTTGGTCATGAAGCACCAATAACCAACACATCCCTGACTGAGTAATCGCACTGCTTTCATCAAATTAATGACCTTACCCGAACAGCCGGGATTACCTCCCTGAAATACACATTCCACCCCATCGTCTGAAATGATAGTGATCATACGCTTACGGACACTAATGATGGCATCATGACGATCCATCCAATCAATACCCAAAATGACGTCGTCCCTCGGAAAATCTACTACGATTAGGTCCGCTGGCCATACACGACCATGAAACTGAATCGGACAATTCTGAATCTCACGATTACCGATAATTCGTCTACCATCAGGTAGGCCAATGACATAAGGCTCACAACTAGTAGTAGCACTACCCAGACGTAGTCTACTCAAACATGACTCGGAAATGAATGAATGTGATGCACCAGTATCAAAAAGGGTACACGCAGGTTGAGATAGAATATCGAGTGTACCTGAGATCATTCGGGCCTCGGGATCATCGGTCTTCTTCATCTCATAAATCCGGGGCTTGCTAGTCCCGTGCCGGACGCTCCGTCTGCGGCTATAGGCTCCACCTTTAGTCGCTCCCGTCGTTTTAAACAGCCCGATTGAAGTGGCCTGATTACGAGCAGTGGCTGCTTGGGCTTGAGATGACGTCCGAGTAGGTTTGGAGTCCCTACGGCAAAAGCGGGCCTTATGCCCAACAATTCCACGATTATGACAAGTGACAGTGTCTCGGACACTTGGTGCGACATGACCAAGATCTCCAGTTATAACGGTGATGGCAGGCCGCTCGAGACTGAGATTCCGCGGGTTTAGATGACACAGGAGGTCGCTCAGAAAAAGCAGAGCCCGCACGGGGTTTCTTGAAGGTTGTCTGACCGCCCTCAGACCGGTTACGATTCTTAGATTTCTTGCTAGCAGACGAAGGTTCTTTGCTTAGCAATCTCCTTAGCGATAGCTCATAGGTAAGAGCTTTCTCAATGAATTCACCAACGTGGTGCAATTATGATTAAGCAATCGTAGTCTCATACGGGGTTTCACCTCTTCTTTGAAATACTTAATCTTATCGCCTCGGAATGAATGATAGATGAGGCGAACGGAAGAAGTTCTGAAATTTCTCGGCAATGGCGAGAACATCCTCGTCGATGAGGGGTCGGGAGTGAGTAACTCGCGGCTTGGCCTCTCGAGTGGGGCGGATAATACCTCTCCATCATGAGAGTTTTGAACCGATCCCATGTACATGATCCTTCGGTGGGCTTCAACGACAACCACAAAGAATGCGCGCTCTTGCCCAAGTAGTAAGGCGCAGCGAAACTTTGTGTCCTTCGGGACACTCTACCATAGCAAACAACTTCTCGAAGTGTTCGAGCCAATGAATAATATCTGCCGGCTCGGACGAGCCCTCGAAAGTCGGTGGCCTCTGGCGAGAGATGTCGCCGATGATATTGCTCACATTCCTCTCTTGCCTCTGAGGTGGCGGCGGAGGAGCCTGTTGATTTTGATTGACGGAGTTATGCATCGTCTCCATCAGCTGTGCCATCTGGGTCATTTGGGCCATCATGCCCTGCATAAAAGCGAGTGGGTCAACCCGGACACCTTCTGACTGAGCCGTGTCCCGGGTACGAATCCCCGATAGTGAATGATCGCGTCCAGGTGAATGAGTGGCAGCGTCGCTGCTCGATGAATTAGCATTATTTCTCGCGTTTGCACGTGTGTTCACGCGAGTTCTCGGGATTCGGCCCGCTCCACGGCCTCGTCCTCCTCGTCCTCTGCCAGCTCTTTCCATACTGAAGTAGGAAAGTCACATGATGATTATATTTCCCGCATGAATATCACGTTATGATTATGATATGGGATGATGAAAATGAGCATACACGCTTTAATACAGTGATTAAATGAATGATTAACTTAGGTGACAAATTATCTGATGAAATTACTGAAAGGATTATCTTGAACGAGTTAACAAGATTAATGATTTGATCTTCCTGATCAACAACTGAATAGTGAAATGAATTGAGTGATTAATGAGTTAATCTGACCGTCCTGGTCAAAAAGACAATGATGATTGAGGATTGTTAACTGATGAATTATGAATGAATGATTATTGCCAGAAATTATACCATGGCATTAGAAATCTTACAGTTCTTGGTCTGATTGGCTCGGCATTTGCACAGGTCACACGTGACGCGAAAGTCCAATGATACTAGTCCGATGACGATGATTTCAAATGAGACATGACTTGGAGGGTAGTATTCAAAACCACGCTCCGATACCAACTCTGTAACACCCCAAACTAGGCGGATATTACGGTCTGTGGACCCCAACCAGGACCCACCGGGCAGTGAAAAGGATGAATTACAGGGTAAATGTAGTACCGAACCACATTATAACATCAATTACTCCGAGTAGGAGTTTCATACAACACACCCGTGATAATATAGAATACATGTGTATCTTATGTGACGATAAAATACACAACTTGAATGAAATGAGTATTCGACGGAATGTCTCATAGCTGAATAAATAAAGAAAACATGAATGATGAATACATGGTGAAAGGACTAGGGCCCCCTTCTAGTATCACAGGACTCCCGCCGTCAACGTGCTCTCCTGCGCCTTTGCCTTGCCATGACACGAAAAACAATATCCCCAAACGGGGTCGATTATCTGAGAACAACAATCCTCAAGGGTTGAAATTACACAATCATGAATTAACTGAGTTATGAAATATCCTTAATTATGAATTACGCTGAAGAGGAGTACCATAGTACGCCCGTAGTGTTCTGTGCAAGTGTACAAGACGGATGACCGGACACACCCGTCCTTGTACCTAATTAGTCTCACGGAGGTAAACGTTACCGTGTGCACGATCAATGTATCAATCCCAATACATGGCCATCATGTGCCTGACTAAAAATTCCACACATCCGCACCCGGCCACGCAATATGAACCCAGAAGGTCATATGAACGAGAATGACCATAATGAATATCAATGAATAATAATAATCCGACAACATCAAGAATGACTTACCGAGATGAAAGTGATAATGAAGTGATTGATAGTTTCAATGAATTGATTGGAACCGCCGTTCCTTATTAATGAAGTGATTATTCGACAATTACAAGTCTCAATATGATTAATACAATGATGAATGAGTTATGATTATGAATGATCAACAACAAAAGGAATGAATATCCTTTTAACCGAGTAAGAATCAACTTACACAATACCGATGAAGAAAGTCCTTCCTCGAACAAATGTCCTAAATGAAGTGTCGATTCGCTCGAACAACCTTAATTCAATACAATTACCAACAATCCGATCAATAAACGAATTAAACACGAATATAACGAACTCAAGACGTCGATACGATTAAACCAAGTTCATTGGGGCATTATATCGAACACTTTGAGGCCAACTTCGATAGATTACAACTAAACCTCAACAATACCAACTTCAAATCCCCAAGAAGTAATTCAAATCAACAAAACATCTCCAATACGATCAATAATCCGTTATGAATATCCAAAAACGTGATTATAACAACAATTAGTCGAAAATCCCCAAATCCAACTCGATATTCAAAGTGTTCTTGAATAATCCCTCAATAATCCAATGAATCCTTATACAAACTCATAATCATAAACATATCCCTTCATATAACATGATTATAACGTCCAAAACATCATATCTCAACACAAAATCGAAATCCAAGGTGTTGAAGAAATTACATCTTGAAGGTTCAATCACTTCGATCCGAAGAACACGAGTTTAAACGAGTAACCAAGCTTCCCAAATGAATGAAGATGATGAAATTACACACTCAAGTGATTGATGATTGCAAAATCTCTCTCTCAACCCTCTCTCTCGGATGAAGATGAAAAAAAATGAAGAAGTGAGGAGAAATGACCCGGCCAAGTCCTTAAATACTGCCAGAAGTTACGGCCGTAACTCGGCCCTCTTACGGTCGTAACTTTCCAAGTCAACGGCCTTACGGCCGTAATCGCCAACTCAAATGCAGAATCTTCGGCCGTCGAAAGCTGCCCGACAGACTTACGGCCGTAACCGCTCCTGAGTTACGGGCGTAACCCGCCTTCGTCAAAAACACCCGTCGACAGCCTTACGGCCGTACCGCACACCTTACGGCCGTAACTCGGATGATACGGCCGTATCCGGCCAACCTTACGGGCGTAACCCGCCTTCGTCAAAAATGGCCAGACATCCTTCCTGCAGCGTACGGCCGTATCCGGCCAAGCCTTACGGCCGTACCTGCCTCGACTTACGGCCGTATGCCGCAACCCTTACGGCCGTAAGTCACCCTTGGTCGACAACACCCAAAATTTACGAACACCACTTACGGCCGTAACTAACCCTCCTTACGGCCGTAACTCACCTTCGGCCAAAATGCCTGGGCAGCCTGCTGGACCACTTACGGCCGTAACCGGCCAGCCTTACGGCCGTACCCGCTGAACTTACGACCGTAACCCAGAACCTTACGGCCGTAACTCGATGATGGCCAAGGTGAATTAATCCGACAGTTCCGATTCCTCATTACGACTGATGAATGATCCGACATAACATACGAATGTGGAAGTGAATAAGTCTAACACAAGCCAAAGATGATGCTCCCAGTATACGACTACCAATCACGATGAAAATGATAATACTCCCGTCGGTCTCTAACCGGAGATGACATGCCGATCGGTAACTGATATACGATTACAACATGCCAACAGTGAACACAAATGAATGAATCATGAATGATGAGTGATTATTAACGAGTGAGAATTACTGAATGACAATTACAGACTGATAATTACTGAATGAAAATGAATGAATTACAACCGGGTATTACATACCTAATCGGGATGATCTCAAACAAGTGATTTTGAATGAAGCACATTCTACTCTGTACTCGATTCATCCAGGCATGAGTAAAATGTATAAGGACTTGAAGAAAAAAATTTGGTGGTCGAACATGAAGAAAGATGTAACGGGGTTCGTGTCGAAATGCTTGACTTGTCAGCAGGTTAAAGCGGAGCATCAGAGACCTGCCGGTAAATTGCAACCGCTACTAATTCCGGAATGGAAGTGGGAAGATGTAGCGATGGATTTTATTGTGGGAATGCCAAAGACGCGAACTGGAGTGAATATGATTTGGGTAATCATTGATCGGCTAACCAAATCCGCACACTTTGTGGGCATTAGAGATACTTGGGGACCAGAGAGGTTGGCTCGGTTATTCATTGCGGAGATTGTGAGACTCCATGGTACCCCAAAGAGTATAGTGTCTGATCGCGATGGGCGTTTTGTGTCACATTTCTGGCAAGCAGTACATCGAGCACTCGGTACCAAACTAAATTTCAGCACCGCTTATCATCCCCAGACAGACGGACAGTCGGAGAGAACGATCCAAACGCTGGAAGACATGTTGAGGGCTTGTGCGTTGGATTGGAAAGAAGATTGGGAGACTCATTTACCATTGATTGAATTTGCGTACAATAACAGTTGGCATAGTTCGATTGGGATGGCTCCGTTTGAAGCATTATATGGAAGACGGTGTAGGTCGCCAATCTGTTGGGACGAACCGTACGAGTTACTTGGAGTAGAACCGGACTTGGTGGTTCATACTCGGGAAAAAGTCGCAATTATTCGGCAAAGGTTGTTGACCGCTCAGAGTCGACAAGTCATATGCCGACGTTCGTCGTCGACCGATAGAGTTCCAGGCGGGAGACCATGTGTTGTTAAAAGTATCGCCGACTCGTGGAGTTCTTCGGTTTGGTAAGAAGGGGAAACTTAGTCCTCGTTATATTGGCCCCTTCGAGATCCTGGACAAGGTAGGTGATGTAGCTTATCGACTAGCGTTGCCTCCAACGCTTAGCCATGTGCATAATGTATTCCATGTTTCGCAATTACGCAAGTATGTTCCAGATCCCAGCCATGTTATTGACTATCAAGAGATTGAAGTTAATGAAGATGTCACATATGAAGAACAACCGGTATCCATATTGGAGCGCCGAGTGAAACAGTTGCGACGAAAAGTGATTCCATTTGTTAAGGTCCAATGGTCTAAACATGGAGTTGAGGAAGCCACCTGGGAGACCGAAGAAAATATGCGTGCTCGTTACCCTAAGCTTTCCGAATCTTAAGTTTCGGGCCGAAACTTCTTTTTAGGGGGTAAGGGTGTAATAACCGTGTATTTTGCGTGTCGTTTTGGATTTATCTTGCTTTATTGTGACTAGTTGAATTTGAGGGACATGAGGACTATTATTGATGTATTCATGGTTGATAATCACGGAATTTAGTGATTTTCGGATTTTGTTCGTTTTGGCCGATTTTCATGAATTTTGTGCTGGAAGCAACAGTAGCGCGCGCTAGACTGTATTTCTAGCGCACGCTATCAGCGGGTAAGTAGCGCATGTTACCCTTGTGAGTAGCGTACGCTAGGCTTGCTGGGCAGTGAGGCCTGGAGAGTTTTCTGGACTCTGGAGTGGAGTGTTAGCGCACGCTATGGTCAGACTAGCGTACGTTATTTCATCGCTCTAGCGCACGCTATTATTAGGTTAGTGCGCACTGAGTCGGCAGGGCAGTGAGGACAGATTGTTCTGGACTGCGGGCGATAGCAGGTAGCGCACGCTATGTTCCGGGCTTAACGCGCGCTAGTGATGCTCGATAATGCGCGCTAATATTTCTGGGTAGCACGCGCTACCGAAGTCAGACAGTCGGTTCTGCACTGTCTGTCTAGCCCGTTAGCGCACGCTAAATTTTAGCCTTAGCGCGCGCTAGTTTCTCCCGAGTATATATATAATTTGGGCATGTTCTAATCGTCATTTTCATTCCCTTCTTCTCCTTCTTCGGCGGCTGAGCAGTCTTGGGCGTAGAAAGTGCAGATTTTGGTCGGATTTCTTCATCCAACCATAACTTTGAGTTCCTAACACCAAATTGTCAACATCTCATCAACTTTCACCATCCAAATCAAGGTAAAATCCGTTGGAACCCTAGTTCTTCATATTTTGGGAGTTTTGTTGAGATCTTCGATTTTAATCTAGTTTATCTCAGATTTGTGCTAGATTATGATGTTGTAATCATAATCCTTCGTTTTTCCCCAAGATTCACGGATTAAATCCTTAATTATCCTCCGTAGTATGGATTCAAGCTATGTTGTCTTCGTAGTGTTTGAATAAAGGCCCCTAAGGGCAAAACTTAGGCTGAATCCTTCCATATTTATAGTATGATATTTGATTCGGTATTTTGTTGAACTAGGATCGAATCGTTGAAAAGGTTTGTACACCGGGGAGGGCCTGATGAGGACTCTCTGGTGTGTGTATCCCGTGTGGGTATAGGGCCAGTACAACTCGGGAGGCTATCTTGTGTTGATGATTATGGCATTGTATTCCGGAATATTTGAATTGGCACTGTGAGTTTTATTGTATATTCATTTGTAGTACATTTTCTAGAATCATTGTCCTTGCACCGGCTTTTTGCTGACCCCATTCTGGGGTGGATATACTTTTGTGTATTCTGGTACAGGTCCAGTGGGAGGACTAGCACAGGGCGGACACGAGCTCGGTGGGCAGCAGTGATATCGTGTGCTAATTTGAGTTGGTGGTTGTTTGGTCATGGTCAAAGTCATGTTTTGTTTTGTACTCGTGCGGGTACTGTATGTGTTGTATGTCGTGTCGGATTCGATGGTTAATGATGTTGTTGTACTACCGTTGAAATGGTTGTGTTTTATGATCCTACGGGACGATTTGTTATTTAGTATTGTGGTGTACAACTTAATGAGTTGTATTTGGTGTCTTTTAAATGGATGATTGTCCTAGCTTTGTTATCGTTTAATGTATTTTGTGTTGGTCATAGCCTGGTATATTCTCTAAAGATAATCTACGGTGCTGTAATATCCCTGTAAATCATAGGGGTGTTACATGATTAGTATCGTGGGGCGATCATCATCTTCGTGCGACCTGTGGCTGTAAGTCTCCCTTCTTTGTGTTGTGCCTCGTGTGACACGAGCTATTTTTATGATTATTTGTTCAGTGACGGAATCCTCTTATGGATTTTGATTTCTTGATATGTGGTTATTTGACCCTCATATTTCGTTCATATGAGGAGTAGCGTTGCTGGATTGTGCATGTTTGACCTTATTTCTTTTATCCGCTGCGTGAGTTCTTTTGAAATGGCTTTCGATATTTTACCGACTGAGTTTTATTTCGAAAACTGATTCCCTTAACCGAGTTTTTGGCATTATGGCTTTGATCGTTTTGGCGAAATTCTTATGACGGTATTTAGTATTTTGTAAATGGCTTTTGTGAGTTTTTGAAATATTACTGTCATCGGCCTTTTTGGCGTATTTGTAAATGGTTTTTAGCCTGGTGGGTTCCGACGCGGGACCCACGGTGCTATAAAGTTTTGTGTAATTACCTGAAATTTTTGGGCATTCTAGCCCATTGAATTATCCTTGAAAACCTTGAGTATCTTAGAAAGTAAATTTCGAGACGTACTTTTAAAATGAATTGTTTTCTCGTGGTACATCCAAGGTGCCACAACATGTTTCAAAAATTCTTATACCTAGAGGACCAAAATGTTTTGAGATATTTTCGATGTTTAGAAACACTTATACTTAGACCCGAGGGTCGGATATTCTGAAAGTTTTTTACTAAAAGAAAGGTGTCCTCATTTTTGTTCAAACGCAAGATGATTTTCAAAGTCTCGAAAATGATGTTTGTTCAACTTTTTGTAAAATGATACTCAAGATCAACTGGTGTTTCCAAACTGTTTTCAAAAGGTGGTTTTCGTTTTTTTTTTTAAAAACCCATCATTTTCTGCTTGTGGTCGGATAAGGTGTGTATGATGTTAGTATTGTTGTTAGGGTGTTAGCCCTCCGAATTGTGATTGAATTGGTGGCGTGAACATTTAGTCGTTCGCCACGCATATGTTTTGTTAGCCCTTTGTGGGAGGTGTGATGACGATCTTTAATGTTGTCATTTCGTGGTGACTTGCGTATTATCGCACCTGTGTGAGCTGTTAAAGCTTGGGTTTGTACGTTTGTGTACATGTGTGATTGTTTCATGATGTTTGTAATTATGTGCTGGTTATTGTTCGGGCCGTTAAGGTCGCCGAACGATATCGTCGTTGTTGTATTTTTTGTGTGTGTATTACTTTACGATGGTAATTGTTGTATATGATATGGGTTATGATTCTTTGTTGTGCTGAGTTGGCATCTCCGCTATGTTGTTTTGCGACGTTATGCCCCATTGTATCTAGCATTTGTATTTTCGGTATGCCGAGCCGAGACGTTTCAACCGTGATGTACCGGGGGCATGCACGTGTAAATTGTCCTTCTCGTCGGTAACACATTTCAAGTGTGGACTCGAGGGACACCAAATTCAGTTTTGCGAATTGGCTACCGAGACTTTCGGAGTTCGCGCTTCAGCACAGTTATCAGAATCGGCTTTGAGAGGCCTTCGAAGGATGTTTCTGTCGGTTGCCTGTTGTGTCGTCTCCTTGATTTCGTTGTTGTGAGTTTCGGGGACGACACTTCTTTTAGAAGAGGTCGAATATAATACCCGTATTATTTTTGGCTTCTACATTTTCTCTTTCTCAATTCTATCGACTCGCTCGTGTTCGTTGATACTTTCTGAACTTTTTCTGTAATTCGGTTTCATCGTTCGGACGAGCTGTGATCTTGTTTTGAGTCGATCTGGTTATCGCTGTGACTTTTCCGAGTTCAGTTCGATTCTTGTGAACCTTGGAGTTGTTGTTTGAATTTTATTGTTCTTCGTGATTCGAACATGATTGTTCGCGTTTTGTTGTCTCGACCGTTGTGGTTCGGTCATTTGATTGTTCGGTTTTTGTTGAGCTCGTCTCGTGATTGTTGAGCGTTCAGACTCCTTCGGGAAATTAGTCTCGTTTCGATCTTCCAACCCTTGGGCGGTGGAATTTCGTATTTGTTCAGCGTTTGGCTCGCGTTTTGATTGATGAACCATTGGGTTGGTCAATCGTATTGATTTTCGTTCGTTGTGTTTTGTGATTGTTCGGATAATCGACTCGATTGTATTGTCTGTTTGATTACGCTTATCACTTGTTGATTTTATAATATCTCTATCGGTGGTGTTGTTTTAGTCGCCGTGGAGCGTATTTTCACGCCGTATGTCTCTTTGCGTTTCTTGCAGCGTTTCGCCGTCGGGCGTGAGTTTTCGGTTTTGTGTATCTCGTCGAGTTTTACTAGCAGGGGATATTGCTTCTCCCTACTTATTTTAAGTTTCGGGACGAAACTTCTTTTAAGGAGGGTAGAATGTAATACCCGTAATTTCGATTTCCTGTCATTTCTTTTTTTCGGCGTAAGTCCGCTTTGATGACTCGATCATGACCGTTTCATTATTCTGAGAATGATTAATTCTACACTTTTTGACATCCGAGTTTGTTTCGGTGTCGTTTTGTTGAGTTCCGTGCTTTTTAGCGACTTTTCCGCACTTGAGTTCGATTCTTGCGAATATCGTTCGAAAATGCTATTTCGAGTTTCCCGTAAGTCCGTTTAACTTTGTTAGAAGTGTTGTGAACTTCGGTTTGGTTATTCGATCACGTATCGTGATTTTTGGGCGTTTTGGGCCATTTTGTAATTTACCCAAAGTTATGGGTATACGTATCTGTAATTGTTGTCTCGACCCTTTTCTTGGTCGCGCATGATTAATTGTTGCATTATGTTTTCATTTCGGGTCGATGATGTTGTCCGCGAGCTTTTCGTCGTGTTCGTTTCGTACGTTTTCGGAAATCGAGTCGTCGGATCATGACGGCTGAGCACTGGCCGGACAGGTGCGGCCGGCACGGTCGGAAGTGCTGGGCACTGGCCGGGCAAGCACGGAAGGAACCGGCGTAGCGCATGCTACGGCCGGAAGGCTGCGCGCGCTAACCGGCAGGTATAGCGCACGCTGTCGGGCTGGGCAGAGGGGTTACTGGAGTACTGGACTCGGGGATGATTGGCAGGTAGCGCACGCTACTGTCGGGCATTGCGCACGCTACGACTGGCAAGTAGCGCGCACTACGGCCGGAAGGCTGCGCACGCTACCTGTCCGAGTCAGTAGGGCGGTGGGGGCTCTAGACTGCGGCCTGGGCCGATAGCGGACGCTAGCTCGGCAGCCTAGCGCACGCTAGTCTGGCCCAGTATAAATGTGACAGAGCAGTCGCATTTCATTCATTTTTCACTTCCTTCCTTTTCTGTCCGCGGCTGACGATTCGGAGGTGGTGAAGCCATGTTGTTTAACAACAAATCCATGAAGTTCTTGAGGTTATATCATTGGTCAATCATCCTATAACATCCTTCGAACCAGCGAATCAAGGTGAGATTTCCTAGAACCCTATTTTGAGAAATTTTGGGGGTTTTGCGTTTTTGTCCGATTCGTTCCGCATTGTTGATTAATTCATGCTGGGTATGATTAATCTTGGTAGTATTCTTGTGTTTAACATCATTTAATCCATTGTTCTTCGTCGAATCGAAGTATAATTCTTGATTTCCTTACTTTTTGGGGGATTTGTTCTCGATCTAGTTTTCCATCCGTTTTTTTTTTGGATAGATTGTGGTTAAATGATGTTGTTAAACATATTCTATGGATTGTATATCCATATTTCGACTTGGAATTCCGTTTTCGTGTTTTGTCGGGACAAATCGTGTTCTTGGCCGTTTTGGGGAAAACACTTGAACTTTCATCATTCGTTCTTTGAATTCAACGGCTTTGAGTCGTGTTATGGAATTCATTTCATTGTTGTTATTGTCCTTCGTAGTTTATGACCGCGAGTTGGCGATCGGTGGAGTCGGCGGGTTCGTAGTCGGTTCGTGTCAACCTACTTCGGTCGATTCTCCACGTTGTTCTTATTCGAGGCAAGTACCTTGACCATACTATTCTTGATTTATGGATATGATAATTAGTGATCGTCTAAATGTGGTTGTTTGGTCGTTTGAATTGAACTTTCAAAAGATTCGGTTTAGCCTTGTTAAAGGCTTGCTTTCAAAACGCGTGTGTTTTGTGAATGATGTGGTTTGTGAATAACTATGTGAATTCTATGGATATGTTTGGTGTTGATGTTGCACTTGGTATTGTGTGTGGATGTATATTATTTCATTTCGGTGCGTTGTGGATTGACGTGGTGTTTTGCTAAGTGTTTGATGCCTCTGGGTGAATTGTTTGAATATATGTGTTGTATTGTGCTGTGTGTGAATGTATGGATGTGGGTGGGGCCTATGGTGGCACGTGGCATGCGATCATGTGGCCAGGATGCAACAAGCGATTGGTCCAACCGTGAGAGCCTAATAAAAACTACGGTGGCACATGGCATGCGATCATGTGGCCAGGATGCAACAAGTGATTGATCCAACCGTGAGCGCCAAAGATAATCTACGGTGGCACATGGCATGCGATCATGTGGCCAGGATGCATCAAGCGATTGATGCAACCGTGAGATGTGTGTGATTTGTTTCGCTAGCCAGCTCGGGAGGGTCCTTCGAGGCCTCGAGTGGGATTTGTGGCTTCGTCCCGGTCCTAGGCGATGTGCGTGCGTGATTACGTTGTGTTGATTTTTATGTCCGTCGAGGACACGTGATGTTGGGCTCTGGCCCTGTGAATTGTTGTCGGTTTTCTATTTGCGAAAACAAAACATTTGGGCTGTGACCCCTGTTGATTTTTGGAAAGAGAAGGATTCAGAAATCCTAAATTGTTTTCTATTAAAACTCTCGATGGCATTTTAAACTGTTTTATAAATTGTTTCCCTTGATTTGTGATCTTTCGTTTTTGGAATGTTTTACCAAACTCATGCTTCGGGAAGTGCTTTTCGTTACGTTTGGAACTTTGAGGATTCCTGGTTATTGTTATTGGTGGAATGTGAATTGTATGGCTCGTATTTGCACTTTGTTCTTGCACTAGCAAAACAGTGGAGTTTTGCTAACCCCCGAGTATTCGGGGGGTGGATGTCTGTTTTTGTATTCAGGTTTGGGAGCATAACACAGGGTCGGCACGAAGAATGATGAAAGATGAACGACACTAATCACACGAGGATCCGTATGAGGTCATTTGTTTAGTTATAGTTTATTTTCCGTTGCAGTATTCTTTCCTGTTGTACGGGAGTGTTTGTATTCGACCCCTGCGTGGGCATGTAATGAGTTTGAGTTGTATGTATTTATTGAAAGACCAAATCGGTCTACCGAGTCATTTTAGCCTTAAAGGCATTGTTGAGATGTTCTATGTTGTTATCAGCCTGGTAGATCCTTGAGGAAAGGTTCTACGGCGTGTAATATCCCTGAGCAGATTGGAGGTGTTACAAAAACAACGAATATACGATTACGACGAGAGTCAAGACCAAAAACAACGGAAATCCCACCAAACTCTCGAGGGGAAACTCATTGGGACATTTAATCAGACCTTCAATGTTCGATAACTCCCAAGAACACTCAAATCGCCAATCGAGTTAAACAAACACGAAGTATGGATACACAACCCATAGAACACGATTTCTAATGCTCGATAACATCAACCGATTCATCAAAATCGGACGAACAATGAAAATCAAGAACGAAATCCCAAAAGTCAACCCTAGGAGATTTTAAGAATTTACCTCGATCCGACGAAGAACAAGGATTGGATGATGATCAACACGAACTAAGCTTCCCAAAACGATGCACGAAGATACCTCTGATCGCCACCCAGGAGTATCGGCCGAGAATCGCGGAAGAAATAAGGAGGAAGGGTGAAAATGAGCATAGCCCGTCGGCCAGGCCTATATATGGTCGAGCATGTTACGGCCGTAACATGCTGCACCTTATAGCCGTAACTAGGTCAACCGCCCTCACGGCCGTAATAGGCCTACCCCTTACGGCCGTAACCGATCCCCCCTGGGCTACTGCCCAAATTGCTCGGACACATTACGACCGTTACCATCGGCAGGTTGCGGTCGTAACGCATAGGCTCTTACGGACGTAACTCGGGCTCCCTTACGTCCGTACCAGGTCTCTCACCTATGGTCGTACTCGGCCTCACTCTTACGGTCGTACCGCTTCCGGCTCCTGCCCAAAATGCTCGGCTGTCTTATGGACGTAACTCTATCAGGCATTACGGCCGTAATATCCACTACCTTACGGCCGTAACTCTCATGCCTCTCTTCCAACAGTCCTGACGTTCGACAACGTCTCGTTCACACTAACGCACCGGCTATGATTCAAAACAATAATGAGAAATTTACGAAGCATAACATACCACAAGCATGCATTTAATCAAAAAAATGATTGCAACACAAGTCTCACTCGACGAGCTTTACAACAGAATACATCATATAGTACATCATAGAAAAACGTATCCCACATAATCATAACGAAACAAAATAACCGGCACGAAACGATAAATAATTCAGGGCAAATGGAAAATAAAAATCTCGGGTATTACACGAACAACCTTGAATGAAACAGAATTCCTCAATACAATGTTCGGAAATCAAGTCTTAATGACTACAATAACTCGTTACCGTCAACAGGATAACCCAATAAGCCCAAACAATCTATCCCAATTCATTGCAATAATCAATCAAATTTTTTATAAATAATCTTCAAATTTTACAATTAAAACTCGTTTAATCATTGTGGAATCTCCCGCAACGATTTAAATCCAAATAATTACTCAACTATCGTCACAAATCCAATTTAATATCATAAAAGAAGATTATAACAACTTAAAATTGAACTCTTCAAGTTCAAAACCATACTCGAGTGTTCTTCATAACAAATTCAATAGCTAATCATACTCATCCCATAATCGCATATGTAAAAATATATATATTACGATTATAATCTCAATAACATCATGTTTCAATCCAAAATAAATCTAAAATGGAGAACAATTACCTCTTGAACAATCAATAGTATCCCACGATTCACATCCGCTTCGAATCATTCCGCAAACTCCACAATCATGTTAGAGGATTAATCTCATGAACACATGAGTGTTTGGGTGTCAAAACCTCTCTCTACGGACTTGCTCTGGATAAAAATGAAGAACAATGAGAAAAGGAGCAAAAGCTCCACCTGCAGCTATACAAGTTGTCACGAGTTACTGCGGTAACTCAGCTCTATGTCCGTAACTAACCCAAAGTACAGCCTTATCAACCAGCCATATGGTTGTTCCTGTCCATCCAGCCATATGGTTGTTCCTGTCCATCTAACATCTACTCAACTCGAAGATCAACGACCTCACAACCGTATTTCGGCCTGTTACTGTTGTAAATTCTCCACATACAGTCGTAACTTTTCATGCATACGTGTGTATACAAGTCGAGATCAATGAACTTCCGGATCACGACGTAGATATCTACCATTATGGACGTAACCAACAACATGTGGTTGTATCCTTCATACATATGTTCGTACCCCTCGTTCAAGGAACAAAATATGTACATTCCAGACCTCGATATGTGGTTCTATATATCATCATATCATGGTCATAACCTTCATCCATATGGTTGTATTTCTACCACGTACAGCCGTACGATATTATCATCATAACCAATGTCCGATCAGCCCATAACCATAACCATCATAAGGTCGTACCATCTCTGTTAGAGTTGCAACTATGGCCATAACTGGCCTACAATAAAACATCCGTGAAACCCAGTTCGATTCCAAAACACAAAAATGAGTATGAGCAAACACCAATTCAATATAATATCAACGTACATTTCTAAAACAAAATCGTATAACGAAACAGTACAAAAATAAAAAGTTACATCCGAATATTATATACTCCCCCTTAAAGTTTCATCCTCGAAACTAAGTGGTAAATAACTAAGGATATCTCTCTCGCGAGTTATCCTCAGTCTACCACGTATCATACTCGACTTCGTGCCTCGATTCGTCAATCTTGAATAAGGGAATCAACTTGTTCCTCAACTGTTTGATTTTTCTCTCTAGACTCTATATTGGGCATTCCTTATATAGATTGAGTGGTCTCATTCTCATCAAACTGATGTATCTGACTCGGGTCTGCAACATACTTTAATAACAGTGAAACATGAACCATATTATGTACTCGATCTTAAGCCAAATGGGAAGCAAAATGACAAGCCAAACTGCTTATTAGATCCAAAATCTTGAATAAACTAATATATTTCAGACTCAAATTTCCTCTCATTCCAAAATGAATAACATCTCGAGTCGAGAACACCTTGACCAATACATGGTCAACAACCTCAAACAATAAACGGGCGATTATCCCTATATGATTTATGTCGACTCTGAGTTGTTAACAACCAACACTCGATTAAAGCAATCTTCTCACGGGATGTTGTTAATATATTGGGTTTTGTACCCAAATTATCAATTAAGGCATCCCAAGACAGTGGAGACCTACAACCACGCCTGCACAAGGCCTCGTAAGGTGCCATCTTAATTGAAGCATGCCAACTGTTATTAGAAGTGAACTAAATCAACGGCACTTGGGCTTCCGAGCCTTCCAATCAAGAGAACATGTCCTCAAAATATTTTCTGAAGTCGAATAGTCCTCTTCGGTTGCCCATCAGTCTGATGATGGGACGGCGTACTGGAGTGCAACTGTGTTCTTATAGCTCGGTGAATAGCCTTCTAGAAATATGTCATGAAACGTCTGTCACGATCAGATACAATACTCTTATAAGTACCTGAAATCTCAATATATCCTGAATGAACAACTGGTTCAGACTCTTCGAACCCCATATATCCCTTATCTCAAGAAAATGAGTTGAATTGGCCAACCGATCCACAATCACCCTGTTCAACTGAGCTGGTCCATCGGACCCCGCATATCATTTATCTCAAGAAAATAAGCTGAATTGGTCAACTGATCCACAACCTCCCGTACTATATTCATACCGAACGACTTGTCAACAAGCTCGGGCTGCGGGCCGGGCTTGAGCAGGTCGAGCTAATGCTCGTCGACCCAGGACTGGCCCATGTATGGGGCGAGTTGGACCGGGCCGTGGATTAAAAAAACTATTTTGAGTTTTAAAAACATGTTTTGATCTTAAAAAATATGTTTTGAAAAATATGTTAACATTAAATTAAGAAATTAATTTAAAAAAATCTATTTAGAACTTTAAAACAAATTCGTTAACCTGAATTATAAAGTATAATTTAAGAAAAGAATTTCTGAATTTTCAAGAGAAAAAATTTATTACCATTAAATTAAAAAGTAATTTACAAAAATTCGTTTTGAATTTCAAAAATCCGTCAAGATTAAATTAAATGGGGAAAATAGGGGGAAGGAAAATTAGACTTGAAGTTAGGTTGTAAATATTAGATTATTTTTTGAAATTTAATCTAATTTTTAAAATTAAGTTGTCTATGTATTCTATGGAATCAAAGTTCACGTAGTTCGTTTTACTTACGTGTTTACTTACCTGGAGGTTACAGGTCGGACGGTGTGCTCAATCGTCGAGTTGTTGGCCACTCGTTGAAGCTCCAACGAAAAATTCATCATCATCCTCGTTATGCTCGTCTTCTTCTTTCATTCGTCCTTATTGACATCATTTTACTTGGTCTCAATCATTTTTACAGAACAGAATCTTCACAACATCGGGCGATAAAGATGTTAATCTATCAGCTATAACTCTTCTACTGGCACTAAAAGCTGACTCCGAATCGATTGTTGAGGCTGGAACTACCAAGATATCCCTTGTGATTTTAGCTAATATAAGATAATGTTCATGTAATTTCCACCATTTTAAAATTTCAAAATGGACATCAAGTTCATATGAACACGTAAAATACTCATTTAGAATTTGACTAGAAGAAGTTAAACCATATTAAGCATATATGAAATTGTAACTCTTTAAATAAAACTAAATCAAAACTTGAGGGTTGGGAAAAATTGACAATTTGAAAGAAGACATAATTGAGTTGGTTAAGATGAGGAGTGGTATTTATAGAATGATTTTAGAAAGAAAAAAAAATTTGGCCATGAGCTAGCCGTTGGACATCGACTACCACGCCAGTCAGTCGGTCGGTGCTGCATGGCGTAGACCATGCAAATACCATTTAAAATTTAATGATGAGCTCGAACGAATTGGACCACAAACGTGGGCCAATTTAGCCCGTCTGGACCGCGGGCCTGGAAAATGTGGTCCGGGCCGGTCCGGGCCACTGGCCAGCTCTGCATACAACGATAAACATAATGGACTCTTCTCACGTCAATGGAATTTGGACAGACTCATATTTATCTTCTTTTGCTTCTTCCGCTTTATAGCCTTAAACCCAAAAGAAAATGCACACTTGTCTATATTCAAAATAACTAAAATAAAAACTTGATTGAAACCCTTAATATCAGACTCGATTCCCATACCGACAATCATGGCCACAGTTTCTGTTCCGTCTTCTGAGATATTATTGTCGAAAAGGTTCCAAGAAATGGTCAGCGACAGTGAGGAGCCGCTGGAATCGTATATTTGCAGAGAATACGACCACGACCATAGTGACGAAGAGCCTAATGAGAATCTTCCGTTTCCAATCGTTGGTATTTGATCCAGTTCCAGAAGGACAGCCGCTCGACTAGTACAGTCCAACTAACCGATAGTCCGATACCAAAAGATAGCTAACGAGAAAGCTGCAGCTCCGAACCTATAGTTTGAACCGTAAACCAACCCTGTCCCGACCGATCTCGACGTAACCGATACCGTTGGAGGCGGAATCCCGTACATAAAAGACCTTCGCATACAAGACCTGCTAGCAGGAGATCTTCCAGTTGGAAATCGGCCTATAAAACCTTCCACACGGAGGGCCTTCCTTCTTTCAAAGACTTTTTTTGGGTGGTCAAAGTAGTGTTGGCAGCTAGCGGATGGTGAACAGTTCAGTATCAAGTTTGTAACGAAGCTAGTACGGTTGTTGAATAATAGTGAACCGGCTCTGACTCAGACGGTCCTGAGAAGCACCCCGATAACGGATCCTTTTGCAGGTGAAGGGGCAGAGCGTTCCCCAGTCTCTCTTGTAGTTTACCTTTCTGCCGGAGAGGATATCACTACTGGCACGGACTGCGCAGGAAGTTGCGATCCTCAAATGAACTAGCAAAATGAACCGCCCATTACCAAATTAGACTCCAATTAATGTCGGCTTATCTGTCAGTCGTGTTGGGTATGCCGCTCCGTTGAAAACTTTGAAACAAGTCTGCGGTAGTTCAAAACTGGAATTGGCACAATTACGTTTATTAGAAGTGGACAATCGAGTGGTTGTACCAGCCACAAGTCATCTACTTATCGCCCCTCCGACTTTTCTTATTAGTTGTAGGCGTCTCATCATTATCCATCTCAATTGCATCGACCCTTATCAATCCAGTTTTTCTTCTTTTTATTCAATAATAGGAAGAAAGGTTTACATACCCCCGCTTGACTTTTGAGTTGGGTTGTAGTATCATTAAGTAGCCCGTATAATTGAACGAAACAATGGGAATTCGTATCGCTAGCCCCTTACTCTTTTCCTTGGCATGAAAGGCTCCGTCTCTGGTCAGCTTCATAATTAGGATCTCGTTTACTTAGTCCGTATGAATAAAGAAGACCCGGAAAAGGCCTAGAAAAGCATACTCTTTGACTGCGTTAAAGAGAAAAGTCCCCTTACTATAGTTCACCGAGGGGGGAAAGTAAATAACTTCATTCTATAGCACACGCCAAAGATTTCCAAGATGGATAAAATCGTGCGGCAGGCTGTAACGTATCGCTTTGACTTCGCTTTCCGGGCTGTGAGAAACTTCCGCTTCGGTCTTCTCGACTCGATGGTTCATTCATTTTTATGTACTGATTTGCTTTAGCCCTACGTACTACTGTAAGGAAGGATTTTCACTTTTTTGCCGGATTTGGTTTAGTCCCCTGCAGATTTACCAAGTGACCTTTATGAAAGGTGCTCCTTTTGGAATGATACTTTGTGCTATAGAAGAGTTTGATACTCGATTTCTTCGCGAATACCAGTGATAAACAGTTACAAAGCGGATTTCATATTTAGGCTAAATTTCAGGAAGTTCCAACTTTCATTAATGTAGAGATTTCGGGAAAATTGGTAGGCAGACTCTTAATCCTACACTATCAGATTATGAGCAATAGAATATTGAAAAGTCCAGTGCACAGAGTAGTTAGGGACTCGATAAGGGATAGGATCTCTGTGGCAGGGTTTTACACTCAAGAACTCGGGAAAGAGATTGGACCAGAAGAGGGATTGATCAATGCAGAGGCTCCAAGACAATTGAAGACGTGAAAGATTATGCCGACGTTCACTTCAGATACTATCAGAGAGGAAAGAGTGCTTGATAACATACAAGCTCGACACTTTTAGTATCTCTGAGATGTTAGGTCAATTATCCTGTGCTGCTGATGCTTGTAGTAACTTAGTATTGGAGAGTAAATACTACGTGTGCATCTATGCTAAAGAATGTGATTTCTTTAACGCCTAGAAAGCACTGTCAAAACAAAACAAAATAGAAAAATGATACAATCACAACCGTTGTAACGGTTGTGTTTATTTTGAAACATTGATGATGTGGGTGGTGGGGTAGGTGATGGAATAAATAATGAATTTAGTGATAAATGTATGGTGAGATGATGTGTTGTAAAATTTGGTTGTGTAAATTGGTTGTGCATGTAGCATTGTTGAACAAAATAGGACCACTTGGAAACGAACAATATTCTAGAGAAAAAGGTAAATTAGAGACCCAGTGCATCCGTAATTCTGTCTGGAGCCAAGTAATTCCATTACAAAGAAAATTACAGTCGAGGCTTTTCATACGTGGGTGTTGAAACAAAATTACGAAACTAATACATATGATCCGACACTACTATGATGAGGATGCAGATTTTCATGTTCATCCTTACCAAACGCGATTATCATCATTATCAGCTCACCAAAAATATAAAAAAATTCACCAGCTATGATCCAACTTAAAAATCTTCCCACACTTTGGGAGACATTGAAGATAGAAATGTAGCAGCGATGAAGGCGACTTAGTTGAAGTACCAGAGTACATGAAAATTATGCTTCCAAAAGGAGAAAGGAGGTAGAGATCCTCTTCCGGCTTTTGCCCAAAACATCCATTTTTTTCTTAAAAGATCTTAAATAGGAGACCACCATGGGTAGCAAAGAAAGGAGCAAACACGAGCGACTCAACTGCCATGAGCTTAATAAGGATGTTGAGGGAAGGACCCGAAGTATCCTTGAGAGGGTCTCCGATGGTGTCGCCAATGACCGCAGCCTTGTGTGGTTCTGATCCCTTGGGGCCAAGGGTTCTCGCGTGCTCGGATACACCAGCCTGCAGAAGAAAGTTTATAAAAGATAAATATCAATATTTAAAAAGGCAAAGGCATAAGCTTAGGTGCTTGCCTGCTTATGCCAAAAAGCGAGGTGTAAGCATCGATGTGACAAGGCGTAAGCCGTTCGTACAAAGCATTTATACTAAGAAAATAAAAAATCAATATAAGGCAAACAACTCAAGTTTGAATGTCGCTTTTGGAATTAAAACATACTACAATCAGAATAAAGTCTTAAGAACCAAACTAGTCATACTCATCTTGATAAAATAGATTAATGAGAAAATTACATCAAATAATCATTTAACAAAAAAAAAAAAAATTAAAATTAAGTTAAGAAATTACTGAAATTAATTTAAATGATTAAAGTATGTTTTTCTTGTTATCTCTTTTGTAATGATATTTTTTTCAGTTTTTAGGAGTAAAATGCTAAATTGAACTATAACTTGGGGGTTTGTTGTAAACAATAAAAATAAGTTCATCTATTTTTAGACTGAAGGTTATTTTCGTCATTTACCACTTATTATTCACATCTTCACCAGCCCCCACTTCTTATTCTTTCAACTTTCTCCATCTTATCTTCCAGCCTCCATCTCCCTCCTTCCTTTTTGTTTATAAATTTTTTTGGCTCAAAAGGTTATAAACCTTCCTCTGTGAAGAGTTCTTTCCGGGAAAAGCCCAGCCATGCACTATAGTACTATACGGGAAATGACGCACACTTCTGAGTGACAAACACTCTGGGTTTCCAGATGCATGCCTCAATGTGCGCTTCTCGACGCTTTTTTAAACATTGGTAAACATTCAGTATAGAATCTTTGCATGGTAGGGAAAAAAATTGGTCATGAATGTGGAGGTTGTTACCTCAATATATTTCTTTGCATTGTCCCATGCACCACCAGTGTTTGATGCAGAAATTGCAATCTGTAAGAATGAATGGAAAACCCAATTAATAAGTAATATACTCGATAGACCAAGGAAATGTGTTCTGCTACCACTAAAAATATCAAACAAAGTTTCATTTTTCAAATGTCTAACTTCTGATCGATGGTAAAGGCAAGGGAATGGATGCTTTATATATTGATTGTGTTTATGTTGTGACTTTTTATGCATAAATAAAACACTGCTCTAACTTATTCACCAAACACTGTTTTAAGTTATTCAATATTTAGCTTACATTGCAAACACCAACAACATTTCGAATTGCAACTACCTTTTTTTTGCTTCAGCTACAATAAAAAACAAAGAAACTCCTCTAAAAGCAAAAGATGTACAAACAGTGCCCAATCACAAGACAAGGTCCTGCTAAAAAAAATCATGTCCGATGAAATCGAAACATACCTGCACACCGGAAACAAGAGAACCAGCAAGAACACCAGACAGGGTCTCGACACCAAAAAAGGTCCCAACAATCAGTGGGGTAATCATGACTAGGGCACCAGGTGGGATCATCTCCTTAATAGATGCATCAGTCGAAATCTTCACACATGTAGCATAATCAGGCTTGGTGAGACCCTCCATTATACCAGGGATAGTGTTGAACTGCCTCCTAACTTCTTCAACCATCTTCAAAGCAGCACTACCAACACTCTTCATGGTCATGGCTGAGAACCAGTACGGAAGCATGGCACCAACAAGTAAACCTATAAAGACTTTAGGAGTCAAAACATCAACAGTTGAAATTCCTGCACGGCTGACAAAGGCGCCAAAAAGTGCCAATGAAACAAGCGCAGCAGACCCAATGGCGAAACCCTGAAAATAAATGCTCAAAATTAGGAAAAAAATATAAAAACGTCCAAGCAACTAAAAAATGTCAAATGATAAAATTTAAATATGCTTAAAATATTGATAAAGAATTATAAGACCCAAAAATATTATGCCAAAATTCATGTATAATAATACCTTCCCAATTGCAGCAGTGGTATTGCCAGCAGCATCAAGGGCATCAGTTCTCTCCCGAATCCTGTGGCTCATCCCAGCCATCTCAGCTATACCTCCAGCATTGTCACTGATTGGGCCATAAGCATCAATGGCTAATCCAGTGGCAATAGTGCTTAGCATACCCAGAGCAGCTACGGCAATACCATACATAGCAGCGAAGGAGAAGCTAACAAAAATGCTAATTGCGATGGCAAATATGGGAATTATAACAGATTTGTATCCCAAGGCAAGACCAAATATAACATTGGTGGCAGCACCAGTTCTGCAGGAATCAGCAACATCTTGCACAGGGCTGCATAGAAATGAAAAGATGAAAGAAAGAAGAGCAATATATGGAAAAGACAGAAAAAATGATTACTTGACCAAATAAAATAAAATAGATCTACGTGCACCTGTAAGCATTGCTGGTATAATATTCAGTCACAAATCCTATGATAAGTCCAGCCCAGAGCCCGACACAAACACATAGAAAGAGTTGCCTGTAATGCAATATTAAGAGAATGAATATGGCTAAAACAAGATTTAGCATAGTTATGCTCTGCTTAGGGAGCCTATGCCAGAGATATATTCAAAACAAACAAAGCAGAGCTAGCAGAAAGACAATGAAAGATAACATCTATTTCCATTTTTGGCGCGCTGAACAAGTGCTTACCAGTTTTTCACAACCTTTTGAGTTCCGAAATTGAAGATTGTAAAGGATGATGGCAAGCAAGTCCATGTGACAATTGCAATTCCAACAGTCATCAGAACAGTGGAGATAATGAGCTGGTTTTTTAGTGCTGGTTCGATTTCCTTGACAGCCTTGATCTCAAAAAAGTCAGTGGCAAAAAGAGTCGTGATTAAGCAAACCAGGATTCCCATGGAACTAATGAGCAATGGGTAGCACATTGCAGTGAAGTCATGAGTCATTCCGAAAGAGGATATGGAGGCTACAACAAGAGCGGCACACGATGATTCAGCATATGAACCAAAAAGATCAGATCCCATACCAGCAATATCTCCAACATTATCACCAACATTGTCGGCAATCACCTGCAAATCAAAATGGCATATCACTAAAACCCCTTCTAAATAGAGTGATTTAACTTTCACAAACAGTAACTTACAGCGGGATTCCTGGGGTCATCTTCCGGAATGTTCCTCTCTAACTTTCCAACAAGATCAGCACCAACATCAGCAGCCTTGGTATAAATACCACCTCCAACTCTCCCAAACAAAGCCATGGAAGATCCACCAAGACCATATCCAGTAATTGCCTCAAAAAGTCCTTCCCAATCATCACCATAGTAGAGCTTGAACAAATTGATAGCAATATAAAGAACCAATAGGCCATTGGCAGCAAGGAGAAAACCCATGACCGCACCAGATCTAAATGCAACAATAAAAGCTTTGCCAACACCTTTTCTTGCTTCTAGTGTTGTCCTTGCATTTGCATAGGTTGCAATTTTCATCCCAAGGAAACCAGAAATGACAGAAGTGACAGCACCAAGCAAGAAGGATGCAGTGCTGAAGATCGCAGTTGCAAGTGCGGGCTTGCACAACTTCTCCTTATCATATGTGCAAGGCTGGCTCTTTCTGCTGAAACCCTCAACCGAGCCCAGAAACAGGAAGATGAGGATTGCAAAAGCAATCATGAAAATGCCCACATATTGATATTCAGTAAATAGGAAAGATGTTGCACCTATAAGCCAAAGCAAACGCAATCAGGTAACAGTGTTAAATGTTATATTATAGTATCACATATAGTCTTAGTACTAAAATAGGAGAGAGATACTAACTCTAATAGAAAGTATAGATGGCTTTGAACGTTAATATATCAGAATTCGATGTAAGAGAACATAAAAATAATACTAGCAGGTCATTCAAGGCGTAGCATAAGGTTATTCAAGACATAGCATGTTACCGTAATCCACTAAGAAAATACGAACTGCAGATGAACCAGAACTGAAACTAGTGGCATCAAGAAAATTAATTGAGATTTTACTGTAACCATTTCCAAGAAGAAAAATGATTTTGGCTCTAGCAAATCCTCCTCAGCAGTGAGAAAGCAAAACACACAAACATGTGAAGTCCAGGCAGCGAGATGAATTAAATATAGTGAAGAAGAAACAAGATTCACTCATATAAGAATGCAAAATTAACTTCCCCAGTTATTCTTTCGGAAAATTAAGCAACATATTGAAATGAAATACTAATAAAATCTTACCCCAGAGCTAGATAACAATAACATAATAATTAAATAATGGTGGCCATTACAATATATAACGCAAACAAGGTCATATCTGTCACCATCCCTAGGTGCCATGTCACTTACACATCAATAAACTCCAACCACATTACTCCAACCTTCTTTTACTATCACGAATATAAAACCCTAAACCCATAGTCGCCGCCAGAAAATCCGACAAAAATTAACACAAATATAAAAATATACAGAAAGATACATCATTTAGCAAAAAAAATGGATCTCTCGGTGAAAATTCACCTAAATTACTTGGAAATCAAACACACAAACATTAAATACTGAATAAACTGATAACGAAAAATATACACAAAAATGAATCTTCTCCTTATCCTCTTCAGTCAGTTTAAGGAAGAAGCTCGTTTACAAGTTCAGTTCGTGCAAAAACTTCTCTTTCGTTTACTTAGATTAGAACTTTATTCAAGTCATCTTCAGAGATATTAGCACTCGGTGTCAAAACTCAAATAAACAAACAGACAAGCGGAGATTCGCATACTTACATACACACAAAACATGCATACACATAATATACACAAAATTAAGTAAAAATATCAGATCTATTGGAATTCTAATAAGATCTAGTACTATTCTAACCTTCAGAGATAGCGCTCTGGATCTCGGCACACTTATCCACGACGTTCTGATCGTTGATGCCGTCCTCCTCCTCAATCAAGTAGTCACCGTACCCATTACTCCCATTCTTAGCAGCCGACGCGCCACCTTGCTCCGGAGAGACCTTAACTTTAGACACCAGGAACCACTGCACCAGCGAGAAGGCGATGCCGATGACGGCACACACAGGAATCGCGATTTCCGTCCCCAGATCTGGCAGCAACGCCATTTCTCACCGGAAACCTAACTGCTCTCACCGGAGGAAAGGGGGGAAAGAGAAGTACAAAAAGAGAGGATAAAGAAAAATTGAGAGCACGGCTTAGCGCGGAAACAGAGCCCCGAAACTGAGGAGGTGTGAGAATGGGGAGTGAGGTGATATTTATAGCAAGAAAATCCGAGTAATATTCCTAGTATAGAGGAGGGAGAGTATACAGTGAAAGCAAGTCCACTGGAAGTAGATGGGGACCTATGGGTGTTGCTTCGTTTGTTCGGTATTCACTGTCTATCCTCCACGAATTAAAATGAGTTCATTTAAATTAAGTTTAGAATTTTGAAGTTTCTTTCAAAAAAATAAGTACGAATTTGTTAAATTGCGCCACCCCTAAATTTATTTTAAATATAGCTATAAAATAAACTTTTACTATTATTTAGAAAAGTAAAATCAATATGGCCTCAAAATTATATGCCCATTCCGTTAGTGTAGTACCACAAAAATCCAAAATAAAGAATATTAGTCTTGTTTGATCATTCGTGCTTGAAAAATTATAAGTATATTATTTATTTTTATAAAAATAAGACGAACAAAAGATTAGCTAGATCGTTGTGGAAAAACCATTTTATTAAAAAAATTGATAAAAATACGTAGATTGTGTGATTTCGGGTTACTTTTCAAGAATTATACCCAGGGCATTTCTAATAACACGCTTCAATAAAATTTTGTTTTCAATTCTCAATATGTAATCACCAAAACAGAAACCCCACTCCTGCAAAGACAAACTTGGAATGACAATAAACCTATCCAATCTATTCTTTTAGGTCATGCATATTTTCCACTAGATCTTCGATTTTTCTATAATTTATATTTCAACAAATATTTATCTATATTCTAGTTATAATTTTTATAAATATTTATTATATTTTAACTTTAACAATTTACATGAATATTAGATAAGTTAAATAAACAAACAAAAGTGATTTTAATTTATGTGCATTTACTAAAATTTTAATCCAAGTTCCAAGTACACGCAATTTATCAATGGGAAATCGACGTCTTTCTACTAAACATCGGGGACTTGACTTCTATTCTAGAAGCGATCGCTTTCAAGGAGCATAGGCAAGAGCTACATTGGAGAAGAAGGTCTTACCTAATTCATGGTGACGGTACTGTAGGGGAGGTCTTGTGGAAAAATAACTCGGCGCCGTGATGAAAGAAAACTTAACATCTCTAGTTCTAAGGTCGTCTTATTCAAAACCCCAATTGGGATATCCCTTCTCTCCCACTTCACACCTCGGAATGTGACGTTCTTATAGAGGTAAATGCACTTTCACATATTCTAATTCAAACGAAATGGTTGGGGAGAGGAAGGATCCCTTTTATCAGGGTACTCCCGGAAATAGATCCAGTAAGACTGGGTGGGTATGTAGCTCAGAGAATTATAGCACGATACGGACCACGTGTCGGGGGTTTTAATATCCTAAGAGAATAGAGGAACTCTTACGCCCAAAAAGTCGCATGTCTTCTTTATTGGCCTAACCCAACCAACAATTTAAAAGAGGGCTCTCTAGGGGAGCAGAGCAGTCAAAGAATGAACCAAAGAAAATGATTTTTCTAGAATGGTTATTTCGGATATTGAATGGGCCGATGAACAAGCTATGCAAATAATGCTCACAACTTTGCTCGTGTTTACTATACACAATTGGCAAAGCCAGTCAAATTGTAAAGTCAGTAGTCCCTCGAAGTAGAACATTTCCATATCCTCGAGGTTTATACATTTCTCGCAAGAGGGGAGATCTCGTGTCCTTTTCTTTTACGTGCATAACCCAATAACAAAAGATGCGAGCATCTTTGGGAGTAGATCGGTGAGCTAAGTCATATGAATTTCTCAGCCCTTGCTTGTGCCGATCGGAAAGAATCAAAGGTAGAATAGCCTTGAGTAAGAGAATGCTTCAGTCAAATTAAATTTTAAGAATTCTAGATGATGTTTTGATGAATGAGTAACTTGAGTGTTTATGATAAAGAGATTGGTCGTTCTCCCATTGAAGAGCGTACAGGGATCTGTACGACCTGCTCATCTCGAGTTGAGTGCAACTACGTAGAAATCTCCCAAATTAGAGATCTTAGCTAGAAAGAAAAAAAGAAAAAAGCAAACGTAAGAGGTAGTTAGGAGAAAAGACGATATGTACATTTTTTCTACATTTAACTAAATACACACAATCAAATCAAATGGTTACAATCACATCACTTAATATCCACCGTACATTTACTATTAATATATTTTATATTTAAATATTCATCATACATTCACTATCGATACCTGCACAACTTATTCATATATCACATCTAATTATTCTCCAAAAATACACAACCCTTACATCAAAGGTTACATTTAGGTTAGAAATGAACAATTAACGACGTAACATCAAATGCAACATTTAAGTCGAAAATAACAATTAACGAGGCATTATCCAACCCATGCGATGCACGGTCTTTGGTTAAATATCTACGTATTTTGTACGTAATGTTGGGGCAGACGGTTGAATGAGCAGATGACAGAATTTAAATGCCTTTTAGAGAAGTTTATATGTTTTTTTTATTGTTATTGTCCTTTTATTTTAGTCTATATAATTAGTTATATGAAATGAGGCTTTACTAACCCATATGTTGCTCCGGGGTTGTTTTTGGTTTATTCAACCCGTGCGATGCACCGATTGTATCTAAGATTTCATAGCTAAAATTTAACCATCTTGTAATTTATACTATCATTTAAAAGTTCATTTTAATCACCTTGTGTATTAGAAGGTGCACGTGTTTTGTACGTAATGTTGGGGCAGACGGTTGAATGAGCAGATGGCAAAATTTAAATGCCTTTTAGAGAAGTTTATATGTTTTTTTATTGTTATTGTCCTTTTATTTTAGTCTATGTAATTAGTTATATGAAATAAGGTGCATTTAAAAGTCTATGGCAAAATTTTAGTCTATCATTTATACTATCATTTAAAAGTTCATTTTAATCACCTTGTGTATTAGAATGTGCATTTGCATTGTGATGTTTATCATAACTTTTGTATTTAAATTAGTTTATTTACATTAAAAGTTACAATTAAAATAGTCTCTTCATATATTTACAATTAAAAGTTACAATTAAATCACACTTCCACATTAAATTAAGGGGGATAAGTATTATATAGTATAGATGACATATGCTTATTATATAAGTGAACCACCCATTTTTACATGGTCAAAAAAGGAATATTGGACCATTATTATGGGACAGATAAAGTAATATACTAAAACCCTGTTGTTTTGAACTTATTTTTCATTTTCATTCGATTGATTCGAGTCCATTCGATTCGATTCGAGTTCATTCATTGATTCGATTCGATTCGGTTCGGTTGATTCTTCTTCTTATTATTATTATTATTAATAATCTTGATTATTATTATTGTTGTTGTTGCTGCTGTTGTTGATTACTATCATTATTACTAATAATATTTATTATTAATAATAATATTTATTGTTGTTGTTGATTACTATTATTATTATTTATCATTATTATCATTGTTACTACTATTATTATTATTATTATTTATGACATTTGATACTTTTGTGACATTCGGGACAGTTGGGGCATATTTATTAGTATTATTATTTTTGTTATTATGATTGTAATTAATTAATTATATTATTATTACACTATATTTGTTATTATTTTCTTTTTATTATTGTTATTATTTACTCTTAATATATATTTCAGTTCAATTCCATTCGATTCGATTCAGTCTATTCGATTCGATTCGATTCGAATCCGTTCGATTCGATTCGATTAATTCACCGAAAAGAACAAAGTCTAACAACATGATTAATATGTAACACCCCCAAGTTATTCAGGGATATTACAGCGCCGTAAGCCCCGCCGTGGGACCCACAAGGCTAAACATACGCGGAACTATAAATTTTTGACCGATAAGGTCTACACACAATGGAATGAAAAACAATACAAAGGTATTCAAAACATAACCAATGTATTCACAAACATCACAACTCGAATCAATACTTCGGCAAACACAGGCCGGAACATCAAGGAAAATGGAAAACAATACTCGAGTATTCAATAACCAATCCAGTACAACAACACTGAATGGGAAACTCCAAACATAACTGGAAGAAATACACAGTATCACACTTGCCCACCATCTTCATGCCGACCCGATACCTGCCTGTCCGCTCTCCTGGAACCTGAAATACATAAAATGTATTTCCCCCATAAAAGGGTTAGCCGTCGAATAGCTAGTGCAAGAATATCAAGTATGAAACACAATACTTCTCGTCAATAAAGTAAATGTAACCATCAATTCATCAATTCAAGACTAGCATTCCGGAATAACTAAAATCTCATCGTGCCACATCAAGACGTATATGAATGCCGTAGAAACGGTTCGTTCATATCATACGCCGTTACATGTAGGAATGCCGTCAAAACGGTTCGTTCATTACATGCCAACAATACCTATATGAATGCCGTAGAAACGGTTCGTTCATATCATGCCATCAATACTTCTTACTTTCAAAGTCGAGAACGTACAATCATAAATATATACTTGCCTTTGAGACATCGAGAAAACGAACGGAAAAGGGGTATGAGATCGGTAGGTCCAAGAACGCGCTTCCGGCACCTAAACGATTCGCAAGGAATATGATAATCAATTATCCATATTCAAATTACACGAAGAAACCCCCGAAACCCGTCTACGATTCGTAAAGATATACGGACAATCAACTAGAGGTTGGAAAATCGTCCAAAATCTCACAAGTCCGAAAACGGCACAATCCAAACCATAAAATCGTAGGAAAAGCATGCATACGGTATAGATACATCATAATCTCAAGGTTCTCAAGCTTCCAAACGGATAAATCGGACGAATCTATGAAAAACCCCAAAATTCCCAAAAAGTAGGGTTCTAAGGATTTTTACCTTGATTCGGACGTTAGGAGGAATTAGATGTTGAGAAATCCTTGTTCTCCAACCAAATATGTTGTTGTTAGAAGGAAGATTGCTTCCAATCGCCCAAGATCGTCTCTCCCGAGCGTTTTCCGTCGAAAAGGAGTGAAGTAGGTGAGAAATGACGAAATGGAAATCAACTGTCATATTTATATCTGCCCAGTCTAGCGCACGCTACACCTCCTTCATTAGCATGCGCTAGCGAAGTCACCGGATAGTCCAGTGGTTTCTGCCGGCTCCGTTAGCGTGCGCTAATCGTCTGCCTCTAGCGTGCGCTAGTCCAAAATGTGGCATTCGATCGAGTCGAACTTCTTGTCTGCCTTCGCTCAAACTTAGCGTGCGCTAGCGCTATGATTTAGCGTGCGTTATGCAATAGTTTTAGCGTGCGCTAGCCGAAGCCTAGCATACGCTACCTGATATTCCAGAAAACCTGGCAACCTCACTGTCTCTGCTGACCAGCCCGGTAGCGTGCGCTACAGACGGATGTTAGCGTGCGCTACTATCCATGGATAGCGCGCGCTAACAAACTCCTAGCGTGCATTAATCCGCCAGTCCAGAGAGCCGTCCGAAATACTGGTTCTGACCTGACTGATCCTCTTAGCGCGCGCTACGGCTCAAAGCTAGCGTGCGCTAATCAAGCAGAATTAGCGTGCGTTAGCCTAGGCCTAGCGTGCGCTATATCTCTGGCACATAACATTTCCGCAAGGTCTAAACGACATGATCAAGAACCAAACGAGATACGAAACTCAATAACAATATCAACAACATCTCCAAACATTTACGGAGCGACAAAATAAGGAGGATGATAAAGTCAAACAGTCAATAAAAGTACGGGTATTACATTCTCCCCCTCTAAAAAGAAGTTTCGTCCTGAAACTTAAGAAATAAATAGTTCGGGGTATTCCACCCGCATCTTCTCTTCTGCCTCCCAAATTGCTTCCTCGATTCCATGTCTCGACCATTGCACTTTAACCAGTGGAATGGTTTTATGCCGGAGTTGTTTCTCGCGACGCTCAAGGATCTTCACGGGTCTCTCCGGAAAGGTAATATCCTCGGTTACGTCAATCTCACTGTAGTCGATGATGTGGCTCGGATCCGGTACGTACTTTCTCAACTGAGACACATGAAAAACACTATGGACGTGACTCAAAGCTGGAGGCAACGCCAAGCGATAAGATAAATCTCCAACTCTGTCCAAAATCTCGAAAGGTCCGACATACCTCGGACTAAGTTTCCCCTTTTTCCCGAAGCGGAAAACTCCACGGGTCGGCGACACCTTGAGTAAGACATGATCCCCCACTTCGAACTCTAAGGGTCGACGACGAGTATCAGCATAAGATTTCTGACGACTCTGGGCAGCCAGTAATCGGTCCCGGATAATAGAAATCTTTTCCTTAGTCTCCATCAACATATCCGGCTCCGTCCCAACTAGCTCAGAAGCCTCGTCCCAACATAATGGCGACCTACATCGCCTACCATAAAGTGCCTCGAAGGGTGCCATTTTGATCGACGCATGCCAACTATTATTGTAAGCAAACTCGATCAACGGCAAGTGAAGCTCCCAATCATTACTCCAGTCTAAGGCACAAGCTCGTAACATATCTTCCAATGTCTGAATCGTCCTCTCTGTTTGTCCATCCGATTGAGGATGAAAAGAAGTGCTCAATCTCAACTCAGTACCCAAAGCCTGGTGAACGGCCTGCCAAAAGTGCGATACGAAACGGCCGTCTCGATCAGAAACAATGGTCTTGGGGGCACCGTGTAATCTCACGATCTCAGCAATAAAGGTTCGAGCTAGTCTATCTGGTCCCCAAGTATCCTTAATACCCAAGAAGTGTGCAGACTTGGTCAGCCGATCAACAATTACCCAAATCATATTCATTCCGGCCCGAGTTCTCGGCATGCCAGTGATGAAATCCATAGAAATGTATTCCCACTTCCACTCGGGAATGGGAAGCGGTTTCAACAACCCCGCTGGTCGTTGATGTTCGATCTTGACTTGTTGACACGTCAAGCACCGTAGTACAAACTCCGTAACATCCTTCTTCATGTTATTCCACCAAAAATTACGCTTCAAATCTTTGTACATCTTACTCGTCCCGGGGTGGATTGAGTAAGGCGTAGCATGCGCTTCTCGGAGAATTTTCTGTCTCAACTCTAAATCGTTCGGAACACAAAGCCTGCCCTGAAATCTCAGAATACTATCCTCGTGAACCATAAAGCCAGGATCTTTTCTTTTAATTACATCTTCCTTCAGTTGAGAAATCATCGGGTCACTCCACTGTTTCCCTTTGATGTCATCAACTAAAGACGAAGTAATTTCGAGAGTACACAGCTGTCCCTGTACTCGTTGAAGCCAAACTTCTATCCCTTGCTCAATTAAGTCCTGACGAATTTTTGTCTGAGATGTAAGAACCTCGAGCATTTGAAGAGACGCCGATTTGCGGCTCAAAGCATCCGCAACGACATTAGCTCTCCCGGGGTGGTAAAGAATTTCCAAATCATAATCCTTTATCAACTCTAACCAACGTCTCTGTCTCATATTCAGCTCCTTCTGACTGAAAATATATTTCAGGCTCTTGTGATCGGTATAAATCCGGCACGGTGAACCATACAAATAATGCCGCCAAATCTTGAGTGCGAAGACAATTGCGGCCAACTCTAAATCGTGAGTCGGATAATTCATCTCATAAGGCTTTAATTGTCGAGACGCAAAAGCTATCGTCTTATCATGCTGCATGAGCACACAGCCCAGGCCTTGACCCGAAGCGTCACTATAAACTGCAAAGCCCTCGCTACCATGTGGTAAGGTTAAAATCGGCGCTGAAGTCAAACGTTTCTTCAGTTCATCGAAGCTCTGTTGTCTCTCATCTGTCCAAACAAACTTTTCGGTCTTCTGGAGTAATTTCGTAAGCGGCCGAGCGAGTTTCGAGAACCCCTCGACAAACCGACGGTAATACCCAGCAAGGCCCAAAAAGCTACGAACCTCCTTAACATTCTTAGGCGGTGCCCAATCTAGCACTGCCTCAATCTTCTGCGGGTCTACACGAATCCCTTCGGCCGAAATCACATGGCCGAGAAACATAACTTCTTCCAACCAAAACTCACATTTCAAGAATTTCGCATAGAGATGCTCGGTTCTCAAAATGTCTAATATCAAACGCAAGTGTCGGGCATGTTCCTCCTTATCTCGAGAATAGATCAATATGTCGTCAATAAAGACGACTACACACCTGTCGAGGTACTCAATGAATATCTTATTCATTAACTGCATGAAAATTGCCGGTGCATTAGTCAACCCAAAAGCATAACTACAAATTCATAATGCCCATATCTCGTCCGAAATGCCGTCTTCGGAACGTCTGACTCCATCACCCTGAGTTGATAATACCCGGATCTTAAATCAATTTTCGAGAAAACTGCAGCCCCTTGCAATTGATCAAATAAATCGTCTATACGAGGTAAAGGATACTTGTTCTTAATGGTTACTTTGTTCAGCTCACGGTAGTCAATGCACAAACGTAGTGAACCATCCTTCTTCCTCACAAAAAGAACAGGCGCGCCCCAAGGCGAAGCGCTCGGTCTGATGTACCCTTTTTCCAGAAGTTCTCCCAATTGATTCTTCAATTCTTGCATCTCGGAAGGTGCTATCCGGTAAGGTGCTTTAGAAATCGGAGCTGCATCTGGCTCCAAGTCCACGGTAAATTCTATCTCTCGATCTGGCGGTAATCCCGGGAGGTCATCCGGAAAAACATCGGGGTACTCAATAACAACCGGAATCGAAGAGAAATCGATTTCATTTCCTTCCGGTTTCAAGGCATAACACCAATAGCCCGCACAACCTTTATTCAAAAGTTTTACGGCCTTCATGGCACTGATAAGTAACTTGGATTGGCCTGACTTACGTCCCAAAAATGAATATTCAGATCCGTCTTTAGTCATCATGGTGATAACCTTGGTGCGATAGTTCATAATCGCTTGATGATTATCAAGCCAATCCTCGCCGAGGATCACATCCTCGCCTTCTATATCAACTACAATCAAATTCGATAACCATTCCATACCGGATATACTCACCAGAAAATCTCTAATCTCCCGATTCCCCACAATCCTATCCCCGCTGGGCAATTTCACGATAAAGGGATCGCAAGCAGTTAAACAAGTTATATTCAAACGGCGTACACATTCCAAAGATATAAAAGAATGTGTAGCACCCGTATCAAAGAGTACACGGACTGGATAAGATAAAACATGGATGGTACCTGAAGCCACCGCTGCTTCGGGCTCGTCTGTTCGACGCATCTGATAAACCCGAGGTTGTACCGAACCGACGCTAGAATTCCCCCCTCCAGCATTCTGATCCCGTCCCCGGCCCCTGCCGAAATTCTGCTGAGGTTGACCAGCTGGGGCAGAAACCCGAGTGTCCAAGGTCTGATTCGGCTCGGAACAATAAGCCGCTCTATGTCCCAACTGTCCGCACGTGTGACACTTCAATGGTGGAAAGTTGCATTCCAAACTGACGTGGCCTGGACGGCCACAATTATAGCAAGTCACCGTGCGATTTGTGCTGCCCGGAGTAGGACGGTAACCCCTCTTTCCTTTATTAGAACGTGACGACTGTCCGGCAAAATGGCTAGTCGTCTGTGACTTTTGAAAGTTGCCACTTTTAGAGCCAGAAAAACTTCCCGCGACTTTCTGCTTCTTCGGTTCTTCAACGGTATCATTGTCGGGGCTCAACATATCATGGGCTAAAGCTCTGTCCTGATACTCTTTCAGTGTGGTACAAGCAAATCCGGCCATATACCGTCGTAAGTCCAAATTCATCCGCATATCAAAATAACGGATCTTATCACGCTCGTTACGCACTTGATCCTTCACATGGATCAATTGTTGGTTGTACTCTACGATCGCCTGCGAAACGGAAATATCTTGAGGTTTAGCCTCGAAAAAGGCTCGGATTCGGCTCTCTCGCACCGGCCAAGGACAAAACTCGGTCTCCAAGAGTTCCTTAAATTCCTCCCACGTGGCAATGCGATCCTGTGGCTTGATGACCTTCCACCAGGTAGCGGCCTCCTTGGTGAGGAAATACTGAGCAATCGGTACTTTCCTCACTTCGGGGCAATCAACCGCCTCGAAAATCTTTTCCAATTCCGCTAGCCAGTCTTCCCAGCCTAACGGGTCCGTGGCACCGCCAAACTGTGGAGGGTGCATACGGATTACATTCTGAAGTAAGGCATCCGTGTTCGGGTTCGGATTATTCAGCTGAACAGTTTGGGCCAAAATAGTCATCTGAGTAGCCAATTGTTGAAGTGCATTCACCACTCCAACGTCCGCGTTGTTCCCCTGACCGTCTGACTGGTCGTGCTGACTCTCGGTGTCGGGATGCACCGAGTTCGACAAACTGGGGTTGGTCGACCCCGCAACTGAACTGATGGAAACGGCCGCGCCACGACCCCTTCCACGTCCACGGCCACGGCCACGACCCCTACCAGCTGACATACTGAAGAACACACAAGTCACGTAAGCACAATTCAATTACACGTTGTCAAAGTGACCGATTCTCACGAATACCAACAAAACGAAGCAAAACGAACAAGGAAACACCAGAAGAGTAAGAGGTCTTACAAGTACCGGTCGCACTGTGATGATGGCAAAGTAGTGATACTGCGGACAAATGACAACTCGATCGACCCAAAAGACCGATAGCCTAGGTATCCATAGACCTAATCTCTGATACCATATTCTGTAACACCCCCAAGTTATTCAGGGATATTACAGCGCCGTAAGCCCCGCCGTAGGACCCACAAGGCTAAACATACGCGGAACCATAAATTTTTGACCGATAAGGTCTACACACAATGGAATGAAAAACAATACAAAGGTATTCAAAACATAACCAATGTATTCACAAACATCACAACTCGAATCAATACTTCGGCAAACACAGGCCGGAACATCAAGGAAAATGGAAAACAATACTCGAGTATTCAATAACCAATCCAGTACAACAACACTGAATGGGAAACTCCAAACATAATTGGAAGAAATACACAGTATCACACTTGCCCACCATCTTCATGCCGACCCGATACCTGCCTGTTCGCTCTCCTGGAACCTGAAATACATAAAACGTATTTCCCCCATAAAGGGGTTAGCCGTCGAATAGCTAGTGCAAGAATATCAAGTATGAAACACAATACTTCTCGTCAATAAAGTAAATGTAACCGTCAATTCATCAATTCAAGACTAGCATTCCAGAATAACTAAAATCTCATCGTGCCATATCAAGACGTATATGAATGCCGTAGAAACGGTTCGTTCATATCATACGCCGTTACATGTAGGAATGCCGTCAAAACGGTTCGTTCATTACATGCCAACAATACCTATATGAATGCCGTAGAAACGGTTCGTTCATATCATGCCATCAATACTTCTTACTTTCGAAGTCGAGAACGTACAATCATAAATATATACTTGCCTTTGAGACATCGAGAAAACGAACGGAAAAAGGGGTATGAGATCGGTAGGTCCAAGAACGCGCTTCCGGCACCTAAACGATTCGCAAGGAATATGATAATCAATTATCCATATTCAAATTACACGAAGAAACCCCCGAAACCCGTCTACGATTCGTAAAGATATACGGACAATCAACTAGAGGTTGGAAAATCGTCCAAAATCTCACAAGTCCGAAAACGGCACAATCCAAACCATAAAATCGTAGGAAAAGCATGCATACGGTATAGATACATCATAATCTCAAGGTTCTCAAGCTTCCAAACGGATAAATCGGACGAATCTACGAAAAACCCCAAAATTCCCAAAAAGTAGGGTTCTAAGGATTTTTACCTTGATTCGGACGTTAGGAGGAATTAGATGTTGAGAAATCCTTGTTCTCCAACCAAATATGTTGTTGTTAGAAGGAAGATTGCTTCCAATCGCCCAAGATCGTCTCTCCCGAGCGTTTTCCGTCGAAAAGGAGTGAAGTAAGTGAGAAATGACGAAATGGAAGTCAACTGTCATATTTATATCTGCCCAGTCTAGCGCACGCTACACCTCCTTCATTAGCGTGCGCTAGCGAAGTCACCGGATAGTGTAATACCCGTACTTTTATTGACTGTTTGACCTTACCGTTTCTCTTGTGTTAACGCTCTGTAAATGCTTGGAGATGTTGTTGATATTGTTTTTGAGTTTCGTATCTCGTTTAGTTGTTGACCATGTCGTTTAGGACCTTGCGGAAATGTTCTGGACCGGAGATATAACGCACGCTAGGCCTAGGCTAACGCACGCTAATTCTGCCTGATTAGCGCACGCTAGCTTTGAGCCGTAGCGTGCGCTAAGAAGATCAGTCAGGTCAGTGTTGGGAATAGTGCCCTAGGACATTCGATGTGCCTAGATTTGTAATTGTCACATTTAAATAAAGTTATTTGATATCATTTATTTCTCGTTGATTATTATAATGTGTGCATGTTTTAATATTATAATAATTGAATAATAGTTATTCACGAATAATAAGATTATTCAAATGTCCCTGGTAAAATCGCGTTGAGTAGAGACTCGAGTGATTAATATACTAGTATAAGTTTGATTGATAATCATCGGATGATTATGCGTATGGTACGGATCAATCTTATGGGTATTGGTTGGAGAACTAATACTGGACCGACCCGCATTGAGATCACTGCATGGAAATGTCATAAGTGAATCTCAATACAGTATGTCAATAAATCCTTGAACCTGAGATTATCATAGAGTCCAACATGATAACTGCTATGCCTTGACGTAATCCAACGTCATCTGAAACATGGTGATCATAAAGGTTAGCGATCGGGATTAGTGGGAGTCATGTAGAGGGCAATGAATAATCAAGATGGGGATTTGTCCCTCTCTTAAGTGAGAGAGATATCTCTTTGGGCCCCTCGATAAGTAGATCAAGGAAATGCATGGCCATGCTCAAATGAAGAGTCATTTGATTCAATCATCTACTTAAGATCGAAAGCATTTGAACATAAATAAGTATGACAGACTCCATGACTTAGTTCAAATATGATATCGCGTGACAAAGGGATTTGACACGTTAAAAGGTTTAATGGACTATTAACTTATATTATTTGGGTAATCATAATGTCTTGCTAGAGGCCGCTTATGATTTATTATTTAATAAGGTATTAAATAATTGCCAACATAATATAAGCCTTTTAGGTCGCACATACGACAATTATAGACAAGTAGGAATAAATATCAATGGGAATAATAAATATAATATTGGATATTATATTTATAAGGAGATTAAATAATAAAGTAATATATATAATATTGGATATTATATATATTGTATTATTTAATAAGTTGAGGGGCAACTAAGCAAATACTAGATTATTGAATCTAGGGTTTACTTATTATAAATATAAGGTCTTGGACAAGGAGTTGTAACCAGAAAATAAGACCTAAAAATCGGCCCTTCAAGAAGAAGAAAAATCGGCCATCTACATTATATTGTAGGAGAACGAGTCGGTCGTTCCTCTTCCCTTAGTTGATCTTGATCAATAGTACAATCCTTTTAGTAAGGAATTTGTGTTGTACTATTTATCAATATTATTAAATGAGATCTAGCAATCCGGCTTGTGGAATTGTTCGTGTGTGGATCACCGTAAGAGGAAGGAGATATTCATCCGCTTCTAGTCCGATCTAGAATTGTTCAATCGGATTAAGGTAATTCGATTAACTCTTTAATTAAACAATTAAATTGCATGAGATCCTAAATTGGGTTTTCACATTTATTGTTCATTGCGTTTTTACTCCGATTATTTTGTATTCGATACAACGAAAACCCAAGTGGTATCGGAGCCAACTTGCATGTAATTTAATTGTTTGTGTAGAACATATTTATGTGTAAATTATGTTCTCGATTATGTTTATAAAATATAGATTTTATAAAATAATTTTTCTCGTTTAATTTGATTAAATCGGATCGTCAAAAATAAATTTTAAGATTTGTTTTCGCGAATTCGCTCCGGAGCGTGCAGGAAACGGTCTGTTCCAGGGCAGGTCGGTCGGGTCAGGGTGGACCAGCGGGCTAATTTTATTAGCAAAAATGTTTTTGCAATTGAAGGGTTTTGAACCACGGTTATGAGACCAACTTTCCGCCTACTTACCATGTGCGCTGCGAGTTTGTTTTGGAAATAATACGGAAGGTTTTATTAAAGGCAAATAAATCTGTTTTAAATATTGCAAAAATACTTCCGCAAAAGCGGGATTCGATCCGCGCCATTCGGCTACCCTTCAAGACCACTTACCATCACTACTGGATCTTGTTTTGGTAATTTTCGGTAGTTCTTTTTATAAGTCCTTTTGTTATAAAAGTAAATTTGGAAATAATAGTTGCAAAATGTTGCAACCGCAACCGCGAGTTTCGAACCGGGCAAACCGTGCCCAGATCTCGCTGGCGACCATCTCGGCGAGTCCAGTTTGATCATGTGATGACTCAAATTTTAATTATTGTCGATTGTCGGATAAATTGATTATTTAGTATATTACATGCTTTATTAATTATTTGATAATTATTTATGGTATGTGTGTGGTGTATGGCATGACCATAAATTGACCAATGTGATTGGATAATTTAATTTCTTATGGGTTGGTTTTTACGGCTGCGTGTCGTTTAATTATAATTGGTTTTACGGCTGCGAGTCGTCTATTTAAATTGTTTATTATTTTACGGCTGCGTGTCGTTTGTACTTCTTGTAATTTAATTTATTAGTGTAGTATTAAATTTCATTAATGTAATGAAGACAAGAAGGACGAGATAGATGGACTCGAGGAGCAAATTGATCGCGTATGACGTTCAAGGAGTTGGAAGATCAATGAAGACCATATTTAACCCTTTAGATGACCTTTGTGATTTTCATGTTGGCTCATGAAAATCACGTTAGATTATGGTCATGCTATACACGGTCCTATGCTTTATTGTCATGTGATGCGATGTATGTTTAAATTTATGCATGTATGTGATGCTATGTATGTTTAGATGTATGTTAGCAAACATAGACATTAACATAGGATAAAAATCCTCGTTAAAATTTTAATGCCGTTCATTTGAAAAACACCTATCAAGACTTCGATCATCATGAGTGGGTCATGCCAAAGTGGGCACTCGGATTATCTTAGTAAGGTAGGATAGGTAATGGTGATACCTATACGTTTAATGAATTTGGAAATCAAAATAGTTTTGAACCTTAAGGCATAAGATGGGATTATAACATGCTTGGGCATACGATGCCAAATCCCATGACATAATCTAAGAGTTACATATGATGTAATCGATAAAGAGTTATCCACCTAAAGTAGTTCAATTCTAGGCGTCATGCCAAAGCGGAGTTTAGGATTGTGCGAAATGGGATCTTAGCCCACTAAAATTACAAATGTTGTAAATTGAGGGTACTTTGTTTTAGTGGGAGTATTTTTCGAGAAATAAAATAATGTGACTAAATATTTTGCATATTGAATTTTGTAGAATGGCATCAAACAACACATCCACCATTTCATCGCGATCCGTCCTTGAGAAGGACAAGGCAAAGAAAATGGCGACAACTATCTGGATTGGATCCGAGCACGAGAATAGTTCTCAAGCAAGAAAGAAAGTTGTATGTTCTTGAGGAAGAAATTCCCGATGAGCCGGTGACAATGCAAATAAAGCAACAAAAGACAAATGGAAGAAACATTGTGATGATTCCATTGATGTCGGTTGTCTTATGTTGGCCACCATTTGTCCGTAACTTGAAGAATCTGGAGGAAATGGAAGCTTATGAGCTAAATGCTCACCTCAAGGAAACTTTCTCGAAGCATGCTAGGCAAGAGAGGTATGAGACCTTTCAAGCCTTGTATGCTTGCAAGATGGTTGAGGGACATCTGTCGGCGCTCACGTGCTCAAGATGAAAGGATATATTGATCATCTTGAAAGGCTTGGTTTTCCACTTTCTAAGGAGCACTCCACGGATGTGATCCTAAACTCATTGCCCGAAAGTTTCGGTCGGTTCATTATGAACTATAATATGAATGAGATGGAGAAGTCCATTCTTTGAGCCGCATGGGATGCTTAAAGCAGGTGACGAGAATATTAAGAAGAAACCAAACCATGTGTTGATGGTCGAAAGGGAAATCTGTAAGAACAAAGGCAAGGGCAAGGGTAAGGCAAAAGTTGCCAAATCTAAAGACCCTACTAGGCGGGTTTCAAGGCTAAAGCTCCCAAAGATGGAAATTGCCATCATTGCAATAAACCAGACATTGGAAAAGAAATTGCAAGATTTACTTGGAAGAGCTAAAGCGTACCAAGGGCGGTGAGGCGCCACGGGTATATTTGTTATAGAAGTTAACTTATCTACCTCTAACTCCTGGGTATTAGATCTTGGATGTGGATCTCACATTTGTACAAATGTGCGGGGTTGAAGCGAGAGAATCGAAGAAAGGGAAGTAGATCTAAGAGTCGGCAATGGAGCAAGAGTTGCCGCACTAGCCGTAGGAACTTATGATCTAGTTTTGCCCAATGGGCTTTTGTTAGTTTTGAACAATTGCTATTATGTTCTGCTATGAATAGGAATATTATTTCGGTTTCTACATTAGATTGTGAAGGTTACGCTTTCTTATTAAGAATAAGATCATTCGTATTTTCTTTGATGACTTGCTTTATGGTACCGCCAAAGTTATATACTTGGACTTTACAATATTGATCTAGATGAGTCCGACACTTTGGAAGTCTATAACATTGCATCCAAGAAACCTAAGCTCAATGATTCTAATCCGACTTACTTATGGCATTGTCGACTTGGTCACATAAACGAACGCATTTCTAAACTCCATAATGATGGACTTTTAGACTCTTTTGACTATGAATCATATGGGACATGCAAATCTTGTTTATTGGGCAAGATGACGAAGAATCCTTTCACCGGTCATGGAGAAAGGGCTAGTGATCTATTAGGCCTAATACATGCGATGTGTGCGGACCTCTTAGCACTCATGCCGAGGCGGATACCAATACTTCATTACATTCACCGATGATTTTAGCCGATATGGATATGTTTATCTTATGAAGTATAAACATGAATCTTTTGAAATGTTCAAAATATTCCGAATGAAGTCTGAGAATCAACTTGGCAAGACAATTAAAGCCCTTGATCGGATCGAGGTGGGAATACTTGAGCCAAGAATTCGATGATCATCTTAGGAGTTGTGGAATTGTTTCGCAACTTACTCCTCCCGCACACCTCGGCATAACGGAGTGTCGAGAGGAGGAATCGAACTTTATTAGATATGGTTCGATCCATGATGAGTCGACAGAGCTTCCATTATCATTTTGGGGCCACGCCTTAGAAAGCAAGACATTCACCCTTAACCGTGTTCCATCTAAAGCGATTGAAAAGACACCATTTGAGAAATGGGTAGTAAAAGACCAAACTTGTCTTTTCTAAAGATGCGGGGTTGCGAAGCGTTCGTAAGGCGCCAAGTGTTTGACAAGCGCGGCAGGATCGAAATATGTTTATTTGTGGGATATCTAAGGAAACTAAAGGATATTACTTTTACAAGCCCCATGAGAGAACAAAGTGTTTGTTGCTCGAAATCTTTGTATTCTTAGAAAGGGAATTTATTTCCAAAAGAGACAGTGGGAGAAGAGTAATTCTCGAGGAAAACCGAGAACCACAAGAAGACATCGCTTCACCGATGGAAACCGAACAAGCTCAACAAACGGTTGAAGAGCCCATTCAAAGTACACAAGTCCCACGCAGATCGATAGGATGCGACATGAACTGAGAGATATGGTTATCTCGTAACGGAGGATGATGATGCATCGCTCATAGATGATGAGCCTAGTACCTATCTGAAGCTTCTTCGGGACCGAGTCAGGAATGGCTAGAAGCCATGAAGTCCGAGATGCAATCCATGTATGACAATCAAGTTTGGAACTTGATAGATCCACCTGAGGGTGTTAAAACCATTGGGTGCAAATGGGTCTATAAAAAGAAGAAAGACATGGATGATAATCGCAAGCCTATAAAGCTAGACTAGTGGCAAAAGGTTATAGGCAGATTCATGGTGTTGACTATGATGAGACCTTTTCGCCGGTAGTCATGCTTAAATCAATTAGAATTTTATTTGCCATTGCCGCATACTATGATTATGAAATATGGCAAATGGATGTCAAAAAGATTCCTTAATGGAAACTTACTCGAGGATGTGTATATGACACAACCTGAAGGTTTTGTTCATCCAGAAAATTCTAAAAAGGTTTGCAATCTTCAAAGATCCATTTATGGGTTGAAGCAGGCTTCTCGGAGCTGGAATCTTCGTTTTGATGAAACTGTCAAAGAGTTTGGGTTCATTCAAAATGAAGATGAACCTTGTGTGTACAAGAAGGTTAGTGGGAGAATAGTTTTTTTCTTAGTCTTATATGTAGATGACATATTACTCATTGGAAATGACATTCCCACCTTGCAGACAGTCAAGACTTGGTTGGGAAGTTGTTTCTCAATGAAAGACTTAGGAGAAGCTGCTTATATTCTTGGGATAAAGATCTATAGAGATAGATCAAAGAGATTGATTGGTCTGAGTCAAAGTACATACATTAATAAAATATTGAAGAGGTTCAATGTGCAAGACTCCAAGAGAGGACTCTTGCCAATGTCACATGGCATTCATCTGAGTGAGACTCAGAGTCCTAAGACTCCTGATGAGCGAGCACGTATGAGCAAGATACCATACGCATCGGCTATTGGATCGATCATGTATGCCATGATTTGTACTCGACCAGATGTATCGTTTGCTCTTAGTATGACAAGTCGATACCAATCGAATCCAGTGAAAGTCATCGACGGTGAAAACAATCCTAATGTACTTGAGAAGAACCATGTATTTTTTCCTTTTTTATGGAGGGGTGGGAAAGCAGGTTTGTAAGAGGTTACGCCGATGCAAGTTTGAAACCGACAGAGACGATTTCAAATCGCATAAGCTGGTTATGTGTTTGTATTGAATGGAGTCTTGTGAGTTGGAAGAGTTCCAAGCAAAGCACGGTTCTTGATTCATTCTACAGCTGAGTACAGCGGCATCGGATGCGGCTAAGGAAGCCGTATGGATCAAGAAGTTCGTTCTCAACTAGGAGTGGTGCCAACCATCCAGGTCCCATAAGCCTTTATTGTGACAATAATGGTGCTATTGCACAAGCTAAAGAGCCTAGGTCCCATCATAATTCCAAACATATACTCGGAAAATATCACCTAGTCAGAGAGATCGTCAGACGAGGAGATATTACAATATGCAAAGTAGCAACGGAAGAGAATTTTGCAGATCCACTTACCAAGCCTCTCTCACAAGGAAAGCATGTTGAGCATGCTAGAGCGATAGGACTAAAGGTCATGAATGAATGGTCCTAGTGCAAGTGGGAGATTGTTGGGAATAGTGCCCCTAGGACATTCGATGTGCCTAGATTTGTAATTGTCACATTTAAATAAAGTTATTTGATATCATTTATTTCGTTGATTATTATAATGTGTGCATGTTTTCATATTATAATAATTGAATAATAGTTATTCACGAATAATAAGATTATTCAAATGTCCCTGGTAAAATCGCGTTGAGTAGAGACTCGAGTGATTAATATACTAGTATAAGTTTGATTGATAATCATCGGATGATTATGCGTATGGTACGGATCAATCTTATGGGTATTGGTTGGAGAACTAATCTTGGACCGACCGCATTGAGATCACCGCATGGAAATGTCATAAGTGAATCTCAATACGGTATGTCAATAAATCCTTGAACGAGATTATCATAGAGTCCAACATGATAATCTGCTATGCCTTGACGTAATCCAACGTCATCGAAACATGGTGATCATAAAGGTTAGCGATCGGGATTAGTGGGAGTCATGTAGAGGGCAATGAATAATCAAGATGGGGATTTGTCCCTCTCTTAAGTGAGAGAGATATCTCTTTGGGCCCCTCGATAAGTAGGATCAAGGAAATGCATGGCCATGCTCAAATGAAGAGTCATTTGATTGATCGATCTACTTAAGATCGAGAAAGCATTTGAACATAAATAAGTATGACAGACTCCATGACTTAGTTCAAATATGATATCGCGTGACAAAGGGATTTGACACGTTAAAAGGTTTAATGGACTATTAACTTATATTATTTGGGTAATCATAATGTCTTGCTAGAGGCCGCTTATGATTTATTATTTAATAAGGTATTAAATAATTGCCAACATAATATAAGCCTTTTAGTCGCACATACGACAATTATAGACAAGTAGGAATAAATATCAATCGGGAATAATAAATATAATATTGGATATTATATTTATAAGGAGATTAAATAATAAAGTAATATATATAATATTGGATATTATATATATTGTATTATTTAATAAGTTGAGGGGCAACTAAGCAAATACTAGATTATTGAATCTAGGGTTTACTTAGTATAAATATAAGGTCTTGGACAAGGAGTTGTAACCGAGAAAATAAGACCTAAAAATCGGCCCTTCAAGAAGAAGAAAAATCGGCCATCTACATTATATTGTAGGAGAACGGAGTCGGTCGTTCCTCTTCCCTTAGTTGATCTTGATCAATAGTACAATCCTTTTAGTAAGGAATTTGTGTTGTACTATTTATCAATATTATTCGTAAGGATCTAGCAATCCGGCTTGTGGAATTGTTCGTGTGTGGATCACCAGAAGAGGAAGGAGATATTCATCTGCTTCTAGTCCGGATCTAGAATTGTTCAATCGGATTAAGGTAATTCGATTAACTCTTTAATTAAACAATTAAATTACTGCATGAGATCCTAAATTGGGTTTTCACATTTATTGTTCCGCTGCGTTTTTACTCCGATTATTTTGTATTCGATACAACGAAAACCCAACAGTCAGAACCAACATTTCAAACTGCTCTCTGGACTGGCGGATTAACGCACGCTAGGGGTTGTTAGCGCGCGCTATTCGTGGTTAGTAGCGCACGCTAACATCCGTCCGTAGCGCACGCTACCGGGCTGGTCAGCATAGGCAGTGAAGTTACCAGGTTTTCTGGACTATCAGGTAGCGTACGCTAGGCTTCGGCTAGCGCACGCTAGAGTTATGGAATAACGCACGCTAAGTCTTAGCGCTAGCGCACGCTAAGTGTTAAGCAGGGCAGAGTCAGTAAGCTCTGGACTCCAGTACTGAATGCCACAGTTTTGGCTAGCGCACGCTAGAGACATACGATTAGCGCACGCTAACGGAACCGGCAGAAACCACTGGACTATCCGGTGACTTCGCTAGCGCACGCTAATGAAGGAGCCGTAGCGTGCGCTAGACTAGACAGTTATAAATATGGCAGTTGACTTTATTTTCGTCATTTCTCACCTTCTTCACTCCTTTTCGACGGGAATCACTCGGGAGAGGCGATCTTAGGCGTTTGGAAGCGATCTTCCTTCTAACAACAATATATTTGGTTGGAGAACAAGGATTTCTCAACATCTAATTCCTCCTAACGTACAAATCAAGGTAAAAATCCTTAGAACCCTACCTTTTGGGATTTTTGGGGGTTTTTCGTAGACTCGTCCGATTTACCCGCTTTGAAGCTTGAGAACCTTGAGATTATGATGTATCTATACTGTATATATACTTTTCCTACGATTTTATGGTTTAGATTGTGCCGTTTTCGGACTTGTGAAATCTAGGACAATTTTCCAACCTTTAGTTGATTATCCGTATATCTTTATGAATCGTAGACGGGTTTGGGGAATTCCTTCGTGTAGTTTGAATATGGTTGATTGATTATCATACTCCTTGCGAATCGTTTAGGTGCCGGAAGCGCGTTCTTGGACCTACCGAACTCATACCCTTCCTCCGTTCGATTCCTCGATGTCTCAAAGGCAAGTATACATTTATGATTGTGCGTTCTCGACTTTGAAAGTAAGAGGAATTGATGGCATGATATGAACGAACCGTTTTTACGGCATTCATAGATATATTAATGGCATATTATGAACGAACCGTTTTTACGGCATTCATATATGTAATATTGGCATGTAATGAACGAACCGTTTTGACGGCATTCCTACATGTAACGGCGTTTGATATGAACGAACCGTTTTTACGGCATTCACATACGTCATGAGATTTTAGTCATTCCGGAATACTAGTCTTGAATTGATGAATTGACGGATTACATTTACTTTATTGTCGAGGAGTATTGTGTTTCATACTTGATATACTTGCACTAGCTATTCGACGGCTAACCCCTTTATGGGGGAAATACGTTTCATGTATTTCGAGTTCCAGGATCGGACAGTGCAAAGGAGTCGGCATGAAGATGGTGGACAAGTGTGATCTTGTGTTGGTCTTCCGATTATGTTTTATGTTTCCATTCAGTGTTGTTGTACTGGTTTGGTTTTTGAATACTCGAGTTTTGTTTTTCCTCTTTCTTTGAAGTTCCTGTGTTTGCCAGTATTGACTTGTGATGTAATGTCTGTGAATACATTGGTTATGTTTTTGAATACCTTAGTATCGTCTTTCTTCCCATTATATCTAGACCATCTCCGACAAGTTTTATAGTACCGAGAATGTTTAGCCTTGTCGTCCCACGGCGGCTCACGGCGCTGTAATATACCCTGAATAACTTGGGGGTGTTACAGAATATGGTATCAGAGCTTAGGTCTATGGATACCTAGGCTGTCGGTATTTTGGGTCGAATGAGTCGTCAACTTCCCACAGTATCACTACTCTGCCATCATCACAGTGCGACCGGTACTTGTAAGACCTTTTACTCTTCTGATGTTTCCTTATTCATTATGCTTCATCTATGGATGTTCTTGAGAATCGATCACCTTAATGACGTGTGTTTGAATTGTGCTTACGTACCTTGTGTGTTCTTCAGTATGTCAGCTGGTAGGGGCCGTGGCCGTGGTCGTGGCCGTGGACGAGGAAGAGGTCGTGGCGCGGTCGTTTCCATCAGTTCAGTTGCAGGATCGACCAACCCCAGTTTGTCGAACTCGGTGCATCCCGACACCGAGAGTCAGCACGACCAATCAGACGGTCAGGGGAACAACACGGACGTTGGGGTGGCGAATGCACTTCAACAATTGGCTACTCAGATGACTATTTTGGCTCAAACTGTTCAGTTGAATAACCCGAACCCAAACACGGATGCTTTGCTTCAGAATGTAATCCGTATGCACCCTCCACAGTTTGGCGGTGCCACAGACCCGTTAAGTCAGGAAGGCGGCTAGCGGAATTAGAGAAGATTTTCGAGGCAGTTGATTGCCCCGAGGTGAGGAAAGTACCAATTGCTCAGTATTTCCTCACTAAGGAGGCCGCTACTTGGTGGAAGGTCATCAAGCCACAGGATCGTATTGCCTCGTGGGATGAATTTAAGGAGCTCTTGGAGGCCGAGTTTTGCCCTTGGACGGTACGAGAGAGCCGAGCCTTCTTCGAGGCTAAACCACAGGATATTCCCGTTTCGCAGGCGATCGTGGAGTACAACCAACAATTGATCCATGTGAAGGATCAAGTACGTAACGAGCGTGATAAGATCCGTTATTTTGATATGCGGATGAAATTGGACTTACGACGGTACATGGCCGGATTTTCTTGTACCACGCTGAAAGAGTATCAGGACAGAGCTTTAGCCCATGATATGTTGAGCCCCGACAACGATACCGTCGAAGAACCGAAGAAACAGAAAGTCGCGGGAAATTTTTCTGGATCTAAAGGTGGCAACTTTCAGAAGTCTCAGACGACTAACTGCTTCACGGACAATGCCGCGTTCTAATAAAGGGAAGAGGGGTTACCGTTCCACTCTAGGTACCTCAAATCGCACGGTGACTTGCTATAATTGTGGCCGCCCAGGCCACTTGAATTCGGAATGCTACTTTCCACCATTAAAGTGTCACACGTGTGGACAGATGGGGCATAGAGCGGTTTATTGCTCCGAGCCGAACCAGACTTTGGACACTCGGGCTTTCAACGCCACTTGATCAAGGTATTAATCGGCAATCTTTTGGTCAACCTCGTGAGAATTTCGGCGGGCCGGGACGGGGCCAGAATGCTGGAGGGGGGAACTCTAGCGTCGGTTCGGTACAACCACGGGTTTATGAGATGCGCCGAGCAGATGAACCCGACGCGGCGGTGGCTTCAGGTACCATTCATATTCTATCTCATCCAGTTCGTGTACTTTTTGATTCGGGTGCTACAAATTCTTTTATTTCCTTGGAGTGTGTACGCCGTTTGAATATAACTTGTTTGACTGCTTGCGACCCCTTCATCGTGAAACTGCCTAGCGGGGATAGAATTGTGGGGAACCGGGAGATTAGAGATTTTCCGGTGATTATATCCGGTATGGAATGGTTATCGAACCTGATTGTAGTTGATATGGAAGACGAGGATGTAATCCTCGGTGAGGATTGGCTTGATAGTCATCAAGCGATTATGAATTACCGTACCAAGGTTATCACCATGATGACTGAAGACGGGTCTGAGTACTCATTTTTGGGGCGTAAGTCGGAACTACCCAAGTTACTTATCAGTGCCATGAAGGCCGTAAAACTTTTGAATAAAGGTTGTGCGGGCTATTGGTGTTATGCCTTGAAAATGGAAGGAAACGAAGTCGATCTCTCTTCGATTCCGGTTGTTAATGAGTATCCTGATGTATTTCCGGATGACCTCCCGGGATTACCGCCAGATCGAGAAATAGAGTTTACCGTGGACTTAGAGCCAGATGCGGCTCCGATTTCTAAAGCACCATACCGGATGGCACCTTCCGAAATGCAAGAATTGAAGAATCAGTTGGGAGAACTTCTGGAAAAGGGTACATCGACCGAGCGCTTCGCCTTGGGGCGCGCTGTTCTTTTGTGAGGAAGAAGGATGGTTCACTACGTTTGTGCATTGACTACCGTGAGTTGAACAAAGTAACCATCAAGAACAAGTATCCTTTGCCACGTATAGATGATTTATTTGATCAATTGCAAGGTGCAGCTTTTCGAAAATTGATTTAAGATCCGTATTATCAACTCGGGGTGAGGGAGTCCGACGTTCAAGACGGCATTTCGACGAGATATGGGCATTATGAATTTGTAGTCATGCCTTTTGGGTTGACCAACGCTACGGCATATTCATGCGCTTAATGAATAAGATATTCATCGAGTACCTCGACAGGTGTGTAGTCGTCTTTATTGATGACATCTTAATTTATTCTCGAGATAAGGAGGAACATGCCCGACACTTGCGTTTGGTTTTAGACATTTTGAGAACCGAGCACCTCTATGCAAAATTCTCGAAATGTGAGTTTTGGTTGAGGAAGTCATGTTTCTCGGCCATGTGATTTCGGCCAAGGGGTTCGTGTAGACCCGCGAAAATCGAGGCGAGGCTAGCCGGGCACCGCCTAAAAATGTTAAGGAGGTTCGTAGCTTTTTGGGCCTTGCTGGGTATTACCGTCGGTTTGTCGAGGGGTTCTCGAAACTCGCTCGACCGCTTACGAAATTACTCCAGAAGACCGAAAAGTTTGTTTGGACGGATGAGAGACAGCAGAGCTTCGATGAACTAAAGAGACGATTGACTTCAGCGCCGATTCTAACTTTACCACATGGTAGCGAAGGCTTTGCAGTTTACAGTGACGCTTCGGGTCAAGGTCTGGGTTGTGTCCTTATGCAGCACGATAAGACAATAGCTTTTGCGTCACGACAATTAAAGCCTTACGAAATGAACTATCCTACTCACGATTTGGAATTAGCCGCAATTGCCTTCGCACTCAAGATTTGGCGACATTATTTGTATGGTTCGCCGTGCCGGATTTATACCGATCACAAGAGTCTGAAGTATATTTTCAGTTAGAAGGAACTGAATATGAGACAGCGGCGTTGGTTAGAGTTAATAAAGGATTATGACTTGGAAATTCTTTACCACCCCGGAAAAGCTAATGTCGTTGCGGATGCATTGAGCCGCAAATCGGCATCTCTTCAAATGCTCGAGGCTCTTACACCTCGCATTTAAAATTCGTCGTGACTTAATTGAGCAGGGATAGAAGTTTGGCTTCAACGAGTACGGGCAACTGTGTACTCTCGAAATTACTTGCCTTTAGTTGATGACATCAAAGGGAAGCGGTGGAGTGACCCGATGATTTATCAATCAAGGAAGATGTAATTAAAGGAAAAGCTCTGGCTTTATGGTACACGAAGATAGTATTCGAGATTTCAGTATGTGCTTTGTGTTCAACGATTTAGAGTTGAGACAGAGAATTCTCCGAGAAGCGCATGCTACGCCTTACTCAATCCACCCCGGGACGAGTAAGATGTACAAAGATTTGAAGCGAAATTTTTGGTGGAATAACATGAAGAAGGATGTTACGGAGTTTGTATTACGGTGCTTGACGTGCCAACAAGTCAAGATCGAACATCAACGACCGGTAGGGTTGTTGAAACCGCTTCCCATTCCCGAGTGGAAGTGGGAAGACATTTCTATGGATTTCATCACTGGCATGCCGAGAAATCGGGCCGGAATGAATATGATTTGGGTAATTGTCGATCGGTTGACCAAGTCTGCACACTTCTTGGGTATTAAGGATACTTGGGGACCGATAGATCGCTCGAACCTTTATTGCTTTGAGATCGTGAGGTTACACGGTGCCCCCAAAACCATTGTTTCGATCGAGACGGCCGCTTCGTCGCACTTTTGGCAGCCGTTCATCGGCTTTGGGTACCGAGTTGAGATTGAGCACTTCTTTTCATCCTCGGTCGGATGGTCGAGAGAGGACGATTCAAACGTTGGAAGATATGTTACGGGCTTGTGCCTTAGACTGGAGTAATGATTGGGAGCTTCACTTGCCGTTGATCGAGTTTGCTTACAATAATAGTTGGCATGCGTCGATCCAAATGGCACCCTTCGAGGCACTTTATGGTAGGCGATGTAGGTCGCCATTGTGTTGGGACGAGGCTTCTGAGCTAGTTGGGACGGAGCCGGATATGTTGATGGAGACTAAGGAAAAGATTACTATTATCCGGGACCGATTATTGGCTGCCCAGAGTCGTCAGAAATCGTATGCTGATACTCGTCGTCGACCCTTGGAGTTCGAAGTTGGGGATCATGTCTTACTCAAGGTGTCGCCGACCCGTGGAGTTTTCCGCTTCGGTAAAAAGGGGAAACTTAGTCCGAGGTATATCGGACCTTTCGAGATTTTGGACAGAGTTGGAGATTTAGCTTATCGCTTGACGTTACCTCCAGCTTTGAGTCACGTCCATAATGTTTTTCATGTGTCTCAATTGAGAAAGTACGTACCGGATCCGAGCCACATCATCGACTACAGTGAGATTGACGTAGCCGAGGATATTACCTTTCCGGAGAGACCCGTGAAGATCCTTGAGCGTCGCGAGAAACAACTTCGGCATAAGAGCATTCCACTGGTTAAAGTGCAATGGTCGAGACATGGAGTCGAGGAGGCAACTTGGGAGACGGAAGAGAAGATGCGGGTGGAATGCCCCGAACTGTTTATTTCTTAAGTTTCGGGACGAAACTTCTTTTTAGAGGGGGAGAATGTAATACCCGTACTTTTATTGACTGTTTGACCTTACCGTTTCTCTTGTGTTAACGCTCTGTAAATGCTTGGAGATGTTGTTGATATTGTTTTTGAGTTTCGTATCTCGTTTAGTTGTTGACCATGTCGTTTAGGACCTTGCGGAAATGTTCTGGACCGGAGATATAACGCACGCTAGGCCTAGGCTAACGCACGCTAATTCTGCCTGATTAGCGCACGCTAGCTTTGAGCCGTAGCGTGCGCTAAGAAGATCAGTCAGGTCAGAACCAACATTTCAAACTGCTCTCTGGACTGGCGGATTAACGCACGCTAGGGGTTGTTAGCGCGCGCTATTCGTGGTTAGTAGCGCACGCTAACATCCGTCCGTAGCGCACGCTACCGGGCTGGTCAGCAGAGGCAGTGAAGTTACCAGGTTTTCTGGACTATCAGGTAGCGTACGCTAGGCTTCGGCTAGCGCACGCTAGAGTTATGGAATAACGCACGCTAAGTCTTAGCGCTAGCGCACGCTAAGTGTTAAGCAGGGCAGAGTCAGTAAGCTCTGGACTCCAGTACTGAATGCCACAGTTTTGGCTAGCGCACGCTAGAGACAGACGATTAGCGCACGCTAACGGAACCGGCAGAAACCACTGGACTATCCGGTGACTTCGCTAGCGCACGCTAATGAAGGAGCCGTGGCGTGCGCTAGAGTGGACAGTTATAAATATGGCAGTTGACTTTATTTTCGTCATTTCTCACCTTCTTCACTCCTTTTCGACGGGAATCACTCGGGAGAGGCGATCTTAGGCGTTTGGAAGCGATCTTCCTTCTAACAACAATATATTTGGTTGGAGAACAAGGATTTCTCAACATCTAATTCCTCCTAACGTACAAATCAAGGTAAAAATCCTTAGAACCCTACCTTTTGGGATTTTTGGGGGTTTTTCGTAGACTCGTCCGATTTACCCGCTTTGAAGCTTGAGAACCTTGAGATTATGATGTATCTATACCGTATGTATACTTTTCCTACGATTTTATGGTTTAGATTGTGCCGTTTTCGGACTTGTGAAATCTAGGACGATTTTCCAACCTTTAGTTGATTATCCGTATATCTTTATGAATCGTAGACGGGTTTGGGGAATTCCTTCGTGTAGTTTGAATATGGTTGATTGATTATCATACTCCTTGCGAATCGTTTAGGTGCCGGAAGCGCGTTCTTGGACCTACCGAACTCATACCCTTCCTCCGTTCGATTCCTCGATGTCTCAAAGGCAAGTATACATTTATGATTGTGCGTTCTCGACTTTGAAAGTAAGAGGAATTGATGGCATGATATGAACGAACCGTTTTTACGGCATTCATAGATATATTAATGGCATATTATGAACGAACCGTTTTTACGGCATTCATATATGTAATATTGGCATGTAATGAACGAACCGTTTTGACGGCATTCCTACATGTAACGGCGTTTGATATGAACGAACCGTTTTTACGGCATTCACATACGTCATGAGATTTTAGTCATTCCGGAATACTAGTCTTGAATTGATGAATTGACGGATTACATTTACTTTATTGTCGAGGAGTATTGTGTTTCATACTTGATATACTTGCACTAGCTATTCGACGGCTAACCCCTTTATGGGGGAAATACGTTTCATGTATTTCAGGTTCCAGGGGATCGGACAGGCAGGTACCGGGTCGGCATGAAGATGGTGGACAAGTGTGATACTGTGTTGGTCTTCCAGTTATGTTTTAAGTTTCCATTCAGTGTTGTTGTACTGGATTGGTTATTGAATACTCGAGTATTGTTTTTCCTCTTTCTTTGAAGTTCCGGCCTGTGTTTGCCGAAGTATTGACTTGTGATGTAATGTCTGTGAATACATTGGTTATGTTTTTGAATACCTTTGTATCGTCTTTCTTCCCATTATATGTAGACCTTCTCGGTCAAGTTTTATAGTTCCGTGTATGTTTAGCCTTGTGCGTCCCACGGCGGGGCTCACGGCGCTGTAATATACCCTGAATAACTTGGGGGTGTTACAGATAGTCCAGTGGTTTCTGTCGGCTCCGTTAGCGTGCGCTAATCGTCTGCCTCTAGCGTGCGCTAGTCCAAAACGTGGCATTCAGTACTGGAGTCCAGAACTTACTGTCTCTGCCCTGCTCAAACTTAGCGTGCGCTAGCGCTATGATTTAGCGTGCGTTATGCAATAGTTTTAGCGTGCGCTAGCCGAAGCCTAGCGTACGCTACCTGATATTCCAGAAAACCTGGCAACCTCACTGCCTCTGCTGACCAGCCCGGTAGCGCGCGCTAACAAACTCCTAGCGTGCGTTAATCCGCCAGTCCAGAGAGCAGTCCGAAATACTGGTTCTGACCTGACTGATCCTCTTAGCGCGCGCTACGGCTCAAAGCTAGCGTGCGCTAATCAAGCAGAATTAGCGTGCGCTAGCCTAGGCCTAGCGTGCGCTATATCTCTGGCACAGAACATTTCCGCAAGGTCTAAACGACATGATCAAGAACCAAACGAGATACGAAACTCAATAACAATATCAACAACATCTCCAAACATTTACGGAGCGACAAAATAAGGAGGATGACAAAGTCAAACAATCAATAAAAGTACGGGTATTACATAATATAAATGAATGGAACTGAAAAGAACCGAACAGAATAGAACAGAACAGAATTGAAGTGAACAGAACATAATAGAACTGAATTGAACTATAATGGCTGAACTGAATCAAAATGTGCTGAAATTAAGCCCAACAAAATGGAGAATAATTCCACAAATACAGGAGTATTTATTCATTTAGTAATTTTGACTCCCAACATAAAACCACATCAATTATAAGAATTGGAATGAACTTAGAAATAATCATTCCACTCCCACCTCATTCTTTCATAACGTCATGCAATAATACTATCTTGAATATGTTGATTAACTTTTCATATTTTGTTAATATTATTAATTTTAGTAAACTTTCAGATTTGGAAACTTATGAATAGATTACCTGATGTTGTTATTTTAACTCATCCATAAGATGTTGATTCAAATATTTTTTATTGTACTAAATTACTTTTACATTATTCATGAAAGGGTACAGAAAAAAAAAAGAAACTTAATTAGCTGTCAACTGTAAGAGAGTACTTGTCGCCCTATTGCAAATTTGTTTTACTCACACTGTCTCTGTTAAAAATGACATGATAAATATTTGGTGTATTTTATTTAATAATTAGTATAAGTAACGATGGTAAATATGTGGTGTAGATTAAAAATAAAAAATATTGATTATAAATATATGATGGTGATTAAAAATAAAAATGATTATTTAATTTGATTCTAAAAAATAATATATATGAATTTATTAAAAAGATAATTTTTAGATAGAATTATAAATTTATGGATGGAAGCTGTTGTACTACTCATACCACTTTTATGGCCGTTTGAATTTGGATCTCACCGATTCCTTGTTATGCTCGCTGTTGACAACTCGGCAATTTTGAGATTAAATGAAGTGTCTCGATCGCGTGTATTCATGGAAGAAGATAAATGTTGTAAGTCGATTTGACGACAGCTTTTAGGTGAGTTTGTTGAATTTTGAAAGTTGTCCTGCAATGGTTTGGAAATTTTGCTAATTAAACATTTAAAAACAAAGAAAAAAAATGTATAGTATGTTGAAAATTTTACTAGATGGACACACAATCCGGTAATTAGTATTGAAAACTAATACCGAATTATATATTTATCAAAACAAACAATAAGAAAGATAGAAAAAATTGGAATAGTCTTTTTCCAAATAATTTTGTTATTATTATATTACTGAGTTTATCAACCAATATCGAGATGATCCTTCACGATCAGATCCGATAGTAAGAAAGGGGGGAGAGAAGCGGTATCGTCCATTGAGGGACGAATTGAATGCACAACAAAATTGTAAAAGACCAACCTGTTTCTTGAATCTTTTAGTTGAAGAAACCGCACGGAGAGAACTCCTGTCCCAAAGGTTTTACGCGCTTCAACGGCTGTAAGCTTCAGCGTAGAACCCCAGGATTTGATGCAGCTTTATCGTCGTTCCAACAGCAACGGAAAAATCGATAAATGCAAAGGCGACTACTTGAGAACTCAAAGAAAGAATAACGAACACGAGAGAGGAGAGTGCAGAGACAGATTTTCGGATGATGAATACGGCTCCTATGGAGCTGTATTTATAGATGCAGAACCCTAGGAATGCATCAAAAAAACGGCTAGGGTTTTTTTCTTCGTTGGCGGCTAGGGTTTTCAGGCCCAACTTGTCCACCAAGCAAACCCAGTTCTGGTACCTTCCAGATCCAGATCCGATTCGGCCGGGTCCGACCCGACTGAACCCGAGCTCCGTTAAAAATTAAAGGCTCCTCAGCTCCTCGCGAAGTGCAAAGTGCGCCTACAACGCGCCAATTTCGCGAACATCGCGTCTCGCGTCCACGGCCCGGCTCGGCGCGCATGTGGGCTTGGCCCATTTCTAGTCTACTAAGGCCTTTGAGAGCCTAACTAGAGAAAGACCTTATAAACTCCCTTTTGTATCTTACTTCTTCCAATGTGGGACAAAAGAAACATGCCAAACTCCATTTAGCATAAATATTTCCAACAATCCCCCACAAGGTTGGCAAGTTTCCTTTCACTCAGACAAATGATGTCACTTTGGTGTCACGAAGATTAAACCCCAGCATTATGAGAATAAACAAGAAGAGACCGATTCAATGGTATCCTTATAGGCTTAAACCAATAATCTTTTGACCTCTCCGATTTACCCCCACACATCACATGTCAGCTTTGCATTCTCTCTGAGCGCTAATTTTGGCCATGCGCTAAAATCCTTTTCATGACCCTCTAGAAGACAAACCACTAGTATTCATTTCAGGCGGCACCACCTCTAGATCATATAGGCAAATTTTTACAACATCTTTGTTGCATAGATGTCTCTATAATTTGTTAAGAGCCTCAACTCAACCTTGTTCTCGGCAACAACGTACTATCCTACCTCACATGGATCTATCATCATATGATAGTACCTTCTATTATTAGTGACTTCGTTATTACCCTTTAAACTTGAGAATTAGGAGCACTAATGTCAAGTTGAGTTTCCATCACTAATGATTCTATTGTGGTTTTAGACCCATGACTCTTGCGGTAGATGTAACCAAATCTCTCGTCAGAGGTTTGGTAAACGGATCTGCCAAGTTCCTACTCGTCTTGACATAGACAACTTTGATGGTACCATTATCAATAAGATGTCTCACAAAATTGTGTCGTAGACCAATATGTCTAGAATTCCCATTATACAGATTGTATATTGCCGAGTGTGGCCTCACTGTCACAATACATGGGAATACTCGGCATAGGAGTATCCCATGACGGATATCCAATAGTAGATCTCGATCCACTCGCCTCTTTGCTGCTGCGGCTAAGGCAATAAGCTCACCTCCATCGTTGAGTGAGCTATACATGTCCTGCTTCATGCTCGCCCAAGAAATAGCTCCTCCGGAAGAGTATAAATCCATCCACTTGTGGATTTAGAATCACTCTTGTGATCTATCCACTGCATCGGAATAACCTTCTAGTATTCCGTAAGATGACGTGTAAGTCAACTCAAGAGTACTCGTCCTTTCAGTACCCAAGTACTCGCCCACCGCCTTCCAAAGGTTCGCACAGGATTGACAGGTGTCGACTTAATTTGCTTACAGCAAAGCGATATCGTGTCGAGTACGGGTGTGGCATACATCATGCTACCGATTGCACTTGCATATTCTAGTTGAGCTCCGCCCGACTGCAGTTCACATTAAGTTTTACACTAGAATCAAAAGGAGTGTTGAATTCCTTAATATTCAAGTGTTGAAACTTTGTCGTATTTTCTCTATGTAATGAGATGGCATAGAGAAATCGACTACTTGTCCTTTTCACTTTGATACCAAGAATGGTATCGACTTCTCCTAAATCTTTCATTTTAAAGTTCGAGGATAGGTATTTCTTCGTCTCAAGAATACCTTCTAGGTGAGTTCCAATGATCAAGATATCATCGACATATAGACAGATAATGACAGTGTATTCGGTTGTGTATTTAGAATAAATACACCACAAAGACTATTGTGTTGAAATCCGAATGCAATTATAGTGGTGTCAAATCTCTCATGCCACTGTTTAGGAGCTTGTTTCAAACCGTACAGATTTAATAAGTCTACACACTTTGTTTTCTGTCTGTATCACGAAACCTTCAAAGTTGCTCCAAATATATCTCCTCGTTGAGATATCCATTCGTAAAGGCTGTCTTCACATCCATTTGATGAATGTATAGACCTTTCAATGCCGAGATCGCTATAAGGGTTCTAATAGAACTAATTCTAGCAACAGAGCATATGTATCGAAATAATCGATACCCTCTCGCTGTCTGTACCCCTTGGCGACTAATCTTGCTTTATAGGCTGATATGGGTCCATCTCGATGAAACTTTCTCTTGAAAATCCATTTGGATCCTATGGGTCTCTTTCCCTTGGGTAGATCAACTAATTCCCAAGTTCCATTTCCCATAATTGAATCCATTTCATCATTGTGACTTCCTTCCACAGAGGAGCATCTCTTGATGTCATGGCTTCATTGAAGGTCTTAGGATTATCATCCAAGTTAATGTCAGAAATGACCTCTCTCGTCACTTTCTTTTGATTTCCTTCAACCAAATAAGCGAAAAAATCTTCTCCAAAGGTTTTCTCTTTTCTGATTCTAGTACTTCTCCTTGGTTCCTCTACAACCGGGGTTGGGTGTATTTCTCGAGACGTACTTGGAGGTGTTGTGGGTTTAGAGTTTTCATCATCTCTAGAAAACTTATCCTCAAAGAATTCCACATCTCTGGATTCTATAACAACACCTGATTCAATATCCAATAATCGGTAAGCCTTGCTATTATGAGCATATCCAATGAACACACTCTTCATAGCTCGTGCTCCCAATTTGGATCGCTTAGGATCGGGAATCCGATAATAAGCAACACACCCCCACACTCTCAAATAGTCTAGGTTTGGTTTTCTTCCTTTCCACAATTCATATGGACTTGTAGGGATCACACGACTAGCGATCCTATTGTGAATGTAGCAAGCAGTCAATAGTGCTTCCCCCCACATATTGTTTGGCAGACCCGATTGGTTCAACATACAATTTACCATCTCAGTTAAAGTTTGGTTTTTTCTCTCAGCCAAACCATTCTGTTGAGGGCTATATGGTGCGGTTCGTTCATGTTTGATACCATTCTCTTCGCAGAATGTGTCAAATTCCGTGTTGAAATATTCTCCGCCTCTGTCTGAGCGAAGAATTTTAATGTGTCTTTCGAGTTGATTTTCGACTTCAGCTTTATATCGTTTAAATGCATCAAAAGCTTCATCTTTTGATCCCAGCAGATAAACATATAGATATCGACTAAAGTCATCACAAAATGTGATGAAATACCTTTTTCCTCCTCGAGTAAGTATTCCATTAAATTCACATAAATCACTATGAATCAACTCTAGTAATGATGTGTTTCTCTTTACTGATGGAAATGGTTTCTTAGTAAACTTTGATTTTACACACGTTTCACATTTTTCAAAATCTTTTGCGTCATATTTTACCATTCCTTTAGATTGCATCTTTTCAATATTTTTAACATTTGTGTGTGCTAATCGTTTATGCCATAAAGAAATTGAACAAACAAAGTAACTTAAAAACTTATTTCATTAGCAACATTTCCATCAAACACATCAAAGTTGGCAACATCGACACAATACAAACACTAGACCATTACCATCCGAACTACTCTTCGCCCTCATCACTAAGGTAGAGACGGTACATACCCTTACAGCTTGTCCGCCTTTCCCACATACTGTCCATTCTTAGTGATCTCAATCTTGCCATTCTCGAGCTCCATCTTGAACCCACTTTGTCAAATTTGTCTCAGAAACCAATCCCTTCGAGATGGTGGAACATGTAAAACATCACGAAGGGTAACCCAACAACCGCTTATGAACTTTAAGAAAACATCTCCTCTTCCTAAAACATCGCTTTGTGGCCATCCGCACAAACCACAACCGTCCCCTGAGCCGCTGGATAGTAAGTGCGAAGCGAGTTCGTTGTCCACAGACATGCACGGTGGCTCCGTATCAACGAACCACCCTCGACTCGCTATTGCACGTGTCGAGAAGAGATCATGAACACCTCTCCAAGGTTCACGCTTGCTACCATATTAGTAACATCCTCGACAAAGATGTACCACAGACCGCATTTGCGATCTTTACACTCGCGTGCATAATGGCGATCTTCCGCAGACGTGGCATGCTCCGACCTCTTAGGCTTTGAGATAGGGTTCTTTTGTTGTTGATTACTGTGCCTTTTGAAGTTAGGTTTCTTGGGCCCAAAATTCTTTCGGTTTTGTCCCCGATTTGCCCTTATTTCCGTAACCCCACCGTCACGTGATGCACACTCGATCCAACTTTACCACGCTTGTATCTGTTGCGAGTCTCCTCCTCAATGCGGAGGTGCTTCAACAGATCGTCCAAGGAGTAGTCCTCGGATTTGTGCATCATCCTCTTAGAGAAGTCTTTCCAGGAGGGTGGCGGTTTGTGATAATCACACCAACCTCGGAAGAGTTCGGCAGAGGGATGGAAAGCGAATTCAGATTTGTTGACCATAACACAGAGTTCATGCACTTGCTCCATTATGGGTTTGTCATCAACCATTTGAAACTCTACATACTTGGACACAAGATACTTGTTAGTACCTTCCTCATGTGCTTTGTACTTGAGTTCCAAGGCTTTCCAAAGCTCTCGTGGATCTGTGACCGACGCGCATGCATCATAGAGGCGATCGACAAGGAATTCTTGATGTGGCCAACACACGCTTCCTCGACTCTCTACGCAGAGCCCTTAGCTTTTCCAGATCTGAAATTTCTTTTGGATCCATGCCTTTCCCGCCGGAATGGATTAGCGGGAATTGGTGCAAGTTCTGGGTCCAAGACATAGCCAAGTTTCAAGACAAGAAGCATGAACTTGACCTTATCAAAAATGGGTATAGTTCTGTCCATCAAATCGGTCAAGCCGGGCAAACTCTTGGTTCATCAGACGGAAATTCGCAGATGAAATTTCAGTGTCCATTTGACTGTTACTGTTAAACACGATTTAACAAATTTAAAAACCTTTAAGAATGTTGAAAATTTTACTAGATGGACACACAATCCGGTAATTAGTATTGAAAACTAATACCGAATTATATATTTATCAAAACAAACAATAAGAAAGATAGAAAAAATTGGAATAGTCTTTTTCCAAATAATTTTGTTATTATTATATTACTGAGTTTATCAACCAATATCGAGATGATCCTTCACGATCAGATCCGATAGTAAGAAAGGGGGGAGAGAAGCAGACTGTCCGGTTGAGGGACGAATTGAATGCACAACAAAATTGTAAAAGACCAACCTGTTTCTTGAATCTTTTAGTTGAAGAAACCGCACGGAGAGAACTCCTGTCCTTAAAGGTTTTTACGCGCTTCAACGGCTGTAAGCTTCAGCGTAGAACCCCAGGATTTGATGCAGCTTTATCGTCGTTCCAACAGCAACGGAAAAATCGATAAATGCAAAGGCGACTACTTGGAAACTCAAAGAAAGAATAACGAACACGAGAGAGGAGAGTGCAGAGACAGATTTTCGGATGATGAATACGGCTCCTATGGAGCTGTATTTATAGATGCAGAACCCTAGGAATGCATCAAAAAAACGTCTAGGGTTTTTTTCTTCGTTGGCGGCTAGGGTTTTCAGGCCCAACTTGTCCACCAAGCAAACCTGGGCCTGAACCTTCCAGATCTCAGATCCGATTCGGTCAGGCCCGACTGAACCCGAGCTCCGTTAAGCGAAGTGCAAAGTGCGCCTACAACGCGCCAATTTCGCGAACATCGCGTCTCGCGTCCACGGCCCGGCTCGGCGCGCGTGTGGGCTTGGCCCATTTCTAGTCTACTAAGGCCTTTGAGAGCCTAACTAGAGAAAGACCTTATAAACTCCCTTTTGTATCTTACTTCTTCCAATGTGGGACAAAAGAAACATGCCAAACTCCATTTAGCATAAATATTTCCAACATAGTATCCATCTAAATATAGAATAATTCTTTTTTAATTAAAGTTTAATAAGAAACTCTGTTTATATTCAAACCATTAGACTTGATTTCTACTCGATCGAGTTACTTATTCGAGTAACACATTCGATTCACATACTTATAGTCGACTAAGACAAAACACATTCGAGTCACATATTCGAGTCATCTAAATTCTGTTCGAGTCATCTATAATACATTCGAGTTAGCTAATATTCATTCGGGTCACCTATTCGATTCACTTAAATTATATTCGAGGCACCTAAAATTCATTAGAGTCACTTATTCTATTCAACCAAAATATTCTTATATTTAAACGGATAGATATACATATTCCCATTAAAAAATACTTTACATAAAGTTCAATATAAATGACGGGGAAGTGTGTTGTTTGTTGATTTTAAAAATAGGATTGTTCCGGATCTATACTCCTTCCATTTGGAATTAAATGGTGTTTTTTTTATTAAACTTTAATCCTTGATTATTTTACATTATATTTTGGGAGATAATTTATAATCAAAGTTCAACCAAAAAAATGCATAGTCGCTTAATATGAACCTGAGTACATATATACTCCAATTTTTTTGATGTCAGTTTAGCTTTGTGTAAGAATTTTTTTTGCTAAAAGTTATCCCTACTAAATGATCAGGGGCGGAGGGAGGGGGTGTCCAAGGGGGTCCACGGACCCCCCGGTGGATGGAAGTTCCTTTATAAAATAGGGGAAACTATATATATAGTTGTCCGATCTCCGTAATTTTTATAGCTCCGGACTCTCCCGAATAAATGTTCTGTTTCCACCACTGTAAATGATGAATGTGGGTGGCAATGTGCGGTCCGGTACAACTTTGGGTGATGAATGTGGATGGCAATGTATTTCTACGGGAATCTACCACTAAGGGAAATGGATGCCTGGATGGCAAAGTGTTGTCCGATCCAACTTTGGGTGTTTTTTCACACATAATTCAGTTTTTTATATTGTGATTCTTTAAACCTTACATGAACTCTCATCAATTGTTATAATCTATTATTGTGTATTTTTAACCCAAAGTTGGATCCGACAACAAATTGCCATCCACATTCATCATTTATTTGGATAACTTCTAGCACCATATTAAATCAGTTCAAATTGCACTTGATACGACTGTTATTTTGTTCAAGAATCACAACATAATTGATAAGAATATGAAATTTAAAAAAAAAAACGCCATATCCGATTCCCGTATCTTATTTTCGTGTTCTCGAATCCTAATTTGATAAGAAATAAAAATTGAATACTTTACGTAACGTATAAGGTATAAATCCACCGTGAACCGCACTCACGCCCAGCAAGTATCCAATTCTGCATATTGTTTATTTTTGAAGAGTCCGTACATCATAGATTGCAAGAAATATTACATTTATGGTTACTAACATTTGATAACAAATACACTGGTATACCCAAAAAATATCATTCAGTGTTTTACTGAAATTCAAAAAAAAAAAAAAAAGGAATAAATGATTTCCTCGCCATTTATGATTTTGTTCATAGCTTTTCTCAAGTATTAGGGGGTGGCTTCCTCACCGTTTATAATTATTTCGTCAGTTATAAAATTAGTTTGCAGGAGCGAGAATATTTTTCTTGCATGTCTAATTTTTTGTATACACCACATATTTTTTTATTCCCACGTTCTTAAGTAGACATCATGTCTTAGATCGAGAACTCAAACAAGACAATTCATTTGATATATTTAGGCTTAAATATTCTTTTGGTCCCCAAGTATGATCAATTCACGATTTTGATCCCTCAAGTTTTAATTTCACGAATTTGATACTTCAAGTTTCCCAATTTATAAAATCAGGGTCCCCTACTAATTTGATCAAAATTAAATCTGACTTGTCGCCACTTAATCTAGGTCTGCCATGCTGACATGCCAAAGTGGCTTTTTATATTAAAAATTATTTTTTATTTTACAATTTAGTTAATATGTTTATATAATATTTAAGAAATAAAAAATACTTAAAGCTAAACATAAGACGAACCCGAGGAAGAGAGAGAGACTTCTCATCTTCTTTGTTGGTTAACTGAGAACCCTAATCCCAAAACCTCCCCCTTCTTTCTTCCTTGTTCATGAAATGAAAAGAAATGCCGACTTTGATTTAAGGAATTATGAAGCAAAATTGATTATGCTGTGTTGAAGTGTTGAATTATGCAGTGTGAAATTGTTAGTCCAAATGCTATCAAGTGTGTTATTGTGTGTTAGTGTAAGTGTGTGTTACTGTGATTGATTTTGAGCAGAATTTGGCAAATGTAAATAGATTTTGGCAAATGTAAACATATTTTGTGCAGTACTTTTGTTAAATTTGAGCAGAACTTCTGTCCAAATTTGTACAAAATTTCTTTTCAATTTGAGCAGAATTTTTGTCCAATTTTATGCATACAAAACCCGCCCAGAATATACAATTGAGTAGTTATACAAAACTTGCCAAAATACCATTTACAAAAGGCTAATTGTCTTACAAGTTTCAAGTACCACTCACTCTTGGTATAAAATCGGATATTTGCGCCGTTTGTGTGGAAGCGTAAATAAATTGCGGAAAATAAATCACACAAGGATTATAGAGGTTCGGCTATTAACGAAGCCTACGCCCTCTCTCGATGTATCTTTTTCTTAGGATTAAGATCAAAACCTCTACGCCTCTCTTCTATCGGTCGAGGGATTACCGTTACAAGCTCGTCTTCTATCGGTCCGAGTAAAACCGTTTTTCCTTTTCTATTGGATAAGGAATCAAACACTCTAGCTTTCTATGGCTACTAGATAAACCTCACTTAGATATCGATTGTGATTCTAATAATGCCGGATCCTTGATCCTAATAACACCGAATCCAATCGTATCTTTTCTTTTTCCTCCCGTGTGTAATGTTGAATGTATAAACACTCAAACTCACAATATAAGCTCAATATTACAACAACAATGTAAGTATGTGATTCTCAGATGTATGTCTCGTTTGCTTGAAGTTGTTGTACTAAAACAATACCATAGGAATGGTATTTATAGGCATTTCCCACAAACTAGCCGTTGCTGGCTGTTTTGACTTGCTAGCGTGCGCTAGCCTTTCTCTGTTAGCGTGCGCTAGACTGTTCCCAGTTCCAGTCTAGTAGCTTCGTTTCTTCTTTAGCGTACGTTATGCCTTCTTCCTTACGTACGTAACTATCTTGTATTAGCGTGCGTTAATAACACATTGTAGCGTGCGCTAATCCAATATATCCGTTGCATGGATTGTCAAAGTATCCGTTTGATATGCTTACTTTGACCTGCTTTTCCCAACTTTCTGATTGACTTGATTCAAACTGCTTAGCGTGCGCTATTCCTTCTTTGTAGCGTGTTCTGTGTTTGAATTCCTTCATAATGGTAACATGGCTCGACAGCGTGCGTTGATGATAACGTGTAGCGTGCGCTATCTCATCAGCTGACTTCACTTCAGCTTACTTCGAACTTGGCTGATATGCAGTTGACTTCCCGTTAGCGTGCGCTAACAAATATGTCTTAGCGTGCGCTAGACATGCATTTTACTCAGCTTTTTACGTCTTCGTCTGCTTCGCTGTTTTGCTTCGCCTTGACGTTGTTTTGTTTGTTTAGCAACTTTAATCATCAAAACACAAATTAAGTAATGTGTGGAATAAATATTCCAACAATCTCCCCCTTTTTGATGATTACAAAACAACTCTTGAATTGGATAAAATCTGTAAAAAATAATATATGTATATTTCTTCGAATCAAAGTGTTCGGCTTTGATCGTTTCGTTAGTTTCTACAATTCTCTTTTCTTTTCGACTCCTTCGTTTTATCTCCCCCTTTTTGTATGCTTTCTTTTTCTTTTCGACTTCTTCGATTTTTCTCATTTTTATCAATTCATCTCCTTCTCCCCCTTTTTGTCTTCATCAAAAAGTGTAAAAAAATATGTAGAGAGTACCAATATAAATAATATGCATGATATGGGTAAAACTCTCCCTGAAAATATTATGTCCCCCTCAAAAAAATACTCATTCTCCCCCTTTGTAAAATTAATTTTTGGGGACCGAACCTATAGTTGGATTCTTTTTCGAAATGTGAACGATATTTGAAACGTTTGTTCCTTTAGTAACCCAAATCTTTTTAATTTTTATCGTCCGTCTTGGGCTTTTGCAATTTGAAATGTGATGCCCAATTTCTAAACATTTTTCGCATCGGGGTATTTTGAAATTGACGGATTCATTTTTCGAACGTGGTTTGAATCCTAACCCCTCTTTATTTAAAGTATATTTTTGAACACATAACATTTGTTCAAATTTATCGTTGCCGCACGAGAATTTCTTTGTCAAAATTTTTAGTTCATCTTGAACTTTTGAAAGATCATTTTTTAAGATATTCTCGTTTTCAATGCATTTCGAATGATTGATTTCAACAAATTTCCCTTTTTCAAGTATTTTGGAATTTTCAATTTCCAAAGTTTTATATTTAGACTTGAGGGATTTAATTTCATTTAAAGCATTTTGAGAGTCCGTATGTAATAACTCGAATGCTTCAAAGAGTTCGTCGTAGGAGTTACTTACTTGGCTTTCGACGTCGCTATCGTCGAATGAACTCCGGGCCATGAGCGCGAGATTATTTTGGTCAAGAAAATCTTCATCGGGATGTTCGTCGCTCCATGTTGCGATTAAAACCTCCTTTTGCTTTACTCGACAGTTCTTTGCAAAGTGGCCTGGTTTACCACAAAGTCGACAAGTGTTGTCGAACTTTTTAGATTCGCCCACTTGGATGTCCTTCTTTCTCCGGTTTAATAAGTGTTGGAACTTATTAATATTCTTGGCATAATATGCCATTTCTTCATCGCTTTCGTCCACCGGGATTTCTTCTTTCTTTTTCGACATTTTAGCTTTGAAGGCTATCGATTTTTCCTTCGGTTTTGGTTTGGCATTTCGAGATTTTAGAACGATCTCGTAGTTGATAAGAGAACCAACAAGAGCACTAAAATCAAGATTGTTTAAATCTTTAGATTCCATAATTGCCGTAACCGTACCGTCCCATTCTCGAGGTAGTGATCGGAGAATTTTTTTTACTTTCTCACTACTCGAAAGTGGTTTTCCGAAACATGCTAATCCATTAGTGATGACCGAAAATCGGTCGAGCATAATCGAGATGGATTCGTCGTCCTTCATTTGGAATAATTCATAATCGTGAAGGAGCATGTTTATCTTCGTCTCGTTGACTTGAGACGTACCTTCGTGTGTTACCTCAAGCATTTTCCAGATTTCTTTGGCACTATCACACGATGATATCCGGTTGTGTTCCTCCAGATTTAAAGCACAGTATAATAATTGCGTGGCTTTGCAATTATAATGGTCGTTTTTGCAATCCGCATCGTCATACTCTTCAAAGGTTTTGAGAGTTCTGTTTGAGTTCGTCGGAATTTTGGGACCAAGGCATATTACCTTCCATAATTCGATATCGTAAGCTCGGATGAAAATAGACATTTTCTTCTTCCAAGTCATGAAATTCGATCCATCAAAAGATGGTGGTCGGTTGAGAGCAAGGCCTTCGACTGGAGCTATTTGAAATGCCATTTTGGATCTTCTCCTCGGATGTTAAGCGGCGTATTGGAGTACCGCTCCGATACCAATTGTTGGTATAAAATTGGATATTTGGTATAAAATTGGATATTTGCGCCGTTTGTGCGGAAGCGTAAATAAATTGTGGAAAATAAATCACACAAGGATTTATAGAGGTTCGGCTATTAACGAAACCTACGTCCTCTCTCGATGTATCATTTTCTTAGGCTTAAGATCAAAACCTCTACGCCTCTCTTCTATCGGTCGAGGGATTACCGTTACAAGCTCGTCTTCTATCGGTCCGAGTAAAACCGTTTTTCCTTTTTTATTGGATAAGGAATCAACCACTCTAGCTTTCTATGGGTACTAGATAAACCTGAGTTAGATATCGATTGCGATTCTAATAATGCCGGATCCTTGATCCTAATAACACCGATTCCAATCATATCTTTTCTTTTACCTCTCATGTATAATGTTGAATGTATAAATACATAAACTCACAATATAAGCTCAATATTACAACAACAATGTAAGTATATGATTCTCAAATATATGTCTCGTTTGCTTGAAGTTGTTGTACTCAAACAATACCATAGGAATGGTATTTATAGGCATTTCCCACAAACTAGCCGTTGCTGGCTGTTTTGACTTGCTAGCGTGCGCTAACCTTTCTCTGTTAGCGTGCGCTAGACTGTTCCCAGTTTCAGTCCAGTAGCTTCGTTTCTTATTTAGCGTACGTTATGCCTTCTTTCTTACGTACGTAACTATCTGGTATTAGCGTGCGTTAATAACACATTGTAGCGTGTGCTAATCCAATATATCCGTTGCATGGATTGTCAAAGTATCCGTTTGATATGCTGACTTTGACCTGCTTTTCCCAACGTTCTGATTGACTTGATTCAAACTGCTTAGCGTGCGCTATTCCTTCTTTGTAGCGTGCGCTAATGCTGACTTCATTGCATACGATATTCTGTGTTTGAATTCCTTCACAATGGTAACATGGCTCGATAGCGTACATTGATGATAACGTGTAGCGTGCGCTATCTCATCAGCTGACTTCACTTCAGCTTATTTCGAACTTGGCTGATATGCAGTTGACTTCCCGTTAGCGTGCGCTAGCAAATATGTCTTAGCGTGCGCTAGACATGCATTTTACTCAGCTTTTTGCGTCTTCGTCTGCTTCGCTGTTTTGCTTCGCCTTGACGTTGTTTGGTTTGTTTAGCAACTTTAATCATCAAAACACAAATTAAGTAATGTGTGGAATAAATATTCCAACAATCTCCCCCCTTTTGATGATTACAAAACAACTCTTGAATTGGATAAAATCTGTAAAAAATAATATATGTATATTTCTTCGAATCAAAGTGTTCGGATTTGATCGTTTCATTAGTTTCTCCAATTCTCTTTTATTTTCGACTCCTTCGTTTTATCTCTCCCTTTTTGTATGCTTTCTTTTTATTTTCGACTTCTTCGATTTTTCTCATTTTTATCAATTCATCTCCTTCTCCCCCTTTTTGTCTTCATCAAAAAGTGTAAAAAAATATGTAGAGAGTACCAATATAAATAATATGCATGATATGGGTAAAACTCTCCCTAAAAATATTATCTCCCCCTCAAAAAAATACTCCTTCTCCCCCTTTGTAAAATTAATTTTTGGGGACCCAACCTATAGTTGGATTCTGTTTCGAAATGTGAACGATATTTGAAACGTTTGTTCCTTTAGGAACCCAAATCTTTTTAATTTTTATCGTCCGTCTTGGGCTTTTGCAATTTAAAATGTGATGCCCAATTTCTAAACATTTTTCGCATCGGGTTATTTTGAAATTGACGGATTCATTTTTCGAACGTGGTTTGAATCCTAACCCCTCTTTATTTAAAGTATATTTTTGAACACATAACATTTGTTCAAATTTATCGTTGCCGCACGAGAATTTCTTTGTCAAAATTTTTAGTTCATCTTGAACTTTTGAAAGATCATTTTTTAAGATATTCTCGTTTTCAATGCATTTCGAATGATCAATTTCAACAAATTTTCCTTTTTCAAGTATTTTGGAATTTTCAATTTCCAAAGTTTTATATTTAGACTTGAGGGATTTAATTTCATTTAAAGCATTTTGAGAGTCCGTATGTAATAACTCGAATGCTTCAAAGAGTTCGTCGTAGGAGTTACTTACTTGGCTTTCGACGTCGCTATCGTCGAATGAACTCCGGGCCATGAGCGCGAGATTATTTTGGTCAAGAAAATCTTCATCGGGATGTTCGTCGCTCCATATTGCGATTAAAACCTCCCTTTGCTTTACTCGACAGTTCTTTGCAAAGTGGCCTGGTTTACCACAAAGTCGAAAAGTGTTGTCGAACTTTTTAGATTCGCCCGCTTGAATGTCCTTATTTCTCCGTTTTAATAAGTATTGGAACTTATTAATATTCTTGGCATAATATGCCATTTCTTTATCACTTTCGTCCACCGGGATTTCTTCTTTCTTTTTCGACATTTTAGCTTTGAAGGCTATCGATTTTTCCTTCGATTTTGGTTTGGCATTCCGAGAATTTAGAACGATCTCGTAGTTGATAAGAGAACCAACAAGAGCACTAAAATCAAGATTGTTTAAATCTTTAGATTCCATAATTGCCGTAACCGTACTGTCCCATTCTCGAGGTAGTGATCGGAGAATTTTCTTTACGTTCTCACTACTCGAAAGTGGTTTTCCGAAACATGCTAATCCATTAGTGATGACCGAAAATCGGTTGAGCATAATCGAGATGGATTCGTCGTCCTTCATTTGGAATAATTCATAATCGTGAAGGAGCATGTTTATCTTCGTCTCTTTGACTTGAGACGTACCTTCGTGTGTTACCTCAAGCATTTTCCAGATTTCTTTGGCACTATCACACGATGATATCCGGTTGTGTTCCTCCGGATTTAAAGCACAGTATAATAATTGCGTGGCTTTGCAATTATAATGGTCGTTTTTTCAATCCGTATCGTCATACTCTTCAAAGGTTTTGAGAGTTCCGTTAGAGTTCGTCGGAATTTTGGGACCAAGGCACATTACCTTCCATAATTCGATATCGTAAGCTCGGATGAAAATAGACATTTTCTTCTTCCAAGTCATGAAATTCGATCCATCAAAAAATGGTGGTCGGTTGAGAGCAAGGCCTTCGACTGGAGCCATTTGAAACGCCATTTTGGATCTTCTCCTCGGATGTTAAGCCGCGTATTGGAGTACCGCTCCGATACCAATTGTTGGTATAAAATTGGATATTTGATATAAAATCGGATATTTGCGCCGTTTGTGCGGAAGCGTAAATAAATTGCGGAAAATAAATCACACAAGGATTTATAGAGGTTCGGCTATTAACGAAGCCTATGTCCTCTCTCGATGTTTCTTTTTCTTAGGATTAAGATCAAAACCTCTACACCTCTCTTCTATCGGTCGAGGGATTACCGTTACAAGCTCGTCTTCTATCGGTCCGAGTAAAACCATTTTTCCTTTTCTATTAGATAAGGAATCAACCACTCTAGCTTTCTATGGGTACTAGATAAACCTCACTTAGATATCGATTGCGATTCTAATAATGTCGGATCCTTGATCCTAATAACACCGAATCCAATCGTATCTTTTCTTTTACCTTTCGTGTATAATGTTGAATGTATAAACACTCAAACTCACAATATAAGCTCAATATTACAACAACAATGTAAGTATATGATTCTCAAATGTATGTCTCGTTTGCTTGAAGTTGTTGTACTCAAACAATACCATAGGAATGGTATTTATAGGCATTTCCCACAAACTAGCCATTGCTGACTGTTTTGACTTGCTAGCGTGTGCTAGCTTTTCTCTGTTAGCGTGCGCTAGACTGTTCCCAGTTTTAGTCCAGTAGCTTCGTTTCTTATTTAGCGTACGTTATGCCTTCTTCCTTACGTACATAACTATCTTGTATTAGCGTGCATTAATAACACATTGTAGCGTGCGCTAATCCAATATATCCGTTGCATGGATTGTCAAAGTATCCGTTTGATATGCTGACTTTGACCTGCTTTTCCCAACGTTCTGATTGACTTGATTCAAACTGCTTAGCGTGCGCTATTCCTTCTTTGTAGCGTGCGCTAATGCTGACTTCATTGAATACGATATTCTGTGTTTGAATTCCTTCACAATGGTAACATGGCTCGACAGCGTGCGTTGATGATAACGTGTAGCGTGCGCTATCTCATCAGCTGACTTCACTTCAGCTTACTTCGAACTTGGCTGATATGCAGTTGACTTCCCGTTAGCGTGCGTTAACAAATATGTCTTAGCGTGCGCTAGACATGCATTTTACTCAGCTTTTTACGTCTTCGTCTGCTTCGCTGTTTTGCTTCGCCTTGACGTTGTTTTGTTTGTTTAGCAACTTTAATCATCAAAACACAAATTAAGTAATGTGTGGAATAAATATTCCAACACTCACAAGGCAAAAGGGCTAATTCCATACAAAAAACCATGATTATACTCTTAAGACTCAAAAGGCCATTGCATACTACTAGGTAACTACATATACCAGTTTCATATAACTGTGGCTGGTTTACATATCAGATGACATATAACCCCTTGCCAAAATATGTCACGCTAAGATTCACAAAAAGGCATATTATCTCTTTACAAAGAGAGCAAAAAATGAACTACTTAAACCATAACATATCGTGAAACATACTTCTGCTCCTCATTCTTGCTTGCAGAAGCATTCGTGCCTTCATTTGCGTCCTTCGTGGTCGTATTCGTCACCATTTCCTTTATCCTTTGTCTCTACAACTCGTCTTGTTTGCTTCGATTAGGGTTCAGTTCGAATAGGGTTCGGGTTGAAATAGGGGTAGGGTTCTAAAAGGGTTCGAATAAGGAATGTTTAGGAAGAGTTTAGGGTTCAACCGTGTTTGTTCGTTGTCGTCGCCGTCGCCATGTCTGATGCTCTCCGGTCCCTCAGCGAAGAACAAACGAAGAAGATGAAGAAGCTCTAGTCTCTCTCTCTTTGCTCCCTTTCGTGTTATACAGTTATACTTTAAGTGTTTTTTTATTTAATTTCTAATTCTTTAATTATTATATTATATAAATATATATTAACTAAATCGTAAAATAAAAAAATACTTGTTAATATAAAAAGCCACTTTGGCATGCCAGCGTGGCAACCATGTAGATTAAGTGGCGACAGGCCAGACTTAATTTTGATCAGATTAGTGGGGGACCCTGATTTTACAAATTGAGAAACTTGGGGGTTTAAAATCGTTAGTTGGTCATACTTGGGGGACCAAAAATATATTTAAACCATATATTTATTATCTAAAATAGCTAATAAATTAGTACATTAAAATTTTTAAAGGTAAGACATATTTTAAAAGAATGGTATATTTATCTACAAGCATTTTCCTTTTTATCATTAAATTTGGACTCATTTAAATAATATTATGGATGAGTTAAAATGGGCGAGGATCTGGTGCTTGTACATGTCGTGTTTAAACCGTGTTTAAAGATTACGAGTACTCTATTAGTCATTAAATGAGAGTACTAATGTACTAGACTAAATGAGTATTATTACACTCATATAATATTAGCATTATTTTACACATGTGTTATGTATGAATACACTAATATGTATGTACTTGGTCAAATGAATACATGACTATTCATATACTTGACCAGATGATTATACAGGTACTCATGTTCTCGATTAAATGAGTACCGTAGCACTCGTATGAATATATGAGTACAATAGTACTATTTGACCGGTCAATATGGATACTGAAATATTTTTAAGCATGACTTAAGTACGAAACGTTTAAGCACTAGATTTGGTATGAGATAAAATTTTGAAACAGTAATATGAAAATGGGATACAGATACCTTACGATACTGAGGACAAGAATACAGAATATTGAAAATTTAAGCAAATGGATGTGGCATATATATACATATATTATTTTTTAATTTATTAAAAGTATTAATTTATTAAGTAAAAATTATATATGCTCAAATATAAACTGTGACCTCTCCTACAAAGAAGAGAAAAAGCTTATTTGTTAGTTTTTAATAGTTTTTTTTTTTTTGGAATATACATATATTGAAAGAGTACTGAAACAAGAATCAGATACGACCAAATGCATAAAAACCACAACAATAATCAGTTTTTTATTTTTTTTTTTTTTTTTTTTAATTTTCTCCTATTCAAAAGTAGAAGACTGCGTTCTTTGTAGGCTTAGGATCGAACGATTCTATACCTTACGGCGGCTGATGATAAGATTTAGAAATCGTAGATCATTTTTTTTTTGGCCTCAACAGCATCAATCTTTTGAGTTTTGATGATATATTATTAGCAAGTGTATTGTCTACGTCTTGGAACCCTTTTTGTGTTTTCTTATTCATTACTTTTTACGTTGTTCTTTTCTCTCTTTTATGATAATTAAATTAATTTCCTTTACGGGACCTTCATTCTTTCTGTTAGACAGTCGAAAAACCAAAGGCATCTTATCCGTCATATAATTTTGATATATCTTCTCATTGTTATAATAAGTCTTGAAATTGACATTTCAATTATTCTTTTGTTTTTATATAGTGTGAATGACTATTATACCCCTAATGTAATTATGTAATTACGATTGTGCCATCTGAAGTTTTCCTATAAATAGGTCTTCAGTTATTAATGAAAAATATATCTGAGAATCATTCTCTCTATTCTCTCTCTAATTTCTCTCTCTATTAATTCGATTTTACAACACGTTATCAGCACGACTCTATCCAACTGAGTAATATGATGAAAGTATGCTACAAACTGCATCCTGATGAACCTCTCAGACGTAAATCGAATTATTACAAAAAAATCTCAAGATCTCTCTACAAAGAAAAATTCCGATTTTTGTTCTTTCACCAATATCATCTTCTAATTTTCGAAAAACAAACATCCAACTGTTATATACTTGATTGAAATGAGATCTGCTGCAAGTGACTAAAAAGAACAACACACTGATTGCAGAGAAAGAAAAAAAAACACTGAAGAACACAGAGCTATGGAGACTGTGGCTCAGTTGCAGAAACAATTCATTGACCACTCAACTTCTCTTTATCGCGAAGGAACTGATGGCTGCAGTAAAAAAAAAAAGTACTGTTGAAGGTATTCATCGCCGCCGTCAACACCTCCGCCGTCGACAAAGGAACCACCACTGGCCTTCGCGACACTAGACTCCGACTTCGTTGTAATCCTCGCGGCTCTCCTCTACACGCTCATCTGCGAGCTCGGCCTGCCGCAGCCTCGCCGCCTCGATCCGCCGCACGGCGGCAGGACGTTAACATCCGCTCGCCCGCTCATGGCCGCTAACAAAGGCCTCAAAAGAAAGTTCTCAATTCACTACCGAAAAGACCGTCGGAGAAGATGAGCTGCTCGGATCGGTGAGAAGCTCTCCGACTGCGCCATTTGCCTGGCGAAGTTCGCCGCCGGAGAGGAAATCCGCATGCTGCCGCGGTGCGTCCATGTGTTTCACGTTGGGTGCATAGACACGTGGTTTGGATCTCATTCTTCGTGTCCGTTCTGCCGCGCGAGGGGGAGTTCTCTTCTGGGATTGAGGTACTCCTCGTGTGAACATGTGTGTATTACAGATTTAAAAAAAAAGAAAAACAAAAAAAAAAGAGGGTTAAAGGAGAAGTCACGAGGAAAAAGAAACCAAAAGAAACGAATAATTAAAAGAATAAATAAAAAAAAAATAAAAAAAAAAGGGGGGAAAAGGACGGCAAAACAAGTTGTCGGCAAATTGAAACCAATTCATTACGGGAACCAAAAAAAAAAATATAATAAATAAATAAAATAATATATATATAAAATATTCTTTTAATTTATTGAATCATACATTCGTTTTTCTTAAATATAAGATACATATGATAGCAGAATTAATTTTTCTTGATACCATCGTGACCCATTTCACGAGAGCTTCAATTTGACACTAATATTGATATGAGTATTAACTCTTTTCATATATGTCATTATTAAATTTATTAAAATGCATTTAATTAATATCCAACTCCTAAATCGCAGATTTATACCATTTTACTTGCTATTAACGGCAAATGATATTTCACCTATACCTTGATGACTATTTTGAGGAATTGATTGGACGATCCTGCCTCCTGCAGTAGCTAATTATTTTGCAGTTTAAATTATATCTCTTACTTATCTCAAAGTGGTGGTTTAAAACCACATATTTATTGTGTTTATTTTATACAATTATAATACCTCCAATGTGATGAGTTCAATTATCACAAGACGGATGGTTTTACATGTACGCAATTTATATATTATATATCACCATCGTGGTTGGTTATACCACATGAATGGTTCATAAATCCTGCTCTCGAAGAAGAAGCAGTTGATAAAAATAAATCCTACTCTGGAGAAGTAGTTGATCGATTATCTAAATCCTGCTCTCGAAGAAAAAGCAGTTGATAAAAAAAAAAAAATCCTACTCTAGAGAAGTAGTTGATCGATTATCTAAATCCTGTTCTCGAAGAAGAAGCAGTTGATAAAAATAAATCATGCTCTGGAGAAGTAGTTGATCGATTATTTAAATCCTGTTCTCGAAGAAGAAGCAGTTGAAAGAAATAAATCCTACTCTGAAGAAGTAGTTGATCAATGATCCTATCACTGGAAAATAATTGCTCAATAAATCTCATGTTGATTATATTACATGGTGGGATCATTGAAATCATATTGATTGGCAATATTCATGGGGAAACATATATCACATATTTGTGAAAATATTGTATTTGCATAAAAGCAAAAGATGGTCTTAATATTGCTGAAGAAACACACAACAGTCGAAGTGAAAATATCGAAACTAGCTGAAAGGCAGTAAACACTCGACAATATGAAACGCGAAAAAGAAAATACATATGAAACCCATAAAAAGAAAAGGGGTGCGTCTCGAGAGTATAAAAACTCCGTGACTCTGCCACCCCATGGCATAAGGGTTTATAATGAAAGATCTAAAGGATCTGAACTTCTTTTCCGTTTGGCAGCAATAGCATGTGGCTGATGAGCTTTGACTTCCAAATTTTTAACTGAAATATATTCCTGGAACTTTATAAGTAGATCAGCAACAGTATCAGCACATATTATTATATCTCGTGATGGCTGAGATATAAACTTGTGATCTACTCATTGATCCAGAAAGGCAAGCAAATCGCTGAAGCAATTATTAATATTCAACAAACCTATAAGTTTGGTATGGAAGTCCCGCTCAGCCCATGACGTGATGTTGAATATCTCATTGAGTGTGCCATAGCCACCTGGGAGAACAATAAAGGCATCACTATTATTCACCACATACATCAAACTATCATGAACAGACTGTGCTTGAAGCATCAACCCAGTTGAACCTCCTATACTCTCGGTTCTCGATCGTGGGAAAGTGTAAGGCACTTGTTACACTTATTCTCCCATTTTGTGCAGCATCTAAAAGATAACCCAAAAATCTATGATTACTCCCACCATACAATATATCGATTTTGTGCTTTCCTAATTCTTTTACGAATTGATATGCCATATCTACATTGTAACACCCCGAGATATTCGTAATAATTACAGCGCCATAAACCCTTTAGGTAAGGATTTACAAGGCTAATTTTAAAACAAGTGTAAATATAATCCAATCGTACAACTGAAATTCAAATACAGATTTGATTCAACCGATCAAATGAGTTAACTTATACAACCAAATCGAAATGACCTTATTAAAACAGACGTACTCGAGTACTAAATGAACCAAGAAGACAAATCACAATAACAATAAACATCAACCACATCACTGAGCCATTTCATCGTCCTGTCGGAACTGTGGTTGCTTCCCTGCTCCTCGGCTACCTGAACATCAAAACAATGTCCACCCCCGAAGGGGTTAGCAAAACAATGCTAGTACAAGTATCATAATACATAAATCATCAATGCATCATAAACAAGCAAAACGGACTTCCTTCATCGGAATCCAACGATGCGAATCCTCACGATTCCATCAACATAGTACAGGGTAATCCAGCGATCCAGCGCCCTTGGTATAATCCCCATGATAATCCCGTCGGACCAACGCATGGTGGAAAACCCATCCAGTGATCCAGCGCCCTCAGCATAGATCCCCATGATGATCCCGTCGGACCAACGCATGGTGGACATTCGATCCAAATACCTCAAGATAGATCCTCATGATCCCCTCGGATCATTTATACCATAAATCAATCAATTATGCATACATATATGCATTTCAATATGTTCATCAATACGAACAAATAACAATGAATACAACGAGAAATTACAGAAATACATCTCATATTCAACAACATGAACAAAACCACAAGCATGATCAAAGTTTCAATATAAATCGAACTCGACATATGATACTTGCCTCGAAAATGGCAAGAATGGAAATACTCCAACAAATGACACGCGTCCGTATGCCACCGCCCCTCGATCGTCCCCTATGCAAGGCTCGGACCTAAGAAATAATAAAGAATTCCTCTCAAGTCGCATTTAACGTCTAATAATCCTATTACGACCGCAAGCTCTAAAAATGCATTCTGCCTGAACTACTTAGCGCGCGCTACGTACTATACGTAACGTGCGCTAAGCCCGCCTGCTAACGTACGCAAATGACAAGGTTTAGCGTCGCTAGCCGTGGTATCGATCTTCTCTCGAATGTACCGATCGCTCGCCGATGATATAACGTACGTTACGTATCCAACGTAGCGCACGTTACTTGTTCCCGATAGCGTACGTTAATATATACATCTTAGCGTGCGCTAATCGTGCATGGCAGTCATTACTGGGTAAAACTTGAGCTAAAAGTGATGAAAACTCATGAAATCCTCAGTGTTAATACAAGCCATCTCAGTGTATCATGCTCATACGGTTTGTTACTGATTAAACGACTACAAGATACAAGGGTACGTATAATCCTCACAACACCATAATTCATCTTTGATCTTCAAGAAACATCCTAAGTCCAATCCATTTCATGTCCCAAACGTATGATTCTATCATGTCAAAACATAAGAACTTGATGTTCTCCCCATACCGGTCATAAACAGTTTTGAAGATACATGAATACGTTAAGGAGTCCAACACTAAAAAGGTTCAAAGGTTTATACGATGAATAAGTGCCGAAACATCGAAAATATCCTTCTAACACATGATGATCGACTATTAACGAATCTAACTGACTATATAAGCATAATCAAACGTCCTTAGAACACTACTAATATTGGTGAAGAATCACCTACCTCAAAGTAGTGAAGAACAAGGAGGAAATCGAGGCAATCCAACGTCGAAGGCTTGAACACCAATCCTCAATGATCTACAATCTTCAACACAAGCTAGGATGCTGATGGGAAGTGTTTAGGATGTAGAGTGCCGTACAAATAATGTCGCCAAATTTTCAAGGCAAAGACCACAGCTGCTAGCTCCAAATCATGAGTCGGGTAATTAACCTCATACGGTTTCAATTGCCGAGAAGCATAGGCAATCACCTTATCCTTTTGCATCAACACACATCCTGCACTCGATTTGAAGCGTCAGATACCATGAATCCATCAGTTCCCTCTGGTAGTGCTAATATAGGTGCTGTCGTCAGTCTCCTCTTAAGTTCGTCAAAACCAGCCTGGCACTTCTCATCCCACGTGAACTTTTGAGTTTTCTGCAACAACTGAGTGAGCGGACGAGCAATTTTGGAAAATCCCTCTACAAAGCGGCGATAATATCCAACAAGTCCTAGGAAACTCCGGACTTCTTTCACGTTACTAGGAACTTCCCATTCCAAGATTGCTTCGACTTTCTTCGGGTCCACCTGAACTCCGTCAGCTGATATCACATGCCCAAGGAAAGTTACTTCTCTAAGCCAGAACTCGCATTTGGAAAGCTTTGCATACAACTGTTCCCTCCTCAAGGTGCTCAAAACCACACGCAAATGTTCAGCATGCTCCTCTGCGTCCTTCGAATATATCAAGATGTCATCAATGAATACGACCACAAATTTATCCAAGTATTCTAAGAATACCCGATTCATCAATTGCATGAATACCGCAGGAGCATTGGTAAGTCCAAATGGCATCACTACAAATTCATAATGCCTGCATCGACCTCAAAGCAGACTTCGTACATCCGATTCCTTAATTCTTAATCGATGGTATCCCCGATCGCAAGTCAATCTTAGAGAATACCTTGCCCTTGCAGCTGATCAAACAAGTCGTCGATCCGAGGTATAGGATACTTATTCTTGATCGTCATCTTGTTGAGCTCCCCGTAATCAATACACAATGGAGGGATCCGTCTTTCTTCCGGACAAAGAGAACGGGCGCTCCCCAAGGAGAAACGCTAGGTTGAATATAACCCTTCTGTGACAATTCCTCCAGTTGCTTCTTGAGTTCATACATCTCGGTTGGCGCCATGCGGTATGGTGCTCTGGAAATAGGAGCGGCTCCAGGCTCTAATTCGATAGTGAATTCCACCTCTCTCTGTGGAGGTAACCCAGGTAGTTCGTCAGGAAATACGTCGGAGAATTCATTCACAACTGGAATCGATGAGAGCTATATTCCTTCCTCTTTACTCATGGCATAACACCAAAGTCCATGACATCTCTGCTTCAGTAATTTCACGGCTTTCATTGCTTTGATCAATTTTCCCGAGCTTCCCGGTCTCCATCCTCGGAATAAGTGTTCAGATCCGTCATCAGCAATGATAGAAATAACTCTCTCTCGGTAATCCAGAATAGCTCCATAAAGGTTGAGCCAATCCTCTCCGAGAATTAAATCGTCACCGTAGATGTCAACTACAATAAGGTTCGATATCCAATCTCTCCCTCCTATAGACACTAGAAAATCCCTAGCTTCTAGGGTTCCCACAATTTTCTCTCCGCTCGGTAATCCCACAACATAAGTTTCACAATTATACAAGCACGAGATTTTCAAACGATTAACACAGTTCAAAGATATAAAAGAATGCGTAGCTCCTGAATCGAACAAGACACTAACTCGTTGCAAAAGGATCTGAATTGTACCTGATGCAACAACTGTGTTTTGATCATCCTTCTTCATCTCGTACATACGCGGAGGAACGAACCCAGCGCTGGATGCCTCTCTCTTCCCAACATTCTGCTATGGGAAACTGCTCTGCTGCGTCTGGTTTTTTCTATGTGCATCACATCTAGGTAGTTCCTAGTCGACAACTTACTCCAATAAGGTAGATCCCAGAAAATACTTTTGTGGGGCCAATATTTATACCTGTCAGGTCTTTCAGGAGTTGTTGCTACTATATCAGGATGGTTTCTCAACTGCTCAAAATCATACTCATTCAGCACGACCAAAATTTCCTCACCAGTCCACTCCCGTGGTGGATCACCAACCTCTTCAGTCCCATCAAATACTGCAGCATCCGTATGCCAGACATGCATCCTCTCAAGCCATATACGGTGATGCATTCTGATAACCTTCCGACAATGATACCTTGCGCAGTCAGTATTCAAGCACACTGGACATCCTCTATATCCACTAATAACAGATCCGGACAGCATCCCGTTGTAATATCCGCAATTTTCGATTTTCGGTAAATTTCTTTGATCAAAGTTTCAATATAAATCGAACTCGACATATGATACTTTCCTCGAAAATGGCAAGAATGGAAATACTCCAACAAATGACACGCGTCCGTATGCCACCGCCCCTCGATCGTCCCCTATGCAAGGCTCGGACCTAAGAAATAATAAAGAATTCCTCTCAAGTCGTACGAACGTCTAATAATCCGGTTTACGACCGCAAGCTCTAAAAATGCATTCTGCCTGAACTACTTAGCGCGCGCTACGTACTATACGTAACGTGCGCTAAGCCTGCCCGTTAACGTACGCAAATGACAAGGTTTAGCGTGCGCTAGCTGTGGTAATCGACAGCCTTCTCTCGAATGTAGATCGCCTCGCTGATGATATAACGTACGTTACGTATCCAACATAGCGCACGTTACTTGTTCCCGATAGTGCACGTTAATATATACGTCTTAGCGTGCGCTAATCGTGCATGGCAGTCACTACTGGGTAAAACTTGAGCTAAAAGTGATGAAAACTCATGAAATCCTCAGTGTTAATACAAGCCATCTCAGTGTATCATGCTCATACGGTTTGTTACTGATTAAACGACTACAAGATACAAGGGTACGTATAATCCTCACAACACCATAATTCATCTTTGATCTTCAAGAAACATCCTAAGTCCAATCCATTTCATGTCCCAAACGTATGATTCTATCATGTCAAAACATAAGAACTTGATGTTCTCCCCATACCGGTCATAAACAGTTTTGAAGATACATGAATACGTTAAGGAGTCCAATACTAAAAAGGTTCAAAGGTTTATACGATGAATAAGTGCCGAAACATTGAAAATATCCTTCTAACACATGATGATCGACTATTAACGAATCTAACTGACTAGATAAGCATAATCAAACGTCCTTAGAACACTACTAATATTGGTGAAGAATCACCTACCTCAAAGTAGTGAAGAACAAGGAGGAAATCGAGGCAATCCAACGTCGAAGGCTTGAACACCAATCCTCAATGATCTACAATCTTCAACACGAGCTAGGATGCTGATGGGAAGTGTTTAGGATGTAGAGAGTAATACTCTAAGTATAAGGATTCGGATGTTGGAAGAGAAAAGACTGAAAATACGAAAAGGATGCTGTTCTATTTATAGAAAATGGTTATTAGCGCGCGCTAGTCCATACTCGTAGCATGCGCTAACGTCTTACTGACTTCACTGTACTCAGCACTTAGCATGCGCTATTCACATGCCAGTAGCGTGCGCTAAGGCGTTGACTTGGCTTTTCCCGAAAGCCGTCCAGGTTCATCCCGACACAATCCGACCAAGATCCCCGGCCTGATCTCACCTACCACACGTCTCAATCATATTGACCACGTATAGCGTGCGCTAATGATCCTTTGTAGCGTGCGCTATGGATCCATGTTAGCGTACGCTACACATAGACGATAGCGTGTGCTACATGCGCAGAATCACAAATCTTAAATCACATTCATGAAATCATACGCTCAACAACACCGGACTATGAGATACGGAGAATAATACTCAGATTAAAGTGCAACAATTATAATATCACAAGTTCCAAATACATATCAGAAATCTCGGGTATTACATACATGCTGGATATGACCTATCAGTTTGGATCCACCTAAAATACATATAGTTTTAAATGGATGGGATCTATATGAGGATTCTGAGAACTCCATCTTTCTACACTAGACTTTCAAAATACTTTTATGAGAGATACATTTTCTGATTTATGGATCCCAAATTTAAAGAACAAACTTCTTTCTAAAACGACAAATGACTTCACTATTTTCATTGAAAATGGAGCGGCAGATAAGTCATTACTTTTGACAAAATTGCAAGAGAAAACGAAAGATATGATATTATATTTTTCAATGAAAATGACGTTACCGATCGGCAGCTGAGAAATTTAAATATTGGAAAACAATATTCATCAACTTGCATTATTTTTTTCTATTACCTTATACCAACTTTGATAGAACGGACTTACAAACTGGATCTTTTGAGATTAATTTTTCATGACTATAACGTTCCCGTTCATCCTTGAATTGCATCCACAAAGCCATTAGTTCACGATGAACGTATCCACTCGGATGTGCATCAAGAATCTGTTGAATATCATGATTCATAGATTCCTTACTCAATCCATCCTTGATAAATGCTATTTTATCTTCTCAATTTTTGGATACAAACCCCACAGATTTGCATCGTGTGTCACATATCCACCGAGCATATTTATAGCACCCACCTAATCTTTTTGCTCTCCGTTTCTTTGCAAAACTACTCTTATCTGTACCTGGCATGTACTTAAATGAATTTAAAAATTCGCCAGATAATCGAACTTGTGGTTTGATCAACCATCGAATATCTTCTGGGATGCCATTTCTCATTAGCACCCTTAATCTTTCGAGTCGAGCTCGATAAATTCTTTTTATGATATTCACTGGAAGAGATGGATAATATTTACGAAGATTCAAAAGCATTGAATCCATTATGATATTCAAACCCTCGGTATGGGTGATTGTGAATACAATGATAATCTATTTATAGATTGGAATTACGCGTATGAGATTTGACTCCGCGTTGGAATAGTTCATATCCAGAAGCTTATGAACTACAGTTCTATTTGAATAATGAACATAATATGACATGTGGGAGCGACGATTCCATGTTGATAATGATGTGCAATAATGGCACCGAAAGATGATGTGATATGTCGGTAAAATATCTATATGGTGATATAGACACATCATCTTCAAATATTTGTTCTCGATTAATATCAATACTAGCCAATATTGGGAATAAATCCCTAATAAATTTGGAATATATTAAGGGGGAGTATGGGCCCACTTCCTCTACATGTGAACTACTAGATATTATGGATCCACTAGATAGTCACATGTTTATATGACTCGTAATCAGAAATTTACGAGATGATTTGCTCACGGTTTGAGCATATATTCCATATCAGATTGAGCTAGTAATATATCCCAAATAAATTTAAATAGATCCGAGAAAGGATCAAGATATGCGCATACAAGTGGGATATCAATTGGCATACTATTTGAAGTCCTCCAGCCAATATCGAGAACATAATATATAAACTCCCATGACTGAAGATGAATACTGAGATACTGGCATATGAGTTTGGTGCTCAAGAAATCTCTCAGCATGAGGGGGAGTATTTGTTGGAACATTTTGTTCCATACATAAATTAATAATGTTTTGATGATTAAAGTTGCTAAACAAAACAAAACAACGAAGAGACGAAGCGAGCATCGAAGGAAAACGGGCGTAATGTCAAGAAAAACAAAGCTAACGTACGTAACAAAGGCATGTTAACGTACGTAATATGGGCAAGCTAACGTACGTAATGAAAGTTGTATAACGTACGTAAAGGTGTTCAAACAAGTGAACGTTGGAGAAGTCAAAGTCAGCAAAGCATACAACGGATATATGACGTCATCAGTAATGAAATGTTAACGTACGTAACAAAGGAAAGGCTAACGTACGTAACTCAAATGACGAATCTCACCGACTATTTTGTGAAGATGCTAACGCACGTAACCAGCAGGTTAACGACGTAAAGGTGCTTACGCATTTAATGGAATGGATATAACGTCGTAAAGAAGGTTCGGAAACTAACGGCTAGTTTGATGATGGAGCCTATAAATACCATCCCTATGGTATTGTTTGAGTACAACAACCTTGAGCAAATAGTCTATTCTTGTGATATTATTATACACATTCTTGTTGTTGATATTGAGCTTAATTGTAAGTGTTTGAGTGAGAATTCACGAAAACATACACGAGTGGTAAAAGAAAAGATACGATTGGATTCGGTGTTATTAGGATCAAGGATCCGGCATTATTAGAATCGCAATCGCTATCGAGTGAGGTTTATCTAGTACCCATAGAAAGCTAGAGAGGTTGATTCCTTGTCCTACGAAAAGGAAAACGGTTTAACTTGGACCGACACAAAGACAAGTACGAGTGGTTTATCACGGACCAATAGAAGACGTGATTGTAACGGTTATACCTCGACCGATAGAAGAGAGGCATAGAGGTTGCTATCTTTAACCTATTGAAAAAGATAAAGAGAGGACGTAGGCTCGTTTATAGCCGAACCTCTATAAATCCTCATGTCCTTTATTTTCCGCACTTATATTTACGCTTCCGCAAACGGCGCAAATATCCGAATCGGTACCCAACAATTGGTATCGGAGCGGTACTCCAATACGCGGCTTAACATCCGAGGAGAAAAGATCCAATGACTTTTCAAATAGCTCCCGTCGAAGGCCTTGCTCTCAACCGACCACCATTCTTTGATGGCTCAAATTATTTGACGTGGAAGAAGAAGATGTCGATATTCATCCGAGCATACGACATCGAAATTTGGAAGATTATTTGCCTTGGCCCAAAAGTTCCTATCAAATCCGACGGTACGCTCAAAACTTTTGAAGAATACGACGATGCCGATTGGAAAAATGACCATCTAAATTGTAAGGCCACCCAACTTTTATTTTGTGCCTTAAATTCCGAAGAGGTCAATCGAATCTCGTCGTGTGAGAGTGCGAAAGAAATATGGAAAATTCTTGAAATCACACACGAAGGGACAACTCAAGTCAAGGAGACGAAGATCAATATGCTTCTCCATGACTACGAGTTATTCATGATGAAGGGTGACGAGTCCATCACCAATATGCTCGACCGATTCTCGGTCATCACCAATGGACTAGCTTCGTTTGGCAAACCATTATCTAGTAGTGAAAAAGTCAAGAAAATCTTAAGATCACTACCTAGCGAATGGGACGGCACCGTGACCGCGATTATGGAATCCAAAGATCTCAACACGCTCGATTTTAGTGCCCTCGTTGGTTCGCTAATTAATTATGAGATAGTGTTAAAATCACGAAGTGTCAAGCCAAAGCCGAAAGAAAAATCGTTAGCCATGAAGGCTAAGATATCGAGGAAGAAAGAAGAAACCCCGGTGGAGGAAAGCGACGAAGAAGCAGCATATTATGCCAAAAATATTAATAAATTCCAAACCTTATTAAACCGGAGGAAGAAGGATATCTCGAGCGAAACGAAGAAGTTCGACAACTCTTGTCGACAATGTGGAAAACCAGGCCACTTTGCTAAGCATTGCCGTGTCAAACCCAAGAAGGAGGTTCTCGTAGCTACTTGGAGCGATGAAGATGAAGACGATGATTTCATCAATCAAAATAATCTCGCTCTCATGGCCCGGAGTTCGTTCGACGATAGCGACGTCGAAAGCCAAGTAAGTACATCCTCTCGTGATGAACTTTTTGATGCATTTGAATTACTTCATACGGATTTTCAAAATGCATTATCGGAAATCAAATCCCTTAAGTCTAAAATTAAATCTTTGGAAATTGAAAATTCCAAAATTATCGAAAAGGGAAAATTTGTCGAAATCGATCATTCAAAGTGTATTGAAAATGAAAATATTTTGAAGAATGATCTCGCTAAAATCCAAACCGAGCTTAAATCTTTGACAAAGAAATTCTCGTGCGGAAACGAGAAATTTGAACAAATGCTTGGTGTTCAAAAATTTACTTTGAATAAAGAGGGGTTAGGATTCAAACGACGTTCGAAAAACGAATCCGTTAATTTTAAAATACCCCATTGCGAAAAGTGTTTGAAAATCGGGCATCATATTTCAAGTTGCAAAAGCCCGAGACGGACGATAAAAATTAAGAAAATTTGGGTTCCTAAAGGAACAATGGTTTCAAATACCGTCTACGTTTCTAAACAAAAACCAACTATAGGTTGGATCCCCAAAAATTGATTTTTGTATTTTACTCAGGGGGAGTATTTTTTTAAAGGGGAGATAATATTTTCAGGGGGAGTTTTTACCCTTTATGCATTTATTTATCATAAATTAGTATCATGCATATTTTATATTATGGTATTATTTATTTCAATTGATATTTTATCCACTTTTTGATGAAAACAAAAAGGGGGAGAGGAAGGAGAAAAAGAAGTCGAAAATGGGATTTACCCTAAAAGGGGAAAAACGAAGGAGTTGAAAAATGAAAAGGAGAAGTCGAATTAATGACAAAAAAAAAAAAAGAAAAATGAGGAGACGTCGAAAAGACGATGAAAAATTCGAAAAATTCGATAAGTTAAAGGAAAGGAGAAAGAAGGAGTCGAAAAAGAAATGGGAGTAGATTCTAACGAAACGGACAAAGTCGAAAACTTTGGTCTGTAAAGATATACATATATTTGTATTTTTGCAGGAAAATCCCATTGACGAAGGGTTGTTTTGTAATCATCAAAAAGGGGGAGATTGTTGGAACATTTTGTTCCATACATAAATTAATAATGTTTTGATGATTAAAGTTGCTAAACAAAACAAAACAACGAAGAGACGAAGCGAGCATCGAAGGAAAACGAAGTGCAGAATGCTGAAGAAAAACAAAGCTAACGTACGTAACAAAGGCATGTTAACGTACGTAATATGGGCAAGCTAACGTACGTAATGAAAGTTGTATAATGTACGTAAAGGTGTTCAAACAAGTGAACGTTGGAGAAGTCAAAGTCAGCAAAGCATACAACGGATATATGACGTCATCAGTAATGAAATGTTAACGTACGTAACAAAGGAAAGGCTAACGTACGTAACTCAAATGACGAATCTCACTGGACTATTTTGTGAAGATGCTAACGTACGTAACCAGGCAGGGTTAACGTACGTAAAGGTGCTTACGTACGTAATGGAATGGATATAACGTACGTAAAGAAGGTTCAGCAGCTAACGGCTAGTTTGATGATGGAGCCTATAAATACCATCCCTATGGTATTGTTTGAGTACAACAACCTTGAGCAAATAGTCTATTCTTGTGATATTATTATACACATTCTTGTTGTTGATATTGAGCTTAATTGTAAGTGTTTGAGTGAGAATTCACGAAAACATACACGAGTGGTAAAAGAAAAGATACGATTGGATTCGGTGTTATTAGGATCAAGGATCCGGCATTATTAGAATCGCAATCGCTATCGAGTGAGGTTTATCTAGTACCCATAGAAATCTAGAGAGGTTGATTCCTTGTCCTACGAAAAGGAAAACGGTTTAACTTGGACCGACACAAAGACAAGTACAAGTGGTTTATCACGGACCAATAGAAGACGTGATTGTAACGGTTATACCTCGACCGATAGAAGAGAGGCATAGAGGTTGCTATCTTTAACCTATTGAAAAAGATAAAGAGAGGACGTAGGCTCGTTTATAGCCGAACCTCTATAAATCCTCATGTCCTTTATTTTCCGCACTTATATTTACGCTTCCGCAAACGGCGCAAATATCCGAATCGGTACCCAACAGTATTGGTAGTTGGAAATATGTGAAATCCATCACAATATATCCTCACAACTCAAATATGAAATTGAAGTTCAAAGATGCATGACAGATTATTAATCTTTGGTACCAACTACAATTGCTTTGATAAATATATAATAATTCCCCGAATATGAATCAAAGCAAATGATAAAAGGAGGCATATACTTTTGAGAAGTATATAGACATAACTATAAATGATTGATAATGAGATATCTCAGCAAGTTATGTTGCCATGGGAAAATAAATGTGTCGACACAATATAGCGCTATGAATAAAATGAGGATATCAATGATTGGAAAGAGGATATCGATAAATGATATGAAGATATCCATGACTGTGAAATATGGATATTGGAAATGAGGATATTAAAATCCATGATTTGTGAAAATGAGGATATCAATGATTGGAAAGAGGATATCGATAAATGATATGAGGATATCCATGACTGTGAAATATGGATATTGGAAATGAGGATATTAAAATCCATGATTTGTGAAAATGAGGATATTGAAATCCATCAAAATTGAAATATATGCCCTTATAATAAAATGAAATATATGGGCTTACTATAAGTGACTCGTAAGGAGATTTTGAACATATTATCAGTGCGTACAGTCACTCAAAATAAAGCATTGTGAACGAAAATTATCTACTGTACTCTTTTCCTTGACTGAGGTTTTATCCCACCGGGTTTTTCCAGCAAGGTTTTTAACGAGGCAGCTTAATCACAACTAATATGAAATTTCCAAAAGAGATTTGGAATATATCGCAAAAAATATGAGTTCGATATTACAAACTGCACTGAAGATGATATTCGGAGGATTATTGTAATGCCTGGGGCATATTTATAAAATACGCGTTGCACTCTTTTTCCCTTGACTGAGGTTTTGTCCCATTGGGTTTTCCTAGCAAGGTTCTTTTAACGAGGCAACTGGAATGGCGTATTAGTATGAATAATATACTCTTTTTCTTTCATTAGGATTTTTCCCATTGGGTTTTTCCTAATAAGGTTTTAATTAGGCATATTCATGAAATAATGAGGAACACTACAGAGATCAAGATTATTCCTCAAAGTTTGAAAATGGAAGGAGTAGTTGTACTCTTTTTCCTTCAATCAAGTTTTTCCCACTAGGTTTTCTTGACAAGGTTTTAATGAGGCAACACATGGATACTCCAACGAATGATATACATGACAGATTCACTCAGTTTTTATCTCACGAGGTTTTACTGAGACGGCACAAGAATATTCATACAAGAACTATCGAGATAAGGGGGAGCAAATTTACGAGATCACCGATTGCTGAAGTTTTATCCCACTGAGATTTCCTACCAATATTATGATGCAACATGATATGATTGCCACAAACTCCAATACAAACAGTTTGAAAGTTTTTCTCCCATTGGGTTTTTCTTCAAACTAGTTCAGCAGATATTTATGTAAATAGTCATTCAAGGGGGAGTGTTATAATAAGCTTTGAAATTGACATTTCAATTACCCCTTTGTTTTTATATAGCGTGAATGACTATTATGCCCCTGATGTAATTATGTAATTACGATTGTGCCATCTGAAGTTTTCCTATAAATAGGGCTTCAGTTATTAATGAAAAATATGCATGAGAATCATTCTCTCTATTCTCTCTCTAATTTCTCTCTCTATTATTTCGATTTTACAACACTCATTTCATTTTTTTTTCTTTTTGGCAAAAGAAAAAAAGGGCTAGACTAGGATTTCAAGTTGCAGTGAATTATCACCAATTCGTCATTTAATATCGTCAGATCTAACCAATATTATATCTAATACATACTTCCTCCATTTTTTTATTATTGCAATGTGTTGAAAATTATATTATTCACATACTCTCTTTTGACCATCTTTTGTGATTTATACATATGAAAAAATATAGTGATGTGGGATCTTGTTAGATTCATCTCGAAGTATACTTTCAAAATATCAACTTTTTATAATTTTTAAAAGTAAAGAATTGAAGATATTAATAATCAAAGTTGTGCATTGGCAAACGTGAAAATCCAGATGTTGCAGTTATAATAGAACGGAGGTAGTATATTCTATTTCATTGTATTGCACTGTCGCAGTGCTTTGCAAAAACCAACCGCAATGAACCGCATAAAAACCCGTTATTTGCAAGCCACGATGAAAAACACCTAAATTCATAGAACCCGGTAGAAAATGCCCAAAAATATTGGCGGACGAAAATACCCTTAAAAGCCTTGCACATCACTTTGGCTTATTGTGCCTTACCAATGGTTACCTTTCATGATTTAGAAGTCATTTGAGCCTTAAAATTTTTTATCTAATATCTGGTGAATGTTGGAAATTAGTTTTTAAAAAAAATGAGTTTTGACTCAACTTAAATCAATTTAATGATAATAAAATATTTAATTCTCAAGAATTAAATATTAAACTGTGGATCTACGTCTCGAGAATATAAACGTAGGATTTTATTTTTCTCAAAATCAATTTCCAGTGAGTGAGAAATAAATGATTAAAGTTAGACATTTAATTAATGTGAAGAGTTAAAGTGGGTATGAAAAGTTATCCCATATAGAAAATTAAAGCCTTATTGACTAGCTTATTAGTAAGAAGATGCATGGGTAGTTCATTCGAACCCATGTTGAGAACCTAGCTGATATTTGAACCCATCTGAAATTAGGCAGGTTGAGAACCTAGCTGATATTTGAACCCAACTGAAATAAGCCAGGTTGAGAACCTAGCTGATATTTTGGCCCAGCTGGAATAAGCCATGTTGAGAACCTAGATGATATTTTTACCTAGCTGAAATAAGCCAGGTTGAGAACCCAAATTCTGGAATATGACTCTTCACACTCCATAGTGTAACGTTCGAATTAAATGAGATTATTTAATCTTTCAGCAGAAGGATTAAAGAGAATTAATGACACTTTAATATGCAGTAACTTCCCACCTGATGGAGTGATTTGGGGACCCTATAAAGGGGGTCTTATGCATTTAATTACATATACAATAACTTAGAATGAAATACAAGCATACAACATATTGCAGCATATTTTCTTCTTGCTTTTCGTGCCCAGTTTTCAGCACTTAAAAGTTCGCTGGAGTCCTGAGTTTTGGACAGCACCTAACTAAAAAACGTAGCAGTTGTATCTTGGGGACATCTTGTGTAATATCCTGAAATTCTACTGCGATTGTTTAATGTTATTTTATCCGAGCTATATTGTTCAGGATGGAATCTGTGACGTATGTATAAAATAATAGAAAGACTGAGGCAACTGTACTTGTATAATTGTCGTATTTGGTAGATAATTACAATTGAGGATATCGTGCATCAGGTCATCGCACTTTGGATATGAGGTATATCGTATGAGAATACTATTGGATTCAGTATATGTATTCAGTAAGTGTATATGTGTTTTCGGTATGTCGAGACAGGCGATAACAGTTGAAATTGGCTAAGTATAGAATACTTAGCGTAGACTTACGTATGCTAAATCACAAGAGTTACGTATGTTATGGCCGAGACATTACGTACGTAACATGGGAAATCAGACGATTGAGTCATGGTCGGCAGGTGGGACCCTGTGTCGGCAACTTTCGGTGGAGGATGTTTACAGGTGAGTCAACGTACGTGTTACGTACGTTATACAGGACGTGTTACGTACGTAACACGACCATTGTACTGTAGCAAGTCAACTGGTATATTACGTACGTTATATGGTATGGGTTACGTAAATGGACTTCATGGAATGAGACAGTGAGTTTGTTATGTACGCTATGGATTTTGGATTACGTATGTTAAAGTTGTTACGTACGTTAAGCAAGGACACTTACGTACGTAACGAGATGCGCAGTTTATATAATAAGAGCTGGTCTTTCATTTGTTCACGAAAGGAAACTCATTTCTCCCACCCCAGCTCGTCCCTCTTCACTTCTAAGAGTGTTCTAAACACTTCTAACATCATTGTGAGCTTGGAATCATGGAATTAGAGCTTGGTTATGGAACTATTGTTGGTTCTTGAAGTGATTTCTTGTGTTATCCATATTCTATGAGGTATGTTGGATATTTCTTCTTTTCATTTCGGAATTTTAATGTTATAGTTGATGAATGATTCGTATGAAGATGATGGTATGCTTTGAATATATTGATTATGATTATGGAATCATAGAGTTCTTGATGTGACTATGATGATTTGATAATTCGTTTAACAGATTTAAGGTGGTATTCTAAATCATAGTGATGATAGTGGTTGAATTAGATGAGATGAATCTTGATATGAGGTTGAATTTAGGATTGAATATGTTATGATCATTGTTACCAAGTTGGTTCGATTATTGTTCTAGGTTGATTAACCAATAGGTATAATCATTTTGCCGCGGTGAAAAGCCATAGATTCCATCCAGTCGGGGCTGAAGAGCTCGTAGACGAGGGCGATGAGTTCGGTGTTGGTTTTGTCATGTTGGTATCCAGGCAAGTGTTTACTTGTTCGGTTGTAATGTTTTGATGAGTAACTCCATTTACATTTCATAAGTATTTTATGTTGTATTGCATATTGACGAATGTTCAGTGATGTTCTAAAAGGATTAGAATGCACAGTTGATGATTGTTGAGATACTTGGACAATCTTGGGAAGATTGTAGTATTCGGATATTGTTGATGTCATTTTGGATATTCTTGGTCTGTGGTATGCATTTCGGAAGGATATCCGGATAGAGGTATGGTTCATGGCAATCGTACATAGAAGATTGTGTACGGGAAAGTATTCGGTATTGAGGTATTATGTGGTATTATCGTGATATTGGGATTTTGATGAGAATCGTTGGATTACCGGAAGTGGTAAGATTATCGTTGAGGTTATTATTCTCATGATGCATGGCATGTGAATATTTATGTTTATGTACTTGCGGTTATTTGTCGGGCATTATTGCTGACCCCGTTGTGGGACTTGTTTTTCAGGTATTGAGGACTTTGATGGTAGCGGTCGTGAGGCGAGGATTCCGGACGATACTGGCTATGGCATATTGTTGGGGAATCATGTATTTTGTCTGTGTATCATTATTGATGTATATGTATCTTAGACTGTAATTTTTATCCGCTGTGTGAGTTCTTTCAAATGGATTTCGGCTTTATGCCAACTGAGTTTGATTTCGAAAACCGATTCCCTTAACCGAGTTTTTAGCCTTGATTGTCTTGACGGTAGTTGGTGTTTTCAAATGATTTTGTGAGTTTTGGAAAATACTACCGTCATCGGCCTTTTTGGCGTTTTGTAATTGGTTTTTAGCCTAGTGGGTTCCTGTAATATCCGGATTTATTACAGTGTATTTCATCTGTATTCAACCATGTATTATTTCGGATTGATGATTTTGATTATTGGAGTGTGATATTTAGTGCATTAATGTCATTATGCATAAGTATAGAAACATGTATAATTGCTCAAACAACCTTGTGATAGCGCACGCTAAGAATGTATCTTAACGCGCGCTATCGGGCCATTATTAGCGCACGCTATGCAGGTATGAGTAACGTGCGCTAAGGACTCAATTATTGAGCAGGCGGTGGCTCGTGCGCCAGTGGGACATGGGTCCGGATAAGATTCCCGCCGACGCACCCGGACAAAATCAAATCAACCATTATTAGCGCACGCTAAGGGATGCTTAGTAGCGTGCGCTAACTTATCAATAATGCGTAAATTATAAATGGGACATCAACCGTGTTGGCTTGCATTTCTTTCGCACTTTCCTCAATCTTGAGAGTTCGGAGAGTTGTAGAAATACTCTTATACACTTAGGACACATATTGTTGATATTTATACATTGGTTACCACGTGGAATGTTCATGGAAGTGGAATAGCACCTTGGAAGGGCATACAACCAACCGGAGTTGGATTCTACCTTACGGTTCGATGATTTCGTCATTTTAAGGTATGTTCAATCTATCTCCGACTTAGAGTTGGATTCTAACGATTTGGATGATCATGTTAACAAGATATGGATTTTCATAGATGAATTATCCAAGTATATCATGTTTGGAATAGTGAGTTGTATAAGCCTGGAATACCTTGATTATAATCATCATGATTCGAATCTTAGTACACGAATATGTGAAGAGAAGCTTCTATCAATGGTTAACCGAATCTAATAGATGATTTCATAGTAATCTTGGACTAGACGTTAACATCCTTATTGTTAGATAAATCTAAAGGTTTGATCATGGAAGGATTTATCTAGTATATATAGGGCGTTTATCAACTTCATAGGATAGTATGGGTGATATAGAGGTGTTGATATCAACCATTTAGTTTTCGTATTATCGTATGAAGATTTGAAGTCGGAAAAGAAAATGGTTTTATATTGGCATGTATATCCTTGAATCCAAGTTGTCTTTATCCGTATAATCATTCATGAGGGTGTAGACATAGTATTCATGGAAGTAACATGAATTATCACGCAAGATTTCGTTGTTTCAAACATGGCAAGGGCAGTTTCTCGCCAGCAGAAAGCGCCATGCGTAGATAGCGCACGCTATGATATGCGTGTAACGCGGCGCTATCGGCGATTGTTAGCGTGCGCTACGTTTGGTACGTAACGCACGCTAGACCATCGACGAAGTCAACGGGCCGGGTCGGTGAGGTAATCGACCATGCATCGTTAACGCGGCGCTAGGCTCGTTGTTTGCGTGCGCTATCGATGACGTAACGCACGCTACGAGTACTTAGCGTGCGCTAAGCTATTCGGCATTGCGCTTATGAACTTTTGACCGTTAATCGAATTGTTTAACATTCATACGACGTGAGATAAATCCTATATCATTTCTTTTGTTAAGGTTTGGTCTCGTTCGTGATTGATTGAGGAGGACGACCTTCGAGTGTTCATTTTCGTGGAAGTATTGTTATTGTCTTCAAATCGAGGCAAGTACCTTAATTGTTTTATGTATTGTTGTTATACATATTGTCGTGCATGTATGTCGTTATTGTGTGTCCACCTCGTGTTGGTCCGACGGGATCATCGGGGATCTATGCTAGCGTCATACTGGATCATCGGACGAGTTTTTCCACCACGGGTTGGTCCGACGGGATCATCGTGGGTTCTAGGCGATGAACGCTGGATCGATGGAATTACCATGTGTATGTATTGATATCATGTTGTGATTATCAGTTGTATATGTTATGTTTGAGATTCTCGTAGGAGAAGACTCGTTGGTATTTTGTCGTTTACGTTATTATTATTCACCGTGAGATATGAATAATATCTTTGTGGTACTTGTACTAGCATCGTTGTGCTAACCCCTTCGGGGTGAACATTTTGTTTGTGTTCAGATCCGGAGAGATGGGAAACAACCACCGAACAAAGATGACGACGAGGGTGCAGAGTGATGTCCCGGCCGGGTTTATTTATCTTTCGTTTATTCGTCATTTCAATAAGTACTCGAGTACGAAGTAGTTTGTGGTGATTTGAATTTGGTGATGTAATATTGAGTTACATTGGACAATTGTACTATTTCCGCATTTTGGTCGAACTAATGTCAGTAATTCCGTTATTTCCATTCGGTACCTTTTTATACTTGTTCAATTCTTGACCTTGTAAATCCTTACGTAAAGGATTTACGGCGTAATATTCGAATATATCGGGGTGTTACGAGAATATGGTATCGGAGCAAAGATTATGGATATCTTGGCCGTTGAGTTAAAATAGGGTCATTTATGTCTTTGGGGGTAACCGCCGTGAATGACATCACCGCACCGCCACGTCTTCATGCGAACAGTGGTTGTAAGTTCCTAAACTCTATCTCGTTCCTTGCATATTGTATTTCTTTATACTCGGATATTAGAACGATGTTGTTTTCAGATATTGAGTATTTATGCTTACGATATGTTGAGAGGCGGACGTGGACGTGGTCGCGGTCGTGGACGCGACGAAGAAATGCCGAAAGGAGGCGTCACCTTCTAACTAAAGGGCCATAGCTCGTGAGCCGCAACAATCTATTAATAATGAACCGGATCTGCTGTACTGCAGAGATCCTTCGTCAAGTGGTGAACCAGATGACTCGGTTCGCCTGTGTCGTGGACCGAATGCAAGTGGCGGTGGGACTACGGCAGGGAGAGAGACAGAAGGGATCCCAGATATGGGAAATCGAGGTGACCGTGGTCGCAAGAAGTGGCAAAGATGCAACCACCCAAATTCGACGGTATTTCGAGACTCCCACCAGGATCATTGGTTAAAGGAGCTGGAGAAAATCTTTGCAATCAAGCGCCAGACGACCGGAAAGCCTCTATCGCTCAATATTTTCTGATAGGGGAAGCGTCCGAATGGTGGGAAGCCATCCGGCCTGTAGACCATGACGCCGATTGGACAGAGTTTAGAATGATGATGGAAGCTCAGTATTGCCCTCGTCCTGTGAGGGAAGCCAAAGTTCGGGAGTTTTTCTCCGCTCAACCTTCTGATGTGCCAGTATCCCAGGCGATCAAGACGTTTAACCAACAGCTGGCATTTGTTCGACATCCGGTCGTAGCAGATGCAGAAATGATGATCCATTTCGATATGAGAATGAAACCAGAAATCCAGAGGTACATGTCCGGATTCGAATGTACCACACTCCGCCAATACCAGGATAAGGCGTTGGCATATGAGATCAAGGAAGCAGCCATGGAGAAATTTTCAGAATCCAAGAAACAGAAAGTCTCTGGTACTTTTACAGAGCACAAGAACAGTGGGGCCCGTAAGGCCCAGTCATCCTTTCACTCTTTTAAGAAACCTCCGCACCTGACTAGGAGCGGAAAGAACTTCGGGCGACATCAACTTTTACCGATGTTACCAGAAATGCTTTAATCGCGCCAGACGGGCACTATCGACGAATTGCCCCCTTCTGCCGTGATTTGTTTTGATTGTGGACGAGAGGACATCGGGCGGTGTTTTGTGAAGAGGCGCAAAGTCTTTTAGAGCCCGTACACCACAACCATCCGGAAGGAGGCCAGTATTCCACGACGCAGCAAAGTGTTCGGATGCCTCGGAAATTTTGGCCGCGGGCGAGGCGAGAGGACAATGGGACCGAAAGGGGACATCGAGTGCGGATCTGCTCCCCACGTGCATGCGAGATGAGGAGGATAGACGATCGGGATCTTCTTTGCCGCATCAGTCTTGTCCGAGATCCTTTCCCGGCCCGATTAGCGTTTTATTCGATACAGGAGCTACACATTCTTTCATATCTTTGTCTTGTGCAAATCGTTTGAATATTTCCGGTTTTCATGCTTGTGAACCTTATGTTGTTGGTTTACCGAGTGGAGAGAGGATTGTCGGAAATTTAGAAACTAGAAATTTCCCTGTATCATTTGGAGGCAGAGAGTGGCTCTCAAATCTGATCATGATAGAAATGCAAGGAGATGACTTGATACTCGGAGACGATTGGCTTAATCGATATGGAGCAATTGTGAACTACCGAAGGAGGAATATCTCGCTGATCGCTGACGATGGTTCCGAGATTCTGTTTGAGGGATGGAAACCGGGAAGCTCAGGAAAGTTGATCAAGGCGATGAAAGTCACAAATTGTTGAAACAAGGTCAGACTGATCTGGTGCTACGCAATGAAGAAAGAAGAAGAAATTGTGGAACTTTCATCCATTCCTGTTGTGAACGAATTTCCAGATGTGTTTCCTGATGAGTTACCTGGACTACCTCCACGAAGGGATGTGGAATTTACTATTGAACTGGAACCTGGAGCGACACCAATTTCTAAGGCGCCGTATCGTATGGCACCTACTGAGATGTACGAATCAAGAAGCGGTGGAGGAGTTCTTGGACAAGGGCTATATTCACCAAGCGTTTCACCCCGGGAGCGCCAGTTCTTTTTGTCCGAAAGAAGGATGGATCGCTCCGACTGTGTATTGACTATCGAGAGCTGAACAAGATGACGATTAAGAACAAGTATCCGTTGCCACGGATTGATGATCTATTTGACCAGTTGCAAGGGGCAACAGTATTTTCTAAAATTGATCTGAGATCAGGATACCATCAGCTGAGGATTAAGGAGTCCGATGTTCAAATCGCCGTAACTCGCTACGGACATTATGAGTTTGTAGTGATGCCGTTTGGTCTCACTAACGCACCTGCGGTATTTATGCAATTGATGAACCGTGTGTTCATTGAATTTTTGGACAAATTTGTGGTCGTATTTATTGATGACATCCTGGTGTATTCTAAGAGTCCGGAAGAACATGCGCAGCATTTGCGGATTGTATTGGAGCTTTTGAGAAACGAGCAATTGTACGCCAAACTATCTAAGTGTGAATTTTGGCTAAAAGAAGTAATGTTCCTCGGCCATGTGGTGTCAGCTAGAGGAGTCCGAGTGGATCCTCAGAAGATCGAGGCAATATTGGATTGGAAGCCTCCAAAGAACGTGAAAGAGGTCCGAAGCTTCTTAGGACTTGCTGGATACTATCGTCGATTCGTGGAAGGGTTTTCTAAAATCTCCCGCCCACTTACTCGACTCCTTCAGAAAACTCAAAAGTTTGAGTGGAATGAATTGTGTCAGATTAGCTTTGATGAATTGAAGAAGAGATTGACGACGGCACCGATTCTATCACTTCCACAGGGAACTGAGGGATTCATAGTTTACAGTGATGCTTCGAACCAAGGACTTGGGTGCGTGTTGATTTAGAATGATAAGGTGATCGCTTATGCATCGCGACAACTGAAACCTTATGAAGTGAATTACCCGACACATGATTTGGAACTAGCAGCAGTGGTTTTTGCCTTGAAGATTTGGAGGCATTATCTCAGACGGACTCACCGTCGATCTTTACGGATCATAAGAGTCTCAAGTACATATTCGATGAAAAGAGTTGAATATGCGGCAAAGAAGATGGTTGGAACCGATTAAGGACTATGACTTGGAGATTTTATATCATCCAGGCAAAGCGAATGTAGTGGCCGATGCACTTAGCCGCAAGCCTGTCTCTATTCGGATCTGGAGACACCGACCTCCCAACTTAGCCTTCAGCGAGAGATGATTCGTGAAGGGATTGAAGTGTGGTTACAGAGAGTCCAGGACAATCGTGCGTGATGGAGATAACTTCGTCATTAACCGAAGAAATCAAATCTAGACAGCGAGATGACCCTCCGATGATTCGGTTGCATGACGAAGTGATCAAAGGAAAGGCCCCGGATTCATAATTCATGACGATGGAGTTTTGAGATTTCGGGACCGACTGCGCTCCCGATGTTGATGTTCAAAGCAGACGATTATGAAGGAAGCTCATAGTTCGCCTATTCTATCCACCCGAGCACCAAGAAATGTATAAGGACTTGAAGCTGAATTTCGGTGGGGCAACATGAAGAAAGACGTAGCGGACTATGTTTCAAATGCTTGACTTGTCACAGGTTAAGATCGAGCATCAACGGCTCTTTGGAATGTTGAAGCCGCTCCCGATCCTCGAATGGAAGTGGGAGGACATATCAATGGACTTTATCACTAATATGCCGAAAACCGTGACAGAATGAACATGATTTGGGTGATAGTTGATCGTTTAACCAAATCGGCTCATTTTCTAGGCATTAAGGATACGTGGGGACCGAGAGGTTGGCACGAGTCTTTATTTCGTAGATAGTTCGATTGCATGGTACGCCGAAGACCATTGTTTCGATCGAGATGGCCGTTTGTGTCTCACTTTTGGAAGGCGCTCATAAGGCCTTGGGGACCGAATTGAACTTGATGCCTTATCACCCGCATTCGATGGACAACTGAGAGAACTATACAAACGGTGGAAGATATGCTAAGGGCCTGTGCCTTAGATGGACAAACGATTGGGAAGTTCATCTACCATTGATTGAATTTACTTACAACAATAGTTGGCATGCTTCCATTAAGATGGCACCGTTTGAGGCATTATACGGAAGGAGATGCAGATCGCCCTTATGTTGGGACGATTCATCGGACTTGATCGAACAGAACCCGAGTTGATCGAGCAGACTCGAGAGAAGATAGCCTTGATTCGTGAAAGGCCGTTGACCGCCCAGAGTCGCGAAATCCTATGCGAACGCACGCCGCGCCCATTGGAGTTCAAGACGAGATCACGTACTTTTGAAGGTTTCTCCTACCCGGGAATCTTTCGTTTGTAGGAAAGGTAAGGCGTGTCCGAGATATATCGGACCATTTGAGATCCTCGAGAGAGTTGGGAGTTGGCCTACAAGCATTACCGCCGTCATTGTGCCATGTTCATAACGTGTTCCACGTATCCCGATTGCGGAGATATATACCAGATCCCGGTCATATCATCGATTTCGCGAGATCAAGTCGAACGAATGGGACGTTTGAAGAAAGACTACCAAGATACTCGAGAGTCGAGTTAAGCAACCGAGGAACAAGTCAATCGTTTTGGTCAAAGTTCGGTGGTCATGTCATGGAACGGAAGAAGCCACTTGGGAAACAGTGATATGAAGTCTAGATATCCCGAGTTATTTTCGTCTTGAGTTTCGGGACGAAACTCCTTTTAGTAGGAGAGTATGTAATATCCGGATTTATTACAAGGTATTTCATCCGTATTCAACCATGTATTATTTCGGATTGATGATTTTGATTATCGAGTGTGATATTTAGTGCATTAATGTCATTAAGCATAAGAATAGAAACATCTAAAATTGAACAAACAACCATGTGAAAGAGCACGCTAAGAAAGAATCTTAACGCGCGCTATCGGCCAAAAAATAGCGCACGCTATGCAGGGATGAGAAACGACCGCAAAGGACTCAATTATTGAACGGGCGGTGGCTCGTGCGCCGTGGACATGGGTCCGGATAAGATTCACGCTTAGGCTCCCGGACAATATCTTAAGTCAACATTTATTAGCGCACGCTATGGGATGCTTAGTTGCGTGCGCTAACTTTTCAATTATGCAGAATTTATAATTGGGTCATCATCGGTGTTGGCTTGCATTTCTTTCGCACTTTCCTCAATCTTGAGAGTTCAGAGAGTTGTAGAAATACTCTTATACACTTAGGACACATATTGTTGATATTTATACATTGGTTACCACGTGGAATGTTCATGGAAGTGGAATAGCACCTTGGAAGGGCATACAACCAACCGGAGTTGGATTCTACCTTACGGTTCAGTGATTTCGTCATTTTAAGGTATGTTCAATCTATCTCCAGACTTAGAGTTGGATTCTAACGATTTGGATGATCATGTTAACAAGATATGGATTTTCATAGATGAATTATCCAAGTATATCATGTTTGGAATAGTGAGTTGTATAAGCCTGAATACCTTGATTATAATCATCATGATTCGAATCTTAGTACATCGAATATGTGAAGAGAAGCTTCTATCAATGGTTAACCGAATCTAATAGATGATTTCATAGTAATCTTGGACTAGACGTTAACATCCTTATTGTTAGATAAATCTAAAGGTTTGATCATGGAAGGATTTATCTAGTATATATAGGACGTTTATCAACTTGATAGGATAGTATGGATCGATATAGAGGTGTTGATATCAACCATTTAGTTTTCGTATTATCGTATGAAGATTTGAAGTCGGAAAAGAAAATGGTTTTATATTGGCATGTATATCCTTGAATCAAGTTGTCTTTATCCGTATAATCATTCATGAGGGTGTAGACATAGTATTCATGGAAGTAACATGAATTATCACGCAAGATTTCGTTGTTTCAAACATGGCAAGACAGGTTTCGCTCAAAAGAAATCGCCATGCGAAGATAGCGCACGCTATGATATGCGCGGTAACGCGGCGCTATCGGCGATTGTTAGCGTGCGCTACGCTTGGTACGTAACGACGCTAGACCATCGACGAAGTCAATCGGGCCTGGTCGCTGAGGTAATCGACCATGCATCGTTAACGGCGCTAGCTCGTTGTTTGCGCGGCGCTATCGATGCACGTAACGACGCTACATACGAGTACTTAGCGTGCGCTAAGCTATTCGGCGCATTGCGCTTATGAACTTTTGACCGTTAATCGAATTGTTTAACATTCATACGACGTGAGATAAATCCTATATCATTTCTTTTGTTAAGGTTTGGTCTCGTTACGTGATTGATTGAGGAGGACGACCTTCGAGTGTTCATTTTCGTGGAAGTATTGTTATTGTCTTCAAATCGAGGCAAGTACCTTAATTGTTTTATGTATTGTTGTTATACATATTGTCGCATGTATGTCGTTATTGTGTGTCCACCTCGTGTTGGTCCGACGATCATCGTGGGATCTATGCTAGCGCATACTGGATCATCGGACGGGTTTTTCCACCACGGGTTGGTCTGACGGGATCATCGTGGGTTCTAGGCGATGAACGCTGGATCGATGGAATTACCATGTGTATGTATTGATATCATGTTGTGATTATCGATTGTATATGTTATGTTTGAGATTCTCGTAGGAGAAGACTCGTTGGTATTTTGTCGCTTACGTTATTATTATTCACCGTGAGATATGAATAATATGTCATGGTACTTGTACTAGCATCGTTGTGCTAACCCCTTCTGGGGTGAACATTTTGTTTGTGTTCGGGATCCGTGAGAGATGGGAAACAACCACCGGAGCAGATGACGACGAGGGTGCAGAGTGATGTCCCGACCGGGTTTATTTATCTTTCGTTTATTCGTCATTTCAATAAGTACTCGAGTACGAAGTAGTTTGTGGTGATTTGAATTTGGTGATGTAATATTGAGTTCTGTTGGACAATTGTACTATTTCCGCATTTTGGTCAGAACTAATGTACTGTAATTCCGTTATTTCCATTCGTCAGTACCTTTTTATACTTGTTCAATTCTTCAGCCTTGTAAATCCTTACGTAAAGGATTTACGGCGCTGTAATATTCCCGAATATATCGGGGGTGTTACAGTTCCGGCGCGGGGACCACGGCGTGTAATATTCCCGGGCTGAACTGGGGGTGTTACATCTTGCCTGAGCCGTCTGTTCTTATACGGGGACAAATTATCTTACGGAAAGAGTTCAACTCGTCTCTGTTAAATTATTTTTTAATTCAGTTTTTAATTTACTAGAATTGTAATAGGTCGCCTTTATTTGTAATTTTATTATAATTACATTATTGGAAATTCACAAGACCAACAATCATAAGACAATATCTTTTATTTTCTAATTTTCAGTGGCGACCGATGCTAATGCCGCAGCTGCCGCTGCCAGAGCTGATGCTAATGTTCATGCTGCACCAACTATTGCAGTATAGGCTGAGAAACCCGAGAAATTTTTAGGTGTTGACTTGAAGACATGGCAGCAAAAGATGCTGTTTTATCTCAATACCTTGGGACTTGCTATTTATCTCAAGGATGATTCTCCTATGGTCAGTGAGATGGAAAATGATCATACAAAGCGCTTTGCTTACGATCAGTGGATTAACGACGACTTTATGTGCCGTAATACGATATTAAAAACGGGCTGGTTGATTCTTTGTACAACATGTACAATCAAATCAAGACCTCCAAAGAGCTCTGGAATTGTTTGGACAAAAAGTACAAAACCGATGGTGCTGGAGCCAAGAAGTTCGTGATTAGACGCTACCTGGACTTTCAGATGACGGACTTCAAAATGGTTTCTGAACAAGTCCAACAATTTCAATTGATTCTGCACAAAATCAATGCTGAAGGAATAATCCTTCCTGAACATTTGTTGTGGGGACGGTGATTGAGAAGTTTCCTCCTAGTTGGAAGGACTTCAAAATTACCTGAAACACAAACGAAAGGAAATGAGCTTAAAAGACTTGGTTGTCCGACTCAGAATTGAGGAAGACAACCAAAAGTCTGACTCTAAATTCAAGAGAGGCCCGATGGAGGCCAAAGCAAACTTGCTTGAACATAGATTCTCTAGCAAAAACAGGAAACCGAACCATGTTCAAGAAGAAAGAAATTGCCAATGTGGTAAGCTAAACCATAAGGCAAAGGACTGTCGCTTGCTAATAAATTCAACTGGTCAGCAAAACAAAAGCAAGTTAGTTGCCAATGTGGTTGAACATGGCGATGTTGACATTCCAGATCTGGAGCTGTCAGCCATGGTTAAGGAGATGGATGAGGAGGTCTCAGCTATGGTGATTGAAATTAATATGGTGGAGAATCACCACGCCTAGTACGTTTATACTGGGGCTACTCGTCATTTTGTTCTGACAAACACATATTCTCTTCCTACACTGTTACTAATGCTAGGAAACTGTATATGACAAACTCTGCTTCTTCTGTGATTGCAAGTGTGGGGAACATGGTCTTAAAGCGGACTCTGGGAAGAAGCTATTGCTTAAGGATGTGCTGGATGTCCCAGACATCCGGAGAAATTTAATTTAAGGCTCTCTACTAGTAGTCATGGGTTTAGACTAGTTTTTGAGTCTGATAAATTTTTTATGAGCAAGTTTGAAATGTTCCTTGATCGAGGATATCTTGACAGGGGATTGTTCAAAAGAAATGTGATGCCTGTAAGCTGTGAAGGCAAGAATAAAACAATAATAATAATGCTCCTTCTTCTGTTTACTTGATGGAGTGTTCAGATTTATGGCATTCTAGACTGGGGCATGTTGGTCTAAAATCGATTAAAAGACTAATTAGTCTAGAATTGATTCCTAAAATCCATATTGAACTTAATAATAAACGCAAAGTATGTGTTGAAGCAAAATGGCTAAATTACCTTTTCATTCAGTGGAAATGAATACTACTCTAGAATAATTCAGATTGATGTGTGTGACTTAAAGTATGTGCAAACTAGAGGAGGTAAAAAATACTTCATCACTATTATAGATGATTGCATAGGAAATTGCTATGAGTTTCTGTTGAGAAGCAAAGATGAAGCAATCGCGGCCTTTAAAATAAATAAAAATAAGGTTGAAAATCAACTGAATTGTAAAATAAAAGCAGTCTAAAGTGACCGAGGTGGTGAGTATGTAGCACCGTTTGAACAGTTATGCACGGATTCAGGCATAATTCATCAAACAACTGCTCCTTATGCTCCTAAGTCAAATAGAGTTGCTGAACGGAAAAATCGAACCCTGAAAGAAATGATCAATGCTTTATTAATAAGTTCAGGGTTGCCACAGAACATGTGGGGGAAGTTATCTTACAGCTAACCACATTCTGAATAAAGTGCCACACAAAGAGAAAGATAAAACTCCGTATAAGTTATGGAAAGGGCACAAGCCTTCTTTCAAGTATCTTAAAGTGTGGGGGGTATTTGGAAAAGGTTAAAGTACCTGAATCAAAACAAGTAAGAATTGGTCAAAAGACAGTTGATTGCATATTCACAGGTTATGCATACAACAGTAGTTCATATCGGTTTCTAAGTCATAAATCTGAAATTCCTAATATGTATGAAGGAACTGTCATTGAGTCTAGAAATATTGTTTTCTTTGAAAATATTTATCCTGTTAAAGAGAGGATTGTGACAATCGCAAACAAACTAACTCTTGAAACCGTAAGTAATTTAAATCCTATGGATGAAGAGCCAAAACAGAGTAAGAGAGATCGAAAGGCTACGTCATTTGGTCATGAAATTGTGACTTATGCAATTGGTGATGATCCAAACACGATACAGGAAGCTTATGCCAGTCCTGATGCTCAATATTGAAAAGAACCGATTTATAGTAAAATAGATTCTATCATGCAAAACTATACTTGGGAACTGGTAGATCTTCCACCAGGATTCAAGCCTTTAGGATGTAAATTGATCCTAAATAGAAAATATAAAGATGACGGGTCAATAGACAAGTTTAAGGCCCGACTTTTTGCCAAAAGATTTAAACAGAAAGAAGTTTATGATTTCTTCGACACATCTTCACCAGTAACCAGAATAACCTCCATTCGAGTTCTTATTGCTAATGCTGCATTGCACAATTCGAGATTCATCACATGGATGTGAAAACTGCTTTGTTGAATGGTGAATTACAAGAAGAAATTCATATGGAACACCTGAAGGTTTCATTGCACCTGGTCAGGAAAAGAATGTGTGTAAACTTTAAAATCATTGTATGGGATAAAACAAGCTCCTAAACAATGGCATATGAAGTTTGACACACTATGTTGGCACATGGATTCAAGACCAATGAATATGATATATTTGTGTATGTTAAAGGCACACCTGAGTCATTTGTCATAGTCTGTCTATATGTAGACGATATGCTTATTAAGGGTAGTAGCAATGAAGTAATTGTGAATATAAAAAGAATGTTTAGTCGAAACTTCGACATGAAGGATTTGGATTTAGCTGATTTAACTCTTGAATTAAAATTAGCAGAACGTTAGAATGTATCTTCTTATCACAATCTCCTTATGTTGAGAAAGTGCTCAAGAAGTTCAACGCTTTTGACCATCCACTTGTAAAAACACCTATTGATACCAGTGTTCAGTTAAGTAAGAATAAAGGTCACCCAGTGTCTCAAGTCGAATATTCAAGAGTAATCGGAAGCCCATTGTACATTATGAACTGTACATGGCTAGACTTGGCATTTGTTATAAACAAGTCGAGCAGGTTCACGAGTAATCCGAGTAAAGAGCATTAGAATGCGCTAACCAGGGTTTTAAGATACTTAAAGTACACCCTAGTTATGGGCTATTTTATAGTAATGATCCTGAAGTATTGGAAAGATATATTGATGCTAATTGGATTTCAGAAACGAAAGACTCTTACTCTATAAGTGGGTATGTATTTACTATTGGTGGTGGAGTTGTATCTTGGAAATCGAGCAAGCAAACTTGTATAGCCCGATCCACCATGGATCAGAATTTATAGCTCTAGATAAAGCTGGAGAAGAAGCCAATGACTTCATAAATTTCTTGAGGATATTCCATGCTGGAAGAAGCTGGTGCCTAGTGTTATGATCCATTGCGATAGCCAAGTTGCAATTGGAAGAGCACAAAGACTTATATATAATGGTAGATCTCAGCGCATTTATCGGAGACATAATACCGTGTGACAATTGATAAAAAATAGAGTTATATCTATTGACTATGTGAGGTCAAATGTTAATTTGACGGATCCACTCACAAAATATCTGAATATATCAATTTCATAAAGCGCTAGAGGGAATGGGATTAAAATCCACATCTTGTAAGAGCGATCATAGTGGTAACCCAACCTTGAAGACTGGAGATCCCAGAAACTTGGTTCAATGTAAAAATAAAGTTATGAAAGTTCTATTGAATATCGCTTATTATAAATCCATCCCTATAGAATAGAATACAATACACCATATATTGCTTTCAACAACATTTTTTTTGATGTTACAAGCAAAAGTGTAGCCTTAGATGCCTTAAAATTGGTCAAATTTGATTTAAGGCTACACATTTTTCTAACGTTATTATTGATATATATTAGTGTTACCGTAGACCAAATTGAATATCTATGCTAACATAAAATTTGGTGTAGCCGTTGCTATTTAGAAAAAGTGTAACTAAACACTAAAAAAAATAGGCGGACTTGCTAAAATATTTTAGGCGGTCCAAATAAATTATTTTCAACTATAACGACCTAATTTTTTTAAGGTATTTTATGAATCGTCCTAATCGGAGGGAGTAATGTAAGAGAGATGAGCATTAAATAAGAGGAAATATTGGTACTTTGATCATTAAATTGGAGAAATAATTATCTTTCTTAAAACATGTGAATAGTCAAAACGCGACAGTTATTTTGGACCAGATGGAGTAATTATTTATTTTAGATCTTTTTCTATATGTACATATCCAGCTAATTATTATGTTATCATTAGAAATATATCATTTCTTTGATTAGGGAGATGGCGGCTCATGATTTCTACACAAGTAAGGAACCGGTTCATGATTGGAAAGCCTAATCCCCAACTACTAAATTGCCTGACAGCACTAGTAGAATAAACATCACAGACTTCGGTACAATTTACTTCAGTTATGTATATTAGTGAAGTAAAAAACAAAAAAACAATTTCGCTTTCAATTTACCGAAGTAAAACACACACGTAGACTTCAGTAAATGGTATCATACTAAAAAGCAGAAACTAGTTGGGAATTTTAAGATACAAAGACTTCACTAATTTGATAATTAATGAAGTTAACAGTGTGAAATTTTATTTTTTATCAGAATATTTTTACAAAAGTGAAGTGTATGTGTTTTGACCGGGAATTAATATTTTCAATTTCAGATTTTTTTCATTTAACTCTTAAAAACACAAGTAAAATATTATCATTATTAATTTATATTGTGTATTATATTTTTTAATATCACTACAAGTAAAGTTTCTGTTATCAAGAATTTATAATTTACGAAAAGATACCATTAATAATTTATGTTATGTATTAAATTTTAAACAAATTTTAATCATTATAAAAAAAGTAAAGTTCCTAACGATGTCTGTGCGATTCTAAAAACAAATCTCATAACACTATAGCAAACCTTTTGTTCAGAATTACCCCAGAAATCAGCCAAATTAACCCCTTTTAAGTCTTGGAATTGAGACTCTTGAAGCATCACAAAATCAACTTCATTCTCTATCATCAAGTCCCGAACCCATTTAGCCTTCCCTTTCCCCTTCTTCCCCAAACCGCGAATATTAATAGACATCGTATTCATGGTTCCACCCCTTGAAAACCTTCATTTAAAATCTGATTACGTACCTGGTCTGAGAATTCAGATATGTTTTCTGCACCAATCGCGACTCCCAACAAGACCATAACACTTCCACTGCCGTCGCCACCGCCGACCCAAACCAAATCCGACGCAACCCCCGTCAACGGAACAAACCGACCTCTTTCATATCGCTGTACATGCACATCAGAACCCCGCAACCCTAATTCCCGCTGCTCAGATCGGACCAGCAACCTAAAACTTCGGAGATGACGGGAAGGGCCAGCCAAAACCTAATGTTTGGTATGCTGTTCCGATAAGAAGGGCAAGGGGAGATAGAGAACAACAACATCAAAAATCGAAGAAGGTGGTTACAAAGTTCTTCGTTTCTAATCTGCCTATCAAGTGCTCTTCGAAGGTTTTGAAGGTTAAGAAGGTGGCCCCGAACGATGTTAGTTCCTAAACCCTAGCTATTTATTTTTGTCTTAATTCACTTTTCTTTTTATATCGTTTTTTCCTTCTTGTATTTAATTGTTTTGCTCTCATGTACTTAAGATTTGCGATTCATTTATGTTTGTGGCATGGGGAAAAGAGAGAAGAAATGGATTTGCCCAGTCTTCAATTTCGGACATGTTTCAACATAAATATCATGTTCATTCTGGATCCAGTGGCAGGTGTTGTGTTTTCTTCATACAGATTTTGTCCCTATGATTTGCAGGGGTTGTAGCAATCATTTAGTCAAAAGTGTGGCAATTTAATGTCTTCATTGGAGATATATTAACACAGGCAATATGCATTTTAATGCCAACTAAAGCCTTCTGGCTTGTTTTTAAGGCTCTGTGGCTTTGTAGGACTTGCTTTCATCTATATGGAAAATGATCGTGATGCAGAGGATGCAATAGGGAAACTCGACAGGATTGAATTTGGCAGAAAAGGACGTCGACTATGCGTTGAGTGGACCAAGGTATTTAGCATTTTTGCTTTGCGGAATGTAGAACACATTTCCTGTGTTGTAATTTTTTTTCATTCGATAATGGTTTTTTTCCCATGAAATAACTTGATTAAATTCGATCCACAGTAGGAATGTGGTGGTGGCAGAAGGCCTGATACTTCTAGAAGGTCGCCAGCCAACTCAAAACCTTCCAAAACTTTGTTTTTTATTAACTTCGTCCCTATCGATACAAGGACTGGAAACATTGAAATGCATTTCGAACAGTACGGAAGAATAACAAATGTCAGGGCACTACCAAAAAGTACCTCATATAGTGACACTTATCTAGCGACACTTTTAATAAAATGTCATAACAAATGCATCTAATGACGCATCCACTTCTCAATTATATTTAATGATGCTTGATATTTTAAGCGCACTAGTTTTCTCTTACTTGTCTTCCGCTCCAGATTCATTTTGCCGCGTCGAGCCCTAGCTATTTCCCTATTCCCAGTTTCTCTGAAGGGAGCAACTACAGATTTATCGAGCCTTCTTCCTTCCTCCTCAAATCGCATTCTCAATCAAATTGACTCCTTCGTCCTGAAGCAATCAGATCGAGTCTTCGTCATTCCTCAACCACCTTCTCATTCAGTAATAGAGTAATGTGTTATATTTCAATTGCTTTAAACCTTTTTGTTCATCCATGGATTCGGGGACTTCTATAATATCTAATAAATCAGTACCCGACTCGTATCCAAAGAAGGAGAGTACGGGGAATTTTTAATTTCAAGTATGTTTCTGGAAAATATGTGTTTTTTCTAAAGGATTTTGTTCTGCTTAGTAGAGATATTATACATTTCGTGACAGTTAGATGCTTAAAGTATAAGAAAATCCCCAAGCAGTTGTGTGGGATTGTTACTTGTGCAGATCATGCACCATAGTTGGATATTAGAACCAGAGAAAGATTTCCGGAACTGTTTAATGAGGATTACCACTCTGATATATATCCGATTAAAGCCACTCAGGTTTGCGATTTATTTACATATAATGAGGCTTCCCATCTATTCATGACGTGTCTTGTATTCTGCTACTTGCTAAGAGGTGGATAGTCACTTGAATTTTTTATCAGATCTATTAAAATTTCCTTCTCCAACCAATGTTTTCTGAACTTGCATGTTGTGATTCATTAGTTGCTAGTTCACATTGATTTTTTTGGCCTGTCTGAATATTATTGGTATTACACGTATTTTTTGTTCTTAGTAATTTGTATGAGAAATTAGTATGACTACTTTGACTGGCAGCTTACTCGTAACTGAATGTTTACCTGTGATGGATTTATTAGGTTTCTTGAGCCTCGGCTAGTGCTGTAGCATTTGGCATGGGACTCTTTAGTGGTCGCGGAAATCTTGGATCAGGAAGTCAATGAGCTTTTACAGTTACAAGTGAAAACCGTGCAAGTGATATAACATTGAGATTTTATGATTGCTGTCAAAACTACAAGGTAAAATCATTTCAGAAAAGTTTGAATTCTGTTCGGAAGGTTTTATCCTAGATGGTTAGGAATCCCGGTACTCCGTCGCTTAAATCTCTTAATAATCAGTATGACACTACTTACATTACCCAAGTCAATCGTTTATGTGTTGATCTTATCTATTAAAATCTATGTAATGTATACCTTATAAGGTTCAGAAAACAGTGGTTGGAGAAGGAAATTGTAACACCCCCAATCCGCTCAGGGATATTACACGCCGTAGAACCTTTCCTCATGGATCTACCAGGCTAGTAACAACATGAAACAACTCGACAATGCCTTTAAGGCTAAAATGACTCAGTAGACCGATTTGGCCTCTCAATAAAAACATACAACTTGATTACAACTCATGCCCACACAGGGGTCAAAACACAAGCACATCCGTACAACGGGAAAAATATAGCAGCGGAAAATAAAGTACAACTGAACAAATGAACAATGTACGGTTCCTCATGTGATTAGTATCGATCACCTTTCATCATCCTTCGTGCCGACCTTGTGTTATGCTCCAAAACCTGAATGCAAAAATAGACATCCACCCCCCGAATACTCGGGGGTTAGCAAAACTCCACTGTTTTGCTAGTGCAAGTACAAGTGCAAAAATACGAGTCATACAATTCACATTCCACGAATAACAATAACCCGGAATCCTCAAAGATCCATACGAAACAAAAGGTACTTCCCGAGGCAAGAGTTTTAGAAAACATTTCAAAATCGAAAGATCACAAATCAATGGAAATAATTTATAAAACGATTTAGAATGCCATCGAGAGTTTTAATAGAAAACAATTTAGGATTATCAAATCCTACTTTTCAAAACCCCAAAAGACGAAAGGGGTCACCGCCCCAAAGGTTTACTTTCCAAAAATTGACCTTCACCAAACCGTTGGGATTTTAGCCCCAAATCCGTCAAATGACCTTTACAAAAACGTTGGGATTTTAGCCCCAAATCCGTCAAATGAGCTTTATAAAAACGTTGGGATTTTAGCCCCAAATCCGTCAAATGACCTTTATAAAAATGTTGGGATTTTAGCCCCAAAACTCATCAACTCACAGTACACGAGAACGACAACAAGGTTCGTCTTCCAACATCAAAATCCACAATTAAAGGATTTAACACAAACAACAAAATACTCTAGTGCCATCCTAGCCGAGTAAGCCAAACGAACACTTACCTCTTACACACTTAGTCGATGCATGCAATCATGAAAACATAGTCTTAAAGCACTCATTTCCGGAAATGCCAATATCAAATCACATTTGCAAAATGCACCACAATTAACCGCGGACCCACAGCTTCGTGGATCCCTACCGAGACCCCGTCGGATCTAACCCGTAGTGGTTAAAAGCAAGCTCGCGGTCCCACAGCTTCGTGGAGCCCTACCGAGACCCCGTCGGATCTAACCCGTAGTGAGCATACACACACACATTACTCATGCAATACTAATATGCTAAGAATGTAAGTTCATCAAGAATACTTACTAGAGATGGCCATTTATCCGACAACATTATCAAACTCTTCAAAACAAAATAACAAGATTAAACACGGAATACACGATTCCATAACTTTAAACAATAGGGATATCATCAAAGCCTTCAACGTTCAAAATAATCAATTCCCAAAACACAACGTTCACAAAACACACACGCATTTTGAAAGAGAGCCTTTAACGAGTCCAAACCGAAATCTTTTGGAAATTCATTTTAAAATAACCAAACAAACACACCAAAATGACCACCGATCAATCATATCCACAAAACGAAAAGCTTATGAACAAGGTACTTGCCTCGAATAAGAACAACGCGAAGAATCGACCGAAGTAGGTTGACACGAACCGACCACGAACCCACCGACTCCACCGAACGCCAACTCGCGATAATAAACTACGAAGGACAAATATAACAATGAAAATGAATTCCAAAGTACGACCCAAAGCCGCTGAATTCAAGGAACGAATGACGAAAATTCAAGGATTTCCCCCAAAACTGCCAAGAACACGATTCGTCCCGACAAAACACGAAAACGGAATTCCAAGTTGAAATATGGATATACAATCCATAGAATGTGTTTAACAACATCATTTAACTACAATCGATCCATCAAAAGCGGATGAAAAACGAGATCGAGAACAAATCCCCTAAAAAGTCAATTTGAAGGAAATCAAGAAATATACTTCGATTCGACGAAGAACAATGGATTAAATGATGTTAAACACAAGAATACTACCAAGATTAATCATACCCATCATGAATTAATCAATAATACGGAACGAATCGGACAAAAATGCAAAAACCCCAAAATTCAAGAAACTAGGGTTCTAAGAAAGATTACCTTGATTCGCTGGATCAAAGGACGATATACGATGATTGATTGATGTTATGAACTCAAGAACTTCGTGTATTTGTTCTTAAACAACATAGCTTCAAGATCCCCAAGCACATATCCGCGGAAGAGAAAGAAAAGATTGAGAAAAAATGGTGAAAACCCGTCCGCAGGGCCTTATATAGGCTGTCTGCCGGCCGAGTTACGTACGTAACCGGCCAAGGGCTTACGTACGTAACCGGCCATGGCTGAGACGCTGCCCAAAAATGCCGGCATCCTTACGTACGTAACCGGCCAAGGGTTACGTACGTAACCGGCATTATGTACGTAACTGCCGAGCGCTACCGTACGTAACTCGGCTAGTGCCTACCGGGCCTGATCGCCTGCCATGACTCGGCCGGGGCCAACTCCGACGGCCCGAACGACCCCGAAACTCGAACCTGAATACGAATCGAATATACGGTTACGAAGTACTCGAAAAGACGAATTCGAGCACTAAGAGAACACACGATTCCGACCACCCGAAGGCCCGAAATTCGACAACGGAAAGTAATTACCCCAAACTTTGGGAAATTACGAAAATGGCCCAAAACGTCCGAAATACACGATACATGATCGAAACACCAAGCCAAAGCTTGCAACATGAATAGTAACATTAAATGAACTTACGAGAAAGTCGAAACAACAGTTTCGGACGAGATTCGCAAGAATCGAACTCAAGTGCGGAAAAACCGCTAAAAAGCACGGAACTCAACAAAACGACACCGAAACGAGCTCAGATGACAAAAAGTGCAGAATTAACCATTCTCGGAATGACGAAACGGTCATGAGTGAGTCGTCAAAACTGACTTCCGCCGAAAAAAAAGAAATTACCGGAAATCGAAATTACGGGTATTATAGAAATTTTGGGGACCAACACTTGATAAATGTTCAAGTAAGAACATATGTGAATATTTTGGGGACCAACACTTGTTCTAGCTGCTCAACTTGGTTATCAGGTTTCAGGATTTCAGTTTTTTTTTACCCATTCATATTGCCTGTAAGTTTTGAGTATTATGTATTCTTCGGTATACTAAGCAGTTTATTTCACCTTATGTAAATGCTCAGGGAGTCTATGCTACCTTATGCAGAAAATATTTAACATTGATTTATCATCTCTTCCTGGTGAAATTCAACTATCTCCTTCTTAACATAATGTGACATATCCTCATTCTTCTTACCAGTGAGTGTATCTATATAGTCAAGAAGAGTATATTACAGAGCAACCAAAATCGAAGTCTTCAGCATCACCATCCATTCAAGTTCCTGATCAGTATGTGGCGGACCTAACTGCTAAGATCAGGGCTCAACTTCAACAAGAGATGGATGAAAAACTTGACCAAAAAGTTCGATAAATGATGAAAATGTTGGCCGAGAAGAATCCAGATTTGAACTTAAAGATTGATAACTCTCAGAAATCAATCGAGGAGTCCTATGGCGGTGACAATGTCACTCATCATTTTATATTATGCTAGCTAAGTGACTCAAGTAGTTTTGTTATATTTGTGGATTGCGATTGTAACTTGTTCTTAGCTATTATGGATTGAATATTAGCAGTCATGTATTTTGGATGTTGTTATGGTTGACATTGTTTTAATAGTATTGACTGTTTTACGGTAATATTTATTTTCCAATATAAAATTTTGCTTTTTAGCATGAAAAATGTTGGTAAAAACCTGCAAAAATGTAGCCATAGACTATAATTTATAATTCTTTCTGTCGGCAAAATATAAAAATTGTGTTGGCAAAGATTAAAAGTGTGTTGGCAAAAGTTAGAACTGGTCATATATAAGTGTAGCCATAGTGTTAAAGTTGTTGGTAAAGATGTCAAAGTGTTTCACAATTTAATGTTACATTAGACCTCATGAGTGTTGGCATAGGTCTACGGCTACACAAATCTTTGTGTCACTAAATATATAAAAGTGTGGCCTTTAGTCTACAAAGAACACAAAATCTAGTGTAGCCACGCATAATAAAAGTGTTGGCATAGGGTCTATTGCTACACTTTTTAACATGTTACCAAAAAAGAAAAGTGTTACCTTAGACCCCTATGGTTGCGGCCGTTTTTGTAACACTTTCGAATTTGGTCAAAGTGTAGCCATAGCTTGTTTTTCTACCTTCAACAACACTTTTTGGACTTTTGGACACAATTTTTCAGGTGTTGCTGAAACCCATATATGGTGTAGTGATAAGTGTTGAGTCGTGTGATTATGGTGAGGTTAAGTCTCTGAACTTTTAATAGTTCTTTGTCCTTGAAAAAGAGAAGTATTGCAGGGTACTTTATAAAAAAAGACCACCTATCTAAGTGTGAGGACATGCCATCTCTAATAAACACTTAAGAAACCAACATGTTGTCCATGGCCAAAACTGTAATATCCGTATTTTTCATTTTTGGATTTGACGATGTTAGTGACTCGCTTATGTTAATTAACATATTTTGGACATGTTTTGTTTTGTACTTTTTATCATTCGAGCGAGTTTTGATATTGTTTCGGATTAATCGCCATATTATTACGACTTTTCCGCATTTGGATTCGATTCTTGTTAATCTTGTTCGAAACTATTGTTTTGTTGTTCCTAGAAGCTCACTGAACATTTTTAGTCATGTTGCGGACTCCAGAGTTGTTGTTCGACCTCATATCGTGATTATCAAACGTTTGGGCCATTTCGTAATTTCTCCAAAGTTTTAGACGTTTGTCTTCGTATTCGTCCTTCCAACATTCGGGCTACTGGAGTCGTATGTTTGTTTGGTGTTTAGATTCATGTTTTAGGTATTGTACTGCCCGGTTTAATTAACCATGGTGACACGGGTTCGTCGCGTTCCGTAAATACCCTTGCGAAGTGAATTGGACTGCAGCAGCTCTGTATTGCATACTAGCTTGAGCAGATAACGTATGTTAGCTGGGGCAGCCTTACATATGCTATTTCATTTTCGTTGCGTACATTATCATATGTAAGATTTTGGGCAGTAGCTCCTGGAATACCCTTACGTACGTAATATGTGACCTCTTACGTACGTTAACTAGTTAACATACGTTAATCATAGTCGCTTACGTGGGAGTCATTTCGACTTCTTCTGCCTCTATCCGTCAGGTCTGATCTCCTAGGACGATTTGGGGCGATCTTCATCATCAAACCTCATATTGGTGAGTCTTCTTCACGTTTACCATCATTGTCTAACTTGTTTTCCTTCGGGATCGAGGTATCTCCTTCTTAGAACCCTATGTGAGTAATTTTGAGGGTTTTTCTTGATTTCTCGATTTAATTTGAAGTTGATGAATCAGATATGAAATTCATATTATTTTAGTTGTAATCTATGGATTAGAATTCTGTTTATCGATTTTGTTTCAGCCGGAGCATGATTTTGATTTCCGTGAGAAAACCCTTGAACCCTCGTTGTTGTTTGTTCCGCAGCGAGTTAGAGTCGGAACCGTGAACATTTAATGTTCGATTAAATGTTCCGATGGGTTTCCTTTGGTTGTTTGTTGTATTTCCTGTTGTTATTGGTCTTGGTTCTCGTAGTGATTGTGTTGTCATTGTTTCTTGTGAAAGTTGTAGGTTTCATGGAATGTTTTGGGTGAGCTGCGTGGTCAGAGTTTTCGGTGTCGATCATAGAGGCAAATGTTCTTGCCTATGCGACTTATATCTTGTGAATTGATGTTATGTAAAGTGTGTCCATGTATATATATATATATATTAATTGTGCATTATGGAATTGAGTTGGTTATGATGATTTTATTGGTTTGTGTAAGTTTTGATGTGTAGTGATGCGTCTAGGATGGTTAGATTATTGTGGAGTCGTGTCGGTCGTGTTGTTGATCTTGGGATATATTAAGTGTTAAATGTGTTGCTTGTGTATACTTTTGTGGTGTTGACGTATACTAGGAGTAGTTTATAGTTATGTTACTCCATGGGCGTAGTTATATGTCGATAAATGGACATTCTAGCTAGTGCCATAACTATATACATTATATTCAATGTTAGGAAATTGTGAAAGTTGTGAACGCTAGTGTGCATGAGTTGTTCTTCCACATAGGAATGGTTCGACGTAACCTCTGGGGGCCGATGCTAAGAGCCACAGCCATGGAAGTGGTTTCCCACCTGGGGACGGTTCGACGTGACCTCTAGGGGTCGATGCTAAGGGGCACGGCCGTGGGTTACCAAGTGTGGTTTTCCTTTTGTTGATGTTGATGCTTTCAATAATTGCGATATGTCCAGAATATCACAACGTTTGTCCTCGATGTTGACATATATTAAATATAGGGTCTTGACACTTGGCTAGAATAGCATTAGAATATGTGTTGCATGTGTTTTGTTCCTTGGTGGTAACGTTTTGTATCAGAATGCGGGCTTTGTTACTATTCCCGTGCATGGTGGTTCGAAGAAAATTTAGGTTGAGACCCTAACGATTGTGTAAAGATTGTTTTGCAGAAAATGACTTTGGGTCGAGACTCAATTGTCTTGAAATGGTTTTGTAACTAAGGACGGGAGGTCCAGAAATATTTCCTATTTATAAAAATGTTTGTTACATGAAACGATATTTGGGCCGAGACCATTTTATTTTGAAAAAGAATTATAATCTTGGACTTGAAGTCCCAAAAGACTTTATGTCATTTTCTAAAACTCCCGAGTTGATAAATTACTTTCAAGGACTTGAGTTGTACTTTAAACATTGAAAACGTCTCGGGAACTTCTTTCCTGGTTTATCGTTATTTTATTAGAACTGATATTTGCGTGGTATATTTTGTATGACTTGAATACTTGTACTAGCCAATTCGAATTGCTAACTCCTTAAATGGGGGAAATGCATGTCATGCATTTCAGGTGCACTTTTATCGAGGGAGCATTCACAAGGTCGGCATGGAGGATGATGGACTGCGACACTAATCAAGAGTTAAGAGTTTAGTTAATGTCGGTGAATTAGTGAGTTAAATTCTGTCATCCGTTGTATTGTATTTTGACCACTGCATGGGTATGTACAGTAATGAGTTTATTTTTGGATTGATTTAGTCGTGAGACCTCATCGGTCAGTGTAATTTAATATTTGATCTTATTCGTCCGTGTTACTATGTAGTTTGACCTCGGCCGATCAAATGTTATTCGTATCGTGATGGATAGCCTGGTAGATTCTTGTGGAAAAAGGATCTACGACATGTAATACCCGAGATTTCTGATATGTATTTGGAACTTGTGATATTGTAATGATTATACTTTTGTCGGAGTACTATTCTCCGTATTTCATAATCCGATGTTGTTGAGCGTATGATTTCATGAATGTGATATAAAAATTGTAATTCTGCGCATGTAGCGCACGCTATCGGCTATGTGTAGCGTACGCTAACATGGATTCATAGCGCACGCTACAAAGGAACATTAGCGCACGCTATGCGTGGTCAATTTGATTGAGACGTGCGGTAGGTGAGATCAGGCCGGGGACCCTTGTCGGATTGTGTCGGGATGAACCTGGACGGCTTTCGGGAAAAGCCAAGTCAACGCCTTAGCGCGCGCTACAGGCATTAACATAGCGCACGCTAAGTGCTGAGTACAGTGAAGTCAGTCAGCCGTTAGCGCACGCTACGAGCAGGGACTAGCGCGCGCTAATAATCATTTCCTATAAATAGGACAGCATCCTTTTCGTATTTTCAGTCCTTTCTTTTCCCACATCCGAATTCTTATACTTAGAGTATAACTTCCTACATCCTAAACACTTCATATCAGCATCCTAGCTCGTGTGAAGGTTGTAGATCATTGAGAATTGGTGTTCGAGCCTTCAACGTTGGATTGCTTCTATTTCCTCCGTGTTCTTCACTACTTTGAGGTAGGTGATTCTTCACCAATATTAGTAGTGTTCTTAAGGACGTTTGATCATGTTTTGATAGCCAGTTATTTCGTTTATAATCGATCATCACATGTTAGAAGGATACTTTTGACGTATCGGCACTATATATCGTATGAACCTTTGAACCGTCTTAGTATATGGACTCCTAAGCATTTTCAAACCGATTTGTGATCAGTAAACGGATATTACCTAGATTGTTACGTTTTACACATTGGAATCATGTGTTTTGGAACGTAGGACGAACGGAACTTAGAATATTTTCTTGAAGATCTAAGATGAATTATGGTGTTGAGATGATTATCCGTATCTTTGTATCTCATAGTCATTCAGTACGTATAGAATTTCCACAAACCTTATTAACATGATATGCTCGGGGATGACTTGTATTATCACCATAGAATTCATGAGTTCATCACCATTAGCTCCAGTTTTCTGTCAGTAGTAATCTGCCATGCACGGTTAGCGCACGCTAACATACGTTAGTTAACGTGCGCTATCGGGGATAAGTTAACGCACGCTACGTGTGGTACGTAACGTACATTATGATATCATCCGAGTCAGTCGGCTGATCAGAGAGAACTGTCAGTCCGTGGCTAGCATACGCTAGGCTTATACGATAGCGTACGCTAACAGGCAGGCTTAGCGCACGCTACATAGAGTACGTAGCGTACGCTAAGTGGTTCAGCCAGATTGCATATTTTGAGCTTTTGGGCCATAGATCGAATTGTTAGGCAATCGTTCGACTTGAGATGATTTGTATATCATTTCTTTTGTTAAGGTTCGAGCTTGCTACGTTGATCGAAGGAGGCGGCCTTCGAGTGTGTTGAGATCATTGAAGTATTTCGTTCTTGCCATCTTCGAGGCAAGTATCGTAATATGTTAATATTGGTATTTTGAGCATGCGTGTGATTATTCATGTTGTTGAACATGAGATTTATTTCGTTAAATTGTCATGATATTCGTTATCTAGTGTTTGTATGTTCATGTTGATGAACATAATGATTTGGCATATGTGTATGCATGAGTTGTGTTTGTGTACGTTGTACGATCTATGCTGAGGGCGCTGGATCGGATGTCCACCTCGTGTTGGTCCGACGGGATCATCTTGGGATCTAGGCTGAGGGCGCTGGATCATTGGACGGGTTATTTCCACCTCGTGTTGGTCCGACGGGATCATCTTGGGATCTATGCTGAGGGCGCTGGATCATTGGAATACCCTTGCCGTGTTAAGGGAATCTTGTGGATTCGCATTATCGGATTCCGGTAGTGGAAGTCCGTGTGGTGTATCTTGTTACGTATTGTTGATGCATATTTGATTCGTTTAAATGATACTTGTACTAGCATCGTTTTGCTAACCCCTTCGGGGGTGGACATTTGTTTTGATGTTCAGGTAGCCGAGGAGCAGGGAAACAGCCACAGGACCAACATGATGACGAAGGGGTTCAGTGATGTTTGTTTGTTGTTGGTGATTTGTTTTCTTGGTTTGATTTCAGTACTCGAGTACGCGTGTCTTATTAATATCATTTCGATATAGTTGTATTAATTACTTGTTGAACCAGTTGAATGGTTTTGTAAACTTGAATTTCCACAGTATTGATGTCTTATATTTACACTTCTTTTAAATTAGCCTTGTAAATCCTTACTTAAAGGGTTTACGGCGCTGTAATTATTCCGAATATCTCGGGGTGTTACACGGCATGTAATATTCCTGGTGGATTTTTGGGTGTTACATTTATGGTATCAGCTTAGGTTATGGAGACCTAGGCTGTCGGGTTGAGTTGAGTCATGATTAGTCGAGTCGTGTTTTATCGCGTTGTCCGATTTGTCAGTTAACAAGTCGACTTGTGCATTGTCACATCATGTCGTTCGTGTTGTTCGTCGAGATTAGTATCATGGGCGACCGTTATCTTCGTGCGACCTGTGGATGTAAGTCCCCCCTTTTATATATTATATTTGTGTTACATAACTTTATAGGTGGTAAGATGGAAACCGTATTTGATACTTGTGGTATAATACGTGTATAATGATTTAGATATATTGATAGATTAAGTTTTGATTGGTACAGTATATTGTAAAAGTTTCGGAACACTAATGTGTTCCAGAAGGCGTATTGACGGCAGAGATTGTTGGGAACAGTAGTGGATAAATTCGATGCATGTTTGAATTTGGGACTACATTCGTGAGTTGTGTCAGTTAGTATGGTGATTTAAATGCCAGATGAACATGCGTTTGTGAATTGGGTGTGTTTGGCTAATTGTTGTTATTTGTTACAGATATGTTCATATTGGTGCTGCAAACACATTTGGCTGGGATGGTCGGCTTTTCCAGTTGGGAATGATATTCGAGGCAGTTGATTGCCCCCAAGAATGGAAGGTACCTATCGCCCAGTACCTTCTTGAAGAGATGCCGCTAACTGAGGGAGGCTGTTGAGCCTTGAGATCGTGTTGTAATATGGATGGGATCCCAGGAATTAATGGAACTTGGGTTTTGTTCGGAACCGATCAGGAGCAGAGAATGTCTAATTATTTTTCTATCAGTTCAGGAGTTGGAGTCTCTAAACTTCAACACCCTGGTCATTCTGCCGTGAAGCCTCATTGCTCGATGAGTGGAACCAAGAGTCCCAAGTTATTACCATTGACTCCTGGTAAGGCAAGGTGGTGTTTCAACTGTAAAGTGCCGGAGCATGTTCGTGCACATTGTCCTTCCCCGCCAGTAACGTGTTACAAGTGCGGACTCGAAGGACACAGAATCAATCCAGTTTTGCGAGATGGTCGCCGAGTCTTCCGAGGTGTGGACTGCAACACCGATATAAAGATCGACTCTGAGAGCTCCTTGAGAGATGCTGTCTGTCAGTTGCTCGCTATTTGTTGCCTTGCCTTCATTGTTTTATATTTCGGGGATGAAACTTCTTTTGAGGAGGATAGAATGTAATATCTGTATTTTTCATTTCTGTATTTTACGATTCTAGCGACTCTCTTGTGTTCATTGACACATTTTGGACATGTTTTGTTCTGCACTTTTTGTCATTCATGCGAGTTTTGATATTGTTTCGGATTAATCATCATATTATTACGATTTTTCGGCGTTTGGACTCGATTCTTGTGAATCTTGTTCGAAACTATTGTTTTGTTGTTCCTACAAGTTCACTTAACATTTTTAGTCATGTTGCAAACTTCAGAGTTGTTGTTCGACCTCGTATCATGATTATCAGGCGTTTGGGCCATTTCGTAATTTCCCCAAAGTTTTGGGCGTCTGTCTTCGTATTCGTCTTTCCAACATTCGGGCTACTGGAGTCACATGTTTGTTTGGTGTTTAGATTCATGGTTTGGCTATTGTAACGCCAGGTTCAATTAACCATGGTGACCCGTGTTCGTCGCGTTCCGTAAATACCCTTGCGAAGTAAATTGGACTGCAGTAGCTCTGTACTGCATGAAGCTTACGTACGCTAGCTTCAGCATATAACATAATTAGCTGGGGCAGCCTTACGTACGCCATTCCCTTTCCATTGCGTATATTATCATATGTAAGATTTTGGGCAGTAGCTCCTGGAATAACCTTACATACGTAATATGTGACCTCTTACGTACGTTAACTCGCAAACGTACGTTAATCTTAGTCGCTTACGTGGGAGTCATTTCGACTTCTTCTGCCTCTATCCGTTGGGTCTTATCTCGATTTGGGGCGATCTTCATCATCAAACCTCATCTTGGTGAGTTTTCTTCACGTTTACCATCATTGTCTAACTTGTTTTCCTTCCGGATCGAGGTATCTCCTTCTTAGAACCCTATGTCAGTAATTTTGAGGGTTTTTCTTGATTTCTCGATTTAATTTAAAGTTGATGAATCGGCTATGAAATTCACATTGTTTAGTTGTAATCTATTGATTAGAATTCCGTTTACCGATTTTGTTTCAGCCGGAGCATGATTTTGATTTCCGAGAGCAAACCCTTGAACCCTCATTGTTGTTTGTTCCGCAGCGAGTTAGAGTCAAAATTGTGAACATTTAATCTTCGATTAAATGTTCCGATGGGTTTCCTTCGGTTGTTTTTTGTATTTCCCGTTGTTATTGGTCTTAGTTCTCGTAATGATTGTGTTGTCATTGTTTCTTGCGAAGGTTGTAGGTTTCAGGGACTGTTTCGGGTGAGCCGCGTGGTCGGAGTTTTCAGTATCGATCATCGAGGCAAGTATTCTTGCCTATACAACTTATATCTCGTCAATTGATGTTATGTAAAGTGTGTATGATGGTTTGTTCGTGTGTATATATATGAAATAATATATATATATATATATTAATTTTGTATTATGGAATTGAGTTGGTTATGATGATCTGATTGGTTTGTGTAAGTTTTGATGTGTAGTGATGCGTCCAGGATGGTTAGATTGTTGTGGTGTCGTGGCGGCCGTGTTGTTGATCTTGGGATATATTAAGTGTTGAATGTGTTGCTTGTAGATACTTTTGTGGTGTTGACGTACACTAGGAGTAGTTTATAGTTATGCTACTCCATGGTCATAGTTATATGTCGGTAAATGGACATTCTAGCTAGTGCCGGAACTATATACATTATATTCAACGTTCGGAAATTGTGAAAGTTGTGAACGCTAGTGTGCGTGAGTTGTTCTTCCACATGGGGATGGTTCAACGGAACCTCTGGGGGCCGATGCTAAGAGGCACAACCGCGGAAGTGGTTTCCCACATGGGGAAAGTTCGACGTGACCTCTAGGGGTCGATGCTAAGAGGCACGACCGTGGGTTACCAAGTGTGGTTTTCCTTTTGTTGATGTTGATGCTTTCAATAATTGTGATATGTCCAGAATATCACAACGTTTATCCTCGATATTGAGATATATTATATATAGGGTCTTGGTACTTGGCTAGAATGGCATTAGAATATATGTTGCATGTATCTTGTTCCTTGGTGTAATGCGGGCTTTGTTACTATTCCCGTGCATGGTTGTTCGAAGAAAATTTGGGTTGAGACCCTAACGATTGTGTAAAGATTATTTTGCGGAAAATGACTTTCGGCTGAGACTCAATTGTCTTGAAATGGTTTTGTAACTAAGGACGGGATGTCCAGAAATATTTCCTATTTATAAAAATGTTTGTTACATAAAATGAGATTTGGGCCGAGACCCTATTATTTTTGAAAAAGATTTATAATCTTCGACTTGAAGTCCCAAAAGACTTTCTGTCATTTTCTAAAACCCCCGAGTTGATAAATTACTTTAAAAGACTTGAGTTGTACTTTAAACATTGAAAACGTCTCGGGAACTTCTTTCATGGTTTGTCGTTGTTTTATTATAACTGATATTTGCGTGGTATATTTTGTATGACTTGAATACTTTCACTAGCCAATTCGAATTGCTAACCTCTTAAATAGGGGAAATATATTTCATGCATTTCAGGTGCACTTTTATCGAGGGAGCATTCACAAGGTCGGCATGGAGGATGATGCACTGCGACACTAATCAAGAGTTAAGAGTTCAGTTAATGTCGGTGAATTAGCGAGTTAAATTCTGTCATCCGTTGTATTGTATTTTGACCCCTGCGTGGGTATGTACAGTAATGAGTTTATTTCTGGATTGATTTAGTCATGAGACCTCATCGGTCAGTGTAATTTAATATTTGACCTTATCCGTCCGTGTTAGTATGTAGTTTGACCTCGGCCGGTCAAATGTTATTCGTATCGTGATGGTTAGCCTCGTAGATCCTTGTGGAAAAAAGATCTACGGCGTGTAATATTCCCGGTGGATTTTTGGAGGGTTAACATTTATGGTATCAGAGCTTAGATTATGGAGATCTAGGCTGTCGGGTCGAGTCGATCCATGATTAGTCGAGTCGTGTTTTGTCACGTTGTCCGATTTGTCGGTTAACAAGTCGACTTGTGCGTTGTCATATCATGTCATTCGTGTTGTTCGTCGAGATTAGTATCGTGGGCGACCGTTATCTTCGTGCGACCTGTGGATGTATATCCACCCTTTTATACATTATATTTGTGTTACATGACTTTATAGGTGGTAAGATGGAAACCGTATTTGATACTTGTGGTATAATACGTGTGTAATGATTCAGATATATTGATAGATTAAGTTTTGAGTGGTACAGTGTATTGTGAAGTTTCTGGACACTAATGTGTTCCAGAAGGCGTATTGACGGCAGAGATTGTTGGGAACACTAGTGGATAAATACGATGCATGTTTGAATTTGGGACTACATTCATGAGTTGTGTCAGTTAGTATGGTGATTTAGATGCCAGATGAACATGCGTTTGTGAATTGGGTGTGTTTGGCTAATTGTTGTTATTTGTTACAGATATGTTCATATTGGTAATCGTATTCGCTGCGCGTGTATTTGAAATGATTTGTTTTCAAAAATTTCATAGACTCGAGTATGTTGTAGAAAATCAGATTTTCTAAAATATTTTATCGGTACAGGTAATCGACGGTCTAGTGGGGATTTTGAAAATATTTAAATATTGGTGAGCGGGCCTTGTATTTTAAGATAAAACCTTATGATGGTATTTAAAAGATGTGTTTTGAAGTGATATGAACATTTTACAAAATGATACCGTCGTTAATCTTTTGCCATGTTCGAAAGAATTCTAGAATTGGCTTTAGCCTATTGATGTTAATTCAAATAACTCGAGTATATGATTTTAAAAATCTTTCACACCATAAAACTTTTGTATTTTAAAACATAAGAATGATTTTCATTTTCAAAAATAAATAAATAGTGAAAGATGAAAAATCTTACTCGGCTTGAACTTTTAATTTGGGTTTCTGAGATAAGTCAATTAGCGCACGCTAACGAACCTGGGCATAACACTTGGATTTTAGAGTCTGGGTAGAATTGAGTCATTCAATACACGCTAACTCACTTATTAGTGCACGCTAATCATATACTTAGAGCGCGTTAAGATGCAGTGTGTACGTAATGAGAATTTATCGCTTAAAGCGATAGACTAGGATGGGAACTAACGTGGTTGCGTGTGAAGCCGAGTTGTTTTGATATAATTTTCGTGTTACTCTTCTCATTGGAGAATTTCGGCTGTGTGCCCAAATACTATGTTGTAAATGATTTCAAAATGAGACGGTTAAGATATTTTGTTTACAATTTTGGTAAAGTAGCCCGAACTATCAAAAGTATTTTCAAGTATTATTTAAGAAAAATTTTATGAACTTAAAGATTTTAAAATGTCATTATTTAAACGAATACCTCGTGGAATTTTAAAAAGGATGTTATCAATGATTGGATACCATGGTGTGTGGGTTGTTATGGCCGTATTTGTATCGGCACTAGTCGTAAGTTTTCGGTTGATACGGTCATGTGATTCGATAGTTACGACCGTAAGTTTCATTTACTACAGTAGTAATTTTTGTATTCGTGTCATTATCCGGAGTGTATATTCTTATCGTGTTGCTATTGTTGCCTTATGTAGATATGTTGTGCTTACTTGGCATTTTGGTATATTGGTTTGCGTTGTTGCGTTTCGTTGTTTAGAGTGGTTACTTGTTCAGTATGCCAAGGGGCATAGGTCGTGATCGTGGTACAGTTGGTCATCGAGATCAGATACAGGACCAAGAGAATGTTGCCGGGAACGGCATTGGCATTGGTATTGCTATTATATGGCAACAAGTCGCGACACAGATGACTCAGTGGACCCAGGCGGTTCAACGTAACATAGCTGTGACTCAAAACATCTGTGCAAACCAATGGCTTCGAGAAGTAGTTCGTATGAATCCCCCTCATATCACTGGTGCTGCAAACATATTTGGCTGGGATGGTTGGCTTTTCCAGTTGGGAAATATATTCGAGGCAGTTGATTGCCCCCAAGAATGGAAGGTACCTATCGCCCCGTACCTTCTTGAAGAGATGCCGCTAACTGAGGAAGGCTGTTAAGCCTTGGGATTGTGTTGTAATATGGATGGGATTCCAGGAATTAATGGAAGCTGGGTTTTGTCAGGAACCGATCAGGAGCAGAGAATGTCTAATTATTTTTCTATCAGTTCAGGAGTTGGACTCTCTAAACTTCAACACCCTGGATTTTTGAGGTGTTACAAAAACGGACAAAACTGTGAGACCGGAAGGTGTTGGACATTGTTGTGTAAGTGTCATTGACTCGGTATACACCAAGGAAGATTAGTTCAAGGCGCCTTGTACACTAAGCCGCTAGTATATCCGATGATATTTTGCTAAATAAGGTTCAAAGCCACAAACTACCTTTCACCATGCAGCAGTGTTTCACGGAAATGGGGTATGTGAGGCTGCATTCATGCATGTATTTATTTCCACTCATGTGGGGATTGTTGGAAATTAACTTTTAGGAAAAATGAGTTTTGACTCAATTTAAACTAATTTAATGATAATAAAATATTTAATTCTTGGGAATTAAAATAAATTGTGAATTTACGTTTTAAGTAGATAAACGTAGGATTTTATTTTTCTTAAAACTAATTTGCGGTGAGTGAGAAATAAATGATTAAAGTTGGCTATTTATATGAAATGCAAAGAGTTGAGGTATAAAAGTCATCCCACATTGGAAAATTAAAGTCTTCTTAACTAGTTATTAGTAAGAAGATGTATGTATAGTTCAACAGGCTAGTAGTATACACTAGTGAGCCAATGATGCAAAGCCCACACACACATTGCTGCCGCCCACTGGCTCGGTTCGGGATCGTGCGTGGGCTCGGGCGTGGGCATGAGCGTGGGCTTGGATCTTGGGCCTTAGTCATTTGGTTCTTGGTTCTTGTTTCTTGATTCTTGGTAATTGGACTTTGGGCTGGACTTGGGCGACTTGGGCCTTGGGAGCTTGGGTTGTAACTATATTAATTATTTACATCTAGATTGAGAACTCAGCCGATTGTGCAGAGCTGATTGAGAACCCAGCTGAGTGAGAACCCAACTGATATGAGACACATTCAAAACCCAACTGATATTTGAACCCAATTTGAGAACCTAGCTGATATTTGAACCCTGTTGAAATTATCCAGGTTGAGAACCTAGTTGATATTTGAATCCAGGTGAAATAAGTCAGGTTTAGAACCTAGCTGATATTTGACCCAGACGAAATAAGTCAGGTTTAGAACCTAGCTGATATTTTGACCCAGCTGAAATAAGCAGGTTGAGAACTCAACTTCTGGAATATGACTCTTCACACTCCATAGTGTAACGTCCGAATTAAATGAAATTATTTATGGAGGTAACCTTTCAGCTGAAGGATTAAAGAGAATTAATGGCACTTTAATTTGCCATAACTTCCCATCTGATAGAGTGGTTTTGGACCCTATAAAGGGGGTCTTATGCATTTCATTACATATACAATAACATAGAACGAAATACAAGCATACAACATATTGCAGCATATTTTCTTCTTGCTTTTCGTACCGATTTTGACACTTAAAAGTTATTTGAGTCTGAGTTTTGACAAGACACCTAACTAAAAAAGCATGGATTGTATCTTGGGGACATCTTGCCTGAGCCTTCTGCTCTTATACGGGGGCAAAGTTATCTTACAAAAAGAGTTCAACTAGCCTATGCTAAATTATATTTTAATTCAGTTTTTAATTTACTAGAATTGTAATAAGTTGCCTTTATTTGTAATTTTATTGTAATTACATTGTTGGAAGTTCGCAGAACCAAACACTATTTGAAACTATATAAAGACTTGCAATTTGAAGCAGAACATATATTTAGATTTTGATTTATATGCTTCAGGTATATCAAATACTTCTAGGATTTCATATATCCATAATACTGTACTTCCAATCTCACTCAATATATATATATATATGATTCAATTCATGAGTGGTCTTAGTAATCATTGTAAGCAATTTTGACTATAAGTCGTACTTCATATCTCATGTTAGCATGAGTAATGCTTAAAATTATTGGTAACTCTTCAAGAGTTCCAATCATCATAATCATATAAAGTATGAATATTAATCAATATTCGACGAACTTTATTCAATATGCTATTTTGGACTGCAGACTATATAACAAAGTATTAATATTAATTTTAATCATATTAGATTATTTTGTCAGTTCTGGCCAAATATTTCATTTTGAGATTAATCAACATTCCGATATTAATCAACCTAGATCATTATGATCTTCATTTGTATCAAGTGCTATTGTTAAATCGATTGACATATGCTCCAAATTATATTGTAATAAAATTCATAGAACGTTCTATAATTTAATTCTTTTCAAGAGTATGCTCTTCAAGAGCGACGTCTCCAGAAAGTTGAATCTTGTCACTAATGTTTCTTTTTGATCTATGGAGATATATAACATATTTCTATGGAGATATATAACATATTTGACCCTGCTCTGAGCGGGATATACTGGGTATGTTTGGTTTGGTTTGGTTTTCTTACCATTAAGATGGGCTCTATCCTTAAACTCAATTGTAGCACTTGCATGTGTGTTCCAAGATATTAATTTCCAACTGGATTCATTTAAACTCTTCTGGAATGCATACATATAATTGGTTGCAATTTATGCAAAATAAATAATCTTTTGAACTTCAAGTTCATAATAAATTTCTTGATCGGTTGATACATTCATCCCCATAATGCCGGGAATGATACTGTCCGACAATATCAATCTTATTCATATCACCCATCAATACTTCAGGTATTGTCATAAAGGGGACCATACTCGACATATTTTAATATTCAATACGAGCCATACAGGGAAATATGTTCACCGAATTACTTTCCGAAATTCAAAATAATACACTTTTATCGATATCAAATCATAAATTATTCAAGTATGTAAAATTTAACTTTACTATGATGATGGTTCTATTTCAAAACAAGAATAAAGACAACCATGTCAACCTCGAATTCATTCTTGAATGAGTTTGTGACATAATCAACCTTTATTTTATTGAATTTTTTAATACGATATTCTACTTCAAGAGATATCAATAATATTCTATATTTAAACATTAAAAGATAGCAATAGTTCCTTCTTTAGGGAGAAATTTTATATCTTTCAAGAGCATTTATTTTTCTCAACTGCATATTTATGCTTTATCAATGATACAAGTATCATCATCAATGTTATATGTAAAACTATCATTATTACTGTTCTTCCAGAAGAAAGTGCAATAATTATTATGCAATTAATCCAATATCTATAGGATGCTGAGGAAAATTGGTCAACTCAAAATAATAAAATTTGAACTATATAACTGTACTTCATGACATTTGCTAGTAATTTATGATAATTATCATACAACATGTGTGAATTTGACTAATATATCATCAGGATATATATCATAAATAAATATGTAGTTAAATAAAATATAAACAAATATAAATAGACTTTAACATTAATTTTCAAACTTAAACTTAACTAAGTAGGCATTAGCGATCGATCCTTTGGTCTAACAAGTGGTGAATTTTATACGTCATTTACATTGATAAATTTTTTAATACCAATTTCTTTTCTTCAGAAATTGTATGTGTCGTTTGTCTCACTTGTTATCTCGATATCATTATATTTCAATGATACTTTAGAAACCTATAAATTCGTTCGTTGCTTAGAAGATAATAGTGCATAATATTCAACCCTTTAGGGAGAAATTTAGCAGTTCTTCAGGAACTGCCAATAAATTTGGCACTATTTTTTTCACACATAAAATATCATTTATTTCTATAGATATCATGCATATCTGCACTTTGATGAGATAATAAATTAAGATCATTATTTAATCCCAAGAACTTGGCAATCGATTCACAAAAAGAAGAAATAAGATAAGCCAAGAATTTGAATGATGCAAATATCTTCAGGATATTTGACATTTTTTATCACTAATTATATAGCAACTATTAATTAAAATCATACTTCAGGTATGCCATCATATCTCATATTGACAAACACTTATAATAAATCATTAGAGATAATAAAATATTAGACTACACAATAGAAAAAATCACATACTTGACATATAATCTTAAGATTATTATTTTCGTGTCCTTGTCATTAACCATTGATATTGTCCACTTCAAGAGACAAAATCTATAATTAATTATCCCCTACATGGATAAACTCTAAATTTTATCTACTTCAGGAGATAATTTCCACTGATCTCCTGGAGATAATTTTTACGTACTATCAAAAATATATTAATACAACTATGTATATATATATATATATTAAAAGTGATATAACATCAGTTCCGGAAAAACTGATGTTAAATAAGAGAATTTAACATCGGCTCTAGGAAAAACCAATATTTTTCATTTAATATGGATTCTTTCTGAACTGATGTGAAATGGGAGAATTTAATATCAGTTCTCTTAGAACCGATGATAATAAAAATTTATATCAGTTTTTAGTAGAACCGATGTTAATTTGCTTTAAAAATTACAAGTATGCAACCACGTCTTTTTTAACATCGATTTTCCCATTCAATGTTAAATGAGCGATGTTAAATGTCTCTTTTGTAGTAGTGTAATCACGATTACTGCACATGATCGACATGTATATATATACACATAGTATGACATATGCATTTGATGTTCCTTTGACATACACACTATTTCAGAGCTTATTTAAGTTCATGCAATGAATTAATCAGTTTGCACATATTTTCCTCTTGTCCTGGTGTAACACACCCTTCAGATTCTTCCATATAAATTTCTCGTTCCAATTCTCCATTCAGAAAGGCAGGCCCCACGTCTATTTGGTGAATTTCAATATTGTGCAAAACGGCCATAGTGAAAAGTATTTCGAAAGATGCGATTTTGGTATTGGTGAGTAAGCGTCGAAGAAATCATATCCTTCTATTTGTTTAAACCTGTTGGCAACTAGTCGAGCTTTAAATTTTTTGATACACCCATCTTTATATTTCCTCTTCAGGACCTACTTGCATCCGAGAGGCTTACAATCTGGAGGGAGGTCAACCATCTCACAAGTGTTATTTTCCAGAATGGATTCTGTTTTGCTATTAATAGCTTCTTCCGAGAACAGAGCATCTTTGGGGTGTACAGAGGTTCTTTGGTAGAACATGGCTCATTATCAATATGTACGTGATAAAATTAGGTCCAAACAACTTTAAATTTTTCACACTTTTTACCACGTCTCAGTTCTTTATCTCTCGGTTTTGTAACACCCCCAATCCGCTCAGGGATATTACACGCTGTAGAACCTCTCCTCAAGGATCTACCAGGATGGTAACAACATCGAACATCTCAACAATGCCTTTAAGGCTAAAATGACTCAGTAGAACGACTTGGTCTTTCAATAAAAACATACAACTCGATCTCAATACATGCCCACACAGGGGTCAAATACAAAATACTCCCGTACAACGGGGAAAAATACTGCCGCGGAAATAATGAACAACTTAACCAATACAAAAACGTACGGGTCCTCATGTGATTAGTATCGATCATATTTTATCATCCTTCACGCTGACCTTGTGCTATGCTCCCCAAAACCTGAATGCAATACAGATATCCACCCCCGATTACTCGGGGGTTAGCAAAATTCTACTATTTTGCTAGTGCAAGTATAAAGTGCAAAATACGAGTCATACAATTCAAGTTCCAAGAATAAAAATAATCAAGAATCCTCAAAGATTCAAACACAACGAAAAATACTTCCCGAAGCAAGAGTTTGGGTAAAACATTCCAAAACCGAAAGTTCGCAATTCAAGAGAAATAATTTACAAAATGGTTTAATAAGCTATCGGGAGTTTTAATAGAAAAAATTTTAGGATTATTGAATCATTCTCTTTCCAAAATCAACAGGGGTCACAATCCAAAGGTTTTGTTTTCACAAATAAAACCAACAACAATTCACAGGGTTAAAACCCACGTCACGTGTCCTCGACGGACTTAAAATCAACACAACATAATCACCCAAGATACGCAAATCTTGGCCAAACAAGTACAACACCAACTCGTGAATCCATAGTGAAGTCATAGATTCCCTCAAGGCCCCGATGGACCCTCCCCAGGTGAGCAAAACACATCACAATTATATGCATAATACCGTGAACACATGCCATATCATCTCACGGTTGGATCAATCACTTATTGTCTCCTGACCATATGATCACATGCCATATGTCACCGCAGGTCTTATCATCTCACGGTTGGATCAATCACTTGTTGCATCCTGACCACATGATCACAAGCCATGTGTCACCGTATATTGTCTTAGGCTCTCACGGTTGGATCAATCACTTGTTGCATCCTGACCACCTGATCACATACCACGTGTCACCATAGACCTTCGACCATATCCACACATTCACACAAATAACATATCACACCAAGGATATCCAAACAATTCACTCAAAGGCAACAAACACAAAGCACGACACCATTGTCAAATCACAACGTACCAAAATGATATATATATATATATATATGCATATATATTATCAAAGCACAACAACAACACCAAGCATATTCATAGGGTTCACTTAACCATTCACGAGACGCAACATTCACAAAACACACGCGTTTTGAAAGTGAGCCTTTAACGAGGCTAAACCGAATATTTTGAAAGTTCATTTCAAACAATCAAACAAACATACCAAGACGATCACCAATCATCATATCCATAAAACGAGAGATGCATGGACAAGGTACTTGCCTCGAAACAACACACACGCGGAGAATTGACCGAAGTATGATGGCATGAACCGACTATGACCCCACCGACTCCGCCGAACTATAACCCGCGACAATAAACTACGAACAACAATGACAACAATAAAAATAAATTCCATAGCACAACCTAAAGTCGTTGAATTCAAGGAACAAATGACGAAAGTTCAAGGGTTTCCCCCAAAATGGTCAAGAACACGAATCGACCGACCAAAACATGAAAACGAAATTCCAACCCGGAATATGGATATACAATCTATAGGACATATTTAACAACATCATTAAACAATAATCGGTTTATCAAAACTGAATGGAAAACGAAATCAAGAATAAAACTCCCAAAATGTCAACTTGAAGAAAATCAAGAAATTGCCTTGATCCGGTGAAGATTGATGGATTAGGTGATGATAATAATCATGATTCAAGCTTCCCAACTGATGTACTACTGATTTCCTATCAAAACCTTCGATTTCCGTCAAATATTCGCGAAGAAGGAAGAAGAAAAGTGAAGAATGGCCCAAAAACCCGTCTGCAGGCCTTATATAGGCAGCCTGCCGACCGCCTTACGTACGTAATCGGCCATGGCTTGCGGCCATTACCGGCCATGGCTGAACCTTCTGCCCAAAACTGCCGACAGTGTTACGTACGTTACTGGCCAGGGCTTATGTACGTAACAGGCCTTACGGCCGTAATTGCCAGCCCATTACGGCCGTAACTCGGCCAGGTGTGTTGTTGCCCAAAACGTACGACCATGACTCAGCCGTGGCCAACTCCGACAGTCCGGACAACCCCAAAACCCAAACCTGAATATAAACCGAAGGTACGGTTACGAAGTACTCGCAAATACGAATCCAAGCGCTAAGAGAACACACGATTCCGACCACCCGAAGGCTCGAAATTCGACAATAGAAGTAATTACCCCAAACTTTGGGAAATTACGAAAATGGCCCAAATCGTCTGAAATATACGATACACGATCGAAACACCAAGCCAAAGCTCGCAACATGAATAATAACATTAAATGAACTTACGAGAAACTAAAAGCAATAGTTTCGGACGAGATTCGCAAGAATCGAACTCAAGTGCGGAAAAGCCGCTTAAGAACACGAAACTCAACAAAACGACACCGAAACGAACTCAGATGACAAAAAGTGCTGAATTAATCATTATAGGAATGACGAAACGGTCATAACAGAGTCGCTAATATGGACTTATGCCAAAAAAGAAAATTACCGGAAATCGAAATTGCAGATATTACAGGTTTTTCACCTTTCGATGTAGAACCCATATCATTTTCATAAGTTTCTCTTATTAGAACTCGATTCTGCTCTATCTTTACATGAAAAAAATATTTATGGAAAATACTACATTTATTGACTGAATCATGTACCCACGGTTATGTCAGCATTTTCTGATATGTCTATAGCAATCGGTATGCCATACTATTGTATGTATATCTTACAAACACACAATCGACCATCTTTGGTCTTATTTTAACTTGTTCTGGTTCAGGTATTGCAACCTTAGCCAAACACCACACACTTTAAGGTATTTATAATAAGACTTTCAATTTTTTCATAATTCTTAAGGACTCTTATCTTTCTCTTCCAGTAGAATTTTATTCAATATGTGGGTAGACCTGAACCGACCAACATGACATTTGTAACACTCCCAGAAATCATAAGGGAATGTCACCCGCCGTAGATTCTTCTCACAAGGATCTACCAGGCTAGACACTACAAGAAAAACTACAATGTTTAACCTGCAAGGTCAAACTACATAACAATATTGACTGACAATGTCAAAAGCCCAGAATACATGTGTAACACCCCGACTTCATTAGGGCTGTTACACGCCGTAGAACCTTCCATAAAGGTCTACCAGGCTATCATCATTCAAACAAAACGACACAATACCATTTCAAACGACATATAATATAATCATTTGGATCGTGGCCTCGGCCAAAGCATTTTAAGTACAACATATTTTATTATTTTCCATAAATCACTTGACCACGCACAGGACTTCAACAATAAAGTAAAACAACATATAACGAATAAAATCACAAATCCGACATCAGACTGACAACACAACTGACTCTTTATTTGAGAGCCTAACATCCATGCTGCCTATCAGTCCCATGTGTTCCCCGTGTCGGCTCCTCAATCTGGAAGTCACCTGAAATATATGAAAGACATTTCTTCAATTAAAGAGGTTAGTACTGAAATTACTAGTGTAAGTGCATAACAATATGATATATATTAAATCATTTACCAAAAGTCTTTTGCGCAAAGCATTTTAATATTCTTGGAACTCATTCAAATTCATCTCATAGTTCTTCATATTTCATCAACCCAAAAGAAATTCCACATCACTCGATGATTATTCGTGTTCCGCCCCTCAATGCACGAAACTCTATACATCCCACCGTACATCCCTAGGTGGATAACCTCACGTTCGCGATCGCCCCTCAATGTACGAATCACCATACGCCCTGTTGGACATCCCTGAGTGAACATACAACATTTCCCACTCATGTTCATAATTCATCAAGCATAAATGCACAAACCACATTACATACGATTAGATACTTTCCTTTGTTTGCTAGAACACGAAGAAAAGATGAATGGAAGGGTTTCGACTCAATTAACAATTGTACTAGGGTAAATAATCATTAACACCAGAATTTCCCACTATGATATTTTAACGGATATCTCGAAGGCATCAATTTGGTCCAACTCGACTAATCAGAGAAACACCAATAAATAAACCATAGAACAACAAAGAAATCGGTGGAATACAACTATATCATCGATAATCCATCAATTATCTAAGCTAAATTGAATGAAAAGAACAAGGTCAAGCCCAAACCCCAAATACCAAAAACTAGGATTCTAAGAGTTTTACCACGATCTGGGTGACGAACGAAGATCAAATAATGTTTAATCTGCACTAGGGGCTCGAAAATGTTGTTAGATGATGATGTTTGGTCAGATTTTTGCACGAAAATGCTCAAAATCGCCGCTGGCTGCCGGGGAGGAAAGGAAGAAAAATGACGAAATGAGGGTTGCAGCCCATTTATATAGTCTGCAGATTCGTTACGTATGCTACACATCCTGTGTTACATGCGTGAAGCATGTAACATACATTAGGCCTCATACGTTGCATACACAACGTATTTCACAGAAGCCAATGCCTCGGTGCAACATGTAATGTTACATAGCTGCATGAGATGCTTATTGCACGTAATAATCTTTAACGTACGCTACATCTCCAATTTAAAGTATGCAAGTGCCTGTCCAGTGCCTACTGTCCCAATACACCAGGTATATTTGCGTACGTTGTGTATAGCACCACCCAGAAATCACATGGGAATGTCACACGCCATAGACCCTTTTCAGTAGGATCTACCAGGCTAAATATCACAAGACAACCCAAGGTTTGACCGACTGAGGTCAAACAACATAACGACATGGACCGATGAGGCCAAATACTCATAATACACGGATCGGAAAGGTCACACGACTAAATCAGAAGAGTAACATTTTATTACAGCAAATACACACGTAGTGGTCAAAATGCACTCCAGCGGAAATAGGATACAACTCAATCATAAAAACAGAATCAGACTCTCGATTGATTAGTATCGCACCTTTCATCTTCCATGCTGACCTTGTGACTGTCAACCACATAACCTTAAATGCATAACACGCATTTTCACTATTTAAGGGATTAGTAAATGGGATTTGCTAGTACAAGTATTCTAATCAGACAAAATATATCGCACAAACATCAGTCATAGTCAAACAACGACAAACATTACGAGAAGTTCCCAAGAGGTTTTAATGTTTAGAAAATAAACTCAAGTATTAAAAATGAATCATCTTCTCGGGAGTTTTAGAAAACAAAAAGAGCCTTTTAGGACTGTAACACCCCAGAAACTATCCGGGAATATTACACGCCGCAGAGCCTCTCCGTGAGAATCTACTAGGCTAAACACAGAACAATACATCACATATCTTGCCGACATGGCTAAATTACGAATCATTAGACAGACTTGGTCATTCAACAGTAATATACAACTCAAATATACATAACTCTGACATGACTCATACCCACGCAAGGGTCAAATACACTCACAAACAGAAAAATACGACAACAGAAAAGACCAAACAATGAACTCCAACTCACTGCACCAAAAACTGGTCTTCATGTGATTAGTATCATTCACCCTCCATCATCCTTCATAATGATCCTGTTTTTAGCTCCCCAAGGGCCTGCATGTACCTGAACGCAATACAGACATCCACCCCCAATTACTTGGGGGTTAGCAAAATTCCACTATTTTGCTAGTGCAAGTATAAAGTGCAAATACGAGCCATACACATCACATTTCGAGAGTACAATAACTTGAATAATCCATGGCTCATTCACACCGAAAGACTTCTCGAGATTTCTCATTTGGATAAAATAGTTCAAACCGTAAAAGTAGAAATGAAATGAGTGGTCGCTTTGAAAGTCAATACAAGATCTCGGGAGTTTTGAAAACATTTGAGATTGAAGAGTTCTCAACTAAACGAAAACCACTTAGGGTCACAGCCCAAACATTATTTTCCAAAATACAAACCGATCACAAAACACGGGGTCTACGACCCAACTATCCACATCAATTCACTCCCAAGGAAAAATTACACACAACACTTCATTCTTATGCCGTTCTAGCCAAACACAAAGACACTATATATAAGGTATCTCGACCCGAGAACAGAACATTGTGATACTCCGGACATATCGCAATTAATCATCAGCAAAACTCTCTGGTAATTCTTGTGACAAGACCACCCGATCAAGTCCCTGTGTGCCCCGTCGAGCAATCCCAGGTGAGAATACCCCACCTCGAAGGTAACCCTCGTGCAAGGCTACCCGGCCAAGTCCCTCTGTGCCCCGTCAAGCAATCCCCTGGTGAGAGTACCCCGAGAAAATCCTCACAACACACAAACATCACAATTTCCACAATTCACAGTTGCAAAACAACAAGCCTCGAAAGTCAATCACAATATATATAATCGAGGTACCTTGCTAGAATGACCAGATTATCCGGCACATACTCACGACCAAGAAACAATACCATCAATATTAGAATCCAACGATGTAACTAGTACCAATCACATAGCAACGAGAAAGTATACCTTTCCAACCACGCCGAATGGCACAACCTCCTCGAAAAGGAGTTACACCTTTATCACAGAACGTCACATGATCATCAATAAACACACGTATCTACGCATACACCTTAACAAAAGGTTAGAACTTTAAATCTAGAAACGATATAATCACACCAAAACGACACCACACGAAAGTAAGCATTCCTATACTCAATACTAATACACATACTCAGATAAGCACATTTAACCACAAAACACACGAGTTATCTTTAAAGAAAATCTTAATTGAAAAATATACCGATTCTTTTGAAAGTTAGTTATAAGCGTTTATTTAGCACATATCGTCAATTATCAACCATTACATCCACAAAACATGTATTGTATGGGCAAGATACTTGCCTCGAAACCACGAGCAACGGAACAATGAACGGGCACGATCGAGTCTTCCCCGAAAACCTACCACCTTAGCGAGAAAACAACAACAACACAATCACTACGAGAATAACGACTAATAACGATGGAAAACACTTCTATCCACCGAAAGAACTCATTGAAACATTTAATCGGATAATAAATGTTCACGGTTCTTCAAGAACACCAAAAATCATCAACCGGGTTGAATGAACCGAAGATATGGGTATACAATCTATAGAACATGATCAAAACAAAATTATAAAATACTACTTGTGTCAAAAATGGATAAGAATTGGAATCAAGACCAAAAACCCCAAAAGGTCAACTTTGGGAAATCAAGGAAAATACCTTCGATCCGGCGAAGAAGGATGAATTAGATGATGTTAATCCTTGTTAGGAACTCAAAAATATGGATATGTGATGATATCTGACCTTGATCCACCTTCACCTTCGAACCGGGTTGCCCAAATCGCCCAATCAAGAGGAAGAATGAGGAAATGGGTTAAGAAACCCATTTCCCATGTTTTATACTATTGCTAGACGACACGGGCCGTGTCGGATTTGACACGGTCGAGTTCCTTGGGCAGAACTAGATTTTGTATAGATAGTTTTTACAAATATAAACATAACTTTCTCTTCCGAACTCGGATTGACTCGCATTTGAACCAATGGAAAGCTAACTCGATGCTATATCATACTGTTAAGTTTCAGAATTTTTGGTGTTTTTAAGAATTGATGGTGATTTTATAAAGGCGAACCTAAATGTGGAAAACTCGAAATAATATGCCGATTAATCCGAACCAATATCAAAACTCCCTCGAATGACGAAAAGTACTGAATAAAACATGTCCAAAATATATCAATAAACACAAGCGAGTCTCTAGAATCGAAAAATATAGAAACAAAAAAATACGGGTATTACATTCTACCCCACTAAAAAAGAAGTTTCGTCCTGAAACTTAAAACATGAAACAATCAAGGCAGGGCGAGCCTAGATAACACACATTATCTGCTGCTGACAGCGTACAAAAGTTCCATGCAGTACAGAGCTGCTGCCGTCCGATTCAATATGCAAGAGTGTTTACGAGATGCAACGAGCATGAATCACTACGGTTGATAAATCCGAGCAGTACAACAATCAAAACGCTAGTCTAACACTGAACAAGTATATAATTTCGATAGCCTCAGAGGTTTGGAAGATCACATACGAAGACAATCAACTGAAACTCTGGAAAATTACGAAGTCGCCGAGACGCTCAATATCACGATACGAGATCGAACAATAACAACGATTGGATAACAGCGATCAAACAACAATGATCGAACGACAATGTTCGAACAACAACGATCGAACGATGACTATCGAACAACAACGATTGAACAACAACGATCAAACAACAACGATCAAACAACAATGATCGAACAACAACTCCGAAGTTCATACCTCAACTCAAGACATTAAATGAACATGTAATAACTGCAAGACGTTCATTTTGCATGGGGCTCACGAGAGTCGAACCGAACTTGGAAAGGTCATAATGATTAACGAATTAATCCAAAACAATATCGCAACTCATTCGAACGACAAAAACCAAAGAACAGAACAAGTTCAGAAAGTATCAACAGAAATCTAACGACCATTATCGTTACAATCATGACCATAATATACTGTAAATGGTAGCCAATCATTTTTTTAAACTCCACGAGTTATCTATTTAAATAATATCATTTGAAAATCTTTGAATTCATATGTTTTCCCGCATAATAATTGAAAATACTTTTGATACCTCGGGTTGTTTTACCAAAATCATGAATCATAAGTCTTAACCATCTCTCATTGAAATTTTTTTTCAAAACAATATTCCGAAAGATCATTTTCTTTGGGAACAACGCCATCAAAATAACTACGTCATCACATATCCTTATCAAAACTGACAACACACAGGGTAACCACATGTTACCACGCAACATCATCATAATTAACAACACACAAGGTGACCCGCGGCCATGTCCCTTAGCATCGACCCCCAGAGGTTCCGCCGAACCATCCCTGGTGGGAAGCCACTCATACTCCCACATAATACTTCAACAGACCAACATTCACATCGAAATAACAATCATAGATAAATTTTCACATCGGAATAACATCATACGGGTCACAAGCAAATTCAAACCACGCAACACAACAATTGGGCACTCATCCAAAATTCCCCATCAAGAACGGTAATATTACAAACACATCACAACGGCTTGACACCACACGGTTCAACTCTAGCCTGTCACTTTAAGCAAAAATCCACGTCCCCCACACAATGCATTTAATGCGTGCTAAGTATAAAATTAGCATGTGTTAATGAGTCTGCTAGCTTGCGCTAACTAACTCAATTCAATCCACACTCCAGTCCAGGTTCGTTAGAGTGAGGTAATGATGACATTAGCGTGCGCTAACTGACTCTTCTCAGAAAATTTTCCAAGTCCGAAATTTTAAAATTTAAGTCGAGTAAGATTTTTCATCTTTCACTATTTATTTTTGAAAATGAAAATCACATTTTTGTTTTAAAGAAAACAAAGTTTATGATGTGAAAGATTTTTAAAATCATATATTTGAGTCATTTGAAAATAAAATCAATACGTTAAAATTATTTCCAAAATCCTTTTGAACACGACAAAAGATCAACGACGGTAACATTTTACAAAATATCCAAAATACTTCAAAACACATCTTTCAATTACCGTCATAAGATTTCATTTCAACTTACAAAGCCAGCTCGCTAAGGTTTTAAACAACTTTTTAAAATCCACACTAAATCCTCTTTTGACTGCACCGTCAAAATATTTTTGAAGATTGATTTTCCACAAACATACTCAAGTCTAGGAACATTTCAGAGAACCATTTTTGAACACACACGCAGCGAATATAATTATAACAACTATACAAAACAATCAATTTTTAAACACATGCCCATCCGGCATACATAATCGTCAATTCAATAATCACTACACTGAAACACCAAATTCAAGCATACGTCAAAACCATCTAGTATCTGAGTTTCTCAACGACTTCTACCATCGATACACCTTCCGAAACATATCAATGTTCAAAATTCCATAACCACTACACCACTCAGTGTCCAATCCATCAATATATCTAGTTCATCACACGTAATATACCCCCAGTATCAAGTACAGATTCCATAATAAAGTCACTAAATACAATATATAATAGAGAAGGCTTACATCCACAGATCGCACGAAGATGATGGCTGCACCATGATACTAATCACGACCGACATCAAAGACGACGCGTCGCGACACGACTCAGTCAGACACAATCCGACAAGATAAGACTCGGCAATACACGACTGGACCCGACAGCCTATGTTTCCACAACCTAAGCTCCGATACCATAAATGTAACACCCACAGAAACTATCCAGGAATATTACACGCCGCAGACCCTCTCCGTGAGAATCTACCAGGCTAAACACAGAATAAGACATCACATATCTTGCCGACATGGCTAAATTACGAATCATTAGACAAACTTGGTCTTTCGACAATAACATACAAATCCAATATACATAACTCTGACAGGACTCATACCCACGCAAGGGTCAAATACACCCACAAACAGAAAAATACGACAGCGGAAAATACCAAACAATGAACTCCAACTCACTACACCCAAAACTGGTCTTCGTGGGATTAATATCATTCGCCCTCCATCATCCTTCGTAACGATCCTGTGTTTAGCTCCCCAAGGACCTGCATGTACCTGGACGCAATACATACATCCACCCCCGATTACTCGGGGGTTAGCAAAATTCCACTATTTTGCTATTGCAAGTATAAAGTGCAAATACGAGCCATACACATCACATTTCGAGAGTACAATAACTTGAATAATCCACGGATCATTCACACCGAAAGACTTCCCGAGATTTCTCATATGGATAAAATAGTTCAAACCGTAAAAGTAGAAATGAAACGAGTGGTCCCTTTGAAAGTCAATACAAGATTTCGGGAGTTTTGAAAACATTTGGGATTGAAGAGTTCTCAACTAAACGAAAACCACTTAGGGTCACAGCCCAAACATTATTTTCCAAAATACAAACCGATCACGAAACACGGGGTCCACGACCCAACTATCTACATCAATTCACTCCCAAGGACAAGTTACACACAACACTTCATTCTTATAGCCAAACACCAAGTATCTATATATAATGTATCTTGACCCCGAGAACAGAACATTGTGATACTCCGGACATATCACAATTAATCATCAACAAAACTCTCTGGTAATTCTCATGACAAGACCACCCGATCAAGTCCCTATGTGCCCCGTCAAGCAATGCCCAGGTGAGAATACCCACCTCGAAGGTAACCCTCGTGCAAGGCCACCCGTCCAAGTCCTGGTGTGCCCCATCGAGCAATCCCCAGGTGAGAGTACCCTGAGAACATCCTCACAACACACAAACATCACAATTTCCACAATTCACAGTTGCAAAACCACAAGCCTCGAAAGTCAATCACAATATATATAGTCGAGGTACCTCGCTAGAATGGCCAAATTTTACGGCACATACTCACGACCAAGAAACAATACCATCAACACTAGAATCTAATGATGCAACTAGTACCAATCACATAGCAACGAGAAAGAATACCTTTCCAACCACGCCGAACGGCACAACCTCCTCAAAAAGGAGTTACAATCTTTATCACACAACGTCACATGATCATCAATAAACACACGTATCCACACACACACCTTAACGAAAGGTTAGAACTTTAAATCTACAAACGATATAATCACACCAAAACGACACCACACGAAAGTAAGCATTCCTATACTCAACAATAATACACATACTCAGATAAGCACATTTAACCACAAAACATACGAGTTATCTTTAAAGAAAATCTTAATTGAAAAATATACCGATTCTTTTGAAAGTTAGTTATAAGCATTTCTTTAGCACATATCGTCAATTATCAACCATTATATCCATAAAACATGTAGTGTATGGGCAAGATACTTGCCTCGAAACCACGAGCAACGGAACAACGAACCGACGTGGTCGAACAACCCCTGAAAACCTACCACCTTAGCGAGAAATCAACAACAACACAATCACTATAAGAATAACGACTAATAACGATGGAAAACACATCCATCTGAAACATTTAACCGTACATTAAATTTTCACGGTTCTTAAAGAACACCCAAAATCATCAACTGGGTTGAATGAACCGAAGATATGGATATACAATCCATGGAACATGATCCAAACAATGTTTTAGAATACTACTTGAACGTCAAAAACGGATAAGAATCAGAATCAAGACCAAAAACCCCAAAATGTCAACTTTGGTAAATCAAGGATACCTTCGATCCGGCGAAAAACGGTGGATTAGATGTTGTTAATCCTTGTTAGAAACTCAAAAATATGGATGGGTGATGACATATGACCTTGATCCACCTTCACCTTTGAACCCGGTCGCCCAAATCGCCCAATGAAGAGGAAGAATGAAGAAATGGGTTAAAAAACCCGTTTCCTATATTTTATACTGCTGCCAGACGACACGGGCCGTGTCGGATTTGACACGGTCGAGTTCCATGGGCATAACTAGATTTTGTATAGATTGTTTTTACAAATATGAACATAACTTTCTCATCCGAACTCGGATTGACTCGCCGCCATTGAAAAGTTAACTCGATGCTCTATCACACTGTTGAGTTTCAGAATTTTCGGAGTTCTCAAGAATTGATGGTGATTTTATAAAGTCGAACCTAAATTTGGAAAAGTCGAATAATAAGCCGATTAATTCGAAGCAATATCAAAACTCGCTCGAATGACGAAAAGTGCTGAACAAAACATGTCCAAAATATGTTAATGAACACAAGCGAGTCTCTAGAATCAAAAAATATAGAAACAAAAAAATACGGGTATTACAAGGACCTCAAGTCCGAAGATATAAAACCTTTTCGAAAATATTAGGGTCTCAGCCCAAATCTAGTTTCGCATCACAAGAGTTTTATATTGCGGAAAACCTTTTTGAACCTCGAGTCCTTAGTTATAAACCATTTAAAAATCATTAGGGTCCTCGCCCAAATCTTATTTCAAATCACAATACTCGGAAACAATCACAGGGTCCACGACCCAACAACAAAACATCGCAACATAGGTCCATAAGCTATCTCAGTCCCACATTCGCAAGTGCGCACCCCAGAGACCCCGTCAGATCGTACCTAGTTGGACAACTCATAGCCGGACACTATCCATACTCGCAAGTTACGAACCCCAAAGGCCTCACTGGACCCTACCTAGTGCCACGACGCACACTATTCGTACTCGCAAGTAGCGAACCCCAGAGGCCTCACTCGACCCTACCTGCTACCATAACATACACTGTTCGTACTCGCAAGTAACAAACTCCACAGGCCCCATCGAACCCTACCTGGCACCACACATTACTGGATCTTAACTAGTAGTGGCAAGTACCGAATCCTGTATGTAATACCCGGTTGTAATTCAGTCATTATCATTCAGTAATTATCATTTAGTAATTGTCACTCCGTATTTTTCACTCATTAATAATCATTCATCATTCATATTTAATCATTGTATTCACCGTTCAGAGCAATTTGTATCGTGTATAAGTTTTTATTCGTCCTTCTACCTGATTGGAGGATCGAGCCGTGGTTATCATCATTGTCACCTTAATAGTGGACTGTATGTGTGGAGTAGCGCACGCTACGTACTCTCTTTAGTGGAGATAATTGAGTATGGTAGCGCACGCTACCTCTTAGCATTAGCGCATGCTAGCTTGGTTCAGGCAGACCGTCCAGAAGGCACTGGACTGCGGTTGAATTGTAGTAGCGCACACTACGAATGGTAAGTAGCGCACGCTAGTGAGTTTGGATAGCGCATGCTATGCTAGCAGTGTAGCGCGCGCTAAGGTCGATCAGGTAGGGTCCAGTGGGTACGGGGACTGATTTGGAATAATTCATAGCGCACGCTATGAGTAGATATTAGCGTACGCTAATGGTGTAGTAGCGCACGCTAAATTATGGGTGTAGCGCGCGCTATCGCGAGCAGGTCATAGGACAGAGGGTTCTGGACTTCAGTTGCTGGGCATCACATATTCTGCTAGCGCACGCTAACATTTCGGATTAACACACGCTATTGGGAAGGCATTAACACACGCTACCAAGTTCGTAGCATTCATTAACAAGGCAGTCAGAGCTCACTGGACTGTCCGGTTAACCCGCTAGCGCACACTAAATATGAGGTCATAGCGTGCGCTAATCTGGGAACAGTATAAATTGGACAATCCAGTCCAGATTCGTCATTTTTCATTTCATTTCACTCCTTCGACGATTCTGGACGATTTCGGGCGATTTGGAAGCATCACTTTGAGCTGCACTCACCTATCATCATCTTCAAGTTTCTAAGTTGGATTAATCACCATTTCATCCTCTCCGATTCATCAAATCAAGGTAAATGATTCTTGAATCTAGAATTTCGAATTTTGAATGTTTTCCTTCCGATCTCTTCATGTAAGCTTAGTTTAAGTTGGAATATGTTAGATATATTATCTACCTTGGATACATGTTTTTCTACGGATTTATTGATGTGTTTTTCGGACTTGATGAATATTTGGAGAATTAATCAAGAACACTTTAGAGTTGACTTTGATATTTGGGGGTTTTCGATTAGATGTTGTCGTTAACTCGATTTGTGGATTCCTATTGGATTATTGATATCACTGGAGGTGTTTTGTTGGATTGAACTACTCATTTTGGAGATTGGTTACGATATAGTTGGGGTTGATTATAATCAAAGGATGAATGTTTTCTAAGTGTTTGTCTTAATGCCCCAATGAGTTTGGATATTGTTGTATCGACTCTTGAAGTGGATTGTGATCATGTTTGAATCGTTTATTAAGCGGATTATTGGTAATTGTGTTATTCAAGGTTGTTCGAGTGACCGACATCTCTTTTTAGGATGTTGTTCGAGGAAGGACTTTCTTCACCGGTATTGTGTAAGTTAATTCTTACTCGGTTAAAAGGATATTCATTCCTTTCGTCGTTGTTCATTCATAATCATAACTCATTCATAATGTACTAACCATATTGAGACTTGTAATTGTCGAATAATCACTTCATTCACGAGGAACGACGGTTCCATTCATTTCATTGAGCTATCATTCACTTCACTATTATTTTATCGGTGAGTCATTCTTGACTTGGTCGGATTGTTATTCATTAATATTCTTCATGGTCATTCTTGTTTATATGACCTTCTGAGTTCATATTGCGTGGCCGGGTGGGGATGTGTGGAATTTTTAGTTGGGCACATGATGGTCATGTGTTCGAGTTCACCGACACAATGGGCTGTGCACACGGTAACGTAGCTCCGTGAGACTAATTAGGTACAAGGATGGTTGTGTCCGGACACTCGTCTTGTGCACTTGCACATACCATTACGGGCGTACTATGATGCTCCTCTCCAGCTTAATTCATAATTAAAATATATCATGATGTTTATTCAACTCTTGAGAATTGTTGTTCTGTATAGCTGATCCCGTTGGGGAATGTTGTTTTCAGGTCATGGCAAGGCTAAAGCACGGGAAGAGAACGTTGACGGCGAGGAGTCCCAATGATACTAGTAGGGGGCCCCCAGTCCTTTTTCAGCCATTCATGTCTCTTCACTTATATTTCCGCTGCAGATTTCCGTTTGGATATTCATTTTCATTCAGTGTTGTATATTGTTGGGATAACAAATACCCTGTATCGAAACAGCCACGATAAATCAATCCCTGTATCAAATAGTGTTGATAAGGGGTTTTGACATATATGCCAATCCTCAATAGAGTAAGGAAACTGTATCGATAAGCTGAAGGCTCAACCTGTATCGAAGGCCTGTCATAGATCCAGCATATTGTGGAACCTTTCAGTACAGCAAAGAAGTCTTATAAAAGACTAAGTATGGAAGCTGTCTCGAATTGTCAATACAGTGATCTTCCATACAGCTCTCAACAGGACAAGGAAGGAATCTTCAGAAGTCAAGTCCCGTTGATGAAGAAGTATTTAAATACTCAAAGATAAAGTATTTAAATACTGTCAGTCAACAGATCTTCAAATCCTGTAAAATCCGGGTCGTGCTTTTCATCCCGTTGGAACGGAATCTTGCTCAACGGATTTATCTCAACGGATATATTTTCCAGAAGTCTATGTATATCTCATAAAGGCGTTGAAGATCACTAACAAAATTACCAAGCAACAAAGTTATCATCAGAGCAAAACATATCTCCAGAAGCTTACTGCAACTCAGATCTAAGAGATATACAGTGCTCAACATCTTGAGCAACACTTCATCAGCTAGAAGCTCAGAAAGTCAAAGCTGTTGTTCATACCCTGTTCTATCCTTTGAACGAACCCAGATCAGCCCTGTGTGGACTGAGTAATCGTTGCTACTCCAGAACTGTGTGTGAAGGAATAGCATCGAAGAAGACGAAGCTTCAGAACTGTGTGTGAAGAAGCCAGTCAAGCATTAGCTCAAACCAATCTGTGTGAACGATTGAAGCTATGATCTTTATATCAATCTGTGTGAACGATATATTGATTGTGTGTTGTTATAATTACATAGTTGTGTACGTAGTAATTATAATAAACTTTTTACTCCTGTGTGGAGGACCAGTGGACGTAGAGGGGTTTACCTCGAACCACTTTAAATATTGTGTTATTTACCTTCTCCCTTACTTGTTTTAATTACTGTGATTAAGTATACATTCCACATCGAATTGCTGTATCCACAACAACTTACTGTATTTAAGACTTCCGCTACGCACTCAGATTTAAAATCAGTACAACTTGTTGTTTAAACTACTTCCCAAGCTATACCCAGTATACTTAGTGGCCAACATATATTTTATCTTCATATAAAATATACATGTATTCTGTATTCCCTGGGTGTGCTGTACTTGAAACTCCTCATCGGAGTGATTAATTATATAATGTGGTTCGGTACTACAATTATATTATTAAATTCATTAACTTTCATTCGCCTGGTGGGTCCCAATTGGGGGTCCATGGCACTGTAATATCCGCCTAGTTTGGGGTGTTACAGAGTTGGTATCGGAGCGTGGTTTTGAATACTACCTTCCGAGTTATGTCTCATTGAAATCATCGTTCATCATACTAGTATCATTGGACTTTCGCGTCACGTGTAACCTGTGCAAGAGCTGAGCCCCTCAGACCAAAGAACAGTAAGATTTCTGACGCCATGGTATAATTTCTGGCAATAAGAATCACTCATTCATCATTCAACAGTCAACAGTCCTTAATCATCATTTTCATTTTTGATCATGTCGATCATGTTAACTCATTAATCACTCAGTTCATTTCATTATTCAGTTTTTGATCTTGAGGATCATATCATTAATCTTGTTAACTTGTTCAAGGTAATCATTTCAAGAATTTCATCAGATAATCATGTCACCTAGTTGATCATTCATATAATCATTGTGCTAGAGCGCGTATGCTCGTTTTCATCATTTCATGGCGTAATCATAATGCGATATTCATGCGATATCTATAATTATCTTATGACTTTCCTACTTCAGTATGGAGAGAGCAGGCAGAGGACGAGGGGGAAGAGGCCGCGGTGCGGGCCGAAACCCGAGAACTCGTGTGAATACACGCGCGAACGCGAGGAATAATGTTAATTCATCGAGCAGCGACGCTGCCACTCATTCACTCGGAAATGATCATTCACTGTCAGGGAGTCGTACCCGGGACACAGCTCAATCAGAAGGTGTTTAGGTTGATCCACTCGCGTTTATGCAGGGCATGATGGCCTAGATGACTCAGATGGCACGCCTCATAGAGATAATGCAGAACTCAACCGAACAGAATCAGTAGGCTCCTCTGCCGCCACCTCAGGGGCAGGAGAGGGGTGTGAGCAGTATCATTGGCGACATCTCTCGCCAGAGACCACCTACTTTTGAGGGCTCATCTGATCCGGCGGATATTGTTCACTGGCTCGAGCATTTCGAGAAGTTGTTTGCTATGGTGGAGTGTCCCTAAGGGCACAAAGTTTCAGTTGCGGCTTACTATCTGGGTAAGAGCGCTCATTCATGGTGGTTATCGTTGAAGCCCAGTGACGGATCATGTATTTGGGATCAATTCAAGACTCTCATGATGGAGAGGTATTATCCGGACCCACTCAGGGAGGCCAAGTTATCAGAATTACTCACTTCCGACCTCTCAGCGGATGATGATGTTCTCGCCATCGCCGAGAAATTTCAGGAGCTACTTCCCTTCGCTTCGTCTATTATTCACTCAGCGGCGGACAAGATCAAGTATTTTAGCAAGAGCTTGAAACCTCGTATGCGGATGCAGTTGCTTAATCACAATTATACCACTTTGACCGAGTTCATCGAGAAAGCTCTTACTTATGAGCTTACTGCTAAGGAGATTGCTAGGCAGCAAACTTCATCTGCTAGCAAGAAGTCTAAGAATCGTAATCAGTCTGAAGGTAGTTAGGCAATTTTCAAGAAGCTTCGTGCGGGCTCTACTGTTTTTGAGCGACCTCCTATGGCGCCTAGACCCGCGGAATCTCAGTCCCGGGCGTCCAGTTCGGCCATCACCTATTTCAACTGTGAAGAACAGGGCCATTTCAGCACCAATTGTCCGAGGCAGACTATCACATGCCATAACTATGGGATTGCTGGGCATAAGGCCCGTTTTTGCCGAAGGGACTCCAAACCTACTCCGGCGTCATCTCAGGCCCCAAGACAGTCAGTGGTTCAGAATCAGGCCACTCAATCCACGTCGTTCAAAATGACAGGAGCAAATAAAGGCGGAGCCAAGAGCTATCAGACGGAAGCATCCGGTTCGGGGGCCGGCAAGTCCCGAATTTATGAGATGAAGACCGACGATCCATAGGCCCGGATGATCTCAGGTACACTCGATATTCTATCTCAACCTGTGTGTACCCTTTTGATACTGGTGCATCGCATTCATTCATTTCCGTGTCATGTTTGAGTAGATTACGTCTGGGTAGTGCTACTAGTTGTGAGCCTTATGTTATTGGTCTACCTGATGGTAGAAGAATTATCGGAAATCGTGAGATTAAGGATTGTCCGATTCAGCGTCATGGCCGTGATTGGTTAGCAAACCTAATCGTAGTGGATTTACCGAGAGACGACATCATCTTAGGTATTGATTGGATGGATCGTCACGATGCCATCATTAGTGTCCGTAAGTGTATGGTCACTATCATTTCGGACGATGGAGTCGAATGTGTATTTCAGGGAGGTAATCCCAGTTGTTCCGGTAGAGTCATCAACTTGATGAAAGTGGTGAAATTACTCAGTCAAGGGTGTGTTGGTTATTGGTGCTATATGACCAAAATCGAGAAATCATCAATAATGTTGGCGGATATTCCAGTAGTGAGAGAATATGCCGATGTATTTCCAGACGAGTTACCTGGTTTGCCTCCACAGAGAGATGTGGAATTCATGATTGAGTTGGAGCCTGGCACGTCTTTAATATCGAAGGCACCGTATCGGATGGCCCCGACCGAAATGCAGGAACTGAAGAATCAATTGGATGATTTGACCGAGAAAGGTTATATCCGACCGAGTGCGTACCCGTGGGAAGCACCAGTGTTATTTGTCAAGAAGAAGGACGGTTCATTTCGTCTGTGTATTGACTATCGGGAGCTGAACAGGGTGACGATCAAGAATAAATATCCTCTACCCCGTATTGATGATCTTTTAGATCAACTTCAGGGAGCTTCAGTATTTTCCAAGATCGACTTAAGATCTGCATATCATCAGTTGCGAATTCGAGAGTCGGATATCGCAAGGACGGCGTTCCGAACACGCTATGGTCATTATGAGTTTATGGTAATGCCATTCGGGTTAACTATTACACCTACGATATTTATGGAGTTAATGAATCGGGTTTTCATCGACTATTTAGATAAGTTCTTGGTTGTCTTCATTGATGACATTTTAATTTATTCTCGTAACCGAGAGGAGCACGAATTTCACCTTCATCAGGTTCTCGACGTGTTGAGATGAGAGCAACTTTATGGAAAGTTTTCCAAATGTGAGTACTGGATGTCCGAGGTGATGTTTCTCGGATATGTAATTTCATCATACGGAGTTCGTGTCGACCCTCAGAAGACGGAGGCTATTCGAGATTGGCAACCTCCGAAGAATGTTAAGGAAATCCAAAGTTTCTCGGATTAGCAGGGTATTACCGGCGATTTGTGGAAGGATTTTCTAAAATCGCTCAACCCATGACGAACCTTTTGCGGAAGGATAAAAATTACACGTGGTCCGACGCGTGTCAACGGAGTTTTGAGGAACTCAAGAGCCGATTAATTTCAGCACCGGTCCTTTCCTTGCCACAAGGGATGGAAGGATTTGTGGTTTATAGTGACGCGTCCGGACACGGTCTTGGATGTGTATTAATGCAGAATGGGAAAGTTATTGCTTATGCTTCACGGCAATTGAGACCTTATGAGGTTAACTATCCGACCCACGACCTAGAGCTAGCAGCCGTGGTTTTCGCGTTGAAGACTTGGCGTCATTATCTTTATGGCGTTACCTGTCAGATATTCACCGATCACAAGAGTTTGAAATATATATTTACTCAGAAGGAGTTAAATATGCGACAGAGGCGGTTGTTGGAATTAATTAAAGATTATGATATTGAGATACTTTATCACCCGGGAAAGGCGAACGTTCTCGTCGATGCCTTGAGTCGTAAGTCCGTTCAGGAGAAAATGCTTGCTCATTTGACTGTTCAGAAGGAACTTCAATAGGAAATCCTAAGATCCGAGGTTGAGGTTTGGTTACAACGAGTACAAGGGCAACTTTATACGTTAGAGATTTCATCGCCACTTGAGGAGGCGATCAGAGCGAATCAGGGTTCGGACCCATCTTTGTTACGCATTCGAGATGATGTGACTTAGGGGAAAGCCCTTGGATTTGTGGTCCATGAGGATGGAATTTTGCGATTTAAGAATCGGTTATGCGTACCGGCGGATGACGAGTTGAAAAACTCGATTTTGAAAGAAGCTCATGCTACCCCATATTCCATTCATCCGGGGCCTAGCAAGATATACAAAGACTTGAAACAAAATTACTAGTGAAGTAATATGAAGCGAGAAGTCGCGGATTTTGTTTCGAGATGTTTAACCTGTCAGCAAGTCAAGATAGAACATCAGCGACCGGCGGGTATGCTGAAACCACTCCCTATTCCAGAGTGGAAGTGGGAAGATATTTCGATGGACTTCATCATGAGTTTGCTGATGAGTCGTCGTGGCATGAATGCAATTTGGGTAATTGTGGACCGCTTAACTAAATCAGCTAATTTCCTTGAGATTAAGGATACGTGTGCTCCCGAGAGACTTGCCCAGTTGTTCATCAAAGAGATAGTGAGATTGCACGATACTCCTAAGAGTATTATTTCTGATCGTGACGGGCGATTCGTGTCACATTTTTGGAAATCAGTTCATCGTGCTATGGGAACTCAGTTTAATCTCAACACAACTTTTCACCCTCAGTCAGACGGACAATCAGAGAGGACTATTCAGACGTTGGAGGACATATTGAGGGCATGTGTTCTCGATTGGAAAGACGATTGGGAAGCCCAACTACCGTTGATCGAGTTCACGTACAATAACAGTTGGCATGCTTCAATTAAGATGGCACCTTACGAGGCCTTATACGGTCGTCGTTGTCGATCTACTTTGTGTTGGAATGACTTATCAGAATCAATCGGCACCGAGCCCGATATGCTTATAGCCGCCCGTGAGAAGGTAGCTTGATCAGGAGTCGTTTGTTGACCGCTCAGAGTTGACAGAAATCATATGTAGATAAATGTTGTCGGCCATTAGAGTTCGAGGCAGGTGACCACGTTTTGGTCAAGGTGTCCCCGAGTCGAGGTATCTTCCATTTCGGGAAACGGGGAAGTTGAGTCCGAGATTCATTGGACCGTTTGAGATTTTAGATCGAGTAGGCAATCTGGCTTATCGATTGGCCTTACCTCCGGAGTTAAGCCGAATTCATAATGTGTTTCACGTCTCTCAGTTGCGGAAGTATGTTGCCGACCCAAGCCACATACTTCAGTTCGACGAAATCGAGATCGCTGATGATCATTCAGATGAGGAGCATCTTATACGAGTCTTAGAGCGTCGAATCAAACAGTTGAGGAACAAGACGATTCCTTTGGTTAAAATTCAGTGGTCTAGACACGGAGTCGAAGAGGCTACCTAGGAAACCGAGGATAGTATGTGGGAGAGTTATCCCGAGTTGTTTGACCCTTAGTTTCGGGGACAAAACTCTTTTAAGGGGGGTGTATGTAATACCCGGTTGTAATTCAGTCATTATCATTCAGTAATTATCATTCAGTAATTGTCACTCCGTATTTTTCACTTATTAATAATCATTCATTATTCATATTCAATCATTGTATTCACCATTCAGAGCAATTTGTATCGTGTATCAGTTATTATTCGCCTTCTACCTGGTTGGAGGATCGAGTCATGGTTATCATCATTGTCATCTTAATAGTGGGCTGTGTGTGTGGAGTAGCGCACGCTACGTACTCTCTTTAGTGCGCGCTAATTGAGTACGGGTAGCGCACACTACCTCTCAGCATTAGCGCACGCTAGCGTGGTTTAGGCACACAGTCCAGAAGGCACTGGACTGCAGTTGAGTTGTAGTAGCGCACGCTACGAATGGTAAGTAGCGCGCGCTAGTGAGTTCGGATAGCGCACGCTATCATAGTAGTGTAGCGCACGCTAAGGTCGATCAGGCAGGGTCCAGTGGGTACTGGACTGATTTGGAATAATTCATAGCGCACGCTATGAATAGATATTAGCGTACGCTAATGGTGTAGTAACGCACGCTAAATTATGGGTGTAGCACGCGCTATCGCGAGCAGGTCAGAGGACAGAGGGTTCTGGGCTTCAGTTCCTGGGCATCAGATATTCTGTTAGCGCACGTTAACATTTCGGATTAACATACGCTATTGGGAAGGCGTTAGCACACGCTACCAAGTTCGTAGCGTACGTTAATGAAGCAGTCAGAGCTCACTGGACTGTCCGGTTAACCCGCTAGCTCACACTAAATATGAGGTCATAGCGTGCGCTAATATGGGAACAATATAAATTGGAAAATCCAGTCCAAATTCGTCATTTTTCATTCCACTTCACTCCTTCGACGATTCCGGGCGATTTCGGGCGATTTGGAAGCATCTCTTCGAGCTGCACTCACCTATCATCATCTTCAAGTTTCTAAGTTGGATTAATCACCATTTCATCCTCTCCAATTCATCAAATCAAGGTAAATGATTCTTGAATCTAGAATTTCGGATTTTGAATGTTTTCATTCCGATCTCTTCGTGTACGCTTGGTTTTAAGTTGGAATATGTTAGATATGGATTATCTACCTTGGATACATGTTTTCCTACGGATTTATTGATGTGTTTTTCGTATTTGATGAATATTTGGAGAATTAATCAAGAACACTTTAGAGTTGACTTTGATATTTGGGGGTTTTCGATTAGATGTTTTCGTTAACTCGATTTGTGGATTCCTACTGGATTATTGATATCATCAGAGGTGTTTTGTTGGATTGAACTACTCATTTTGGAGTTTGGTTCCGATATAGTTGGGGTTGATTATAATCAAAGGATGAATGTTTGCTAAGTGTTTGTCTTAATGCCCCAATGAAGTGGGTTGTGATCATGTTTGAATCGTTTATTAAGCGGATTACTGTAATTGTGTTATTCAAGGTTGTTCGAGCGACCGACATCTCTTTTTAGGACGTTGTTCGAGGAAGGACTTTCTTCACCGGTATTGTGTAAGTTAATTCTTACTCGGTTAAAAGGATATTCATTCCTTTCGTTGTTGTTCATTCATAATCATAACTCATTCATAATGTATTAACCGTATTGAGACTTGTAATTTTCGAATAATCACTTCATTCACGAGGAATGACGATTCCAATCATTTCATTGAGCTGTCATTCACTTCACTATTATTTTATCGGTGAGTCATTCTTGACTTGGTCGGATTGTTATTTATTAGTATTCTTCATGGTCATTCTTGTTCATATGACCTTCTGAGTTCATATTGCGTGGCCGGATGGGGATGTGTGGAATTTTTAGTCGGGCACATGATGGTCATGTGTTCGGGTTCACCGATACAATGGGCTGTGCACACGGTAATGTACCTCCGTGAGACTAATTAGGTACAAGGACGGGCGTGTCCGGACACTCGTCTTGTGCACTTGCACACACCATTACGGGCATACTATGATGCTCCTCTTCAGCTTAATTCATAATTAAAATATATCATGATTGTGTTTATTCAACTTTTGAGGATTGTTGTTCTGTGTAGCTGACCCCGTTGGGGAATGTTGTTTTCAGGTCATGGCAAGGCTAAAGCACGGGAAGAGAACGTTGACGGCGAGGAGTCCCAATGATACTAGTAGGGGGCCCCAGTCCCTTTTCAGCTATTCATGTCTCTTCACTTATATTTCCGCTGCAGATTTCCGTTTGGATATTCATTTTCATTCAATGTTGTATATTTTATCTTCATATAAAATATACATGTATTATGTATTCCCTGGGTGTGTTGTACTTGAAACTCCTCATCGGAGTGATTAATGATATAATGTGGTTCGGTACTACAGTTATATTATTTAATTCATTAACTTTTATTCGCCTGGTGGGTCCCAGTTGGGGGTCCACGGCACTGTAATATCCGCCTAGTTTGGGGTGTTACACTGGAAGCCTCGTCAAACCTTACCTGGTTGAACCCAGCACAAGACCACTGTGCTCCGAACCATACTCGAAAGTAACAAGTCCCAGAGGTCCCGTCAGACCCTACTTGGTTGAACACATCGCCACAACATAACCAAAACATACATCGATATCACAACAATCACCACGTACAACACACATCAAACATAACATCTACATTCGATCTACAACAGCACACAATACATGTCGAAGTGTATGAACATACCAACACAACATATATCCGGCAATCACAACTCGGCACAATGCACATCAAAGAGTATAACCAACCAACTAAATCATCACAATCAACCCAAGTCCACAACAAGGAACGATCAAATACATCACCACATAACTAGACACCAACAACGAAATTCACATAATCCACAATTAATGAGAACGAACAAACCAACATTATTTCATTACTCAGTTTCAATTCACACGATGTAAATCGTATAGACAAGAATACTTGCCTCGGAATAAACACACGAATACCCCGACAAAGATGGGTAAACCGAAATGCCCTGAAAACCTACAACCTCCACGAGAAATCAACAACAACACAATTAATATGAGAATAACAACCAATAACAATGGAAATCATGCCTAACACCCGAAACAACCCATTGAAACATTTAATCAAACATTAAGGTTCAAGATTTCTCAAGAACACTCAAATCGCCAATCGAGTTAAACAAACTCGAAATATGGATATACAATCCATATAACACGATCAACAAGATTACATAACACTAATCGATTCATCAAAATCCGATTAGAAATCAAAATTAAAAATTTCTCCCAAAAAGTCAACCCAAAAGATCCAAGGAAAAATACCTCGATCCGACAAAGAACAACGAATTAGATGATGTTATAATCACCTAAGACCCTACAAAACACCTTTAGATGGAGTAGAATCGGTCTAAGAATCCAAACCCTAGCCAAATCGCCTCAGCAACAGCGAGAGAAGAGATGGAAATAAGAAATGACAAAGAAAAAATGTTGCTCCATTATATATATTAGAGCCGCTAGCGTGCGCAAGATACAGTCATTAGCGTGCGCTAACGGGCAAAAATCAGCATGTTATATCTCGACCTCCCATTAGCATCCGAATTACACCCTTTAGTGTGCGTTAATGCACTCTGAACTGGCAGAAATCTTGCTCCAAAGACTCAGCGCAACGACGTAACTCGCCAACGAAAACAACATTACGCAACCCTCAACGAAGCGCTAATGTACAATACCAATGATAAAAAATGGAAGCAAACACACGACAAGTCACAGCAAGAAATCACAAGCACGAAGTACCACGACACATGCAACCAAATAATTCATGTTTAATGATATACTCGAAAACACAGTCTCAACTTACGTCAGTAACAGGAAAATAATTCCAATTAATCAACAATAGAAAAATATTTAGCACAAAATTATAAATAATTCAAAATATCCGGAAATGAAAATCTCGGGCATTACATTATACCCACTAAACGTAAGTTTCATTCTTGAAACTTAAAACGAACGACAACACAAACATAAAAATAACCACCACCGACGCTTGTGTCTCGACCATACCAGATACTCTCTCACAGTACTAAACTTGGTGCCCCTCGTGCCCGCAGTTGTAACAAGTCACCAGTGGTGCCTTACAGCTTGCATGAACATTATCCGGAACATTACAGTTGGAACATCTCGGCGCACAGCCGAAAGTCAACGACACTACCTTGGAGCTCATATACACTTCCGCTGGGTGAGAAGGTCCCACGAACATACGGTACGAGGTTTGAGGCTTAAAAACCTCATCTCCCTTGCTTGCTGATGAATCACCAGAAGTCTTTTGCTTCTTCGTCATAGATATAGGCTCCATCTGGGATAGACTCATCTCAAATGCTAATACTCGATCTTGATACTCTTTCAAAGTGGTACATATAAGATGAGCCATGCTTTTCCAAACACGAGGTTTCATATGCATATCGAAGTAACAAATCTTATACGCTTCGCTTCTCTCTCGAACATAATATCCTGGGATATTGACACATCTTGTGGTGTAGCCGGAAAAAACTCAACCCTGCGCTCTCGGACTGGAAACAGACAATACTCTGCCTCCATGGCGGTCTTAAACTCAGCCCAAGTGGCTGTACAATCTCTAGGTGCTACGGTCTCCAACCAGTCTGCAGCTTCCTTATCAAGGAGGTACTGAGCAATAGGTACCATCCTCTCATCAGGACAAGCTACAACATGAAATGTTCTCCCCAACTGGAAGAGTCAGTTCTCCCAACCTAATGAATTAGAAGAACCTACAAAATAAGGCGTATGCATTCTCATCACAACTTGGAGCCACTTACTAGCTCCATTATCCACGTCTAGGAGCTTGTTCTGATGCGCACCTGGATTCATATATGCCAATTAGATTGCCAACTGCTGAAGAATGGTGGTGATGCCAACATCAATATTACCTCCAGCTGCTTGCCTCTAATCACGCGGCTGGTATTCACCACTATTTGTATTGGGGTGATTGGTGTTTGACAATGAACGAGTCACCTCACTACACTCATAGTTACGTCCACAAGCTAGACCTCTATGGCATACTGAACATACAACTGTTCAGTATAATGAAATTAATCAACATATAATAATATACAGAAAATGTCAACTCAACACAGCACGACGAAATACATCCACAACTAGTAACACAATGAAAATATCTACTCAGAGCAACTAAACGAACACACAAGTTACGACCGCAACAAATGGAGCTTACAGTCGTAACGGACGGATCATATAGTCAAATCTATACAACGCCTACGGACATAACATTTTGTTGAACTACGAAAATAGTTCATCAGCCCGAAACAGCACCGAACGATAGCCACGCCATTAAAAATACAAATATCCCGAATACATATATATGCTACATACAGATCTAAACGCTATCATTTCGCATGAAAGTGATATCATACCAATCACAGAAGAACCTCATGCAATGCAATACAATAGTTAGGGAGGCAACCAAAATACTTCAGCAAGGATGACAACATAACGGATATACAATAACTACTTGGCCCTCATGCAAACACGTTAGCCCCAAACTCTAATGGTAATGCCTGAAGCGATACACCCACACTATGCACACGTTACATCCAAACTTAATTATCAATACCTTAATTTCAAAAATGAGATTCATTTTGCAATTTAGATTTTTTCTTTCCAAATCCGAACTTAAAAGTTTACGTTGATCAAAATCGTGAAATGCTTTTCGTTCAACACGTGGGAACTATCATTGTTCCTCCAGTAGAAAGTATGATTACTAGTTAAAATAAAAATTTTCATCTTTCATCTTTTCCAAAATAAATCACATTTCCATCTTAGAACACAAAATTTTTATTGTGTGAATGATTTTCAAGACACATATGTCAAATATCAAGACTAAAATTTTTGTTGCAAAATATGTTGGAAATAAAATTCACCAAGCTGAAAATAGTTTTCACAATCCTTCCAAACATGCCTAAGAGTTAATGACGGTAGCAATCAGGTTAGGTTAATCCCGAAGAGCTTGCATTCCATGCTTCTGATTCAAGTGCTGGTTAGTTCGTAGATCAGTGGCGAATGACCATCAATGGAATCAGGGGTGGCATACTGCGAGTGTACTTCTTTCCTTTTGGGACCCCTATCTAGTTACTCTTCGGGACAGAGTGGAAGAGGGCTTTCAACTTGCTTTTGTTTTAGTTGAGCACCTTTCAAAATACCCAAGGACATTCTAAAAATTCATTTTCAAATACCGTCACGAGACCTCATTGGAAAATACACGACAATTTTCAAAATATACGTAAGGTCACCACTTACACATACCAACAAAATATTTTAGGGTGTCGTACACTAAAGTTTGAAAGAAAATTACGAAAACCATTTTCAAATGCGCATGTAGCGGTTATAATTAACACTGAGAATACATTTGCAACGAAAATGACAATTAATAAAAATAATTGATTCACAACCACCCACCTATCTGATATCCAAAATTACCAGTTCACAAGCAACATTGACATAAACACCAAATTCAAACAAAGGTCAACATAATCTATCTCGGTACTCAATAAACTCTATCACTGACACACTTTCTAAAATACATCAATTCAGAACACATAACATACTCCATTACTCATAATCCAATTCATCATGATATTCTAACTATTCCGTGCCCAATATACCACAAGTATCAAACACAAGCTCTTTCTCACATCATACATATAAAAAAATCATGAAACACCAGTTATAACACATAAAGAGGAGACTTACATCCACAGGCCGCACGAAGATGATGGTCGCCGTGATACTAATCTCAACCAATAGCATAAACGACAGGATGTGACAACGCACAACTCAACTCATCAACCGTAAACTCAAATGACGTGACCAAAACACGACTTGACTCGACCCAACAACCTAGGTTTCCACAAGATATTCTTTGATATCATAAATGTAACACCCCCAGAAATTATACGGGAATGTCACACGCCGTAGACCCTTTTCAATAGGATCTACATGCTAAATACCACAAGACAACCCAAGGTTTGACCGGCTAAGGTTAAAAAACGTAATAAGGTCGAATACTCAGAAACACGAATAGGCAAGGTCACATGACTAAATCAAAACCGAATAACATCTTATTACAACAAATACCCACACAGGGGTCAAAATGCGCAACATCGGAGATGGGATACAACTAAACAATAAAAACAAAATCAGACTAATGATCCCGCATGCGTGAATCGCTCGTCAACGCGCGGGCAGACCTAATAGCATGCTGGTCAGGTCAGCATGTGAGTGCTGAAAGTGGCTGGCCAAGACTTTTGCTCCACGCGGTTTTTTTAATGAGGACCGGAATTTGAGCGTACAAATAGACTCCTTCCCTACTTCATTTCGGCATCATGCACTTTGTAGACAAAGTCTTTTTTCTTTAGTCACCTATTCTGGAGTTTCTATAAGAGTCCATTTACCGTGTGCAAAACGGTCATTTTTCGGTGAGTCATGGAATATTTTTCAGGCTAACTCTGCCAAATCCGACAAATTATCCGAGAGAGCTTTCAGTTTATTTTTCTACAGGAATACATGTGATTCCCCTATTTCGAGATATTAACTCGAGGTAGGCGTTCAAACTCCAGATTATATATAGTTTAGTATTTTTTATTTATTTTAGAAGGATTATTGATACAATCAAAAATGTTATAAATTCCTAAACACATAGAAACTTTGATTTTATTGGCTTGTGATTCTATAAAATATTAAGTTATTTAATGTCTGAATATTCAGTAACTATTTCTAAAAGTTTAAGTTTATAATTTTGGCCTTTTGAAATTTTGTTAGTAATTATATTCTGGTGGAATATTCATAAAATTAATATTTATTAAGATATGAATTAATATTAATGATGAGATGTTAAGTACATATAAAAATAATTATTTAGACGTTTCAATAATCGAACTTTTGACATTGTGAAAGATATTTTAAAGTGAGAATTTAATCGATTATTGAAATAATCAATATATGAATTAAACAGTCATAGGTAATTAGACTTGAATAAGTATTTTTTTTTTGGAATTATTTGTGCAATCAATAACCGAACTTCATAAGATTATGATTGCAATTGTAGTTATTACTTGATAGAAGTATTTAAAATAATCGAGATATCAATTTATGTATAAATATATTTATGAATGGTGTTGGTGTTTATTAAGACTCTTAGAATAAAAAATATAGATTTGATTATGGCGGTTGAATACATGGATAATTATGATTCAAACTTGAACAATTATTTTTTAAGTGATGACAATCGAAATATTGATTTAATATTGATCTAAATGATTATTAAGTTATAAAGTTGATTTAATAATGATGATTGAGATGTAATAATAAGTTATATAAAATTTTAAGGTGTAGTAATTTAGAATCTTAATGATGATTACTATAGTATAATAGTAATTAAATGATGAGTTTATAAAATATTTTGACATGTTAATCAAGTAATATTTGATTATTAAGTATAAATCAATAGCGAAGACCGGTTGTAATAATTTCAAGAGTGTCGATTTTGAACTAGATTGATTTATATAAGATTATCGAATATTATTCAGTATATGATCAAGGTATATAGATGGCATTATAATACCAAAAGATAGGATTAAGTGTATCGAATAGAATTCTCATAGTAAATCAACTATTGATATTGTAATATTAATTTTGTAAGGTTCAATCTTCGATTGTGGGATCAAGTGAGAAATGCTTTCTTACAAACATGGTGATTAAGGCAAGTTTTCTTTAAGTTGCTAGGTTACATATGTTGCAAATTGTGTGTTAATGTTATATCGACCGTGTTTGGTTCATCGTCTAGTCAAAACGTGTGCTGATTTCTACTTAGGAATAGATAAATCGAGGCCAAGCAATAAATAAGAGTCAGAAATAAAAAACCAAATGGATATGAAAATATAAGATTTTATTGATTTTCTTGCTTTTCTGGGCCGAGCTGGACATTCAGGTCGATCTTTTTATACTTGGTCGTGTTATAAGGTAAATGTGATTTTTAATTGGAACTTTTCAAAAGTCCTCATCTATAGTACATTCCTTCTATTTATAAAGGACCCTGGACAATCAAGAGGATGACACCTGGGGAATGTTTGGATGCATTAAAAACACATGTCTGAAGGAGGGAATGTTTTAGGGACGCGTGGCAGCATTTAAGGGAACTTCGGAAAGAGGCAGGACAAATTGCGATAACTGCCTTGTGTGCCTGTTCCATACGCCTTTGGCGATGGTTATCCAGTGCCTGGTCGTCTCGGGGCTTTCACTGAGGTCGGCCCTCATCCTTCTATCATCCTGATCGGTCGTAGGTTACTTGAATCTTGTACCCTGACTGGACAACCCCCTGATAAGGCATCCACGTGGCATCCTTGTTCGGCTGTCGAACAGGATTCCTATGGTCGCCCCTAAATTCGGATAGACCGGGCTGGATGAGCTGAAATAGGATGGGTGAGTGGATGTTAGAGTGGATTGGCTATCATCAAGGGCACCCGATCATAGAGCCGTGCGTAGGGTCCCGAGTCTTGGGTCAATGTGCTGCGGAGCCGAACCGGGTTTCGGATAGGTGGGGGGTCTGCACAGGTAAACTGAATTTTAATGGGCGGTTGTTATGGATCTCGAGGGGGTGTCCTGTCCTCAAAAGATGCGTCAGTTCAAATTCCGTATTAAATGGTTAATGATGACGGATGCGTGGTGTGATATGATAGGACAACACAGCCCATATGCCTTTAATTTATGCGATGGTTTACCTCGAACCGATGCGATCACAGGACGGGCAATTAATGCCGTCGAGGCAATAAATGTCGTCCTATACCCTATAAATAAGGGTCTTCCCTTGTTTCCTTCCTTTCCCTTCCACCATTTGATCTTTTAAGAGATATAAAATACCCTCTAATTTCCAGCATTTCGGAAAGCGATGAGTTCTTATCTTTTTTCTTTATCTACCATATCGGACCGAGGATAGGGGAGACCAGTGGATCTGGTCGTGTCTCCAGACTATAAGGGGGTCGCCGATATGTCCCTAGGGTCCACCCCGTGGGTTGGAGTGATCAGGAAAATGGCAGGAGTGGATTTGTGGGTTTGCTGGAATCCTTGGAGGCAGATGCGGCGATGCCGCGGGCGTCGGCCTCCGAGGAGATGTGTGTGGGAGGTGAGCAGGTCGCTCCCGAGGGATTTTGGACCCAGCGACAGCCGCTCCCTTTTATAGAGGTAGTTTAGGATTCGGCCTCGATCCGCAGCGTTGTCACGGATGAGCAATTGGCGGCCTGGCGGTAAAGGTTCAAGATTCCGACTGCAGTGCTGATGTTCATCCCGTATCCCAACCAGAGGCCACATCACCTCGTGATCTACTGCTATCACATTGATTATCTTTTTTTTTGAAATATTTTACTAAGTATAAAACATTGATAAGTCTCAAGCAGTAAGAACTTATATGTGAACAATTCATAGATTAAGTTGTATTCAAATATGATTACTTCCTGTAAGATTATGCCTACGTGCCAATCATAAATTAAGTTTTAATACACTTAGTCCTGTAGGATTATTATTTTAGAACTTGTTTGTGAGCAGTTCAAATTTTTAGTCTAAGACTCGAAGATCAAATCATTCGGCAAAAGACCTCAAGACAACATCTCTTTATTAGAAGTTTTGTCATTATCCAAAAGGGGTAATTGCTGGGATAAATCCTCCTGATGTTTTGATAATTGCCTCATACAACAAGAATCTTCAAAGTTAGGATATCAGCCAAGTATGGACGTTGTTAGGAAAACTTCATACAACCTGTCCACATCGCACAAGATCTTTCAGTAAGCCAAGAGTCATATCCTAAAGCTTAATCTTCAAGATACAGCAAGACAAAGATTTTGGATACAACAAACAATATTTATTCATGGCCAACAAGTGGTATCAGAAAGGTTGATTCTACAAAAAATTAGTTGGTTTTTAACCGGAATCAAATCCACAAAATCACTAGCTTTTGAAAACTTCATTTTTTTTCCTTTATCATTCATCTTATTTCTACCATGGATACATCTATGATAAATAAAGTTCCTATGTTCTCTATTAACGAATTCGATGATTGGAGGATTAGTGTAACACCCCCAAAACCATCCGGGATATTACAGCGCCGTGGGTCCCGCGCCGGAACCCACCAGGCTAAAAACCATTTACAAAACCATTTCAAAAATGTTTAAAAACTCCAAAAGGCCGATGACGGTAATATTTTAAATACTCAAATATTTTCAAAAACATAGTTCTCAAATACCGTCATAAAATACTATTTGAAAATACAAGGCGAAATGCCAAATCTCGACAGTTCAAAGTGTACGTTAAGCCACCCCTTAAACGTATCGATAAAATAGTTGGGAAAAAGAGTTTAACGAAATAACCCAAGTTTGCAAAATGCCAAAAAGGACCTTTTAAAATACACACACGCAGCGTATAAAGATACCGAAAAGCCATTTTGAAATATACACACGCATCGGATAAAAATACCGAAAAGCCATTTTGAAATATACACACGCAACGGATAAATACACAGTTCAAACTACTTATTTGCAGCGGAAATAAAACAACCAGAAGAGAATACTCAATACTCAAATAAATGCCACAGCCAGTATCACCCGGGAAGCTCACCCCTTCAAGACTGCTACTAGTTCGATCTCCGAGTACCTAAAAAATAAAGCCCACGATGGGGTCAGCCACAATACTCAATAATGATATCGATCACATCAACATAAATAATTACATACCAATGTAATAATATAGTAAGAATACTACCAAAGTAATCTTACCGATCCAAGGCATTCCATACCAAAACAACCCTTACCGTAATCCACATTTCGCATCTTCAAAAGACGAAATGAACACAACTACAAATATCTGTACTGTATCCAAACAATACCAAATATCCTTAAAACATCATCATAACTCATACGCGGAAATAATCCGTTCGTGCCAAATCCTGTCCGTCGGATTACACAATCAAATCTCAACCTGGATAAACCAATAGTACACAACATATCTGTAGATCAACTACCACATGATAATGATAACAAATCCCGAACATCGACGTATAGTTCGAATGCTTATACGATCAATAACCAGATCAACCAATACGTCAACTGAGAATATCACCAACATGATAACTCCAATATGACCAACAAGGAATCAATGATAATCGAGAGTACCCTCAACATGGTAAACTCCCAACACGATCAACAAAGGATCAACAATAACCAAGAATACCCTCAACAAGGTAGACTCCAAATGATCGACAAAGGACCAACAATAACCGAGAATACCATCAACAAAGTAAACTCCAAATGATCGACAAAGGACCAACAATAACCGAGAATACCATCAACAAGGTAAACTCCAAATGATCAACAATAATGGATCTCAAAGAAATAACTCCGACTATCGAACATACCCCTCGGGCGTATGAACAACCAGTCACAAACCGTCGAACATACTCAACCATAAATGGAGGATGAAAGACCAAACAATATGGCTCAAAGATGGAAGTCATAGTACGCCCGATCCGGAAATGTGTCCGTGCACAAGCCACCCCGAGTATTGATCAAATACACGTGTGGTCTTGTACCTAATTAGCCTCACGAACTACGTCTCGTGTGCACGGTTCAATGTGGAAATATCAACACATAACCATCATGTGCCTGGCTACAAATCCTACACAATAACCAATCGGCACGCAGATATAATTCCAGATATGTCACGATGCAACATGACAACGAAACTCAAAGAAACACATATCCAATAAGGATCAAAAGACTCACCGAAGTGAACAACAACAGACTGACAATGAAAAGTCGACACGACTAATCAATATCCAAAACATCAATCCTGGGATCATCATCCCCAAATGAATGACCAACACGATCTACGATCTCAATACAACAGTCCTGGGATCAACATCCCTCAACAAATAACCGATACGAAACTCATTACACGAAACCTCAACATATACAACAACTCAACATACTAATTATCCACATGACTGAACAAATACTTAGATTACCTCAAACCCGAGGACCATATCTATCAGCATCCCCCAATGAGACGATCAACACAACCATTAATACCGACAATAGTCCTGGGATCAACATCCCTCAACGAACAACCAGTACGAATCTCAATATACGAGGCCTCAACATACAACATATACAACAACTCAACATAATAATTATCTCATAACTGAACAATACATAAATTACCTCAAAGCCGAAGACAACATCCTTTCCACGAACAACATCCCTGAACGAATACACAATTATACAAATAATCTCAAATAAGGTACCATCCATTCAATACCAATAAGCCTTTATCCCGATACTTATGTCATCACGATAACTATCCTCGATATCCGATATTATATATCCTTGACCAAAGATAACTCACGTCTTCCCTGAACACAATTAAATCATATACCTTATGATTTAATACAACCAGAGCATGATGTACAAACCATTATCTCGACAACTTACATTTCTAACAACATTGCTATACGAATTATAAATGAAATGAAAACGAAACCATCCATCAAATATTACAAACTGAACAAGTAGAAACTTGCCTCGATACCGATACCACGAAGCCGTTACCAAAATCCATTGCCTTAGTCTGTGAGCTCCTCAGCCCCGACCAAAATCAATCTACGAACTCTTTAGCCTCAACCGCAACACAACGGTCATAATCCACGATCAAAACATCACAACCTATTGCAATAATCAATTAACACACATTTGATAAAAATCAATAACCGACATACCCAACCAACAAACTCAACGGTTCAACGAAACCTCGATCATATACATAAAACCAAATAACCCAACTCAACAAATACGAACTCATATCCACAATACAAGTCGCAACTCAATAATCAATATAACCGATCAATAAACCCAACAGTTCCACCATATCCCGATTAGACACAAATACGAACAACCACATCAATCGATCACGAATTTAAAACCATAACATAATTCATAATCCGATAATCATTTCAATAATCAATTTAAACCAACAAGGGTCTAACATTACCGATTCCAAATTCAATCTTAAATATGGATACACGTTTCCTCCTTGTAAATTCATAATATAAACTAATTACCGGTTATCATCATCAATCCGGACAATCCGATCAATCCAACATTATAGATAACCATATTCCAAAGGTTTCAAATAATTCCATTATCCGAATTGAACACTTATTCAATAAGTATGAATTTCCAAATTCAAACATGAATAATAATTCTCATCAAACTCGAAATCATATTCGTATTCCTATACGAATATTGTACCAAGATACATAACTTAGTTCTAAATGTGAATATTCCATATTCATATCCAAAACACCAACACTTTAAAACGTATTCATTAAATCAATGATCAATTCATCTCGACATTAAGGATTTTATAACATATTCGATTCCCACTTCAACTCCAAATACGAAGACAAAATTCCTTCTTGTTCATACTTGTAAATTCGTAGAAAACAATTTACCGATTATTATCGTGAATAATCACATTCCAAAATTATCCGAAATCCTTCCAAAATCATAACATGTAACTCAAGAGTTCTTCAAGAACACGAATTATCCAAATTCACGTTCATAATCCATAAAACAACATAACCCGATGTTTTCTAACATCTAAACAACCCTTAATCATAATTCAAGGTGTATATCATCATGTTCTTCAACATATGATCTTCTTAGCATCAAAAATCGATGCAATACTACCAAGAACATCAAGAATATTATGATTCCATAATCATAACAACATAATCAAGACATAATCCAACATATCATCATCTTCCTTCAACATACACCTCATATAACCTCAAGAATTGAAACAACAACATCTTAATCATCTTCATACGAATCATTTATCAATAACAACATCAAAAATCCGAAATGAAAAGGAGGATTATCCAACATACCTCTTAGAAGATGGAATACACAAGAAATCACTTCAAGAATCATCAATAACTCCATATCCAAGCTCCGAATCCAAGCCCTCAAGCTCAAAATCGAATTAGGAGAGCCAAAATATCCCTCTCTCAATGTTTAGAGATGAAAAACGAAGAGAAATGCTGAAGTGAAATGAAAGACGGCCATTCCTTATATAAACTCCCCGCTCGTTACGTACATAACATTACCAAGTTAACGTACGTAACACCTCTTACGTACGCTATCTTGTCCTGGTTAGCGTACGTAATGCCATCCCAGACCCTACAGCCTCAAAACGTGAACTTCCTTACGTACGTAACCCATGCCATATAACGTACGTAATATACCAGTTGACTTGCTACAGTACAATGGTCGTGTTACGTACGTAACACGTCCTGTATAACGTCCGTAACACGTACGTTGACTCACCTGTCAACATCCTCCGCCGAAAGTTTCCGACACAGGGTCCCACCTGCCGACCACGACTCGATCGTCTGATTCCCATGTTACGTACGTAATGTCTCGGCCATAACGTACGTAACTCTACCAATTTAACGTACGTAAGCTTCAACACATAACGTATGTAATGGCTTCCATACTTAGCCATTTACAGCAATTCCTGTCCAATGTCACGGCATACCAAACACAAGCATACGGCAAAAATCAATACATATACTCAATCCAAAAAAATATTCTCATACGATATTCCTGATATCCAAATCAGTTCAACCTGATACAGCAAATCCTCAATATAACTGTCAATCAAAAACGATAATCACACCAGTATAACTGTCTCGGTTCTCAATTTATTTTATCCATACTGTATAGATACCAAACTATACAGTATATCTCAGATAAAATAACGCGAAAAAATTTATACTGAAAATCCTGGTATTACATACTACCCCCCTTAAAATAAGTTTCGTCCTCGAAACTTGCAATTCGTCACCAACAACAGATCAATCCCAAACTTTTCAACTTATCACAAAACAATCAAGTGTCGCCACAAGCGAACTAACCAAACCAATATACTTACAGGTGCGTGAAGCCGATGATCTCCCGTGATACTAGCACACGACTCCCATAAAAAGTCTCAACACGATACCAACACACACCAATATCACAAATAGCAATTTGAAAAGAATCTCAAAAATTTTGGAAACTCCAAAAATCGATTTGACTCAAAAGTCAGAAAAATCATTTTCAAAACTCACGCCACTACTGTACCGGTAGAGCCACACAACACACACGCCTGGGTTTCACAAAACCCAAGCTCCGATACCATCTTTTGTAACACCCCCAAAACCATCCGAGATATTACAGCGCCGTGGGTCCCGCGTCGGAACCCACCAGGCTAAAAACCATTTACAAAACCATTTAAAAAATGTTTAAAAACGCCAAAAGGCCGATGACGGTAATATTTTAAATACTCAAATATTTTCAAAAACATAGTTCTCAAATACCGTCATAAAATACTATTTGAAAATACAAGGCGAAATGCCAAATCTCGACAGTTCAAAGTGTACGTTAAGCCACCCCTTAAACGAACCGATAAAATAGTTGGAAAAAAGAGTTTAACGAAATAACCCAAGTTTGCAAAATGCCAAAAAGGACCTTTTAAAATACACACACGCAGCGTATAAAGATACCGAAAAGCCATTTTGAAATATACACACGCAGCGGATAAAAATACCGAAAAGCCATTTTGAAATATACACACGGAGCGGATAAATACACAGTTGCAGCGGAAATAAAACAACCAGAAGAGAATACTCAATACTCAAATAAATGCCACAGCCAGTATCACCCGGGAAGCTCAGCCCTTCACGACCGCTACTAGCTCGATCTCCGAGTACCTAAAAAATAAAGCCCACGATGGGGTCAGCCACAATACTCAATAATGATATCGATCACATCAACATAAATAATTACACACCAATGTAAAAATATAGTAAGAATACTACCAAAGTAATCTTACCGATCCAAGGCATTCCATACCAAAACAACCCTTACCGAAATCCACATTTCGCATCTTCAAAAGACGAAATGAACTCAACTACAAATATCTGTACTGTATCCAAACAATACCAAATATCCTTAAAACATCATCATAACTCATACGCGGAAATAATCCGTTTGTGCCAAATCCTGTCCGTTGGATTATACAATCAAATCTCAACCTGGATAAACCAATAGTACACAACATATCTTTAGATCAACTACCGCATGATAATGATAACAAATCCCGAACATCGACGTATAGTCCGAATGCTTATACGATCAATAACCAGATCAACCAATACGTCAAGTGAGAATATCACCAACATGATAACTCCAATATGACCAACAAGGAATCAATGATAATCGAGAGTACCCTCAACATGGTAAACTCCCAACACGATCAACAAAGGATCAACAATAACCAAGAATACCCTCAACAAGGTAGTCTCCAAATGATCGACAAAGGACCAACAATAACCGAGAATACCATCAACAAAGTAAACTCCAAATGATCGACAAAGGACCAACAATAACCGAGAATACCGTCAACAAGGTACACTCCAAATGATCAACAATAATGGATCTCAAAGAAATAACTCCGACTATCGAACATACCCCTCGAGCGTATGAACAACCAGTCACAAACCATCGAACATACCCAACCATAAATGGAGGATGAACGACAAAACAATATGGCTCAAAGATGGAAGTCATAGTACGCCCGATCCGGAAATGTGTCCGTGCACAATCCACCCCGAGTATTGATCAAATACACGTGTGGTCTTGTACCTAATTAGCCTCACGAACTACGTCTCGTGTGCACGGTTCAATATGGAAATATCAACACATAACCATCATGTGCCCGGCTAAAAATCCTACACAATAACCAATCGGCACGCAGATATAACTCCAGATATGTCACGATGCAACATGACAACGAAACTCAAAGAAACACATATCCAATAAGGATCAAAAGACTCACCGAAGTGAACAACAACAAACTGACAATGAAAAGTCGACACGACTAATCAATATCCAAAACATCAATCCTGGGATCATCATCCCCAAATGAATGACAAACACGATCTACGATCTTAATACAACAGTCCTGGGATCAACATCCCTCAACGAATAACCGATACGAAACTCATTACACGAAACCTCAACATATACAACAACTCAACATACTAATTATCCACATGACTGAACAAATACTTAGATTACCTCAAACCCGAGGACCATATCTATCAGCATCCCCCAATGAGACGATCAACACAACCATTAATACCGACAATAGTCCTGGGATCAACATCCCTCAACGAACAGCCAGTACGAATCTCAATATACGAGGCCTCAACATACAACATATACAACAACTCAACATAATAATTATCTCATAACTGAACAATACATAAATTACCTCAAAGCCGAAGACAACATCCTTTCCACAAACAACATCCCTGAACGAATACACAATTATACAAATAATCTCAAATAAGGTACCATCCATTCAATACCAATAAGCCTTTATCCCGATACTTATGTCATCACGATAACTATCCTCGATATCCGATATTATATATCCTTGACCAAAGATAACTCACGTCTTCCCTGAACACAATTAAATCATATACCTTATGATTTAATACAACTAGAGCATGATGTACAAACCATTATCTCGACAACTTACATTTCTAACAACATTGCTATACGAATTATAAATGAAATGACAACGAAACCATTCATCAAATATTATAAACTGAACAAGTAGAAACTTGCCTCGATACCGATACCACGAAGCCGTTACCAAAATCCATTGCCTTAGTCTGTGAGCTCCTCAGCCCCGACCAAAATCAATCTACGAACTCTTTAGCCTCAACCGCAACACAACGGTCATAATCCACGATCAAAACATCACAACCTATTGCAATAATCAATTAACACACATTTGATAAAAATCAATAACCGACATACCCAACCAACAAACTCAATGGTTCAACGAAACCTCGATCATATACATAAAACCAAATAACCCAACTCAACAAATACGAACTCATATCCACAATACAAGTTGCAACTCAATAATCAATATAACCGATCAATAAACCCAACAGTTCCACCATATCCCGATTAGACACAAATCCGAACAACCACATCAATCGATCACGAATTCAAAACCATAACATAATTCATAATCCGATAATCATTTCAATAATCAATTTAAACCAACAAGGGTCTAACATTACCGATTCTAAATTCAATCTTAAATACGGATACAAGTTTCCTCCTTGTAAATTCATAATATAAACCAATTACCGGTTATCATCATCAATCCGGACAATCCGATCAATCCAACATTATAGATAACCATATTCCAAAGGTTTCAAATAATTCCATTATCCGAATTGAACACTTATTCAATAAGTATGAATTTCCAAATTCAAACATGAATAATAATTCTCATCAAACTCGAAATCATATTCGTATTCCTATACGAATATTGTACCAAGATACATAACTCAGTTCTAAATGTGAATATTCCATATTCATATCCAAAACACCAACACTTTAAAACGTATTCATCAAATCAATGATCAATTCATCTCGACATTAAGGATTTTATAACATATTCGATTCCCACTTCAACTCCAAATACGAAGACAAAATTCCTTCTTGTTCATACTTCTAAATTCGTAGAAAAAAATTTACCGATTATTATCGTGAATAATTACATTCCAAAATTATCCGAAATCCTTCCAAAATCATAACATGTAACTCAAGAGTTCTTCAAGAACACGAATTATTCAAATTCACGTTCATAATCCATAAAACAACATAACCCGATGTTTTCTAACATCTAAACACCCTTAATCATAATTCAAGGTGTATATCATCATGTTCTTCAACATATGATCTTCTTAGCATCAAAAATCGATGCAATACTACCAAGAACATCAAGAATATTATGATTCCATAATCATAACAACATAATCAAGACATAATCCAACATATCATCATCTTCCTTCAACATAAACCTCATATAACCTCAAGAATCGAAACAACAATATCTTAATCATCTTCATACGAATCATTTATCAATAACAACATCAAAAATCCGAAATGAAAAGGAGGATTATCCAACATACCTCTTAGAAGATGGAATA